>CM043704.1:95325622-96819372 GCA_023935145.1 Bretschneidera sinensis
GTGGGACCGAGCATTTGAGCAGCAGTCAAAATGTTTGGCCTTGGAGACATGGGACCGAGCATTTGAGTAGCAGTCAAAGTGCTCGACCCGGGAGATCTTCGACGAGGAGTGGGCTTGCGCGGTTTCTCGGGCTTATAGGAGACTTTTTGCATTAGGCCCATGAAAGGTTTTTGTTTTGGGCCCAAGGAAGGATTTTTTGGCTTTGGGCCCAAATAATGCTTTTTTTTGGCTTTGGGCCTATAGAGAAGCCTTTGGACCTTTTTAATATTCTTTATGGAGACATTCAATGCTTGAGCATTAGGTCATTTTAGAACATTAAATGTTGGAGCGTGCGCTGTCCTTTCAAGGAGTGTAAAGGCGGTGCATGCCCTTGATACGCCTTCTACAGCCTTGGGGAGTGTGACAACGCCTTGGTTATACCAAACGTTATATCTTTACAGCTGGGGAAGCCTTAGAAAGTGTAACGACACCTCGGTTATGCCAAATGTCGTGTCTTTACAGCTGGAGATGAGTTAATTTTCCTTGTTAATTACGTCCGAGCTTCTATATAAGAGAGAAGTTTCCTCTCATTTCTTCACTTCACTCCATTTGTTATTCAGAGAGAAATTTTGAGAGCCCTCGGAGTCAGCCAGAGATTGAGAGCCCTCAGAGTCTAGTGGAGTTTTGAGAGCTTTCTATCATGAGGAAAGATCGAGGTATGAGCAAGGAGGGATCTGCCTTTGGGTTTGAAGTGCTTGGATTTACCGTGGGGATCTAGCTTTAGTGATTTTTCCCTTTCTCACTTCTTATAATGTCTTTAGTAGATAAGTATTGTGATAGGCCTAGTGGTAGTAAGGATAATGAAGCCCTATCTAGAAAACTGAGGGAGGCTATGGGTCTAGGTCGAGCCTCCACTGAAGGTGAATCCTCAGGGAGTGACAACACTCGAGAGGGGCCATTAGCAATGGCTCCCTATGGGGATGGAGAAGAAGAAGATAAGGAGGAAGAGGATTCTTATTCCGAGGATAAAGATAAGGTAGCTAATGTTTTGGCCGAGCTGAGAGGGATATGAGGGTGGAGGATAGGGTGCAATGGTCATTCGCGGTAAATTCTGTGTCGAATAAATTAGAGGATGGAGAGGTAGAAGTCATTAGGCACGTGTACCGTATCCCAAAAGAGTACACCGTGAGGAACGCCGGTGTTGAGGAAAGGGCTTGTGATGTCCTCTCGAGCCACGCACCCTTCGAGATATGTGTCTATGAACAGCACATGAGAGTCAGGCTCAGATTCCCACTTCATCATTTCCTCTGCTCAGTGTTGAGGTTCTTTAACATAACGTTGTGCCAGCTGGTGCCTAACTCATTGCGTCTCATTATAGCGTTCATTTGTGTTTGCTCGAATGTGAAGGGGCTGATGAACATTAACGTTTTCAAAGCCTACTTCCAAATTAACAAGCACAGCCAACACGGGTGGGTCGTGATCAGCTCTAGAGATAGGAAGGGTTGCTGAAGAAGAAACCCTATTCCATCAAGCAGTGGAAAAAAGCCTTTTTATACGTTTAGAGAGAGAACAACTTTGGGGTTCCACTATCTTAGAGCTTGGACCATACGAGGAAATGCAAAAAGTCGCACCTCTTGGACTATGAGTAAGAGACGCTGGAGGCTATGGTGGTCGCGCCAATTAATTTGGGTGTTCTATATGACAACGAGGAGCTGGCGAAGCGCGGCCTCTGCCCTCACTGTTATGAGGAGACCTTAGAAAGTTGTATATACTTAGGCACTTTATGTTTTCATAACTTTGTGCTTTCTTCACTTTATCATCTTTGTTTCCAGTTTCTCATACTTGTATTTTTTGCTGAGCAGAGATGAAAGCCACGACCAGAGATAGGGATAGGGCGAAAAAGATGGCCCAAGAGAGGAAGAAGGTTGCTCAGGCTAGGAAGCAGCCTGTATAGGCCCAAGGCTCGAGGAAGCGGATACGGGCTCCCTCTCCCATTCCTATTGATGTGGAGACTTTGAACCCATCTGAGCCCTCATTTGAGCTGAGGGATATCTTCGTCGCGCCTCCGCCTGAGCAAACAAGGCCTTCATCCCCATCCCAGGGGGTTCCCTCTAAGGTCAGGGTCTTTATGCCCAACTGAGGCATAAAGACAGATGACTCAGTCTTTGTTCACCCTAGGGTCGCTTGGGAGCACCTCCTCTTAGAGATCCTTCTGCACGACATGATTGAGCTCTCAAAGAAGTCGATCGAGGGACTCTACTCTGTGGCCGAGGTCTTAGCCTCCCAGGTGAGTGTTTTTGCTTTGCAAGTTTTTTCTATTTCTTGGTAGCTTATCTTCCTGCTCTTTGTTTTAGTCGAGCGTAGTGTATGGGATGTTGTCGCGCCGCTGCTTGGATATGGGCAAGAGGCTGACCCGATGCTAGTGAAAGCTGGATGACAACTGTGGGCTTATCCAGTAGTTGAAGGGCTCATTGGAATGAGCTTTCCTGACCCAGAAGAGTGCTGACATAGCCAGGGTCGAGGCTGTGGAGGAGAAGAAGGCCATGCACAAAGAGAGAGATACTACCATGGCCTTTGAGAAAAAGCTGAAAGAGGAGATGGAAGAGGTAATGAGGAAGGTCGTAGAAAAGGCCTTGGTTGACTTCAAGAACTTCGCTTTCTACTTAGAGACTGTAGAGGAGGAGGTCGTGCTCTAGTTCTTCAAGGGTTTCTTAGAGGCAATGAGGAAGGCTGAGCAGCTCTACCTTCCGATTGACTTCTTAACCCTCGAGCTTAGCTCCTCGAGTGACGAGGACAAGGCCATGAAGGGTGGATCTAGCAGTGAGGAGGAGGCCGAGCCGAGTGACACCGCGATAGAGGCTGCGTCTATTGGGGAGGTCAACCTTTGAATAATTAAAGTTTTTTCTCCCTTTTTTTTTTGTAGACTGAGGCCGATAGTACTTCCCTTTCCTTGTAATCATATTATTTAATGGAATTTCTAGTTTTTTTTTCACTTTGTCGCTGTAAACTTAGTATTTTTTACTGTGACTGGTGAGAGAGCCCGAGAAGAGGTAACTTGGAAAACGAGGGTTCTTTCATTGATAACAAGTTACATTTATACGAAGCATGGAACTCAAAGGGCGTACAATACTAGTAAAATTTATGAACGTTCTCTGCGTTCCAAGTACGAGGGATGAGCTTGCCATTCAACTCTTCAAGCTTGAAAGTGCCGGCTCGACAAACTCTTTTGATGCGATATGGGCCCTCCCAGTTTGGGACGAGCTTCCCCGTTTCTTGAGGACAAGATACTTTGTTCTTTCATAGAACGAGATCATGTAGCTTAAAGCTTCTCTCTCAGACCCAAGAGTTGTAATACGTTGCCACTCTTTATTGATAGGCGGCTAATCGAATCTGAGCTTTATCTCGAGCTTCATCGATAAGATCAATGTTCATCCACAAGGCTTCTTTATTATTAGTTCGCTTGAAGTTCTGTACTCATAACAAGGGCACCTCGATTTCTAAGAGGATGACTACTTCGAAGCTGTACGCCATGAAGAAATGAGTTTATCCAGTGGTTACCCGAGTGTTGGTTCGATATGCCCAGAGTATGTTCGGGAGATGATTGATCCATTGCTTGTCAACTTTGTCTAATCTTTTCTTGATGCCCTGTAGAAGTGTCCTCTTAGTCACCTAGGCTTTCTCATTAGCCTGTGGATATCCTATGAAAGAGAATCGATGCTCGACGCGAAGCTCTTCACAGAATGCCTTGAATCGGGTGCTATTAAATTGTTTATCGTTGTCAGTGACCAATATATGGGGTATGCCGAATCGACACACTATGGACTTCTAAACAAAACTTCGAGCTTGATAATCCGTTATACTGGCAAATGGTTCTACCTCTACCCACTTGGTGAATTAATCTATTGCTATGATAAGATGTTTTCTCTAACCGGGCGCCCCATTGAAAGGACCAAGGAGATCCATCCCTCACATGGCGAATGAAATTAGACTCGTGATCGATGTAAAAAGGTTCACCAGCCTGTGGGGCATAAGGGAGTATTGCTGACAGCTTCAGCTCTTCTTGACTAATTCTGCAGCATCTCTCTACATTTTGGGCCAGTAGTATCCTTGGCGTGTACTTTGAAGGCTAAAGCCTGACTTCCCAAGGGATTTTCATATACCCCTTTGTGAACCTCTCGAATAGTGTAATTGGCCTTGGTGGGCTCGAGACACCTCAAATAAAGTGTTGTAAAACCTCTGTTGTATAACTATTCATCTATGATTATGTATCGAGAAACGCAAAAGATAAGTTTTATAGCTTCACTTTTCTGTTCAGAAAGTTGACCATCACGTAAATACTGGAGGATCGGGTCTCCCCAGGTTTCTCCTTCGGTTACTGGCAGCACATGTGCTTCATCGATGGTCAGGGCGACGAGAGTCTGGAGGTAAAGGGCTTAGGTTGGCTCGGTCTGGCGAAAGGAGGCGAGTTGGGCTAGAATATCAGCTTTCGAGTTCTCTGCCTGAGGAACCTGAGTTATCTGGAACACTTTGAATCTAATGGCGAGTTTTCTAGCCTTCTTAAGGTATCGAACAATATTTTTCCCTCGGGTCTCAAACTCACTGTTCATTTAATTTACCATTAGTTGCGAGCCGTTGTACGTATCCAAGGCTCCAGCGGCCATCGCTTTTTCCAACTTCATTCCGATGACTAATGCCTCATATTCTGCTTCATTATTGGAAGTTCTAATCCCAAACCTTAAGGTGTATTCGATGACAAATCCATCCGAACTGCAAAGGATGAGCTCTGTCCCACTTCCGATACTGTTGGAGGAACCTTCAACATGAAAGGTCCACTGCGAAATTTGCTTCCAATCTACCCACGAAAGATATTGTTCACCAACCTCTGATAGGTTACCTCAATGTTTTTTAGCTCGAAGGGCATGACTTTGTAACAATATAGCCTTTGGTCCATGACAAAGTTATTTTCTCCTGGTTAGGCTCGTGCATGAGGATCTGGTTGTAGCCAGAATAAGCGTCCATGAAAGTTAGAAGCTCATTCCATGAGGTAGTGTCAACCAGCTGATCGATCTGCGACAGAGGAAAGCTGTCTTTTGGGAAGACCTTATTTAGGTATGTGAAATCAATGTAGTTTCACCACTTCCCGTTGGGCTTTCTTACCATCACGACGTTGGATACCTAATCGGGATAGTCCGTCTCCTGAATAAAGTCAGTTGTGAGTAGCTTATCAACTTCTGTTTTGATGGCGACTTGTCGCTAGGGGCTAATCCCGTGCATGTGGCTCGTAGCTCAGGTCCATATTTAGCCAATAAACAACGACCTTGGGGCTAATCCCGGGCATATCAGAGGCTGACCATGCAAACCAGTCTTGATTCCTCCATAGAAGAGAGATGAGGGATTTTTAGGATCCTCTTCGAGACCAGAGCTAATTTGGACTGTTATGGAGATGTTTTCACCAAGTCGGACAACGGTTAGCTCTTCCATGGGTCAGCCCCGCGGGGTTTTTACCTTATCTCTAATGTCTTCCACTTCGACGAGCAAGGCCTTTGTTCTTTTTTCTTCTCTTAAGGCATTTAGATAATAGGACCTGGAGATGTACTGGTTTCTTTTGAATTCACCCACTTCATCATCAGTGGGGAACTTCATCTTCAAATGGTAGGTAGAAACGACCATCTTTAGTTTGTTGAGAGTGGGTCTACCGAGGATCACATTGTAGGATGACAGTTTCGTGAAGCCGTCCCCGCAATGACCAGGATAATTATGATGCCTTCGGCGAACACCAGAGCCCCCGAGAAGCCGTACAATGGGGTGGAGATCGATTCTAGCTGACTATCTTTTAACTACATATGCTGGAAAGCATAATAGAATAAGATATTCGTTGAACTCCCGTTAACCACTAAGATGCGTCTGACGTCGTGGTTGGCTATGAGAAAGGAGACTACCATGGCATCATCATGCGGGGTATGTACTCTGTCCAAATCATCGTCCTTGAAGAAGATCATCTGGTTTGTCTTCTTTCACTTATGAGGCTCGCTGATGGAAGCCACGGACTTGGCGTATGCTTTGCTGTTCTACCCTGAGTTACTTCCGCTGGTTAGGCCGCTATAGATTGTTTTGATAATTCTGGTGACTGTCACTTCTTGACCTCCCCGGTTGGATTCTTTTCAGTTCGGTCCCGGACTCTTTCAGGGAGCTTGATGATCTCGATTTTAATTAGAGTGATGTCCGGGACTCTTCCTGGGTCGGTCGGGAATTCCTCATTGGCGTGATCTAATTAACTCCTTCAAGTGCCCTCGATTCTCAATCTGTTGTTTCAGAGCATGACACTCCTCAGTATCGTGCCCATGGTTTCTATGGAATTGGCACCACTTACTCTGATCTTCGTTGTGGTGTTGTGACTTCGGGGGCCATTGGAGGATTTCCCTGTCCTGGAGCTGCATCAGAACATTGGTTCTGGATGCCTTGAAAGTAGTGAAACTTGCAAAATGGGTGGTGGCCTTATATCTACCCTTTTAGTAGGTTTTTTTGGTCATCCTACCATGAGGGTCGCTGGTGTCTTTCCTCTTCTTTTTCGTTTCCCCTTCATTTTCTCTTCAGAAAGCTTGATCATCTTTTACTAGCATGTACTTCTTTGCTTGGGCTAAGACCTCGTTCATGTCTTTAAGCGATTGCCTTGTGAGCTTGGAGCTGAAGATTCTGGATCTCAGTCCATTTTTGAATGCCAATATTTGAATGTTGGGGTCGAGGTCAGGGATCTCTCAAGCGGCAGCGTTAAACCTTGAGATGTAGGCTCGAATCCTCCCCCTTTGATGCTAAATGATTTTGAACAGGCTCTCCGAGGTCTTCTTAGGTCCCTTGCTGCTGAGAAAGTGGGAAGCAAAAGTGTAGCTGAGCTCTTTGAAAGTGTCGATGCTTCTTGGCTTCAATCAGGAATACCATGTACCGACAGCTTTTTTGAGAGTTAGGGGAAATGCTCGGTACATGACCGGATTGGAGTGCCGATGCAGCATCATGGTAATCTTATAATGCTGGAGGTGGTCCAAGGGATCTGCCGAGCCATCATAGGGCTTGATTTGTAGTATCCAGTTTATCTAGGACGAGGTTGCTTCTGAATGAGGAGCCTTCTCTAGATTTTCTAGCACGAGATGGCGAAGACTCCGCAATGGAACGATTGTCGATGAGAAGTGCGTCACTAGGAGGGCTAGTTTGCCTGGGGGCATGGTGAGGGGATGGAGGCGAGGGCTGTCAACCCTCTCTCCGGACTTAGGCAGCCAGGTTCGTCATTAAGCGAGAGATCTCTAAAAACTGCCCTTGAATCATTAGAATAACAGGATTCACAGAGGTGGCTCTTCGGAGATTTTCTGGCAAGTCAATCTCCATGCGGCGAGGATGTTGTGTTCCCGGAAAGGTTTGCGAGTCGCAGCCAGAGGTCCTGTGTTTAGACATAATAGAGAACTTTTGAGCCGGACTGCTGGCTGTGGGAACTATTTTGTGTAGGTGCGACACTGGTTCTAGCGACTCCCTTGCCAGTATTCTTGGTGGTGTTTCTAAGCGGCATGGCAACAGTTGAGTTCTTTAGATTTCTTCACTTCTATTGGTTAGCGAGGGATTGATTGTTCCCACGGACGACGTCAATCTGTTGATGCCAAAAACATACTGCTGAGCTAGACGTCTGGGATTCCACAGTTTGCGCAAAGAAAGAGGGACGAACTAAAGAGTCATCGGAGGAAAGAAGGGGGTGGTGCCTCCGTTGACTCTCTGATGCCTTTCTCAGTGCTAGGTTTTGAGAAAATTGAGAGGGTTGTGGTATTAGTGTTTCAATGATGAACTTGAATTGAGATTAGATCTACATACCCTGGGCTTTTTATAGTGGTTCATGGGGCAAGTTGACCACGTGCTTGGGATGACGCTATCCCTGAAATCTCGCTTCTTTGGCGAAAGGTCTTGTTGTGTGTTCAGGAATGATGCAGTCTCTGAAATCTTACTTCCATTCTTGCGTGTGAGAAGTCTGTGAATGATTATGGCTTCATCATCTGCACTGCTACGTGCCCGTTATTGACGCAACCATGTATCATTCGGTCATTGAAGGGTATTTATCTACATGTCACCAAGCTGTTGGAGAATGAATTATTCGCTATATCAAGTTCAAAATTTTTCTCTCGGTAAAGTGAGATAGATATTGTCATGTGATTTGGCATATATGAACCAATATTTATATTTGACTTAAATGTGAAGACGTTCATACAATATTAATAAAGGCACAACGTTTTCTTTTCCAATGCAATTTTATTAACAAAAAAATCATTTTTATTTTCAAGTTATTTAAATATATAACTGTTTTTAATAAAATATATTAACGGAAAAATTCGACGCAAATAACAGATTCCCTCTTGAGAATGGGACGAGACGAGAGAAAATATTTCCCTGACTAATCAAGTGGGTGTCTATTAATATCGAGTAAAATAGCATCTGCAGCATACAACTTGCAAAGAAGCCACCATAAGTTTTCTACTCAGTTCACAACTTCACATCAATATGAAGCTTTCCATAGCTTTCCAACTTGCTATTGAATCTAAAGAAGAAAGCAACTCCAAGCCAAAGCACTTGGATGATGTTAAATGTTAAAATACCAAAAGACAAAAATGTATTTTGGGTACATATGTAATGTGTGTGTATGCAGGGTGATAAGGGTAAAACTATAATAAATAAGGTTATAAAAACTCTTAAATGATCCTTATAGTAATAGTTTAGGAACAATTTAAGCAGCTTAAATTTAACAACTTCAAGGATTCTCTTAAATGATTCTTTTTCTCTTCATATTTTTCAGGATTCAAACATATCGTCAACAAAAAAATATAACTCAACAATGCGTGGAGCCACCAATAGAAGAAGAAAGGAACTACAAAAACCAAAAACTTACAACAATTTCGATGCTTTAATACAGAAGTTAATGAACATCGTCATATATCTTAACATTAAAAAGTACTTCAATGGATATCAAAACATGTTAATCCATGCTTCCAATATTTATAATAGGCTGAGGCCTTACTAGCTAGATTTTTTTTTTTACATTCACTAGAAGGAGGATCGATATAGAATCTTAAACCGGGTCTCCTTTATAGAGGATTCAGAGATAACCACTAAACCAAAAGACCCTGCTTAGTTAGCTAGATTTTACCATCTCAAACCATAACTACATTTCAGGAAGCAAAGGCACCCAAACAAGGTTATCTGCAGGGAAGAAATGGCAGACAGGGGAAGTTCTAGGCTGAATTTTTAGAACACGAAACGACACGTGATCAGGGTCCCATTGAGAGGTATCCATATGGCAAACAGCAGCAGCTTTAACCCTCGATTCTCCATTGTCTCCCCCTAGTGAAATCTCAAATAACCTGTTCTCACTTTCTTGGCTATGGCAATAGAAAACTGCATAAGGGTAAGGCATCGTATGACAAGCTATCATCCTGTTACCAAATCTCTCTTTAGTCACTTCGAAAATTTTATAGTTTTGTAAAAGGGTAGTTGGTTTTACGACGAATTTCGTTGTTAATACTTTGAGATGGGAATTTAAGCCGAAGACGCTGCGTGCGAAATCAAGCATGGATTCTAATGAGGTAGGACAGAATTTGATCTCTCCTTTGATTGGTTCAAGTTCACATTGTTTCAGTGTATACTCCATTGCTTTAGCTTGTGTAGAATTTTCTGAGAAAGCGAAGAATTTTAGAAGGTAAGGGAGTTGCCTTGAAGAGAAAGGAATCGAATCGGCTTCTTCTCTGGACAGAAGATGAGGAGAGGTTGAAGGGTCTTTGTTGTTGAAGTAGATGGGCATTTTTTTCCCAATCTTAAGATCATTTATGGTGAAGAAAACATTTAGTGATGGATCCATATGATCCATGTGAGATGAGGGATTCAATAGATTATGATCCTCCATGGTGTGTTCTTGCTTTGCTCTGTTTTCTTCTTCTTTCCATTCACTGTAAGCTATCTTTCTACCACTACTGGCTTGGGCCAACTGCATATTAAAACCAAAATAAAGAAGAATTTACTAAAACATTGAAAAATTTACAGCAACAACATGTAGTAACCTTCTACTTAGCATTATCCAAATTAAACCGTTCAAGGGGAAAAAAAGAAGAAAGATAAGGCAATGAATGGTTCAAAGTTAAAATTCTACTTTCACTAAGATTCCATCTGTTATAGTGTAAAAATATATTCTGCAGATGTAGAATCTGTTATAATCTGCTAGATTCTATTGCTTGAGAACTGCTTCTGCATATCTTGTTGCAACAGGTTCTTTAACTATAGCAACTATAGTTTCACAAGGAGATATAGAGATGATTACCATTAAAACAATCAGAACAGAAAGGATGATGCTCCAAGAAGGAAAACCAAAACCCATATCTGCTTTTCTTGAAGAAAAAAAAAAAGAACTCTGCAATTTCTGTTTTGTTCTGCTTCTGAAAGTAAGGGAAAAATTAGCAACTGATCCAATTTAAAACTTAGCAAGAATAGTATTTTAATTGCTATAGATGTGCAATTGTGGATTTACTTTATTATACTTATATTATGTCGTAACATATCAACTAGATTGTTAATCATATTGTTTGTAGGTCAATTGGTTTATCAGATAACAATGAAAGTCTGAAACCCACTTTAATGGATTGAACAGGGCTAGTAGCAAGTAAACTGTACTTTGGCAAATCCCTTATTTTCACTAATTAAATTATTATTATTTGAATTAAATAATATTGAGCATAGGATTACTTGAAACAAAAGATTATTTAATCTTGAGCTGACCCTTGGTTTAGGTTATTACAATTGTTTCTAGATGGTTATCAAGTTCATTTAATGTATATTATCATGGTTACATAAGTAAGAATCTTATGTAATGAATGAAAAAATATAAAAAATTAAGATCGAAGAAAGTCTTTTTAGATTTTTAAATTTTTTGTTGATTTTTTAGTTTACTTTGTTATATTTGTATTGGATCATTGACATTCGGATAAGATTATAATAAAAATTTATAAAAAATTATTAAAAATAAATAAATCTAATACTTAAATACGTTTCTGTATTTTATACGACACTTACATTCGAATCTAAATAAAATAATTTAAATTAAATGAGTTCTTCCAATTAAAAAAATTAAAATGATTTTACTTTTTTAAGTTTACAATTATAAGGTGGGTTGTGGACCCTTTAAAAGGTAAGGATTGTGGGTACGATGAGGTGGGAATTTTTCCAGAAGGGTTGACCGCTGCGCACTCTTTTGCAGCTCCTGGTCATGGTACTCAATAAATTGCAGCCACAATAAAAGACTAGGGACATGGAAAATCTAAAGATACTAATTTGATGATAGTGATCCAATTTTTTTTTGACTTTTATATTGAAATGACTAAAGCAACTGATCATCTTGAAGAAGCTACTGCTGTGGTTGCTCCAACTTAAAATTCCAATCGTCCTGCACTGTAATCAACTAAGGCTGTATATTGTCTACAGTCTTTAGTCAAAAATCTTAGAGTGGGATTTGGATCAAATACAAGTATCTAAGGAAGGGATTTGCCTCTTGAATATCATTAAAAATGCGTTTATGTGTCTGAGCTCAAGGGTTGAACCTCTCTCCCAAGTGAGTAATATCTTAATGTCGATTTGGATAATCATATAACATCATCTTCATGTTTCATTTTGTATTGAACGAAATATTGAATTAAATCATCTCGCTTTATTTTTATTTTTAGTTTATTTTTTTTAATCGTTTGGCACCAATCGAGCAAGAGATTGCATGAAACAAAAAACAAATCAATACTACATCCAATAAACTTTGTAACAACAATGCATTGAATATAATATCACTAATTTGCTTAATTAGCATAATTATTATGGTATTTGTGAATAACGTAACGATGAGAAATATATTTTCATATATTTATGGATAAGTATTTAAACACTATCTCAAATATCATTAATGATAAAAAAATAAATTTTTATTATTAAATTGCAAAATATCAATTTTATGATTCAATGTATAATAGGTGAATCTCTTTAATTTCTTTCTCTTTTTTTATATTTTCTTTAAGAGTTTGATTGACTTTTACCTTTAAGATAAAAAAATTTGATTTGATAACACCACAACCATGCCATTAGCACTGCTTTCATGGACCTAATTCATTTAATTTGTCTGATATACAGTACATAACACCATCCTTATTATACCTAGCTTTTGACTCGTGGCTTTCACCAAAAAATTGATGTCCATAAAATCAAAAGAGGTCATGAATTAACAAACATGCCAATGAACTGACTTGCATAAGTTTCTTAAAGGTCACAATGTCAACTCTATGCATTTTTCTCTAATTAATCAGTTTGGTAACTTGACATTATGATTTGGAAAACTACCAAGAAAAGGGTTTTTTCCCCAAAAAGATTGTTGGATATCGTTTTGCTCAGTAATATTTTCAGTTTATGATCGTTAAAATGGATTTTAAAACAATTTTTAGTAAAACAGTTGTAGAGCCAAAATCTATTTTATGTTTGATTAAATAGTTGTAAAACAGTTTTTTTTTTGACATAGATGTCATTTTATTAAAACCTATTTTTCAGATTTTAATTCTTTTCAAGAATCAATTTTTTAAAATGTTGAACTTACTTTTATTTATATTTATAGGAAACATAAATTATTTGTTGAAAAAAACATGAATACGCGATTTAATAATGAGATTTAATTGAACCACACATACATATTTAATGAAAATAAAATAAAGTTAGCGAACATACAAGATTTACGTGGTTCAGCGTAATCCTACTTACGTCCACGGAAAGAATAATTCTGTTATTTACCATGAGAGAAATATAATAAAATCACATCGAGTTTTTATCCCCAAAACGCTATCTTAAAAACCCTTGTACATCATCTCTCAACCCAAATAATACTCTCTCACTATTGTATCTTGTGTGTTACCCTCGTATTCTTAATACACACACTCTTCTCAATATATTTAGTCTCAAAATAAATAAAAAATACTTTTCATTCAATAATTTACTTTGTCCACTATAATATTTAATCTCTAAGTTTTAAAAAAATTAATTATTATTCAAATATCTTGCTTTCCTTTCAAGTTTGTAAGATTCCACCTATGAGTAATACAAACATTATTATATAAACTCTCATGATTAAAAGTTAATGATCTTATTCTTGTCTTCCACCAGTCCCAAAAACAAATCTACTTAGAAAATAAAAAATCATATATAGTAGTCTCTTCATAAAGCAAAGGAAATTCAAATTGATTTCTTTTATACATACATTTGATACAGAAATGAAGTTGACTTTGGCAGATGAAGCCAACCCAGTGCACAAGCCCACCATATCACAACATAAGACTTGCTTATTGAAAAAGAAAAGACCACACTTAAAGCTAATTAAAACAGTTATATACTATTTATGCATGAACCAAAAGGAAACAAATTATAAAAAAAGGGTAGAAAACTAGACAATTTTCTTTGACAAGTACAACTAGACATCTATATTATAATTCACAAGCCAAGTTGAATTTAAATTGCAACCGATAGACGCAACCTATAGCTAGCTTTTTCTGGTGGGGGCTTCAAAATCTAATCTGATCCCCTCCTAAAATTTATCCATATTTAATCTTAACATCACAATCTTTACCACCCACATGACTGAGCTTAAATTTTCCTTTTAATCAGTCTTTTTCTTGTTATAGTCAGCTGATAATCAACTATAAATCATGCATGCAGGGTATTCAACGATAGAAACCCATTTGCAAAATTATTGAAATTAACAATATTTTGGAAAGCTTTGAACTTGATCAATAATAGTTTAATTTATATTTATTGTTGAGATGTCTTGTATTTCAATTCGATTTAAAGATCGGTTTCGATTCAAAATATTTTAAAACGATTTTGAAAAGAAAATAAATTGTGATTTAATTCATGAAATGAAAAGTTTGGAGATAATTTTTCTTAACCCGTTTTGTAGTCTATATATAAAAGTATTTGTTAGAGCTTGAAAGATAGATTGTTTAGACAACTTTTGTACTCTTTATTTTTTATAGTGAATTTTTCTATTTTCGCTGTGAATATTGATCTAATCAATCGAATCACCTAAATTTTTTGTATTTTTATATGATTGTTTTTACTATTATTTCGTTATTTTGTTTGAATAGAAGTGATTGCAATATTTATATAACCAAAGCTAATGAAAAAGTGTTTGGATAATGTTGCACCTACGTGTAAGATAAGTCTCACTTATTAACATTTCTCACACGACCAAATTAAGATTGTATCAAAATATTTTTTATTTTTTATTTTATATATAATGGAAAGGTCAACTCTTAAACGAATTCTGAATTGAAAAACTTCTTATCATCTATATGCCATCATGATTTTATATGGCATCAATTCATGGTGAGGTTAATTTCCTTTCCTGTTTGAAGGATTCCTTTTTATTTCTTCCTTATTTGAGTGGGCATGATCGATAGGGCTAACTAGCTAGCCTCTCAATGCCATCAAGATATGGTAATTGTCTCTTTTCTTATTTTTTTGCTGGGCATCTTTTTTTGTAGTCAACTTTCGACTCAATGATTCTTACTTTGTTCCAAACGGATACGTGTTCTGTACCATACCACAAGACAAACAATTTAATTGTTTGTGTGACTTTGACTCTTTTTTTTTTTTAAAAGAAGAAAAGAAGATGGTCATCGCACGCTACCTTATATGTTTTTGGACAATTACGCCCCTTATGTTTACCAATTATGCGTTCAACGGGCAATAATTAACTCATACTTTAAGTTGATGGATATTCTTCACTAGCTCCTACTTTCGGCAAGTGGTTACTGTGTTGGTTGCAGAGGGTAATACGGTTTTTATCAGGTGGATGTGTTTAATAGATAAAATAAAATAAAATAATAATAAAAAAAAAATCATCGTTATGTAATGATTGGTAAGAGAAAATTATTTGATTTTGAAAGATAAGTTGAAGCATCTCATATATCTAAGAGTGACATAAATTTTAAAGGTTCGTATTTAATGACAAGATTAGATCATTTTGAATATAATTACATTATATTTTTGCTTATCTATCTCAAATGTTAAATCCCGTCCAATAAACACCTAAAGTTTTAATAGAAACATTAAATATAAAAAGTGTAGATAAAGTTAAATATGATTTTTTAAATTTTAAGATTTAATGAAAATCATTCTATAATCAAATTTTACGTGTATTATATGCTTTACTTTACAATATTTTACAGTAAAAAAATCAATCTCTATTAATTTTTTTTTATTTAACCAGCACTTCGGTATCTTTTCATCAATTTTTTTTTTATTAATTGTTAGTGTTACTTATCTTCTTACCTGTTCTCTCGCTCCTAAATACTTTGAAAATTGAAATACGCTAGATGAGATTTTGAGCATGCCCTCATACGGGTTTTAAGCACTTCACCCTTAATTGATAACATGGTTATTTTATCTCGGGTGAATTTTCACTCAAAAAAAAAAAAAAAAAAACAAACTACTGACTTTGTCCTGCGCTTTTGGACGCGTTGATAAAAGGACACTTCCTACCTTTTTAATAGCATGGGTTTGAGTAGTGGTAGGGTCATCTACGATATCTTGTAATATGAGATGTTCTGTCGGTAAGGAAAAATATAACCTTGCGACATATATATAATGCCAAAACTCAAGACTTCCTCTGAAAATTCTCTTAAAAAGAGATTAAAGTAAAAAATAATTATTTTAATTTTTTTAAAAAAAATTTTAAACATCACCTAACTAAATACTTGTCATCAAACAAAAAAAAATAAAAATGAAAAATCTCTAAAGTAGTAAGAGCATATCTTATTTCCATTAATAAGATCAAAACTATTAAGATCTCATCTTATTGTCATGGTATAAGGAGCTGCAAACTCCTGAAAAAGGTTGAAATTAATCTTGGATGTTAGATCTATGGAAGAGAAGTCTATTTTTACGATAAATTATCTCTAAAAAAAACTTTTTACATTAATATTTTTTTTTAATGTTAAGTTTATCATAAAAATAAATTTTATCCGGTGAATTTAACCCTTAATCTTATGATAAGCCCCTGTCAAGGGTCCCAGGATCCTTGTCAAGCACCACTGACTATGAGATCATTAATTGAAAATTTATATGTTATATATCCTGCATATACTCATATCTTTGATTAGTTGACCTTAATAACATTTTGTCTTTTTTTAAATAAAAAAAAACTTCTTAAAGAAATAAAATATTATAATGAATTACTTTAATGTCCTTGTGTGTGGCCTATATATGTTATCAGAGTCAGCAACTTGAAGAACCTACCGCAGAAAGTAGCAAATCTTAAAGTCTGTTTTTTCAACAGTTTAATTAACAAAAGACATGAAGCCTGTCTTTGCTCTCTTCATTTCCTTCACCCTTCTCTGGGTAAGAATTATCATTTCATTATAACTAGCATCACCCAGAAACCTTAATTTTCTTTTATTTAAGTTTTCAAAATCTCTTTATCTAGTTGCATTCAGCCTTGTAAAATTTGTCCAAGTTGTTTCAAAATCAATTTCTAATGCTTAAATTAAAGAAATTTCAAAGATGATTACCACTTTGTATGTACTGAACAATTTTTTTTTTTTATGGGTGAAACACAAAGAAAAGAACAAAAAGAATAAAATTTCCTGTTGTATGGAGTAGTTTTTTAGAGAAAATTTCATGTTTCTCTCCTTAATTTTTGTACTTGCACACTAATTTTCTGTTGTCTGTAATAGTTTGTCAACTTCAATTATGCAAGAAAGGAACCTGCAGGGGAGTACTGGAAGGGCATAATGAAAGATCAAACGATACCAGAAGCAATCAAACAACTTTTTCATCATGATCATTCGGATTCTGATACGAGCAAAATGGACCGTTTTGTCAAGGATTTTGATATTAGGCCTAACATGATTATATACCACAGCCATGTTAAGCCTAAAGAAGACAACCCTTCGGTCAAAGACATCAAAACAAGGCATGAAAAGGAGCAGAAGAAAGATAAATTAATTCTTCATTGACGTAAAGAAACATTAGATTTCACGCTATACAACTAGACAAAAGCGAAAATTAGAAGGATCATGTTTCTATGATGTCAAAAAGTTTGTTTCTGATAATTAGTGTTTAAATCTTGTTCTGTTGTTGGAGGGTTTGATATTTTCTTTTTTCTCTCTTTGTACTTGTTTTTTAATCCTTCTTAGTAAGCTATTATGAAAGTTTAGTCATTTCTGCAAGTAAGGAAATCTTTGTAGAAAAGCTGTAGCTGCAAAAATTCAAAAAAAAAAGGTGTCTATTTCTCTCTGGTACTAAAATTGCAGAATGGGACTGTAAAAAAAGGAGTTTTCAGGGTCTAGACAAACATTAAAACAGCTGTCCTTGCTGATTTATTAGATGAGAAAGGTGTTTAAAATGAAACCAATCAATAAGCTGATTGCAGGGCAAGTAAGGTTAGAAGAGATTTAGCAGCTCTGTCTGACCTGATGTGCCAAGACATGAGCAGTGTTCACTTAGATTTTACACTACCAGTTTTTACTGAGCAATCAATAAGAAGCTGTTCAGTTTTTAGGATCACAAGTTTGATACAAACTCGACAAAGGTTAATACTTTCTCTTTGCATTTGGTAAAACTTAAGGTTCGGTCACAAAAGTATTGCAGCAGACTGAATGAATAATTGGGGAAAAGCATCCCTCCTTATTGGGCCGAAACCTCCACTCTTACTGCCCTAAACCTCATTCTTATTGGGCCAAGCTCCTCTCATTTGGGATAGACTTCCTCATCGTGTCTACCACTCACTAGTGACAAATCTTTTTGGCTAATCAATAACCCTACCCTTCTCTTCTCTCCGCAGCGCCTTTCTACCCATCTGCCCTTCTCCCATGCTGGCGCGTCTGGCCGACACCTACCTCTGTCGCGCTCTCTTTTGACAACATTGACTGAAACATACTCCGATTATAGATTCAGTCTCCTTCGATTGCCAGAAATGACCAGATATGTATAGGTTTGCTTTGTGACAAAGTAAAATTGCCGAGAAATATGACTATATACAGCACGTTGAATGGATAGATACATTTTCTAAGTGGATAGGTACATCTTCTAGTGGATGTACATTTCTTTTGCAGGGCATTTTAGCAGGCATATTTGTTTTAAGTTGGCTGAATCATCTCCTTAGTGGCATGGCTAATCTCCAATCTTTCTTGGTTTTCTTTCGACTTGATCAGATTCACTACTTTTCCTATTCCTACCCCATATGTGATTCCTATTCAAGTGGACTTGCCTCTTTGTCTTTGGTTACTATTTATAACCGGTTTTTCCAAAGTCAAATTGTTGATTCGGATCTAAATTTAATGGTTTAGATCAGTTAAAAACTTTATTGATAATCTTAAAAATTTTTATTGATAACATCAATATAGATGTGAGATTAAAAAGTAATATTACCAATAAATTTTTTAATATTAATCTAAACTAAATAGTTTAGATCTAAACCAACTAAAAATTTATGGTTTTTCAATATAAAGTTATAAATCAGTTTATTTTTGCTTAATTAAAAAGAAAAAAAATTGAAATGGACTCACACGTGCCTAACAGATTAATTTCGCATAAGACAATTTTGTCATGTCGATAGAAGGCAAGCCGTATCGAGATCCTTAGACAAGATTCTTTAAGGCCAGTAGCCAGTTTCAAGTCCAAAAATCTAGAAAAGTCATGT
Organism: Bretschneidera sinensis; assembly: GCA_023935145.1. NCBI lineage: Eukaryota > Viridiplantae > Streptophyta > Magnoliopsida > Brassicales > Akaniaceae > Bretschneidera > Bretschneidera sinensis. The sequence goes on from CM043704.1 coordinate 95,344,341, forward strand.
ACCAGTAATTCCAAACATGGGTGAGGAACCTCTTTAATAATTATGAGAAATTTTTTTCTAAATGCACCATTAAATGAATGTCACATTAATATTATAAATGACGTAACATTTATCTAATGATAAATTAAAATAATTCAAATATAGTATAGAAACTTGGTTCTCCAAGCATCATCCAACATTGTTATTGTTATAACAGTGTGTACTAAAAGAAATTATTGTGAAATTAGAAAGTGAAAAACAAAAAACAAGATATAACCAAACAATAGCATCATTTTGGATCTAGATTGGAATATAATACATCTAGTAGGCATTTACGGAATAATCATATGTCAAGACTGTTGCTTTTTTTTTTTTTTTTTTTGGTTACATTGGCAAAAAGAGGGATCAAACCCCGCTTTCTTAAACAGAGAATCCGTTTCTTTTTGCATTGAATAAAAATATTAAAGACACATAAAAAACATTTACATTTACATCAAAACCTTGAATTATATTTACCAGCCCAATATTAAGCGCACATGCACAAATAAAAAGAAGCATTTGATAGTGGTAATAGTTTAGATAAAAGAGAAAAAATTTCCCATACCTTTCTCTCCGCTGATGATTGAGAGTACCTTTAGTTCAAAAAATTCTATAGCTCGGGTTTAGACAAAAAAATTTGGCAGTAACACTAATGATGATCACATGACAAATACATTGCTAATCAAGACAGGCAACATTGGAACCATCACTAGAGAATCCGTTGCTAATCAAACCCGGTTCTCTTAAATAGAGAATCCATTGCTTTTTACATTGAATAAAGACACTAAAGACACATAAAAAACATTTACATTTAGATTAAAACCTTAATTTACATTTACTAGCCCAATATTAAGCACACACGCACAAATAAAAAGAAAAAGCATTTGGTGGTGGTAGTAAGTAATGATCATTACTTAAATCTAATTTATCGGTTTTTTTTAAATAAAAAGTACTTTCCACTGTTAGATAAAGAAAAAAATTTCTCATGCTTTTTTCCCCCTTGACGTTGGAGAGTACCTTTAGTTTAAAAAATTCAACGTTTAGACAAATTTTCGATAGTAGGACTAATGATGATCACATGACAAATACATTGCTAATCAAGATAGGCAACGCTGGAACCATCACTAGATTATCAGCTGGGAAGAAATGGCAGACATGAGAGCTCCCTGGCTCAATGCCAAGCACACGAAACGACACGTGATTACGACTCCACTGAGAGGTATCCATGTGGCAAACGGCAACCGCGTCGACCCTATCTCCATTATCACCACCTAGAGAAACCTTGAACACCTTGTTCTCACTCTGTTGGCTATGGCAATAGAAAACTGCAAAAGGGTAAGGCATAGTATGACATGCTACCATTTTGGGAGGTGATTTCTCTTTAGGAACTTCAAGGATAGTATAGTTCTGGAAAAGGGTACTTGAATTTGTAAGGTGTGTAGTGGTTAAAACATTGAAATTTGATTCTGTGCCAAAGATACCTTGTGCAAAATCAAGCATGGATTCTAAAGATGTTGCACAAAACTTGGTTTCTCCTTTGATGGGTTCAGTCTCACATTGTGTAAGTGTATCTTCCATGGCTTTGGCTTGGGGAGATTCTTGAGAAAATGAGAAGAATTTGAGAAGGAAAGGAAGTTCTTTCAATGAGAAGGGAATGGAATCAGCTTCTTCTCTGGGTAGAAAGTGAGGAGATGCTGAAGGGTTTTTCTTGGGAAAATAGATGGGAATCCTTTTCCCTACCTTTAGATCCTTCATGGTAAAAAACACCATCAATGAAAGATCCATGTGATCCATGTGGGATAAGCCATGACCATGATGATTCATTTTGTGTATATCTTGATGGGTACTGTCTTGATCATCCATGGTACGTAAAACATTGTCCAGATTTGGGAGATCATCATCTAAGGGATGCTTTAAACCGCTCACGATGATCTCTTTGCTGTGACCGTTTTCATCATCAACAGGAGATTTTTGTTGTACGATGTTAGATTTGAAGTCATGCAGCTTCTCCTGTTTGCTTTCAAGATTATGATCTTCTAACTCTTCCCATTTTTTTCCAGCAATCTCCCTAGCTCCACTTCCATTAACAAACTGGAAAAAAAATTCGGCAGCATAAACTTAGATTGATGATTAACAGCATAAGTTCCAGAATTAAAAGATCTTTAAAAAAAATATTTGGTAATTAATGTCTTCAAACATCATTTGTATAAGTTCTACTGACATAGAAAAAAATTGGAGACACTGGCGCTTTCAGTAGTAAAAAATTCTTCAAATTTCTAGATTTTTTTTCTTCAAAAAAGTGCTTTCAAAATGCAAAACTTTCATGGGCAACCGGAATTTTTTTTCAACTGAGTCATCATTTCCTTTCCTAAAGAACAAAATATCAATACTAACACTAAACCAACAATAATCATATCTTCATTGATCATTTTTTTCTTAGCCATCATCTTTAAACTAAACTGCATAAAAGTAAATATTAATTGCTATGCCATTTAATGTTCTCAGCTTAACATAGGCATGCATGTATATTGCAAAATGAATCAGCTATGATTTGGAGATTACCATAACAATCAGAACATAAAGGAGAAGGCTCCAAGAAGCAAATTCCATCTTTTATCAGAACTCTTGCAACTCAATAATCTTTTCCTTTGAGAAAGAGCCAACAGCTCAGATATTAGATAAATGAGAGAGAGAGAGAGAAAGATTTCAAGAACTATTGAACATTTAACAGTAAGACATGTGATCATTCATGTGATCTCCCGAGAATTAAATACCATTAACTTTAAAAAAATCAAATTAAAATATTAAAAAGGAAATAGATAAAAAAAATGATAGAATGGACATACATATGAAGAAATAAAGTAAAGAATATGTCATTGTCTAATGTATTTATATTAATGTGCTTGAAGACAAAAAAAAATTATGGAAAGGCGTGTCCCTCATCAACAACCATTTCAATCCAAAATCTTTTACAAAATCAAGTTTATAATTTCATAATAGGCAGTAGTTGGTATGGCTACATCTCTAACAAAGCATGTCTCAATTACTTTGCATAATTAATTGTTGGTGTGAATGCTGTGTTCTTCAACCTCTTAACATTTTTCTTTTTGTATTCTCTATCGATGGTAAGAGTGTATGCTAGAAAACAAATCAACTTCAAATGCAATAATCTTTCAACAAAATCTAATTGAATAATGGGAGTGCATCCCCAAATCTTGCAAATTACTCTTTTAATAGGTGAGATAGGGGCCATATTATTGCAATAATAATATTCAAAAAAGTGTCCTCAATCCCCAATTGAAAAATTAGGAGCCCCACCAATAACAATGAATAATTCAAAAGATGCAAGCTTGAATTGTCAGAACAAAAACACAAAACCAGAAAGAGAAAGCATAACAAATTAAGGATATAACCTGTGTTGCCGTCAAAAATATGTCGTTGAGTTGGAGGTCGAGCCTTGAGGGAGTATGTACAGGAAAGAGAACGTGAGCTAGGGGGTCTCCGGAGGGGATGCCTCCGAGGATGCTCCAATGATTTTGTTAGTATGCAGTAGGAAGTATAGGAATGAGAGTGTTTCCTTTTCTCTGTCCAAAAAATGATCTCCCTTTCTCGAATGCGCATCTAAGTCTTTTTATAGGGTTTTGAGGGTGTGGCGGCCCTTTCGTCTAGGGCAGTGATGATGTGGAGGCCCAGCTGTGTGGGCAATGATGCTCTGGTGGCTCAGTTGCGTTGTCTTGGGTCGTCCGCGTGTTTACCTTACTGTTTCATTTTAAGGGTTGTCCGAGTGGAAGTCCAACTGTGTGGGTAATGATGTCCTGGAGGTCTAGCTGCACTGTCCAAGGTCGTCCGTGTGTTACCTTGTTGTCTTGGTTAGGGGTTGTCCGTGTGTCATGTTTTTATTGGGTGTATATTTTTAGCAGTATCAACTTGAATTCAATATGCTAAAAAACAAAACAATTAATTTGGCTCTGATCATCAAACATATCCTATTTGATGCATGGAAGAATTATTTTACAAAAACATTTCATAATGAATTATGGAACTGAATGGGTACCCACTTAGTACCTACTGCGTATTTAGGCACTGGTTGAAGAGGTATTTAAATCAACTTAAATTAATTTGTTTAAGTCTTTTACTTTAAATAAATGAGAGAGAGAAGAGCCAACAGCTCAGATATTAAACGAATGAGAGAGAGAGAACTATTAAACATTTAACAGGACAGAGTTCGTGTTCACGTGATCTCCCGTAAATTAAATACCATTAACTTTAAAAAAACAAATTAAAATATTAAAAAAAAATAAATAAAAAAAAATATGATAGAATGGACATACCATATGAAGACATGAAGTAAATGATATGACACTGTCCAATGTATTTATATTAATGTGCTTGAATATATTAAAAAAAAAAAAATTATGAGAAGGCTTGTCCCTCATCAACAACCATTTCAATCCAAAATCTTTTACAAAATCAAGTTTATAATATCATAATAGGCAGTAGTTGGTATGGATACATCTCTAAGAAAGCATGTCTCAATTACTCTGCATAATTAATTGTTGGTGTGAATGCTGTGTTCTTCACCCTCTTAACATTTTTCTTTTTGTATTCTCTATCTATGGTAAGAGTGCATAATATATACCTTAATGCAATCATTGATAGAACATTAATATTTTAGAAAACAAATCAACTTCAAATGCAATAATCTTTCAACAAAATCTAATTGAATAATGGTAGTGCATCCCCAAATCTTGCAAATTACTCTTTTAATAGGTGAGGTAGGAGCCATATTATTGCAATAATAATATTCAAAAGAGTGTCTTCAACTCCCAATTGAAAAATTAGGAACCCCACCAAAAACAATGAATAATTCAAAAGATGCAAGCTTGAATGGTCCGAACAAAAACATAAAACCAGAAAGAAAAAGCATAACAAATTAAGAATATAACCTGAATTCAATATGCTAAAAACAAAACAATTAATTTGGCTCTCATCACTAAACATATCATATCTCATGGATGGAGGAATTATTTTACAAAAATATTTCATAATGAATTATGGAATTAAATGGGTACCCACTTAGTACCTACTGCAACTTGAATATGATGCATTTAGGCACTGAGAGCAGTTTAAATAAATTTAAATTAATTTATTTAAATATTTTATTTTAAAATAATTTAAATAAACTTATTTAAACTCTCACAAACGTTGCCTTAATTAAATTTTTTATTTTTTTTATTTTTTATAATTGAGTATGAAAGATTTGAATTAAAACAGTAGACTCTAAAATGACTCGACATGTGATTTTGGGACACGGGTCAATGGGTGGTTAACCCCTACACTTTAATCCGTAGCTTAGCAGGTGGGATAAGGGATCCAACGTCTAAGGCCTAAATTCGCACCTCTAATTGTTTATTTGTTTATCCTTTAAAGATCTGAAATACCCTATTCAACCACTGCAATTATCGACAGATAGATAAATAATTAATTATCAGTACTAAATTAATGTTCATCCACCAAGCACCCAAACAAATTGACCAATCAGATGACTCTCCCTCTTTTTCTCTGCACTCCACACTAAGATCTCAGCAGACTTCAATGGCTTCACAGGGTCATCATGATCATGACCATGATCACCATCACCATGATCATCATCATACCCATGAGTAATCTCCTTTAAATTTGCATTTTAATTATTTTATTTTTCTGCTTTGCGTTTAATCTCTAATTTTCTTTTGCTAACTGCTAGTAGTGTGGTTTATTCACGTGTGTAAAAGAATTGGGGTATTTTTTCGATTAATCGATTTGAATCGTATTTGTTTAAATAAATGTAAATAGAAATAAATAGGTTTTTGTTGTGAATAATATTTCATGAATTTAACGTTTGGTAATTAAACTGATATGATGATAAATATGTTAAATTTTACGAGTAACTTATCTTATACCACTTTTAAATAAATAGAAATGATAATTCACAAGTTTTTCGTAATTAATTTAATTGAATTAATCATACCTATTTAAACAAATATATACAAATAAATTAATTTTTTGTATTTAAAAATAATGTTTCATAATTTCTAATGATTTCAAATTCGGATAACAATATATAATTAAACTGATATAATTGATAAATATGTTAAATTCGCAAATAACTTATCAGTTGTCACTTGTAATAACAGCCTAACAGAAAATCTCAAGGTGATTAAACATTTTGGGTGGGCCCAGAAGACAGAGTGTACCATAGCCGTGATGGACTGGCAGCACAGTCACATGAACCCATATTACCATTCCTAATAATAGCCTAACAGAAAATCTCATGGTGATTCAACATCTTGGGTGGGCTCAGATGACAGAGTGTACCATAGCCACGATGGACTGCCACATGAACCCATATACTCATCTGGCTACTGCAGCAGAAGAGCTCCACAAGTTTTCAATAGAGATTTCATGTGTCCCTCAACTATTTTATTTTAAAATAAGATAGAAATACAGCCATTGATTCAAGTTTAATAATAATTATAATTTAATTTAAACATTTTTAAAATTAATATTTTTTTTTTATAAAATTTAATTGACATAATAATTATATTCAAAATAACTAACGATTAGAGAAAAAATTAACAATAAATTTTTTTTGTATAAATCACGAAATTTGATATGTGAGTTGTTTATGGTATATGTGAGGTGTATTTAATTAATGAGCATTTTTTTATTTTTTAATTAAATTTTTTTAACTGTGGAATGAGTTTATCCACCGTTTATCCAAAATTTGGACGTATATAATCTGATGGATGTAATATTTATGGGCCCATTCAGTATCATTAAATTTGTGTTTATTAATATCACGAGTATTAGTATCCTGTGTAGCCATTCTTCTATTGCCTTTTCCCCCCTCTATATAAGGAGCGTAAACTGCCTCTCTCCATGCAAGGTGAGGTGATAACTTTGGCTTGACTGAAGACATGAAGTCCTTTGCTTTCTTCTCAGTACTCTTCTTATTTCTCTTGGTAAGCATCCCCTATTAAAGGTCAAATTAACTATAGAAGCCATACATCCATCCTTTTATTTGAAAATTGTTTAAAAAGTTTTATAGTCGATCTAAAATGGTTTGCTAGGACTAACATGCATATTTTTCCTCTTCTTGTGCAGTTTGCTAGCAAGATAGCAGCAAGGAAGGACGTTGGCGAATATTGGAAAGGTGTGATGAAAGATCAACCCATGCCTGAATCGATTCGAGGTCTCATTCATGTGGATCCTGCTTTGTCTATCTCCAAGGAGAAAACTAATTGTCATACACCTGAAAATTTTGAGCATAAAGAAGAGAAGCCTTTTGTTAAGGACTTTGAACCAGGACCTAATGTTTCGGTTTACAAGGATGGAATTAAACTAGTAGATCAAGAGAAGACCTTTGTTAAGGACTTTGAACCGGGACCTAATGTTTCGGTTTACAAGGATGATATTAAAGAAAAATCCTTCGTTAAGGATTTTGACCCAAGGCCTAATGTCTCAATTTACCATGATGATGATGTTGGTGAGAAGGCATTTGTTAATGATTTCGAACCAGGGCCAAATGTTTCTGTTTACCATGATTAAGGCGCGGTTTGGATCTTACTTTAAGAAAGATCCTAAACAACTCCTAAAGCTGACTATAAGGCCTCTTCTATTTCATATTTCTATGGCATGTAATAATAGAAGTTTAAGTACTTCATAAGCGTGGTTCAATATTGTGTGATTTTAGTTTTAAGTGTATGAAGATGTTTATCTGTGAAAAACTAGTATTATGTGATGATATTGAATAAAAGTATCAAGTTAGTTCCCATTTTCCACTCCTTGGCTTGTATTTGATGCCTGGATATCTCATAAATTCTTAAATTCATTTTTTACTTTTTTTTTTTATTTTATTTTGGTTGTGTTCATCCATACTTTAGGCTTTAGAGAGGTTTTTTTTCTTCTTTTCTTTTTTATTTTTGGGGTGACAAAGAAGACTTTTAATTTGTTTGAAAAAAAATTGTTTCCTATTTTGTAGTTGTTTGTTCTAGTAGGGATAGTAATAATTTCTTATTAGATTGTTGATTGTACAATTTTTTCTAATAGTATTAGGAAAATATCCTCTATATAAAAATGGCTTTCAGAGAAAATTTAAGACATACTCATAATTCCATATATATTATAAACTAGAGAAGTTTATGTAACGACTCATCCTGGGTTGGCCACCCCTGAGATGGTTTTATCACATTTTGAAAATCTCAGCACGACACATATATACAACAAAGAAAATAAACAACACCAAAAGAAATTTTTCATAAATCCTCAACCCTCAACAAAGAGTTACATCAATCTGATATTTACACATTCTATACAACGTAAAATGCATAAATATTTACAAATAAATTTTTGTTTTCTCTTCTCATTAGTCTGAGGATGTTGACAAGTACGTGACTTACAGAAAATGATTTCTTCTGAACCTCAACTCACAAAATTAGTTGACAAGCCTGCCACCTGAAATCATTGTACAATGAGAGGTGAGCTTCACAAGCTCAGTGAATTAAATTTACTGGAAGTACTCATTTATATAAACAGTATTTTAATATTTAAATCAATTTATATCTCATACACTTGATACTAGCACTCTACTATCACTTCACATGTCATCATATCCATTCTCTATCAACCTCTTCCTCTTATTTATTGGTTCACCTTAAGACCATCAATTATCTCATAATTATCTCGTAATGAGGTTCACATCATAAAACCTACCATTTAGATGATTTTTATCACCATAACTGTCTCTCTGTGAAACTTATCCATCTATAAGTAAATTCACAATCACACCACACATCAACATTTCTATAATGCAAGTAATAATTAAATCAGATGCCATGCATGAATAATTATGATGGAAACGTCTTCCCACCTGTCGACAGGTTGTTATTATCTTAGACCGATCCCCTCCCGATTCTTTACAGCTTATCCCAGCTGTCACGAAATTTATATCCAGCACGGTGTCTCTTTTATTTTCAGTATGTACTAGTTGTCACGGTTTTTTTCAATTAGACCAGCCCTTTCTCGGTTCTTTCTGTTCTCTTATTTAATGCATATGCATATGAACAATGATATAAAATATGCATATGAACAGTAATATAAAAATCACATGAACACAAATATCTAAATTGACTATCCTGATTTTTCTCAAATTATATAAAAATTTCACTAAAATCCTCTTATCCCAAATCACACCAAATTATTCATTAAAGCTTATCAAGATCCACTAAATTTCATCTCAAATCTCATCAAATCATCCATCAAAGTTTGTTAAGATCCACTAAAATTTATCTCCTCAAAATTTGTATCAAAACATCAACCATAACTTATTATGAATTTTACTTATCGCTTTTATTATTAAATCAATTTATTATTCCAAAAATATCTCTTTTCACATAACAACTTTCTATGTGTCCAATATTCATATCATATCTATCAACCAAATCTTTATCTATTACTAAAACATAAGCTAATAATTTATTTTAATATTATCCCTAGATTTTTCATTTTTATTTAGATTATTTAAAGTAAATCTAACTCACCATATAGCACTTAAAACTACCCATGGATCATCTTTTTACCTTTCCCGTTCCTCTAAAAAAAATTTCGCAGTTGTAGATCGTCAACACCTGAAATTGTATTTATATTAAATTTATAATTTATTCTTTAATTCGTTATAAACCACACACTTTGAAAATTCTCACTTTGAATTCGGAGAAACTTTATAAATGTTAGAAATTCAAAAATAAATATTACATTATTACCTTCTGTTTTTCTGATAGCTTTTCATGATTCTCTATGAAATTTCGCAGAAAACTCCTTCAAAATTTTACTCTTTCAGTATTTCTTTGGGTTCCCAAATATTTAAAGAAAACGAATAATTTAAAGGAAACTATGAAATCTGTTAAGAATATTTACGATTGCACTATATACATATAAACCAAAGCTTACCTTTTTAAAAAAAATCTACAGCCTCCCCTCCCAAAGTCTTCCACGTTATTGTGGTGCTGGAGGGCCTGCATGATCAACTTTTACACTTGTAAACCTTGTATTTTTTTCCTTCTTTCTTTTTTCTTTTGGGATGTTCGCGTCCCAGATTTTTATTTTATTTTTATTATTTTCATTTTATTCAAAACTTTTTTTCTTTTTCTTTTTCCTTTTACTGTTCATTTTTTTCTTCAAAAATTATTTTATTCAATTCTACATCCTTCGTGTAAATATATTATTTTAATTTCATGTTATATTTATTAAATTACTTTTTTGTCTTTATTTTATAAATATGGGTATTACAATTCTACCCACCTTAAAAAAATTTCATCCCTGAAATTTCCTTACTTTAATCCAGAAACAAAAGTGAATAATATTTCTTCATATTTGTCTCACGCTTTCACGTAATCTCTTCAATATCTTTATTTTGTCCCAGAACTTGAACTAATGCAATTATTTTATCATACAAAATTTGTTTTTTTGTCTAAAATCCTTAATGGTACTTGTATGTACAACTAATCTTTCTGAATTTCTATAGCTTAGCTCGAAATATCATGCAAACACTTTCTTAAAAGTGAAACATGAAATATATTATATAAATGTTTTAATTCTGGAGGCAAATCTAGGCTACTCACAACTAACCCAATTTTCCTAACAACTTCATAGGGTCCCACTTACCTCTGACTAGACTTTCCTTTCTTTTTGATCCTCAACACATCTTTTCATGGAGATATTTTTAGTTATACCCAATCACCTACTTGAAATTCAAGAGATCTTCTCTTAGTACCGGCATAGTCACTCGGTCTACTCTATGTTGCTTTACAGTTCTCTCTAACCAACTTGATTATCTCAGTTGTTAACTCGGTAATTGATAGACCAGATATATTTCTCTCTCCCTCTTATTTCCAACATATAGGAGTTCTACATCTCCTATCATACCATGTCTCTATCGGTGCCATCCCAATACTAGTTTGATACTGATTATTATTAGCAATTTCAATCGATGGCATGTAAGCATTTCAAACTTATTGAGGACTTATCACATTCCCTTAACATATTTTCTAGTACTCTAAAAATCCTTCTTGTTTGAGCATGAAAAATTATATTAAATTTCAACTATGTACCCGTGGCTTTCTGAAAGCCTCTCCAAAAACCAAGATGTAACTCTAGTATCTCTATTTGACACTATGCTTAATGGTGCTCCATACAACCTCACAATCTCAACTATATCCTTCTTCAATCTTGACCACCAGAAATTTGGTTTAAATCCTCTATCACAGATATTCAACTTTATTCTTATCTCTTTAAATTTATCATCAATTTCACATCAGGACTCCCAATAGCAGCTAAACTTCTTATAGACTTTCTACTCAATGCATCAGCTATCACCCTCGCATTGTCTAGATGATAGTGAATTGTACAATCATAGTCACTAATCAATTCCATCTATCATCTTTGCCTCAAATTCAACTCTCTCTGGGTAGGTAAGTATGTCAAACTGTTATAACCCATGAACATCTCGCAAGTAGCTCCATACAGATAATGTCTCCAATCTTTAAAGTAAACACTATAACAGTCAACTCTAAGTCATGAGTAGAGAAATTTCTATCACGAATCTTCAATTGCCTAAAAGTATGGGCCACAGCTTTCCTATGTTACACATGTCCCAATCATTGATGTGACGCATCACTATATACCACAAATCCTTCATCACCATAAGGAAACACCAATACTAGAGCTGTAGTCAATTTCTCCTTTAGAAATTGGAAATTTTTCTCATACTTCCCTCACCATACAACTCTCACATCTTTTCTGGTCAATCTATTCAACAATATTTCAATAATAGAAAATTCTGAAAGAATCTTCTATAATAACCAGTTAACCCCAAGAAGATTCTAATCTTAGTCACATTAGTTGGTCTTTCCCAACTTAACATTGCCTCTACCTTTTGTAGATCATCTGTTATGCCATTTCACTATATTACATGTTACAAGAAAGTCATTTCCTTCAGCTAACACTTACACTTAGAAAACTTTGCATATAATTTCTCTCTCCTCAAAATCTCCAACACACTGTCTAATGTTTCATATGTTGTTCTTCCTTCCTAGAATATATCAGAATGTCATTACTGAACATAACCACAAGATTATCAAGAAATGGTTCAGACTTTTTTTTTCATCAAGTCCATGAATGTGTCTGAAACATTAGTCAGTCCAAATAACACACAACAAACTTATGACCATAACGTGTCCTAAAAGCAATTTTAGGCACGTTTCCTTCATTTATCCTCAATTTGTGATAATCTGATCTCAGGTTTATCTTTAGAAAACACTCTCACTCTATGCACTGCTCAAACAATTTATTTATCATGGGAAAAAATATTTATTCTTATTCAACAATCTGTAGACTATACACAATCTCATCGTTCCATCTTCCTCATTCACGACAACTCAAGGGCTCCCACAAATACATTAGGTCCGATAAATTGTTTATCCAAAAATTCTTAAAATGGTACGTTCAACTTTTTCAAATCAGCTGACGTCATTCTGTAGGGTGCTATTAAATATATATGATGATCCTGGTATCATATCAATAGAAAATTTAATCTCCCTACTTGGAGGCAGCCTAGGCAACTCATCAAGAATTTCATTAGAATAATCTTTCACCATCAAGATTTATTCTAACTTCATATTTTCCTGTTTAGAATCCATATACGAAACATTTCTCACAACCTTTCTTCAACCATCTCTTAGTGGTCAAAGCAAAATGAGATAGTTCGAGAGTATCTTATGTTATCTCTGGAAGGTACACTTCTCATGTCCATATCTCGAACACTACCTTCTTTCTGGAACAAATAAACCCAAGTGTAATACGTCGACAACCAAATCATTCCCAAAACTATATTATATTTAAAAATAAATCAGTTTCAGATTTTTTATCATTGATACGAATCGCACAACCCTTGTATTTATGATTATTAATCAAAGAAGTATCACATGCATCAATGGATCTCGTAAAAATATTGGATGCACTAGGATCAATAAAAAATTTGGCAAGTCTATCAAGAATAAATATTGTACCCATCACGACGTCAAGAGTTGCATGAGTATCCTGTTGGGTCAGTGCATATACTCTACTCTCTTTGGGCTGCGTTTGACTAACCTATCCTCTCTCAGCAATTGTTCCTTTAGTGGAAGCTTTACCCCGAATACTTCCAGATCCACTTCTTCTCTCTAAATGTCATCTCCTAACACCTTCAACATTCATCATCTTAGTTGATATCCTCAATGAACAATCCACACTGATATATCCACCCTATCCACAAACAAAAACACATCAAGGTAAGACAATTCTGAGCTAAATGTCCTATCTGATTACATCTAAAGTAAACTCTTGTATCTCAATCATACATCAGGTTACCACTTTCCCTTGGCGAAATATTTACTCATTTACCTTAGCTTCCAGTCTCCATAGCTTGTCTCCCAAATCTAGGGTCCCACCAATATTACTCCGAGCTACATAAGCAATAGATCATGTTTGCCTCTGAATCTGTATTACAGTTCCCTGTGATAAGGAATACCCCCTCTAGGGTGGTCTTCCACCCTGCACACTCATACTGCTACCACCTTTGGGTCCCTCAAATCTAGACTTCTTCAGCCAATCCCTTCTACCTCTAAATTCTATCACATCATTCTCAATCTGAAGTGCTATATCCACCAACCTAACATAATTCATATGCCTTATGTAAGATAGTTTCGACTTAATCTCAAAAATATAATCCATCTAAGAACCTCTTACACTTCTTTTCCTTTATGTCTACCATTTTCGATACAAACCTTGACAAGGCCACAAATTTGCTATCACACGAAGCCACAGTCACCATATTTTACCTTAAATAAATGAAATCTCTATCTTATTGGGCTTTAAAGGTATAAAAGAGATATTTATCAAGAAAATCTTCCTTAAACCTATTCCAGGTTAAGGGTCTATCAATATTTGCACTTACTCTGGGAAAAATATCCTCTCACCATTCTAAAACTTCTCATTCTAACTCAAACAAAGCAAAGGCAACCATCTGCTTGTTAGTTACTGGTAAAATGCCAAATAATCTCTCTGGATGTTTCTCCTAAAACTCAAGCTTAAAAGGATTCATAGATCCTTTAAACAATAAGGCATTTAACTTAATATATCTAACAAAACAATCTCTCTGTGTCTTGTATATAAACTCACTTTTTCCCTTTTTAACATTTATTATTACTGGATTTTCAACAATCTCAAGCACTACTCTAGCTTGTTCATCAAGTCTATGCTATAAGCTATCAATTCTATCATCTGTTACCTTTATTTCTCAAGAGCATGTGTAAAAGCTTTTCTTAGCTCATCTCTTTCAACTTCAGATTCTCTCATGCCTTTACTAATATCAATTATATTACTTATATAAATCATACTATCAACACTTTCCCTTCTAGGAACCACAGATTCAGACTCAACCTCGACTTGTACAAATATTGGGGCCTACCACGCCCTCTTAAATCAACAATTCTAACTCTAGCTCTAGCATGTCCACGTGTCATCCTCAGACTGTTCATTATAATTTATTTTAATCTTCAATTTTATTACTTTTTTTATGCAGTCTACAGAATCATGAAACCTAATGCTCTGATACCAAAATTGTAACGACCCATCCCGGGTTGGCCATCCCGGAGACGGTGTCATCACATTTTGAAAATCTCAGCATGACACATTTATGCAACAAAGAAAATAAACAACACTAAAAGAAATTTTTCATAAATCCTCAACCCTCAACAAAGAGTTACATCAATATGATATTTACACATTCTATACAACGTAAAATGCATGAATATTTACAAATAAATTTTTATTTTCTTTTCTCATTAGTTTGAGGATGTTGACACGTACGTGACTTACAAAAAATAATTTCTTCTGAACCTCGACTCACAAAATTAATTGACAAGCCTACCACCTGAAATCATTGTACAATGAGGGGTGAGCTTCATAAGCTCAGTGAATTAAATTTACTGGAAGTACTCATTTGAATAAACAGTATTTTAATATTTAAATCAATTTATATCACATACACTTGATACTAGCACTCTACTATCATTTCACATGTCATCATATCCATTCTCTATCAACCTCTTCCTCTTATTTATTGGTTCACCTTAAGACCATCAATTATCTCATAATTATCTCGTAATGAGATTCACATTATAAATCCTACCATTTAGATGATTTTTATCACCATAACTGTCTCTCTGTGAAACTCATCCATATATAAATAAATTCACAATCACACACCACACATCAGCATTTCTATAATACAAGCAATAATTAAATCAGATGTCATGCATGAATGATTATAATGGGAATGTCTTCTCACCTGTCGACAGGTTGTTATTATCTTAGACCGGCCCCCTCCCGGTTCTTTACAGCTTATCCCGGCTATCACGGTGTCCCTTTTATTTCCAGTATATACCGGCTATCACAGTTTTTTTCAATTAGACCGACCCTTTCCCGGTTCTTTTAGTTTTCTTATTTAATGCATATGCATATGAACAATGATATAAAATATGCATATGAATAATAATATAAAAATTATATGAACACAAATATCTAAATTAACTATCTTGATTTTTCTCAAATTATATAAAAATTTCACTAAAATCCTCTTATCCCAAATAATATCAAATTATCCATTAAAGCTTATCAAGATACATTAAATTTCATCACAAATCTCATCAAATTATCCATCAAAGTTTGTTAAGATCCACTAAAATTTATCTCCTCAAAATTCGTATCAAAACATCAACCATAGCTCATCAAGAATTTCACTTATCGCTTTTATTATTAAATTAATTTATTATTATAAAAATATCTTTTTTCACATAATAACTTTCAACGTGTATAATATTCATATCATATCTATCAACCAAATCTTTATCTATCACTAAAATATAAGCTAATAATTTATTTTAATATTATCCATAGATTTTTCATTTTTATTTAGATTACTTAAAGTAAATCAAACTCACCACGTAGCATTTAAAACTACCCGTGGATCACCTCTTTGCCTTTCCCGTTCATCTAAAAAAAAATTCCTGGTTGTAGATCGTCAACACTTGACATTGTATTTATATTAAATTTATAATTTATTCTTCAATTCGTTATAAACCACACACTTTGAAAATTCTCACTTTGAATTCGGAGAAACTTCAATAATGTCATAAATTCAAAAATAAACATTACATTATTACTTTCTTTTTTTCTGATAGCTTTTGTGATTTTCTATGAAATTCTACAGAAAATTTTTTCAAAATTTTACTCTTTCAATATTTTTTTGAATCCCCAAATATTTTTTTAAAAAAATAATTTAAAAGAAACTATGAAATCTGTTAAGAATATTTTCGATTCCAATATATATATATATCTACGCCCCCCTCCCAAAGTTTTCCACGTTATTGCGGTGCTGTAGGGCCTACATGATCAACTTTTACACTTGTAAACCTTACATAAAATTGGGCAGCAGGTGCTACCATGCATTCGTATTTTTTTTTTCCTTCTTTCTTCTTCTTTCTTTTTTCTTCTAGGACGCGTCCCAGATTTTTATTTTATTCAAAAAAAAATTTCTTTTTTACTGTTCACCTTTTTATAAAAAAGAATTTTATTCAATTCTACATCTTTCGCATAAATATATTATTTTAATTTCATGTTATATTTATTAAATTATTTTTTTTGCTTTTATTCTATAAATATGGGTATTACAGTTTACTACTAGAGTTAGGATGAGAGCTTTGAATGTATTGAGTTTTAGGTTTTCAAGTAGAGATGGTACTTACAACTAAAGTTAGGTTAAAAGCTTTTGTTGTGTTGTGACATTGGGTGAGAGTTTGACAACTTTACTTTTCATTAAGTTGTAATTAAAAATTAATAAAATAGTGAAATTGTTGGTGGATATAGTCAAAAAAGTTTCTAAATCATATTAATTGTTGATGTTCTTATTCTTTGTTTGTTTTACCTATTTAATTATTGTAGCTGAATTTTTTACTTAAATTTTGAGTAGGTAAATTTTAATAATAAAATTTCAAAACAAAAGTATTTGGATATTTGACATTATTAATCTTTTAAGTAAATGCAAATCGTATTGTCCTTATATAACATGTAAAACTTCGATAAATTTCACAAAAGTGGCCTTTATTGTCTTATATGGTATGGATAGATGGGTTTGTTGGATCGCAGGATTGGCTTTCGTCTCTCTTTTAATATATTTGATTGGAGTGCAGTTGTTTATGATCTCTTGAGGACTGTATTGCTTAATTGATGGATTGTGTTCTGCCATTGTTTTGGTTTTCGAAGTGTTTTATGAACAATGGTTGTGTGATAAAAAATATACCGAGTAGTCATAAATTGACATTTGCACAGATGACATGATTTCAAAGTAAATAATATATTAACCTAAAATTATGAGGTAAGACGCCTTAATGGGATATAAATTACAGGACTAAAATCCTTTTCAGCATCTTAAGAAAAATTTCTGTCAAATAAATTATTAAATAAATGTCACGTTATCCGAAGGTTTTCTTTAAATTACTAAATCGGATCTTTTCAGTAAACTACTCACAAACGGCAAGAGTATCTCCTTTTAGCGCATGAGAGATCCTTCTTTTACCTACTTTACTTTAATTTAGCTAGAAAACAAAACAATTAATTTAGCTCTCATAATCAAACATCACATTCCATGCAAGAAGATAAATGCTTTGCAAATAACTTCATATTGAATTGTAGGAATACTGTGTAACCTACTGCTCATCAGGATGGCTTGTCTCCACTTTTCTATATTAAGCCAAGATGGTGCTCTCAATTATTATAATTTACATTTTTTATAACTATTATATTTTAGATTAAGGGCCCAGCATTAAAAAAAACAAAATTACCTTTGCTTTATATGGGGTAAGAGTCCATATAAAACAAATAGATTTTATAATAAAATTAAATAAATTTTATTATATTTAAGAAGATATAAAACTATTAAGTTCAAATGCGTAATTAATTTAACTTGTTGTAAATTCTATTAAAATTAATAGAAATTACAAATATATTTCACAAATGAAAAGAAAAATATATATTTACAAAAACTCTCATTTGTATCAGACATTGAAAATATGAGAATTGAATTAAATTTTATAATTTAATTATAAAATAAATTAAACATGAAAAATTTATTTCAATTAATTTCTCATTCTATTAATTCTTTGGTATGTATTTTATTTTTATATGATTTTTGAGTGTGGCAATTTGAACTTGGGTCTCTTTTTTTAGAGAGAATATATGGTTACCATTGGGTTATGCTCAAACCGGACTCTTTGACATGTATTTTGATTCCTTAATATTTTATCAGTTCCTAATTTTCCTTAAAGAAAGTAAACCATCTTATAGAAGATTTAGAAGAGAAACTTCTTGTTCAAATAAGAAAGTAAATTGATTAAATTCCATGGATCTGCTCGAAAAATTATTAGGTAGAATGGTTGTGATGATGTTTTTAAATGATATAGATTAATAATTCAATGTAAACAATTATGATTGAATGATCGTACGAATGACGTTGTATGATCATTCAATCTAATAATTTTTTGATCTATTACATACTAGCATGAAAGAATCTAACTCCATAAACCAAAATTTGGATTACTCAGAGAAATTACTTTACACATGTATCTTTCTTATCGAAACAAATAAAGCCTCAATAAAATCATCTTAAACAGCGTCAACAAATTAATAACTAGTTGTCATACACCGGCTTCTAATTATTTGAATTTATTTTGGTATGCTATTATAATGTACTAAGTTATAAGTATTGTCAACTGAATTTTTTTATAAAAAAAATATCAATTATAGGTATTAGTAATTACAACCTACCATATGATATTTTGGACATGTCTATGCAATTGTTTTTTTCATTAACAAAAGCATTGATGTGGGATATATATCCAAATCAATAAACATCAACCACCACTGTTTTGTCTGTTATTTATAACCCAAAAACCTCTAAGACCAGACCTACTTTGGATCTGGCCCTGCGGCCCAAATTAAGGGAATCGATGATAGTACACCGATCTCCTGACGCGACCTCCCACTTAAATCGCGAATATGATCTTAAGGAGAATCGAACTCAAAACCTTGCTCTTACCCCATAGCTCCAAATTCAACCTTATCAAATGGATAGATATATATATTGATTTTTCATGTTGTTATGGTTTATCCATGTATAAACTCTTGAATAAAACAAATTATATTAAATAAGTAGTCATTTGAATCTTTATAATCATTCGATGATAGATTTTACTGACTACCATCACAATTGTGAAAATCATATTAAAATTACAAACCAGTTTATTTTTACTTAATTGAAAAGAAAAAGAAAAAAAAAAAGTGGATTGGATTCACATGTGCCCAACAGATTAATTTCACATGAGACAATTCTGTCATGTTGATAGAAGGCAAGCCTTATCGAAATCCTTAGATAGGATTCTTTAAGGCCAGTAGCCAAGTTTCAAGTCCAAAAATCTAGAGAAATCATGTACCAGTAATTCCAAACATGGGTGAGGAATCTCTTTAGTAGTTGTGAATTTTTTTTCTTCTAAATACACTATTAAATAAATGTCAAATCAATATTATGGATTACATAACATTTATATTGTATATAAAATAAATAATAAACGAAAAGCATTTATATTTTTTTTATTAAATTTTTTAACTGTAAAATGAATTTTCCGATCGTTTATCCGAAATTTGAACATATACAATTTAATGGATGTAATATTTATGGGACCGTTCAGTATCATTAAAGTTGTGTTTATTAATATCACGAGCAATAGTATCCTGGGTAGCCATTCCTTTTTTCCCCTCTATATAAGAATAGTGTAATCATTTATTAAGAATTGACTGTTGAAAATTCAAAAAAAAAAAAAAAAACTATTTCTCTCTGGTACTAAAATTGCAGAATGGAACTGTAAAAAAAAGGAGTTTTCAGGGTCTAGACAAACATTAACACAGCTGTTCTTGCTGATTTATTAGATGGGAAAGGTGATTAAAATGAAACCAATCAATAAGCTGATTGCAGGGCAAGTAAGGTTAGAAGAGATTTAGAAGCTGTGTCTGACTTGAAGTGCCAAGACATGAGCAGTGTTCACTTAGATTTTACACTACCAGTTTTTACTGAGCAATCAATAAGAAGCTGTTCTGTTATTAGGATCACAAGTTTGATACAAACTCGACAAAGGTTAATACTTTCTCTTTGCATTTGGTAAAACTTAAGGTTCGGTCACAAAAGTATTGCAGCAGACGGAATGAATAATTGGGGAAAAGCATCCATCCTTATTGGGCCGAACCCTCCACTCTTACTGCCCTAAACCTCATTCTTATTGGGCCAAGCTCCTCTCATTTGGGATAGACCTCCTCGTCGTGTCTACTACTCACTTGTGACAAATCTTTTTGGCTTTGGAGTTTTGACTACAGCCACCAAAACACTTCAAGCAACCATATCTTTACGAGAATCGCTATTTTAACCCGTTTGAAACCCCTTTTAGACCCTGCATAATGAGCAAAAAATTGGCTAATCAATAACCCTACCCTTCTCTTCTCTCTGCAGTGCCTTTCTCCCCATCTGCCCCCAGAAATGACCAGATATGTATAGGTTTGCTTTGTGACAAACTAAAATTGCCGAGAAATATGATTATATACAACACGTTGAATGGATAGATACATTTTCTAAGTGGATAGGTACATCTTCTAGTGGATGTGTACATTTCTTTTGCTGGGCATTTTAGTACGCATATTTGTTTTAAGTTGGCTGAATCATCTCCTATAGTGGCATGGCTTATCTCCAATCCTACTTGGTTTTCTTTCGACTTGATCGGATTCACTTACTTTTCTTATTCCTACTCTATGATTCTTATTCAAGTGGACTTGCCTTTTGTCTCTGGTTACTATTTATAACTGGTTTTTTTTAAAATTTTTGGTTGGGTCGGATCTAAATAGAATGGTTTAGATCAATTGAAAACTTTACTAATAATCTTGAGGAACTTCATCGATAACATTAATATAGGTGTGAGACCTAAAAATTAATATTGTCAGTAAAGTTTCTAAGATTTATAATAAAGTTTCCAACTAATCTAAATAGTTTAGAATCGAACCAACCAAAAATTTATCGGGTGTTTCAATATCAAGTTACAAACCAACTTATTTTTGCTTAATTAAAAAGAAAAGAAAAAAAAAAGTGGACTGAACTCACACATGCCCATAGATTAATTTCGCATGAGACAATTCTGTCATGTGAATGTCAGTTATAGAAGGCAAGCCTTATCGAGATCCTTAGATAGGATTCTTTAAGGCCGGTAGCCAGTTTCAAGTCAAAAAATCTAGGGAAGTCATGCACCAATAATTCCAAAGATGGGAGAGGAACCTTTCTAGTAATTGTGAATTTTTTTTTTCTAAATACATCATTAAATGAATGTCACATCAATATTATAAATGACATAATATTCATTTAATGATGTATTAAAAAAGTTTCTCAAATATAATGGAGATGAATTTGATCCACCAAACATCATTGAGTATTGTTATTATTATAACATAGTGTGTACTAAAAGAAATCACTGTAAAATTAGAAAGTGAAAAACAAAAAACAACATATAATCAAACGATACCATCATTTTGGATCTAGATTGGAATATAATACTAGTCGGCACTTACGGAATAATCATATGCCAAGACTGTTGCTTTTTTTGGTTACATTGGCAGAGAAAGGGATCAAACCAGCTGGTTCTCTTAAATAGAGAATCCATTGTTTTTTGCATTAAATAAAGACACATAAAAAACATTTACATTTACATCAAAACCTTAATTTACATTTACTAGCCCAATATTAAGCACAAACGCACAAATAAAAAGAAGATGCATTAGGTGATAGTAGTAGATAATAATCCTTACTTAAATCTAATTTATCATTTTTTTCTAGACCAGAAGTACTTTCCACAGTTTGATATTGCTAATCAAGATAACACTTTAACCATCACTAGATTAACAGCTGGGAAGAAATGGCAGACATGAGAGCTCCCTGGCTCAATGCCAAGCACACGAAACGACACGTGATTACGACTCCACTGAGAGGTATCCATGTGGCAAACGGCAACCGCGTCGACCCTATCTCCATTATCACCACCTAGAGAAACCTTGAACACCTTGTTCTCACTCTGTTGGCTATGGCAATAGAAAACTGCAAAAGGGTAAGGCATAGTATGACATGCTACCATTTTGGGAGGTGATTTCTCTTTAGGAACTTCAAGGATAGTATAGTTCTGGAAAAGGGTACTTGAATTTGTAAGGTGTGTAGTGGTTAAAACATTGAAATTTGATTCTGAGCCAAAGATACCTTGTGCAAAATCAAGCATGGATTCTAAAGATGTTGCACAGAACTTGGTTTCTCCTTTGATGGGTTCAGTCTCACATTGTGTAAGTGTATCTTCCATGGCTTTGGCTTGGGGAGATTCTTGAGAAAAGGAGAAGAATTTAAGAAGGAAAGGAAGTTCTTTCAATGAGAAGGGAATGGAATCAGCTTCTTCTCTGGGTAGAAAGTGAGGAGATGCTGAAGGGTTTTTCTTGGGAAAATAGATGGGAATCCTTTTCCCTACCTTTAGATCCTTCATGGTAAAAAACACCATCAATGAAAGATCCATGTGATCCATGTGGGATAAGCCATGACCATGATGATTCATTTTGTGTATATCTTGATGGGTACTGTCTTGATCATCCATGGTACGTAAAACATTGTCCGGATTAGGGAGATCATCATCTAAGGGATGCTTTAAACCGCTCACGATGATCTCTTCGCTGTGACCATTTTCATCATCAACAGGAGATTTTGGTTGTACGATGTTAGATTTGAAGTCATGCAGCTTCTCCTGTTTGCTTTCAAGATTATGATCTTCTAACTCTTCCCATTTTTTTCCAGCAATCTCCCTAGCTCCACTTCCATTAACAAACTGGAAAAAAAAATCGGCAGCATAAACTTAGATTGATGATTAACAGCATAAGTTCCAAAATTAAAAGATCTTTAAAAAAAAAATTTGGTAATTAATGTCTTCAAACATCATTTGTATAAGTTCTACTGATATAGAAAAAAATTGGAGACACTGGGTGCTTTCAGTAGTAAAAATTTCTTCAAATATCTAGATTTTTTTCTTCAAAAAAGTGCTTTCAAAATGCAAAACTTTCATAGGCAACCGGAATTTTTTTTTCTACTGAATCACCATTTCCTTTCCTAAAGAACAAAATATCAATACTAACACTAAACCAACAATAATCATATCTTCATTGATCATTTTTTTCTTAGCCATCTTCTTTAATCTAAACTGCATAAAAGTAAATATTAATTGCTAAGCCATTTAATGTTCTCAGTTTAACATAGGCATGCATGTTCATTGCAAAATGAATCAGCTATGATTTGGAGATTACCATAGCAATCAGAACATAAAGGAGAAGGCTCCAAGAAGCAAATTCCATCTTTTATCAGAACTCCTTGCAACTCAATAATCTTCTCCTTTGAGAAAGAGCCAACAGCTCAGATATCAAATAAATGAGAGAGAGAGAGATTAATCTTTCAACAAAATGGGAGTGCATCCCTAAATCTTGCAAATTACCCTTTTAATAGGTGAGGTAGGGGTCATATTATTGCAATAATAATAATTCAAAAGGGCGTCCTCAATCCCCAATTGAAAAATTAGGAGCCCCACCAATAACAACGAATAATTTAAAAGATGCAAGCTCGACAAAAACACAAAACCAGAAAAAAAAAAAAAACAAATGCATAACAAATTAAGGATATAACCTGAATTCAATATGCTAAAAAAAAAACAATTCATGCATGGAAGATTTATTTTACAAAAATATTTCATAATGAATTATGGAATTGAATGGGTATTCACTTAGTACCTACTGCAACGTGAATATAATACATTTAGGCATTGAGAAGCGGTTTAAATAAATTTATATCAATTTATTTAAATATTTTTATTTTAAAAAAATTTAAATAAATTGGTTTAAATTTTCACAAACATTGCCTTGATTAATTTATTTTTTTATTTTATAATTGAGGATGAAAGATTCGAATTAGAACAGTAAACTCTAAACGTGTGATTTTGTGGAACATATCGGATACGGGTCAATGGATGGTTAACTCCTACACTTTAATTCGCAGCTTAGCAGGTGAGATAACGGATCCAACGTCTGAGGCCTAAATTCGCACGTCTAATTGTTTATTTGTTTATCCTTTAGAGATCTGAAGTACCCTATTCAGCCACTAAAATTATTAATTAATTATCAGTACTGAATTAATGTTCAGCGGTATTTATATTCTAAATCAATGCATCATCATCCACAAAGCACCCAAGCAAATTGACCAACCAGATGACTCTCCCTCCTTTTCTCTGCACTCCATAGTAAGATCTCAGCGGACTTCAATGGCTTCACACGATCATTATGATCATGACCATGATCATCATCATCATACCCATGAGTAATCTCCTTTAAATTTGCATTTTAATTATTTTATTTTTCTGCTTTGGGTTTAATCTCTAATTTTTTTTTGTTAACTGATTTATTTAAGTGTGGAATATAATTGAGCGATTTTCACGGTTAATCAATTTGAATCGTACTCGTTTAAGTGAATTTGAATAGAAATAAATAAGTTTTTATTACGAATAATATTTTATAAATTTAACATTTGATAATTAAACGAATACGATGATGGATATGTCTAATTTTACGAGTAACTTATTCTTGAATAAATAGAGATGATGATTCACAAGTTTTTTTTTTTACAACTAACCGATTCAAATTAACTAACATAGGTATAAATAAATAAATATCTTCACATTTAAAAATAATGTTTCATAGATTTTAACTATTCCAAATTCAAATTCAAATTCAAATAAAGAATTAGATATAGTTATAAATTTGGCAAATTCGCAAATAACTTTTGTCATTCCTAATAATAGCCTAACAGAAAATCTCATGGTGATTCAACATCTTGTGTGGCCCCAGATGACAAGAGTGTACCATAGCCCATCCATCTTGCCATTCCTAATAATAGCCCGACAGAAAATCTCATGGTGATTTATACCAGTTTTCAACAGAGATTTCATGTCCCCCTCAATTATTATATTTTAAGATAAGGTGAAATATAATCAACGATTCAAGTTTAACAACAATTATAATTTTATTTTATTTTTTTAAAATTAATTTTTCTACCAAAAATTTTAATTGATATAATAATTATATTCAAAATAGTTAACTATTAACGAAAAATCTTTTGTATCAGTCACGTAATTTGATATGTAAGTTATTTATTACATATATAATGAATATTAATTAAAAAGCATTTATATTTTTCTCATTTTTTTATTAAATTTTTAACTGTAGAATGAGTTTATCGTTTATCCAAAATTTGAACCTTACAATCTGATGGATGTAATATTTATGAGCCCGTTCAGTATCATTAAATTTGTGTTTATTAATATCACGAGTATTAGTATCTTATTTCTATTGCCTTTTTTCCCCTCTATATAAGAAGAGTGTAAACTGCCTCTCTCCATGCAAGGTGAGGTGATAACTTTGGCTTGACCGAAGACATGAAGTCCTTTGCTTTCTTCTCAGTACTCTTCTTATTTCTCTTGGTAAGCATCCCCTATTAAAGGTCAAATTAACCATAGAAGCCATATATCCATCCTTTTATTTGAAAATTGTTTAAAAAGTTTTATAGTCGATCTAAAATGGTTTGCTAGGACTAACATGCATATTTTTCCTCTTTCTTGTGCAGTTTGCTAGCAAGATAGCAGCAAGGAAGGACGTTGGCGAATATTGGAAAGGTGTAATGAAAGATCAACCCATGCCTGAATCGATTCGAGGTCTCATTCATGTGGATCCTGCTTTGTCTATCTCCAAGGAGAAAACTAATTGTCATACACCTGAAAATTTTGAGCATAAAGAAGAGAAGCCCTTTGTTAAGGACTTTGAACCGGGACCTAATCTTTCGGTTTATAAGGATGGAATTAAACTAGCAGATCAAGAGAAGACCTTTGTTAAGGACTTTGAACCGGGACCTAATGCTTCGGTTTATAAGGATGGAATTAAACTAGCAGATCAAGAGAAGACCTTTGTTAAGGACTTTGAACCGGGACCTAATGCTACGGTTTACCATGATTAAAGCGCTGTTTGGATCTCACTTTAAAAAAGATCCCAAACAACTCCTAAAGAGAGAAAAAAAGGTTCTCCGTTCGTGCTGACTATAACGCCTCTTCTATTTCATATTTCTATGGCATGTAATAATAGAAGTTTAAGTACTTCACAAGCGTGGTTCAATATTGTGTGATTTTAGTTTTAAGTGTATAAAGATGTTTATATGTGAAAAACTAGTATTATGTGATGATATTGAATAAAAGTATCAAGTTAGTTCCCATTTTCCATTCCTTGGCTTGTATTTGATGCCTGGATATCTCATCAATTCTTAAATCCATTTTTTACTCTTTTTGATTTTAGTTGTGTTCATCCATATCTTTAGGCTTTAGAGAATTTTTTTTTTTTTTTTTTTTTTTTTTTTTTTTTTCAGTTTTTGGGGTGACAAAGAAGACTTTTAATTAGTTTGGGAAAAATTGTTTCTTATTTTGTAATTGTTTATTCTAGTAGGAATAACAGTAATTTCCTATTAGATTGTTAATTGTACAAGTAGTATAATAATCTACTATGAAGTTGTTTTTTTTTCTAATAGTATTAGAAAAATATCTTCTATATAAGAGAGGTTTACTACTAGAGCTAGGATGAGAGCTTAAAGTGTATTGAGATTTTTGGTTGTCAAGTAGAGATGACACTTACAAGGAGAGCTAGGTTAAGAACTTTTGTTGTATTGTGACTTTGGGTGAGAGTTTGACAACTTTACTCTTCTTAAAGTTGTACTTGAAGATTAATTAAATAGTAGAGTTGTTGGTGGATGTAGACAAAGAGATTGCTGAACTATATTAATTATTGGTATTCTTACTCTTTGTTTGTTTTACCTATTTAATTATGTGATTGTGTTTTTTTACCTAAATTTTGAGTAGGTGAATTTTAGTGATAAAATCCAAACACAAAAGTATTTGGATATTTGACATGATTAATCTTTAAGTACGTGCAAATCGTGTTGTTCGTGTTAATGTGTGTGTGTGTGTGTGTATATATATATATATATATACACACAATGTATATGCTAGTCCCACATCGGTTAGAATGGGAAACATTCTCTTTATGTTAGGCTATAAATAGGATACCTCCCTTATAAGCAAATCACATCATTCAATACAATTCTCTTTTCTTTGTATTGTATCACTTCCTCTTAAATTTAATTTGGACTCAGAGCCAGGTTCTTAGTGGTTCTCGGTATATCAAGAGTTGAATATACATTGCGATTGCCACTATTAGTGGATCATTCACATCAGAAAGACTTCTTATATATTCTCTTCATACCTATCAGGTCATCATTATAGTCGGAGTCTTATTCTCTATCGACATCACTATAATCGGAGTCTTATTCTCCATTGATGTCCCCGGTTCGAGTTTGTTAATTCTGTAAGAAGCAAGCCCCTGGCCATCTTCAGCCGCCACTCTATTGACATCATCTCAGCCGTCGCTCCATCGATGTCACTATAATCGGAGTCTTATGCTCCATCGATGTCCCTGGTTCGAGTTTGTCAATTATGTAAGAAGCAAGCCCCTGGTCATCTTCAGCATAATTGTTTCCAAAACCCCAACAAACATTCCCAGAAATACATATCTCGCGGTACTCCTTCTAGATCTGCTGCCACTACTGCTAAAAGTTCATCATCCACTGCTTCCATTGAAACGTTTTCTGCCTCTGACATAGAGGAAATTGTCAAACAAGTCATTGCTTATTCTGGTAATCTACCTTCTACTGCTATGTCAGCCACTTCAGGTAATTCATCTTGGTTCTTTGACTCTGCATTTTGTAATCACATAACTCCTTATTCCACTCTTTTTTCCATTAAAAGTCTTGCTAATCATACTCTGACTATTCAAACTACCGATGGTTTTCCCATGACCGTGAGTCATATCGAAAAAATTGCAACATTAAACACTTTTCTTCCTGATACTTACTATATTCCCCAACTCACTTTCAATCTCATATCTGTTGGTCAATTATGTGACTTCGGTCTAACGGTCATTTTTTCTGCTTCTGGTTGTTGTGTGCAAGATCCAAAGACGGGACAAACTCTTGGGATAGGCCGTAAGGTTGGACGACTCTTTGAGCTTATCAATCTTTACATTCCACTCCATTTCTCCTCATCAGTTTAGACAGCAGCCTAGTCTCATCTATCCCATCCGTCAGTCTTTGGCATTCTCGTCTAGGTCATGCTTTTGTCGGTCGTCTTCAATCCTTACTATCTAGTGGTCATTTAGGGCTTGTTAATAAATAACAATTTGATTGTCTTCCTTGTCAACTTGCCAAACAATCGACATTGTCACTTCACGATGAAGTAATTCTTTTTCTTTTGCACCATTTGACTTGATTCACTTTGATGTTTGGGGCCCGTCTCCTACTGTTACTATAAGAGGCTCTAGATATTTTGTAATTTTTGTTGACAATTACTCTCGTTACCCCTAGATATTTTTTATGCGTAATCGATCTAAATTACCTCAATTATACTTTGATTTTGCTACCATGGTCAAAACTCAATTTTCTTGTAATATCAAAGTGTTTTGTGCTGACAATGCTGCTGAATATGCAGACTCTAGCGTCCTTAACTTTCTTCGCCAATATGACACTTTTCCTCATTGTTCATAACCAGACATCTCTCAACAAAATGGGCGTGCTGAGCGTAAACACAGAGACATTCTCAATACTGTCCGTGCTATTTTCATATTCGCTTCGTGTCCTGGACGTTTTTGGGGTGAAGCTGCTCTTACAACTGTTTACTGATAAGTGCTTAAATATTCATATTTAAGCCCCTTAATTTACAATTATTAGGTTCTTTGTTTGTGTATTTCAGTATATTCTACTTCATTTTTTGTGTTTTCTGTGTTTTTTTATAGGTTTTTGAAGAAAAGATAGCATTTTGGAGCTCTAAGGAAGAAAACTAAAGATCTGGAACCAGATAAGTACGATCGAGCGCACAGAAAAGTGCGATCGAGCGCACAAGCACCCAACACCCACGTAAGGATCAAGCATAGCCTGCACTCGTGTGCAAGAAGAAGGCTCGACCACAGATGCGCTCGAGCACATACGTACAGTAAGCCGGCAGAACCTGTTTTGGAAATAATGGTTTGGGTCTTATTTTGGAAATTAGGGTTTCGAGGTGTCCTTAGAACCCTATAAATAAACTTGTAAAACACAAAAACATGGTCTTCCTTTTTAGTTTTAGTTTTAGGTAGGGAGGTCGGAGGTCGGACGAGCCCGGAAGAGAGATTGTGGAGACAAATTAAAGACTCTTCTCCATAGTGTTTTCGAGTTTTTTCTTTCCTTTTTTATTTTATTTTATGATGATGTGTAACTAAACTCTTAGTAGAGCTCGATTGAAGCCCTAATTATGTTTACTCATTAATTCAATATTGGTGCCTTTGCGATAGTTATATGATAATGTTTAACTTGATTAATACCTGTTTTTATTTAAATTCCTCATATGTGTTTGCCTAATCGACATATGCATGTGGTATGGATTAGTTAGTTAAATCAATTTAGATGACCGAGTCCTGGGTTCAACAGTAGTAACAAAAGATATCCACGTCGGATTCTTGGGTTAATCAATATAGGAAACCAGGAGTAGATACCATATCCTAGGTCTCATGTGGTTGTCGATTTCCACAGATCTTATGCTATCTTAAGGAACAACTCAGTATACACCATGCTGAATCCCTTAAGAAAGAAAAGAGTTAGAGTAGATACCATGCCTAACTCATTGCTTAAGGAAATCAATAGTTTAAGGAGTAGATACCATACCCTTAGGTTGACAAACATTAGATATTCAGAGTATGACTAAAGCATTGACATATTGTTTTATTGGGTTGAGCATGATTAGCGGTGGATATCAAAGCCCTACGCTTCTATCATTATCTTGTTTTATCATTATTTTGTTTTATCCTTATCAATTCAAACTCAATATTTATTTCTCTTGTTTTTAGTTTTATCTTGCGAATTTAATTCTAAATTAGAATTTACCAATCCATGTGGAGATGATCTCGTATTTGCACACAATGCTACTATTGACCTTGTGCACTTACAAGTAAAACTGTACGATTATTTGCTTATTTATTTAGGTAGATAAACGAACAACATTTACACCAAGAACCATGTACCTTCTCCCATCATTGGGAATCAATCACCTTTTGAGCGTCTTTATGGTCACCCTCATAACTATAGCACTTTTAAGGTATTTGGTTGTGCATGTTTTGTTCTTCTTCAACCTCATGAGCGCACCAAATTGGAACCTAGATCTCGCTTATATTGTTTCTTGGGATACGATGTTGAACACAAAGGATATAGATGTTGGGATCCTTACTCCAAACGTCTCTAAGTGTCTCGTAATGTTTTTTTTTCCGGGAACACAATATGCTCACCTCCATGTCCAAGTGTCACCTTTTACACGACAACACCTCTATCCTATTCACTGACCCCTCCAAGGATATTTTTCCCGACACTCTTGAGACAAACTCTTCTTTTGAGTCAATATCTCCACCAACACATCATATCTCTTCATCAGATATGTCGTTACCACCTAACATGTTTACAGACAGCTCCATTGAGTTATCCACCTTACCCTCTTCTGAGCAACTTTGTCTATTCTGATGGATCTGCTCCAACACATCCTATTTATTTATCAGATATCTCATTACCACCTAACATGTATACAAACACCTCAATTAGGTTATCCACTTTACCCTCTTCTGAGTAATTTGTCTCTTCCGATGGATTCGCTCAAATAGCTTATGATCTCCTTCATCGGTGAAGTAACTGGGTAAAAACCTCTTCTGTTAAGCTTCGTGACTTTGTTCTATTTTCTACTATTCTTTCTCACCATGAACCACAGTCTTATCGTGAAGCTAGTTCTAATCTTATTTGGGAAAAAACAATGAATGATGAATTACAGGCACTCGAAAACACTCACACCTGGGATCTAGTAGACCTATCAAAAGGCAAACATATTTTGGGATGCAAGTGGGTTTACAAGATCAAAACTCACTCTGATGGGTCCATTGATTGATACAAGGCTCGCTTGGTAGCTAAAGGGTTTACTCAGGAGTATAGGATCGACTATGAAGAGACCTTTGTGCCAGTTGCCCGCCTTATTTCAATTCACAGCTTAATTGTAGTTACTACCATTCGTCATTAAGGATTATTTCAGATGGATGTGAAAATGTTTTTCTTAATGGTGAACTCACCGAAGAAGTTTATATGTGCCCTCCTCCTGGTTCTCATCATCTTTCGCATCAAGTCTGTAAAATTCATCGGGCTCTCTATGGTCTCAGGCAAGCTCCTCGGGCTTGGTTTGCCAAGTTCAATACCATTGTTGGAGATTTTGGATTCACTCCTAGCTCACATGATTCTCCTCTGTAGATTGGGGTTCTAACCCAAAATAGGGTGTGAATTGGGTTTTTAAAAACTTTTGGTAATTATTTGCAAGTTTATAAAAAAAACAGTTAAATGCACAAGCGTACAAATAAGTAATGTGCTTTAAGTAAAAGAGTTCAAGGAAGAGAAAGTACAAACTCAGTTTATAGTGGTTCGGCAATATCGGATTCCTTCCGACCTTACGTCCACTCTCTTCAAGGAACCTCTTTGAAGTAATCCACTAAAACTTTTAGTCGTACAACTTCACAGGTGTTGTACAAACCTTACAACCAATCCCTTCCTCTTGGAAGCTATTCCCTTCCTTCTTGAAACTAATCCCTTCCTTACGGAAGCTAATCCATTCCTTATGGAAGCTTACAAATAAACACTCTAAGAGTTATTACAACTCTTTCCCTTTTACAATAAATGTAATTTGTTGTAAAGTAAATAGTAGAGAGATAACAATGAATGCTTTTACAAATGAACAATATCTCTCTTTCAAGTATAAGCTTGAAGAATGGCTTAACAATAAATTTTTCAAAGCTTTTGAGAATTAATGAGAAAATTTATGAGTTGAATGTGTTATCTTCTTCTTTTAAATGCTTATTGAAGTGGGTTTATATACCATTAAATCAATATGGCCGTTAGACTCTGACTTGGTAGGTTTGGTGCATTAAATGCTCAAGTCCCGCGTCTCAAACGGTCATATTTTCGAATTGCCAGAAGACTGGGTCTTTGTACTAGTCGACTGGGTCAAGTGAAAAATCTAATTTTTAGGTTGTGGGAGAGTACCAATCGACTGGATCCTAAGCACCAGTCGACTGGGACCTCACTGTCCCAGATGTCAATCGACTGGGGATATTCTGTCCCATACCCCAGTCGATTGGTACATTTGAGCCAGTCAACTGGGTTGCCCTTCAACCCAGTTTTTCATGTAATAAAACTGTTTTTGACTTAGAAGTATTTGAATTAATTGTTTTGACAAAATTCTGTTGTAAAAAGAGTCATAAGACAAGCTACGTATTTGGACATAAGAGATTTACAGTTGGTTTCCATACTTTAATGCTTATTCTATATCTTCTATCTTATCTTGGTGTCTGATACTAGTTGAGTTCTTGCATCTTGTTTCTTTGCTGAAAGCTTTTACCATTTAAATACTTAGATAAAACTGTTAGTAGAATTTAGAGTAGTGTTTTGTTATTATTAAAATTAGATAAAGGTCAACAATCTCCCCTTTTTGATGATGATAAAACTAATGAGAGAAAACAGTTTTAAAAACTAAGTGTTGGGTTTTTAGAAAAAAAAAAATGGGCAAAGTTTCCTCTGTTTTTCAGATAAAACCAACCTGTAAAGCAGTTCAAATGTAGTTTATAAAAAACCCAACTAAGCAAAGTAAAACAGATTTATATTCATCAAGGTATTCGGAGCAATGTTCCCCCTAAATCTATGCTTTATTTTAAGTTTACATTGATATTTCTCTTTTTTTTTCATTTTTGTCTCCTGTTTTGACAACAGCAGAAAAAATGGTGCAAACTCAAAAAAAAAATAAGCAACACGGACACTATAGAAAGTAAGATAATGCATAAAAAAAACTTTTATATGAAAACTAGGCATTATTCGGAGCTGGGAAGACTTCCC
This sequence comes from Bretschneidera sinensis, assembly GCA_023935145.1. Classification (NCBI taxonomy): domain Eukaryota; kingdom Viridiplantae; phylum Streptophyta; class Magnoliopsida; order Brassicales; family Akaniaceae; genus Bretschneidera; species Bretschneidera sinensis. The sequence continues at coordinate 95,377,690 of CM043704.1, forward strand.
AGGAAGAACCTGAAGTTTTCACACTAGCATAAGTAGTTAAAGCATATTGCGGAGTACAAAAGACTTCAACCAAGTAATCATATAGCTTAAAAGTAAAGCAAGTATATGAACCATGAGCTAGATAACTAAAATATAGGCAAATATATACAAGCATCCATACATCACTAGCTTCTAAAAGCCAAATATCAAATATAATAACAGAAATGTATGATAAAGTAGTAAGTGTTCGTGCTAAGATCATCTAAGAGCTATATATATAAGAAAAAAAAAAGGGATAAAATAGGAAGCTCAGCGAGTAGGAGAATCATAGCTATCTTGAATAAGATCCTAAAGCTCAACCAATGAGCCCTCTGTGTACTCTTGGTGCAGCTCAAAGTTGTCTCGAAGTGAGCGAAGGTCATGGTGCATGGAATCAACAGAAGAGCTCAAGCTCTGGAACCCATACTGCATGGATAGCTGGAGGCTCAAAATAGCATATAGTAGATCATCGTACCCAGCCTGACCAACACTAGAACCACCAAGCTATGGTGATCGGTCATCAGTATCCGTAGCAATGGGAGGGGCTGCATCACCAGGAACCTCATCGTCCTCCTCGCTGCTGTTATCCTCTCCAATCCTTATATTCTTCTCGGCCTTATAGTAGATCAATCCATCGCAGATAATGCACCCCACCTTCTTCAGAGAAGAGACATTGATAATGTCCTTGAGGCCGATGTCCTAAGCCTCATAGGCGGGAAAGGGAACCAAAAAGTTTTGGAGGATGAAGGTTATAAGCATCCCATAGGGAAGGCACCTGGAGTCACTAGCTTCGTCGTTGATCATGTTGGCGAGCAGTTGGGGGTAGATATTGAAGTGGTGTCCAGTTTTGAGACACCAAATCAATACGACGTCTATCTTCGAGAGATAGCCTTGACTCCTAAGTCGTGGATGGATGGTCCAACTCACGATGGGATTGAACAACTTTGAATCGAGAGGCATGTCACTACATGTGTGAAATATAGTGGGCTGAAAGATGTAGTTAGGGTCTCCGCTAATGATCTGGTATGTTTCCTCATAGTTGAAGTTGTCCAGCCATTCATCTAGACTCCATTGGATCTCTCCCACTGGAATCCCCAAGATGCTCACCAGGAGGTCAATGTTCACCTCAAACTCCACACCCATCACACTAGTTCTGAAACGAAGAGTCAGTGGACTAGGTTTCACCAAGTTCGCATAGAACTGGTAAATCAGACGTAGGTAGTACTTTTGGTGAATCTTGACAAGTGGTATCAAGTGCACTGCCTCAAAAAGAGGTAATATGTCAAAGTTTGCATGATGAATAGAATCGAACTCAATGAATCTACCCATCATGATCTTTTTGTATCGAATGTCGGAATTATACCTCTCTTTGGCGGTTGGACTCCAGAAGAGTAAGTCATCGAGCTCAGTCCTTACATTTTTGCTCGAGGATCCTGTCAATCCTTTTCCTTTAGCATATGGTTCCATGTATTTCTTATACCGTGACCTTGTAGACGCGTGAGGTCCTCCAATGGTGGTTTAGATTTGGATTCTCTCAGACATTTTGGAAAAAGTGTTTTTAAGGAGATCTGATAGATTTTTGGAGAAAAAAGAAACTTTCAACTGTGGAAAGTTGAAATAAAGGTGATGGAGGATGAGATTAAGATTTCTATGGAGTGTTTTCGTGAGATTTTGGACAGAAAAATGAGATTTTCTAGATAGAGAAATCATCAGGGTTTTGAAAACGGCGTGAAATTTCTAAAAAACTTAAGTGACTATTTATAAAATCGCGATACCAGTCGACTGAGTTAGGGCACCAATCGATTGGATCCTTCACTAATATGGGAAATTTTGTCATACCAGTCAATTGAGTCGAGACACCAGTCGACTGGGTTATTCATACAAGTCGACTGGGTAGTTACCAGAAATTCAAAATTTAGCTCCAAAAAAGGTCTTGTGCTACCAGTCGACTGGGTACTTGGACTAGTCGACTGGGTGAAAAGGTAATGTATTACCAGTTGACTTGAACCTTAAAAGAAAGCTCCTGCTTAGAGTTTTAGCACGAATTTTGTTTATCTATGTCATCTTGAGTGAGGGAAATATTAAATAAGGTTTAATACTCATTCACTGGATGTCAAATATGTATATGATGAATGATGATGTAATCAAACATATAGTTTATCATAGTCTATTAGCCCATTCACAGTCTAATCTTACAAAAACTAGCTTCACTTAAGGGTTTTATAAGAATATCAGCTATTTGATCCTCTGAAGGAATGAATTCTAGTCTTATATCACATTTTTTAGCATGATCTCTTATAAAATGATGTCTAATTTATATATATTTGGTTCTAGAATGCTGAATAGGGTTTTTGGTTAAGTTGATAACACTGGTGTTATCACAATGAATTAGAGTATCTTTACAGTTCATGTCATAGTCTTCTAGTTGTTGTTTCATCCACAACACTTGCGTACAACAACTTCCGGCTACTACGTATTTCACGTCGACTGTTGATAGCGCAACCGAGTTTTGTTTCTCGGAAAACCAAGAGGTTAACATTGCACCTAAGAATTGGCATGTTCCACTAGTGCTTTTTCTATCTAGCCTACACCTCGCAAAATCAACATATGAATATCCTACAAGCTCAAAAGATAAATCTCTAGAGTACCATAGTCCTAGGTTTTGAGTCCCTTGAAGATATCTAAGGATTCTTTTTAATGCAATCACATGTGATTCCTTAGGATTAGCTTGAAATCTAGCACATATTATTGTGCGATTATCCACCTAAATAAATATGCAAATAATCATACTTGTTTTACTTGCAAGTGCACAAGGTCCACAGTAGCATAGTGTGCGAATGCAAGATCATCTCCACAGAGATTGATAAATTTCACTTTAGAATTAGTTTTGCAATAATCAAATAAAAACAAGATAAATAAATATTGAGTTGGAATTTAATAAAGATAAAGGCGTAGGGACTTGATATCCACCACTAATCATGCTACCACAACAAAACAGTATGTCAATGCTTTACTCATGTCATGAATACCTATTGTTTGTCAACCTAAGGGCATTGTATCTTGTAATACCCGTATTCGTAAAGTAAGGGTAAAGAAGTAAATTAATAAATATAGCATCATATATTTTACGCAAAGGATTTAGTATTAAACAAAATAATTCTTTAAAAAAAAATTTGGGACGTTGACGTCATTAAAAGAAAAGAAGTAAAAAAAGAAAAAGGTCAAAAGTTGTGGGCAGCAGGTGTAATACCTGTTGCCAATTTCAGAAGACATTTGTAGTCAACAAACGTGGGTAGCAAGTGTAATACATGTTACCAATTTCATACGGCATTTGGGAACGCCTTACGCGTCTCTACAATGTGAAGACTGTAGAGACTTTTGGGAGGGGGCTGCTGAAGTTTTCAGCCCAAATTTTCGTATATATAGCATATGTAAACGTAAAAAATTTCACCCATGAGATTTCGTTTTGTTTCCTCTAAATCGTCTATTTTCTTTAAATCTTTGGAGACTTAAAGAAATGTTGGAAGAACAAAATTTTAAAGGAGTTTTCTGTGGAATTTCATAGAGAATCAAGAATAGTTATCAGAAAAGCAAAAGGTAATATCATAGTGTTTATTTTTGAATTTCTGACAATTATAAAGTTTCTCTAAGTTCAAAGTGGGAACTTTCAAAGTGTGTGGTTTATATCGAATTGAAGAATAAATTGGAAAATTTATATAAATATGATGTCAGGAGTTGACGAGCTACAACTGAGGAAATTTTTGAGAGAAATAGGAAAGGTCGTGAGGTGATCCACGAGTAGTTTTTTAAGAGCTACATGGTAAGTTGGATTTACTTTAAGTCGTATAAATAAAATCAATTATTTGGTAATAATATTAAAGTTAATTATTAAAGTATGCTTGGGTGATAGATGAAAAATTTATTTATGGTTATGATAGGAAATTTGGACATGTAGAAATATTTTTCGGTGAGAAATGATATTTTTGAAAATTATAAGTTTATTTGAGAATAAAAACAATAAATAAATTATTGATGAGATATATTGATGTTTTAATATGAATTATGATAAGGTGAATTTTAATGGAGAATTTGATGTGATTTGGGATATGAGAGTCTTAGTGGAAAATTTTATATAAATTTGAGAACGATTAGAAATGCTAATTTAATTGTTTTAAAATTTTGTTGGTTTTATGTTACTGTTCATTTGTTCATTTGATATCATTGTTCATATGCATATGCATTAAATGAGAAAGAAAAGAACCAGGAAGGCAGCCGATCTAACGAAAGAAAAGAACCGGGAAGGTAGTCGGTCTAATTGAAAAACCGTGACAGCCAGTATATACTGGAAATAAATTTCGTGACAGCTGAGATAAGATGTAAAGAACCAGGAAGCCAACCGGTCTAAATGAGAATGAAAGAAGCGGGAAGGCAGCCGGTCTAAGATAATAACAACCTGTCGACAGGTGGGAAGACGTTCCTATCATAATCATTCATGCATTTGCATCTGTTTTAATTATTACTGTATTATCGAAATACAGAGGTGTGATTTATCATCGTGAATATAATTATAGATGATTGAGTCTCACAAAAAGAGACAGTTATGATGAAAATATTATTGAAAAGCTGAGATGTGGTATATTGTTGTGAATGATGGTTGAGTCTCATAAAAGAGACAGCTATGATGAAGAGATTATTGAAATGCTGAGATGTGGTATATTATTGTGAATTTAATTATAGATGGTTGAGTCTTATAAAAAAGAGGCAGCTATGATGATGAGATTATTGAAATGTTGAGATGTGGTATATTATTGTGAATTTAATTATAGATGGTTGAGTCTCATAGAAAGAGATAGTTATGATGATAAGACTTATCTAAATGGTAGACTTTACGATGTGAACCTCATTACGAGGTAATTATGAGATAACTGATGGTCTTAAGGTGGACCAATGATTGAGAAGAAGATATTGATAGAGAATGAATCATATGACACGTGTAATGATATTAGAAAGTTGTCACCAAGTTATATGAAAAATATAAGATTAAATATTAAAGGACTATCTATGGAATTTGGAATATTTTTAGTAAATTTAATTCACTGAGCTTGTGAAGCTTACCTCTCATTGTACAATGATTTTCAGGTAGCAGGCTTAGCAAATAGTTTGGTGAGTTGAGGTTCAGAAGAAACCATTTTCTGTAAGCCGCGTACGTGTCATCATCCTCAGACTAATGAGAAAATAAAAATAAAAAATTTATTTGTAAATTTTCATGCATTTTACGTTGTATAGAATGTTTTAATATTGGGTTGATGTAAATTTCTTTTGGTGTTATTTATTTTAATTGTTGCATATATGTGTCGTGCTGAGATTTCAAAATGTGATGACACCGGTTCGGGAGTGGCCAACTTGGGATGGGTCGTTACATATCTACTTCTTAAGCTATTGATCTCCCTAGGCAACGAGTTAGGCATGGTATCTACTCTAACTCTTTTCTTTCTCAAGGGATTCAGCATGGTGTATACTGAGTTGTTCCTTAAGAGAGCCTAGGATCTGTGGAAATCGACAACCACACGGGACCTAGGGCATGGTATCTACTCCCAGTTTTTCATGTTGATTAACCCAAGAATCCGGCGTGGATATTTTTTGTTACTAATATTAAACCCAGGACTTGGTCATCTAAATTGATTCAACTAACTAATCCATACCACATGCATATGTTGATCAGACACACACATATGAGGAATTTAAATAAAAACAGGTATTAATCAAGTTAAGAAACATAACGTAAATATCACAAAGGCGCCAATACTGAATTTATTTAGTAAACATAATTAGGGCTTCAACCAAGCCCTTACTAAAAGTTTAATTAGACATAATAAAAATAAAGGAAAGAAGAAACTCGAGAGAAGAGTCGTCAATTCTCCTCTACAGTTTCCTTCTCTGATCTCCCCGAACAAAGACTAAACTAAAAGAAAGATATGTTCCTCAAAAGGAAGATATTGTTTCTGTGTTTTACAAGTCTATTTATAGGGTTCTAAGGACACCTTGAAACCCCAATTTCCAAAACAAGGTCCTAACCCTTATTTCCAAAACAGGTTCTGCTGTGTTTACTGTTCACTACCGTACGTGTGCACTCGATCGCAGTTCTTTTTGCGCTCGAGCGCAGCCTTCTTCTTGTGTGCGAGTGCAGATTGTGCTCGATCCTGGCTTGGGTGCTGGGCACTGGTGCGCTCGATTGCACTAAGTAACTGATAGATTTTCCAGATTTGCTCTTTGAGCTCCAAAATGCTTCATTTTCTCCAAGAACCTATAAAAATCCATAAAACACAGAAAGAAAGTAAAATAACATAAAACACGTACACTAAGGGCTTAACAAATGTAAATTAAGGGGCTTAAATATAAATATTTAAGCACTTATCACACATGCATACACTAAACATTTTATCAAGTCTACTTACAATTAAATAAAGTAAAGCTCCTATCATGCTTCTATAAATTTTAGTGTCTACACACTTACCTCCTTCATCAAGGTCAAGTTTTGTAGAAGTGCTCATAGGAGTGCCAAGTGACTTTGAGCTTTCCATTCCGAACCTTTTTAGTAGGTTCTTGGTGTATTTTGATTGATTGATGAAGATACCTTCTTTCAATTGTTTGATTTGAAGTCCAAGGAAGTAGGTAAGTTCTCTCATTATGCTCTTTTTATGCTCTTTTTAAATTCACCTTGCATGCACTTACCAAACTCTTAACACATAGATTCATTAGTAGCACCAAATATGATATCATCAACAAATATTTGAACTAGTAATGTGTCATTTTTATGAGTTTTTGTGAAGAAGGTTGTGTATATTTTTCCTCTTGCAAAATCATTTTCAATAAAAAAAACTTAGTCTTTCATACCATGCTCTTGGAGCTTGCTTCAACCCATATAGAGCTTTAGAAAGCTTGTAGACATGATTTGGAAGACTAGGAATTTCAAAACCAAAAGGTTGCTCAACATATACCTCTTCTTCAATAAAGCCATTTAAAAAGGAACTTTTTATATCCATTTGAAATAATTTAAACTTATTAAAGCATGCAAAGGCTAATAACATTCGAATAGCTTCTAATCTTGCTATGGGAGCATAGGTCTCATCAAAGGCTATTCCTTCTTCTTGATTATATCACTTAGCAACTAGTCTAGCTTTGTTCCTAGTTACTATTCCATTTTCATCCATCTTATTTCTAAATACCCATTTAGTTCCTATTATAGTATGATTATTTGGTCTAGGAACTAGATTTCATACATTGTTTCTTTCAAATTGATTTATTTCTTCTTGCATAGCATTTATCCAATCAATATCCTTCTCGGTTACTACATATGTCTTAGGTTCTATTTGAGATAGATAGGCTACACAATTGTAAATATTTCTAATAGAGGAACGAGTTCTTACCCCTTATGAAGGATCACTAATCACTTGGAATGAAATCTACATCATCATTTAAAGAAACTACTCTACTACTAATTGGGTTAGACTCATTAAAGGCTATATGTACGGATTCTTCTACCATTAATATTCTCTTATTGAAGACTCTATAAATTTTACTAGAGGTTGAATATCCTAAGAATATCCCCTCGTCGGTCTTTGAGTCAAATTTACCCAAGTTAGTTTTATTGTTATTTAGGATAAAGCATTTACAACCAAAAGCACGAAAATATGAGATATTAGGCTTTCTACCTTTCCATAATTCATATCGAGTTTTGTTGAGTATAGGCTTAATTAATATTCTGTTTAAGATATAGCAAGAGGTATTTACGGCTTCCGCCCAAAAGTATTTTGGCAAGCTATTTTCACAAAGCATTGTTCTTGCAAATTCTTTTAGAACTCTATTTTTCCTTCAACAACTCCATTTTGTTGAGGAGTTCTAGAAGCTGAAAAGTTGTGATCAATTTCATTTTCATCACAAAATTTTGAAAAGCTTTGGTTTTCAAATTATTTTCCATGATCTCTTCTAATGTTTAAAATAAAAATTCCTTTTTTTTCATTTTGAACCTCTTTACAAAGTTTTCAAATCCTTTGTAAGCTTAATCCTTGTAAGCAATAAAGATAATAAAGGTATATCTTGAATAGTCATCAACAATAACAAGAGCATATTGATGGCTACCTAGACTAATGGTACTTATTGGACCAAATAAGTCCATATAAAAAAGTTTTAATAGTCTAGTAGTTGAGACTACATTTCTTGATTTAAAATAAATTCTAGTTTGTTTTCCCATTTGACAAGCGTCACACACCTTATCTTTTTCAAATTTGATTTTCTGAAGTCCAATGACTAAATCTTTTTTTGAAATGATTTTCAGTAAATCCACATTCACATGACCAAATCTTCTATGCCATAGCCATGGGACTTCACTAAAAGCGGGAAAACATTTTTTGTTTTTCGAATGCAAGGATTTTAAATCCACTATATAGACATTTTCGTATCTATGGCCAACAAACTTGATCTTATTACTCTTAATGTCTATAACTAGACAATGAGAGGTTTCAAATATGACTTTGTTGCCTTTGTCACAAAGTTGACTAATGCTTAGTAAATTTGGCTTATGGCCTTGCATATATAATACGTGATCAATGGTTGAGAAATTATTACCAACTTTTCCATGCCCGGTGATCTTTATTTTTGTGTTATCTCCAATGGTGATATGTACGCCATCTCTCAGAGTTAGTTCTTTGAATACACTTCGATCACTGTTTATGTGTTTTGAGCATCCACTATCAAGGTACCAACAATTACTTTTTTCTTTGGTATGGAGACATATCTACGTCACACAATGATACACAATTACACTATTAGGTACCCAAAATTTCTTGGGTCTTTTGGGGTTAGTCCTAGAAAATACGGTTCTTTTAGGGATACTTTCTTAATAATGTAAAGTGTTCTATATTTATAGACATATTGATGATGCACGATCCTAGGATAATAGTTATTGAAATTTCTTGGATTTCTTAGTTGTGCATGTCTATAGCTATTTACATGAGTATTCCTAGGATATATGTTTTTATTGTACATGTCATTTCTAGGAAATCTATGATGATGATTTTTAGGATATATGCTTGCATTATTGTGAACATGCATGTTATTTCTAGGATACACATGATGGTAATTCCTAGGATATGCATGTGCAGTGTGCAAGTTTTAAGTATACATATTATCTCTAGGATTCATATAGTGGTTACTCCTAAGATGTGTATATGCATTTCTTGAATAATTGTTCCTAGCATTTGCATTTCTTGAGTGAGCATACATATATGCATGAGTATTTTTAGGATATTTAATTCTTGTATATGCATTAGAATTAGTATTTTTAGGCCTACTAGTATTCATTGAAGGAGTGTTTTTAACCTTGCTAGTGGTCTTTGAAGTAGATCCTTCATTCACACATGATGCTTTCATGAATAAGGTCTCTTTTGATTTTTGCTTGCCTAATGGAAAATAATCCAACCCGAATTTTTCCTCCATTTAATCTTTGGCAAGATAACATTTCATCTAGCTTTTCTTTTCCAAGCATAAATCTTGATATAATGCCATTCAATTCTATTATTTTCTTCTTTAAGTTTTCATTTTCATCTTTAAGAAAATCTTCAGAAGAATTATAAAGCAAGAAAGACAGTTTTTATTTTTCTTCCTTTAGGTATTCTAGATGACACTTCCTTTTTGAAAAGGGTAGTTTTTCTTCTTCTTCCTTTATGCATTCTAGATGACACTTCTTTTTTGAGAATAGTGTTCCTAGAATCAAATTTCTTCAATTCTTCATGTATTTCATTTATAACCTCTATTAATTCTTTACTACTACCAACAATGTTATTATTAGAAGGGGAAGAATTTGATACCTCATTTTTGTCGTCGATTTCCATTAGATATAGGTTGGCAATCTTCTCGTATCCGACCTCATTGTCTAAGTATCCTTCTTCGTTGTCATCACTCTAAGTGGTTACAATCATAACTTTATTTTTGAAGCTCTTATATGGTTTGCTTATCGATGTATAATCGGCCTTGATGTGACCGGGCTTCTTACAACCATAACACACAAGTGGTTCCCTTTTTGAAGTGGGATCCTTTGTGTATAGTTTCTTGCTTTTCTTCAAGAATCTGTGAAACCTCTTGGTGATTAGAGCCATCTCACCATCTTCTTCGTTGCTCTTCATCTCTTCTTTCGTTTCTTCCTCTTTGTTGCTCGTAGAGACTTTGAGAGCAATCACCTTTTTCATCTTCTCATCATCATTGACAACGGGATTCATTTCTTCCATCTCGTATGTCAATAGTGATCCGAGAATGTTTCGACATGAAGTTTGTTGAGATCTTTGGCCTTTATGATGGCCGTCTTCTTTGCTTTCTAAGTTGATAGCAAAGACCTTAAGATTTTCCTTGTTAGTTCAAATTCTTCAATGTTCCTACCAAGAAGCTTCAAACTATTAACAATAGTAGTGAAACATGAGTGCATTTGAGAAATTGTTTCGTTATGAGACATTTTGAAGGATTCATACTCAGACACTAGTATATAAATTTTTTATTTTTTAACTTCGCTAGGTCCTTCATATGTAACTTGCAATTTGTCCCAAATCTCCTTAACCGAAACATAAGCAGAAATTTTATCATATTCAGAAATATCTAAAGCACAATGTAAAATACTTGTGGCTCTACTATTTAGAGACATCATTCTACAATCCTCTTCATTGAACTCACTTTTAAGTTTAGGCGTTGTATGATTGATCTCTCCAATAGTTATTTTCTTTATAGGAATTCTAGGTCCTTCCTCAATGACTCTCCATAGATTGTAATCTTGTCATTCGACAAAGATTTTCATCCTATTTTTCAAATAATTATAGTTGGAGCCATTGAACAAGGGAGGCCTAGTGTAGGAATGTCCTTCAGAATAGCTATTTGATGCCATCAGATTAACTCAAGGATTTTAAGCCTGAAATTAAGAACGAGACTCTGATACCAATTGTAGACTGAGGTTTTAACCCAAGAGGGGGTGAATTGAGTTTTTAAAAACTTTTGTTAATTACATGCAAGTTTATAAAAAAAAAACAGTTAAATGCACAAGCATGCAAATAAGTAATGTGCTTTAACTAAAAGAGGTTAAGGAAGAGAAAGTACAAACTTAGTTTATATTGGTTCGGCAATATCGGATTCCTTCCGACCCTACATCCATTCTCTTCAAGGAACCTCCTTGAAGTAATCCACTAAAACTTTTAGCCATACAACTTAATGGGTGTTGTACAAACCTTACAACCAATCTCTTCCTCTCAGAAGTTATTCCCTTCCTTGCGAAAGCTAATCCCTTCTTCATGGAAGCTAATCCCTTCCTCACGAAGCTTACAAAGAAGTTTTTAATTCTAAACACTCTAAGAGTTATTACAACTTTTTTCCTTTTACAATAATGTGATTTGCTGTAAAGTAAATGGTACAGAGATAACAATGAATGCTTTTACAAATGAACAATATCTCTATTTCAAAAATAATCTTGAAGAATGGCTCAACAATAAATTTTTCAAAGCTTTTGAGAATTAATGAGCAAATTTATGAATTGAATGTGTTATCTTCTTCTTTTAAATGCTTATTGAAGTGGGTTTATATAGCCTTGAATCAATATGGCCGTTAGACACTGACTTGGTAGGTTTGGTGCATTAAATGTTCAAGTCTCACGTCTTAAACGGTCATATTTTCGAATTACCAGTCAATTGGGTCTTTGTACCAGTCGACTGGGTCAAGTGAGAAATCTCACTTTTAGGCTGTGGGAGAGTACCAGTCGACTAGGAATTCACTGTTCCAGATGCCAGTCGACTGGGTTGCCCTTCAACTCAACTTTTCATGTAATAAAATTGTTTTTAACTTGGAAGTATTTGAATTAATAGTTTTGTCAAGATTCTTTTGTAAAAGGAGCCATAAGACAAACTACGTACTTAAACATAAGAGATTTACAGTTGGTTTCCATACTTTAATGCGTATTCTATATCTTCTGTCTTGTCTTGGTGTCTTATACTAGTTGAGTTCTTGCATCTTGTTTCTTTGCTGAAAGCTTTTACCGTTTAAATACTTAGATAAAACCGTTAGTACAATTTAGAGTAGTGTTTTGTCATTATTAAAATTAGATAAGGGTCAACATGCTCTTTTCATTTGGAAAACAGACTAGGGTACTATCCTTCTTCTCCTCTATGTTGATGACATGATCATCACTGGTGATAACACATCTGGAATTTTGGATCTCAAGACTTATCTCAACCAACATGTTGAGATGAAAGATCTTGGGAAGCTCAATTACTTCTTAGGACTTGAGATCACTTCCAACTCCGAGGGATATTATCTTTCTCAAGCAAAGTATGCTTTTGACCTTCTTACTCGAACGGGACTCACAGATAGTAAGACATGTACCACTCTTTCTATCCATATTGTCAGTCAATTTCTCTCTGCTCTTCGCACACCCTATTATGCCATAGTTCTTCGCATTCTCATGTACATCAAGGGGACCCTATTCAATGGTCTCCATTTCTCAGATCACTATTCACTTGAGCTTCGTGCCTACTCAGATGCAAATTGGGCAGGTGATCCCACTGATCGTAGATCCACCACTGGTTATTGTCTCTTTCTTGGTGATTCTCTTATTTCTTGGCGAAGCAAGAAGCAAATAGTAGTCACTCGATCCAACACAAAAGCTGAGTTTCGAGCCCTTGTTGATACCACTCAGGAACTTCTTTGGCTTCGTTGGTTACTTGAAGACATGGGCGTCACTCATTCTATTGCCACTATCATCAGCTGCGATAATCAAAATGCTATCCAAATTGCTCACAATGATGTATTCCACGAACACACAAAACACATTGAGATTGATTGTCACTTTGTGCGTCATCATCTCACCCGTGGGACTATTAGACTATTATCAGTTTCTCCTGCCGATCAAACTGTTGATATCTTCACTAAAGCACATCCTCCTAGACGCCTTCAAATTTAGTTTCCAAACTCAAGTTGGTCTCCATTTTACCACTTTGAGTTTGATAGGGGCTGTTAATGTGTGTGTATATATATATGTGTACAATGTATATGTTAGTCCCACATTGGTTATAATGGGAAATATTCTCCTTAGATTAGGTTATAAATATGATACCTCCCTTGTAAGCAAATCACACCATTCAATATAATTCTCTTCTCTTTGTATTGTCTCACTTCCTCTATTAAATTCAACTATCCGTATATAAGATGTAAAACTTAGATAAATTTCACAAAAGTGACCCTTATTGTCTCAAATGGTATGGATCGATGGGTTTGTTGGATTGCAGGATTGGCTTTCGTCTCTTTTTTAGATATTTGAATGGAGTGCAGTTGTTTATGATCTCTTAAGGACTGGATTGCTTAATTGATGGATTGTGCTTTGCCTTTGTTTTGGTTTTCGAAGTGTTTTATGAACAATGGTTATGCGATAAAAAAATATACAATTAGTCATAAATTGACACCTATACAGGTGACATGATTCCAAGGTATAATAATGTGTTGATAAGTATAAGTTAAGCCAATCTTTACAAACCTAAAATTATGAGTTCAAACACCCTAATGGGATATAAATTATAGATCTAAGATCTTCTACTGTAACTTAAGAAAAATTTCTCCCAAAGATACTGTTAAGTAAATGTCACATTATCCAAATTTTTTTTTTAAATTACTGAAGACTCTCACAAGTGGCAAGAGTATCTTCTGTTAGCACATGGGATATCATTCTTTACATTAATTTAGCTAGTAAACAAAACAATTAATTTAGCTCTCATAATCAAACATCACATCACATCACATCCATAAAAGAAAGAGAAATGTTTTACAAATAACTTCATATTGAATTGTAGGAATACAGTATAACCTGCTGCTATTTGAATCATCAGGATGGTTTGTCTCCACTTTTCTATATTAAGTCAAGATGGTGCTCTCAATTATTATATTTTAGATTTTTTATAACTATTATATTTTAGATTAAGGGCCCAGAATTAAAAAAAAATTAACTTTGCTTTATATATATATATATATATATATATATATATATATATATATAGGGTAAGAGTCCATATAAAACAAATAAATTTTATAAATTTTATAATAAAATTCATTTGTAATTTTATTATATTTGAGAAGACATAAATTATTAATTTCAAATTCACGGTGTAATTGAGTTGATTTGTTGTAAATTTTATTAAAATTAATAAAAATTACAAATGCATTTCACAAATGAAAAGAAATATATATATTTACAAAAACTCTCATTCATAATCAATCTCATTTATATCAAACATTCAAAATATGAGAATTGAATTGAATTTTATAATTTAATTATAAAATAAATTAAACATGAAAATTTTATTTCAATTAATTTCTCATTCTATTAATTCTTTGGGATGCATTTTATTTTTATATGATTTTTGAGTGTGGCAATTTGAACGTTGGGTCTCTTTTTTTAGAGAGAATATATAGTTAGCATTGGGTTATGCTCAAACCGGACTCTTTGACATGTATTTTGATTCCTTAATATCTTATCAGCTCCTAATTTTCCTTAAGAAAGTAAACTCTGGTATGTGTTTTGACCATCTTATAGAAGATTTAGAAGAGAAACTTCTTCTTCAAAAAAGAAAGTAAATCGACTAAATTTCATGGATTTGTTCGGAAAATTATTAAATAGAACGGTTGTGGTGATGTTATTAGATGATGTGGGTTAGTAATTCAATGTAAACAATTATCATTAAATGATCTTACGAATGACATTGTATGATCGTTCAATCTAATAATTTTTCAATTTATTATATACTAACATGGAAAAATCTAACTCCATAAACCAAAAATTGGATCACTTAGAGAAATTACTTTAAACATATCTTTCTTATCGAAACAAATAAAGCCTCAAAAAAATCTTCTTAAATAGTATCAACAAATTAGTAACTAGTCGTCGTACACCAGCTTCTAATTATTTGAATTTATTTTGGTATGCTATTATAATGTACAAAGTTATAAGTATTATCAGCTGAATTTTTTATAAAAGAAATACCGATTATATGTATTAGTAATTACATACTACCATAATGACATTTTGGATATGTCTATGCAGTTTTTTTTTTTTTTAAGTATTGATTTGAGATATATATTCAAATCAATAAATGTCCAATCACCACTGCTATGTCTTTTTTATTTAAAACCCAAAAACCTTTAAGATCATGCTCAATCCGCCCAAATTAGGGGAATAAATGATAGCACACCGGTCCCCTGACGCAATCTTCAATTTAAAAGGTAAATATAATCTCAAGGAGAATCGAACCCAAGATCGTGCCGCCTATTACACAGTCCCAAATTCACTCCTATCAAATGGATATATATTCATCTTGATTTTTCATGTATAAACTCTTGAATAAAACAAATCATATTAAATAAATAGTCATTTGAATCTTTATAATTATTCGATGATGGATTTTGTTGATTGCCATCACAATTATGAAAATATAATATTTTAGATTAACTTATCTTTACCAATTTTTTTTGTGATTTTAATATTTAATCTCATGTTTTAAATTAAACATATGATATTTGAAAATTTTTTATAAACAAATATTTTTATTTATATTAGTTTATACATAAGTTACTGCTATTAATTTATGTATTTATAGAATTAATGATGTTTATTTTTCATTGACTTATCGCTTATGTTTTACTAACCCCTTTTTTCAAATGCTTTAGTATTTATATAACTATCATTTTATAATCAAATGATTAATTTAATTCATGATATATATAAATTCACAATCTCATGATATATTTTAAATTTTTTTATCATGAAATTTTATTTGGTTTTACTAATCAAGATTATATTATTTTAAAACTGAATGTATTCAAATGAACACTTATAATATTGTATTTGAGATTTTTCTAAATCGATGATGAAACCCTCCATGATAAAATATTTTTCAATAAATTTATTTTTTGGATATCTAATTTAATTTAGTTACTACTTCACTTGATTATATTCTTTATTTTAAACGTTTTATAAACTTCATTTTATTAATTTAAATCTTTATATAGTTTTTAGATTGAGTTTTATATAGTTTGCATAACTATGGATACCGAAATTACCTTGTGTTAAAAAATAATCCTCTCTAAAGCCATCACATAACCCCACAGAGAGAGCAGTAATTTGCATGGAATACAAGGGAATGGCCGATGTTACTGACTGAATCAACGTGGCTCGGCCACCAAGAGAAAGATGCTTGGCCTTCCACCCCGAAAGCTTAGCTTGATCTCTATCGAAGATACCACCATAAGTGCTGCGAATCACTCTAACATGAATTAAAGTGACCCAAGGTGTCAAAGTGGGTTTAGAGAGAAGCTCTCAAGCAAGTTGCCTATTGCTTTTCCAAACCCCAATTTCTCTTCTCCTCCTCTGTTTTTTCTTAATTAAATCTAGTTATGTGCCATGGGAAAGAAGAAAACCGGCAAGAAGATTGCGATTTCAGCTCAGGATCAAAGTGATGTAGAGTATGTACAGAGATATTTCAAAAACAAAGATGCTACAGTAACTATGTCGGGCAAAAAATTTGAAAATGAAGAAGAGGATCCAGCCAAAAGGGGAAGCAAAGGTATGGGTCAGAATGATGCTAGCAACAAGAAAGGAGCTTCCAATCATGGTAATAGTGTGGCTGGAAGTGGGCAGATAGAACCTAAGGGCAAAGTTGCTACAGTGACTTTGTTGAGTATAAATAAAAATGGAGAAGATGAACAATGTTCATCTAACTGTGAATAAGTGGAATCAGAGAGCCTCTCATGCACCTTGGGAGAGGAAAACACCAGTTTGGGACTGAAAAATGACTATGAAAGCTCAGAATGTGATGAGCTTGACCAGAAGAAAGCTGTTGAGAAGCTTGGTACTGTTCACGTTGGGTCTCCTGCAGGGGTGAATATTAATATAGAGAAGATTGGGGAGCCCAAGAAAGCTCCATGATTTAGCCTTTTTGTAGACAATAGGAAGCCTGGTAATGGGACTCAACTATCTGCATTGTACTATGAAGAGGAAGCCATTTCTGTAGCAGAAAAAGATTTACAGGAGGTCTTTGAAGGTATGCCTCACTGCTTAGTAGGTTATTTTGCTGGTAAATTTCCTGGTAAAATGGCTCTAAAACAAATTACAGATTCTTGGAATGCTGGTGTGATTACCCAATTCCATGAGAGTGGCTGGATTATCTTTAAATTCAAAAATGTAGAAGACATGATGAGAGTTATGCAATAGGGTCCATATATTATCTATGGCAGGCCTCTTCTCCTGAAATCAATGCCCAGATTTTTCTAATTTGAGAATGAGGAAATTAGTATTATGCCAGTGTGGGTGCAGCTCAAGAACTTGCCTCTTGAGTTATGGTCTTCTAGAGTTTTAAGCATGATAGGGTCCAGGATTGGGAAACCTCTATGTGCTGATAAACTTACTTCTATAAAGGAGAGAGTGTCCTATGCTAGGATATTGGTGGAAGTGGATATAGCCAAGGAGGTAAAGCATGTAATCTCTATTAATCTGCCTAGAGGTAGATCCTTTGAGTAGAAAGTAACATATGAAAACCTCCTTAGGTTCTATAACAGATGCAAATTTATAGGACACAATGAAGGGAATTGCAAGTTTCTTTCCAGTAATGTCTCTAAGGAGAGAGACCCTCCTAGCACAGTCTTGGTATCTGTCTCCAAAGCAGTGGGAGTAGATCCCATAGGGCTCCTAATAGTCCAAGGGACTGCAGAGGTGGTATCATCATGAAAGGAAGTTGACAAGCAAATGGGAAGGGGTTTAAGGGCAGCTTCTAAGCATGAGAATCAAGTTGGCCTTCCTACAGGACATGATGAATCTAGTAAGCCCTCTTCTATGAAAGACTTTCAATTAGTTAGTAAAAAGAAGAAAGGAAGTAGTACCTCAAATGTAAAGATCAAAGATAAGAAGGGGGGATGCCCCTCTTAAACCCTCATGAATATAGCCTACTGGAACATCAAGGTTTTCCACAAACCCCTGAAACACAATGAGGTGTCCCACCTCATGTATAATAAAAATATAGATATTTTTTACCTTTTGGAAACTAAGCTGGATGCAAGGAAGTTGGAGAAAATTATGAAGAACAAATTTAGACTGTGGAACCAAATCAACAACTTTCATGTGCATAAAGCTTGCAGAATACTGATTCTGTGGAACCCTTCTAAGGTCAGTGTTACTGTGCTAGAAGCTAATCCTCAAATTATTCATTGCAAGGTCAGATGCTTAGTGTTTGCTATAAGTTTTATTTTCAGTTTTGTTTATGGCTTTCATTCCATAGTCACAAGAAGGACTCTTTAGGATAACCTTAAAGATTTTAATGAAAACTGGGATTCTCCTTGGCTTGTCAGGGGTGATTTCAATAATGTGTTTTCAGTGGATGAGAAGGGTAATGGTACTCCAATCACAGCTTATGAGATTAGGGATCCCCATGCTTCTTGTTTAGATACTAGTCTTACTAACATTAACTTCTCTAGGAGTTTCTACACTTAGTCAAATAACCACACCTGGTATAAATTGGATAGGGCTATGATGAATAGTAACTAGGTGCAAAGAGGTTTTAAGGCTCATGCCACTTTCACTCTGCCAGGGTGTCTCTCAGATCACTCTTACTGCATTGTCTCCTTGTTTGAAGAGGTGAAGAGGAGGAAAAGCTCATTTAAATTTTTCAATATGTGGGCCAATCACTCTAATTTTCTTGAGATAGTTAGGGGTTCTTGGAGTGGTAATTTTGCTGGGTTCAAGATGTACAAGCTGTGTAGAAAGTTGAAGAGTCTAAAAGACCCTCTCAAATTGTTAAATGAGAAGCATTTTAGTCAAATTTCTACTAGAACTTTAGAGGCATCTCAAGAATTGCTGAGACTTCAACAAGAGCTCCATGATAATATTTTTGACCCTGAGCTACAAGTTAAAGTTGCTGAGATGAGGTTAAAGACTTTCAACCTAGCAGAAGCTAAAAGAAGCTTTTATACTCAACAGACAAAGTCTACGTTTCTCTTAAATAGTAATAGAGGGTCCAAATTTTTCCATGCTCTGATGAAAAGGAAGACTAGCAGGAATTATATATCTGCTGTGGAGATAGTGGATGGAAATCAGACTTCATTTGAGGCCCAAGTGGTGAATGAATTCTTGAAGTTCTATAAGAATCTGCTGGGGGTTTGCTATCCTCTTAGGCCTATTGTGAGTGATGTTCTAAATGAGGGGACCAAAGTGAATGTGAGTCAAGCTGACCTCCTGATTCAACCAGTAACAACATATGAAATCAAGGAAGCCTTGTTCAGTATTGGAGAGGATAAGTCTCCTGGCCCTGATGGTTATTCTTCTGCTTTCTTCAAGAAAACTTGGTGTATCATTAAGGAAGACTTTGTGGGGGCTATGAAGGAATTTTTCAATAGTGGCAAGATGCTCAAGCAAATTAACCATACAGCTTTGGCTATGATTCCTAAGACTAAATCAGCTACAAGAGTAGAGGAATATAGGCCAATTGCCTGCTGCAGTGTAATGTATAAAGTCATCTCTAAGATCCTGGCCACTAGACTAACTCCCATAATGGATTGTATTGTAAACCCAGGCCAGGTTGCCTTCATAAGGAACAGAAGCATGGTGGAGAACATCTATTTGGTTCAGGAGCTTCTCTGAAAGTATAGTAGAAAAAGAATCTCTCCCAGATGCATGCTGAAAATTGACTTGAGGAAAGCTTATGACTCAGTTAACTGGGATTTTTTGGACAACATGATCAAGGGGCTTGGATTTCCAGGAAAATTTTGCAAATGTATCATGGAATGTGTGTATACTCTTTCTTACTCCATATCTATCAATGGCTGCCTCTATGGTTTTTTTGTTGGGAAAAGAGGGTTGAGGCAAGGGGACCCCCTCTCCCCCTTCTCATTTGTTCTTTGCCTTGAATATCTATCCAGGTTATTAGCTAGGATGGCTAAATCCTCAGATTGTTAGTTCCATCCCAAATGTGAGCCTTGTAAGATCACCCACTTGGCTTTTGCTGATGATATCTTATTGTTTGCTAGATGAGACATGGGGTCTGTCAGCCAACTTATACAGTGTGTCTTGGATTTCAGTGATTGCTCTGGGTTACAGGCTAGCATCCCCAAATCAAACCTTTATACTGCTAGGATCTCTCCTAATGATTTTCAAGAAATCAAAAGGATTGCAAGTCTTGTTGAAGGAGATCTGCCCTTCAGGTATCTGGGAGTTCCCTTAGCTTCTACCAAGCTTAAAACTAGCCATTTCCTTCCTCTGATTGAAAATTTTTTTGGCTACATTTGTGCTTGGGTTAGTACAAACTTATCCTTTGTAGGAAGAGCTGAATTGATAAATTATGTGCTTCAAGGTGTGGAATGTTTTTGGCTATCTATTTTCCCCATTCCGTCCAATATCAGAGACAGAATTATAAGGATCTGCAGGGTGTTCTTGTGGAGTGGTAAGAACTAAACATCAAAGAAAGCTCTTGTTGCTTGGAATGAGGTTTGTTTTCCTAAAGTAGAAGGGGCTTTGGGGCTTAGAGATATTAAAAGCTGGAACCTTGCTCTTCTTGCAAAATCTCTATGGAACATCCACTAGAAAAAGGACTCCTTATGGGTTAGATGGATTAATCACTTCTATCTTCATGGAGAATCCATTTGGAACTCAAGTCCTAGGCATGAGGATTTTACTCTTTAGAAGCAGCTTCTGGAAATTAAGAATAGATTGATCAGCTCAGAGTCTTCTGTTCAATTAGCTACTGAAAAGATGAGTCAATGGGAGGTTCAGTCCCAGTTCAACATCAAGAAAGCCTATGACCACTTCAGAAACAAAGGTACTAAAACGAAATTGGATCCTGTGGTGTGGAGTGGTAGTACTACTCCAAAACATGCCTTTATCTTGTGGCTAGCTGTGAAAGATAAGTTGCTCATCAAAGATAAACTTCTGTTCTATGAAATGGACAGGTCCTGTCCCCTCTGCAGAAAAGCTGAATAAACAGTCTCTCACCTGTTATTCTCATGCAGAATCAGTGCTACTGTTTGGACTGAAATTAGAGAATGGATGGGCAATAAAAAGAGCATGTCCACTCTCATAAGTGCAACTAAATGGTTAATCAGGGAAGCCAAAGGAAAGGGCCCTGCTGCTAAGGCCCAGTGTATTTTGTATATAATTTTGAGTAATATATTTACATTTACCGATCAAAAAAAAAAAAGTGACCCAAGGTACTTACCCAAATTAACCACGAGACCCATCATCCCTAGGCATCGCGCAATGCTCCTAGCCCTCAAAAATCTTCGATTTTGCCGTGTTAACCATCTGCACTCCACCCCCTACCTTATCTCAATTGCTTAAAAGCCATTAATCAAGACAATCTTTAACCATTTCTTCCCCTATATTCTCTCTTCTGTTTACTTCTCTTGATTATTTATAAGACAAAAATCTTCTTAAAATATTTTTTCTAACTAGATCACTCCTAACAGATAAAAAAAACACATGGAAACAGACGACACTTCTCTTCAAGTGGATTAACTCAATTAAAGTTGTCCATGTAGTATAACGTTAGCCCATGTAGTTTACCCTTTTGATTACCTAACATTTGTTGGATTTGATTATCAACTCATGGAAATCAATGGTGAATTCGCTAACAAGGTGCACTACAGCCAATCAAAATTGCTAAAATAAATAATTTTTCATCATATGAACGGCATAGATTAAAGAGTTAGAAGAAAACCCAATAACTTATCCTGGTCCGCGACTATACATGAACACCGAGGGACTCGTATAGAAAGTTTTTATTGCCAGAACAGAGTTCATTCTTGCATCCAATGGGAAAAGGCCATTCGACCTGGAAGAAACAAATTCAGCATTATCTGGGCAAATGGATTTTGTGCGTGAATTTTTGTTGTGCGTAGATTTTACTGAAGGGAAACGACACTGAAAGGCTGAAACATAGCTCTTTTTTGTTTGGAGCAACAAGAAGACCCCTCGAGATGGAGGAGAAACGGCGGGACGCCGGAACCCTACCGGCTATGGCAAGCTCACCGGGGGGAGCGGAGTCTCCGGCGACGGAGCCTGCCTCCACTCGGCGCCGAGGCGGAGCCCAGAAGAGAAAAGCCAATGCTCTGTCGGCTTCCAATTCATCGTCGACGCCCTCAAAACGGATGACTCGCGAGAAGGCGATGTTGATCTCTAGCCCTCCGGTCCACAACGGCCCGTTGACCAGAGCTCGCCAGGCACCTAATAGCCTTGCCGTGGGTTCGGCTTCAGCTCCAGGATCGGCTAGCTGGGCTCCCGGCTCGTATATCAAGGAAGAGAAGACGGCCACGGCAGCCAAAGATAGCGCGAAGCACGAGGAGGAGATGAGCAAGGCGAGCAAGGAGTGGGAGGCTTTGGAGGCTAAGATTGAAGCTGAATTTGAAGCAATTAGATCTCGTGATAGTAATGCGCATGCTGTGCCTAGCCATTGTGGTTAGCTCTTTATTCCCTTTTTGCTACATGTGGAAACCCTAGCTTTTATTGTATGCGTTCGTATTTTTTACCAGGAGGTAGTTGTTTTGTGTTTGGTTGTGAGGAAGAGGTGAGGGCAAAGAAAGAAAGTTCAAATTTTGGGGTTTTAGATCGTTTATTTCTATTTGGTTGCTGAGAAAATGGGTGAGGGAAAGGACGGAAGGGGAAATTTGAGTCGGTTTTGGAGTTCAGTTGAGCGGAATTTTTGCGCTTTGGTCTTAGCTAGTTGAAAGAAGGTTTAAATTTTAGATTTAATTTTCCGTTAGTTACTCCAAATTAATTCTAATTCTTGTGTGTTTAATAGGAAGGAAGTTGCTTTCTGTTTGTTTGTGGAGAAAAAATAGAGGAAGAAGGGGAAGTTCTGGAATTCTTGATATAAATTTGATAGCTTTTGTTGTCCATACTAGTAAGGTTACTTGTTATCTGTTTGGTTGATGAGAAAAGATGGGAAAGAGTAGAGAAAATGAAATTTTGAATTGTTGTTTCGGGTCCTATGTCCTAACTGAGCTCTGATTGCTGCATCTTAGGCATGGTTGAATTAAATTTTTTGGTCTCTGAGGAAATTCAGATTGGAAATTTGTAATTTTGCTCTTTTTTTATAAGTAATTTTGCTCTTTTGTTAGTGTTCTACTTATGAAATCCCAACTTTTTTGCATTTTGTTGGATTCAAGGCTCTGATTCTTCTTCAGGGAGGTTCTTAGCCTTTGTTTTGTTGCAAAGGAAAGCGAGGATGCCAAACAAATAATTTTTTGTTTTCATGTTGTTTAAGATTGTGCAAGGGTGGCTATAATTTAGTGAAGCATCTTCAGCTTAAGGTGTAGATTTGTTTTGGTAGGTTCAAAACTGTTCTTTTTCATCCGGTTGGTTCTAGAGTTTGGTAGAAACATCGTAGAGCATTGATTTCGAGATTGTTTCATTGGAAGGGAAACTAGGGTTCTGAACGCACTAGCCTCTTAGGAAGCTCCTTAGCCTATAATTTCCAACTAGAATGAAGATAAAAGAAAAGACAACATTTTGGATATTTACAGTTTGTTATGTTTCTTAAAGTGAAATCTTGTCTAAATTATGAATTTTGTCCCAGTAGTTTTAAAACCATCCTATTCTTTCAATTGTTATAATGGGATACTCAAACTTCACTAACCATCCAATTTATCACATTCTGTCATATAGACCAAATGGAGGTCCACATTAATATGCTTACTGAACAACAATTGGGGAAATAAACCGCCCATTTCCCCTTCTCTCTATCATTAACCATAAACCCCAAATCAATCTAACAGTTAGAGAGAAACTCTTGTTCAGTTGCTAAATTAGAGAAATAAACAGATCCTAAACTAGATTAGAGTGATAGACTGATCCCAATTTATATGGTTGTAGTTACTTGGTCTTGTTTGCTCTGTTTGGAGTCATTGTCTATGGCTGGGGTGCTCCGAGAAAGAAAAATTGATAGTCGTGCCTTAACCAAACGTACTAAAGTGGACTGTTTGTGAAGTTAGAGTATCCAGTTAGAACAATTGAAAGAATAGGGACTGTTTTAAAACTACACCCATAGTACAGGGACAAAAATCATAATTTAACCTGAAATTCTTCACTTTTAATTTGGGAATTTATCACTTATAAAAAAAATTGGGCATTGATCCCCTCTTTTTGCAGGTTGGTTTTCATGGACGAAAATTCACCCTCTTGAGGAGCGTTCACTGCCTTCATTCTTTAATGGGAAATCCCAGACTCGGACTCGTGATGTATACATGGAAATACGTAATTGGATCATGAAGAAATTTCATGCAAATCCAAACACACAGATTGAATTGAAAGATTTGTCAGAGCTTGAGGTTGGAGGCTTGGATGCAAGGCAGGAGCTGATGGAGTTCTTGGACTACTGGGGTTTGATTAATTTCCACCCATTCCCACCAACAGATTCTGCTGCCACTGGTGTCGATAGTGATGCATCAGAGAAAAAGGATTTGTTGATTGAAAAATTATTTCACTTCGAAGAAATTCAATCACGCCCACCAATTGTTTCTAAGCGTCACTTCATGACTCCAGCTATGCCATATGGGTTGTTTCCAGAGTCAGCAATTGCTGACGAGTTGGTGAAGCAAGAGGGGCCAGCTGTTGAATACCACTGCAACTCCTGTTCAGCTGATTGTTCTCGCAAACGCTACCATTGCCAGAAGCAGGTCGGTTTTTCTAATCACATTTCATTGTCTTATTTTGAAATTGTATGTTATGGTTATATATGGAAAAAAGAATTACTTAAAAGTTTTATTTATTTATTATTTATGTGCTTATTTGCGAGAGATGAGGGTGCCTTTAGTGTCACTCAAAATCAATTTTCAAATGTTGCCTAAGTCGAGTAAACGCTTTCCATTTATTTTCCATTCTTCATAAGAGTTTCTTCCCTTTTTCTTTTTTGGAAAATGCTAGCATAATATTTCTTAAGAAACACCTTTGTAAGTTTTTTTGAATTCATTCTAGTTTTGGAATGCGTGATGCATAACACAAGTAAATTTGCTTACCAAAGCAATCCTCTCGGCTACAAGCCAGATTTCAACGGTAATGGAATCCATAAGGTATGCACAGTTATGCAATCAATAAGAAGGTTATGCTCCATCCTCTGTATTTGTTTTGAATATTTGTAATTCCTTGGATCTGCTACTTAGTAGCAACGAGGCAGTCATCCATGAAAAACTTGTCATGCCAGGTGACAAGATCATTTTTTTAGATGAAGTGGGTTTGGTGATGTATTGATTAAATTTTCCCATCTCAGTATCTCCATCACATGTATGTGTATACTGATTATTTCATCTTTGACAGGCAGATTTTGACTTATGTACTGAATGCTTTAATTATGGGAAGTTTGGCTCAAACATGTCTTCATCAGATTTTATTCTCATGGAACCCGCTGAGGTCCCTGGTGTCGCTGGTGGGAAGTGGACAGATCAGGAGACTCTTCTTCTCCTCGAAGCTTTGGAACTTTATAAAGAAAATTGGAATGAGATTGCAGAGCATGTTGCCACAAAAACAAAAGCTCAGTGTATACTACACTTTGTTCAAATGCCAATTGAGGATGCCTTTCTTGATTGTGATGATGATGTAGATGCCAGTTCCAAAGAAACTGCAGTTCCAGCTGCAGCAAATGATGATACATCTATACCTAAAGATGTCCCTGAGGCAACTGAGGGTAAGACTCGTGTTATTGATGGTCAGCCCCTATCTTCCCCAACGGAAACTTCAAAAGCAGATGATGCAAGTGAAGTGAAAGTTTGTCAGGAAACTTCAAAATCTGAAGACACAAATGAAGCGAAATTTGGTCAGGAAATGTCAAAATCCAAAGATACCAATGAAGTGAAAGGTGGACAAGAGACTGGTGAAAACTTAGAACTGGAGGCTCTTAGGGAAGCATTTGAAGCTGTTGGCTATCTTCTAACACCTGAAAGCCAACTCTCCTTTGCAGACGTAGGAAACCCTGTCATGGCATTGGTAAGTTGAATGTTACATCAATATAGTTAGGACCTTCTTAGGGTGCAAGTGGAGGGAAAATCTAGGACCATTTCTAAGTTCAAAATGACCTATTAGATTTTACTCACATTTTTTTGTGTGTTAGCCTTACCAAATGCTGCTGATGTTCTAGATCTTACTCTCTTCTACAGGCAGCTTTCTTGACACGGTTGGTGGGCTCTGATGTCGCTACTGCTTCGGCATGTGCTTCCTTAAAATCCATTTCTGGCAATTCTCCTGGCATGCAGCTGGCTGCAAGGCACTGCTTTCTTTTGGAAGATCCACCAGATAACAAGAAGGAATCAGCTGGTTCTGAGAGGTATGTGAACTTATGTGGCTCTTATATTGCTGTGGCAGTTTGTGACAGTTGAGTCTGACTTCAGTAAGAGATTTGCAGTGCTTTTGCTGAGATGAGTGGTCAGGCTGCTCATAAAGATGAGAAACCTGAAGACAAAAACCAGAAACAGGATAACACTCCCTCAGTTTTGGATGACAGAGATATATCAAATGATCATGGCGAGAAGAAAATTGAAGATTCTGTTCCAGAAGAAAAGAGACCCCCAGTTTGTGCCAATGTTGAATCCACTGCAAAATTAAATGCATCAGAAGAACCAGGGAGAATAGTTACTCACGAGGAAGTTGAACCTAATAATTTGAAAGAATTAGCTGAATCAAAGTTATCCAAGGACCATGAACCAAGTATCGTGGAGGAACCAAATGATTTAGTAACTGAGGTTCCTCCAAGTTCTTTGAAGGATTCAGGGGGAAAAACTTCAGCAGAAGAGCTGTCGCAGCCTATAGAGGCTGCAAAGGATGTAAATATATCATCTGATTGTCTTCCCACCGAAAAAAGTGAGCCTTGTCAACTAGATACATCAAAGTCAGTTGGAGAAGCCTCTCAACCTACAGAGCCACTAAAAGATGTAGCAATGGCAGATTCTCTGCCCTCAGAGAAGAATGAACCTCAGCAACCAGTTACAACAGTTGGAGAGGAGCCCTCTCAACCTACAGAGGCACTAAAGGATGTAGATATTGTGTCTGATACACTAACCTCGCAGCAGCCAGTTACATTGAGCTCAGTGCTTGAAAATGGAGGGGCAGCAGGTTTTTTCATTTCTCTCTCTCTCTCTAATTGTCTCGTCAGATTGGGGAATATGAAATATAAGGGCTGCAAAGCCAGTGTTATTGGGATAAATTCTGAAAAATGTGTCAGCGTTTGTGTACTTGTACATCTTTAAAATACATAATATAATACTAACAAAAAAGGTGGAGTGGAGAAAGGAGTGTATGGTCTGGAAAGCTTTGAGCATATCATTCTTTTTTCCTCCCTTCTTTTAGAAGCTTTATGAGACTACGTAAGGAATTTTCCAAATTATTTTGGATGGTGTAGATGTACTTTGAATCATTGGAACGATAGGTGATGAATTCATGCCATTCGAGAGTTTCTCTTTTAGTGTATTAGTAAAGCGTTTTTTTTTTTGGGGGGGAGGGGGAGCTTCAGCAATTCATAGTTAACAAGAATTTTGGTCAATTTAAAACTGTTGCATGCATGGTGCCTATGCTATTCTAATTACCTCTCCTTATCTGATTTGAACCTGCAGAGGAGGATCAAACTAAAGATGGCAAAATAGAGAAACATGACTGTGAAGGGACAAAAGATGACCACATCGTTAATAAAATAAAGCTTGCTGCAGTTTCTACACTCTCAGCAGCAGCAGTGAAGGCAAAACTTCTTGCAAACCAGGAAGAGGACCAAATCCGACAACTTGCTACATCGCTGATAGAGAAGCAGGTAATCTCATATTCACGTAGGTTTTTGTTTGATGTTTTATGAATAATTATGGAGTTTAGGAAACTGACTTTTGAAGGCTTCCATTTCTTGCAGTTACATAAGCTGGAAACCAAGTTAGGTTTCTTTAACGAGATGGATAATGTGATGATGAGGGTAAGGGAGCAATTGGACAGGTCAAGGCAAAGGCTGTACAACGAGAGGGCACAGATAATTGCAGCCCGACTTGGCTTACCAGCTTCATCATCTAGAGCAATGCCGCCATCATTACCTACCAACAGAATTGCAACAAACTTTGCTAATTCAGTTCCAAGGCCCCCTATGGCCATGAGTTCACTGAGGCCACCGATGTCAAGACCCATGGGGCCAATAGGTCCTACTTCTAATCCATTGGTATCTACTACTGTGACGGGAAGTTCAGTTCAGCCTTCTGGCCCAGAGAAACTCTCTTCGGTTTGAACAAAGTAATTTCGACTCAGAGTACTTGTGAATACAATTTTATTCATTCTGATACACTGGTCGACTATTACCAGTTTTACCAAGTGAGTACCTTTTTTTCACTAAATAATGTTGTTGTTGTTGGATTTTTTTTTATTTGGAAGGTTTCTTGGCAACATAAGAGCATTTGTTTTTTATATCAAGCTTAAATGCATTTTTGTCATTTTCTATTCAGCCAAATCTTGGAAGGCCCTCCAGAGGGTAAGAGTATTTGCAATTTGGTACCAGGAAATTTTGTAGGAGTATTTGCAAATTCAGCTGGCATCCAATCATGCGAGTAAAGAGCAGGTTTTTAATTTCATCTTCTCTTATTAAGCTACTGTTGCTCAAGCATTGGCCTGGTTTGGACTGACTTGGGACTGTTAAAGTTACAGCTTGGAATTTTTTCTCTGATGTTTGTAATTTTGTAAGTCAATGTAGTGTGACATAGTTGACCAGTGTAAGTCTGTGCAAAGGTCTGTATCATTTGTAACCTTGAATTACTGAACTATTCCAATGTGTAAGCATGCCGAGGGGTAGCATATTAGGTTTAAGATTTAATATAGATGCACTTACGTTATGATAGATAGTTCGCTAGCACAACGAAGTACCAGCATATTTTGCTGTCGTATTTATCGTTTCTACATGATTTTGAACTTTTTGTGCTCTTTGTTGAATTCAGAATACGGTGTAGCTTTGCCCTAATTGAGCTGTAGTGTGTTTTTTAGAAGAAATCCTTAAATACTTTAAGGCTTTGTCTGGTTTGGCACAAGGAATGAATTGAAAATAAAATAGAATTAATGTTATAAAAGTGAAGTTTGAGGGGACTGAGAGGAAGAGGTGTTGGGTGATTTTGTTAGTAAAATATGATGTCTCAGGCTTTAATTGAAAGGAATAAGATTGTCTTGGGCATGGAATATACTACACAAATAAACTATCAACTCATTCCCTCAAATTTCATTTGGCTCAAGAATGTTGTTTATTCCTCTTGTATTCATGTGAATCTTTTATAAAAATTTATCGAGGGAGTCTTACATAAATGTGAGGAAGAAGCAATCCGGAATATCGAATAGTTTCTTGTTTTTTAGAGCATGTATACATGCAATCAACTTGCAAACATCAGTCGGTTCTTTTTATTTCACATTGGCGGAAATCGAAAAAGAGTTGACCACTAACCCAACAGTACCAAAAGATATCAAGAAGGGATAGTTTAATACAAAAAACAAAATTATGACCTCCAGAAGCATCTTCGCCAAGTACAAATTCACTACATGGGATCTTCAAAGTACCATATAAATTACATCTTCAAAGTTTTTGCTAAGAATATTGTATCTTAATAATTGAAAGAAACAACTAATATCATTATAAGGAAATCAAAGACCAGTTGCCAACAAGATAGTTTCCAGCAAGAGGCAAAACGTAACAACTCAACTAAATCCAACCAGCATTAACGACCAATTTGTTCTCCACACAAGCACTAATGTACACTGTAGCCTGATACATATCCATAAAAATGGAAACTAAGGCCAAATCACTGTAATACGTCTGAAGACCCCTTTTCTGTGCATAAGCCACTTCTGAAGACAATATTGCTGCTGAAAAGAATTGGGTGATATATTTAGCACTCGCATCCAGTCGACCTTGGCCGGCTGGAGGTTGCAACATCAATAGTGTCTGGCAAGTATCTTCAAAAGAGAAATTCAACCAGAAGCACAAAAGCCACTGTTAGTAACATGGTTATCTCAAAAAGTAAATGAAAAAAAAAACAATTCAATAATTGAACTTCAGGATTAATGTAGTAAGCAAGTTCAAATGTAGCAACCGTGTCACTATGGAATCAGTACAATCTGCTAACATTTTGACTTTTTGTAATTGCAATAAACAAAATATCACTTTGAAATAATTCACGGTACTAGAAACTGATTAAAAATAATGGCAAGAGCATATCTTATTATTTAAGACAGTCACTGCTCAAATTTCAGAATGGTAAACTACCATAACAAGTAGCACTCCAGCAAAATTACAGCCACTAATAAGTACAGATGAATAAATGCCCATGCCCAAAATTCATAATTAGCCATGTTTCTGGAAAACCAAAACAGTAAAATAACAACAGACGAACTAAAAAGCAAAACAAAATAAAAGAGAAGGCACATACTATTAATTAAAATTAAGAAAAAGTATTAGATGCTTTGTAGCAAACCACAGAATTATTGTTTAGCTAAAATACATTTAGTTTCATTCAGCCATATTCCTTAACCATGGGGAATTAAGAAAAGGGCGTGTATATGTGTGTGTGCACTCGTGCATGATGGTTAAATTTTCAACTTACATCTCTTCCTCTTCTCCACTCTTCAGGGCATTCTTCGCTATGCACTGGAAAGCTTCTTCTACATTAATGCCTTCCTTGGCAGAGGTCTCAAAATATGGGATATTTCCTTTTGAGGCACACCATGCTCGGGCCTTCTTCTCTGAAACCTGGAAGGTTAACACAAAAATATATCTTAAGCGTGTGTGAGAGAGAGATTCAAAATATTTATATAGATAAGTACACACACAGAGAATTTCAAGGAAATGCATACCACTCGACTGTTTCCACCATCCACATCAACTTTGTTGCCAAGTACAACAAATGGGAAATTCTCTGGATCTGATGGACTTGCCTGCAGGAGGTTTCCCAAATCATCATTACAAATTCAAAAAATTCTCTTCCATTGAATAATCCTGGAGATTTTACACTTTTCAGCAGAATTTTTGCAAAGAACAGCAATGCATACCTGAATAAGAAATTCTTCCCTCCAGTTGTTAAGGTTGTCAAATGATTTCATTGAATTAACATCATATACAAGAACACAGCAATCAGCACCACGATAGAAAGCTACACCTAAGCTTTGGAATCTTTCCTGGCCAGCAGTATCCCAGATCTACAATAACCCCACCCCCCAAAAAAAATCGGTTAATTCAGTGGTCATAAAAAAACACAAAAAAAATACATTAAGTGAACAAAACACAGAAAGATTATCTTAGATGACTTATAGCACTAGCCGTAATGCTACAAATGTAGGAGGCACTCTGAAGAAACATGAATCATTGGCAGGCTAAACAAATGAACTAAACTTGATTAGATATAGTATGTTTTAAAAAAGTTTTTTTGAAGGATGTGCTACGGTGTACCTCAAGGTGAGGCGTGATATTTATCTCAGAAGTAATAAATTTTAGCAGCAACTCCAAAAGCACATGCCCCACTGCCCCACACAAGTGAGCATATGTTTTTTGCTCGTATCACTTATACATTTCATCTAGTGAAGCTTCTGCCCCATTTCGCTTCTAGTTATCTAATGTAAAACAATAACTTTACAAAGCTGGTCTCAAAAACAACTTAAGGGCGACTAGTGAGAGCCTTCCTGTTTGAACTAAGAACTTGTAACAAATATTAAAGGGCACATGTTTCTGATATATACTTTCAATTGAAAAATAAGACAATTTTTACCTATTTATAAATGCTATTTAATATTTTTATTTTTAAATAAAAACATGAAAGTCGATAACTTATGCCTAGACTTTAAGAGGCTAGCTAAAACGCTTAGTCCAACATATTTGTTTTTAAAAACTTTGATTACATACTTCATGAATAAAGGGGGGAAATTTCATCCAGCAATCAACTGATGCAAACCCTAACAAGCAAAGAAAAATACAAACCTAACAGGCACAAAAAATAAAGCAATCATTTCCTTGTCGATATAAATACTACAAGGTTGAAAACTCTCCTCAAGCTTCTCAGATATCATAGGTCTTTAACCAGAAAAGTATGGATTATGTCACAACCAAAACCCAAAGCTGTTGACTATTGCAATCTAAAAACAATAAATATTTACAGCATAACCAAAGATGAAGACACTTGCAGCTAGACACGCATGACCAACAAATAAACAAGATAACAGTTTTGATGGAAGGGCAAAAGACAAGCTCTAGAATTCTTGGCAATTGTGAGTATACAGAGGTAGTAACTGAACAAAAGAAAGAAACCTACAGTTGCCTACAAATACGCAGAAACCAAGCACACTGGTGGTTTTATAATATATATCACCTTATGATAATCTTTCAGTAAGATGAACTTTCACACCCTGACAAAATAAGGGTGCAGCAGTTGAAGACAAATGAAAGGAACTTAAAGCTCCATACATGCAAGATTAGCAAAAGTGCTGCGAAACAATGCATTCTGGTATTCCTCATCACGAACAACAACTCTCAAATTTTGAAAACCCTCAGAACTTCGTACACAGGCACTTTCCACTTTGCCACACCTTGTTATTTGAAGACTGGGATAAATACGCAGAAACCAAGCACACTGGTGGTTTTATAATATATATCACCTTATGATAATCTTTCAGCAAGATGAACTTTCACAGCCTGACAAAATAAGGATGCAGCAGTTGAAGACAAATGAAAGGAACTTAAAGCTCCATACATGCAAGATTAGCAAAAGTGCTGCGAAACATTGCATTCTGGCATTCTGGTATTACTCATCACAAACAACAACTCTTAAATTTTGAAAACCCTCAGAACTTCATATACGGGCACTTTCCACTTTGCCACACCTTGTTATTTAAAAACTTTTATTACATACTTCATTAATAAGGGGGAGAATTTCATCCAGCAATCAACTGATGCAAACCCTAACAAGCAAAGAAAAATACAAACCTAACAGGCACAAAAAATAAAGCAATCATTTCCTCGTCGATATAAATACTACAAGGCTGAAAACTCTCAAGCTTCTCAGATATCATAGGTCTTTAACCAGAAAAGTATGGATTATGTCACAAACAAAACCCAAAGCTGTTGACTATTGCAATCTAAAAACAATAAATATTTACAGCATAACCAAAGATGAAGACACTTGCAGCTAGACATGCATGACCGACAAATAAACAAGATAACAGTTTCGATGGAAGGGCAAAAGACAAGCTTCGATGGAAGGGCAAAAGACAAGCTCTAGAATTCTTGGCAATTGTGAGTATACAGAGGTAGGAATTGAACAAAAGAAAGAAACCTACAGTTGCCTATAAATACACAGAAACCAAGCACACTAGTGGTTTTATGATATATATCACCTTATGATAATCTTTCAGCAAGATGAACTTTCACACCCTGACAAAATAAGGGTGCAGCAGTTGAAGACAAATGAAAGGAACTTAGAGCTCCATACATGCAAGATTAGCAAAAGTGCTGCGAAACACTGCATTCTGGTATTCCTCATCAAGAACAACAACTCTCAAATTTTGAAAACCCTCATAACTTCATATACGGACACTTTCCACTTTGCCACACCTTGTTATTTGAAGACTGGGATCTAACCGAAACTATTTGATCAAACTTTTCAAATATATTCTTAACCATCAAAATTACCCTGTTAAAATAAGATTATTGACGATCATATGGAGATCCTGATCTTTCATTATCAGATACCACAGATGCTTACAAGGGAACCGAGAATTTTTCGTCACAGCCTTTTATGTGCAAATACAAATGGTACAGTTCCCAGATTCAAGATTTCCGCAAAAGAAATTTTCAAGGAACATTAAAATTTCACAATTCTGATATTTCTTTTGTTTTTCAGTTTGCCCTTCACTAGTGCATGTGAACTAGTGGTTACCAACTTTTTTTCCTGAACAGAGCAAGAGGTCAGTAAACTGTCCATTACTGATTACAAACATGCAAATATTGATCACAGATACATTCAAATTCAACCATATTCAGATGACTTGTTGTAGATCATATGCGCCTAGGATGCTAAATAATAGACCCATAAATGAAGGCAATTAAACATAACTAGAAAATATAAATATTAAAACACAAAATACAAAAGCATCCAAGCACTTCTAAAACATAGACATCTAAACCAACACCCACTTTAAAGCACAGGCTTTCTAGCACATAATTAGATATTTAAATGATTTAATCAAGAAGCTAAGTCGCTATCACAAACCTGCAAGGTGAAAAGCCTGTCTTCGAACTGAACTTCCTTGGTCAAAAAATCAGCCCCAATAGTGGCCTTGTACTGATTGCTAAACTTTTTATTTACATATCTAAAAGCATAATGTCAAGGGAAAACAACACCAAATCTTTTGCTTAAAAAGAAGAAGAAAAAAAAATCCCACAAGCTCAACAAAGAGGCCACTTAATACCATAATCGTATCATCAAAGAGAACAAGAACAGTATTTTTTTCAGCAGCAAGCAACATAAACATATGTTTACTCAAATTAATGGGAATTTAAGGATACTGATTCATCAAAGAGGTCTTGCCCACCCTGCAAATCACCAGATAAATTCAATCAATAATTACCCGCATTACATGAACATTATCTATAAACTAGAAAAAACAAAACAGACATCTCTTCCAAGCAGAACTTAACAATTCGCATTCATATTGATATGGATGGACATGTTTGTTTCACCAAATTAACTTCATTTTGAGTAAAATTCTCCCCAACAAATGAAAATTCCATGTGTAAGCAAAACCACTTTACGAAATTCTACCAAAACAGACATTTATAGTTCAAGATTCAAATCATATAATTTCTCCCTTGATTTAAAATCACAAAAACTTACATCTAACGGATAATAGGGAAAAAAAATAATTAAAGCAAGTAATTAAAAACACCTGAAATCTTATAATCAAATCTCATCAAATTTCTAATGAACAAATATAATCATATACAACGGATCAATCTTCCTATATTAAGATCTCAAAAGATCCGCCTAATTTGTACAGAAGATCCTAGAACAGGAAACCAAAGCCCCTACATACACACATATAATAGAGAGAGAGAGTAACAGACCCGCTATCGCCGAGTATGATGACCTTCAAGAGAGTTCTTCTACGGGACGGCATCGTGTTATACAGAAATCGATCGATCTATAGAGAAAGAGAAAGTTTGCTGAATAAATTAGAGAGAGAATTGGAGTTTGCGGTCTCAGTGAAATATCTACTCTTGTTCGCTCTGAATTCGGAAAAGCGTTTTTTTTTCCCTTTCTTTCTAAGCTATTCGGAACTTTCTACCCAGCTTACTCAGCCAAAAGCTGTTATGATCTTACCTGTTATTTGTCACCTCGGATTAGTCAAATTAGTATTTTTATTTTTATTTTCATTTAATTCTTTTAAATTTTGACGGTATATTCCAGAATTTGTTTGGGTGACAGCTGCAAGTGCAGTTTGCCGACATCGAATCCAATCATTTAATCTGTTAAAAACAATTAATATCTTGGACTTTTAGTTGCCAAGCAGCTCTCGTAGCTCAGTTGGTTAGAGCACCCGTTTAGTAAGCGGGAGGTCTTGAGTTCGACTCTCAACGAGAGCAATGGTTTATTGTTTTTTTTTTTTTAATTTTTTCCCACCGACCTCCAAAGGACAATAAAAATGAAACTTTCCCTTTGAGGGTTGTGACTGCGTGTATATACATTCTCAGACAATAATGAACATCAAATGAAATTACTATAAAAAACCAGATTTTTTTTTCTTTTTGGACATTAGGTGATACATAGTTCATAGTTTCGAACTTACAATGAAATCGAAAAAATTTATTAATAATTATAAAAAAAATTGAATAATAACTATTTAAAAATATTAAATTAAAAAAAATTTAAATATCAAAATTCCTATTCAATTTCTCCGTGATTTCTAATGAATTTTTTTAATTCTATGGTAACTCTCTGGTTTCATGAAATCACCGCTCTATAAATATTACATAATTAATATCTCAACAAACATTAGTGTGTATCAATTTGTTTTTTTATATGATAAAACAATTACTTTCATATCCCTTACCTTCGTACCCGTCTCTCCATTCCTTCACTATTTTTAGTCGTTGGGAACAAGATTCCTCCTTTACAGGGCTTTACCACGAGACAGACAACATTATCTTTTCATAATTATTATCTATTTAATTAAAAATAATATAATACAACGTAAAAAAACAGATAATTATAATATAAATAAAAATATTGTACTATATGATACTAATATATATCTATTTAGGGTATAATCATAGTATATTTATCATTAAAAAGAAAGTTCATATACTCTTACCATATAGATATCAATTTGTTGCTACTATATATTTTCATTCCCTCAGGCTAAAAATGATTCCTTAAGCCTCGTTTACCATTGCTTTGCAATTAATTAATTACAACGTATATGCATTATGCATGTTTTGTAACATCTTAAAAAATCATTTATAATTAGTACATAAAACACTATTTTTGGATTAGAGAACTCGGATTTGGCTTAATTTATCAATTATGATACCACTATAGTTATTGAGTAAAAAGCTAAATAACAAACTGTGTCCCTAATTAAAAACATAAATATCAACCTAAGTTATTGAATGAAATGTAGAATCAGCTTTCATGGATGATGGATCCCATCAGATTGTGACAACAAGTTTTTTCATTGCAAATTGGTACTAATTACGGGTACGATGCTTATACACTTTCACTTGTTCTACTCGTGTCAGATATATGGATAGACTCGAATCGAATCAAGTCCGAATATTAAGGTATTCGAGTTCGATTCGACTTAAGATGAACAAGTTCAAGCTCAATAACAAACTAGCATATTCGAGCTCAAGTTTGAGTCTGAACTATAATTTTAATAAATATAAAAATTAAATAAATATTGGTTCGAGCTCGATAATACTTTATCGAACTGTTCGAGAAGATTTCAAACCGAATCTTAAGGTATTCAAGTTTAGCTCGATAAGCTATTCGAGCCTCGAGTTCGATATCAAATAGCTCAATAAAAGCTCAGCTTCGATTCCAGCCCTAACTGGACACTAACATTTCGGATAAGTTTGTGGCTAAAGGATCTAGATCTGAGCCTATTTTTGAATGCCAAAGTTTGAATGTTAGAGTCGAGATCTAGGATCTCCCATACAGTGGTGTTGAACCGTGAGATGTATTTTCGAAGCTTTTCTCCCTTGCGTTGAATGATATTGAAGAGGCTCTATGACATTTTCTTTGACCCCTTTACTGCTGAGGACACAGCACCTCCTCGACACTCAATGCCTAGAATGTGATATCACAGAAATTAAGTTTTGCTTAAAGACATTCAAAGAGAAGTTGCCAGAAGTCGTACCTCAAGACTCAGGTGGCCAACGATATGGATGATCGACCCTACACCCTCAAAAGGCATAATCAAGTAGCCCCTAGGCAGCATTTCAGCTTTAACAAACTGAGATATGATGTTTGAATATTTTAAATTCAAATTAAAAGAAAAATTAAAAAATATAAATGAATTTGACATTCGAACACATATTTATGTTCGATATTCATATCCGAATTCATGTAACATAGCTTACAGTATGATATGATTGGATAAACTACAACATTAACAGTAAGATCACCATTAATTTAGATATTTTACTTACAAAAAAGGGATTCAGAATGGTTGCATCTGCAACATAATTAATTAATAATTTTCTCCATTTCTCACCGTCAATAAAAATATATATTACAGATTTTAAGTTCTGGCAAGGAAGCACCGTGCAGAAATTCATAATCCAGTGGATTAATGATGAAACAACAGAGCCAAAGCGTAGGAACTACTCAGAATTAGTATAAAAAAAAGTTGTTTTAATTAAAAATTCTTCCCCCAAGTTATATGTTGTGAATTAAATTTTTTTTTTTTTTGTGGCTGCATTTATTTACAGTTGTGCTTAAAACCGTTTTAGTTGGAGAGAATTGAGATTTATTAGGCCAAATTGAGGTTTTTTTTTTTTTTGTTTTTTTGTTTGTAACAAACTAATTATATAATGATGGGTGCAGTACAAATATAGCAAAAATGAAAAAGAAATTAATAATACCAATACGAAAAAAATAGAACTTGAAATAGAGACTTCCCTCGTTTGTAGGAGATGATTCTCGCCAAGGAAAAATCTCTCATGTACGTGAGTATTACCACGCAACATTTTCCCTCCTTCCTTTGAGAATCCGGCTACCCTTCTCCCTCAGGTACTATGATCTCTTCTTTTTTTTTTCTCTTTTTGTATCAATCTAAGAAAGAAAACAATGTTAGAATTGTTTGAGCTAGAAACCAAGTAAATGATTCATGTATGTTGTTGGCTTCAAATATTATATCATGATCACGTAAAATATACTTTCATCCAATTTTCTTTTGTTGAATGCTTGATTAAATTAGGATATCACGACCATCATTATTTGGAGGAGAGGTGGGATTTCTCCGGCAGCCTTTGACGTCGTCAAAAAAAAAAACCACTAAAAATGTCAGACTCTTCCGATAATTCACCACCCGCATCACCACCTCCGTCATCATCGGAGTCGCCTCCATCGCCACCTTCTGACGAAAATTCATCGTCTTCGTCACCACCACCTCAGTCGTCAGACAAGTCTCCGCCGCCACCTGACCAGTCGGATAAGTCTCCTCCGCCACCTGACCAGTCGGACAAGTCTCCGTCGCCACCTGACCAGTCGGAAGAGTCTCCACCTCCACCTGACCAGTCAGACAAATCGCCCCCATCAGCACCTAAGTCATCACCGCCACCTCCTACTAAGCACTCGAGTTCTAATTCGCCACCTTCACCTTCACCACCGACCAAGAATTCCGGTTGGCATTCTCCACCGCGACCATTAGGGCCTTCTAATGGGTCGTCGCGGCCGGGTTCAGATAAAAATAATGGTAGTGGTGACTCATCATCAAGCAACCTGCCAGTCATTATAGGAGTCGTAGCCGGGGCAGGATTTTTGATTGTAGTCATGGCATTGCTCTGTGTGGTATGCTGTAAGAAGAAGAAAAAGAAGTCAAATTTTGATGATCAGATGCAGTACTACAGTAACTCTCCTTTTGCAGGTGCCAAAGGTATAATCTCGTAATTCCTTTTAAGATAATCTAAAGAGTATGTTTGGATCTTGAGAATTTTGAAGAAAATGATTTTTTTTTTTTTTTTGGACGCAGAAAGAAAAGTTCCTCTAAATGAAAAAGAAAAATTGAGTTTCAAATGAAAATTTTCTCTTTTTTGTCATTTTCTTCGCCATTTTTCTTTCCCTCGTATTTTTCTTAATCCAATCATACCCCAAAAAAAACAGTCTCATTTGATAAATCACATCAATTGTTTTCTTGATCAAAAGCTGGAAAAAAACCTGTAAAAGTTTGCTAAATAAATAGAATTGTCTTAAATATTGTCACTATATGAACATGAAAACCTTAATAGTTAGAATACCATGACTGTTTTTTTTTTTTTAGATTGAACTACACAAGATAATCCTTTCTCATGTGATCTTGTCTGTTTAGCCCCTATTTTTCATTGATTTTACAGCTAAGAGGAGCTCTTATGATCCAAAAAAATCTGGCTTTACTGCTTGATTTGCACCGGTGAAAACTTAATTAATAATTTTTGAAAATTTCATTAGCATCGACAATTTTGTATGTTAGATATTATTGATGAAGTTCTCAAAAATTACCAATTAAATTTTTAATTGATGGGAATACCCGGTGCAGTCAAGAATTCATCTTTATGATCACGTTTGGAGACAGCCAAAACCAATATCCTTACAGCTTTTTTTTATTTAGTGAAAAAATTAAATATATGCTTATTTGAAAAATTAAGTAATCCAAAGAAATGTCAAAACAGAAATATGTGAATGAAATATGAGAATGATTGAATATTGAATTACTAGATAAAGAAACTGCAGTCTGTCACTTGACAGATTAATCTTTTGTATTAAATCCTCTAAATTAACCTTCAAGGACCAGGACCTCTTGCCCGATTTGATTCTCCTTTTTCCACCAATTTATTAAAAAAAATAATCTTCAAGAATGATCAAACGAGGGAGAAATCATGAAATCAATGTTACATGTGCAGCTGGTGTTGAATACTACAAGCCTTCACCTCACGAACAGTTCCATAAAAATGATCAAGGTGGTAATTTGCCTCCACCACCTGGTGCAATGAGTGCAGCAGGCCATGGAAACTGGGGACAACCACCACCACCACCACCACCTATAAATGGTAACAGCAGTGAGATGAGCTCCGATTTCTCCGGTCCACACGGTCCCTCTCTTCCACCTCCGCACCCAGCTGTAGCTCTCGGGTTCAACAAGAGCACCTTTACCTATGATGAGCTAGCAGCTGCAACACAAGGATTTTCCCAGGCAAACCTATTAGGCCAAGGTGGATTCGGGTACGTGCACAAAGGGGTGTTGCCTAATGGCAAAGAAATTGCTGTCAAGAGCCTTAAATCAGGTAGCGGGCAAGGAGAACGCGAATTCCAGGCCGAGGTTGAGATCATTAGCCGTGTTCATCATCGCTACCTTGTGTCTCTTGTGGGATATTGCATTGCAGGAGGTCAAAGGATGTTGGTTTATGAATTTCTTCCCAATAACACCCTTGAATTCCACCTTCATGGTATGCTTAATTAAAACTGTCACAGGCGGAGCCATGCTTTCAAATAAGGGTCTATGACCCAGGGGTTTTTTTTTTTTTAAAAAAAATTTACATCCCTGGTTCCGCCTCTGAACACTGCCCCACATTAGTCCATTTTGGTATTCAATTTTAATTTCATAGACTTTTTATTGATATAACTGGTGAAATATTTGCAGGAAAAGGTCGACCTGTAATGGATTGGCCTACCAGGCTCAAAATTGCTTTGGGAATGGCTAAAGGGCTTGCTTACTTGCATGAAGATTGTAAGTGAATGGATTTGTATAATCACTCTCTCCATTCCCCCTTCCTAATGTAATCTGTTTGATGAATTCAGGTCATCCTCGCATTATCCACAGAGACATTAAAACTGCAAACATTCTGCTTGATTTCAGTTTTGAAGCTAAGGTATGTCAAAATGCGCACGTTTTCGTGTAGTGTTCGCCTTGAAATGTAGATTATTTGCTTGGATTGCTTACATTTGTTTCGGCTTACTAACCTGTAGGTGGCAGATTTTGGGTTGGCTAAGCTAAATCAAGACAACTTAACTCATGTGTCAACTCGCGTCATGGGAACATTTGGGTAATTAAGAAAACACCCAACCTCATGTTATATATGCAAGATTTCCATTAATTTGAATGTGCTTTGTTAGATATATATTTTTTAAATGGTACTTTTCGTTTGTTCTCCATTTTTAATCCTTTAGAAGGTTTAGTTACTTCCCCTGATACCCACAATTCACACTGGATTGAAATCTTGATGGAAAATTTTGTTCAATCTACAAATGCAGGTACTTGGCTCCCGAGTATGCATCAAGTGGCAAACTCACTGAAAAATCTGATGTTTTCTCCTTTGGTGTTATGCTCTTGGAGCTAATAACTGGACGGCGCCCTGTGGATCTCACTGGGGATTTGGAAGATAGCTTAGTGGACTGGGTGCGCGCTCTCTCTCTCTCTCTCTCGTTCAATCTTTCAGCTGATTTTCATATACTTCCTCACATACAAATTTTGAGATTGGAAGTTACTGATGTTTCTCTCTTTTCTTTATTATTTTTTTTGGCAAGTGAAAATTCTGATTGTTTGGTTTGTGAATTATCAGGCTAGACCTCTATGCTTGAAAGCAATGGAAGATGGAGACTTTGATGAATTGGTGGATCCGCGTCTGGAGAAAAATTATGTCCCCTATGAGATGGCACGCATGGTGGCATCTGCTGCTGCATCAATCAGGCATTCTGCTAGGAGACGGCCGAAGATGAGCCAGGTAGGATTCCTTGTCATTTCTGTTTTTGTTTAAACAACTTCCAATAGTAAAAATTATTGAGTGTTCCCTAACGCAAGACATTGAATTCTATACATTAATATCATGGTTGGATCAATTTTCTGATGTATGTCAATAGTTTCCTATAGGATTAAGAAAAAATACGGATTAGTTTACTAGTAGGGGGAAAAGTTGCT
The DNA here is from genome assembly GCA_023935145.1 of Bretschneidera sinensis. NCBI lineage: Eukaryota > Viridiplantae > Streptophyta > Magnoliopsida > Brassicales > Akaniaceae > Bretschneidera > Bretschneidera sinensis. The sequence continues at coordinate 95,419,913 of CM043704.1, forward strand.
ATTGAGAGTAAATGGTAGTATTATTGAGTACATATAATGCTAAAGACAGTGGTAACTACAAATGAAAGTTACTGATATGCATTAAGGAGAGTTAAATATTAGTATCATTTTGCGGTTGAAAAAGTTACGTACTTTTTTTGAGCTGACGTTTGCTGAATCTTACACGTGACTAAAGCTTTTCACTTCTGTTTTGTGAAATTATTTTCTGCTTTTTAATGAACTGCTTACAGCAATTTATTATTTAGCTGAATTAATGGCAATCTTACAAATAAGTGCAAAAACAGATTGTAAGAGCCCTGGAAGGAGATGTCTCATTGGATGATCTAAACGAAGCAATGAAACCAGGCCAAATGTCGCGATTTGTTTCGAGTGCAGGCGATTCTGACTACGATGCTAGCTCATACGGCGCCGACATGAAGAAGTTTAGGAAGGTTGCATTAGACAGCCGTGAATTCCCAAGCAGTGAATTTGGGGATACCAGTGAGTATGGGCTAAATCCTTCGAACTCGAGCAGCGAAGTAATGAGCGGGAAAGTGATCCGGCGACAAAGTCCTTGAACAGACTCAAGCTTCTAATATATATATATATGAAAAATGATGAGTGAAAGTTGAAACCGATAGCTATTTTTTGGTGTTCAGATGGGTTTTTGAGAGCACAGTTACCATTTTCTTTTCTGCTTTCGAGAACCATGAAAGATCGTTGATGGAGTTTTGTAATATTGGGATTTGGTTTTTAATTTTTTTTCACGTGTGTTCGTACTTATCCTAATATATATAGTATGTTGTATATTATTGTAAGTTTGAGCAATTTTTTCTATTTGTTAATTAGCTACATAGGGGTATATTGTTAATTTGGAGTTGTTGCAAGAAAGCTTTTAAGAGAAAAATTAATTAGAGCTTTATTCCTTTAACCATGTTTGTTAATTTTTTATTACTTGTGAAATTGGGAGTCAAAAATTTGGAATTAGAGATTTATTCCATTAACTCAATTGTATATGGAGAAATCTTTATTTTATTTTTTTTTTTAATGTTTGTAAGGTGATCATCTGATCCCTTAGGTTGTTCTAATTGATGGAGAATAAATATGGGAAAGGAAAATGATGGAAAAAAAAAGATTGACGTTTTCATTATAGTAAAAATAATGAAAAAAGTGAGGAAAAAAAAACAAATGACTAAAAAAAATAGTTTATTTTAACTTTCACTTCTCAATGATTTTAATTTAAGAAATTGTGATTTGTTTATATGTGAAAAAAAACAACAATCAACCCACGTATTGTCTCTCTCTTTTTCTTTTTTTTTTTTCTGTTCTCTTATTTTTTCTTTATCAAACGATTAGAAAAGTATTATCCATTCCTCTCGTTCTTCCTTCCTCTTGTTTTTACTCTTGGGTAGATTATAATTACATCCCTCAATTTTTACTATGAATACAACTACATTATAAATTTTTAAAAAACAACAATCACATCAATTTGTTTAAAAACATTAGTTGAAATAATAAGAATTGTTTTTCTTTCAACACCTTGAAACCTCATATATGAGTTACTTCTTCAATTAAGTCAGAAACATATGTAATGTCACGTTATCATTTAACTTGATTTTGTTAAAATTCATGTTTAAGTTTGACTTGAAATGTGTAAATATGATCTCGAGTTAAGCTCGAACCGAGGTCGAGCTTTAAAACTTTTGCTCAAGCTTGACTCACGAGCGAGTCTAAACTCCATTTCAAATTTAATAGTTCTCAAGTTAATTAATGTTTTAATTAAAATTGTTTCATAATTAATTTACTAAATAGTACATTAGTAAACATTGGATATATGTATCTATCTAAACAATCAATATTTTTAATAATATTTAATTTATAAATAAATATTTTTAATCATATTGAAAATCTCTTTATATTATCTATAATACTTGGTAAAAAAATCACTACTAAATCAATGTTGCCTTGGTGTCTTTAACCTTTCAAGATCGCCACAACATATTCATCTATAAATATATATTCCTAACCTGAAAATTTGAAGTGAAAAATTGAAAGAAAAATTACATAAACATTAATATAACTATGTTAATATAGTGATTCAAATCGAGTCAACTTAAGCCGATGTGAGCATTGCATGCTGGGTTTGAAAATTAGCAAATTTAAAAAGTTTGAGGTTTATCGAGTTGAGTCGCGTCATATTTAAGCTCAAGTCAAGAATTTTACAAGCCAAAGTTATGTTTGAGATTGACTTATGAAACTTATAAGCGACCTTGAGCAAGCCAAAAGTCAAGTTGAGCTCGAGTTGATTTACAGTCTTACGTTTTAATATCATTTAAAAATTCAACTATAAGATTTTATTTTAATATATTAATGAGGTGGAGATCAACCTCGAGTCTTTTATATGAAAGATTTAGAAGTAAATGTTAGATCAAAAAATCTAGATTTTTTTTGTTAAGAATTATAAGTTTTTTAAAATGTACATTTTTTTAAAATAAAAAATTCTTATCTAATATTAAATAATAAAAAATACATGATACAAAAACATATTAAACCATTCAATATGATGAGAAGAGATAGAAATGGAGAGATATTATTTTAATCCGATTATTAAAAATGCCTTTTCTAGGTCAATTTAATTTCCGAGACAAATACTCAAGAGGAAACTTAGTGGTATTTCAGTCATCACATTCTCAGAAGAGGGCTAATCATTTTCATCTTTCTCACACCGTAGATAGTGACGTGGCGCTCTACCATTAGTTGAGCGTCATCGGCTACTAAATACTAGATATCCTACAAATGCACTAGATCTCCAGCTCGTCTCCTAATTCACCTTCTAAGCCCTCTTCAAACTATGTGCGTTTAAAAGCACACGAGAGAGAGAAGAGAAGGGAAGAAAAGAGAAAGAACAGATCCTCCTCTTTGAAATTTCACTGGTGCGTCTATAAATACACACATATACATATATATTCAGAGAGTGTAGAGCTCTCAACAGATCCCCAAGATTACTTCGTCTCATTTAGCGATGGCACAGCCTCTCGTGAAGAAAGACGACGATCGTGACGATGAAGGTATTTATCCAATTCTTCCAATTCATGTTTTCTTTGCAGTTTCTTTTGTTTAGTTTCATTGTTAGTTCGGTTTTCTGCCACTTAATTAATTTTCAATATCCAAACCCGGGGTTATTAGTGATAGATCAGTCATTAACTTCTAGATCTGTTTTGTCTCAGTCATTTTGATAGATTCATCTATGTATAATGCGATGCGTAAATCCATTTTTAAGAGATTTTGCTTTACCTTTAGTTGATTTGGTTTAATTTTGGTTGATCTGATCTCAGTTGTTGTTATATTGAACTTTTTTTTTGATAAGGTTGTTATATTGAACTTTTCGATTTAGTTTATGCTTTTTAGAGGCCTAAATCGCAATGTAGATTGTTAATGAATCATAAACTTGGTTAGTTTTATTTGATCTGATGTGGATTGTTTGGTAAGGTGGATCTTATCGCCTCTTAATTAATGAAGTGCTGGATTTTTTGTTGTGTCATTTATCAATTGTGTTAAGTTCTTGAACATTTTTAGTTTTAAATTCTGTAATGTTTATTTTTAAACAGCGGAGTTCTCTCCATTTCTGGGGATTGAGAAGGGTGCAGTTCTTCAAGAAGCTAGGGTTTTCAATGATCCTCAACTTGATGCAAGAAGATGCTCTCAGGTTATTGCTTTGTGCATCTTGTTTCTCTCTTTACATCTTGTTTTTCTTCATTTTCATGAGAACTTTTTGCTCACCGGAATTGTGTTTTAACTTTCGCAGGTCATCACAAAGCTTCTCTATCTACTGAACCAAGGAGAAACTTTCACTAAGGTCAATCTTTTGCTACAGTATCTCAATTCTTAATTATGTCATAAAAAGATAAGAGTATAAGATCAATGCCTTTTCAATTCTTAATCCGTGTCATGCCATGAATAGATCAAAGTGTAAACGTCCTGATTTGTTGAAAATGATCCTTCTTTGAATGGTTTATTTTTTCATTTGATCCATAGGTCGAAGCGACAGAAGTGTTCTTTTCTGTAACAAAGCTATTTCAATCGAGAGATATAGGTTTGAGGAGAATGGTCTATTTGATGATAAAGGAGTTATCTCCATCCTCAGATGAGGTTATTTGACCTATTTGATATTGTTCTTTTTGGTTTGTTCTATGTATGCACTTTTTTCTTTGGTTCAAAAATGAATGCTGATTGAGTTATATTGTTTTTCATGAAAGGTTATTATTGTGACAAGCTCCCTTATGAAGGACATGAATAGCAAGACCGATATGTATCGGGCAAACGCCATCCGTGTGCTTTGTGGTATAACAGATGGCACTCTTCTCACCCAGATTGAGCGGTACTTGAAACAAGCCATTGTTGACAAAAACCCAGTGGTTGCTAGTGCAGCTTTAGTCAGTGGGATCCACTTGCTCCAGGTGCTGCAGGATTGCTTATAGTTCTATTTTTTAAAATATTTATCCATATTTTGCTGATATATTTGTTGATGTGTCTGTCGACAGACAAACCCAGAGATCGTGAAAAGGTGGAGCAATGAGGTTTCGGAAGCTGTGCAATCAAGGGCAGCCCTTGTACAATTTCATGCTCTTGCTTTGTACTACCAGGTATGCTGGACTCTTGTTTTGATTATTGTTTAGGGTTTTATTCGAATTCCATGTACAATTTTCTGGTTCTGTGATTTGCTAATATGATTTCCTAAGTAGAAATATGCTCTTGAAGAAAGGTTGTTGAACTGTGATTTTATTTTCCCTTTTTGTGTGATGGAAGTGGACTAGAGCATGGGAAACATGCAGACTAGGCTTGGTCTTGGTCACATTTCTGGCCAAAATAGTGGTAATAAGGGGTGGCATTTCCGCAATTCGTGTTAGTGTGCCATTTCGAAGTTTGGATATAACACTATTTGAGTCTACACAATTAACTAATCACGTTAAAATTCTAAATTTGACACAGCATGGCACAATCCATTTAACGCGACTAAAATACCAAAAACTAACACGATCCAATTAACCCTTTTTTTATTGTTTTCTAAATTAAAGAAAAAAATATTCAAAATTAACATATTTCGGACATAATTGTGTGATTAATCAATTAAACCAGATAGACCTAATTCATAAAGGCAAATACATAAAAAAAATTATTTTGTGATCAGTCTTGTAAGTATTTTTCATGACTGTTTTTTGGCTCTCTATGGAGGTGGTATTTACGGCTTTCATCGTTGATGTTTACAGATTGTATGCAAAATTGAATTAGCATCTTAATGGAAACATGTGATGTTCAAACTTGCAGATACGGCATAATGATCGACTAGCTGTTAGCAAGTTAGTTTCAAGTTTGTCAAAGGGAGTTATTCGCTCTCCTTTGGGTCAGTGCCTCTTGATACGTTATGCCAGTCAGGTACATGCCTTCTTCTACAACATGTCTGCTACTTGGATTAATTCTTTTGCGGTCATCTTTATGAAGTATATGTCTTTTTAGGTTATTCGTGAGACAACCAGTAACACGCAAACTGGGGACCGCCCTTTATATGACTTTCTCGAAGTTTGTCTGCGTCATAAGGCAGAGATGGTGATTTTTGAGGCTGCCAGAGCAATCACTGAGCTCAGTGGTGTGACAAGCCGAGAATTGACTCCTGCCATTACTGTTCTCCAGCTATTTTTGAGTTCCTCCAAGCCAGTGTTGAGATTTGCTGCCGTCCGCACTTTGAACAAGGTTGCCTTATTTTTCTTTCTGCTGCCACAAATTGCACTTTTGCAATTTATTTATTTATATTCTATTTCTATGGAAGCATATTGCTGGAGGCCTTAAGCTCCCACCATGTGTCCCCCTCCATCTAAGTTAAGTTTAAATGAGGAAAATTAATGTTTAGTATAGTTGACTAAATATAATTAAAGTTGAGTTTGAAATTAAAAATGGGAAACATTAAAGTTGAGCGTGGTTGACTATAAATAATTAAAAATGAGTGAATTAGAGAATATTTTTTACTCCTATAACCTAAAAAATCAACCAAATTACTTGAAAAAAAAAATTAACAAGAATAATATCAACAAATAAATGTGGCATACTTTAAAAAAATAGTTAACCAAATTTAATCAGGGTGCATGTTAGGGAATCTGGTGGAATAATCTATTATGGATGCTTAAAGCGAAGGGCTCTATCCTTTTGCCGTGTGACTTTCTTTCACTCTTTTTTAAGACGTTATGCAAGGTATATGAAGGTACAACTTGTAAAACCTGCAAATGTCTAAAATAAAATAGATCTTCAACAAATTGAATTTATGAGATCATATATTGAATAAAGTTTCAAATATCGCCATGTGACTGCCATTTATTTATTTTTCTATGATGTTCTAGATTTCTGCACTTGGCAATCATTTTATTTCTTATTTGTTCTGTTAAAACATCACAATTTGGGGAATAAATTAAGTATCGTTGTATGGTAATTATTTTATTGTATGGATTTGTGATATGCACGGGCTTCATGAATTGTATGGAACCATTTTTATAAAGTTAGACGTTTTAAATTTTTACTCTAAGATAAACATAAGAGAGATTACGCTGCTGAAATGATACGATAACTTTCAAATTCAAATTGAGGCACGTGAAAACTTAAAAAATCGTAAGTTATTTGGTTATATTTTTTTACATTTTATTCTTTTTAATTTTAATTTTGAATTAGATTATTTTTTAAACAATTTATTAGTTCCAATTGTAATTTTCAATTATGTACTACATTTATACTAATAAATATCATATTCTTCTTAAATACACTCACTCTTAACTTTTTTCTAGAAGTCAATGAGCTTTCAAAAGAGTTCCCTTGCATAGCAGGGTACATGCTGTTGATGGTTAGATTGTATGGTATTTTTACTCTTTTATTTCAGTAAAAGAAACTAGCCTGTTGGAAGGGGAGGATTGTTTTGTTCTATAGTTTGGTGAAATTGGTGTAAATTTATCATAGAATTTCTTGAAGGTTTCATTGATATGCTTGCTTACTAACTTTAGAAAGGCAGTCAATCCTTTTTTCATTTGGAAACTTCATCTTGTTCGTAAATGGAGTCAAGAAAATATTTTTAGCCATGTTAATCTTAAGTTTGAATTTTTGCAGGTTGCAATGACCCATCCAATGGCTGTCACCAACTGCAACATTGATATGGAGAGTTTAATTTCTGACCAGAATAGAAGCATTGCTACACTTGCGATCACTACACTTCTCAAGACAGGAAATGAGTCAAGTGTGGATCGTCTGATGAAGCAGATGACAAATTTCATGTCAGATATTGCTGATGAGTTCAAAATTGTTGTAGTGGAAGCCATAAGATCATTATGTTTGAAGTTTCCATTAAAGTACAGATCTCTGTAAGTGATAAGTTGCAAGCCTTATCATATAGTTATCATCCACAGATTGGATGCAGTTTATTTAATGTTTTTCTGAATATGTTGGGGATTATGGCTCAGTTCATTTCAAGTGGCCCAGATAAAAGTTTTTTGTTTCTTGTTATTTCAGGATGAACTTCTTAAGCAACATTCTTAGGGAAGAAGGTGGATTCGAGTACAAAAAGGCAATTGTAGATTCAATTGTGATCCTCATCAGAGATATCCCTGAAGCTAAGGAAAGTGGATTGCTTCATCTATGCGAATTCATTGAAGATTGTGAATTCACTTATCTTTCCACACAGGTCGCACTTTTCTCCATCATTAGTATGGTTCTCTAATCTTGAGTTCCCAGTGTTCTTTTTCTAACTTCATTTATCTTCTTTATATTACCAGATCCTCCATTTTCTGGGGATTGAAGGCCCAAAAACCTTAGATCCCAGCAAATATATACGGTACATTTATAATCGTGTACATCTTGAGAATGCAACTGTTCGAGCCAGTGCTGTTAGCACACTAGCGAAGTTTGGGGCTATGGTTGATTCATTGAAGGTATTATCATGTTATTAACCCTCTCTTCTCAACCAGAAATGTGTCACTTTTTATTTAATAACTGAGACCTCACTGAATGCTCCCTTGCAGCCTCGTATATATGTTCTGCTGAAGCGCTGTCTCTATGACAGTGATGATGAGGTGAGTTTCTATGTCATAAATTTATTCCAGGAGTTTTGCCCTTTTATGTCGATTGTCTTTAATGTACATGTGCATTTATCTTTTTGTTTGCACTTGTATGCATTTCTACATGTGTTTAGGTGGTTTTCTGTGTGTATGGGCCATGTTCTTTTTTTTTGGATTTAGTTCTTCTAGCTTTGAAAGGTCTAATATTTTCCTCTTTTCTGTAAAGCTATGATTTTTTTGTCCTTTAGGTTGTTTTAAGTGGTATATGCTGCTTTATTTGCAGGTTCGTGACAGGGCTACACTATATCTGAACACATTTGGTGGTGATGGTTCTGTTGTTGAAACTGATGAAGATGTAAAGGATTTTCTCTTTGGATCACTTGATGTCCCTCTTGTCAACCTGGAGACCAGTTTGAAAAATTATGTAAGTTTCCCTCCTGTTTCTTTCGTGTTTTTCCTGTTGAGGACATCATCTCATAGGTTTGTGAATATAGGAGCCTTCTGAGGAACCCTTTGATGTCAATTCTGTGCCCAAGGAGGTCAAGTCTCAGCCGCTTGCTGAGAAGAAAGCCCCTGGTAAAAAGCCAACTGGCCTTGGTGCTCCTCCAAGTGGCCCTGCACCTGGTGTTGACCTTTTCGAAAGGCTGCTTTCAAGTATTCCTGAATTTGCAAACTTTGGCACGCTTTTCAAGGTATTATGACCGAGTTTTCCTCGCAGGCAGTGTATGCATTGTATGATTTAGTTTGATATTTTGGTTATTTGGGTCTTATTATTGTAATTTTTTTTCATTTTCCAGTCTTCTGCACCCGTGGAGCTGACAGAAGCAGAGACAGAATACGCTGTAAATGTTGTCAAGCACATTTTTGATAGGCATGTCGTGTTTCAGTACAACTGCACCAATACAATTCCTGAGCAATTGCTAGAAAATGTAACGATCAACTTAGAGAATGCAGCAGTTCATTATTCTGAACCTACCTTGGACTCTATTGACTATTCTTTCTCTGTTACCAGGTCACTGTTGTTGTGGATGCTTCAGAAGCAGAGGATTTCAGTGAAGTAGCAACCAAACCCCTAAGATCACTTCCTTATGATTCACCTGGTCAGACCTTTGTGGCATTTGAGAAGCCAGAAGTTATTGCAGTTGGAAAGTTCTCAAACATGCTGAGGTTCATTGTTAAAGAGGTATAGTTCTTCCCTTGTTTATGGGAGGATGTGGTGCTTCTACTCTTTCCATGGGTTCTATAATTTTTTAATTTAATATGGAAGTCAGTTTGTTTTTTTATCAGTTATATGGAAATCAGTAGCTACCTCTCATTATTGTTTCGTATCTTTGATATATTAGCATTTGGTTGAAACTGGATCCAAGTGTTATAAAAATTGTGAAAGAAATTTCTTTGGAGCATGAGTCAAGTATTTTAATTTTAGGGCTCTAGATCTTTTGTCAATTTATGAACTAATCATGTAAGCATGCATAATGAAAGAGCAAAGAATGTGGTTAGAAATCCATGGTAGGGTCCGACCAAAACATCATGTCGTTTCAATGGAGAATTCGGATTTTCATATCTCATGTGCTCTGTGGTTTTACCAGGTTGATCCAACTACTGGTGAGGCAGAGGAGGATGGCGTAGAAGATGAGTACCAGCTGGAGGACCTTGAGGTTGTTGCAGCAGATTACATGTTGAAAGTTGGTGTCTCTAATTTCAGAAATGCATGGGAAAGCATGGGTGCAGATTGTGAGCGTGTAGATGAGTATGGCCTTGGCCCGAGAGAGAGCTTGGCTGGATCTGTAAGTGCTGTCATCAGTCTTCTGGGCTTGCAACCCTGTGAGGTAAGTTTATTGTCACAAGTATGATTATTTTTTGGTCATTGACCCCTTGAATGTTCAAAGACAACCATGTTGATTGCCATCTCTGGCTTGCGGGGGTGCAAAAAGAATTTCGAAATCTGGCCTGAATGTTACTAAAGTTTTTGGTCGCCTAACTTGCTGGTACTAAAGAACTTAAGCTTAAAAGAAGCACATAGCAATAAGTCATAAACTAATGTCACATTTCTGCATTCTTCAATCCAATGTTGAATAGGCATGTTTCTTCTTTATTGTTTAGCTGGCTCAGTTCAAGCGTGTTATTGAGTTGTATTTTTCTATTTAGTATATATCTGGAAATTGATACCATTTTTCCTTCCCATTTATTTTCTGGTGTTGTTCAGGGTACAGAGGTTGTTCCTAGCAATTCAAGGTCACACACTTGTTTACTGTCTGGTGTATACATAGGCAATGTGAAGGTGCTTGTGAGATTGCAATTTGGAATTGATGCCACCAGGGATGTTGCAATGAAACTCGCTGTTAGATCTGAGGATGTGTCTGTCAGTGATGCCATTCATGAAATCATAGCGAGCGGCTAGTTGGCTGATAGGCCGATTTTTTTTCACCTTTATTATTTTGGCCTTCTCTTTCTGTGTTTTGGTTGAGATCAGAAGTGGATAGCTCCAAAATAGATAACCTTGTAGAAAGAATTGCAACCCCCATGGACCTGGGGGTTTCTTTTTCATAATCTGTGCCTTTTCTTTTCTTTGGTCATCTGTTAATCAGGTAATAATACTCTTGTATCATGCAAGTCAGGTTCATAGGAGGTTTTTTTGTCTTCTTTTTTTTCTTTTAAAAATTGTTACTGGGATAAAGTATAGGTACTATCATGGTCGCTTGATTTCACTATTTTGGAATTAGAGGCATTTGTTCTTATTTGTCTGGACACTCGGAATGTCTAGTAATTTTGTAGTACTCAATATAAACAGTATGCGAATTTCATATATTTTTTAATTATTTTAATATTCGTCTTATTTGGTCCTTAAGTGCTTGCAGTTGATAGTGTCCTTTGGATTTGTTAGTACGTTGTTGATGGATAAAACGGATTACAGCGTGTACTAGATATGTTGATTGTATGAGTGAAATTATAAGACATAAGAAATCGATAGGGTACTTGAATATATAAAATTTATATGGACAAAAAGCTCTTACATATGTTTTCCATAAAGAAAAAAATGAAACTTGTGATAAAGGCCATATCATTCACTTAAAAGATGACTGATCAGAAGTTCTGTTATTTATTTATTAACTATGAAGCATATTGCCAGAATTTTCAAAGATTAGTATTTTGGTAAATGGCAGAAAAAAAAAAAACCTTTTGGTACATGCTGGATCTCTGTTCCTTCGCCTCACATTCCTCCCAACTTCGGACTCCACAGTGGAGACAGTGTTGCTTTGTTGAAGCTGTGCTCAAGGGAAAGCCTACAATTGGTATGGTGTTCACACTTTATTTTTTTCCGTCTGTATTCATTCTTGCCTTTTGCTTGCATATATGGATCTGATCTATCTTAATTAGTTAAGTTTACATTGTTTTCATGGAGTTCTTGTTCCTTGTAATATCTGATCCATTTTAGCATATGTTTCCCCTGGTCTTTCTTGGGTATTCTAAGTTCATGTGTGCGATTTTTATCAAGTTTTACTGTTTAAATTTTTTTTGGACCCCAAGCCCCATGATGAAAGAAGGAAATAAATTCTTCTTTCCTTTCATCTGGAAGTCGGCAATTTGGCCAACTTAGGGTTGCCGCCTTTGCAGCGGTAACTGGTTTTTTCGCTCTCTATAAATAGGGAGCCTTGTCCCGAGAAAAACTTTGATTGATGATGTAAAAAAGAAAAATGTGATTTTATACAACGGTGAGGGTTTGAAAAAACAGCCCGTTTTCTTTTTGGCCAAAGAGATGAGAAAATGGAGACAACAATCTGGGGATTTTTCTAGGGTGTTAGTTTTAAATGCTTTGATCACATAGAATCAAATTATTCAGATACGTTTATTACTGTGTCCAAGTTGGTTGAAGTAGGAGACTTCACAAAAATTGGTTCGCCTTTATTATGGTGAAAGCAATGCAATGTAATTTTTAAGAGGTAATATTTGTATTGTTGTTAAATTATTGTGGATCTCAAGTATGAAAAAAAACTTGAGATACAAAGATGTAATCTATTACTGAACACTTTCAAAATCTTGTAAATTAATTATCTACGATGAAAATAGTATTAAATGATGAATTGTAAGAATGATATCTATTAAGTTTTTTGCTGGATAGTTGGAAGAATTTGATATTGTTTATGGTAAAAAAATAGTATTTTCAATAAGGAGACTACGGGAGTAAAAGTAAGATGAGATTGGAGCCCAAATATAAAGTGAAATGTTATTATTTACAATAAAGTGGGACATTTCAAAAGAAATTGTAAGGTTTTGAAACAGGAGCAAATGGAAGAAGAGAATAAAAAAAGACCTTTACATAGAATATTGTTCTAGTTGCTTAGAAGATGAAGAGGTTGTGTTGCTTGTGAATATGAGGAGTGAAATCATGTTTTGATATTGATTGGGTTGTTGATTCGTTAGATTTCTATTATCTTGTTCCAAATCAAGAGATATTCACCTCCTGCAAAACATATGATTTTGGTACAGTAAAAATAAGTAACTCTAGCTTTAGTCAAATTGTGAGATTTTATGATACGTGCATACAAACAAGTGTTAGGTGTATTGTAACTTGGAGAAATGTTACAATACTCGCAATTTTGTTTCTTTTCAAACATCTTTCAGTACTTATTTTATTCGGTCAGCTTTTAGCAATTGGATTATTCAATATTTTCATTGATTTGACCTTTATAATTTTAATTTTTTTAAAAAATTACTTAACTAATAATTAAGATAGAACGTGTTAGCTTAACTATAAAAAAATTGAATATTATTAAAAAATTATAAAATCTTAAATATTGTCTAAATTAGACTTTTGATAGTTAATTTCAAACTAACGATTTTAATTTCTTTTTATTTTATATTTCAAGAGGCGAGAACATTTGGACACGTGAGAAAATTTCATAAAATGTGTTTTTTATCCAATAAGCAAAAAAATAGTAGAGTATATAAAATAAAATTTTGTTTTAATAAAATATGCTTTGATGCCATGAGATTAGTGATATGGAAATTGATTGAATCAGAAGTGGCTTACTTTTTCTAGTATTTTATTTTTAATTTTCTTAATTATCTAATTATTTGATGTGCTATCAATTTGTTTACATTTGAATTTCTCAATATTAAACATACGTTGAAATTGTCTACTTATAAAATTGAAAGGTTACCAGTTTAGTTTGTTAAATGATTAAATCTAAAGGTTATTAAGTGTTATTTGTATTATATTGCCTTAATAATTTAATGTTATACTAGTTGAGCCCCGCACTATGGCGGGTTATACATCAACCCCAAAATTAAGAAATATGAGATTGAAAAATTTTGGACAAAATTTTTATTAATTGTTTACCTTCAAAAGATAAAACCTCAGAAAAATTTGGACCGAGATCTAATTAGGTTTTAGGCAAACGTTTATCTTATAATTTTTTTTTTTTTTTTGCGAGAGCTGACAAACTCAAAGCTTATGGCCTGAAAAATCATGCTTTTGTCAACTTTAACCTAAGTAGTCGCAAACCCTATAATTTTTTACTTATCGCTATGAGATTATACACCAATACATTTTAATCTATATATAAAAAATAATCGATTGACGTAATGACATGATTTATACTCATTAAAATGGAAAAAATATTAATATATATATATAAATAAACGAGTTGATTTATATCTATAAAAATAATAAATTAATTAAGATAATATTAATTAAAAACATAAAAAATTTGAAGAAAATTGAAAATCTCATTTCATACGATGTCATGTCAGCATAATGATACAGATAGATTTCATATTCAATAATATAAAATTAATAATTAATTGATTTTTTCTTTTTTTACAAGTTAAAACATATTGACTTAGTCTCCAAAAGTAAAGAAAAAGACAGTCTAGTGAGGCAACTTGAAAGGAGCACGTAACAAATTAAAATGTGAAAATTTATGAAATTGTTTTTAATATTTTATCGGTTGACTATATACATTTATTTATATGTACTCTAATTGAATTATAGAAGCCTTATTTTTAGGGTAATATATATATTTTTTTATTATGATAAGGGCACCGTATTCAAACAATTCAAGCTACTTGTTTACGATTCCATCTTCTTTTCTTTTGTGATTGTTTTCTGTTAGTAGGTGAGGTTTTATAGAATTCTTTAAGAGCAATAAAGGTATTTCTTTTTCCTGTGATGGTGAAACACGCTGTGCTGGACAAAAACCCAGTCATTGTAGGCTGCAAGAGTGTAAGTAGTTGGAGACTTCAGCTATCCCATCACCAATTCAACATTACTGTTTGGTTACTCACATTTGGAATTTGTTAGTAAAAGAGTTGTTGTGGTTATCGGATCAACTTGTTTGGGTACAAAGTTTAAGATGGATATGGGACTCACTCTTTATCTCCTCAATTAAGTTTTTGCTTTGTTGAGGTTAATCCATTTCCTTACAGATGAAAAGGACTTACGATGTGTTTGGTGGGATGGAATTGAAAGTCTAAAATTGTAATTGAAAGTACATGTGTCCTTTCTCAACATTGAAATTGTAAGAATAAACATTCATTTTCATCCGATTCCATTTTCAAGACCTCAATTTCACAAAACGGCGGTCAAAACCGTGCAAAAGGAAAACAGATGCAAAGAGAAAATTCAATTTGTTCATTAAATCTGAGATGCATGGTGCAACTGGTACTTACAAAGGAAGAATATAAGCAGTCGGTTTAACATGGCTCTCAAGCAACACTTTCCATTTCTACCAAAATGTCAGTTCTTCATAGGGAGATTACAATCAGCAGCGCAGAATTATGCTTTCTAAAATCACATTAACTTGCTGAAAATACACAGGAATCTTCAGAAAGCATGATGAAGTTTGAGCACCGGCCTGAGATGATGAAACACTCGGAACATAGAAGCCTTTTCTCAGAAGATAGAAGCCTTTTGCTACTCTAATACTCAAGTCACTCTCCTATACCCTCCAAAAGCCCAAATCTACCACGAGAACAATAACATGAGAAAAACGTCAAATTTTATTAGACTGAAAACCTAGTTTGCAGCTGATTCTCACATCAAATGAATGAACAGAAAATAAGGGTAGGAGTGATGAAAACTAAATAATTCCCTACTGCAGGCCCTCTACCCTATCGCATATATCAGGTCAGACATTATACGACTTTTTACAGCATATTGAACTTTAAACTAAACTTGCATGCTTATAGGTAATCATTAACATTTTAAGATACACTGACACTAGTTGTAACTAAACCATGATGTACTTTTGACTATAGAGATTTGAATTCAATCCCCGATAAGAGAGAATACAAAGACGAAGTCTTGGACTAAATAGCTATGGATCTTTTCATTCTTTTGTTTTTTTGGTCTTGGAATCTAAATATATACAAAAGGAAAATAATGTCAATAAAATAATATGTAATAACGAGTGATGCTCAAGTTTCACCCTAATTTTTTCAGAAGTTTCTCTTAATTTCTAGAAACAGGTATTCTTCCCAGGATGAGAGATATCAATAAATATGCCCGAGAGTACAATATAGCTTTATAACTCTAGGGTGTCACCAATGATCTTTCTTCATATTTTGTAACCCAGAGCTATTTTGTACAACTCATGGCTGTTATCATTCTCCAGATCCCCCAAGTGTTATCCAGTGGGTCAAATTATCTAACATTTCCATCCACTAGCCTAGACTTGCAAGAGAAACTTCAACAGATACTGATACAATTCTTTCATTAATTTACTTCAATTATCTACTGAGATTAAGTGCGGCTAGGGGCAAAGGCAGAATTTGTAAAATTGGATGTAATTTAATGAAATAACATTGCCAGGACTAAAAGCAGACAAACCTTTAAGTTTGTATCCCAACTTCCTGTACATAAGGCACTTCCATCAGCTGACAAACCTAAACAGCTGATCCGGCCCTCATGAGAGTTCTGGACAGATCCCAAGTTCAAAACAACCTGCCAAAAACATAGCAAGTAATTAGAGACAATGAATCTACAGTCATGCCACACCTCAAATATGCTACAACTCATTCACGTGCTTACATACAAATAAGAAATAGTTACAGAGTTCACAAGCTCAAGTTATGACTGCAACAAAAAGAAAGTGACCCATGTAATAAGAGTACTTCATTCAATAAATTCATTAGTTCCGGCACTTCATGTGATGCACTTTGGAGGAAATTTAACTGCCTCCCTTTGTACTTTGAGTTTATAAGTACTTATCAAGCATCAACGATAGAAAAAGTGCCTTCTGCATGGAAGATGCAACATTCAGTTTCCCTGTAATCCAACAGACAACTAGCACAAGCCTACAAAAGCTTGGCAATCTGTGACAACCATAGGTTCCACATAGAATAGAAACTAAATATAGTAAAGCTCTATGTAGTTCAAGAAGTACTACAGGTACTACCAAAATAGAACCAGTTGACACATGTACCTTTGCCAATAAAGTATCCCACACATAGCAATCACCATTCGAGTATCCGGAAAAGAGAAGTCTTCCTGATACAGAGAATGCGATGGAGGTCACATGTGGAACCTCATTATCACTATGCTGCTGATAGTACACTTGGAGTTGATGCCCGGTTCTTATGTCATATAACCTGCAAGTTCCATCATCTGATCCAGTCCCAAATCTGTTGCCATCTGGGAAGAACTTCACAGTGTTAACATCTCCCTCATGCCCATGAAAGGTACGCACTGCTCGACTTGCAACACGAGTATCCCACAAACGAGCAGTCGAATCACATGAACCAGATACAAACATTCTTGAGTTTGATCCACTAATTGAGACACTGAATGAAAGCAAAAATGATAATATAGTTAAATAACTATAAATGATAAAATTTTCCTCATAAAATGACTCTGCTACACTACACCCGAAATAAACTTGAACAGCAGTTGCCGTTACTCAAGTTTGTGATAATTCAAGGCCAAAAGTGCTGCAGGCTAATGAAGTGAAAGCCCATAAACAAACTGGATTTGATTTCGTTTTCAGAGGAAACCAATCAGTGACAAAACAGGTGTTAACAGTTGCAGAGCCCATCCTATGACTAGTAAAAGAGGTAAAAACCAACAAGATATCAAATTTTATAAATATAAGCTTGAAATAATGGGCAAGTGGTGCAAATTTCTGACAAGCAGTTACCTTCCTAAGAAGCATTAATTGGAACATTTTATCATTCATTGGCAGCATTCGAATGTGATATTGAAGCACATCTAAGACCAGGCTGGCTCACTCAACATTGAATCAAAGAACTCAAGTGGTAAACTAATAAGGTAGGACAAAACTTCCTTGGGATTAATTTACACAATTAAAAAAAAGGTATTTGGGCACTAAAAAGGGAAATATATTGAAAAACTGTCCATTCAAACAATAGAATGACAACAAGGTTTAATTTAGTGCCAACTTAGGAGAAACCTTAAATACCTTAGTACATCAGCAGTGTGTCCAGACTGAAATTCTCCTCCAAAAACAGAAGTTCTTAGGCCTGTACTAATATCCCACAAAACACATGTCTGATCACCCGAACTGGTAATTAGGTGATTGTCCTCATCCGGAACATACTGACAGCAGGAAACATAACCCTTATGTCCACTAAGCATTCTCGATACTGGTAGATTTCCATCCTTGTCGGTTGGTGAATTGAGGTTGAAAATAGAGCATACACTATCAAGACCACCACAGGCAACAGATTGACCAGTTGGAGAGAAAGCACATGTCATAACCCAGGCACAAGGGAGCTTTATGCCATGAGTTTTCTGGCTTGTTAGAGCATTCCACACAATTAACCGCCCGTCTTGAGATGCACTGACAATTCGATTTCTTTCAGGAGTCCAATCCAATGAATATACCTGTAATAGAGGTTAAAATTTACAACGTATCCAATCATCTAGAAGCAACATAATTTGACAGTAATATATCACTGCCTCCTCTGTATCCATTGATAGAGACGTCACATATTCTGAGTAACAAGTTTAAAAGCCCGGTCACTTTATTTTAGCAACTAATGCATTTCAACAACAAACGAAGGAATGGATAATGTTTGAGCCTAAGCTCCAGGATTCTGTCAATCCCTTGTCTTTTGGAGGGTCTCTCAAATAGGGAAGATTTCACTGAAATTTTGGTTTGAGGTTACCCACCACTTGGGTAGGTCAAACCTAGTTCGGTTGGGGTGATAAGTAGCTTTTGCCCAATATACACATCATACATATATAATAAGATGTTATCTTTAGATGCACACAACTATTGTGGACAAATAACAACCCTCCATTTATGATAGCATTATAGTAATAAGAATTCATCTAAGTTGCTACTTAAAAGCGAAATCGATAATATTTTCACATGAGATCCTTACCACTTCTAACTCTATGATACTAACAAAATTGCAGGTATGGGGAATTTTTTTTTTTATAAGTAAAGAAATATTATTAAGAAAACGAAGCACCAAGAGAGTGCAACTCAAAGCCGTCAAAGGCTAATTACAAGAAAAGAAATTCATAAAATCCAAAAGGTCAAGATTATTTACAAAGAAATTTCCTTTAATCCAAAAATTAAGTGTATATAGCCATCTATCTCTAATAGTGTCAAAACTTCTCTCACGACCATCAAAGGCTTTACAATTTCTTTCATTCCACACTAGCCAAAAAATCGAATGCGGAATCAAGGAATAAGCCTTTTTGGCTTCCTTTGGCGCTTTCAACCCACTCCAAGCCCAAACTTCATCTTTGACGGAACTTGCTACTACCCGAGAAATCCCCAAAATCTTACAGAACATCTCCCACAAGCTTCTAGCCAGTGGACAATCCATTAAAAGATGAAAACCGGACTCGTTGCATCTTACAAATATAACATCTATTAACAAAAACTCTCCCCTCTTCTTTGAAAATTATCAATGGTAAGAATTTTCTTCCAAGAAGTTTCCCAAACAAAAAAACTTACTTTCCTAAGAGCACGGGAGCACCAAATTGCTTTTCATGGGAAAATAGATGGGGAATTACTTCAACTAAGCAAGACACATGTAGCATATACACTTCTAAATAGGGAACCATGCTTATGTCTAGAAATACACGAAGAAAAGAAAAGAATTCAAAGATGTATATGTCAGGCAGCTTCCATGACATGTTATTTAGCTTTTAAAAAGCTATTACCATACATAATAGTCAATACATTACAGGCTGCCTCATCAGAAATTCATCAAAAACTAGAATTGAATTTTCTGATAGTTAAAAAGTCAAACTAATTCAAATTTAAAAGAGCCAGATAGTACCACCGAGTAATTCGTCTGTAAGTGCCGTGCAGTAAGCATGAGAAGGGATTTTGTTATAACACTGAATGCCTGATAAATGGGCACTAATTAATCTCATAAAAATAAGACTTTCATTTAATAAGTTCCTATATTTATTTCTATTCAAATCCATCATTATAATAGAGATCCAGGGTATTTCAATTGTTAGTTTGACTATCTGAATGCTCTAAATATGTTCTTTTGAAGGAAAACAATAATGCGCCCGCAATGTCATTATCGTCTCATATCTCTTATCAAAAGCTTCCCAAACAAAAACAAGTTTAGATGCTATTACATTTGTAAGTTCTATAAAAAAAAAAAAAGACATTCTTGAGTTTTTTTTCCTCCTGCTGCAAAAGCATTTAGTCTTCAGGTCATTTCAAAATAATTCAATTGGTACACACAAGAAATAGGCCAATTCGGAAGCTTTTTTGCTCAATTTATCGTATGGTCAAATTCTCATAGGAATAGTCCCCTGGCCACTGATTTCCATATAAAGGACACAACGAGCATAACTACCCTCTTTTAACTTCTATTATGATGGATTGGATATCTTTCACGAGGAATCGTAAAAAGATGCGACGATTTTTTCCAGGAAATCCCCAACGAAAAATACAAATAATGTGTCCGCAATGTCATTATCGTCTCATATCGCCTATCAAGAGCTTCCCAAACAAACACAAGTTTAGATGCTATTACATTTGTAAGTTCGTTATCAAACTATGACACTGGTCGCAACGTAAAGCTACAATTTCCATCAAATGGGACTCCATAATTGCATTGACTTCACATCTTAACGGGTCACAAGCACCAAAATACCTCCTTTCATGTTTATAACAGAGTACTTCCTACTTTGATCCATTCTTGTTCATATCCAACTCTCATGAAGCTGCAACTGTCATTGAAGGAGGATCACAGAATAAAACTTCTCAAACTAAATCCTCAACAACCCAAGCTCCAGACAGTCTCCAAGAGTGCTTATGACTCAAAAGCTTTATCCTTCACCCATTTTCACATTTAAGATACCCTCACCAATCCTAAAACTCCCAAATCCAACCATAAGCTAATATTACTCAACAACTTTAACATTTCTTATAGTCCTATGCCCTAACTCCTTGAGTGCTAATGATAGGAACCCAATACTCTATATTCTCTCCAAAGCATAACAATTACCATTTCTAAAAGAAGTAGAGCACTCTCATTAACAACAAACCAGCAAAGGAGATACCAACTTTATATAAACACACAGCTATACATATCGTATACATATGAAGATTACCTTGCCAGTGTGCCCCTGCAGGGTCCTACAGCAAACCAGATCCGTAGGGCCAAAAGTAACCGGAGTCCGCCCCTGCGACCTCGCATACCCCGCAACTGCGAATATTCAGCAAAGAACCAAACAGATCTAAAAAGACTGAACACAAAATCACAAAGAAAACAGAAACACGAAAAAGAAAAGCAGCCCATAAAAAGTATAAAAAAAACACATCAGAATTAGTACCATCAGTGTCGAGCAAGAGAAGTCGCTTCTGCTTCAATCGCTCCCTGAGATTGTTGACGGTCTCAAGGGCCGCCACGTGCCGCTCTTTTAGCTCCGCAACAGACATCTTTTCAAAAAAAATATTGTTGATTTTAACTAAAAAACAAGCATTTTTCTTTTTTGTATCTGGTTTTTAGGTTTGATTTTGAGCTCTAGTGTTTCTCTAGCTATGGAAAAAAGGTTAGGAAATTGGGGGTATTTTGATGAATTGAGAGACAAAGAGAAGCGAAAGAGGATGACGAAGGGTGATTAAAAAGGCTGCGTGTTGGTGATGGTGGCCTCTGTTATTAACTCTGAACAAGTCTCAGGGAGGAGAGAGAGAGAGAGAGAGTAACAGCAACTGGTAATGGTGAGGTAGAAAGAGTAATTACAACTGGTAAAGGTGGTGGTAAGGTCAGACAGAATTGAATGGCGCCGCCAGGTCCACCTGGTCCCACGTGTCGTGCAAATTAGATGTCTTGTGCGCTGGACATCGTGGCATGTAAGTCCACCTAAACATTTTCTCTTATTTTGATCTCATTAATCACTAAAATATTTGAATTCATTAAATTTTAGTAGGGATCACTTTTTACATAAAATTTATATGTATCGAATAATTTATGTATAATTTTTTGTAAAATAATCAATCCTATATATTTTGATCTCGAATAATTATATTTTGATCTCGTGTTTTTGAGTTTATAATTGTTAGATTAAGAAAATATTTTTTTAATTCAATAATTGTGAACTCGAGTGCATATAATCAGTATTTTTTTATTATTTATTATAAAAAATATTTTTTTTTATTTAAAAATTATAAAAATATTTTTTTTTTCTAAAAAAAGTCATCTGCTTGGATAAGTAAGCCTCTATCCATTTATCAGGCCCCTTGATCGCGTTTAACATTTCAGGTATGTTTAATTGTGAAAAATATATTTTTATATTATTATTTAATTTAATATTTTTTTAATAATCTATATATTATAAACATAATTAAAAATAATAATAATTTTTTTTAATATATTATTGTCATGTGCAAATTGTTAAAAAAATATTAAAAAATATATAAATGAAAAAAAAAACATTTTCCACAACGAAATACACTTTAAAGTTTTTAAAATGCATTTTTCAGCTCTTTCAATGACGATAAAATAAAATTCATTTCATAGTTCCATTTGAATGATATTGAAGCACAGGGTTGAAATTACCCTGCCTTACACAAGACTCGTCAAACAATGGAAATCAAAGAAGTCATGTGATAATAACCAAATTTTCATTGAGTTTAATTTATAAAATTAAAAATAAAAATGAATTTGATTGCTAGAAAAGGAAATCTCATCGAAAAATTATCCCATGCAATTTATTCTTTTGATTATAATATAAGGATCTTATTAATCAAACCTATATGTTCTGTTCCACTAAAATATCATAAAATGAGTTCAAGGAAAAGGTAATCAATTTTCACTTGCAAGTTGCAATAGATCATCAAATTATTACCACTGGGCATTAGAAAATGCCAATCAAGATCCTCATTCAACCAACACATATCATAATTTTGTACTTAAAAAAATTGACATCAACTCATCTGCAGTGAAACTGTAAAATCAAACTTGAAATACACTACTTTACATATAGATTTTGTTTTTTAAGTTTTGAGATTTAATAGAGACCAATTTATAATCAAAATTTATATGTATTATTTACTTCAAATTTCTTTTACAGCCAAAGAGTTGATCTAAACAAAAACACATCATTATTAGAAACTTGAAGCATGGGTACACAAAATGTTACCCTTATCACATACTTTATCCAGTATCCACCCCACCATTATCAGATCATATAGAGATATAAGAGAGAGAAGGAAACCTTTTTTACAATTATAAGCTAGACACAACCTCTTATTTAACTACTCATTTTCTTTATTCAATGTCAAATGAAATCCTCTGCCTTTTCAGGTACTTCCTCCAGCGTAGATGCAGTTATTATAACCTGCAATCAAGAAAAATAAATATATAAATTAAGAAAAGTAACAACTAACAAAAAAATTAGATGAGTTGAAATTGCTTGTTTTTGAGAGATAAATTGGTTAGCATAGAGAGAGATTAGGTAGATTATGAGATTATGATAACAACTCTTGTGCTTCATTAAAGCTTAAGAAAGCAATACACCACAAGAAGTAAAATTCAATACTTAATTAGGTTTTTCCTAATCATGCACCTTGTGGATGCTAAAGTCATGAAGTGAAGAAGTTAATATTCTTTTAGATGTCTACTCACGTAAAGAGAAAATTCTTTTTTCTTTTCTCCTGTAAAGTCTATTCCAATATCCACTTCAAAAAGTCTATCACCATTATAATTAAACAAAACATATTTGTTTTTAGAATTATTCATTTAAGTACTATTTGATTCCTGTCTTGACACACGCATGTTCACAAGGCATCAAATTGACATGGGGACCTTGATTTAGCCAACTCTCAACATTAATAAAATCTAATAGAAATTGAAGATGTAGCTTTGAGTTAAAGATAGCTTACTAGGATTTTGGGAAGTGAGTGTTGCAGTTTGGGAGAAATCACAATTCCATGGATTCTTGCCAGCAGTCTGATAGTAGAGATTCATGGCATAAGCCGTGTGACATGGCAAAGTGTTTGGCTCAAAACAGTTGCCTCCTGGTTGGATTGGACTGCAATCAATGCCGTGGCTGCAGGCATAATCAAGACTTGCCTGCAATTGAGCATCAGAAACTCCAGCCTTTGGCACACACCAAGCTGTTGCTGTTGGTTTTGGTGATGGAGTCACTGGCGTTTTTGGAGTCGATGGTGTCTGAAGACATGAAAATAAATTGTTATTTACCACACAATATCAGCTCAAATGCACATAAACAATGCCCATCTCCATAAGCAACATTTACGTCAAAGGGAGCAAGAGCAAAGAGCTTGATAAATAAGCTGTATTTCCCAATTAGATAACTCTCCAGTTTTTCCATAGAGTTTAAGGATGCGTTTGGTGGACAGGAGGAGGAGGAGGATAAGATCAGAGAGATAAGTCGGAGGATAGAATGTCTCATCTTACCCTTCAAAGCAGAATGATTTTATCTTATTATGACCGGATGAGACATCCCATCCTCCTCATCTGTACACGAAGCACACTCATAAGATAAAAATCATCATATCCTTCATTCATCTTGTCCACTAAACACACCCTAAGCAACTTAGCCTTCCTTATTTAGAAAAGTCCACTGGCTCGTAACTTCTCAGACATCTCTAGAAACCAAAGATCAATTATCAAAATGGTTCATGTACAATCCATGAAATTCCAAAAGCTTTCATTGCAAATTTGCCCAAGTTATGTCATGTTCTCAAATGATTCTAACCAAAAGAAGGGAAAAAAATTCTTTTAATTATCTAAGTGGCAGTTAATTCCACCACATTTCTCTAAATTTTGTATTTTAAAGTCATCTGGTACCTCAATGCATATATATATAAGAACTTCAAATAGTTTCCAGGCATCCCAATTGGCAACAATTTTCAAGTTGCAGCTAGTCACCATGGCCATAAACTTTGCAGAAAAGATTGCCCAAAAGTACATTTTTACAGCATTTTAACATGGATAGTCTCACCTGGCTACTCTTTGAGAGACCAACATCGTATGTCGTGGAAAGGTCAGTTTTGAAAAGCCCAAATGCCCGTTCAGAGCCAGGTCCTGGTTTCAAGTCCTCATCATAGAGTGCAAAAATGTAAGTATCCACAGATTTTCCAGGCATGAGTGGGGTCCCAACCATTGATCTAAGATGTTGAATCAGATTTCCATTATAGGCCTTTGCATTCTCAACACTGGGTCCAACCTCATTGTTGTCTCCCCTGGAAGGCCACCCAGTCTCAGCAACCAAAATCTCATTATCCTTGAATCCCATTGCATTCAAAGCAGATCTTACAGCATCAACCTGCATAGCATAACTGGATCATAATTCAAATTACGTCTATAAATGCCTCATCAAAAATTCTTCTGACAATTAGACCACTTGAAGCTCACTAAGCTCCCAATGCAATAATTCTTGACAGATGAAATAATAATTATAAATTATAAAAGAAACAAATCAGTTCATAAGTAGTAGACGTTAACGCGTACTGGGAAAAAAACTAATGATAGAAATAAAGTACATATGCTAATGCAATTGAAAGTTAAATGATTTTCGTGTTAGACCAACATCAAATGCATAAAAAAAACCAATATTGTACCCTCGGTTTGATCCCCTTCCCCACCAATATACCATAAGAAAAATTAAAAAATAACGTTAGCATAGCTATAATTGGAATCACATCCAGTGGTCCCTAGTTAAATTATCATCACTAAATAACTTTCTCTTTTTTTCCACAATCGATTTATGTATGTCCAATAACAACTAAAATCTTGGATAGGCTTACTTAGAATTATTGCAATGGCCAGCCTGTCACCAAGCACAACAAATCACGTAAGGTACTTTTCAACGCCCCCAATCATTTCACGAAGCAAGGAGCACCGTAGAGAGAACATCACTTTCAGATGCCCATTATGGACTCATTTTACATTAAAATTCTCATAGAAATCACAGCTAAACCCTCATAATTAAAGTTTAATAGTAGTAGTAAAGAAGCTGAATTTAGACAAAAGGAAATTAAAACCTTGACATTAATCAACATGTAATCATATATAATCTCCTAAAAGCAGCTTAATAAATTCTCAGAATTAGATGTACCTCCCAAAATCTTAAGGGAAAAAGGAAATTAGTAGCAAATCAGGTAACCCCATATACATTTTTATAAAGTTTTTCCCATCTTAGCATCTAAAAATCAGAACATGGAAACCCCCATGTCAATGAGAATAACATTGCTCTATCACCCAAATTCAGTTATAAATTTAGCCATTTAAAGGACAAATTATTCCAAATTACTTGAATTTGGGCTCCAATTTAAGAGCATCCCCAAGTAAATTATTGTTAATAGAAAGATTTCATTGGTTGGTCGGTCCTACTCCTCGTCTAAAGTAGCCTCATTGACAATTTTATTGGAATCTAAAGTAAATGCATATAAATACAAGGCAACCAAAGTAAGTCTCCAAAAGCTAACCTAAAGTCTAATTACGTAACTGCTCTTCATGCACCAAAACCACAATGATTAAAATAAATATAGCTGGAAATTGCAGTTAAGAGTAAGTCAAGAAGGATCGAAACGACTACATAACGTAGAAAAATAAAATTTGACCACACTTAAATCTTATCCTCTCAAAGTCCTACGCCAATGTCGTGGACTCGTCAGCCAACATTAAGTGTGGGCTAAATTATGAATTTATACTTTTGATTGAGATTATTTTACTCTTTATGCTTTTAATTACTTAAACAATTGGAAGTAAATTCATAATTAAATCTCAACTTATTCTAAGTAAATTCTAAGTCTGTTTACTGTTGACGCCGCACGTCAACCATTTAAATGGGTCTAAGCCACACCAAAAAGCAATCCCAGCCCATAAAAAGCATTAAATTTAACCTAGTTTGTCAACTCACCTGGGCATCAAACATGTTCATGTATTTGATCCCAGTCCCCGAGTCGACTCGTCCCGCGTTGGGTTGGAAGAGACAAAACGCCAGCGTTTCTGGTCTCGAGTCGCTCTGGTAGGCGAAGAACGGGTACGGGTTGATGGCGAATGGGGAGCCAGTGTCTTTCTGGAACTGCAATAACCCCTTCAGTGCATTTTGGTAACTCGGGATGAACGACCCGGAAGATGGCGGGTCGGATTTACCCAACACGGCCATTGAGTGGACCGTTGAGACCTTTATTTTGCCGCCGAGAGAGGCCGCGTTAAGGACGTTTTGGACATTTTGCATTGCTGGGAGGAGTTGGTTGATCAGATTCTCGTCATTTGTGGTCAATACCTGCCAAGAAATTAAAAACTCATTTTTTCATTAAAAATTTAAAAATTCATTACCCAGCTATTGAATTCAAATAAAAAATTGTGCTAGTAATTTTTATATAGAAACTCTCACTCTCACTGGAATTCTTTTTAAGATTTTAATGTGTACAATAAAATCAATGAATCCTCGTTATTCTCTGCTTATTCGTGCCGGTTCTTATATTAAACTTACACTTTTAGCTTAATTAATTATTTCAAAAAGGAGAAAATACTAATTATGAAGGACGGAGACAGCAGTAATTCAATTTTACTGCTGTAGTATAAAAGGTTATGACCTCATTGCCAACAGTGATAAGAATGATCTTGCTAGCAGGGTAATAAGGCAACACGTTTGAGTTGACCCACTGAGTCGCCGAGTTAGGATCGGAAGCTAGAGCTGGGATGTCGCCGTTGGCGGAGCCGATGACGATGCCGATTCCGGTATTGGCCAAGGCTTTGATGATCTCCGGATCGGCGCCGTAGAGCCTCACCTTCTCAATGGAGGTCGATTGCAGAAGCTTCGCGGTCGCCGATGGCGGCGGCAGATTATCAGCCACCTGGCCATAGTTAACTCCAATAAACGATTCCGAACCTGTAAAAAGAAAAAAAAAAGGTTAAATTTAACATTAGTACTCGGCCGAGTTTAATTGACTCCGAATATTATAATAAACCAGTTTGGACCAGAGTTTGAGCGGTTAGAATTAAGCGCGGCAACTGAAAATGGCGTCGTCTCGAGTGTTCTAAAAGAACGAGATACGACATCGTTTTCAGTGCGAATGAGATTGTGAGTAGAAGAAGGAAGTGGGTAATTGGATTTACTTGAGAAGCGAAGAGCTTGGAGGAGGATGAGAGAGAGGAAGAGGAAGGAGGATGAGAGAGAGCCCATGAGAGGAATCTGAGAAAAGAGTGAGGAGAGTGTGTGAATTGTTATGATTCAATCTTGAAAGAGATCTCATGTTTATAAGGAGAGTGGGACAAAGAGAAAGTAACGGTAAAAAATTTCAAGTAAAAATTGAACGCTGGTCGGTGGTGTTCTAGTGGAATTGTCCAATTCCACATTTATTCGTTGCTTGCTCGTACGTGAGGAAGGGGCAAAACACAGGAAACGAAGAATTTTCATGGCAAGGAAGAAAAAAAACAGGAAAGTTAGGGGGAAGAAGAGGTTTAAGTTCTTTTAGAATGTTGGATGTCGTGAAATTTTAATAAAATAATAATAATTAATTAATTAGAATAATAAAAATTAAAATTTGAATAAATTAATTTTAATATTTTTATTAATTTTAAAATATATAAATTATTATAATAATTTATAAATATTTATATATTATCATTTTACATTTTTAGAGTAAATTATAATTATATTTTTTTTAGGTTTGTTCGTAAATATAAATGCGTTTCAAATTTTCAAAACATGTCATTCATATATTAATTTTTATATAAAATTACATATGCATCACATAATACATATAAATATTAAAAATTCTAATCAAGTTAAATGATAACACGACATTATATTTTTTTGTTTAATTCAAAAACCAATTTATACGCAAAGTTTCAACGCATTGTGAGAAAATTAATTTTTTTGATTTCAGATAATTTTTCAAATTTTGAAACAAACTTATCGTTTTTTTAAAACTTAAGATGTTATTTATTTATAACCAAATTTAAATCTAAGAGATATAATTATAATTTATTTTTTAAATATACACGTAAAATACAGTACTTTTGAAATTAAATGAGGATTGAAAGTTTTTCTTTTTATGTAATTGATAATAGAGAGGATTGAATTTAGGGCGTCTTTGTAGAAGAGAAACGAAAGGTTTATTATTAAAATGAGTTTATAAGCACATGCTTACAATACAATCATGCGAGTGGAAGAATTATGTAAATTTCAAGATTATAAACTAATTTTAATAATTTTCTAGAACAAACTGAAAAAGACGACATATGTCACTCTCACTCTCGTGGCAGACTAGTACTGGGCGAGAACTTCACATTTCCACAACACGGTAAAAAAAGGCAACTTCCTTTGGAAAATGTAGGCCACACCAACCGGTCTAAACATTTTCAAAAAGTTACCTCTAAAACGTGTCATACTTTTCCAATTCCACTACAGAGTATTATTTATCTAAGCAATAAATGAGGTAACTTATGCAAGTGATTGATATGAGCTTACGTCACATGCTCAAAGGGTACTACTTATTTGTCAAACATCAATCGAGCGATTTATACTAACGTGCCAGTCACGTAACTTATCGAAAACAACATGTAATACGTAAAATATAATTACATTTTTTAATTTTAATAACAATTACTGTTTAGTTAAGACAAACTCATCAAACCGTCAACAAAATTAGTAACAAAAAATGAAGAAAAAAAATGAATACCTTTTAATTACTATCCATAACAATGAAATTGTAACGTCAACTAAAACCTTTTTTTGATACATTAAAAAGAAAAAATAAAGAACAACAATCTGCCACCTCTTGGAAACTCAACACCCAAAGCATCTGCTAACAACAATGGTCCCAGCTCAGCCGGGGGACTAAGCAGAAACTCCATCGCACCAGTGCTCCCAATTCCCAGGATCGCAAGTTTATCTGCACGTTGATTCCCTTCCCTTCTTCTATGACGGAGTCTACACTCCCTATTCATTTGGATCAAGCTTCTGCATTCTTGAATTAAAACCCCACGCCATCATGATCACTACATAGACCAGAAATCTTTTGGACAGCTGCAAGTGCATCCACCTCACCATGCTGCCAAGCTAAAGATACCCCCCAACGAACTGCTTCCGGTTCACCAACCAGGCTGTTGCACTGACCCAGATTAATCTTGAACCCCAACAGCCAATCTCCCACATGATTTCTCAGTAAACCCCCGCACCAGCTCCTCCTAACCTGCCCCTTGAAGCACCATCTGTGTTAAGTTTTACCCACCCTGCCTATGATCCTCGCGGACCACACCTAGGAAGAACTATGTGCATAACTATACGTACAAGTTATCAAGTTCTATAGCTTAGTTTTTCTTCTTTTACAATAAACAACACTTAAAAACTAATTTACTAGAACACTAAATCAATTAACACTTTCATATATATATACATATATATATATCAAATAACACTGAAATCAACTTAAAATATAATCAATTAAAAACAATTAACTATGATTTTAATTTGGGCAAAAGAAAAAACTTTGGCCAAACCAAGCCTAAATATAAATGTTAAACTAGGTAAGCATGCTATATGTGGGAAGTATATGCCACTTGAATGTTTAATTGCCTTTTCATGCTTGTAAACCCAAAACGCACGGCTAAAAATAAAATGTAACGACATGTAGACCATCATCGTTAAGGATCATTGAGTACCTCCCACCTCCATGTGATAAACCACTCGAGCGTCCACTGTCCCGCGAACCTTGTCTTTGTCTAGCACCTCACCTTCTCCAAAACCAAAAGAGTACGAAAAAGGCCAAGGAAATTGTTGCATTTTTTTGGTTTATCAACTTTGACAAATGTTTTCGTTTTTTTACTTTACTTTGGCCTTTGATACCACCCTTTAATAAAGTTAATGTATCTATATATCAAATGCCATATTTGGAGTACACAATAAACAGCCAAATTTTCCAGAATTATAACAAGTTCACCTTAGTACAGCATTAGTTCCATTCACAAAATAAGCAGAAGGGATTACAAAACAAAATATTTAGAAACTTCAACACTGTTATTCATTACAGAAGCATTAGCTCCCATTACAACAAAACCACAGTCGGGCAAAAACATCACAAGATGACCACTCGTTTAGAAACAACATTGCAAAAAGCAGTTCAATAAACCAAATGAATAAACGGGCACAACCAACAGATATGATGAATGCATCACAATTATATATTGACAACTGGAATCAAGGGAAGGATTACAAGAAAAATCGAAGCCATCCCTCAGCTGTGGAAATAAATAAAACTAAAAGAAGCAGGAATCTAAATTGGCATTTGAAAAAGTCTCCATTACCCTCCAGAGTGGGAGACTGGAGTTGTTTCAAACTTGCCATCCTTAAATAAATGACTATACTGCTGCGGTAAAGCATGCTCCCCCTACAACAGAAAGAACATAGTAAGCATCCGTACTAAATTCACAACTTTATTCAGATCATGTAACAAGAATAGATGCATTTCCCAATTAATATTGAAAGAAATTGTGGGAATATCCATCAAACTACATATCAACTAATTGTTTAATCAATTAATAATCATGCAAAAAGCACGTTAATTTGTGAAGCATATTAATAAAAACAGAATAATAAATTAGAATATATTTAACCTTAACAAATTTTGTCCTGCACATGCTCTAGGAATGACTAGAGACTACCAATCTTAATGCATCATATTTATAATCTTAAATATTTACGGATATTTTGACATTATTATCAAAACAGCATAGTTAACCATAAACTGCCAACACATATTTATCATTCAGATTTCAGAACACCTACAAGTGAACATTTACGCCAAAAATTTAACTAGCAAATCAATTTTTGCACTTAACATCGAAAGCAAGAAATTCCTACATATGATACTCGAATATGTGATAAGGTGAGCATCCACATAAGAGATGAGAGGAGTTCGACTACATAACTGTTGTGCATAGACGTACACTGTCCTCCAAATTAGCTTTTTTTATAAGTAAAAAATATATTAAAAAAGCACCAAGAGGGTGCAACTCAAAGCCCTTTGGCTAATTATAAGAAAGGAAATCTACAAAATCTAGAATGTCACTATCATTTACAAAAGAATTTTCTGTAGACCAAAAATTGAGGGTATAACCAACTATCTCTAATAACGGCAAAGGGTCTTTCTTCTCCTTTAAAGGCTCTCCTATTCCTTTCGTTCCACACCAACCAAAAAATAGAATGCGGAATCAACAAAAAAAACTTCTTTGAACTCCTTTGACACCCTTAAACCCCTCCAAGCCCAAACTTCATCTTTCATGAAACCTGCCATCAAATCCTAAAATCTATAAGTAATCTCCCATAAGCTTCTCACAAGGGGGCATTCCACCAAAAGATGAAAAACGGACTCAGTACAATCTTTGCAAATATAATATTTATTTACAAGCACTTTTCCTTTCTTTTGAAGATTATTTAAAGTGAGAATTTTCTCCCAAGAAGCCTCCCAAACAAAAACATAACCCTCTTAGGTGCGCTAGAACACCAAATCGAATTTCACGGGAAATTAGGAGAACCATCCGAATCCGTTTTATCAAGAAGGTGTAAAAAGAATTCACCCCATACCACTTTTCGGACAAGGATTCCATCTAGCTGAATCCTCTCTACTCATATCTACCCTAGAGTTATACAAAGTCTCCATAAAACCCATAACGACCTCAACTTCCCAATCATGGAAATTCCGAATAAAAGGTATATCCCACGCAACCCCCTCATTACCCAAAGAAACATAAGAGCTAAGAAGCGCTTCCTTATCTCTCACAATATCAAAAATAGTGGGAAACTTGTTCTTCAAGGGGGTGTTTCTAAACCATGTGTCATACCAAAGCCGAGTTCTCTCCCTATTACCTACCGACATCGAAACACAAGGAAGGAAGTCCTCCCACCCTTTTCTAATCCACTTCCACACCCCCACACCATAAGCCCCCTGAACCTCTTTAGTTATCCACCCATTAGGATCCACACCAAACTTAGCCTCCACCACTTTCTTCCAAAGATGATTCCTCTCCACAAGTAACCTCCAAAGCCATTTACCAAGAAGAGCTTTATTGAACAAAATCAAAGATTTGATGCCTAGGCCCCCTTTTTCCAATGGTTGCTTGACAATACCCCATCTAACCAAGTGGTACTTATACTCCTCCCTCATGTTTCCCCAAAGAAACCTTCTTTGAATACTCTTCAACTGGTTGGCCACCGAACACGAGATAGGGAAAAGGGACATAAAGTAAATGGGAAGGCTTGAAAGAGCACTCTTGATAAGAGTAAGCCTACCCCCCTTAAAGAGATAATGGCTCTTCCACCCAAAACAAAAAGCTCTTGAAAGAGTTAGTTTAACTATCAAGGAGACATTCCAAAGTAGTGGTCTATATTTATTACAAGGTCACTTGAGTTTCTTTCTAATCTTCATTCAGTTAATATTAATGAGGCATTGGCTCAATGGGTAAGGCTGAGACCCTAGGTCCAAATTCAAGTGATGTGTGTGTGTTTTACCAATAAAAAAAAAATCATAGTTTTATATACTTGGTCAACTTTAAAAACTTATTAGTTCTGTTTAACCTTAGTTTTCTAAGATTTTTTTTTAAAGTTTTCTAAGATTCTTACGAGTTTGGGGTATTGTGGTAAATTGGAAATTCTGGACATGGCCCATTAGTCCCATGTGGAGTTCCCTTATGACATTGGACTTTTATATGAGGTCCAAGAAAATTTTATAAGTCAAAAGTGTAAATTTCCTATTTTAAGTCTAAGCCATATCTGGATTCGGTTTAGGAGTACTAAAAATCTAATTGATAAGTACTAGAAATCTAAAAATATGACTGCAATAGTTTCAACTTCAATAGAGAACAAGTTCCTGAGAATATTTTTCAAGCAATTATGCTCCTATAGTGGTGCGATGCAGTCAAACCCAAGGTCTGATGCTAAGGGAATCTACTGTGAAGATAAGATTTTATCTCCATCTTTATTTTTGGGTTTTTGCACTTCCTTCACTTATTTCAAAAAATTATTCAAGAAGAAAATCCACTAAACGTATATCTTAAACCTTTGTTTACGACCCAAATTACCAACATAACCCAAACCCTAATTGCTCAAAATATCACAATATCCCAATTGTTACTGTTCAAGGATGAACAGTTCGACGGCACCCTGACAGACCTGTAACAGCCTCGAAAAATTAAACTTCTCTTCTTCTTTTTTGATAAGTAAATAAATTGTATAAAAGACACACCAAGGGGTGCAACCCATGTACAAAGATCAACTATAAGAGAGAAGCTCCAAAAAATCTAATAAATCTAGGTCATTTACAAAAGAATGCCCGTTCACCCAAAATTAAGAGCGTCGAACCACCTTTCCCTAATTACAAAACTAGACTTATAAACTTTTCCTTGCCCATTGACTTCTTGCTATGATATCCTATTTAGCCATCATTTGGCTAATTCTAAAACTTCAATTTTCATGTCCGTTTGATCTTAATTATACTTGACTCAAGCCTTGAAACACCTTCATCATGGCTGCCTATGTCACTAAGAATTGTGCAAAGACTGCACCCCCCAAAAAGTCATGGTTGACTGCTCTCTTGAGAATAAAAAAGTTATCTAGGCCGGAATTTTGTAGAGTTAACTTCAAGTTGCTCATAAGCTCTTTTGGAGGACAATAACAAACGCTTTATTTTGATAATTTGATGTGCATCATTTTTCTTTGGTTGAAAATCATTGAAACATGGACCCACCCTCTCCACATTTCACGTTAAGTGGATAACATGAAAGAGAAAAAGTAAAATAAACAAAAAGAACTTATAAATTAAAAGATCAATTGTGACTTGAGTTTCAATGTTTTCTTTTTATAAGTAAAGATTTATCAAAAAAAACATTGAAACTCTAGTCACAATGCTATAACCAAACAATTCAAAATTTTGGAGAAATTGTAGTTTCACAAGTATTATGTTACAGTGTAAGATGATTTACGGTATAAAATGTTTTACAAGCAAATAAACAGAGCCATAAATGAAAATTACGCATTAATTAGAGAGGAGCGATAGAAGCAAAAAAATCTCAATACTTCAAAATAACTATTTAATTGTAATTAGTATATGCCACTGTTGATTAAGGCCATTCAGCACGCATTCTCTTCCACAATCAGAATATTAAATTAACTAAAATTAAGATGCCATTTTAACTAAACGCATACAAGTATAATTGAAATATGCAGCATCGAAACAAATAACACATTTCTATATAACTGCACAACCAGAAGATGATAAAAATACTAATTTGAGCCCACTCTCCAGAAAGCAAGGAAAAAACAAGAAAGAAAAGTAAAGGAAATCCTTAAGAATCAACCAAAGAGAAGCTTGGAACATACCCAATCACCATTAGGATCAGCACCAGGTACCATTACATTGATCTCACTTGACTTGGCTGTTGTTATAGATGCCCCCAAAGAATCTTTGCTTAGATATAACTGGCAGCCAGCCGTGTTGTCCACTGAAATTGTTGGAGCTGAACCCTAAAGTCACCACAAATTGGGTAGACATTGCTTAGGTCATACTATTACTCGATAAAAATAAACATCAATACCATTGTCAAGCTTTAACTCTCTAGATTCTAGATCATGCAATTAGCAATATTAAAGACAAAGCGACTACATGCTAAATTGTGAAACTAGAGAATAATAACACGAGATATTCCATATAAAACCATAGAATTATCATAAGTATTCTGTTAAAAGCAAAAAGGGAAAAAAGAAACGATACCTGACATTGCACTTCAACACCATTGCAATTCACAATCTCACAAGCAGCCACAACATCCTGTTTATCCAAGTGCAGAACATAATTAATAAGCCTATAATAATCAGCATCTTATGCTTCATAATTTAGAGAGTTTTACAAAAATAATTCATACTGACCGCAAATACAATTCCCATCTTAGTGCATTTGTCAATTGTTATATTGTTCACTTTCCCTGCACATTGTTAGAAAGTGATAAGTTGTTCAACGTTTTCTTAGAGGTGCCTAATAATAAACCACCATCAATAGATTGGTAGAAAAGGAAACAGTTACTCAAATAATTGAACTAATATAGAAAATCCAGCATATAAGATTACAGAAACTACCTTGAATCTGCAAAACAGAATCTTTGCATCCAAAAGCATACACAGATTGTTTTGCATCACAGTCATCGATGACCAACTTCTTTTTCCCAATTTGATTCTCAACGACCCACCTACAGAATATGCAATGTAGTAACAAGAAGTTACATACTGGCATCAATTTCATAAGTAACACGCCAAAATAGTATGTAATTCATGCATACTCACTTACGACCCATTTGAAGCTCTAGTTTTGGAGGTCCCGCTTTTGAAAAGGAAGGCGAGCTAGTACGGGCTTTTTCAGCAGCGCCAACAACACCAGTTCTATCTGCACGGTTCTTTGTCTTCATATCATTTGTCACCTTCCTCAGACCTAGGAAGCAAGAAAATAATGAGAGTAGTTCAATCTAAAAAAGGAAAGGAAAAATAAAAACCTAAAATTTGAAAGATACCTGCAGTCACAGACCCTGAATTAATTTCCTGGAAAACAGCAGACATCCCTTGTTTCTGGCTTGATGATGAAGGTTTAGAAGATTCAGAACTGAAGAGAGAAGCAGACGGAGCAGGTGGAGGAGCAGGTGCGCTTGGCCTAGAAGCTTTTGATGGAGCAGCTGCTGTTTTTCCCGTAGCACTCCAGACTGGGCCCAAAGGATAATGACTTTTAACATAATCCCTCAAACCAGGTAAATATAGCTCCTTCAAAGCTTTGGCCCACTCAACATGACTCGGATCTTTGTTTCTGTACTCTACAAGAACCTAAATTATAAAATAAGAAATGTCAATGCCGATCAAGGGGCATTATTTTGCTCACGAAATCACTATATAAACTGGGAATGGTTACTGGAAGGTGAAAAGCCTAACATGGAATACGAGCATCTGAGTAAACCATAATGAAATGGGGGTACAAATTAATTCAGAACCATTACTGAATGAGAACAGCTCTTCATGCTAAGTACCTTGTTACTGTAAAACTCAGCCGTCTGCCAACTTTCTTCCGCGTGTGCAATAGGCATGCTCATACCTTAAAAATAAAAAGGGCAACATCAATATCAAACAACATGAAATTTAATCATCCACGATCAACATACAAATATTTAAATAAGGAAAGAATTACGCTTTTCTCTTACCACAATCCTTTCCTGTATACGCAATCCACGCTAATGCTGAGAGACTATCAGCAGCAGTCTTCAAGTGGTTGAAGAAATCAGACCTCCTACCTTCTGTCATTGCATTAGCTTTCATGATCACTTCATTCAATGGCTTGAGAAATTCACCCAACCCTGCAAGATCTGGCTTCTGTACCATCAGAATAGAACCCAATCATCACCAAGTAAATCCAGCCTCCACTGCACAAATAATAGCTTCAAAGGAACTAAAAGGAAAACAAGACCGACATGACCACTTCCATAGTTCCATGTACTAGAATCTAATTCCATCTCCTCCATTGCCCTACCCCTTATCTCAGGAGTTTAAAATAAAAAGTCAACTCAAATTATGAAAAAGTAATACTGATACTAAATAGAAAACAATGTTACTATCAAGTTCCAAAGGAAACGGTAACAATCTTGTCACCCTAAAGTTAGGAGCCCATCAAAATGTTAAGACAATTCCCACTATTGATTTTATATTAATGCTATAGCATAGCTACTTTTTCACGTTCCAACATCTGGGCTTCCTAAATATCTTCCTACCAATAATTTCTCCTCGTCAACACTCACATGTAAATGATAAACATTGCAAATGAGCTAAATTACTGGTCATTTTTCAACAGTTATATTTCTAAGAATCTAATCCATATCAATGATTACATGCTGCAGTTCAGCAAAAAACACTCACCAGATCAGAGACAAACACATAAGATCCACAGAACTAAGCGATCCCCACGGTACCCAGTCCACAAAACATATTACAACCTGATCCATCCATAAACAACCCAACAATTACGGGAACCGCCCAATTCAGACTATACAATTCACTCTTTTCAAGATAGGAACACGATGGATCACCAAAACGCAGCACAGCAGCATTGATACCATCTGATTCTATCATGTGCATACCCAAATCATCTCACATACCAATTCAACACCAAAATTTCTAATCGAACGTCATCATTCTACAGAGCTAAAAAATTTAATAATAAAGCTAGTTAACAAACAGAAGCATAACAATGAGCAAGCAAAACCAATCTCGGTAACTAACACAAACTCAACAAAATAATAATGATGATGATGATCAAACCCAATAACTAACTAGCAAAACACTAACCTGGGTTTGCTTGATCTCCAGGAGAAGCTCCTTTTGCACGGCAAACGCCTCTGAGATTATCTTAGTCACGTCCAGTACCTGCCCCCCGATTTTCTCGGCGGCACTCGAAACCCTACCCACGTATTGCGCCATCAGATCCCCAAATGCCGCAATCTCCGGATCCGAAGCGTAATCCGCGTCTGCATCGCCGCCGCTCACCGGCGCACCTTCCGCCCTCGATATCGCCTCTAGCCTCGCCACCGCCGTCTCCAACCTCATTATCAGATTCTCCTCCATTTTTGCTCTCCCTCACTCAAGAAATCCTCAGATGCCTCTCTCTGAAAATTAATCAGATCTGGATGTTTTAAATGGTATGATTGTTTGCTTCTTTTTTGTGAAGTTTTTATTTTCCGCCGAAAGCGAAAAAGAGTGTCGCGGGGGGTTTGGGTAGCGGTAAGCTTAAGCGAACACGAGGTGACACGTGTCGGATAGGAAGGAAATCTTGGCTGTTCGTACGTTGTGGAACACCTGTGATCTTTGATTGGAATAAAGAGAGCAATTCATTGCTCGTATTACGGACAAATTTTGGGTGACGAGATACCGTATGGTGTAGAATACACAGGATGTAAATTCGCTTTTTAATTAATATTTTTCAATTTTCATGCCAAATTGTTTTCACTTTTACCGTATGAATTCAAATATTGAATTAAATTTATTTTTAAATAAATTAAAATTAAAATTTATTTACAAATAAAATCAAATAAATTTTTATATTTCGTGTCTATAGAATTGAAATAAACTTTATGGTTGGGATCAACTAAGAATTCAATTCATTTTTTAAATTTTACTTAATCTATTAATTACATCATATTTTAATTTATTTAACATATAAATTTTTTTTTATATTATTCAACAAAATTAACACTATATTTTTTTTAATTCACGATACGAATTTATAATTCAAAAATGGAATCTGATTTTTTTCTTAAAAAAATGTTAATTTAACATTTTTTATAAAAATGTTAGCTTTGAATATAGTAATATATTCATTTTAATTTTATAACTTATTTTTACATATTTTTTTTATTTTATTCTAAAACAATAAAAAAAAAACCAAAAATTTTGTGTTCCTAATTAAATATAAATCAATCAACTATGAAAGACAGAGTTAAGGGATAAAGAGAAATAGAAGAAAGAGATGATGAAGATAATAGATGGGTATTTATCCTTCTAATTTATTAAAAAAATTCAGGTCTAGAATTCATTTGCAAAATTTATCAATTCTGATAGAATTTGTCCACAACTAATTCAATTCTATTAAAATTCATTTGAAAATGAATTCTACACTTTTATTAACAAACCAAACATGTGATCAATTCATTTGTAAATGAATTCAACACTTTGTTAACAAACCAAACATGTGATGAATTCATTTGTAAATGAATTTCATACTTTATTAACAAATCCAAACACAACAAATTATAGAATTCAAATGGATTCCACAGAAAAACTATGGAATTCATTTAAACTAAACGGAGTGTTATTAATAATCTTTCAAGTAGTTTGATGAAAACTGTAAAAGAAATGGTTCAAGCTGTTAGGGTTATTATCAATGAAACTTTATTTTTTCGCACCTTTTAAATTCAATCAATTTATACTTCATATTATAAGAGAATATGTGATAAGCCTTTTTGAATAAATTAAAATCAGTGCACACATGTAACATAATATGTGCCTCATTTGAATGTAAAAGACAATTATGACAGTAATTTATCAGAATTGTTTTCGCAAATTGCATATTAGAATAAGATTTTTAACTTAAACAAAATAATAAAGAAAATATATGATGGAGAAAATAAAATCATAATTGTCATTTTACATTCAAATGAAATATATTGTGCCATGGCTCTAATTCGATCGAATTCTTTTTCATTATGCACTAAAGTATTAATGGTGCATCAAAAGACTAATAGTAATAATAAATTAGTATAGCACATAGTAACCTATAAATTAATATTCATCCTAATCATATAGTTATCAAATTTGATGGTAATTATTATGGTTCATAAACGTTGGATTGAGAAAATATTCGAATATTTTCTCAATGTAACGACTATGAACTTGTGCTTATGAAAAGTACGAGCTCACTGAAATGTTTATTTCATTTAACAATGATGCATGTATTTATTAAAAAATATTTGAATCGACTAAGTCAAATTTATTTTGAGCGAACACATTTCCCCATCCGTTTGGGAGTTTATAAAATGATTTTTGGTTTTATAAACAAAAATTATATCAAAACCATAATTATATCAAACACTTTTAAGAATGGTTTTAAAAAAAATAATCAAAAGCCAAAAAATGTATAAAAAAAACTAAGGGCATATTTGGGTAACAGTTCTTATTTTCAGTTTTCGAAAACTGTTCAAAAATTGTTTTAAAAAAACAGAAAACAATGAAATATTGTTTGGATAATCTTATTTTGAAAACTGTTTTAAAAATTAAAAACTATTTGTATACACCTTCTTGTAATTGTTTTCAGCTTTGAGTTTAAATATGAAATTTATATTAATTTTATTTCTCATATTTACTAAATATGTTTTTCTAGTATGTATCAAATACTTGAAAATAATTAATATTATTTTATTTTCTAAATTTTCAATATTTTTTAGATATTGAATCATTTTACAATCCCATTAGATCAAAAAAGCTCCAAGTGATTCATGATCATTTTTAGAAGAACAAATTCATGTGATCATTCAACCGCCCTTCATAACGGCTTTTCTATCTTATTTTCCCAAGTTGTCAAGCGAACACAAAGATATGAATATAAATTACACCACTGCAATTTTTCTTCTTCTTTTTCTTATAGAAAGTATTGTTTTTTTATTAGTGCATCTAATGGTTTGGAGAAGCAACCAATTATTGCGTCGAATAAGAGAGGCCTTAATTGTTAATAGAAGACACATTAGATGACACATTAGATCCAATTCCTTAGCTCAGTTATCCACAATCTTTGAGCTTCATCTTCTAAAAGTGGAAACATCCGGATTTGAAAATCAACAAAACTGTAGCATCATCATTTGAATGCACTACCCCTGAGCTATTGTCATTTTCAAGTTACCACTCAATAGAACCAAAGCTAGATCAATAATTCAAAAATCACAACTTTTCATTACATAAGAATTCCTAACAACAACAAGCATTTGCATCACAAGCTATACACCTAGATCTAAATTTTTATTTGGTCAAAGAAAGCATGCTAGGACACAACTAGCTATTTGCATATGGTAAGTTTCTCATCTAGACTTGCCATTCGGATACAATTTCATTCCTTTTCATCAACATGGCACGCAACTAGAAGGAAGTGGAATACTATTTCAATAATTTATAGATGCATTTTGGACTTGGTTATCCGCAAGAATCATAAAGGAAATTTGGGGAAGATGGGAGACAACAGTGCAAGAATTATGCAAATCATAACATGAAGATTTTTTCTTTTAATTTTTAGTTTCAACCGAAGTTTGAGAGTTTTTTTTGGTATGAACCAAATATGACTTTAATAATATATTCAATTTTACAGTGCGCTTCAAGCATAATTTCAGATTTTCATGCCAGTCCATTTCAAATTTTATTGGAGTACAAATTTTGTGCCTAAGCCCGACCATATTGCCATGAGCCCATTATAGGTTTCTTTTGGTATACCTTTTAAAGTTTGTTTCCAATATGATCATCAAAACTGTAATGACCTATCCTGGGTTGGTTACCTCCGAAACGGAGTCATCACATTTTGAAAATTCCAACACGACACATATATGCAACAATAAAAATACTGTTAACATAAATTTTTACATCAATCATCAACCCTTAACAAGAGAGATACACCATTATGATATTGACTTAAACATTTTATACAAAGTAATATGCATGAATATTTACAAATAAATTTTTTGATTTTATTTTTTCATTAGTCTGAGGATGTGGACACGTACGTGGCTTATAAATAATGATTTCATCTGAACCTCAACTCACCAAACTATTTGTCCTACCTGCTACCTGAAATCATTGACAATAAGGGGTGAGCTTCATAAGCTCAGTGAATTAAATTTACTAGAAGTATTTAATTTGTATAAATGGTATTTCAATATTTAATCATTTATATCTCATACAACTTGATAATAACATTCTACTATCACTACACATAACATAAGTCTCATTTTCTAACAATCTCTTTTTTTTATTTATTGGTTCACCTTAAGACCATAAATTATCTCATAATTACCTCGTAATGAAGTTCACAGCATAAAGTCTATCGTTTATATGGTTCTTATCATATCATATTTTTATGTTTCTTTCTCACCATAACTGTCTCTATGTGAGACTCATCCATCTATAAATAAATGTACAATAACAAACAACACTTCAGCATTTCAGTAATACAATCAATATTTAAAACAGATGCAATGCATAAATTATTATTAGGGAATATCTTCCCACATGTCAATATGTTTTTATCTTAGACCAGCCCCTTCCTAGTTCTTTTATTTTCAACATATACCGACTGTAACAGTTTTTATTTATTTCCAACATATACCGGTTGTCACAGTTTTTATTTATTTTCAGCATATACTGACTGTCACGGTTTTCCTTTATTTCCAGCATATACCAACTGTCACGGTTTTTCAATTAGACCAACCCCCTCCCGGATCTTTTATTTCATGCATATGCATATGAACAATGATATGAAATATGCATATGAACAATAACATAAAAACAAACATTAATTCAAATATTTAAATTAGTTATTCTGATTATTCTCAAATTATTATTTGAAAAATTTCACTAAATTCTTCTCCTCATAAATCATATCAAATCATCAATCATAGCTTGTCAAGATCCACTAAATTTCATCTCCTCATAAATCGTATCAAAACATCAACCATAGCTCATCAAGAATTTCACTTATCACTTTTATTATTAAATCAACTTATTATTCCAAAAATATTATTTCTCATAAAATAATTCTCTACACGTCCACTATTCCTATCAACCAATTTTCATCTATCACCGAAGCATAAAATAATAATCTATTTTAATATTATCACTAGATATTTCATTTTTATCTAGATTACTTAAAGTAAATCTAACTCACCACGTAACACTTAGAGCTACCCGTGGATCACCTACTTGCCTTTCCCGTTCCTCTCAGCAATTTCTTTCGGTTGCTGATCGTTAACACTTTCTATTTTTCTTAGAACTTCTCGTGCCTCTCTATAAAATTCTCCCATAAACCCCTTCAAAAATTTGCTCTCTCAACATTTCTTTCGGTCCTTAAGTGTTTAAAGAAATAGAGTAGTTTAGATTGTAAAATGAAGAAATCAAACAGTATTTGGTAAGAAATAAATAAAAGAAAAAACTCAAACTATTTATATGAAGAAAAAAAAAACAAACCCAACTCACGCTGCCATGAAAAGCTTCTCTTTTAACTCCACCTGTTGTCACGTTTTTTTTTTTTCGTTTTTTTTAACTACACCCTCACATGTTCATTTTTTTTCAAACAAATTAATTTACTGAATACTAAATCCTTCGCGTATATATATATTATTTTAATTTCATGTCATATTTATTTAATTACTTTTTTACTTTTACTTTACGAATACGGGTATTACAAAGATGCTCTCTGCGATATTTTATTTTTTGCTTTCCAAAACCTTTTGAAAGAGACAAAATAAAGAGAGAAGTCTCTTCTTCCCAAAAAACGATCTCTGAATCTCTCTTCTCTCTCCCCGATTTCGTCCTCATACTTATTGCCCTTGTCGGTCTTATTCTTTCGTTTCCTTTCTCCCTCTCTCTTGAAAATTCAGTGCTATTTTCTCTCTTTTTGGCAT
This sequence comes from Bretschneidera sinensis, assembly GCA_023935145.1. NCBI lineage: Eukaryota > Viridiplantae > Streptophyta > Magnoliopsida > Brassicales > Akaniaceae > Bretschneidera > Bretschneidera sinensis. The sequence goes on from CM043704.1 coordinate 95,463,640, forward strand.
GAAGGAAGAGATCCATAGGCAAAGAGAAATCTGGCCAAGGTGTGGCCGAAAAATTCAACCCGGCCTTCATCAACTACCATTTTGACTTGGACTGCAAAAGGATACGACCTGGACCGCAGAAGAAGAGAAAAAAGATTCTTTGACGAACTCCCATTCGTCCCAATTCAACAATGGCATCAATTTGTAACCGTTGGATGATGATGGTTGCTCCATATCATCAACGACTATAATTTCCTCTTTGAACCCTACCATTGAACCCTACCATTGAACCGCTACTCCTGAATAAAGCTGCGTAGCTCAAATAAAGCAAAATCTAAACTCCTTTAGGATTTGGGAGTGACAATGTCGAGTCATACCAGAGAAGAGGACAAACAAATCATAACCGTGAGAGAGAGAAAAGAAGGATAGAGACGACGGTAGAGAGGAGGAGGAAGAAGAGAGACGGTGGCAAGAGAGAGAGGGAAGCAGAGACGCGATTTGTGTGTTTTTGAGAAAGAATGAAACAGACAAGAGAACACTGATTTTTAGGCCGTTTTTCGAAAATTATATCAGAAAACACCAATTTGGGATTTTCAAAAAACAGTTTTTGAAAATTACTTCTGAAAATGGACTTCTAAACATGCCATAAACTTGTGTTAAAACAGTTGTTTCCATAATTATTTTATCAAATATGAAACTGTTTTTAACTCCACAAATATCGTACCAGAACTCTTTTTTATACTTGACCGAGAACTGAACCAAATCTACTAAATATAAAACTCGAAAATGACTACTAAGTTAAGAGGTCACTGTCACAAATATCGTTTCAGAAACCATTTGGACGAGGATTAATATTATAACTGAGAAAACTTGACTACATTGGCAAATGGGTCTGATTTCTGTTCCTTCAAGCAGTCCATTTCAGCCAAAGCTAGAACTAGCTTTTTTTCATGCCATGACCCATATTTATAGGGGAGCATGCTTCATAATGGGACTACAATTCTATATACCCAATTACCCATATGACAAGGATAAGAGCCCCATACTAGTGTGGCCCAATCCATTATTCAGCTTGGAAATTCTTCGTGGGCAAATCTCTTTTAAAGAACCCTCACATTATCACCCGCCAAACATCTGTACACAAAGACACAGAAGAGAGATAATGTGATCACGAGGGTGACCCAGTACTAGAAGAATCGAAAAAAGATCTTAAAGAGCTGCAAGAGAAGCACATTTTTGTGGGGCACAATGCATTAAATCATTGACATCAAAATCTTTAGACCTCGTGGGTGTCAGTGCTTGGGCAGGAGGAGTGTGCTTTTGCAACGAACAATGACATATCAACCACAAGCCATATAATGTTTAGTTAAACCAACAGAAAGAACTGTTTGAAAATGTTGGTGCCACCAGCAATCGAATAAGGTGGTGCACCGGTGGGTAGCTTTTCAAGCCTTTAAGTTAGAAGCATTTCCTTCTCTCTCTCACAAGTTAGTTACATAATTTTTGGATAAGGCAAATTTTTATTACATAGAAAAAAGAAACAGTACACAAAGCAAAATCTGGTAGATTAGGGTTTATTCCATTCAGGCCCACAAACAAAATTATTAGTTTGATAGAGTTTAGGAAATGATTTTTATTTCTTATAAATAGAAACTAAGCAAAAAAATAAAAACAGTTTATGAATTGATGTGTTTTTAAGAATCTAAATTTATCTTAAATTTATCTTTTACCAAATACTGAACAATTTATAGTTCCGTAGTTGTTTTACTTAAATCGTTTCAAAAACCATTAAATTGTTTCTCCTAATAGGCCAATCGAGACCTTAAACCCAACGTTTCAGCTAAAGGGCTATCAATGGATCCAACAAAAGGAAGATTTAAATTGAAAACTCAGTCTCTACCATTCATAACAATCTGATCAATGACATTTTAGCACCGTGGAAGATGTTTTGATGCCATTTAAATGAGATCATATGCTAAATACTAGTACAGGTGTATCAAATTTAAAGAGGAACAGGCCAAATACTGCCTTAATTCGTGTCAATCTAGAGGATGAATTGAATATATTTACAAGAAGCATATTAAGTACTAGAAATCTCCTCACGTTGAGCTTCCCTATTGTATAAAGATTTCCATCCTCCTAACAAGCAGACTGATAAATTTTGCATATTTGATTGTAAGTGCATATTTACATAGCTCAATTAATAAGATGCCGCAATGTATAAACAGAAAAAAGTATGTATGACAATAGCAAAAAAGAAAGTGTAGATACTATATATGCACATGCAAGGCCCGTAAATTTCTGTTCGTATACCAATGGAAGAATTATACAACATAGTTGACTGACCACAAGAACTACCATGCCTTAAAAGGCGCAGTAATCATCTCTGTCTTGATTTCCCTACATCACCACCCCTGGCATACTTGGTTGGATATGGATCTTTATTGGACAACGATGCATGGGAAGGGAGAGGATCACTTTCTCTGGCTGACCTAGGTTCCTATAGAACATGGAACAAATAAATAATGGTGGCTGAAAAAGAACAAAATCGACATGACGCTATAACTTCTATTCAAAAAGTAAACAATTGGCAAGTAGCTTTTATTCTATCATCCAAAGAATATTTTGCAATTCGTGATTCTGATAAGCAAATTTTCCCTCGTATGTGAAATACTTTTACCAGCCTATTTGCCAACATGACCAATAAAGCTCTAAGGAACTGAAATGCTTTCTTAAAACCAGATTTTACAGCAACAAAAGTGTCATAGTAGAACTGTTTCTGATACACATGCATGCACATTTATCACCATCTTCTACAAATTTACAAAAACATAATTAACAACTGACAAGTACAAGAAGGAATTTGGCAACCATAAGGCTATGCAATCTCATCTGCAATAAATCATCCTAAAATAAGTAGTACTTTGTTCAAATTCCTAGCTAAACACCCTCAACTGAATGCATGATCGGTAGAACAATATAAACGGTACGGTAATGGTGATTAGTGACTGATAACCAAGAAATAAGTCACATAACATTCTTAAAAATTTGAGAAGACACGTTAAAAACTACTGAGTGAAATTGATAAAAAGAAGAAGTGCATAGGTGCAGTAATGGCACTTACAGAACGAAAAGGAAAGTCATCAGCCTCAAGCATATGAACAATTTGTCCCATCTTCGGTCGCTTATTGGCATCCAAATCTATGCAACGGAGACAGACAAGTAATGCCCGTTTCAAAGCTCTTTGAGAGGGTTGAACTTCGATGAGAGGGTCCAGAACCTCTTCACCACGACGACTTGCAACCATTCCTTTAAACCAATCAACTAAGTTCATCTGCAATATTACACAATTTACTATTAATGTGTTTATTTTCGTCCAAGAAAGAAAAATACAGTATCAACAGAGGTCATTTGGAGTAAATGGAAAACAACATGGACTAAGGTTCACACAGCTGCAATAAGGAAAGAGGGAAACATATTTCACCTCTCCAGCTGGTCTCGAATAATCAATTGGGCTCCTTCCTGTAATTATTTCCATAAGTAGAATTCCAAAACTATAAACATCACTTCCCTCATTAAGCATGCCTGTACTTGCATACTCAGGAGAGACATATCTGCAGAAATTGAGGATAAATATTTTATTCATGAAGGCATAAAGGAACCAATTTGAAACCAGTGAAACATTGTGGAAAATTGATATGGAATTATGAGAAAGAACTAACCCGAAAGTTCCCATCACGCGAGTAGTCACATAGCTTGCCTCAGATCCTAAAAGCTTGGCCAAACCAAAATCTGATACTTTTGGATTCCATTTTTTATCCAAAAGAATGTTACTGGATTTTACATCACGGTGCACAACTTTAGGTTCCAACCCTTCATGCAAATAGGCTAACCTGTAAGATAATCAAACCAAATCAGTTCAGAAATAAAACAATTAAATTAAAATAAAAGAGTAGCTAAAAATCTGTATTAAATGTCCTATTATTTGTCCAATGCAAAGAGAAAATTACTCCTATGCAAAACTTTCAAATTCAAAATTGAGTGAGAGTGTGAGACAACCATCACGAGTATGCTCGAATAAGTTATTTCATTCATACTCAAATAAATTGATTTGGCAATATTATTTTTAACAACCGGACACTGGCAAGATGAATAAATCAGTATAAATACAAGCAGAGTCCAGAATACTGTACCCTTTTGCTGTCCCAATGGCAATCTTCATTCGGATATCCCAGGTCAGAGGGCTGACAGGGCCCACGTCACCATGCAGCCATTGCTCCAAATTGCCATTATCAACATATTCATATACAAGCATCCTAAATGGCAAGTATAGGCTCCACAAATAAATTAGACAATACATGACATTATCATCTCATTTTCATTTTAATGTATGGTTTTCAAGTTTAAGTGGCATGTGCATATATGGTACCTTTGAACACCTTCAGCGCAATATCCAATTAAACCCACCAAGTTCTTATGCCTTACTTTCCCAATGGCTTCAACTTCCACCTTGAATTCCTTCTCTGCCTGACCCCTGCCACAAATATGATCTCTCAGCATGCTAACTTTCATCCATCAAGTCTTTTTGAGTACTAAAACAATAACAATCACAATGCAAATGGTTTCACAAAGCAGCATTCTAGCAAACCATGTTAACATAACATAGAAACTTGAAAGCAATGCCGAATCGCATTCGTAAACAAAGCAATCGATATTTCAAATGACTTGTTTTTGGTGGCTGTGGAGTATAAATCGAACCCGCAACTGAACAACCTTACACACAAATGGCAATTCATATCCTAATATTTTTTTATTTAAAGCAACTACTAAAAAGGTACTCATCTTAGTTTATAAAGAAAAAGCAGAATTAGAAAAGTAAATTGATCATGTTTCTATTGATCCGATGATGTCAATTTGTTTCTTTCTTTTTCTTTCGTTTACAGTGAGTTTCTGCTGAAAGATTCTTATCAAGAGCACAATTTATCTCGGGTAATAAAGAGAAAAAAGGGAAAAAGAACAAAAGCGAATAAAGAAAAAGTAGCCATTTACTTTTCCTAGTACTCCGCAATACAGACGCTATGTATACCGACACAAGACAGTACAGAATACCGTCCAGATCGAAGGAGCACCGGTAGTTCAAAAAGAGAAAAGTAAAAAACAAAACATAACCAAAAACCGAGCATTTAACAATACAACTTGGATCTAACCAAAACAGAAAATAAACAGAAAAGGACAAATCTTTATTCTCTTCCTTCGCTTTGACCTAAACAAAATGTAATCTTTAATCAAGATTAATGAAGCATGAGCCCAAAATTTTCGCAGAAAAAAAAATTGACACTTAATTTTCCATAGAAACAAACATATGAATTTAAAGCGTAAAGAGACCATTTTCCTAAAAAAAGTATGAAGTGAATATAAATGAAGCTTGAAGTCTGAAACGTAGCAGGAAAATCACAATTTTCTATAGAAACATTAAAAAATGAACTTCAAAAAAGTAAAGAGACAATACAAAGTGCCCCATACCCATTAATCAAGAGAAATGAAGCTTGAAGCGAGAAATTTTGCATGAAAAGAAATTCGTAAAAAAGGATTTTCTATAGAAACAAACAGAACCTAGTTCAAAATTTTCACGTACTTGTTGTTAAGAAGATTTTTCACAGCCACAACAGAGCCGTCCTGCAACACGCCTCTATACACGATACCGTACCCTCCTTCACCGATCACACTCTCCTCCACGAACCCACGTGTCGCAATCTCCAGCTCCTTCAAGCCGTACCACCGACCCCACCCGATCACTTCCACCGCCACGTCACCGCCACTGACAGTGGACACGTCATCGCTTCCACCGCCGCAGCCACTGCTCTCTCCTTCACTACTCCTCATCATCATCCCCTTCTTCCCTCTCTCCTCAATATCCCTCTCCTCCTTCCGATCCCCGTTTCCAATTTTACCCTTCTCTCCGTCGCAATTCACGTCTCTACCCACGGATTTGATCTCCAGTATCTCTTTGGAGACCAATGGGATCAAACCGGAGCTATGCTTCACGCGCATTTTGCGCTTCCGTGAAGTACGGTTCAGGCAGACACAGAGGAAGATCGACAGAGAGACCAATAGCAAGCAAAGAGATATAATCGCGATGACGACGTAGAGTTTTAGGCTGAGAAATGGGGTTTTAGACGCGAGCTTCTCGCCGGAGACCGACATTGGTAACGGATTTCCTCTGGAAAACGTGAAGTGAAAGAAAGAGTTCGTTGGTTGATGGGAAAAAAAATCTTTTTTTCTTCTGGAAATTTTTGAATAGTGAGAAAGTTGAGAATTTGAGAATTTTCGTAGCTTTAAGAACAAGAGATGAAAATCAGAGAGAGAAAGAGAGTGGCTTCAACGGACACAAATTTAGAGTGAAGAACACTGGGGATTGATGAGTTGTAGCTTCTTTGGGTTTGCATACGTGAGGTTATTACGAAAATGCCACCGTGTAGTGGGAAACGGAGTTGTGTTTTTTTTTCGGTCAATTAGACTTTTTAGCTAGTTGATCAGAGCATTAATTGTAACTAAATTGTTGAGAAAGAAATGGAATTCTACTGCAGCTGGATTGCATGCCTTGTAGACTGTTATTGGCGAATAGAATTAGTGGACCATTTTGATAATCATCAACTAGGGCAACAACATGCTTTCTAAGCATGTAACTAAGGACTCATTTAATGGATTAGTGTCCTTTGTTATATTATGATAATTGAAACTTTGTGATTTGGGTAAAAATTCATAGACACATGATTCAATTAAAAGTAAATAGTTGTTTTTTCATTATAGTAAAATAAAAATTATTCACTTTAAAGTGAATTTATAATTACTATACTAAAATTTTTTTTTACTCTTAATCGTTTGAATCAACGATGAATAATGAAAGAAGCTCATAAACTATTTTTGATATGCAATTTTCTCTCCCCTAAACATTTTTACTGGTTATGTTCATCCCAATTTCGAGTCACTTGGGGGTTTGTTTTTAGAAGTAGACAGTCAACATACTCTTCAAACAATTTAATCAAGTAGAATTCGATTGCGAGTTTTTTCTTTTAGTCTCGTTAAATTTTGAGCATCAACAATTTATAAATCGATTTGATTAATTTTAAAAATATAATAAAATAATTCAAGAAAAATTGGATCTAATACACGATTACAATAACATGCATTTAGCCACAAGCTTTTATGACTTTCATGCTTATATAACATATTTGGAAAAATAAAATATTTATATTTATAACAACTTGTAACTTAGTAGGCTAATTTAAAATCAAGTCAAACGCCAATAAATATTGATTTAATAAGGTTTTTAAAACACAAGTTAAGCTTCTTGATTTAGATTTTGTTCATGTGAAACATAAACTATTTCATTGATTTAAAATTTATTTCAAAAACCATATTGTAAATTATAAACCGAAATTATTGCTAAGCCAAACGATACCTAAAGATTTCATTTGTTTATATTTATGAGTCATTCTGCACTATTCACTCAATTAGATGATTTTTTTTAATTTTAAATTTGTAAAGTAATTAAAATTTTACAAATAAAATTTTATAAAATTAAAAAGTATTCAGAAATTAAATTTTAATAATACTAAAAAAACAAAATTGCCTCAAAAATTGAACTATGACACAAAAATTGTAACAAAAATGATGTGATTTGTGGGCACCTAAATTGAATTATTTTACTTGAAAATGAATACAAAACACCAACATGATAAATTGATAATCATTATATTTGTGAAAGTAAAACATCTCTTTGTGATTAAGTTCCTTAATTTGAAACTAAGATTCTTCAATACAAATCCTAGTTGTCTTACAAGTTTCAAATTACCTTTTTACATGGAGGCAGAGCCAATTAGGTCCTTACGTAGGCCACAATTTACTACAAGAGTTCGTCCAAATTTTGAACAACTCCGACATGTCATTTGAATTAACCTGGTTGAATGTTAACGTCTAACGTAACTCCCCACCTAATGCATTATTGTTAATTAAGCATCGGATGGCTAAATTTTTGCTTAAACAAATTTTAAAGTGTGATTAAAGAATACCCATTTTTTTGTTAATATGTATTTAGGTCTACACTAATGCCAAAAAGAAGTCACAGATATTTATGTTAAGTTTAATCCGAAAAACGATGAAATGTGTTACTGATGTCAATCGTGGTCTTGATTTTACATTAGTTTAGTACACGCACCTTTGTAGAGTAAAATCATTTAGGGTTTTGTTATTCAAAGAAGACATTTCGATGGTTAAGTTAATAAATATACCCAGATAAAATGAATAGACAGAATGAAATAAAATTCTGAAGTAACATTTCTCTCTTTCACTTTAGAAATATAAAAGAGTCAGTTTAGTACATGAACACTTGCAAAGAAAAGTCACTCGGAATTTGGTTCTTCGATGATTAAGTCAGTAAATATATCGACATGAAATGAATTGACAGATCGAAATAAAATTATGAAGTGAAAGAGAGAAAGGATGGAAATGTGTGTCCAAAAGTTAACATTTATGGGGCATCAAGTCATATTTTTTGGAAAAAGTATTGTCTAGTCCCGGTCTATGTAAGATACACGATACAAGTGTTAATCTCTCAATTGAATAAAATTCAATTAAATTTTTCTCTCTTTTATCATACTATTCAATGATTAGATAGATTTTTGTGCCATGTATCTTTCAAAAGCTTGTGTTATACAATAACTTTTCTCTTTATAAATGGAGGATTTCTTAGTTGGTTCGAGTCTAAACTTAATAGTCTAGTTTAGACCAACTGAAAACTCTATTAATTATTTTAAAAATTTTATTGGTAATATTAATTTTTAAATCTCTAATTTATATTAATATTATTAATAAAAAAATTAAGATTACTATTAAATTTTTGAACTAATTTAAACTATTTGGATTTACGTCCTATCAAACCCAAAAATTTTGTTGGAAAGGATTTCCACCCAAAAAAGCTGGACACGAGTCTCGTCTGCTAAGTTATCTCCTTGCCTTTGAGTCGCTTTGAGCCTACAGGTTATTATCGTGTCCTTTAAAGTTTGTCGCGTGTCGAATTTCCATTGATTGATGTATTTTTTTACACGTATCATATAGTATTTCACATGAGCAAGTGAAAAGTTCCAAATACAAAGCATATAAGGTACTGAAGTAGATGGTGAGCCCATAGATTAAATTATTTATCATACATGTCGACAAAACTGACTCTCATAATTGTTTATTTAAATAGTTATAATAGGAAAAAAAACATAAATTATACTTTTTTAACTTGTAAAAAAATAATAAATAAATAAAACCAAAACACCACACAATAAATAAATAAAACCTGTCAACACATTTTTGGTTTAGTGGTAATAATTTATCCATCTCACTTAAAATATTTGAGTTTTAATCTCTCTATAAATATTTGTTAGTGTTAAACTTAAGCTTTTATAACACAGAATACAGAATGGTACTTAGCTTCGGATCTGACGTAAGTGCAATGAGGACTACTCCAGATTTACTTTATGTGTTGATTTCAATGCTCTCTGACAGTTATGTGAGGATAGCGTACCTGCTTACCCACTTTTCTAAAAAAAAAACTTATTCTAATTTTTAGTTTTAAGTTTTGGTTGTGAAAATGGTTTTTCAAACAGTTTTTTGTAAAACAATTGTAGAGTTTATACATTAAGATAAATTCAGCTTCTTATAATCTATTTTCAAATTTTGAGTCATCTTATAAATTGCCTTTTTAGTATTACTTAATTTTTGTTTCCTAAAACAAAAAACCGTTTAGAAAATTCCATATAGAGTTATTTTTATTTTTATGAATTGAGAATTAAAATTACTACTTTGGTAGAATATAACTTACACGTTAATGAAGCTTTGATTTAGCGATAAGATGATCAAAGTTAAACCTCAGGAATTTTATTATTTTATGTTTAACTCCATTAGGTATTGATTATTTCTTTTACTTTATGTGGGCATCATAATAATATGGTAAACTTATATCGTGATCAAATCAATCAATATATATTATTCAAACTCCGCTCGTCTCTAAATTAAAAGGCTCAAGCTTAGAATTTGGGATCGAGCTCGTTCAATTTTTTATTGACTCGAGCTCTGTTTCAATAACAAATAAGCCAATTTGAATCCGAGTTTGAGTTCAAGCTTGAACCTTAGATTTTTTAAACTCGAGTTTGGACTATAATTCTAATAAGTAAAAAATATTAATACTAATATATAATTTTTGGCTTGAACTCGATAATATCTTATCGAGCTGATCGTGAACTTCATAAGTCAAATAGTAAAATACTCGGACTCGGTTCAATAAAATATTAGAATTTATTTTTCAAGTTCGAGTTCAATTCGAAATTCGACGAATCGAGTTTTGATCAAGTTCGAACTCTCTACTAAATGTGCTACTATTTTATAAAACCACTTAAAAGAAATAGAATATATCTCAATGCATTTCAAATCATTTGAACAAGTTCTCATAATATATATTATATAGTTACACGTTATTACCATCGTGGTGAAGGATTAATAAGCTAAACATACAATTAAAATAAATTTAATAGCTACACTACATATATTCAAATAAAGGCAGTCGAGAAACCAACAACTGATTTGGTAATTGGTATCCACGATGCAATGATATTTGTTAATTTGAATAACAATAATAATAATAATAATAATATATCATGTCAACAGTTGTCAATTCCATGATTAGTGCAAAGAAGACGTAATTATTGGAGCCCCTTTGACGGAAACGTGCAGTGGCAAATATATGGTAGTTTTGTAAATACTTTGACAACTATAGGTCATTTTCGCATTAGACGGGAGGAGTCGGTGCATTAATTAGTAGATGGAAATTTCGTGAGTTTGGAGTGTACCTACTATTGAGACGATTTAGTTTTTGAAATTCATAATTTTTAAATTTTATTAGTAATGTTAAATTTTAAATTTAAATTAAAAATTTTAAATTTTAAAACTAATCCAACCAAAATTTTTTCCGTCATACAGCTTCCCATCCTTAAATGTCAGATTTCAAAATCCGTTGCTGCTTAAGTCTAACATATGCTTGAAGGACGCATGTTAAGAAATGGGGTTTTGATTTTCCACTGTTGTAGTTATAGCATTTAAATTTTTTTATTAATGTAAAACAGTACATTCAAGTTAAATTTAAGGTAAATTATAATGACTACTTCACTTATTAACGATGGGAATGCAATTATCACTTTTTGAAAGAAAAAAATTGAAATGTAATTATACGTAAACCAAAATTAAGTAAATAATTGTAATTTATTCAAAAATAAAATCCCAATAAAGTTCTACCATCACAAACCATAAAAGGAGGGAAATAAATGCCACTAGCATCAGCCTCAAAGACTGTAGCAATAAAGGCAAGAGTATCATAAACAAGTAAACAATGCCCATGGAAGAAATATCAAGGAATTGATAAAGCTATGTGAATTTTTTTTTCAATTTCACAACTTAAAATTTTAATATATTTAATATATATTTAATTTTTAAATTTTTATATTGGTATTTGGTTGCTTATATTTTCATCTGACAAACTATTTTTGATTAAGAAATAGAGGTAAAAAATTACGTCTCTTGATGCTTATATTTATAATAACCAGTACTCACATTATTTTGACACATAGACAATGTGAGACTAGAATTATTTATAATAACATTTTTTTCAACGTGAGATTTGAGGAGCATGCCAACAGTAATATGCTCCATAAATCAATGACATTTGATGTTTTAACATGTTATTTGTAAAACAATCTTATTTAAATTGTTATCATTATTAATGACAAGTTTTATATATCATAAATATTTGTTAAACTACATTATCATAATTAAGTCCATAGAGTAAAAGCAACGGAGATAAGATTATGATGAGATCATAATTATGAGACCTAATATTCTTGAAAGCTTTATTTTTAAATGTTCATAGTCGTATGATATTAACTGGACGTTAGTAGTCCGGTTAGACTGATACAAACTATGTTTGCTCAATTGGGAGGGTGATTGATCTTAATGTCATTTGTGTGGGAAACACTAAAACAAGTATATGGGTACTCATTGAGAATAAATTCACTGAACATAACTCGACTTAAGAACAACTACATGAAGTTTTACTTGTCTGTTAATGGGTAATTCTTATGTTATAGTTGTGCATGTGATCTTTAGACATGAGCCACATTGATTATCTTGTATGCGACTTATTATACTTTGATATTATTTAATATGGTTATATTTATGGATTATTAATTAGTAGTAATTGAGTGTAATGAGTTTCATATGGATGTATATGAGTGTACAATAAAGGGATCTATCACTTTTAAGTAAAAAGAGAAAATGTCATATATGCGATCTACTAAAATATGATTCGAGAAATTTCTTGGCCAAGACAGAGTAAGAATAGAAATGAGTTTATAATTTCACCATTATAATTATAGTATTGAGATCTAGACACATATAATTAATGTTAAGTGTTTTACAATAATTTCATACCCCAATTAGCTTAATTGAGACATTGCTTGATAGAATGATTGAATTGCACGGTAATTGATAACGAAAATATTCAAGTTTTAAGTGTTTAACAATCAAATTTAATTACATTGTCCGTGTAGTCACGACATATTATTATGTGTCGCTCAATGTCTTCAGAATTAATTTATGAACAATTAATTAACTATCATAAGATAGAGAATCAAAAAGGGTTTTAACTCAAAATAAATTAGGAGTTTTAATTAATTAGAATGGATTCCAATTGCAGCTACAACCAGATTAGTTTGAACATAATGGGCCACACAAAATGAGCAATGTGTTATTAGGAAATACCTACAGAGGTTTAGTTTGCAATCAATGGTTAATTATAGATAACTCTAAAATTATAAATAATTTATTAGTGGGCAAATTTTTGCTAGCATAAATTGTATAAACAAGCATCTCTTAAGAGATTTTAATCTATTTTATTCCCAAAAAGAGAAAATCATAATTCAAAATTTACCAAATGTGGACTATCTTTAAAGATCACATACATTTATGATTATTTTGAATTAAATGACGTAAGCGAATTTGGATCCAAGAGTGCAGGAGAATTCAGCAACTACAAATTCAAGAAATCAATAACGCAACGAATAGAAGGTAATAATTGTATCATTGTATGTTCTTGTAGTTAATTAAGTGTTCCATGTAAATTATAAAGTGATTAGGGTTTATAAGAATTGATATAATTTTTAAAAAATTTCCGCTATGTTTTTCAATCTCAATTTCCTTCATGTAAAACAAAGCTTTTGAATTCCACTGCTCGGTTAGTAAGCCCAAAACTTCAACACCGGCTCATATATACTATTAAACATATCAGTTGGTCCCAGGCAGATTTAAATTGGTACAAGCTTACCACGTACTGATGGATCATCCAAAGGTAATCTTGAAATTGCAGGCTCGGGTTGCATATTACGCGACAATGATGGCAAATGATTCAAGGGGTGCATTAAGGGTACTGGTATAACTTTCAGTGTTTGCGCATAACTATGAGGTCTCATAGAAGTTATTAAAATGGCCATAACCATGAATATTCAACTTCACATTGAACTTGCTGCTCAAGTGGTCATCGAGTTGATCAAGAATCTTGACATTGATACAAATCCTAATGGCCCTGAATGTAGGTCACTTCTGCATTTCATCCCAGAACCATACTTGAACACATTTACAGGGAAGTAAATGGCTGTGCAAATGTTTTTGCAAACGAAAGGATAAGAACTCTCGATTGCCATGAAACTTTGCAGGGTGGTAGATATAAAGGTGACGCAGTGGTGCGCCTCATTGTTTTGTACTAATTTGATGATCCTTTTTTATGGATTTGCTACATTTGTATTTGTTTAACTGATGCCTTCCTAGAAGAGAACTGTAAACTCTCTAGTTTCTATCTAGCGAATTTCATATTTTGGATAAAAAAACCCAAATTACATTCCAAACTATATTATCCTTAGTTTTCATTTCATTTCATTCCTTCCTATTATTTCCATCCAACCATGCTATAGAGGAGCATAGCAAGACTGGAAAAGTCGAAAAGAGAAAAGAAGGCAACTGTATAACGGTTACTTTTTTTTTCTTTCAAAGTGATCTTAACGGGTATGTTGAAACAAAGACAAGGATTTGTCTCAACTCCCAAATGAGCATAAAAACTGCCGAAGCTTTACATAAGAAAGTGACACCTTTGGCATGCCCTTAAGGAATGATTTCAGCCTGAAAGAGGAGGAAAAAAATTAACTGGACAAGACTGTTGAATCTGTTGGAATTGGGACCTAACAAATTGGAATTAACCATGGCTTATTTAGGATGGGACCATAATCTATTGGTTCAGGGCCTCTCGTTCTTTGCACTTATACGCTGCTCCAATATGGGGAACATTGTAATCCCCACCTAGTGCTATGTGCTCAATTGGTTCTAGTTCATTTCCAATACACAAAGGTCTTTAGCTCCAAATTCTCATAATTTTCAATTATTTGTTCACTTATTTATTATTATTCATGGACAACAATAGTTTCACATCATTCTTCTTTTGATTCTATTGTTTCATTATCTTTGCTTTTCTACTTTCAAAAAATATCATATGGGTAAAGATATGACTTTTGTGTTACATATCCCTGCCCCTAAATCATGGCATTGTTTATGGTTTTTGGCACAACCAATGGAGCTTACGCCATTTAAAGGAGAGGTCTGCCTCCATGTTTGTAAAGATTTGCCCTTAATTTTCAAATTTTCACCATGAGCCATGGAAAAGATACATGTGTTAAGATTATGAACATAATCTTTATGCAAATCCCAAACAAAATTTGTACTAACAGTTCGTTTGAATTACGGACATAATTATAAAACTATGATTACAAAGAGATAAGATTAAAAAAAAATTAATATGGTACTATCTTAATCCCTTACTTAGTGTATGAGATTAGTTAATATGTATTAAAATAAGATAATAAATAAAAAAAATCACATTATCCTTTACTATTTGTCATCCTCAACCTCTTCTAATTTATTTACAAACCTTAAAAAAATTCATCTCAAACATTAATTTCATCATAAACAATCAAACAATTAATACTCAAAATTCCACAACACCCAAACAAAACAACAGTTAGTATCCAAAATTCCATTCCGCCTCAAAATTAGACCAATTCTACATCAAACAATTGGTACCCAAAATTCTATTTCACCTAAAATTCTAAAACTTCTAAACAAAACAAAAGACACATCGATTGTGCGGGTGTGGCAATGGCCTTGCTCGGTGCCATGGTTGACAGATTTGGGTAGATCTACCCATATGAAAGAAGAATGAGTAGGAGGAAGAAGAAGAAAGAAAAGAAAGAAGAAGAAGAAGAAAAAGGAGGAGGAGGAGAAGTAATATGAAGAAAAAAGAAAGAAGAAATCGCAGAAGATAGAAGAAGGAAACAGGGCAAAAAGGGAAAGAGTTAAAAACTAATTTCAAAAGAGTGGGATAAATCTCTCAATGAGATTAATTTTGTAGGATAAAGATTAAGTTTATTTCTCTCTAATCCCAAGTGAACCAGTATGAGAATGAACCAAACGTGGGATAAAAGATTGAGGTGAAATTAGGTTTATCAAATCTCATCTTATTCTTTCCAATCAAACGAATTGTAAATCTTTTTTTGTAACTTTTTTTTACAATTGAGTAACAGACTATTTTATTCAAATTGCAGAAGGTAAAATATGAAAAAAAATCAAAAGCTGAAAATAGAATTATACTAATAAACTGATATTTGTGTTAAAAAAATTGTTATCATAATTGTTTTATCAAATATAAAATAAAATTTAACTACGCAATTGCTTTACAAAAACAGATTTGAAAACTATTTTGAGAAGCATAAACCAAAACTACTAAGCCCAAAGGTAAATTAATGTGATTTGGATTGGGCCAGCTTTGATTGCTAGCTAGCACCTTGCAAGCAAGTTGGGTTAGATTAGACAAGTCAAGCCCAAGTTTAAAAGGAAGAGCAAGTTTAGTTGGCAATAGCTCAACTGCAATTTCACGAATCTATTGACAATTGTTCTTGGACGTTGATGTGGAGTTGTGCTTAAATTAGTAAAATCGATTTCTATTTGGGCCATCCAGTTTTCAATATCTTTCGACCTCAAAGGCCCCATAAGGGGAAGTTTTGAGCTCACGTGACGGGAAACAGCTCAGTCCCCAATTGTATGCCTCGGTTTTGTGAACCAATCAATCAACTACCATATCAAACGTGCCTCACACTTATTGGTCAACAAGATCCCATCCATGCAAAAATTTCTCCAAGATTGAGCATAAGTATATAGCCTATGGTAAATAAGCTGAGGGCGTCCTCACCGAGAGAAAACCACCCTCAATCCGCTATTCCTTATCGATACTTGCTGATTTGTACATAACGTCAAAAGTCGTCACAGTACGACGCCACGTGTATACTACATCATGATTCCAAATTCCATTTTAAACGCTATCCATTTCCTCTCTTTGCCTCGGCTTGAAAGATTATGCAAGAAATGATACCAGGCAACCACAAGAAGCGTCAGCGCGTGACGAACCACCACCATCCCACCACCACCGCCACGCGCCTCTCCTCAACCGACGCCCTCATCGACTCTTTCCCCGACAAAACCCTAACCGAATCTTCCCAAAAGCTTCGCCGGACCTCCTCCACAACCCTCATCGCCACCTCCTTCAACGACCCCGACACCGCCGACGTCATCCTCCGTCTCTTTCTCGATCCCTCCCCCTTCGACTCATCCTCCTCCTCCGCTGCTGAAAATCAGTCCGACGTCCAGATTTACCTCCACTCCCGCGTCCTCCGCCGTTCCAAATACTTTGCTGCCCTCCTTTCTGATCGTTGGCAAAAAGAAACAACCAAAAACGGTTCCTCTTCCTCCGATGCTCCCGTTACCGGCGATTATATACGTCTGAATCTCGGAGTATCGGCAAGTAACGGTACGATCGCCACGCATCTTTCCGTGCTCGAGCTTCTCTACACCGATGATTTCAATGCCACTTTTGACTCGCCTTCTACCGCGCTGGACATCCTCCCCGTGGCGCTGGAACTGCTCTTCGATGACTGCGTCAGATCCTGCATCAGATACCTCGAGGCCGTGCCGTGGACCGAGGAGGAAGAGAGGAGAGTGTTGAGTCTGATTCCGTTCTTGAGGGAGGAAGAATCCAGAGAGCTCCTCGCTAGGGTTTCTCCCGCGAAGGAGGATTCTTGCGAGGAGATGCTCCACGGACTGATCCTCGCGGCGATTCATAATCACTCGAACATGGCGTTCGTTAAGGCGTTCGTGGCTAAGCTGTTGAGGGACTTCTCATCGAGGGAGTCGGCTAGGAGGGTTCTGGAGAGGGCGTTTGAGACAAGCGTGAAGGTTGTGAAGGAGAGCTTGGAGGAGTACTCGAGTCCCGACTTTAGAGGGGACCATAACGAGACGGAGGCGATACAGAGGCTGAATCTGCACACGGCCATGACCAACGGGAGACATCTGCTGTGGATTGTAGAGAGGATGATTGAACTGAGAGTGGCGGATTCGGCAGTCAAGGAGTGGAGCGAGCAGGCGGCGTTCACGGCGGATTTGCAGAGGGCGTTTCGGGACGATGCGTGGCGGAATATCGTGCCGGGTCTTCCTGCTGTCGTGCTTCGGTGTACTTTCAAGCTCGCTAATGCGGTTGCTACCGGCACCACTTTGGCTGCTAGACAGGTATTGCTTTCGTAGTTTGTCTTTTTTTTCCCTGTTACTTATGAAGTCATGGCAGTTATGTGAGAGTTGATGCTTTTTTCGAGGTGAATCTTGCCGGTTCATATATGGATAAATACTGTTACTTCGCAATTGTTAATCAATCGTCTATATGCCATTAAAGCCTCATTCCACGCTATCCAAAAAAAGCAAACAGAGGAATCAAAGTTTAAGTTTTCTTGATTTTCTTTGAACCCTCAAACCACTCCGAGTACACACTTCATTTTTCATGGAGCAGCCAACTACCCAAGAAGCACCCAATATCTTATGCACCATCTCCCACAAACTTCTAACCACTCCAACTAAAAGATAAAACACGAACTTGGCTCAACGTTTACTGAGGTAACATCTATTAACAATCAACTTCTTATTTTGTGTAAGTTATCAATGGTAAGAACGTCAATAACATCTATTAACAATCACTTTCTCATTTTGTGTAAGTTATCAATGGTAAAAACAGGCAAAAATAGAAGTAACTTTCATGGGGCAGGGGAGCACCAAATGACTTTTCAAGGAAAGTTAGGGAGGATTTTGAGGAAGTTTTATCTAGAAAAAACTTATAAAAAGATTTCACTGCAAAACCTTCATCCTTAGTAGGCTTCAATCTTGGCACATCTTCTCTATTCACATCCAACCTAGCACTATATAGAGTTTCCAAGACGTTTTGGATCAATTCAACCTCCCAATCATGGACATTATGGATAAAGGGCACATTCCAAGGACTTCCATCATTAGTCAAGGAAACACGAACTAAAATGAGTGCATCTTTATCTTTCACAATATTATAGATAACCGGAAATTGGACTTTGAAGAGCTATTGCCAAACCAATTGTCATGCAAAGAAAAATTGTGTACAAAGTTGGTATCTTTAGGTGGCAACCATTTGGTATGCCCTACCTCTTTAGGGGGACATGTTACTTCCTCTGTCAAGTTTTTATTGTCCATCTTTCATATAGTCCTTCAAAATCGGTGTTGAAATCTTAATAGCCTTAATGATAGTGTCCTGTAACAAGTTAAGAACAATAAGTAGGCATATAATTTTCTCAGACCATGGAGCATAATGACTAGGGGATAGAGGAAGTATATTTTTCTGCCTTTCAGAGGTAGTTAATATATCAATGGGTAATCACTATATCAATTCTCTATTTGCACCATCAGTCTCTCAATTCAGACCCATCCTATGGTGAGTTTCGCAATATAAAATCATGGCTAGCTAGTGAATATTGGAAATATGAACCTTTTATTCCCAATGCGGTTGTATTTTAAATGAAAGCTATTGTCTCCAGAAGCTTATGTTGTGAAGAGTGCTTAATTTCTTACCCTCCTAGGATAAGAATAGGTCTGTGTATCGTTAACTCTAGATTTGAATGGTGGACTATGGATTGCAAAAGGTAAGATGAGTTGCAGATTCGATGTTTAGAGAGGAATTTGATCATTGCAGCTTATAATTGGGAGCCTTAATGGATTGCAAGAAACTTGTGAAAACTTCAGCTATTTAGAAAGCGTACTACTTAACAAAATTCGTCGATCTACATGGATGTGGAGCTTAATTTGGTGGTGGAAATGGATTTTGGATGAAAGCAATGATAATATGTATGGTTTTCACTTTTCACAATTCTCCTATCCTTTTATTGCAAGAGGGAATCCATGAAAAAAGAAAATAAATAAATATATAAAACACACCAAGGAAGAAAATAAATAAATCACTAATAGACCATACAGCCATGTAAATCTTCCACTTATGTGGCTTATTAACTATTCTTGCGTTTTCCATTTCTTTTATTTGTTTATGGTGTGACTGGTCTCGAGCATCACCCAGGAACATCAAGAATCATTTGAGATATTTGTTGGTGGTTTTGTGTAACATGCAAGAGTTGTAGAGTACTCATGCCAAGAGGAAAAAGAAAATAGAAAGGGAAGAATCTGGTGTAGGTCTATGGTCCACACAAGTGGATGTGTTACTTATGGCTATTCTCTTCAGCTTGTGGAGGTCTCATTAGAAACATCATATAGAGAGTTTATAAATTTACTATTTTTGCTAACAATTTCAAGATCTAAAAGTGGAGAAAGTGTGAGAACTGATCCTTAATTGGAGTTTTAGTTTCTTTCTACTAACCGTTTCAAGATCTAAGAGAGGAGAAAGTTTGATATATGATCTTTTTGTTAAGTGTTTTTTCTAACCTGTGCCCTTAGCCTAAGGGCATAGGTTAAGTAAGCAATTAATATACACTGAACTACCTCCACTATCTAGATTGTATAACTTCATAATCATACAAGTGTCGATTTTGACAATAGCTAAAATAACCTAACATGCTAAATAAAGTAGTAGCACTCAAACAAATCTCTCTCTAAATCAAGGGCCCAATAAATTCAATGAGGAAGCAAAAGTGCTGCACAACCATTCCTTGTAATTAAAACTGATAGTCCACGAAAAATTCGATCTTCCATCAAAGCTTAGTAAAAAAAACCACAGATCTTGTAGCAACCAGCTGCTTGAATCTGAGATTGGAATCAACAGTGATTCTGTGCATGGGACAATTGTGCTTATTAGTGAGTGAGATTTGGATTTGTTTTGTATGTTGCTACTTGCTAGTTAGTTTTTGGTAGGTTCCTTTGTTTTATTTGACTGTCTTCTTTTGTCTAGGTTGTCAATTTATGAGAAAAGCTAATCCAGCAATTATGTATTGTTTTCTCTCCGAATAATATGATGACTTTAAATGGCACTTGAACCCAATTTGGTAGCCCATTGAAAAGGGTTTTTCTAATCTATGCCCTTAGCATTAAACGTGCATTGTTTTTAGCAGCATTATTGACTTTATACTATTTTTTGTACCAAAATACCCTTACCAATGTAGATTTGAGTGTGACTTATTAAGGGTATTTTTGGTAAGAAATATTATAAAGTCAAAATAGCATTTATTGTTACTGAAAGCAATGACTATTTAATGCTTCTTAATCTATGCCCCTAGTGCAAATCAGTGTTTTAAAAAACGAAGTCTGGGCGCGCCCCGGGCGCGCCCAGGGGCGAAACGGGGCTAAAAAGCCTCGAGGCGTGAAAGTTGGGGCGAAAGTGTCGTTGGGCGTGCGTTTTTCGGGTCGGGGCGTTCGCCCAGACCCGGGGCGTACGCCTTTTACGCCCCGGGCGTCTGGGCGGGCGCCCAATGCAACAAAAAAAATCAGACCTTCTATATATAATATATATATTTGTTAGTCATAGATCAACTAAAACACACTAATGGTCTAATGGTAGAATCATACTTGGCCATGTTTCTGACCTGGTTTCGAGCCCTGGCCATGCGTGAAGTTCATGTTTTGCTTTTTTTTTTTTTCCCCTCCCCTCCTTTACGCTGCTGCCTTTTGAATTCTTCTTTTTTTTTTCTTTTTTTTTCTTTTTTTTTCAGCTGTTGCCGCCTTCTTCTTCTTCTTGTTTGTTTGTTTTTTTTTGTTTTTTGTTTTTTTTGTCTCCTTTGTTTCTACTTTCCACTGTTTCTTTTATTTTTTTATCTTTTATTTTCACCGAGCAAATTCATTAAATATGCTTCATATTATATATTATATATTTTATTAATATCATTTTATAACATCATTAGGTTTACATTATCTATGCTATCTAATTTGTTACTTTTAATAGATTTATATATATTGAATTTGTTATATCAATATAAATGTGTAAACACTAATCAATAAACATTTGACATTTAATATTGTGTTATTTTTATACTTATTGGAATTTGGAACGTGTTTGTATCTTGTGATGAATAGATTGGTTAATTTGAAAATTAGAATTTGGTTTTTGGAGTGTGATTTATGATTTATTGATGAAAGATGAGATGTATGTAAATTTGTTATATTATTGTAAGTGTGTAAATAACAACCACTTAACATTGTGTTTGTGATGTTAACGTGTGTTTCTGAAATATTTTGATAAATATTCATTTATAAGTCTTAAGTTAGTAAACTTTATTGATAATTAATTAATTTTTATTATTTAATATTTTTATAATTTAATTAATATTATTTTATTCAAAACGCCCCAACGTTTCAAAAGACTTACGCCCCAACGCCTCGGGGCTTACGCCTCGCCTCATTGAGGCAAAACGCCTCGCCCAACGCCTTCGCCTCTGAAAACACTGGTGCAAATGTTAGAAAGACCCTTGAATAAAATATTCAGATCTTATTTCTTTTGGAGGCAAGAAAGCTTTTGTTTGTATAATATAAAAAAATTCAGGGAGATAGATTGGTTGGAGCTTTACTATGTTATTTTCGTCATTGTCACCTGATTAATAAGGTTATAGAATCTAGATAGTGGAGTGTGTATTAATTGCTACTTGTTCTCTTAGGGCACAAGTTAGAAAAATCCTTAGTTTAAACTGGTTCACTTGAAACTTTATAGGGTGATTGAGTATTGTGTTTGACATTTTTTCCCTCTAATTATTGATTGCTTTTCTTGTGTTGTGTGAGATATTGTTTTGTGAAATTTCAGCCTGTTGAAGATAAGTTGGGGATAAGTTGGGAAGGTTGTACAGGATAGTTTAGTCTTTGCAAGGTAAGCTTGTGAATGCAATAACACAATGTAATTTTATTTTAGTGGAATGTATAAGAAGGGTGGAAGTAAATCAATGTTTACATGTGTTTTGAAGTAATGACAATAATAAAAAGAAAAGGAAAGAAATGACTTCTGGGCAGCTCTCGGAGAATATGGCATTGGGTTGGATGGAATGGAAGAGAATAATTCGTTTAACCACCTAACAAATTAAGAATGTGGCTTAGTTGCATTGAGTTTAGTTTGTGTTAAAATCCATTTCAGGGTGATGATATTTGTTATAATCTCAGAGATTATTGATTTTGTGCGGTTGTGAAAGATGTGGCTGTATAGCATACTCATCATTGCTAATAGTAATTGATGAGATGAGGATTATGATGCGCAATCGGCCATTTGGTTCAGACAAAAGAGGAGAACAAATGATTTGTGCATATGGTTTTTCTCAAAAGTAGCCAAGTAAATGAAGCAAGAGAAGGAATTTTAAGCGCTAGAAGTAAATTTATTCCTATCTGGATATGATCTTGGTGGGGGAAGATATGATATAAAGTATAAAGTAATATTGTTTGAAAATGAACTCTAGTTGTTTCTATGTGCTCTGTGATATAGAGTACAATAAACAATCATGGTGACCTACGACTAGCAAATTTGACTTGAATTGTTTGCATCTATTTCTAGCTGTACTTTACCATTCTTTACAAGTATTTTTTTTATTTCAAGTGTCTTGATGCTTTCTTAATGTTCCTTGCTAGTTGGGGCATTACTGTTATTACTGTTTCATGTTTTTTTTATACAACTGCTGGTATGTTCTTTTATTATCCTTTGTGGGTAAAGTTGTTTGCTGTGCTGTTATCAAGTTGATTCATGTTACCTTCTAAGCTTCAATGAAATTTATCCTCTGCACATTTTAATTTATGTTTTGGCGCTTGTCAAAATCTAGTGAAAAATAAAAAAAAGAATCAAGGGAATCAAATATAGAGAACTATGTTTTAGGAAATCTTTTCTGAGATTTCTTGTTGGATATACTATACTAGTGGGTAGTGTCTTAGGAGTTTACATGCTTGGTAATAAATTCAGGTTTCTCCCCATTGCATTTGAAAACCCAATTGCCAATGCCTCGTCTTCTTATCTTAGCTGGGGCTTCTGTTGTGTTGGCCAATATTGTGATGGATATGAAGTGTCCAGTAGTGCTGGGTGCACTCATCCAGTTCTACTCAGTGTATAGGATGCGATTACCTTATTTACCCTGGTCATTATGTGTAGGAATTGTTGATGGAGTTTGAGATGGCTTGAATAAACCGAGTCTATGATTTTTTTAATCTTAACTTCCAGGTCAGGATGAAGCTTGTAAAAGATTGGCTTCCTGTTCTGATTGTATGCAAAGACAATGTCTCGCCTCTGCTGTCCAGTCATAAATCGCTATACCTAGAACTGGAGGAGATATTTTTGAGGATCATCTCCACGCTGCCTATGTCAGATGCGCAAGAGTTATTGCGGCAGTGCCTCAGTTTCTCAACCAGAAATGTTGAAGATTGCCCACATTTGATCACAGCATTCAACACCTGGTTCCGTCGTGCAACTCGACCTCCGCAACTGGACAACCTCGGTTAGCAGCAATGTTTATGTTGTGGTGGAATCAGATGAAGAGTCAGTAATGGCCTTGTGCAAACTTTCATTTTAGAGGTTTAAATTTCTGTCAATGTTGTGCATATTAGACTGGTGTAGAGTTGTACATAAAAGCTTGATATTTCCCATCACGGGAGCAGAAGTGAACCTGAATGCTTTCGATTTTCTTCGTAGCTTTCATGCACCTCCCTGCCCTAACTCTTATTTTTAAAGAGGTTTAGTAAGCTTGGTGTGGAAGAAAGGAGATTGTTCAATCTTTGGATTGTCATCTCTTCTGTTAGATGTCAAATAAATGTATATCCTGAAACATTTCTTTCAACTTTTACTGCAAAATAATTCCATGCTGGCTTGTGTGCCCTTCCTCAGTGATGCTCAAGGCTAATTGCCCTTACCAAATCGATGCCTTTGGTTAGGTGTGCCAGGAAGCAGTCGGCACCCGGGAAACAAAGTTCAATTCCTTTCCAGGGCCTTATGATGCTATGCATCTGGTTCAAACTTCAATTCTCTAGTTTCATCAACCCATCTCTTTGACGTAGTGTTGTAGGAAAACTCAAAACAGGTGACTATTTTGAACCATTTATCATTTTCCCTTGTTACAATGATTCATTAGTCTATTACTAGTTTAGTTTCTGCCAATCACATGTGATCCATATCAAAGGTCCAAGTGTGTGATCCATCTATCTTTAGTGATCTCTGAGGCTAACAATGAAACAATAGTCAAAATACAAGGGTGTTGATAATATCCCCTTTGTAAATATGTAATCTAGTGAATGTCTATGATACGAAAAAAAAGCTCTAGTCCCTTTTTACTGGAATTTGGGTTACAAGGAGTGGCCAGGTAGGGGGGATTCGAACGAGCCAGCGGGGACACTGGATTTTCAGTCTCCAGAACTCGCCTAGTGATTATGTGATGACTCTACGGGTGTCATTTTAAACTCTACTGACTCCGGTTAGTTTTACCCATTATGGTATTTTCATGAAAGTATATTTTATTGCATTCCTTAAGTAGTGATAAGAACATCTCACAGTGATATTGTTTTGGAGCTTGATGAATTTAAGAATTCAATACTCTACATATAAAGTTGTGTACTTTCTGTTTATTTCATTTTCGGAATTTCTTTTTAATCCACTTGGTAGTCCGTACATTCAATTAACCGAAGTAATCATACGTTTTCCCTATCATTTGTGTCAACAATACAATTCTGGCTCTGCGATTGGAGTAGCATCCACAGGAGGGTTGCTATGTACAGTTGAGCGAAGTGCAAGTCACTGCTGTGAAACATTAACAATCGGTGAATCCCACATGCCATCACAAGGGTGAGATTCATTCCCACACGCTGCGCATGGAATACACATTGGGCAGTTGCAACCTGCGCAATTGCTAGTAGCATTCCAATGACCTCAAATGATGACAGTTACAGTCCACAACTAAAGTAGGCAACATGTTCATAAACTAGGAAAATTTAGGCTCAACATGTTTAAAAGGGGATTCATCTCTTTCAATCACCAAAACTTCACTGCTATCAACACGATTACAAAAAAAAAGAACAAAAGAGCTTCACAGAAATAAAAGGAAGACATCAACTGAAGTAGCTACAGCAGGAACTAAACTCCATATTGATCTCATCCCATATGAAATCAAGTGCAGGAAATGTTAGAAAGATTCCTGCTTTTATGGCATTACATATGAAACAAGGTTACCCTCTTACTTCAGATCAAGGGCTTAACTGCTCCCAAGTCAAACAAAGAAAAGCTAGATTTTCTGTCACCTGCACTAAACTGCACGAAAGTAAGCTCCTAATCATCAAGGGGTTTATGTCAGAAACATATTAAGTTAGCTTCCCTTGGATCGTGAGGAGTAAATAGTATTGCACTAGAATAAAGATCAGGGGAAAGTCTACATTAAAGTAGTCGCCTCCTAAAGTTGCTGGTGGCACCCTGATAGGTTCGGACCAGCAAGCCCACTCCTATCCCGATTCCAAGACAGACGCTGAGACCAATTCCAACACCCACTCTAACACCAGCATTAAACCATGTGAGTTCACCATCTTCACCTTCTAAATATTCTGTCCCCGAGTACACATGATTGTAGTCTTCGTTTTCTGGTTTGTGATTCAGGTAATCTGATATCTGTACAGTTGAGAAGAAAATGAAAAGTAGAATTCATGGGGGAAAACAAAATGCAGATTCAGTAGCAACTACAGTATATTTGAAATGAAAGTGAAATAGATTCTGATCCTGATTCAGGAAAAATACCAAACTCATAAGGTCATTAGGACAACTAGCTAAACCCTAACCATTTGAAAAACTAATTTACCAATTAAAACCCCTCTCTCTCATTCTCACTCTGAATCTCTAACTGTTTGGCCTAGCAATAGTTTTTGTTCATGGTTTACAAAATGGCATTTGAAATGGAGTTTGGCAAAACAACCGTGGAGCTAAAAACTGTTAGTGTTTGGTAAAACATCAAGATGAAAACAATTTTTCTGACACATTCAGATTCTTAGAAACTAATTTGCAGCTTTTGATTCTTTTCGTAAACCGTTAGGGGTGTTTGGCCTAACTTTTGCTTATAAGAAGCATAAACCATTTCATAAACTCTCCCAAGAGTTACTGCGCAAAGAGAAGAATCGCCAAGGAAATGCATTTGGGGGATCAGTTGATTTATGGAATAATTTGATATTCAAACAGGGCATGAAGTACAGAGAAAGCAACAACTCGGTTAATGCAGCAGAGAGAAAGCGTGTTTAAGGATATTAAAAGTTTTGGCAGATAAAGAAATAGCACCATTAAGGGTCCTCCATATCCACACACAAACGTCCCACAGTAGTAACAGACACACATGATCTTAATATATAAGTGAACCTGCCGGGCAAGGTAAGATTTACACACGTATATTGAACCCAGAAAGTTCCTGCAATTTTACACAAACATTTTAGGCAAACATCACTATAATCCTAATAAATCGAGAAATCTTTATACTCCATACATAAATTTGTCTACCGGATGTGTTTTGGATTTGGCAGGATACCTGCGAGGAACAAGGCATGACACAGGAACCTTACATATCCACGCCACAAGTAAACTCTCTCTCCTTTTTCAGGAGACTGAATTCAAGGTAGTGTTTAAGGCTTTCTCTACTTGCTTAATGATCACGACTTGTGGAAACTATTGACTAAATCAATAGAGGCAAATCTTCATGTGTAAATACCATTCACACAACTTATTATATTGCTAAAGACAAGCAAATATAATAATAGAGCAAGGAACATGATAGAGAATATATTTACCATAAAATTATCAATTTGTAGTAGTACATCCAAACAACAAGTGTAGTATTATATCATTTTGCTACTTAAAAACATGTGCTGGTACCATATCCTCTTGCCTATCCATGATAAGATAATTTTTGCTAGTTGAAAACTTTGTGCAACAAGATTAGTACGAGACAGTGAAGCATTTGGATGGAAATCGCAGAAAAAGAAATTAAATGAATGTAAAGTTCAATGTATAATACTAGTTTAGTAGAAAAACAAAACATTTGAAATATAAGCAACTTGAATTTCCTTTAAATTTGAAGATTGAATTGATAAGTATACCTGAAGAGGAAGCCTGGAAGGAACATCTTTATGTCCTTCAGATGTCTCATATTCTGGTATGGAATCCAACATCCCCTTCCTCGTTTGTTTCTTACGAAAACCAAGCTGCAAAGTCTTAGTTAAGATAATTGGAGTGCCCAAGAAAGACCCCGCAATATAGACCTCAATCATAGGTGAAGCTGAGCCTGGACCCATAAATCGTCGTGCCTTCACAAAGTTGGTACCCACCATTATATCTGATTCGCCATTCATGCTCCATCTCTGGCCATGGTTTCTTGACTCCCCAGTAAAACCATTACCATTAGACAATTCTAGAGCCCCAGATATCAAAAGAAAATTCTTATCAAAAACCTCAAACTTTACATTTCCTGTCATCCTTATACCATCAGTGCTCACAAATGTAGCTTCTTCAGATTTCTTATCCAATCGATCCCTTCTAAGAAGAGTTGACGGCCCGTCAGAATAGATGCTAGTTCTAACGCCATTCACTTCAAGAAGGGTATCAGGATCCAGTGGAACATGGTTCACTGTGAGGTATTCAGGAGTTGAATCATCAATCTCACATTTACTCACCCTAACATAGAAAACTCTTAAATCAAGCCAAGGTAATGATCCCTTCATGGACTGGAAAGGAGAGTTCCTCAAGACCATGTGGCCATTGTCGGTAGGCCCATTTCCATTTGATGTTTCATAAGCTTTCTCCATGGCCCTTAAGCGTTCGTTCGATCCTCCTCCTCAGTGAAATCTTTCCAAGTTGCTTGAGTTGATGATTTGGTGAAATCTATACAAGGGAAACTCATGTGAACAAAGAAAACCTGCAGCAATATTAACACAGTGAGACAAAAGCCATTCATACAGCAAACTCCTTTTTTTTTTTATAAGTAATTCATACAGCAAACTCTATAAATTGAAAGCCAAAAGAACAGTAGAAACCAATAGTATGTGAGAGAGATGGGTTGGGTTGGGTTGGGGGATTTCTGCAGTGAAAGAGATGCAATTATAAATAAGAATTGACATGAAACTAAAAAAAAAAAAGATAAATAAAGGAATCTACATGAAACTTGAGAGAAACCCAAACAATAGAAGGAGATGGCGAACTGGAGAAGAAGCTGAACCAAGAAATGAAACCCAACAAGAAAAAAGGGCCAAGAGAAGGTCCTTACCTAGAGATGGAAACCTATGTACTTCCAGAAGGAATTGAACTGAGAAACAACACAACAATTAATTAAGCAGAGTAAGAGGCAATAAGAACAACTACCAAACCAGAAGCATAAACAGAAACAGAAGATAAAGAAGGGGTAAGAAGATAAGGAAATACTGAAGAAAAATCCGAAGTCTGAAGTGTCGCTAATGGTATTGATACTTTGATAGCAAAAGCTGAACAAAATGATCACTGTCCAAACTGATCTATACCTAATCTGAAATGGAAAATAGACATAAAAACATCAAAACTAAGTTAACAATTCCCCAAATTAAAAAATTGAAGAACAAATAGATGAAATAATGAATTCAATGACAGAAAAACATACCAGCAGCACCAGATAAATAGAGGTAAACAATGGACAAATATTGTTTAAATGATAGAGCAATTCAATAAAGGATCAAACAGATTAATAAACGTGTCTGATCAACTGATCATAACAGAGAGAGAAAACAAATACACATAATAAATCCCCACGGTTTCCAACAAAACTGCTGGCAATAGACAACAAATTATTCACGTCATGCAAACAGACAAAGCTCTCTCTGTGTGTATGAATGTCCGTATGTGTAATCACCATCAAAATACATACGAAATCACAAACTCTTTTTTAGTAACTAACATCAAGAAAAACTCACCGCAAATATCTCACTTCCTCGATCTCTTTGTGGCCTCCACAATCAAAAAGGCAATCGATTTACAAGCCTCTATCGAGTGGTGGGTTCTCCTCCAATTAGGCAATAAAACAAAATACAGCTTTTGATTTTATTCTATGGAAAACAATCCTAGCCACGCAAATATTATGAACCAAATCAAAAAACAAAGCACAACCCAGGTCCTCAAATTTCACATGGGTTGTCCTTTGAGCTTTGATTTGATCAAAAAATTAATCAAATCACAATCAATCAAAACCTAAACAAAGAACAACCCAGGTACTCAAATTTTGTGAAAATTAACGGGATGTTCTTAAAATTGTTGTTTTATTTTGTTTAGATTACAAGTTGCAGATAAAATTATTACTGTACTATTTTATACGTTAGAGTGGTCACTATATATCTGATATTCAAAATCTTATCCGAGAAAACGAGAAATGGGGTTCATAAGCCAATGTACTGAAATGATTTTCAAAACTATTTGGTTTAATTGCAAAATGCTCCTTAACTTTAGGGTTAAGTGATAGATTGTCTCATCAGTTTTTAAAAGAGATAATTTAACTTTCAATTTTATCAATTTAAATCATTGGTTTGATTTAACCGAATTCCAATCAAAATATTTCTGAAAACCTTGCTTTATTTTGTAACTTGTCATGTCATAAATAAAACAGGTCTATCGCACGCGTAAAAAAAAACAAAAATAAAACTCCACGCAAACGCGCTTTTTTCATCACCACTGTCATCTCCTCCACCAACCCTTCTTCCCACTAACTACCTCCCTTCCAATCCAATCCCCATCCCCTTCTCCCCAACCTCAGCCTCACAAACTATAACCGAAGTATCTTTTTTTCACAACCCCAAGCACACCATAAAGACCCTTCTTTCCCTCCTACCATTCCCCACCACCCCTTCCTTCAACCACCTCCCTCACCACCTTCCTTGCCAATATCATCATAAACAAGATACCATATAAGAAATGAGTACAACTTAGCGGATTTGGAATTCTACAGAAACACAGATAGAGATGATCCTTAGGGTCTTCTTGAAGGAATCACTATAGCTGGTCTCGTCAGTATCTTGCGCCAGCTTGACAACCTCGCCAAGTAAGTCTCTTTTTCTCTCTCCATCGAGTTTCATTTTGTAGAGATTTAGCTTTCGAGCTTGAATTGTGGTTATGACTCATGAGCCAAATGTTATGAGTCAATATGGCTTGATTTGATTTTTGAGGTTTATGGACATTAATTTCCAAGTTACTCATTCGAATGCTCGTTGAATTTGGAGTTTTTTTTTTTAATTTTGAGTTTCAGTTTCAAGTGTCATGATCAGATTGGATAGTTCTTCTCGATAATCTATTTTTGGTAGTTAAGTGTTAAAAATGTTGAATTAGTATGACATTTGCTTGAAGTTTTGTTTTTGTTTTTTTTTACACGTGCGATGGACTTGTTTTATTTCTAACGTGACAAGTTACCAAATAAATTAAAGGCTCTGGGAATATTTTGATCGAAATTCGACCAAAATCAAGCCAATGTTTAAATTGCTCTAAATTAATAAAGTTAAAGGTTAAATTATCTATTTTAAAAACTAAGAGGACAATATACTGCTTAACCCTAAAGCTAATGATAATTTTGCAACTAAGCCAAACCATTTTTTTTGGTGAATCTAAAAGACACCGCTTGACTTTCTTTCTCAAATGAGATTTGTTTAGAGAGAGAGTAACAGGTCTATCACTTTATCTTCATTAGATAACTGATTTCATTTTTCCTTTTGGACTTATTGTTTGGCTATGGTAAACATTGAGTTTTAACTTAGGTCAGGTGATTACTTTTGTAAAAGGATTCATAAAAGTTTTTTCAACTTCATGTCCTCTCTTTGTTGGTCACGAAGTTGATCCATTCTTTATCTTATTCAGCAAATCGTTTCAAACTGATTCATCCTGATCAACTTTTAGAAGCTTCGTTTGTGGTATTCATGAAAAAAGGGAAACCATTACGCACGACAATTGTGATTAGAATATAATTTATGAAATCATTTATTCCAAACAAAGTGTTATCGTGATAACGAGAAAGACTATGCGCCCATTAATTTGGTGACACGCTAGAAAAACAAACTCCATGCCACGTTACCCTGCTTCCCTCAGCATTACGAGAAATTCTTGCATACATGTGTACTGGGGCCAATCAAATAATGCCACGACGTGTTTTTGTGAGTAGATCCATGCAGCGGTATCGTCTGACTGACCCGGTGCACATACAGGGAGTAAAAAGCTTACAGGGGTCCTCTTTCACCCATAACGGCAACGACCACCTTACAAAGGAAACAGTCAGACCCCAGGAAATCATGAAACATCCGTTTGCAGCATCTAAATTCCTATAACCATCCATGACCTGTTGAATTCTCATCAGTATTTTTCAAATGCACACATTCTATACAGAGCTAAACACTCGAGAGAAGCAAAAACAAATCCTAAGAATATGACATTATCCCAACTGGCAATAAGTTAATGAGCTCATCACAATAGCAAGGTCCTTGCAGATACAAGGCCGAAGCTTAACGAGCAGGTTCAACAAATACAAAATTGAACACCAACGTTAAATTACTGACTGGCAATGCAAATTTAAAATTGGGAAGTTACTGATCACCCATTAAGTTTAACCTTAACCAAACCATATTGGCCCTCATGCTCTAAACCTTGAAGACTCCACATAGGAGGAGTTCTCAAAAGTCTTTTGTATCGTTTGGTCCTACATATTTCCCAAAGAATCAAAACCCAGAATTCTCAGAAAATAAAATTTGAAGGGGAAATTCGAAAAGGTTTCAAAAGACATCATGTTGCAAGTTGACACCTCTGCACTAAAACATATAATGGTATCGACCTTAGAGAAGTTAAAGGATATAGCACCAAATCCAATCATCCATATTAGCATGAATGCTTCACCAAGTGATGACTCGCACCAAAATGTTGCCAGAATTGGGAAGGAAATGACAAAAAAGGGAGAGGATCAACATAAGTTGAAGAAAAACCACGCAGATGCAGTCCAATTAGGTTTGAGAAGACTGGAGCCTTTAGTTCTGTCACCGAGGAACTGCAAATTCTAGGAAATATCAATGAAGAAATATGCAAGATAATCAGTAGATGGAAAAAGATTTAACCAGGACAAAAAAGAAGAAGAAGAACTTTATTAAATAGACTTAAGGTCTAAAACATGTTGATGAAGAAAGGCAAATCATAGAAGAAAAGAGTCTAATCAGAACCCCTAAGGGAAAAATGAAACACAGAACTTCATATCCCAGGTGAGGAACTAAACACAACAGCAAGCAGAATCAGTGGCACTGCCACGGACCCAAACTCAATCTAACAACTTCAGCAAAAGGATGTTTTTAAGGAGATTAAAACTTCTGAAAATGAAGATTCCAATATATGGATTTCTAATGCTCCGATGGCATAGGAGGCCTCACTATATGTATCATCACAACCAGATATACTTAAAGAATGTCACTTAGCAAAGGATGATAAAAAAATGGAGATATTGGGTGTACACCATCAAGATCATTACATGAAGCATTAGTAATTGTACCTAGTTTTCTTCTCTCAGCATATGGCAAACCTATCCTTGAGCGTAAGGAATAAATGCCAGGAATGCTAATATGATAAATTAAGGGATCAATAACATGCAAGAAAAAGTTCAAGCATATGTGGGCATATGCTTTCATTTAACTACTCACAATTCATGCCGCCAAATAACACATAACATGTGAGAAAGATTACCAGATGCAGTCAATTCCTCAATTTAATGGTACCTCAGATGATACAATCGCAAACTCAATGAGATTCTTCTGAATCTGAGGATCCCACAATGGCTCAACACAACTCTGACAAGCCTAAGATTTGTCCTCCTGTGGTCAGCAAGAATCATTTTTCCTTCTAGAAATATCACTTATTTACATTTAACTTGTGTGACACAGACTCGACCTGTCTGACCAAGCTCTATATATTATTTCCAGCAATGATTCACAACTTCCAAGTTATTTTCAGTCTGAAGTACTTGCATCAAGTCTTGAAACACCCCACACCCATGCTTCTGTCACTCCTTGCAGAAGCCTCAAATCACCATTGAGGTTCTAAAAGCAAGTTAGATCCTAGATTGTTTGCTACACAAGCCTAGAAGCTAGAGAGTTAAAATTCTAATGTCATCAGTCTTCCATCTTCATTGTTCACAAAATCTTTACTTTCTATAATCTACATTGAGAACTCATAACAAACATATTTTCCAATTACATCCTTCAATAAATACTCTTTAGAAGGACCTAAATTTAATGGTTAGTTCACAATGTTGGGCGCTTTGCACCACATTAAATGGTTAACTAAGAGAACATAATCAAGTTTGCAAAAAGAAATTACCTAGCGATAAGAAATCTATAAATCCATTCTGAGAGGAGAAAAAATGTAAAACAACAAAAAACTTGAAGAATAGAAAGTAAACAAAAGCACTTAAACTCGGTTAACCAAGTTTGCATATACTGCACAATACAAAGAGCAAAATAATAAAATTAAAAGATCTGGGTCTTTTCACAGACTGAAAATAAATCCTATTAATTTATTGTCCCACATAGATCCATCAGGCCTGGTCACAATGGTGTTGCAAGTCCTATTGCACGAAATAGAAGAACAAGTCAGAAAACATAATTTGTACCATACTAGAGGCAACAATCATTGCCAGCTAATGGAGTGAACAGTTATATCAAATAACCAATCAGAGCATTAATTTTTATAAAAAGATTCTACTTTCAACTCAAAAAATTCATTGCAATGCTCAAATGCATGTACAATTTAACTCACTTCAGTTTGAAAGCAACACCGACCCTTCTTTTTGATATTTTTAAAAAATAAAGAGAAGAACATTGCTTCAAAGTTGCTAGGAAAAAAATCAACATTTATTGGGATGCATCCTTCAGTACTCAAATTATTTCCAGCCAAAAAATCCCCAAACATTAAAGAAAGAACAAAAGCAAAAGTAACCATATGCACAGAATGAAATACAAATGCATGTCACAGTAACTAAAATTCACTGTGTATTAGACTGAGCGAATTAAAGGAAAACAAAATCATAATTTCCTCAAACCCATCTAGAAAACGAAAATTCAACAAAACAATACATCAAATGAAATATAAAAATGAAGAAGAAGAAAATATACCCTGAGAAAGCCAGCTCCAGCAGGATGAATCAACCGCGATGCTCGACTTGAGCCGAGCAGAAGCAATAGCACTGTGAAGCGGCATCATCGACTCCAGGCTCCCCAAAACCGAAACAACCCTTCAAAAAGGTTGAAAAGAGGAAGAAAAAAGAAATTTAAGCATAATAAAAAAACAATATAAATGCAATAAATGAATAGTATATGAACACAAAATACAGAGATAGAAAGAGAGGGGGGTGTTGGTACCTTGAAGCACGGGGGACGGACCTTGGTGGTGAAGAGAAAGGAGACGACATGGATTTCGGGTTCAGGGCCTTTTGGGTTAGGGTTTTGGATCGAGATGTGAGTGATCTTGAACCCGCCACTATTACCGATCTGCAAAACGACGCCATTTCTGGTACAGAGTAGTGTATCTTCGTGTGCGAATAAACACAGATCGAGAGGAAGTGAAAGGATGAGAGATAGAGCGCTAAACCCTACAACGAAGGGTACTAAGATTTTGGCTGGTCATCAAATGCTGTCGTTGAATATACAAAGGCCCCGCTTGTCAAAACGCATCGTTTCTTATGCAGTTATCTCAAAACGTGCCGTTTTAGGTTTAAAAAACAACTCTATAAAACGCGCCGTCTAACACTGAAATGAACCGACTGGAATCACAAAACTCATCTGTTATACCTCCCATTTATCAGGTTGTTCTGATTTGTCTTTTTTTTAATAAAAAAAATTCCCTAATAGCAACTCACGATCTCAGCGAAGAAGAAGAAGACGCAATTTATCTTCAAGCTCTTAATTAATCGTCACCGATGGCTGCGCTCTTGGCTCGCAAATCTCTTAACACTCTTCGCGCTCGACAGCTCGTAAGAACTCATTTGCCCTAAAAATCATCATTTTATCTCTCTTTTTTCGTTGGTCTGTTTGGTTGCCGAGAATAAGTGTAGGAATCGAATTTTCGATCGGATTTTATTAATGTTATTTTTTGGCTCTTAGATTTGCTACAAAGATATTCAAAATCTTATTTTTTTTTTCGTTTTTCGTTATCAGCAATCCAGGGGGGTCGTTCGGGTTCAGATTTTGGGAAAGTGCTACTGTAGAACTTTATAATTTAAAACCTGAAATAAAAAATGAAAAATGAAAAAAAAAATATAATGGACATGAGGGAGATTAGGGTAAATTATTAGGCGACTAATTAAGGAGCTGTATAGGACTCAATATATTGAATTTTGGGATTCCAATTGTTTTAGCTGTTATAGTCCAAACTCTTGAGTAATGCTACAAGAGGCAAGTTTTAGGCGTCTATCGATTCTCATTGTTGTTGCTTTTTCCGCCTTCTTGTTTGGGATAACTGATTTCTTGGGTTGTTTCTTATACCTTAGATGTTGGATTCCCTTTTTCTGAGGAACCAAGACCTTAATATGCTCCGGTTCTTGCTGTAGAAACTATTGCTATTGTCATTTTTTTTGCCACCATTATTGATTATTCCATTGATGCTTTATCATCACCAGTTTTTCCATCTTAGACATTATGAATTAAAATGCTTTTCCTCCTCTTTGTATGCTGATGATATTATGCAAATTACTTATTTTATGTTATTTTTCCCCGGGATTGTTGATAGGCTGTTTCCAGGCAAGGGTTGCCGGGCTCTTGCAATTATGGGCTGGGACTCATTGCATGCTCCTACAGCACCAAAAAAGGTATGTTTTCCTCTCTTCCCTGTTTTCATTTTTTAGTCATAAATTTAAATATGCACAAGTATGAATATTTGTGTGGGTTGGGTGTGTGCGTGCAAGTCTTCATGAATGGTTGGGTGGGGGTGTTGTAGCATGCATGTGTTTGATGGTCGTAAAGCTAAGATTGTACGTTGTTGAGTTGAATAGCCACTCATAAATCACCAGTTACATGTTTTAAGATCTTATTAGATATTTATGGATCTTGTCTCTAACCTGCAGATGATGAAGAAAGAGAGAAACTTGCAAAGGAGATGTCAAAGGACTGGAGTTCTGGTAATGTACCATACTAGAACATCTGTGTTCTCTTTGGTTTCTCTTCATTTTCAATTATATATAATGAGAGGGTCCTGAGATTTTGAGTTATTTCAGTTTTTGAGCGGAGCATAAACACGTTATTCCTCACTGAAATGGTTCGTGGTCTAATGCTGACACTCAAGTACTTCTTTGAGCCAAAAGTTACTGTAAGTGCCTTCCTACACTAATTTTTTAGCTTAGATTGAGGGAACCTATATGTTCAGACTTGAGACTATATTTTCCTATACAGATCAATTATCCATTTGAGAAGGGACCTTTGAGTCCTCGTTTTCGTGGGGAACATGCCCTCCGACGATATCCAACCGGGGAGGAGCGCTGCATTGCCTGCAAACTTTGTGAAGCTGTAAGTTCAAATTCCATTTTAACTACTATTTTCTCTTTAGCAGTTGGATCTTATCATAATTCTTCTTCTCTAAGTACCTAGGGTGGTAATGGCACGGCCTCTGTGATGCTGTATATTTGCTTCTTCAGGCTGATGTTCCCATGTTTTTATCCGTTTCGACTTTTTGAAGCAACTTTGGCTTTTACTTTTTCTTGATGTTTTGTAGATTTAAATTATGAAAAAAATAATTTTTAGAAAGTTGTAGATTGCATAATTATATTTCAAATAACTTATAAAAAAATTATATTTCAAATAAATTTGGATGGACAAAAATTATGTGAAAGAGGGATAAAAATTATGGGACAAAGGGAGTACGTGTTATTATGTTAAGTATTGTTGAGTGTCTGGGATTGCCAAGAAAATTTATGTCATTAAACAATGGTTGGGTTCCTATGAAGTGAAATTCTTTCGAATGAACTCCAAAATTTGATGTCCAGATTTGGCTTAAGAATACTGTTGATGCCAATATTCACTACCTTAGGGTATAGGATTCCAGTATATTAGGGAAGGTTGTCATGTGTTGATGTCCAGATTTGCAGAAGTGAATGAACTGTAATAATTTCTTTGGTGCACACATTCAATTTGTCCTTTGTTCTCATAAGCATGCATTTATAGCTATAAATGTTCCATTGAGCTAGTAAAAAATCCTAGTGGAACTGGCAAACTGCCACATCTTTTTGTTGAGCACTTGGCTGCCACTCTGTCAGTATTTATGTAAATATGGTTACCATCTAGTCCCTTGTCCAACACGATCACTATTTAAGCATGGAGATAGAACTTATCTTTTGCACCTGCAACCTGTAAACTTTGATTGAGTTGCCATCATTGCTCATTGGGTATGCTGTTGCTAGTTTGTATTATCTTATGAGATAGTGATTGTTTATCAGATATGTCCAGCACAAGCAATCACGATAGAGGCTGAGGAACGAGAAGATGGGAGCCGTAGAACAACAAGGTAAAGGATCTCTCCTTCTCTCTCTCTCTCTCTCCCTCTCTCATATGCATGACTTTGCAGGTACGATATTGACATGACAAAGTGTATCTACTGTGGATTCTGCCAAGAGGCGTGTCCTGTTGATGCAATTGTTGAAGGACCTAACTTCGAATTCACAACAGAGACTCATGAGGTTAGCATGGATCCCTTTTACTGAAATCTTGAGCAGTTACTGTGGTATTTTATTTTAGTTTTTAATTCTTTGACTTTGTTTGCGACAAAGTTCATGAGGTTAATATGCATCCCATTTACCATATCATAAGCAGTTTAATCCTACATTTTTTATAAAAAAAAATAAAAATTCTTTTACTTTGTTGCAGGAGCTTCTGTATGATAAAGAGAAGTTACTTGAGAATGGGGACCGTTGGGAAACTGAGATTGCAGAGAACCTTAGATCTGAGAGCCTCTATCGTTGATGTTCCTTTGGATTGCTCCTTCCTATTTGATAATAGGATTTTCTTGACTTACAAAGTCTGCAAAATAAAATGATCTGAGTATGGGTCTTGAAAATACTTGTATTCTAGGCTGTGATTCAGTAAGTTTTGTTATTGAAGTTACTCTCTGCTACATCAATGGCAATGGATAAATTATTGAATGAAACAAAATTTATTAACACAAGTTAACTTCACCAGAACTGCTTTTGTGCTTCTTCCTTTAGAACTCTGGATTGCCCAAGTTTAATCTCCAACAGTGGTTTTGCTTATTTTAGAAAGCTACGGAATCTAGAACCAAAACCTTTTGGAAAAATAGCAGCCTGAAGACAAATGATCCCTGGATTCTCCCAAAATATTGCAGAAGCTTAAAGCAGCAAGTACTGACTGCAGCACCCAAAATTTCTATGCCTTATGTCATTTAATCCGTGGTCTTATGCCTGTAATTTGATAGGATTGATAATTTGAAACTGATTTACGCGATCCATATCTAAATCTATCATAATTGAGATTATAATCGAATTATTTGATTATTTATGATATTTTAAAATTTTATTATATTATAATATATTTAAAAAAATTACACTTATTTTGAATAATTAATCTTTTTACCAATATATATATATATATATATATATATATTAATTAAGTCATATAAATAGTATATTTGAAGAGTAATAGCTTATAATATATATGTATTTTTATTTTATAAAAATAAAATATATAATAAAAAGAATAATACATACTATATAATTTTAAAATATAAAATCAGATTAACGGATCAAAATCTATATTCATATTAGACTATATGAAAATTATATTTTTGTTGTTTTTCAATTTTTAATAGTAAAAAAATAAGATACAAATATTTTTAGTATATAAAAATTCTTATGGTATAATACATTTATTTATATGCGTACAAAAAATCTTAATCCAATTCTTTGTACTATTAAATATTTAAACAATTTTATTAATAAATAGTGTTTAAAAAAGTTACATAGCAACCAATTGAATAGTTTAAAATTTTAGATGTTATAAAACAATAATTTAAAGATACACTTATTTCTTCCTTTTTAATATATATATATATATAAAAGCACCAAGTGTGCCAAATCAAAATGACAAAATTGCTCATCTTATCCCGCACATGTACAACTCTTCAACAAAAGATTTCATGTCATTCACACAAAATTTAATCAATTTCAGTAATTTTTGAGCCTCTCGACTTCTTGGACCAGACCCTTATTTTTTTAATCATCTTCAAAATCGACACATTTTGTCTCTATCTCTCCCTCTCTCTCTCCAAACCCAAATTTATATTGTTTGGTGGGCTTAAAACTAAATTTAAATCATAGTTTATTTTTAAAATCTACGGAAAAAATTAAATCAATGCTGGTTAAATTTTAATAAATAAAAATAAAAAACAAAAAATTAATAAATAATTTAATTTAATTTGATTAATTTTTTTTTTAAAAAAAATAAAAAATTAACTTCCACGGGTAACTCAAACACATCCATTGTCTTGTTGGGTCCTTGATTATGAAAAGCCTAGTTGAGCAGACGCCAACCTCAGTAAGCCCGGTCCTTCTCCTAAAAGGAGCATTTTGTTTAAAAATATAAAAGAAGGGAAAATCAAAGTCGTTGGTAGTGACTGGTGATTTTGGTGAATGCCTACTGGCTTAGGTTAAAATAAATGAAAGAGAAGAGAGTGATAAAGAAGTAAGGTCAATTGCATTTAGATATGGCGGAGGAGGCGATTTTAGGGTATTTAGAGAACCAGGAAGAGATCGTGGACTCCGGTCAGTTCGCAGCGGACCGCGGATTCGACCACAACGATGTCGTCAATGTCATCAAGAGCCTCCATGGTTTCCGCTACATCGATGCGCAGGTACTTCAATATATACAATTTGCAGACACTCCTCATTATAGTATGGATGTATTTATGTATATATTCTTATGTGTCCCTTAAAACCACGAAAACCCAGTGGTAGCTTAACAGTTACGCCGAGAAAACTGACTATTACTATGTAGTGTAATTGTACAGTGGAAGTGGTATTGAGGTTTTAATGTTTGATTTTGTCTCATTTCCCACATAACATTTGCTCAGTTTTTCCGAAGTTAGATGTGATTTTTTTTTTTGTGGGCTCTGAAATGATAAGAAGTAAAATTACATTTCTGTTTGGTTGCTAAGAATAATTGAGGCGGAGAATGACTCTTACTTGTTTTAAATCCTAGGTTTTGTATTGTTTGGTGTGCATAAGGCATTGTATTTTCATGTACATAAATATTCATTTCCATGTGATTATGCTGGTATAATTTTAGTGCCTTGCAGGCCGATAACAAATATTAAATGACTGATATTGTAGCTCATGATTTTTCTACTCCTAGATTATGTAATGCAATTTGGGTACCGTGGAATTTAATTGATAAAGTATGATGAAATGCGGGTTATTTACTTTTGCGTGGTTTGAATATTATACAGGATATTAAAAGGGAGGCATGGGTGCTTACGGATGAGGGGAAACAATATGCTGCTGAGGGATCACCTGAAGTACAACTGTTCTTGGCCGTGCCACCAGAGGGTAGCATCGCAAAAGATGAGCTACAGGTGATTAGGACTTCTTTCAAAAGACTATTGATCCCCTCTTAGCGGTTTTGGATCTTTAAGGCACTATTGTATAATTGATTTTTACCTAAGTGTAAGAATTAGGATATGCATAAATCATCGGTATATCTTTCTATTTCTTCTTTATTGTCATTTATTGTCTCTTGTGAGTTGGAATCTGTATTTATAGAAAAGCTTTTATATGTTCATTGTGAGCAAGTCCTAATATTTGTTGTGGAAGCTGCATTTTTGCAGAAAAAGCTTGCCCCTGCAGTCTTCAAAATAGGTTGCTCACAGGCTGGAAAGAATAAGTGGGTGGAGATGGGAAAGCAAGTGTCCAGGAAGGTAACATGCTCGGAATTGATAATTCTAGTATAACTTGTGTGGTCTAGTTGCACTTTTGCTCACAATCATTCTTCAGCATTATTTTGAAGTCATTTGTTTGTTGTAGGTTCAACACGTGGAAGACAAGGTGAAAGATTTGCTTCTATGGATACAAGATGGACAGGTGTGTGTTAATCTTTCAATGTATTCACCTGTCATAAGTCTCACATCAGTTACTTACATAATGATTAATGATCTTTATTTTTAATCTGTTTTTCTCTGAGCTTCAATTATGGATTTTTATCTAATGTCCCATTCAGCTATTCCCAATAGCAATAATGATAGCACATTAAGTAGAGCACCGTGTTTTTGTGTTTCTTGAATAAGTTCTTCAAAAGAAAGTAGAACACTGTAGCACAAATGGGAAAGTTATTGAGTATTATATGGTAGGATGCTGTTTCTTATTCAACGTAAGATATCTACCTGGTTTGGCAAAATCAATTATGTTACAAGAGTGAGGCTAAGAACAAGAAGTACAAGTTTATATCAATTTGTTTTTTGTTTTTGAATAATCTACTGGTTGGCCTCTAATCTTTGTGTATGAGTGTTTTCATCTCATTTCATGTCTGGGAAGCCGATTAGAGATTAGACAGGCTAACTTGGGGATTCAGAATAGAATACCCACAAACACGTGTTTCTGTTGCATGTAT
This sequence comes from Bretschneidera sinensis, assembly GCA_023935145.1. Taxonomy (NCBI): domain Eukaryota; kingdom Viridiplantae; phylum Streptophyta; class Magnoliopsida; order Brassicales; family Akaniaceae; genus Bretschneidera; species Bretschneidera sinensis. The sequence goes on from CM043704.1 coordinate 95,505,712, forward strand.
GTGTGTATACAATATGTTTGAATGCATTGGTTTGAATTTGTAGTCTTTCATTTTCTACTGGGTCTGTTAAAGTTAATAGAGGTGGAACATTAAATTTTATGTGAAAGAAAAATTGCTTGGTTTGGGGTTTTTGAATGGGTAATCTTGTTCTCATTCTGTAACCTGATTTAGGCGTGGGATAAATGGAGGGTTTTGTGACACTGGTTTCTCTCTCTCTCTCTCTCTGTGTTTTTGTGGGCGGGTGGGCCTGCTCATGCGCTTTTATGCACGTGTGTGTATGTCTTACACACCTTAGTTTAGATTATGGTTCCTCATAATTAGGTTATGTTTCTGCATAATTCAATCGTGTTATGGATCTTCAATATTCATCATCTCTTTATGTAAATGAGACTTATAATTTCTTATTTTGCATTTGCATCTTAATTTACTATTCAGATTCAATTTCTGTCTCCAGGCAATTGAGAAAGATGAAATTAATACTCTCAAAGCAAGAAAGCTTATTGTTTCACCGTAATCATCTCATCTTGATTTTCCTTCCTTTTCTTTTCTTTTGAGTTTTTTTTCTAGTTATCTTTATTTCAGTAGTTAGGACCTGAGACTTTTTATCGGTAAGTGCTGCTGAGGTTTTGCAATCATGATAGAGGAGTTTTCTTCTGACTTATTCTGTTGGCTCTGTTGACTTTGTTTGAAGATTTTCCTTTCTTTCTTTCTTTCTAGGACATGGAAGGGCTACTCAGTAAGGAAAGGTCCTAATTATGCTCCAAAAAGAAAGAAAGTTGCTACTGATTTGACTCGAGAAAATCTACAGAGGTATTTTGGTTCCTTTTTTTTTAAAGGGAGGTATTTTAGTGGCTTGATACATAAATAGATACATATATATATATATTCGTTTATCCATACGAACCATATGATTTGATTTCATGTTTCATAAATATAACTTGATTCAAACAACTCTTCCCCACCAAATTAGATATGAACTGGCCAACACAATTTGGTGCGGCCAAGTTAAAACAGATGGAACATGCAAGATGTTGATTTATGTCATTCTGAATGTGCAAATGATTTTGGCCTATGTGAAGTTGGAATCACTTTGCAGCTTGTGTTAGGTAGCAGGTTCTAAAAAATATCATTTGTTTTAATCTTTTTACTTTACTTCCCACGTATTCGCAAGTTGTAACTTGTGAAACTATATATTTAAATCTACACCTACAAAATGCCATATTGTTTAAATATACGTGGAATGCATGGGACAAGTAGGTGCTCTAGAGCAGTGTATAAATTTCTTGTTTCATTTTATATGCCTAACTGTGGGTCTCTATTTTGAGCATCATGTGTGAATATTTCGAGGTGTTTATTCATAAGAACAATCACTCCAGGAGATGTAGCACAGGTGGTGGTTGCTCATCTGTTCTTAAATATAAAGGTTCTGTTCTTGGTGTTTGCAAATTATCAAATTGAAAAATTTGTACGATATTTTGTTTCTTCAGGGGGGATTGGAAGGAACTAGAGTTCAAAGAATATAATTTCAATGCTAAAGGACAGCCTGCTGAAGCTGGCCATCTTCACCCGCTTCTCAAGGTAAGAATGGAACTTTTTCCTTTTTTCTCCCTCTCCCTTTTCAACTGCATTCGACTTTTTTTTTATGTTAAACTTTTGATTAACACATTTACGCGGAAACAACAATGCTAATGAAGAATTCTGTTTTTCATATGTTCATCCCTTGTTTTGTAGGAAAAAGATTATGAACACTTCTTGTATGCTTGATACGGTCCGCAAATAATTGTGGGACTAGGTTTTTACCTTTTAGTAGAGTGATTGAGAGCTTTATCATTAACAAGTTATCGGTGTCTGAACATGTTGACAATGCTTGATTTATTAACCATCATCAATTTCCAAGAAACACCAGCTGGTGGTGCCTTTGTGCTGAGTAACCTTTTAAGTTTTTGTGGTTGCAACATGAATCATGTAGGCTATATAGAATAGATAGAACTAAAGGAAACTTAAATCAACCTTAAATTTGATGCTTAATTGAATATGAAAACAAGTGGAAGAAACTTGTGATGGTTTCAACTTCAAATGAAGGGAAGTAACGTTCTTACTAGGATCATACAACACAACGGTGATATCAGTAATGGTATAAGCACATTCTTAAGTAACACAAGTTGTTCCAGATATGTATGTGTGCATGTATGTAATTAGTATATAGATATAATATCTACTATATGTATTATGTACAACAGTATACCCTTCAGTTTTTCTAAAACGATCTGATGCTTAATATTTTTGTTTTAGCTTTACATTGCTTATGTTGCAAATTTTAATCACTACTACATTTAAGATTCTTTTTTATCCTTTTTTATATTTTCAGGTGCGGAAGCAGTTAAAGGACATATTTCTTCAGATGGGGTGAGACTTCTAATACATAAATATGTTTTCTTCCAGTTTTTCAGTTTTCATGTTTGACGTTGATGTATAATATTGTTGTACTGGGTGCAGTTTTGAGGAGATGCCAACAAACAATTTTGTTGAAAGCAGGTAGATAACACTGCCATCTATAGCTTCATGCTTATATTTTTTTTTTGGATAAGTTAGCTCCATGCTTATATTTTCTGTCATTGATTGATTGTTCATGGAGCTTCCAACAAAAAAAATTCCTTGTGGGTTAATTAATCACATTTGATGATCATTAAAACATACCTGACTGCATTCTATGTGATATACAGTATAGGGAGTGTTTGGATGGATAGTCATAAAGCTGAATTTGCATACTTGCTTGTTCTTTTCCTGTATCTGATGAGATTAAAAAATTGCTTTGCCAAATAGTTCTTGTATTTATCTCGTGGTATTTGGATGCTTACAACTTATCGTTTTAGAACTAACAACTGGCAGAATGATCTTAACCTGTTTATGTTTCAACTTGTAGCTTCTGGAATTTTGATGCATTGTTCCAGCCACAACAGCACCCTGCCCGCGATTCGCATGATACATTCTTCCTGAAAGGTTGGTTTGTATTGAATCTCTTGATTGCCTAACTGGTAACTTTGGTCCTCTAGTCTCTGCCCTGATATTTTTTCTTTGATAAGTCCTGATATTTGTTTGACATGTAAATCTGTAGCTCCTTCCACTACGAGGGAACTGCCAGAAGATTACGTTGAGCGGGTGAAATGTGTTCATGAGTCCGGTGGTTATGGATCCAGGGGGTATGACATCTTTTCGTTATCTCTTTTGATGTCTTATCTCAACGGGTAGCTAAGAACAACTATGATGTCATTATTCTTTTTTTCAAATAAAGATATGAATATGAATGGAAAAGAGAGGAAGCAAACAAAAATCTTCTGCGTACTCACACAACTGCTGTTTCCTCTAGGATGCTTTATGCGCTAGCACAGGTTTGATTACATTTAAATTTTTTATTGTCTCAACTTTTCATGCATTTTTCACAAGTCTCTTCAATGTCTTTCAATTTTATCTTCTAGATTGATTCTCTTTTTAAAATCTGGTTTTGCCCTAATACTACTTTAGTTCTGCTATACTTCTAAAGGGGACAGTCGATATTGTATTTGTTTATATGTGTATTTATTTATTTTTTGTAAGTATTTATGCGTGTTTTATGAATGCAAACAAAATTCACAAAAGAGTTTCAGGCTCAGCCTTGTTTTTTTTGTCCTTGCTGCACTACCTCTTTGGTTTTTTAATTGAAATGCTGTTGTACCCTGTACTCATCAAGGTTCCAGGACACATGCTCTTTTTTCCCTTACCTCTTAACTGCTTTCGTATTTTCAATTTGGTGTTGGTAGTTACTTGCAAGGATGTTGGTCGTTATATTTGGAACTGTCTAGATTCGTTCTTCATTGATTTTCTCTTCAGAAACCCTTTGCCCCAAAAAAGCACTACCTCTTTTTCAAATCTAGTTTTGCCCTAATACTACTTTAGTCCTGTTATACTTCTAAAGGGGACAGTCAATATTGTATTTGTTTATATGTGTATTTATTTATTTTTTGTTAGTATTTATGCGTGTTTTATGAATGCAAACAAAATTCACAAAAGAGTTTCAGGCTCAGCCTTGTTTTTTTTGTCCTTGCTGCACTACCTCTTTGGTTTTTAATTGAAATGCTGTTATACCCTGTACTCATCAAGGTTCCAGGACACATGCTCTTTTTTCCCTTACCTCTTAACTGCTTTCATATTTTCAATTTGGTGTTGGTAGTTACTTGCAAGGATGTTGGTCATTATATTTGGAACTGTCTAGATTCATTCTTCATTGATTTTCTCTGCAGAAACCCTTTGCCCCAAAAAAGTACTTCTCCATAGACCGTGTCTTCCGAAATGAAGCTGTTGACCGAACTCATCTTGCAGAGTTCCATCAGATAGAAGGTATTATCGAATCTAATAAATGCATGCATGGTTAGGGTTTCCTTGAGTATTAGCACAGACGTGAATCTATCAAGTCAGTTGGTCTGTCATAAAATTCTAAACTGAATTGAGGGTTTGGAGCTCCATAATGAGAAAGTGACCAATTAGATCATGAAGCCAACTTCTGGATCTGGCATGACTCAAATTTATATCTCAGTTATGTTTGTGAAAGATGTTAGCATCAATAATATTTTTCATGTTGAGTCATAAGTTCTAAGTGCCAACCTTGTTTAATGTAAATAGAAGTAATCCTTTACATAATGTTATTAAAAATAAGAAAAACTCGTCTTTTTTTTGTGCATGAGAAACTTATCTTCATGTTGAAATACAACCAACTTAATGCCATCACTGTATAGAATGGGAGAAGATCCAAGATGTGGATAAGTCAGCTGTATCTTGGTTTGGACTGGCTCCATTTATGCTACTTATGCTGACTTCTGGATTTTTCACTTTTGGTTTCAGGTCTGGTATGTGACCGAGGGCTTACTCTTGGTGACTTGATTGGAGTACTCCATGACTTTTTCTCACGTCTGGGTAATTCACCAACATTCTGCCGAAACGATTTACTTTCTCTGCTTTAATGCTGAACAAATTGGCACTGAGGGTCTAATTCTTTAAGGTCCAATAAATGAAGTTTGGTAGTGTTAATCTGTACACGTAGATACTTTTTACTGTTGATGCCGGTCGCATGGTGTTCTGTACCCATCATATATTTTATGCCATAGTTGGATAATGATAGTGTTGGAGAAAATGCTGTGAGCTGCTTTCTATCTGGATCTGCTTTCAGGTATGTCCAAGCTGCGTTTCAAGCCTGCTTACAATCCATATACTGAACCTAGCATGGAGATATTTAGGTATCAAATTATGAATTTCTTTTAAGGGGGTGGTTGCATTTTAGATAGGCTATTTATTATGAGAATCTCTTTTACCAGTTATCATGAAGGCTTGGGGAAATGGGTGGAAATTGGGAATTCTGGCATGTTCAGACCTGAAATGTTACTTCCTATGGGACTTCCAGAAGATGTACGAGTTATTGCATGGGGTCTTTCCCTAGAAAGGTAAGAAACTATATTTTCCTTTTTGTTGTTCTTGAAATGGAAGAAATTTTTTATTGAAATATTTCAGTCAATTAGGTTTTTAATATGATCATATGGCTATATGAACTGTACTAGTTCAAACTCATGCTAAACAATACTGAAAAGTGTTGATTTTGTCTTTTAACTGTTTGAACCAGACCGACCATGATATTGTATGGGGTTGATAACATTCGGGATCTGTTTGGCCACAAGGTACAACCGTATGCTTTCTCTTTGCTAACTGTGAAGTTATTTTCTTTTTCCTTTTCCAAATAAATCATGTCTTGTGCATATTTCCTCTTCTTGCAGGTTGATCTCGATCTCATCAAACGAAACCCAATTTGTCGCATTGGAATTGAGTAGATCACATGATTTTTTTTAATATATATTTCTTTCAAATTAAATTTAAGCCAAGGAAACAATAGTGATCAGCAAAATGTTTAGACAGCTTATACGACTAAAGACTGCTAGATCAGATTTTTCTGGTTATTGCTCAGTACACTTTTTTTGGTTTGTCTAAGGCTTGGGTACTATATTTTTAATCTGAGTACGAGGTGGCATTTTAAATCCTGTGCTGTGAAGTGTGTTCGGTAGAAGCTGTGGTCATAGCCTGGCACCTTGTTGTATGACATTATGCAATACGGTGTCTCTGCTTGTGTTGCAGTCTAATTTTGCCCCAACCCTTTGAATGTATTACGGTTGACATGACTGGTTTAAAATGTAACATCCTTTACTGTTTCATAGTGATTTCCTTGTTAGTTTACTTTGTTGGTTTGATGCATTTGTTTTTTAATGTCCTTTTTCTTTGTATCCGGTTAGAGTCATGGCCGGAACATAATTACTTTTTGGACCTACATGATTCTTCAGCCGACTGCGTCCTTTCAATGTGTACTTGATCCATCAATGATTTGTTTGTTTGTTTTTAATTTGTTTATTAAATGTTACTTACTGTATTAATAAGAGTATTACTACTATTTACACAAATTATACCAGAAATATCATGCAAAAATTTTTGCCAAATTTTATTGTTGGTCCCTTGTCTGTTACGTGAATTCTATTTTAATCCTTCAACTCCCAATTGTTTTATTTACGACTCTTGAATGTTGATTTTTTATCAATATTATCTCCAGCAGGTTACGCTCAATTCGGGCATAATTGATCCTGTTGACGCTAAGTCCTCTGGAACGAGGGAATAAGCATCCTCGGATCGATCTCACCTTTCACAAGCAGTGAGTCGACTCAATTTAAGTTTTAAACTCTTAACCTTTAACCCTCAATAAAAAAAAAAAGGGGAAAATTAAGACAAGGTAAAAACTAAGCTCTTTTTTTCACTCATGATTAGTTTAACTTTAATTGCTAGAAATTGAGTTTAATATTTTTGAAAACATTGATACAAAATCAATAAATAAAGAAAGTAAAAAGAACTAACTATTTGTCAATTGACAGGATCTAAACGAAAATCATTTGATAAACAGTGCCTTAAAAAAACAATGGCAAAATTGTTGTGCTAAAGAGGAGCAAGAAAAACAGATTGTAGAACCGATAAGTCAAACCATCAGAGAGGTGCTGTATCTGTCATGACATGACAAATCGATTTGTACTGAATGTGAAACAGTGACGTATACAGTTCTAAATATATATATAGAACTAACAATTACACTTAAGTGTTGTAATCTGTATGAACAAAAACTTCAGGGACGAAGGAGACAGAAGCAAAAGCATGGAGAAATTTTTACCTGGTGCAAAACACCATTCTTACATACATTATGATTCTTTCTTTTTTTTTTGCAGTTCAATTTTAATGAAGTTTTGTCTTTTCTTTTTGGGTTTTCTATTTGTTTGTATGCTTGTATTAAGCTAATGAATCTCTTTCACTTAATTGAAAATTTAATCTCTCTTTCGGAGATGCATGTAAGATTTGGTCTGCTTTTTGTGGATCATTATCTTTCACTATCATCAGTTTTGAGTTTGGATGCTATGATGATTAATGCCATTTTGTTGCTCATTAATAGATGTTAGTTCTCTGTTGGCACAACGTAGGAGTAGAGAAATAGGCTTCTAAACTTGTGGGTATTGTTTAGAAGATGCAACAGAAGTTAACTTCGTTAGCTGATAAATTCTGTCACAGCTTTTTGAATTGGGTTTCTCAATGTAATTATTATCAAAAGAGGGTTGGAGGTTGAATGTTAGCGGCGGCTGTTTCTGATTCATTTGTCGGACCAATTGGTAGGTTTGTACTGCAACCTGCAGCATGACATTGTAAATGCTAGATAGTGCAGCACATGAGAACCGTAGAACATCATAACAGGTTGAATGTAGAAATCATTTCTTCTCGGAGATCAACTAGCTGTTTCATTCAAGTTCTACTGAGTGATTTGTCAAATACTATGTATCAACACTTTTCTTATATTTTGTTGGTGATTTCTTTCTGAAGGTTTGTCATTGAGAAGCCAACATTATGAATTTCTTAAAGTCATTATGCAAAAGAATGAATCTTAAAGAGCTGGTCACAAATGCTCCTGTCTATAGTGGTGCTAGTGGTACAAATTTCATGATACTTCATTGGGGTGTGCTTTATTTGGGAAATGGAAAAGGTGTTTGTCTGCTTGTTCTAATGTTTTCCTCATTGACACTGAATGTAGATGCTTCTGGGGAAGGATTCAGTCTTGTGTTCAGGCGCTGGGCTACCAAAAAGACTACAGGATCCATAAAGAATGGGCGAGACTCGAAGCCCGAAAACCTCGGAGTGAAGAAATTTGGTGGAGAGGTAAGAGATTGTAGCTGTAGGGGATGTAATGACGGAGAAAATTCAACGAAAAGAGAAAGTGAGAAGAAGATCTATTGCCTACTGATTCCGTGTTTCATTCATCACTCATAATGAGGTTGTTCTGCTTGTACTGCAGAGAGTGATACCTGGAAATATTATTGTCCGCCAACGGGGCACCCGTTTCCACCCAGGAAACTATGTTGGGATTGTGAACGATCACGCACTGTATGCTTTGAAAGAGGGCTGTGTTAAGTTTGAGCAACACAAGCTGAGTGGACACAAGTGGATGCATGTCGAGCCCAAGTAAGGCCATGTGCTTCATCCTGTCAATGCAGCTGATGCAACACCCAACCTGAAAACAACCGCTTGAGTCTTATGGTTAGCATCTTGTGGCGATTAGAAGGTGTTAATCCTATTCCTGGGAATTATGCAGTTCAAATTGCATTTTGAAAATTATTAGGTAATTTTGCATTTGGTAGCCGCAGATTTTTTGTCTGCCCTTCTCATGACTCGGGGTGCCTTGCATAAAATCTGTCTTCATTTATCATGTAGTTCCCCGTGTACTGAGATTGTTTACGGCATTGAAATTTCTAAAATTAGTTGACATACTGTTACTTTATTGTTTGCTGCATAAACGCCGTGTAAAATTATTGGCTTGAACCATTCAAAGGTAGGCTTGAAGGACTTCATCTGCAATATCTGGGATTTCCATGTCAAGAAAAGCTTCCCAAATTTCCCAAACCTTTGTAATAATTTGATTTAAGTAACTAAGAACATTGGTATCGATATATGAGATTCAATGAGTGACTTAGCTCAATCAAAAACCAATTATTGCTCACCTCTGGCTGTTTAAAGCCACACATAATGCATGAGAGGTCTTTTCATTTTCATTTAATCTCCTCCCCTTAGTGATGCCTTTGACACATACTTCAACAACACAATAGACCATTTAAAGCATGTCAAAAGACTCATAAATCAGAACCAATAAATGCCTGCACCAGATCTGTTACCACTTACCAGACAAAACTGTCCACTGCGGATGCAGAATCCCATTATTGCTTCCATTTACAGAAACGGACTGCTTGACATTCATGATGGGCAAATTTAAATCTCTCCTCTTTTTATATATTCTTTTAAAATGAAAACATGTAGTGTACATATGGCCTAATATACATTAAAAAATGGGTTATCTGGATGAGTGGAAAAGAATTATATACTCTCATATATACATTAAAATATGGGTAAGGTGGATGGATGGAAAAGAGTCTGGAACTGAATATTTCTCAATTCACTCTGATAACAAGGGTTAATAATCCTCGGTTCCAGAACAGTTTGATTCAGGAGAGGTCTTTACCTAGCCCATGTCCATGAAGATACATGATAAAAGAGTCCATTTTACCATTAGGTGGTATGAAAAGAGAAAAAAAAATATATTTTTTTTTCATCCAACAGTGAGCTGGACCTTTATATCATATATCTTTCATGAACCGGACAAAATAAGTCATCTCTATTGAGGAATCGGATTTCAGTTATGCTGGAATCAGAGAAAGAATTCTCAGTTCCAGAGAAATCAACCACTTCACTCCTTTCCAAGGAATCATCGGTCATTTCAGAATCAGCGAGAGCATCATCCATAACACCAGCTTCAAATCTATGTCGCCTTTCCCCTTATCTTGAACCCTTTATTGAACTCTTCATCAGTGCAAGCGAACATGTATTGTAGTTTAAAATTAATCTGATTCTCTATCATAACTGTGTGCTTGGAATGATTCGATCATCTAGCGAATAGCTGAAAAACCTGCTGTAATTCACTCTGGTCAGTGTCCAAGATAAAAGTGTAATAAAAAAGAAAAAAAAAAGATCATTCAAATAAGAAATAGATATAATTGAATTTGACAAAAATGAGTGCCCAACATTTCATCAAATACAAAGCAAACTGTGTAAAAACTTGACAAACCGGAAACGAAAAAAAATGAAGAAACCTATACTTTTGAGCAACACAATTACATGAAAGAAGAACCTCTCAGCCAATCTCTGGACTTCACTGTTGTTAAATCATAACAAGTGTTGCAATGATGATTAGAATGGTTTTCAAACTAATTTCATGTGACCAAGAGATGGAAGTTAAGGAAGATTTGAAATATTTGATAAGAGGGTGAGCATAACTGTAATGATGCTATTCACCTTGAAAACTCGATGAGATCCTGCAAAGGGCGGGCCATGGTTCTTCGCAAGTAACGGTACTTTGGACAGAGGACATCTATATTGTTTTGGAGTAGCATGGGAAAACCAGCAATCATCTCATCCAGTTGTCGAAGTCGTATGAGTGACGAGAAATATTTCATACTGACCTCAAGCTTCTTCCCAATGCTGCATCCTAAGAGTTCTGGGCCCAATGCTATAACCTTCCCAATATCCTTCTCGCTGACTCCAGCTTTGGTAATCAAGAATACGACCTGTATGATATTCCAGATACTACATATTAAAAGGAGTTTAAAAAATTAACTATTTAATTGATTGGGACCCAGACTTAGGAGTCATCAATGCATATTCAAAATTTATCAATTTTAGCAGAGATGACTATTTCGATTTTCGCAGAGTTATCTCTCACCAAAGTAGTAGAGAAAGAGTTGGGACGTAATTCTAGGACAGTCTACAAGATAATTGTCAAGTGAATCCATGGAGGTCATAAGTCATAACTCCTCAACCACAAAATGGAGTATTAGTGGGTAACTAATGACACTTCTTGCTACAACTATATGAAATTATGATAATTTCCACTAGTTTAGAGTTTAGACCTACATGGCTACATGTAGGAAAAGGAAATAAAACATTAAAAAAATGTTTGGATCTCAGGAAAGAATGAAAGGGAGGAAAGAGGATTATTAAATTGTTCAAACTATGTTCTAAACTTGTGGAGTTCTACAATTTTCCTTCCCTTCCCCTCATCCTTTCCATGAACAAAACAGAGGCCAAAACAACACGAATGCTAATGGTCCGAAGTCAAAACAGAGGTGTTGCCAGAAACAAATGACAGAAGCAAGATCATATACGTAGATACGTATCAATTCATAATGTTGGGTTGATTCAATTAATCCAACTTCATTAACCGGCTCATTTAGACATGTAAAGACAATTTTTTAGACTTAAGTACATATTATTTACAAGATATATTTGTATTCTTTCGGGGACAACAACTAAACCAAGAAGGCTCTTCTTTTTTTTTGATAAATAAAGAAATCTAAACCAAGAAGGCTCTTCACAAGATAACACCATAAAATAAGAAATGAAGGGAAATAAAAACACAATTTTAAAAGAAGAAGCACAAACCACTGGCTGGATTTTCTTGTAGAGGCTGTACGTTAATAATGGAGGAAACTTTGCAAGCATGTTGCCAATGGAATCATCAGGGATGCCTATGTCCTGGAAAAATTGCACCTTCAAAATGGAAAACAAATCTGTGTCAATGTTCCCACTTCCCATTATGATGCATGTGATATAACACAATGCTGGTTCATGGTACATGAGTTACAATGCAAGTAAATGATGAATAAAATTAAAATATAGCTATTAGTGGAGGGAAGAAGAAGACCAGAAGAATTTTTTTTGAAAAAGCATCCACCTAGGAACAGAAAGGAAGTTTAGACTAGACTGTACAAGTTGGCTTTCCTAACGTATGGTACTCAGAACAAAATTCAACCATGGAACACAGTCCAATCTCAAAAGCAAACCTTTGGCACAATGGTTGTCTCCAAATTAACACAGAAAACCATTGGTTTTATAATAAGCGTTCTCCTCATTCCATCTCTCGAAATTCCAAGATAGCACAAATACTTGACAAGAGGTTTCCATCTTTCCTCAGCGCTAAACCCATTAATTGCGGCTTAAATGCTAGTAATCACCCAACATCTTCAGCTCTGAGGCCAAACTCCTTCAAATAATTGACCTGGATGAACAAGAGGGGCAACTCACTTTATAGCTATACAATTTGGCTAGTGAGTAATTCCAAAGCGCATCTCAAATCACTTGACGTTTTGAATTGCACTTACACTTGATTTGTTAGTGGTAATAAAATTATGCATAATTCAATGGTGCAGAAGCAACTAGCACGCATTCCACGGACCAACATCTGAAAAGAGTTCAGAAATGAGTAAAATTACACCTTTTGGTTCATCTCTTCTAGGGTTTAGTTGCCAAGTACCTTGGGATAATCAAAGACCATCGTGCCAAAATCCTTCTCATTCATACCCATATTCAAGTAAAAATCCACACGAGTTTTCACTTCTTGCATGCTGAAAGACAACAATTCAGGACATCGGCTCATGACATAACCCATCCAATCCCTCCTAACTGCACTGCTCTCTAAATACTAAACAATTTCATCTAGTTCTGCATTGTTGCACTGCAAGATATTATCCCCTGATTTCATCAGTGCAACCCCAAGAAATTCACCCCTCACATGAATAGACTTCGGCCACTCAGTGAGCCGTCTTATGGAGTCAAAGTTTCCCCTTTACATGCATATGAGCTTCCCAATCTTAGGATAGGACAACCCATTGTGCTTCAACCACCTACACAGTCAACATAGCAAACCTTTGATCTCTTACATTTCACTTCACACGTCATAAAGATAAGTTTGTAATATGAAAATTGACCCAGCATCCAGCAGACCAAAATTCAGTATAATTTAAATAACTTAGCTATATTTTTCATTTATCAATTTGCCCAGACGTACATCATGTTCTGCTTCATTTCCTAAAGATTCTTGTCACAAGCTCACAAATAAAATAAGATCAAACACCTCATAAGCGACTCTCAATTCAACTAGAAAAACAAATTACAGGATTGTAACTTATTACCTTATAAGAGGCACAACATTAGAGTCCTGTATAGCAGTCTTAGCGCGAACATTGAAAGTGGACTGCGAAAACTCAGGCAACCGATTCAATGCCGCGGCCTCAATCATCACTTGATCGATGAAATCACCCAATTTATCAACCAAATTCGTCGAATAAGTGATCCCAAATTTTCCCTTCTTCATCATAGCCTCCTTGAATATCTCTCTGGTCACTTTCCTTCGAATCTCAAGCGCCCTCCTTATCATTTCTTCATCATCGTCTTCTTTTTCTTCCTCTTCTTCTTGTCTTTCATTGAAAAGGGTATGTAGAGGAGGGAGAGAGAAGCAACATCAGGGTCTGAGGGGGATTGAGCGTAGATAGAGGCCGGGAATTGCGGGGTGCGTTTTTTGACGACGGAAAGTTCAAGGAGCTTGGTTTTATCTTCTGGTGGGGTGGTGGTAGTGGGTTGTTGTGATGGTGGGTTAATTTTTCTGGGTTCATGAGGTTGGGGATTGTCGGATAGGTGGTGGAGTCAGAGAGAGGTGGATTTGGAGTTGTGTCTGCGTAGGAAGGGGTCTTGCGTGTTTGGTTTTTGTGGGTTTTGGTTGTGATGGTGGTGGAGAGAGGAGGAGATGATGGCTGTGGAGGAGGAGGAGAAGTGGAGAGTGGTGGTGGAATTAGGGCTGAGGTGGCAGTGAAGGTGGAGGGCATAGTGGTGGTGATGGTGGGGCCACGATGATAGCATTCTTGAATATGGAAGGAATGGATAAAAGTAGCACTGGCAGTGTGATAGTGCTGTGCTTGTACTTTATTAGTCCCTAGTATCAACATTACAAGATGGACAATCAGAAAGACATTTTCTTTTGTCTTTTACTTGAGGCTTTGGCCTTTCCGCAAGTTTACTTTGTTGTACTCCTATGTGTTTTGTCATTTCTTTTGCCTTGTTTTGTTAATTCTTTTTCATATTTTGGTTATCTTTATGTTCTTTTGCCTCAACCCAAAGGAAAATCTGATGATGTTTGTGGCAAAGGACAAAAATCGTAATTGATCATTATCCAAATTACAACCATGGACCAGAAACATAAATCTATCAGCTTGATTGCTAACATGATGATTTCAAAAGCAAAAGAATCAGTATAACCTTTCTTTAGTCTCTTGGTATTTCATGCTTTTTCTTTCTGAATTATTGTGAGAATCTGATTTTGGGTAAAGAGTTCCTTAACAATTACAATTTACATTGCATATCAGGACCACAAACAAAGATCAATTACAGAAAAAAAAGGAAAAAAAAATTGTAGCTTGTTCCAACCTAAAACAAGCTCTCAAACAAATAAGAACCCTAACCACCAATCCAATGGCATCCCCTTTCTCTTCTATCCAGGCCCTTTTACAGACTAAAAACTGCCATCCCTGAGACAAAAAACTTCACAACACTCCAATCAGTTCCCCTCCAAAACCAAGTAAAGATCTTGCCAGGGTGCCAACAAGCAGGCACTCAAATAGGAAGCCTGCTGTATTATTAAAAAAGAATCAAGAAAAATCAGCAACTTCCACGCTAGTCCTCATATTGTCTCTCTATATCTTGCACGCTGGATGGTTCAGGGAATATCTCCTTTGAATGTCGTCTACGGGAGGATGAATGCTCACCCCCTCCATTTTGTCCGCTTCCTTGTGAATGTCGTCTACGGGAGGATGAATGCTCACCCCCTACATTTTGTCCGCTTCCTTGTGAACCTGTGGTTGCCGACTGTTTTAAACTACTCCCTCCCTCTCCTCTGGTAGTCGAGGCTGCAGGAATGACTGCAACATCTGATGAGCTGCGACGCCAGCTACCAAAAAGGGCAGCATTCCAAGATCCTCTGGAAGAGGTTGTTCTTAGCCTTGCAGAGCCGGAATTCTCTTCTCTTACAACCTTCCAAGGATTTTCCAAAGCCTTGAAAATGTGTCTCATGATGGGCCGCCTAGAAGGCTTGGAATTGAGGCAAGACCTGGCAACAATGGCCATGGCCCACACTTCCTCCAATAAATCCTCATCTATGATTAGGGAAGGATCCAAAATTTTTGTCACAAGTTCCTTATCATATAAACTGATGTATGGTAGCATCTGTTCTAACAATTCCTTCAATTGGGTGTCACTGGATGCGCTGATACCCAGCTTACCAGTGACTAGCTCGAGTAATACCTTTCCAAAGCAGTAAACATCATAGGCACATGTCGCTGTTGTTGAACCTGGGCATTTTCCAAATAAAAGAGAAACATCAGGACCCATTTCAAATTGAATGGACAAATAAATTTCTAAATAACCACCAGCAAATGCACAGTTAGTAATTTTACACTCATTTTAAATCCTTTCTGGCCAGCTCAGGTGAAGAAAATCTAAGAGACTTTTCAGAAACATAATGTTAATGTTGTGCCTCATCTAGCAAAAATGCAAGCAACAAAGAATTGAGCCATTTGAAGCAATCAGGATCATTTGAATGGTGAAGAAAACACCCAATTTTAACCTCCCAATATTTTGACTAACCAAATGATGAGTTAGTCGTTAGAATTATAAAAGAAGTTAAATGAAATTCTAAGTTTCTAAGAAATATGCAAGTTTTAGTACAGGGAAAACAATAAAGTTCCTAGAGCACCAGTAATAATCTACTTGTTCAAAGATCCTAACTTTAAGTTAAAAGAAAAAAGATTTGGTTATCAAATATTTCACTTGGCAAAGTTTCATACAAACAAAGCCTCAAGCTTTAATGGCAATACGCTGGTAATGACCCTAAATGAGCAGCCAAGAAACATAAATTTACAAAGCTAAAATGTTTAACAACTAAATAAATATAAACGTACCAGAAGCACCTTGCTCAGATGACCTGTAAAACCAACAAGAAGAAAGAACTGTTAAGACAACCCTTATCAATGTGTTAAAAAAACATTATGCTTTAAACCAATAGATAGATAAAACTTGGTACAACATAACCATGTAATAATTATCTCAAGAGGGGGAAATTTGTAAATTTTCTATTTGTTAATTACTATCATGAATCTCAAAAACATCACAATCTTGTCTATCTTGCTTTAATTTAGAATCAAATAGAAACAAAAAAAAAAAAAAAAAAAAGGTTGCCAAAACATTTAATTGTGCAATGCCTAAATTCTATGCCTGCAACAAACCAGTATTCTACTGCAATAGTCAGGAACTGTGGGAAATAAAGGAAACAGTCATGCAGTGAGATAAATAAAATTTAAACCGCAACATAATGAAAAGTATCCATTTTTATACTGAAAGACGTCCATAAACAGATAGCAAAATATAGAGAGCTATCAACAAGGACAGTAGCAGAAAATGGATGAAGTCGCCTAAATATAGGCTAAAAAGTGAAAGAATGTACAATGTCAAACACAACAAGCAACTTAAAAGTAATTGAAAACAAACCAATGAAGAGGAATATATCTAAGTTACAAAATCAATCAAGTGCTAAACTTAATAGTTTGAAAACATTTGAATATAATACTCACTGTGGCAACCGCAGCAACCTGGTAATCCTGTTTTGATGGGTATCACCTTCTTGAGCACAGACCTCGCTTAGGCTCCCTATTCGTACTTCAAATTTATCATCAAGAAGTATACTACTTGCTTGGACATCCCTTTAATCACAGAAGTACCCATGTCACTACTTGCACTGGACATATTTTAAGGCAAAAAATTAAAATAGTAAAAAATCATCCAGTGAATGGTCATTACAGCTAACTCCAAATAAGCTCTCTCTCTCTCTCTCGCTCGCTCACACACACACACACGCACTCAAAATAGGTAGAGCACTGGCTTTACAGAATCAACCACTGGAACGTTTATCTAAGTGTTGTCCATACCAATGGCAATTTTCTCCACTTATAAAAGGTTTAGCAGTCATCAAACCTGCCTATTTATCATAAGCTACAATTTCCTTCACGTATACCAATTAGTTATACATGTCTTTACATGACTGACACTCTCTGTACACATTTGAACTTTTAAAAAGTATCTTCAGCTATGTTATATGCTATTTTTTGTCGATGATTGGCGTGTCCTATTGTTTTAGCTCAGTTCAACTGAGCATAAAGAGAAAGTGATTACTTGTTACAACGTATTGATATGACCATTGATATCCTCGAACAGGTTTCTAGCCTACTTCAGACCACTAAATTTGCATAAGAACACATTGAGCAACAGAACCTTTCCATGAGTCACCCTCATGCCAGAGTGCCATTTGCAAACATAACATCAACTTCACAACAAGTTAATAGTTTGGGTTACTAAAGTCTTGACTCTAGAGAAACCCAAGTTTTTAACTTTTAATGTTGGACAGAAATTTTACGACAGATAAAATTACACAATTGAGTTACTAATCTCAATAAGAAAGCATGTTCCTAGACAGAGGCCCAGTTTCGCCAAATTAATGCAGGCATATTGAAATTACTAAAGATCTGTCTATGGTCCATATGGAAGTCTGCTGTTTGAACTTTGAAGTTCTGACTAACTCAATAAATTAGCAGTTTATAGAGTAAATGCCCACACTATATCATGGCTAAAGTTTCTTCACAAATTTTTTTCTAACATGGAAGGTGAATGGTTGACATCACACTTTTAAACCCAAAGAACCAACAGGTTCACTTCAACAAGCAGGAAGTATATGGATAGCAAAAGGCCACAATAATGAGAGAAAGCAATGAAGCGTAACTCTTCAAAGTACCTGTGTACAAGGGGTGGAGAACATTCATGATGCAGGTAAGACAGAGCCTCCGCAGCACCTATCGCAATTTTCAATCTCGTTATCCAATCCAATGACTGCAAACTGTCATCTTCTGGATTGGATTTCCTGTACAAGGAACTTGACAAATCCCCATTTGGCATAAATTTGTAAACCAAGAACTTCTGGTTTTCATTTTCTAAGCAGTGTCCCAAAAGGGGAACCAATCTTGGATGCGAAACCCTACTAAACAAATCCAATTCTGATAGACATACTTCCGTTTTAATTGACTTAAAATCAATCCTTTTAATAATGACAGGAATTCCACTTTCTAGCATACCCCGAAATAGATCCCCCGAGTGGCCTTGTTTTATCAGGTTTGCATCGTTAAAGTCGCCTGTGGCTTGAAGCAGCTGCTGATACGTAAATGCATCTCCTAGAATCAAAAAGTTAATTGATGCGTCCGGAGGTGGTGGACTTCCCCCAGCAGGAACTGGCCCCACACCGGCCCCTCTTTGATTTGAAGCACCATTCTTACGGGTGCATAGGGCTACCAGTACTGGCAACAACACGAAAATCAGAAGGAGCCCAACTGCCCCTGCAACTGCTGCCAATATAACTACAGTTCTGTGGCTTATCCCAGAAGAAGATTTTGGTGCAGGAGGTTGCGTGGAATTTGGGCGTCCAAAATTATCAAAACTTAGGCCCCTCTCAGCATAGAATGACACACACTCCCCTAATGCCTTCTGGCTCGTGACATTTTGGAGGCAGTTGCTAGTAAGAGATGCATTATTAAGCACATAATCTGGAACCCTGCCTTCAAAATAATTTCCCGAAAGATCAATAACATTGAACCTTCTAAGCAATGGTGTGAGACCTCCATAAAACATGTTCCAAGAGATATTGAGTTCTGCAACAGTGGCATTAGCAATCAAACTAGAATTAGGCAGCAAACCGGTAAAATTGTTACCGGAGAGATCAAGAATAAGCAATCCAGGCATTGACCACAACACGTCAGCTAGACCACCACTGAAACTATTGTGTTTCATAACTACAACATGCAACTGACTTGAAGCGGGAAACAAATTGACCGGCAAAGACCCACTCAGAAGATTGTCCCCAACCAGCATTCTCTGCAAATTCCTCAGCCCTCTCAAATCCTCTGGCACTGAACCAGACAACGCATTGAAGCTGAGATCAAGGTCAACCAAACTATCAAGGTCCCCAAGCTGTGGAGGTATTGATGAAGATAGACTATTGTTCGAAAGATTCAAACGTTGAAGCTGCAAGAGGGTCCCAAATCCAGGAGGAATCGGCCCAGATAAGTAATTCGAAGAAATGTCAAGACTTGACAGATTCCGAAGAGAACCAAACGATGGAGGAATGGATCCAGTGAGCGAATTCTTCGAAATATCAAGCATTGAAAGGTTTGACAATTGGCCCAAACTCTCAGGAGTTAAACCGGTAAGGCTATTATCAGATAAATTCAGACTCCTTAAATTAGTCAAATTCCCGAGACTCACAGGAACAACACCTCTAATAGAACAAGAACTGAGATCCAACACTTGCAGTGTCAACAACCTTTGCCCAAACCAATCAGGGATTGAACCGGGAAGCAAGAACTTAGAGGCATTAAAAGAAACCAAATGCGTGAAATTCGAAAGAGAATCAACAGAAAATTGTGGGTTTTGGCTACCAATTCTTGTCCTCCTAAACCCAGAGATGTTAATCCCAATAACACTGCCATTTTCACATGTTATACCATTCCATATAGAGCAAGGGTCGGCTTTCTTGGGCCAATCCCTGCTTCTTAGCCCCAAAGAGGACCTAAGTTCGAGTAGAGCTGTTCGCTCAGCGGATGAACTGAGTGACTCGGGTTGTTGCTCAAATGTAGACTCAAACAATAGCAACAAGAAGAGAAACACAAAAGCTACTATGCTTCGCTGATCCACCATGGTTTATGAACCCTGATCCAGTGGCCTAAACATTCTCATTTTTCTCCTCCTATGTGTATCTATACGTGTAAGTATACAGATTGTGTAAATTTGTCAAAAAATAGAGAATACCAAGTTCACCAAAATGCAATTTTTTTCTCTAAAAAAAGGCACTCGCTTTCCCTTTCTGTAACAAAGAAAATTCTTACCTTGATATCAATCCTCTTTTTGTTTCTTCTTCAAACCACTGTTGGTGACCAATCTGTATCGCTTTCTGTACTTTTCTCTCTCTCTACCTACTCTTTTTTCTCTCTCTAAATCCTTCAGTTTCTTCGGTTGACAAAAGAGAAGGAGAGAGAAAAAAAATATAAATCTGAAAATAATATCAATCTTAATCTTAATTAATTAATAGTATAAATAATAATTCTAGAGGGAGAAATTGGCTGGTCAAGAACAATGGTTGACTATCACTCTCCCCTCTCCCCCTTTCTCTCTCTCTAACACAACTACGCTTCTTGTGCTAAGCCAAAAAAGGGGGCTGAATTTTTAAAAGCTTGACAAATCATATGAAAAGGCTAATTTTAAAGGCTGCTAACAACCCCCCCCCCCCCCCCCTCTTCCCCAAAAAAAAAAGTAGAAAGCGCATAGCCAAGGCTGAACCAGGATGTGGAGGTAGCTCGGTGATTGGTCTGACACTGAGCCAGGTCCGGCGCCGGTTGGGTTTGACCTCCGGTAAACCCGCTTAAGCTAGCTAAGCTCTACACAACTACTACTATTATATACTCCAATCACTTTCTCTATACTCCATAATAATGTATTTGCTTGCTTCTTGGTTTGGTTCGTTTATCACTCTTATGGGTAAGAGAGGAGGGTTCAGGATTCAAACTGGGTTTTACGATTTGGAAGGAGGGTTGTATTTTTTTTTTTGCAATATTTTCTTTTTTCCTTTTTTATTTGTGTTTGTTTTTATAGTTGAATCGAAGAAATCAGGAAACAAAGGCTGATGTTATGTCTCTCAACGGTTTACGAAAGCTACTAAACTGTTTTTATCGAATTTAGAAAGCTACTAAACTAAATATACCAATTTAGGGTTTAAAGCTGGAAAGCAAAGGAAATCTGTGCTTATGTGGGGAATTTTGTTGCTTAGTTGAGGACTTGAGGGAGTAGGTGAGTGTGATGTACTCCCTCGCACATGCTGACACTTGGTTTAAGCAGGCTGCTTTTTCAAAAAGTTAACTTTTAAAAAAAGAAAATTTAGTGAAATACTAAACAAAAGTGAAATAAATCAAAATTTTAAAAATAGATTTTAAAAAATGAATTTGTAAGTAGTTGTTTTACAATAAATCATTTTAAAAACCATTTTTACAGTAAAAAAAAATGGTAATTACAGACAGATTCAATGATGTTTAAATCAATCAATAAGATAATAGATTTAAATTTTTTTAAAGAGGTGTTTGGTGTTTTGTATCATTGATGACGATTAAGATCTTTCTATATAACGATTATACGTAAATTCATATATATATAATTACACGCGTAAATTGCACAAAATAATCTGTATTGTACTCAAACTCATAATAGTATCTCAATCTCGTTATTCAAAAAAAAATGTACGAGAAATTAGGTTGTTTAAGTTACCCAATTTTAGAGGTTAATGTTTTTCATGATGCTTTTGTATTCAATACTCACTCATGTTACTATACATTCGTTTAAAGGTCAATTTTTTTTTTTCGTTTAGAATATTTAAGTTTCATCTTTTTTTTCGTTGATGTTTAAAATAAATAAATAAATCACTAATGTCTAAAGCATATGAAAAAATTAGTGTCGAGCAATTGTAAAATATGTTATTCTTGTGACGATCCACTTTATGCAAAATGAACTACATTGTTTGTTATTTTTGGTTAATTGGATTTTACGTGATGGATATAAATTTAAACATTGTTTTGGTTTAAACTTAAATAAACTAATTAAATTTGATCAAGATAATTTTTGTTTTAAAAAAACTTAAATCTATTCCAAACATCGTCTTAAAAAAACAACAAAGTGTTTGGTGGCACTGTAGTATCATGAGAAATTGTTTGGTAGAGTGTATTTATAAGACCAAACCGTTGACAAATTTTATTAATCAAATTTAAAAAAACATAATATTTAGAACTGATTTGTGCGTACATGACATACATACCATGTGCTAGACCTGACTTACCCAAAAATTTATGGCAATAGTAACGATGGTGTAGTTAGGGATACATATATCTTGATGTTGGTAGTATGAATAAAGTACATTAAAATCTTTACCCTTAGGAGAGGTCAATATGAATTAGTGTAATTTGTAGATATGATACAGTTGAGGAAAAATTTGTGGCCGTCAATTGTGAGAAGGACTTGAAAGGAAGATTATCAGGTAAAGTTAATGTTTGAGCTGGCATTAGAAATTTTTTCTCTCTTTAATGCATTCATTTTGTATCTGCTTCCTTTTCATGTCAATTTGTGAATTTTGATCCCTCAATTTTAGAATTACTTTCTGTGTTTTTTATTGCCAAAAAAGGGCACGCGGCTAAGCGTTTTGAAAAGGTCCATACGATCGAAGCTTTTCGATTAGAAATTTTAATTTATATTTTTTTATATATAAAAATACATCGTTTAAATCAACTTAAAATAATTTTATCGATGTTATTATAATCGATTTTATTTCAATTGGTACATCAAGTTAATTCGATTAAATTAATAGATAAACTTGATTTTCCATATTTCTAGAATTAAGTTGTTATTAATATTTACATATTTATATATATTTAATGAAGTATTAAGATTGATCTTAAAACATTTATGACTTAACTTATATATATATATATATATATATATATATATTAATTAACTAATTTTAAATTAATTTTTTAATTGATTAAATCGATATAGATTTTGGTTGATCAATTGCTGATCGATCGATTAATCGATTTTAATTAACCAAATCTTGAACACCTTTACATGCAGCATTGAACATACCTCAATTGGTAATTGCACCCCTTGTTTAAAACAAAATTTCAAATTCAAATCTCTCACCCATAATAATAATTAAAAAAAAAACTAATGGATTGTGTTAACTTTATTAAAACTTCTTCATATATAAGAAAAAAACTTACAAATTAATATGATATTCCATTTAATAATTTCTCACATAAAAAAATATGCCACTTTATCTCAAAAAAAAATATAAGATTCTTTGACGAAGTGTGTTTAGTAAGATCACATTAAACTTTTGTAACATAATATATCTTGCGGGTGAAAGTTTATAAAAAAAACTATATTATATTAGTTAGGAAATTATTTCTAAATCTTTTATTTAGAAGATTTGGTACATTTAATGATTTTGTTTATTTCTAGTTGGACCAATTGGTGGCAATTGAGTAGGCTTTACCACCCATTGTAAATCTAGCTAGAGGATGCTTTAAATGGTTTGCCTTGTAAATGAAATCATTTTGAAACCATTTTCCTCTTTTAGTGCTATTTGTTTAAGTGTTTTTTTTTTAGTTGGCCGATTTTAGGTGTAATTTAAAGTAAAAAAATTTATAAAAAATAATATTTTTTTATTTTAAATTGTACTTAAAACTCAATCCAAACATTGTATATGCACAAATTATATCGATATAAAATGATATTTTGCTTGTAGAGATTTTTCCGTTTCGAATGTAAAATAATTTTTTTATATTAAATAAAAATTAAATTGATAATTTTTTAAAAACTTTATTAATAACGTTAATACATATTTAATTAATATTATCAATGAAAATTTAAAAATTATCAATCAATTTTCATTAAAAAAAAAAAATTTACACCTGATACAATAATTTTTCTTAAGGTTGATCTTGATCTTTGGCTTCTTTCATTTAATCTCTAATTTTTCTTAAGGTTGATCTTGATCTTTGGCTTCTTTCGTTTAATCTCTCCTTATTATATTGCATTTAATCATTGAATTGGCCGAAAAGCGTTTTTCACATACATTGATTGTACCACATGATACCACCAATAAACTCCACCTACATCATTTTCCATTTTTACTCTATTAGGCATTTGACCTGAGCCACTTTCACATAAAAATGCTGACAAAACTAGAAGTGATTGATTTATTGGGCGTTGTCAAGTCTAAATATTTAGGTGTTTTAAAGATTCAGAGTGGAATAAAGAGAGTTGTTAACATGTTATGGTGTGAATTAAAGGAATATTTTTCTTTTTAGGTATCATTTGATTTAATAATAATTTCAGTTTATGATTTATAAAATATTTTTAAATATTTTTTGATAAAATAATAATGAAATTTGAAATTATTTAATGTCTATAGTAAGACAACACGGAAAACATTTTTTTAACATAAATTTAGTTTTTAAAAATTATTTTGAGCTTTTGATTTTTATTTTCATAAATTGTTGTGTTTCATTTAACTTTTGCTTATTGAAAGCGAAAACTATTTTAAAAACCCTTCCAAATTAATAAGAATCATTGCCATATGCTAAAAATAATGGAAATGGGAAAATATTCCAAAAAAAATGTCACATTCACTCTTGAGTAATTCAACTTGTGAAAGTTGTTGTTATCTTATCCCTCACGTTAAGCAAAATAAAACCCTACTTTGATATGTTTTCGTGATTTAAATGCGTGATAAAAAACTAGTTTGAAAATGGTGAGGTTTAACGAAAAGAAAGTCGACCAAGAAAAATTAGGCCGCCTACGTCGACCAAATTAAACTCCAACCTTAACTCTCAAAATCACCATCAGCCTACACTGACTTTTCAAATTTTGTCACTTTTATTCTTTGCTTACAGGAATAGTATATGTTGTATAGACTATAATATATCCATCTTGTTGACTATAATTATTAACAATATTTAGAGGGTTTAATAAATACTTGTAATCTTGGATTAAAAAAATTAATAGTTGTAATCTTGGATAAAAAATAAATACTTAATCAATCTTTGAAACACATTTTGACATTTCATAAAAAAAATTTTAAAAAAAACAACTTCTGACGTAGTCATTTTTGTTTCATATATCCATTCTAAGAGTGTGGATGAAAGGTTATGCTAGAAGTGTGGGTTACATTGATCTTTCAGCAGAATTTTAGAGCCTTAGAGATGGACTCCAAGTTGTAAAGGACTTGCAAATTCATAATCTTGTTCAAGTGGATGCTATGAATATTATTTATCTTTTTAAAGATGTTAACACCAATCTTCATCACTATTATTTTTAATTGCAAGCATTTATTCGATTTTTCAACAATTTGAAACTTGAACACTGCTTCAAAGAAGCTATCAGGGTGGCAGGCACCTTAGCCAAAAAAGGCAGCAACATGAAGTGCAATTCTATTTTGTTTTTGATTTCTTTGCTTATGATGTATTGAATCTTGTGTTACTTAATATTTTAGGGGATGGTTTCTATCGGACTGTAAGAACCATTTCAGTTTAACATAGTTTCACTTCCTTTGATGTTATATATATATATATATATAGAATAAAACATTTTTCATTTTAAAAACAAAGTCAATACTCATATAGTCAGTGAGTCAATGAGTAGATAAAAGGTAACTACTTTTAGTAGTTGGGCTATTAGTACCGTGGTCCCGAGGCTACATATTAATAAATTGCTGGGTTACAGTAATTTTTTATTTTTATTATTTTAATTAATATTTTTATTAAAATTTTAAAATGTTCTAACGTATTCGAAAGACTTACGCCTCAACGTCACTCCAATACTTTCGTCTCTGAAAACATTAACACGGAGAAGTTCATCTTTCTGTTGATCACCTTGTATTTTGTAATGCTTTAAAAATATTCAGTTCGAATAATATTTTGTTTTTTTTTTTAAAAAAAAGAGTACAAATATAAGCAAATAGATTGAGATTTTGATTTTAAGCAGAACTTTTTATTTTTTAGGTATTTTTTATCGGTTAACGACATAGTTTACTATGTAATTAGAAATGATTTTATTTTAAACCTTGATTGACAAATCAAATTATGAAATTTTGTTTATTAGTAAATTGAATTATGAAATTAATCTCATTAATCATGCGACGACAAAGCACTCTTACGACAGTTGAAATTATTCAATGATCATATCATCTTAGGCTGATGACTTAAGTTGATGAACAACCTCTTGATTATAGGTCATTCAGTTTCAATCAAAATTCGATTAATATCAAAATTTGATTTACCACAAAAAAAATTATCTAACCATAGTGAAATATATAATTAAACTTAATTTTATATTGAATCCAAATTTAATTAACACGAGCTCACTACTATATATCAAAACATATGAAAATAATTTATTGGCCCAAATTTAACTTGTTGAAATCCCTGGTTTGCTCGAAATAAAAAAGAAAAATGAAGGAAATACTACTAAATCTCCTCAAGTAGTTAAACATGCTACCTTGAAAGCTACTGAATTTAGTCATCTTGGCCCATACAGTACCAAGTTTTCAATTGCTAGGAGCATCCAGGTCCAGTGGTACCAAACTAAATCAGGTTGTGTCAAACTTAACTCAGATAGATCTTTTTTAGGTAACCCAGTATGGCGATAGGCGCCGGGGGTGATCAGAGATGAGTGGGGCAGGTGGTTGACTGCAGGTTTCACAAGGAATTTGGGTGTTGCTTCCAATGTTCAGGCAGAGCTTGGGGCACTGCGTAATGGCCCCAAGTTGTTATTCATTTGGTTGACAAGGCTAATGCTAGTCTGCACCCTCATGGCGTTCTTATTCTTGATTCTGATTTGAGAGGCATCTTGTTCTTCAGAATTGTGAACAACTTTTTTTTTGATGTAATGATAGAACATCATAACATATAGTACAAGAAATCGTAAATAAACCTATTGTACTCGAACTCATATATGCCCATAAAGAGCGGAAAATGTTCTTTTAACCAATGCGCCTAAATTAAGGCCGGCCAGGGAATGGGATTGCAAGTTCTGTCACCATCTTCGTGAAGGAAACGTCGCTGCTGATTTCTTAGCCAAGGAGGTTGTGGACGAGTCTGGAAGGGTGATTGTTCTTCCTGAGCCTCCCTCCTCTATGCCGTTAATTCTTCAAGCTGATGCTCAGGGAGTTTGTTTCCAGGTACGGCTAGAGGTCCTTGTTAGACAAAAAAATTAATTCCTCACAATTATTCATGGTTTTTTAATAGTTATTATTTGATTATTTTAATATAATAATCAAATTGAGGGTTACACATTTTGTAACTATCAAATGACTTTTTAATAGTTATTATTTGGCTATTTTAATATAGCCAATAAATTGAAGGTTACAAATTTGTGATTAATTTCAATAAATTGAGAGTTACAAATTTTGTAATTATTTCTATTTTAAATTTTGAATTAAATTCTTAGGCTCATTTGTGCCTATAAATACCAAGATTTTCAGGAGCCTAAAACACATAATTTTCAGATTCTTTTCTTGTTTCTACTCTCTAAATATTTGCATTTTGGGCAACCTTGATCGGGTCAGTTCACCCACGCTTCCCAGTGGATGTGCACATTGTAGGAGGCAAAGTTGCGAGCACCTGGGTTTTATCTTGGAGTCGCTCTTAAGCATTTGTACATGCACATATGGAGCCTATAACGGCTTTAGGACAGTGGTTTTCCGTGACTCACAAGCCAACTCCTTCTGTTTTCTTTATTTTATTATATTATACATTACTGCTTAATATATTGTGTTAAAATTATTTTGATTTCTACAAGCATATGTTAATTATCTATTTAGTTTTTATCACCAATTATATAAAAAAAATTCCAACAGCTAAAGCCGTTATAATATTATTAACATATGGTATCATAGCTAGGCTTTGCATATATTAGATACCTAGTTTTATATACTATATTGTATATGTATGGTTTTTATTTTTCATGATATGTATAATATGTTTATATATAGGAATTTTGAATGTGTTACATATATTTATCCATATATATATGAGAATTTTGTTTGTATTACATACTATAGTTTTTTTTTAAAGTAAATCATTGATTCAAATATATATACATGTTTGTGTGAATTTTTGTTAAAAAGGTGATTATATGGATAGATTGAATTTTTAATTTAGAAAGAACAAAATAAATTCAAGTACGAGACATATATATTCATTATATGTAAGACTTTTACGCTAAAGACAACTTTGAAGTAAAAAATCAATTACAATGTTACAACACTAAATCATTACATTATTACAATAAAATGACAATAAATGACTGCCTTCATTCACTTGAGAATGTTATCAAACCATGTGCTCTTTTGTTGATCAGTGTTGATTCAGTGATTTTGATCTACTTGCCACTGTTTTGCATGTCTCTAACAGTAAATTATTATTATATTATTTTTGTAATTATTATGTAAGTATATATACATATTAAGTATGAGTTTAAGTATCATTTTGTTAATGTTGTAAATGTTATATAAAAAAAATCAAATCAAACCATTATTACATTATAAATGAAAACCATGATTATATCTATTGACCCTTATCTAATTTTAATAATGACAAAACACTACTCTAATTGTACTAACAGTTTTATCTAAGTATTTAAATGGTAAAAGCTTTCAACAAAGAAACAAGAGGCAATAACTCAACCAGTATCAGACGTCAAGACAAGATAGAAGATATAGAATAGGCATTAAGGTATTAAAACCAATTATAAATCTCTTATGTTCAAGTACGTGGCTTGTCTTATGGCTTTTTTTACAAAAGAATTTTGACAAAACTATTAATTCAAATACTTCCAAGTTAAAAACAATTTTTTACATGAAAAACTAGGTTGAAGGGCAACCCAATCGACTGGTATCTGGGACGTGAGTTCCCAGTTGACTGGTACTCTCCCACAGCCTAAAAGTGAGATTTCTCACTTGATCCAGTAGTCGACTAGTATAAAGAACCAGTCGACTGGTAATTCAAAAATATGACCGTTTAAAACGCGGGACTTGAGCGTTTAATGCATCAAACCTACCAAGTCAGTGTCTAACGGCAATATTGATTCAAAGCTATATAAACCCACTTCAATGAATATCTAAAACAAGAAGATTACACATTCAATTCATAAGTTTGCTCATTAATTCTCAAAAGCTTTGAAAAATTTATTGTTGAGCCATTCTTCAAGCTTTTTCTTGAAAGAGGGATATTGTTTATTTGTAAAAGCATTCATTGCTATCACTCTACCATTTACTTTACAGCAAATCACATTTATTGTAAAGGGGAAAGAGTTGCAATAACTCTTAGAATGTTTAGAATTAAACATTTCTTTGTAAGCTTCCGTGAGGAAGGGATTAGCTTCCGCAAGGAAGAGAATAGCTTCCGTGAGGAAGAGATTGGTTGTAAGGTTTGTACAACACCTGTGAAGTTGTACGACTAGAAGTTTTAGTGGATTACTTCAATGAGGTTCCTTGAAGAGAGTGGACATAGGGTCGGAAGGAATCCGATATTGTCGAACCACTATAAACTGAGTTTGTACTTTCTCTTCTTTAAACTCTTTTACTTAGAGCACATTACTTGTTTGTATGCTTGTGCATTTAATTGTTTTTATAAACTTGCAAATAATTAGCAAAATTTTTAAAAACCCATTTCATCCCCCTCTTAAGTTAGAACCACAGTCTACAATTGGTATCAGAGCCTCGTTCTCAATTTCAGACTTAAAATCTTTGAGTTGATTCGATGGTATCAAATAGCTATTCTGAAGGAAATTCTTACACTAGAACTTCCTTGTTCAATGGCTCCAACTATAACTATTGGAAAAACATGATGAAAATATTTGTCAAAGGATAAGATTACAATCTATGGAGGGTCATTGAGGAAGGACCTAGAATTCCTACAAAGGAAATAACTATTAGAGAAAACAATCATACAATGTTTAAACTCAAAACTGAGTTCAATGAAGAGGATTGTAGAATGATGTCTCTAAATAGTAGAGCCACAAGTATTTTACATTGTGCTTTAGATATTTCTGAATATAATAAAATTTCTGCTTGTGTTTCGGCTAAGGAGATTTGGGATAAATTGCAAGTTACATATGAAGGAACTAGCGAAGTTAAAAAATCAAAATTTTATATGCTAGTGTCCGAGTATGAATCCTTCAAAATGTCTCATAATGAAACAATTTCTCAAATGAACTCACGTTTCACCACTATTTTTAACAGTTTGAAGCTTCTTGGTAGGAACATTGAGGAATTTGAACTAACAAAGAAAATCTTGAGGTCTTTGCCATCCATTTGGAGGCCAAATATCTCGAAAAACTTGATTTCAAAACACTTATCGGATCACTATTGACATACGAGGTGGAAGAAATGAATCTCGTTGTCAATGATGATGAGAAGAAGAAAAAGGTGATTGCTCTCAAAGCCTCTACGAGCAACAAAGAGAAAGAAACGGAAGAAGAGGTGGAGAGCAACGAAGAAGATGGTGAGATGGCCTTAATCACTAAGCAATTTCACATATTCTTGAAGAAGAGCAAGAAACCATACACAAATGATCCCACTTCAAAAAAAGAACCACTTGTGTGTTATGGTTGCAAGAAGTCCGGTCACATCAAGGCCGATTGTATAGCGACAAGTAAACTATATAAGAGCTTCAAAAAGAAAGCTATGATTGCAACCACTTTGAGTGATGATGAAG
Source organism: Bretschneidera sinensis (assembly GCA_023935145.1). Classification (NCBI taxonomy): domain Eukaryota; kingdom Viridiplantae; phylum Streptophyta; class Magnoliopsida; order Brassicales; family Akaniaceae; genus Bretschneidera; species Bretschneidera sinensis. The sequence continues at coordinate 95,536,098 of CM043704.1, forward strand.
AAGAAGAATCCTCGGACAATAAGGTCGGATACGAGGAGATTGCCAACCTATGTCTTATGGCAATTGACGACGAAAATGAGGTACCAAATTCTTCTCCTTCTAATAATAACATTGTTAGTAGTAGTGAAGAATTAATAAAGGTCATAAATGAAATGCATGAAGAATTGAAGAAATTCGATTCTAAACACCATTCTAAAAAATGAGGTGTTCTCTCTTTCTAAAGAGATGGAAGGCTTAAAGGAGAAAAAGAAAAACTATCTTTATTGCTTTATAATTATTCTCAAGATTTTCTTAAAGATGAAAATGAAAACTAAAAGAAGAAAATAATAGAATTAAACGGCATTTTATCAAGACTTATGCTTGGAAAAGAAAAGCTAGATAAAGTGTAATCTTGCCAAAGATTAAGTGAAGGAAAATCTGGGTTAGGTTATTCTCCATTAGGCAAGCAAAAATCAAAAGATACCTTATTCATGAAAGCATGATGTATGAATGAAGCCTCTACTTCAAACACCACTAGCAAGGTTAAAAGCAATCATTTAATGAATGCTAGTAGGTCTAAAAATACTAATTCTAATGCATATACAAGAATTAAGCATCCTAGAAATACTCATGCATATATGTATGCTCACTCAAGAAATGCAAATGCGAGGAACAATCATTCAAGAAATGCATATACACATCCTAGGAGTAACCACTATATGAATCATGGAGATAATATGTATACTCAAAACTTGCACACTACACATGCATATCATAGGAATTACCATCATGTGTATCCTAGAAATAACATGCATGTTCACAATAATGCAAGCATATATCCTAGAAATCACCATCATACATTTTCTAAAAATGACATGCACAATAGAAACATGTATCCTAGGAATACTCATCCAATGAGCTACAAACATGCACAACTAAGAAATTCTAGAAATTTCAATAACTATTATCCTAGGATTGTGCATCATCAACATGTCTATAGATATAGAATACCTTACAATGTTAAGAAAGTATGGGTCCCTAAAGGAACCGTATATTCTAGGACTAACCCCAAAGGACCCAAGAAATTTTGGGTACCTAAGAGTGCAATTGTGTATCATTGTGTGATGTAGATATGTCTCCACACCAAAGAAAAAGGTAACTGTTGGTACCTTGATAATGGATGCTCAAAGTACATGATCAGTGATCGAAGTATATTCAAAGAGCTAACTCTAAGAGATGGCGGACATGTCACCATTGAAGACAACACAAAAATAAAGATCATCGGACATGAAAAAGTTGGTAATGATTTCTCAACCATTGATCATGTATTATTTGTGCAAGGCCTTAAGCCAAATTTACTAAGTATTAGTCAACTATGTGACGAAAGCAACAAAGTCATATTTGAAACCTCTCATTGTCTAGTTATAGACATCAAGAGTAACAAGATCAAGTTTGTTGGCCATAGACAGGAAAATGTCTATATAGTTGATTTAAAATTCTTGCATTCGGAAAATGAAAAATGTTTTTTCGCATTTAGTGAAAACCCATGGCTATAGCATAGAAGGCTTGGTCATGTGAATATGGATTTGCTTAAAATCATTTCAAGAAAAGATTTAGTCATTGGACTTCCGAAAATCAAATTTGAAAAAGATAAGGTGTGTGATGCTTGTCAAATAGGAAAACAAACTAGAATTTCTTTTAAATAAAAAAATGTAGTCTCAACTACTAGACCATTGGAACTTTTGCATATGGACTTATTTGATCCAATAAGTACCATTAGTCTAGGTGGCCATCAATATGCTCTTGTTATTGTTGATGGCTATTCAAGATATACCTTTGTTATCTTTATTGCTTACAAGGATGAAGCTTACAAAGGAATAGAAAACTTTTGTAAAAAGATTCAAAAAAAAAAAAAAAGAATTTGTATTTCAAGCATTATAAGCGATCATGGAAAAGAATTTGAAAACCAAGCTTTTCAAAATTTTGTGATGAAAATGGAATTGTTCACAACTTTTCGACTCCTAGAACTCCTCAACAAAATGAAGTTGTTGAGAGGAAAAATAGAGTTTTAGAAAAATTTGCAAGAATAATACTTTGTGAAAATAGCTTGTCAAATTACTTTTGGGCGGAAGCCGTAAACACCTTTTGCTATATCTTAAATAGAATTTTAATTAGGCATATGCTTAACAAAATTCCATATGAATTATGGAAAGGTAAAAAGCCTAATATCTCTTATTTTCGTGCTTTTGGTTGTAAATGCTTTATCCTAAATAACAATAAAACTAAACTGGGTAAATTTGAGTCAAAAACCGATAAGGGGATATTCTTAGGATATTCAACCTTTAGTAAAACGTATAGAGTCTTCAACAAGAGAACACTAGTGGTAGAAGAATCCGTAAATATAGCCTTTGATGAGTCTAACCCAATTAGTAGTAGAGTAGTTTCTTTCAATGGTGATGCAGATTTCATTCCAAGAACAAAAATGCCTACTCCCATTGTTGACCCAAATGAGATCCCACCTCAAACAAATCAAGAGATAGAATCTCTCAAACTTGACCAACTATCTACAAGTCAACAAAATGATAGTTTTCCCAAAGATTGGGAGTATGCAAATTATCACCCAATCGATCAAATGATTGGCGATCCTTCACAAGGGGTAAGAACTCGTTCCTCTATTAGAAATATTTGCAATTTTGTAGCCTATCTATCTCAAATAGAACCTAAAACATTTGTAGAAGCTAAGGAGGATGTTGATTGGATAAATGCCATGCAAGAAGAAATAAATCAATTTGAAAGAAACAATGTATAGAATCTAGTTCCTAGACTAAAGAATTATACAATAATAAGAACTAAATGGGTATTTAGAAATAAAATGGATGAAAATGAAATAGTAAGTAGGAATAAGGCTAGACTAGTTGCTAAGGGATATAATCAAGAAGAATTAATAGACTTTGATGAGACCTATGCTCCCGTAGCAAGATTAGAAGCTATTCGAATGTTATTAGCCTTTGCATGGTTTAACAAGTTTAAATTATTTCAAATGGAAGTAAAAAAGTTCCTTTTTAAATGGCTTTATAGAAGAAGAGGTATATGTTGAGCAACCTCTTGTTTTGAAAATCCTAGTCTTCCAAATTATGTCTACAAGCTTTCTAAAGCCCTACATGGGTTGAAGCAAGCTCCGAGAGCATGGTATGAAAGATTAAGTAAGTTTTTGATTGAAAATAATTTTAAAGAGGAAAAATAGACATAACTCTCTTCACAAAAACTCACAAAAATGACACACTACTAGTCCAAATATATATTGATGATATCATATTTGGTGCTACTAATGAATCTATATGTCAAGAGTTTGCTAAGTGCATCCAAGGTGAATTTGAAATGAGCATGATAGGAGAGTTTACCTACTTCCTTGGACTTCAAATCAAACAATTGAAAGGAAACATCTTCATCAATCAATCAAAATACACCAAGGAGCTACTAAAAAGGTTTGGGGTAGAAAGCTCAAAGTCACTTGGCACTCCTATAAGCACTTCAACAAAACTTGACCTTGATGAAGGAGGTAAGTGTGTAGACACTAAAACTTATAGAAGCATTATAGGAGCTTTACTTTATTTAACTGCAAGTAGACCTGATATAATGCTCAGTGTATGCATATGTGCTAAATTTCAAGCTAATCCTAATGAATCACATGTGATTTCAGTAAAAAGAATCCTTAGATATCTACAAGGGACTTTGTAGGATATTCAGATGCTGATTTTGCGGGGTGTAGGCTAGATAGAAAAAGTACTAGTGAAACATGCCAATTCTTAAGTGCAATGCTAATCTCTTGGTTTTCCAAGAAATAAAACTCGGTTGCGCTATCAACCGCTGAAGCGGAATACATAGCAGCCGGAAGTTGTTGTGCGCAAGTGTTATGGATGAAACAACAACTAGAAGACTATGGCATGAACCTTATAGATATTCCAATTCATTATAATAACACCAGTGCTATCAACTTAACCAAAAACTCTATTCAGCATTTTAGAACTAAACACATAGAAATTAGACATCATTATAAGAGATCATGCTCAAAAAGGTGATATAAGACTAGAATTCATTCCTTTAGAAGATCAAATAGCTGATATTCTTACAAAACCATTAAGTGAAGCTAGTTTTTGTAAGATTAGACTGTCAATGGGCTTAATAGACTATGATAAACTGTATGTTTGATTACATCGTCATTTATCATATGTATATTTGACATCTAGTGAATGAGTATTAAACCTTATTTAATATTTCCCTCACTCAAGATGGCACAGATAAACAAATTTCGTGCTAAAACTCTAAGCTGGAGCTTTCTTTTAAGTTCCTAGTCGGCTGGTAAGTTGACCCCAGTCGACTTGTAATGCACTGCCTTTTCACCCAGTCGACTAGTCCAAGTACCCAGTCGACTGGTAGAATAAGACCCTGTTTGGTGCCAAATTTTTGAATTTCTGGTAGCTACCTAGTCGACTGGTATGAATAACCTAGTCGACTGGTATTTCTCTGCCAGCTTACTCAGTCAGTCGTATCCCGACCCAATCGACTGGTACGTAAAAAATTTCCAAATCAATGAAGGACCCAGTTAACTAGTGCCCTTACCCATCGACTAGTATCACGATTCTATAAATAAGTGCTTCAATTTTTCATAAATTTCACGCCATTTTCAAAACCCTAAAGCTTTCTCTCTCTAGAAAATCTCCATTTTCTGTCCAAATTCTCACAAAAACACTCTATAGAAACCTTAATCTCATCCCTCATCATCTTTATTTCAACTTTCCACGGTTGAAAGTTTTTTTTTCCCTAAAAATCTCTCAGATCTCCCTAAAAACACTTTTTTTTAAATGTTTGAGAGAATCCGGATCAAAACCATGGTTGGAGGACCTCACACGCCTACAAAACCATGGTCTAAGAAATCCACAACACCAGATGCCAAAGAAAAAGGCTTGGCGGGATCTTTGAGCAAAAAAGCGATGACAGAGCTCGACGACTCACTCTTCTGTAGTCCAGCCGCCAAAGAGAGGTATAATTCTATCATTCGACACAAAAATATCATGACGGGTAGATTCATTGATTTTGATTCTATCCATCATGCAAACTTTGACATATTACCTCCCTTTGAGGCAGTGTACTTGACACCACTTGTCAAGATTCACCAAAAGTACTACCCATGCATGATTCACTAGTTCTACGCGAACTTGGTGAAACCTAGTCCACTGGCTATTCGTTTCAGAATTAGTGTGATGGGCATGGAGTTTGAGGTGAACACTGACCTCCTGGTGAGCATCTTGGGGATCCAATGAAGTCTGGACGGATGGCCGGACAACTTTGATTATGAGGAGGTATGTCAGATCATTAGGGGAGACCCTAACTTCAATCTTTTGGTCCACTACATTTCACACATGTAGTGACATGCCCCTCGATTCAAAGTTGTTCAATCTCATCGTGAGTTGGACCATCCATCCACGAATTGGGAGTCGGGGCTATCTCTCGAAGATAGACACCGTATTGATTTGGTGTCTCAAAACTGGACTCCACTTCAATATCTACCCTCTACTGCTCACCAACATGATCTACAGAGAAGCTAGTGACTCCGGGTGTCTTCCCTATGGGATGCTCATCACCTTCATCCTCCATCACTTTCGGGTTTCTCTTCCCACCTTTGAGGCTCAAGACATTAGGCCTAAGGACATTATCAATGCCTCATCTCTAAAGAAGATGGGGTGCACTATCTGTGATGGATTGATCTATTCTAAGGCCGGGAAGAACATAAGGATTAGAGAGGGTGACAGCAGCAAGGAGGACGATGAGGGTCCTAGTGATGCAGCCCCTCCCACTGCTATGGACACTGATGACCAAGCACTACATCACGGTGGTTCCAATACTGGTCAGGCTGGGTACGATAATCTACTCCAGACTATTTCGAGCCTCCAGCTATCCATGCAGCCTGGGTTCTAGAGCTTGAGCTCTTTTGTTAATTCCATGCACTATGACATCCGTTCACTTCAAGACAACTTTGAGCTGCACCGGGAGCAAACAGAGGGCTCTTTGGCTGAGCTTCAGGATCTAATTCGAGATGGCATTGATTCTCTCACTCGTTGAGCTTCCTGTTTTATCCTTTTTTTCTTGTATATATAGCTTTTAGATGATCTTATCACAAACATTTACTACTTTATCATACATTTCTGTTATTGTATTCGATAATTGGCTTCTAGAAGCCTGTGATGTATGGATACTTGTATATATTTACCTATATTTCAGTTATCTAGCTTATGGTTCATATACTTGCTTTACTTTTAAGCTATATGATTACTTGGTTTAAGTCATTTGTACTCCACAATATACTTTAACTACTTATGCTAGTGTGAAAATTTCTGGTTCTTCCCGGAAAGTTTTTCTAGCTCCGAATAAAGCCTAGTTTTCGTATACAAGTTTTTTTTTATGTATTATCTTATTGTCTATAGTATCCATGTTACTTATTTTTTGAGTTTGCATCCTCTTTTCTGCTGTTGTCAAAACGGGAGAGAAAAATGAGAAAAAAGAGAAATATCAATGTAAACTTAAATAGAGCATAGATTTAAAGGGAGCATTGCTACGAAGACCTTGATGAATATAAGTATGTTTTACTTTGCTTGGTTGGGTTGTTTATAAACTACTTTTGAACTACTTTACAGGTTGTTTTATCCGAAAAACAGAGGAAACTCTGCCAATTTTCTTCTAAAAACCCAACACTTAGTTTTTAAAACTGTTTTCTCTCATTAGTTTTATCATCATCAAAAAGTGGGAGTTTGTTAACCTTTATCTAATTTTAGTAATGACAAAATACTACTTTAATTGTACTAACAATTTTATCTAAGTGTTTAAATGGTAAAAGCTTTCAGCAAAAAAACAATATGCAAGAACTCAACTAGTATCAGACGCCAAGACAAGACAGAAGATATAGAATATACATTAAGGTATTAAAACCAACTGTAAATCTCTTATGTTCAAGTACATAGATTGTCTTATGGCTTTTTTTACAAAAAAAATTTGACAAAACTATTAATTCAAATATTTCCAAGTTAAAAACAGTTTTATTAAATGAAAAACTAGATTGAAAGGCAACCCAGTTGACTGGCTCAAATGTACCAATCGACTGGGGTATGAGACAAAATGTCCCTAGTCAACTGGCATCTGGGACAGTGAGTTCCCAGTTGATTGGTGCTTAGGAATCAATCGACTAGTACTCTCCCACAGCCTAAAAGTGCGATTTCTCACTTGACCCAGTCGACTGGTATAAAGAACCAATCGACTGGTATAAAGAACCAGTCGACTGGTAATTCAAAAATATGATCGTTTGAGACATGTGACTTGAGCATTTAGTGCACCAAGTCAGTGTCTAACGGTCATATTGATTCAATACTATATAAACCCACTTTAATGAGCATTTAAAACAAGAAGGTTACACATTCAATTCATAAGTTTGCTCATTAATTCTCAAAAGCTTTGAAAAATTTATTGTTGAGCCATTCTTCAAGCTTTTTCTTGAAAGAGAGATATTGTTCATTTGTAAAAGTATTCATTGCTATCTCTCTACCATTTAATTTACAGCAAATCACATTTATTGTAAAGGGAAAAGAGTTGTAATAACTCTTAGAGTGTTTAGAATTAAACACTTCTTTGTAAGCTTCTGTGAGGAAAGGATTAGCTTCCGCAAGGAAGGGAATGGCTTTCGAGAGGAAGGGATTGGTTGGTAGGTTTGTACAACACCCATGAAGTTGTACGACTAAAAGTTTTAGTGGATTACTTCAAGGAGGTTCCTTGAAGAAGTGGACGTAAGGTCGGAAAGAATCTGATATTGCCAAACTACTATAAATTGAGTTTAAACTTTCTCTTCCTTAAACTCTTTTACTTAAAACACATTACTTGTTTGTATGCTTGTGCATTTAATTGTTTTTATAAACTTTCAAATAATTAGCAAAAGTTTTTAAAAACCCAACTCACCCCCTCTTGGGTTAGAACCCCAGTCTACAATACCAATGTAATAATCACTATAAAGAATTGTTGTAAATGTTATAAATGTTTAATGAATATATAAAAAATAAAAAAACGTTTGTCCATTTAATAGAAAGTTTAGGCATAGAGCTTGGATGTTTTTTTGAATTTCTGTGTCTTCATTGAATATAAGTTAATTATTTATCATAGAGTGTCATGGTAATGTGATATCAACAAAAACATAATAATCACCTGATTTTTTTATTGATTTTAAAAAAAGAGATGAAAATTAAAATAACAATATATATATATTGTGAATTATTATAAGACCTAGTGTTTTTGATATGTGACCAAGTGTTTTATATATGTGTTTTATATATATTCTAGTGTTTTATATATTTCGAAATATTTTCATGTCTCTATTTACACATGTGGTATCAAAATCTTCTTGTATAACTTATTCTTAGAATTTGGTTGAAAATTTTGCACTCTAAATAAGAGATATCTGTTAATGTAAGAAAATAGTTTTATGAATTATTAAGAAATATGTATATATATAAAGAATATTATATATAATTCTTAGAATATATTCAGTGACTTAGAACTATTTGTTTCATATATTAGCCTATGACCATTCAAATATATAGTGTAAATGGTAGCACCAAATTTGTTAAATAGAGTGCATTGATCCAAAAACCTAAGTTAGAAACTAAATTGGAGCAAAACTTATATAAATTAAAAGTAAGAGAGATTTTACGCCTGAATCTTTCAGTCAAAGTTTGATTGGTGGCTGATATAAAGCTTTTGTAGAAATATATATATATATATATATATATATATATAGACATTTTTAAAAATAAATAAATACGAAAAACAATCATAAGTATCTACATAAAGCATTTCATAACTCTAACAATAGGAGAAAATTAAAGACCATAAAAACAGATATACCCATTATTAGCAAATAAATTAAGCTTCGACTTTAAATACTTTGCACAACATGATTGAGAAAGAAAATAAACATGGATAAATTATATGAGTGTTGAAAGTTACATTACTATGAGGGAAATGAAGAAGAAAATTAAAAATTTTGAAATGATTTGTAATCAAATAGATAGAATGAAAAATAAATAAAGAAAGAATCTTAGGAAACTAAGTAAAAAAAAATCACTAACAAAAATCTAAAATAGTAGAAAAATGCTTTTGAAATATGGAAAAATAGACCTCTAAAGCTTGATATTCTAAAATTGTGGGGGTGTCTAGCTAAGGTAGCTATACTCGAACGAAAGAGAAAGAAAATAGGATCCAAAACTGTAGATGTTGTTTTTATAGGTTATGGTAATGCAAACAGGTTCTTAGTGATAAACTCTGAAATAAGTGAAATATCCAATAACACAATAAAAGAAGTTAGATGCAAAATATTTTGAGGATATATTTCTTTTAAAATTTAAGATACCAGTTCAACCTTTTAAGGTTTAATTAAATGAGGAAATTTTCTAGTTCATCCCTAGGAAATAAATCTGAAACTTATTTTGAACTTAAAAGAAGTAAGAAAGCTAGAATTGAAAATAATTTTGGAAATGAATTCTTTAGGAGAGCATTTTACCTATAGTAAGGTTATATCTTGTGGAGATATACCTTTATGTAAGTAAGTTATTGATAATAAATTTAAATTAATAATACATGATAATACTTAAGTTTTATTAGACTTACCTCCCGGGGGTAAGCCTATAGGTTGTGAGTAGGTTTTCAAGAAAAAGATGAAACCTTATGGAAGTACCATGAAGGCTAAGTTAATAGTTTTAGATACAATTTGTATAGAGACTGAGTGGTTAAAAAGATAAAAATTGGTGGATATTCCTTTTTGTGAACAAACTTGTGCCCTCCATATATATCCATTTTGATTGTAAAGTTGTGATATATCTTATACGAAAATCTCATTCTAATAAGAAGATGAACAAACATATTCAAATGAGATATAAGTCAGTCAGAGGACTGTTGAGTATAAGTGTTATATCTCTAGAGTTTGTGAGATTTGAAAATAATATAGCTGACAGCTTGACTAAAGGTCTACCTATGGGGGGTATACTTGGTACATCGAGGGGGATGGGCTTAGCCTATAAAGAGTCACCAACAGAGATAACCTAACCTTTGTGATTAGAGATCCCATGAAGAAAGTTCAATGGGTAGAAACAATATACAACGCATGAATCAATTTTAGCACTACTTTTGAGGAGCATTCTCCATGAGAGTATCTCTTTCCCATCCCTAAGGTGATAGTGCTTATTAGTGTGATGTTTAGGATTGGTATTTACCATTAATTAGACCGAGGTGGGTATTACGCGAGGTACTTGTCACATGTACCTTTGAAGGCTCACCTAAGTGAGAGTTATCGTGAGGCCACGATTATGGAATTAGGCTATTCCCTAGAGACTCTCATGAGAATCAAGATAAGAACGCATAACCATTAATAGTGCTAATTCAATGTGTAGTCCATTACGATTTCCTCATATGAATACTGTCAACACTAAGTGCAGGCTCAAGTCCTAAAGACTCTTGCACCTATTGCATAGTACTAGAGTTGCTCTTATATATTTTCTATATTTTATTTTATTTTATTTTGAGTTTCGAAATTTTAAAACTTGTGGGGGATTGTTAGAAAATTTTTTGAATTCCTCACAATTATTCATGGTTTTTTAATAGCCATTATTTGACCATTTTAATATAATAGTCAAATTGAGAGTACATATTTTGTAACTATCAAATGACTTTTCAATAGTTATTATTTGACTATTTTAATATAACAAATAAATTGAAAGTTACAAATTTGTAATTAATCTTAATAAATTGAGAGTTGCGAATTTTGTAATTATTTTTATTTTAAAATTTGAATTAAATTCTTAGGTCCATTTGTGCCTATAAATACCAAAATTTTCAAGAGCTAAGACATCTAATTTTCATATTCTTTTCTGATTCTTTTCTTGTTTTTACTTTCTAAATATTTGTATTTTGGGCAATCTTGATCGGGTCGGTTTACCCTCGCTTCCTAGTGGATGTGCACATTGTAGGAGGCAAAGTTGCGAGCACCTAGGTTTTATCTTGGAGTTGGTCTTAGCTATTTGTACATGCATGTTGGGAGGCTGTAACAACTTTATGACAGTGGCTTTCCGCGACTCACAAATCAGCTCATTCTGTTTTCTCTATTTTAATTAATTAATTTATTTTATTATACATTATTGCTTAATATATTGTGTTAAAATTATTTTGATTTCTACAAACATATGTTTTGAAATTATCTATTTAATTTTTATCACCAATTATATAAAAAAAAATCCAACTATCCTTAATGAAAGTATTTTAGTCTGTTAACATTTAATTTTTTATAAGTAATTTTTGTGAGATATTTTTTTATCAATTTGGATTAATTATGATTGAGATTTAGGGTGTTTTAATATACTTTTAATATTGATGTAATTTTGTAATTTTTCTTTTATTTATGATATTTCATTAAAAAATAAATATTGTTTACGTAATAGTATTAATCATTCAAATAGGCATGCCACGTGACGTAAAAAATTGGCCATACCATTAGTCATTACCATGAGACTGACGTAGCACACGTTATCTTATGTGAACCGACTCCTTCCATACATGTTGGATTTTTATAAACTTCTCCGATTTAAAAAAAAAAGTCGGTCAACGACCAATTGCTACTTACGTGTACCATTTGCCTTCTCTCTCTACATGTCGGCTGCCATGTCATCATCTACAGCAACCCTCCCAAAAAAAATTCAGTTACTTCACTTTCTTTCTTATATTAATTACCATTAACATTTGTCCACTTGGAGTTGCTGATGATAGAAAGAATATGTAACATATTTGATATGCAAAAATCCATCTTTCAAGGCGACACGTGACTTGATTATGAACAATATTTTTTTATTAGAGATAAAATGATAAAAAGATATTTTATGGTAAATCTGTAATTATTATATCCAAATCTCTTGTTCAATCTTTGTAATTCAAATCAACGATGTAGATCGTTGAATATTAATATGTTTTCAAATTAATATCAATCACTTTTTATTATAAATATAAAAAAAATACATAAATCATTTCTGGTTAGTTATTTTTAATCTGAATCGATATTTATTGCTTTAATCGTTTTCTTTTTTTTTACAAATTAACTGATTTAAGCATCTAAAGGTTATCTCAAAGATCTCACTCTAAGTCACCTAGTGCTTCTTTTAATATTATGTTCAAGAATAACATAACCCAGTTGCAAGTTTTCGTATCCGATCATTTTAGATTTTGGACATAACAATATTCATGTGCTTTAATTTACGTTTTTTTTTTATTTTGTTATGAAAACCTGAATATTCATAATTATTTATTCTAAATTATGTATATAAATCATTGGATGATTTTTAACGGATCTAGTTTAAAATCAGATAGTCTTCAAAACGATTTATATTTTTTAAAAAAAATTTAAAATATACGAAACATACACTTCAAAATAAAAATTGTTTGAAATATTCAAAAGTTGAGAAATAGATTTTAAAAAAACTGAATTTGTTTCATATGCATAAACTCTAAAATCATTTCATCAAATTCTAACTAATTTTTAATTTCACAACTATTTTATTAAAACTATTTCATAAACATTTTTTATTGTTAAAAACAGACACTACAACCAAACCAAACGATTCATTTACTATGATTACTACGGTCTAAAACAACTCATGTTGCTATGAAAAGCAATAATAAAATTCATAAGATACCGTGTGGGAATTTATAAAATTGATTTTATTTTATTTTTAAAAAAATAATATATAAAAAATAGTTTTTAATTCCAATATTAAGATTTAAAGCTTGGAAATTGGTGTTAAATGTGTTACGTAGCACGGAGTAGTCTGCAAGTCTTTTCAATATGATATTAACCTTGGGTAAATTAAGTTTCTTTCAAATTTTTTCTTTTTTCCTTTTTGTTAGATTTTTTATCAGTTCCCTTAGGGAAGAATTTTAATTAATTTTAAAAAATTGGTTTATAATTTTATATTTATTTATTTCAATATGTTGAGGTAATAGTTATAGTCTCTTATGTTGTTCTTTATTATTAGAGATATGATGAGAGTTTTGAATGTATTGAAATTTTGAGTTGTCAAGTAAAGATGGCATTTACAACTAGAACTAAGTTAAATTTTTTTATTGTATTAAGACTTTAAAGTGAAAGTTTGACGATTTTATTATTTTTAAAATTATAATTAAAAATTAATAAAATAATTAATTTACTGATGAATTTAAGTATAAAATTTACCGAATAATGTTAACTCTTTATCTTCGTACTTAAAATTTGAGTGCTTGACCTTTTAGAAGAAAACCCAACACTTTTTTCTTGTCTTTTCAAGGAATCAAATTCTTAGAGTAACTTTTAGTGCGACCCTTTTACATGTGAGCTAAAGGGTATTTACTTTTATCCAATTACCAAGCTCAGCACCCATGTTTTTTCTCTTTATTCTTCGATTCCTTTTTAGGTTTTTTTTTCATCTCTTGAAATAAGCATGCCAAGTAAAGAAGAATCTAATCACGAAAAATGTTGTGGCCCCTGGCTCGATTTTAGCCTATATATAATACATAAAACCCAAAAAAATTATAAAATCAAAATTTTTAACTTTATTTAAACTACAATTATACGTTCTTATATTAAATTCTATTAATATATTTTAAAATCATATCATCGTTAATTCAAATTGATCACTTCAAATAACCACAACTCTGCTTAGATAGTATGTGAAACGATCGAGAGCGGACTCTTTCGGATATAATCCAAGTCAAGAGTAAAATTGTGAAAACAACTGTGTGATGGAAAACTACTTTTACTTTCGAAATGTATCATGATCACACAAAATGAGAGTAGTTTAGTCTTTTTAACGATCAACTCTTAAAAAAATTATCATTATGAAATAATCGGAGGTTTAGGGTTTAAGAATGTATTGATATACTTTTAAGTTAAATAGTGTGATTGTAATTTGTACCAAATTATAATAAGGTTTATGCATCCAAAACTATGGTTTAATTTTACATGTTCTTTCTTCTTATTAAAAAAAAAATAGTTACATGTACCACTCAAATTATTTTTTCATTTAAAAAACTTTTCAAATAAGAAATATATATACCACTTTTTTAGTATCTTAGTATTAGACTTTTCGCCCACTAAACCACTCATTTCTTTTTAAAAAGAAAGTTTCATATTCAAATCATCTACCCTTATTTCCTAATTATAAAAAAAGTAATCTTATAAATAATTATTACTAATCTATGAATTTTTTTATAATATCCAATCTATGGTGTGCCCTTTGACAATCTTAAATTAACAACCTGAATAAAATAAATATTAATTAATTAGTTTCGTACAAACATGAACTTTCTAATTAAAATACTACTAATTATAGTCTTTCATAATTGCTTATTCAATTCCAATAAAAATAATAATTTCCCTTTCAACAATCTAAGGTATCATTAAGTCAAATAGTAAATTTAATTTATAATTGTTAAAATAGTTTTTAAAATAAATTATAATAAAACATCAATAGAGTTAAAAAAATGTTTTATAGTTAATAAAATAACTGTAAAATAATGTATTTAACGTAAATTCAAATTTTTAGATTTCGATTGGATCTAATTTTTATTTTTTAAAACATAATTTATTTTATGATTTCTACCAAACGGTTGCTTGGAGTCTATTCATAACTGCAACTTCAGGCTGAGTTCACTGTAGATCCAAAAATTAATCACACAATACCGAAAACAATCTTATTAGCCAGTTATAATTAAAGCATTCATTACCGTTATTGGAGAAAAATTACTAACTACTTCGTTGTCGGGCAGCAATTATGACGTGCATTTATCTATTTTTTTATTTTCATAAAAGAAAACTAAATGCTTTTTTATAATCAAAATAAAACTAAATACAAGTACTAGCAATACTTTCTGAAATGTCAACCATATTGCTCAACCTTTAACCAAGGACTGGTGATACAAATATAACCAAGTTTAGTGATAATTATTATGGAATCAAAAAAATTTATTTATAATTTTTTATTGTTATTTTCTTAAATTTTAAGTAAAACAAAGGAGGGAAAAGTAAATAGAAAGGGTGGAAGCAAACTTTTTTTATTTTATATTTTTGGAATTAAAAAATAGAAGAAATGATGAAAAGATTTTTGTTATTAAATATAAAAAAAAGGTTAATTAAGATGAAAAAAATCGCGAGTGTAGGAGGAAATCCCACACATAGTGCATGTAAAAAAATCTAGTCTTTTTTTATATATTAGTGAGGAATGGATCAAACTAAAGACTCTTATGTGAAAAATAACGTAGGTAAGTATTAGATCAAGAGGTTTAGATTTGAAAAAACTTGGATAATAAAAAATTTCTTATTCTTAGGTTCTTTAAGTTTTATTTATAAAAATAATAATTTAAAAAATACTCTTTGTTATTTAAGATCAATCTTTACTATTCAATAAAATCCATAAAAACCAAAACAATAAGAAAATAAGAGTAAATTACATTACTTTACTTGAGATTAGTCATTGGTTACACTAGCTTCATCTAATTTTTAGAATATACACTTACCTATCATTAGCTTTTCGTTAATTAATTGTTCAAAATCCAGTCAAAATTTATTAGAATTCGACTTTACTCTTAATAATTTCAAAATCCAATCAAAGTTTGGATTCTACTTTGGTAAAAGATTTGACTAAATTTTGAAATTATTAAGAGTAAAGTCAGGTTTCCAATAAGTTTTAATGAGTTGGCATAAGATTTGACTAGATTTTGAACAATTGACAAATGAAAAGCTAACAATAGATAGGTAAATATATATTTTAAAAATTAAGTGAGATAAGTGTAACGATGGACTAACATCAAATAGACTAATATAATTTACCCGAAAAATAATGCATTTGGTACTACTTTTATGGTTTCAACACATGTCCATTGCAAAATTACAATAACAAGTACAAATGATAGCAATTTGGGATGCTCTGTTATGTTAAAGTTGGGTATAAGTTTATAACACTAAATTAATCTACAAGAACACGACACATATAACTTGTTTAATAAACGAATTGTGTGACTAACCTGTTTACATATAAGCATGTCGTGTTAAACACGACATGACACGACACAGCTAATCTATTTACTCGACACTATCTGTTTATTACATAAACAAATACAACCATTCATCAATGACACAAATTCCAACACATTCAAAACATACATATAAAAAATAAAAAGTCTAATAACATGCAACATTAAGTCATTAACTACCATCTTTATCGATTCCACAATGAATCATCCAAAACAAAAGATAAAATAAAAAACACCATAAGATATTAGTCATCTAATTGCAAGTCCATTTGACCACAACGAATCCATCAATAATAAAAAAATAATAATAATATTGACTAAAGCCAATCTCATTTTGTAATTATTTTCTCAACACATAAATCATTTTAAAAGTGTGATAGGTATTGCGATGGGTGTCTAATTTCACTTTTTTCAATGCATCATTATCAAACTTTTGTATTTGACGAAGTGTGGTGTATAACCGCGTTGATTAAAAACTACGGTGCAAAACTCTAAACTCTTAAAGCTGTTAGAAGAGCAGCTATATGACAATTTTGTTTTTTAACATGCACAATTCCTTTCGATAAATGTTAATAAATACTCTAAATTATCTTTATTTTTTTTAATAATCTTAACCTACTTGCTACACATGTAAAAGGATTTTTTCTTCACAATTTTTATTATTTAGTATACCATTTTTTATTGAAATATTAATATACTCTTAAATAATTTTCATTTTTTTTTATTTATCATGCCTTATGCATATTTTTGTGATGTTTTATAAAATAATATATATTTATTAATAAAGAAAAATAAAATTTTTTTTTAAAAGACAACTATTAATACAAAAATGATGAAAAATATCATTACTTCTTTAATCCAAAAGGTTCATTTATAAAAACTTTCATTACACATTTTATATAATCACAACACTTTCACGTTTAATTTTATCAAACAATTTGATTATTAAAATTAACTTTGAAAACACAATTTATCAAACGTTATATGAACTTTATTCCTCGACACTTTTGTAAACGTTACAACAAAGTGAAACTAAACCAAAATATAAGAATGATTGAAAAGAATAATGACACTTTGATATTATATTTTGGTCAGATGAAATAGAAAAATCATGATGTTTATGTATCCTTAGATTCCACGTTGCATCACTAATATACTCAATTACCAAAGAATAGAGTCAAACAGCTTAACAACTTCTAAGGATGAACAATACCTCCCCTGATAAACATGTTTTTGTACCAACTCTTGTTATGAACATTGTACAGAATGAGGGCCAAAAACAAGTCTTTGATATGTTCTCTCAACAAAATTAGTCAAACCATGGATCACCAAGAAATTTACAAAATATTTCCTTACAATAATATAGATTAGTTATTGATTTGACTGTGAGCATGTTAATATAATTCTAATATAAACATCCATGACTTAATCATAACACAAACATGCATTAGAAAGAGAAAAGAAAAATGAAGCTACCATGACATAGCAATTGAATCTTTCTACTTCATCTTTTGTGGTAAATTGACGGGAGGAGAGCGAACTTAAATTCTTTTACGAAGGATTCGAAAATAATCGTTAAATTAAAATATTCAACTTTTCTTTTCTAGCATTTATAATCTTGCATAGTCATTTTTTTTGTCTATTCTTTTTTTTAATATATGAATTATGATACCGACATGTCGGAACGAGAGTTTTTGTCATTCCAAACTTATGAATTATGGTACACATGAGAAAATGTGTTTCTGAGCCCATGAGCTCATACCAATGCAGCCTAACATGCATTCTAATGGCCTGTCCAACAAAAAATACTTGCTGGTTGTGTAGAAGCTGGGCCTCATATTTGAAAGGCCTATGGTCCCGAGCCATATTGAAACACATAAGGATTATGGTCAGAAGATCATAACTAGCTATCCATGTGAAAGAACTCTCTGCCCCCATTGTGTATAGCCCAAGTTCTTAGGTTTATGGGCCAAAATAACCCAATTGCAACAAAAGGACCACATGGTGACTGAAATAAGTCCAAATTAATAGTAACAAAATTTCAAGCTCACAAATGTACGGGTCAATCCTTCGTGATGAAATTGGATCCATATTAAGCCCATAAATTTCCAATTGAGTGTCATGGACATTTAAAACTCTTTAAAATTCTATAAAAATAAATAAAAAAGTGACCTTTTATAATTAGCTATATCTGCTCTTTTATGTGATAAACCAATATGATAGCAATTATCTTTTTATCTATAAGTATGTCAAGCATAATATTCACATATTCTCTATTAAAAAATTGAACATACAAAAAAATAAAAAATAAAAACAATTTGGTCAAAATCATTAAAAATAAATAAGAATAATTAAAAATGTGGAGAAGATCAAGAGTAACAGATAAAATCAACATGGATTAAAGATAAGAGAGATAAAGAGAGTAGAGAAGTCAAGTCTCAGTGAGATAGTAAGAGAAAAATGTGAAAAGTTATAGTCAATTGAGTTACATATATAATATTGTTTAAAAATTTAAATAAAAATTTAAGTGATATTTTGAGAGGTAAATACCACGTGAAAATTTTAAATTTATTAATTATATGCATATAAAAATAAGTATAAATATAGATTCTTTTAACCTTTTTTCTAGAGAAGGCAAGAATATAAAAAAGAGAGAGAGAAAGAGAAAAAAGGGAGTGAGAAAAAAAAATGAAAAAGGGACAAGTAAATGGATTTGAAGAGATATGGTCATCCATCCAAATCCTCTCGAAATTTCAAAGGTATTATAATTAAGAATTAGGAATATACTTCACAAAAAAAAAAAAAAAAATGAAATGATTAGTGATTAAAAAAAGAGAATATGTCCCTATCGTATTTTTTTTCCTTTTCTCTTTTTCCTTAATTCCCAAACAGTGATTCGTTTTATTCTTTGCCGTCCGTCACGTTGCTCTTTTGATCTTATCCCGATTCTTTTCTCATTTTATACGGTGCAGTTGATTTTAAAATTAATTTTAATTTTATTTTTTTAAATACATAATTAATATAAAATTATTAAAAATTAATTTTTAAATATTTATAAATTTAAAATATTAAAAATAATTATTATTTAATTAATACTCTGTTTGTTTCTTAATAAAATGATTAGGTCGTAATTAATTTTTACAGTAAAACCTATTACATGAAAATCAATATTTTCTTTTAATTTTATGTTGTTTGGTTATATAATTGAAAATGACCCAATTTTACGTTCCATTGTTTAGAATCAAAGGAAAATACTTAATTGAAAATAAATTAATTTATAAAAATAATACAACATTTAAACAAGATACATATAAATAATAATATCGTATAAAAAATCATGTTCATGTAAATATAATAAATGCACAAATAATAATAAAAATGAATTTATAACAATAAAAAATTAAATATCAAATAGTAAATATCAAATAAATTATTATTTCTTTTATTTATTAAATAAATTAAATATCAAATTAATAATAAGTCATATTATGTATCTAAAAATAAATATATGTATAAATATTAAAAAAACTAGCATATTATATACAATAAATAATGTACATACTGCATTGTAGAGAGACTCATAAAGTAAATTTATTATATATAGCAAGAGAGCAATAAAAAATATGTTTTGATTTTCGTTTCCCAATTAAATCAATTTATGATAAAAAATTATTTTTTATATCTTATCATTTAGTAATATAAAATATAATTTTACAAGAAAATTAATTTATATTATATTAAACATATTAAAAATAATATTTTATATTATAAATATTTTACTTTAAGACTATAATTTTTCTGTAAAACAAACAGACCTAAATGATTAATGCAAAGTTACTTATAATTTGAAACGGTAATTTGAAAACGAACACCGGTAAATAAAGAATTTCGTCAAATGCAAAGGGACAAAATTGTACTTGCAGTTATCAGATTTTTCTAAGCAGTAAAATATCTTTGCTACCTCGATCTGTGTCGTATGGGTCCAGTTTCTCATCATCACGTGAGCGTGGACCCCTCTTGACCGCTCCCTCTCTTTCTGCGTAACCAGATTATTAACCATAGTTTACCCTACATAAGATCCTTTGGTTACGAGTTTAAGCATATTCCCAGTATGCTTCCATCACGTTAACTAAAATAGGTACACTAATCTTTACCCAATATAGCAAGGACTTGACTACTGTGCTTTGATTTTTGAAAATTTTTTTTCTATTTTTTTGTTTATGACAATCAAAACTATTTTTTTATTATAATCTTTAATTTTTATCAAATTAATTTTTCATTTTTATTTTTTATTTCATTATACACAATATTTTTTTTGAATTTGACTCGTTTTTAATCTTTTTTCCTTTTGAACGTTCAACGTATTTTCATACTCACTTTTTTATTTCAAATGAAATTTAAAGAAAATGTATTTTTAAAAAATTCATTTTAAGAGTTTATCCTTTTTAAAGTTGATTATGAAAAATTTTCCATAATTTTGGACAAGATACATGTTAAAATGATCCATATATAGATATTTTTGCTATATAAAATTTTGTTTCAATAGGCTTATAAACGTAATCAATTGTACACTTGAATTTATTTTATTAAATTGTAATTTAAGAGGAAAAAAATTGATAGATAGGCTTTAAAAATATATTTTTATATCAAAATACGAAATGTTACGTTGATAATATGTAATTGAAATTAAAGCGAAGTCATAATTTTTTTCAACAACAAAATTATGACGAAAAATAATAATTTTATCTCAATTTTAACTTTTAATCTCGAGTATATATTACAAGAGGTAACAAAAAAAGTTTTTATGATATCCAAATTAAGTTAAGGTATTCTTTTAAAATAAGTTTTCATGAATCAATACCTTTTAAAATATATTTTATTTTAAAAATATTTTACATGAGAAAATAAAAAATACACTTTAAAGTGTTAATTTTTTTCATTAAATTTTTACCATAATTTATAAGAAAACCAGTTAAAAAAGATATAAGGACTTCTAATTAAATGTATTCAACAATCTTAACAAAAATAATAGTTATTCAACAATAAAAAAACTATGATATCTGTGTAACCAAACAAGCCAGCTCAATCGCTGTCTGGAAACCCTAACCATGGTTAACCTTCCAACCCTAATTTACCCAAGCTCTTTCTATAAAAGCAGCGTTTAGGCATACCCCTTTTCCTCACACTCTTCTCCTCATTGAGGCGGTTTTCTGACAGCCTCATCGTTTTCCTCAATTTTCCTTTGTTCCCCAATTTCTAGGTTTTATTTTACCAATCAATGGCGTCTGCTGATGTTGAGTACCGATGCTTTGTCGGCGGCCTCGCATGGGCCACTGACGACCAGGCCTTGGAGCGGGCCTTCGGCCAGTTTGGCGAGATCCTCGAGTCCAAGGTCCGTTTGACAGAGATCGCACCCCAGATCTGACCCGATTCCGTGATCTGTGATCTCTGATCTGTGTTCTGTGATCTCTTTTGTGTTACTTGATTGATTGTTCTCTGATTCTGTGTTACTATTCTTTTTTACTGACTCTAAATCGGTACGTCCGTCTTCTTCCTTTTGACCAAAGGCGAAGATCGATCGATTGATTTATTTATTTTTCTTTTTATGGGTTGTTTTTCTTTAGATCTGATTATGTTTTGATTTTCTATGTATTTCAGATCATTAACGATCGTGAGACTGGTAGATCCAGAGGTTTCGGGTTCGTGACTTTCAGGGATGAGAAGTCGATGAGGGATGCAATTGAGGGGATGAACGGCCAGAACCTTGATGGCCGTAACATCACAGTCAACGAAGCCCAGTCACGTGGAAGCGGTGGTAACGGTGGTGGTGGCGGATACAGCCGTGGAGGCGGCGGCGGTGGCTACGGAGGCGGCGGTCGTCGTGAGGGTGGATATAGCCGAAGCAGTGGCGGATATGGTGGTGGTGGCGGCGGATATGGTGGTGGCCGTCGTGAGGGTGGTGGTGGTGGATATGGTGGAGGCGGATATGGTGGTGGAGGCGGCGATAGGTACTCAAGAGGCAGTTCTGATGGAAGCTGGAGGAGCTAGATTGTCAGTGTTGTGTTTGTTAGGGGGCCTGTAGTTATGTTATGGGTGTTTAGGGCTTGTTTGGGTTGGGATCTTTGGGTGTTTGTTCTCTGTTATGGTACTTGGTTCGGTGTTTGGTTCTCTCTTTTTTGATCGCTGATTATGGTTATCGTTCTGGTTCAGGTCCTGTTCTTGTTACAAAAAATTAAAGAAATGAAGTATAGTTCTTCTATTTCAATCTCCCTTGTTACGTGATGGTTTATTTGTTGCTTTTCGGTATACTCAATTTTTTCTGCGATTTATTGTCACATGATTTGTATTACTGAAAACGATAAGAAATTCCTTAAATTTCAAGATCTAACAGATTAACTATTTCAATTTTTTTTTTCAAATTATTGACTTTTTTTTGACCCGATCTCGAATATCCAATTGATTAATTAATTTTTTTATAATATATATTATTTGGCTTACAATTAAGGCAGCACCATCATAATTATTACGAAGAGGAAGACAGGTCTTGTTGAATTATAGAGTTGTACAGAAGGTTATTTATCTCGGAGAACCTCTGCATGTTTTTAAATATAAATAACCATAAAGCATTTTAATAAGTTTAAAAATAATATCAATTTATCATATACTTTATTTCCATATTTTCTCTTAGTTTTCTCGTGATCCGAACAACCGAAAAAGCTTCATAACTCTTGTTCATTATCCTCGTATTACCGATTCTAGAAAACCAAAAATCCCTCCTTACCCTCTCTCTCGCACGTTCTTTATCATCTTCTCCCTCCTTTCTCTGACCAAGCGCATATGGATAGGGTGATCGGTTTTCCCTCTTTAGAATTGGTCTGACCAAGTGCGGTGGAAAATTTTGAGGTTAAGCTCTGTTATTGCAAGCCAGTGTATTTCCTTTTCTTTTCCATCTGCATACAAGATCTGCAAAATTTGCTGATGTGGCTCAGTCAGAGTTTGGAAATCTGGTTCGAATTTGTACCAGATGATATGTTTCATTGAATATATAATGTTTACAAGAGCGGAGAGAATCCAAATACATAATAAACTAGTAGCTCTCCATGTGGTGATCCCTTAGAGAGGTTGTTGGCTTGTTTAGTGGAGTGGATAATGTTGGACTTTCTGTATTTTGAATTGGTTGGTTAACTGCTCCTTTCAAGCTGATGGTGAGAGGTCGAACCATTAGCGTGTCTTTAAGCATATTGAATTTGCTATTGGACCGTCCCTTTGTGAAAATATCTGATGGTTGGGAAATGATCGAAATATAATGAGCAAGAATGTCTCTGGAATGAAATGGTAATCAATCTCTGTGTTTGGTCTTTACATGAAACACAGGGTTAGAGGATAATGAAAGTACTAATGTTGTCAACCCATAAGCAATGAGGTGAATGAAGAGGAAAACCAATTCAAATCCAATATAACTCAATAACAGTGAGGGCCATTGATCGATACTCCGCCTAATGCTTGATCTAGCAATAATAGGTTGCTTCTTTGCCATCCAAGAAATTAAGCATGGGCCTAGAAAATACAATAGCCCGTAGTAGATTTGCGATCATAAGGGCTACCAGCCCAATCTGAGTCACAAAAACCATGTAAAGATAAGGACCCTTTGTTGTAATGAACTCTATTTTCAATGGTTCATTTTAAATATCGAAGCACTCTCTTTGTTGCCATGAGATGGACTGTAGTTGGACAATGAAGAAATTGACATAGTTGATTAACACTGTAGGCAATATCTGGCTGAGTCAACGTACAATGTTGGAGAGCTCCCACAAGATGTCTGTAAGTAGATGGATCTGAAAGGGGTTCACCAGTGTGCTTGGACAATTTTCCACTAGAGGTGTAAGGAATTGAAACTGGTTTAGCTCCCATAATTTTAGTGTCATGCAACAAGTCTAAAATATATTTGCCTTGATGAAGATGAAGAGAATCAGAGGTTCGAGAGACTTGAATGCCAAGAAAATATGATAAAGCCCCCCTAAGTTCTTGATTGCAAAATCATGGTTGAGTTGTTGGAGAAGAGCAGCAATTGCATTAGAGGAATCACTCACCCCAATATATCATCAACATATATTAAAATAAGAATAGTGATAGATGGAGATAAAATAAAGTAGTATCAACAGATGATCCAGTAAATCCAAGTTCCAAGAGACTTTGAGATAGTCTCCTAAACCAAGCCCTTGGGGCTTGTTTCAAGCCATAGAGAGACTTGTGAGGGAAGATTATTGTCTTCAAACCCTTTAAGTTGCTCCATAAATACTTCTTCCTCAAGGTGGCCATACAAGAATGCATTGGATATGTCCAGTTGCTGTATAACTCAATTGTGGTGGACTGCCAAAGCAAGCACAAGTCTAATAGTGACAGGTTTTATGACTGGACTAAATGTTTCATGGAAATCAATGCCACGTTCTTGCTCAAAACCTTTGGCTACGAGCCTTGCTTTGTACCTATCAATGGTGCCATCTGCCTTTTGTTTGAGTTTAAAGACCCATTTATTTCGGATTACATGCTTATCAGAGAGTCTAGGACATAAAGTCCAAGTTTTATTGGCAATGAGAGCATTAAACTCAAGTTGCATGGCTGCTTGCCAATTGGGATCTTTAGATGCTTGGTTATAGGTTCGTGGTTAAGATGGAAGCATAATTGAGGAGAGGGCTTGAATTGGATGTTTAGTGGAGGAATAGAGGTGATAATCAGGAAATTGTTTGGGTTTGAGAGAATTGCTTTGGGATCTGGTGACTATCTGTCGTGGAGGAGAGGAATTGGACATAGGTAAGGGTGAAGTTGGAGCGGAGAGGTCTTGTGTTTGAGCATTGTCAATGCGAGGCATATCTGCAGGAGCTGTATCAACAGGGTTAGAGAAAACAGAAGTGTTTGTAGGTGAGATAGATGGAGACATATCTGTTGTGACTGGAGCAGCAGTATGCAATGGAATATCCTCCAAGATTTGAGTAGCAGTAGGTAAAATAGGTGTGGGAATGGAATTGGTGGTGAATGATGATGCATTGGCATGAGATGTTGAATTGGAAATGGAGTTTGCAGTAGGAAAAGTATTTTCATCAAATACTACATGGCGGGAGATGTAGATGCGACCAGATTGAATATCATAACATCTATAACCTTTTTGATTTGCAGCATAGCCAAGAAAGATGCACTTTTTGCTTCTATATGACAGTTTATGAGCAGAGTAAGGTCTTAGAAGGCGGGTAACAAGCACAACCAAATGTCTTAAGAAGGGTGTAGTCTGGCTGTTTATGAAATAAGAGAAAATAAGGTGAGTGATTATCAAGAACAGGTGATGGCATTTTGTTGATAAGGTAAATGACTGTAAGGAAAGCATCGACCCAATGTTCAGATGGAAGATGTGACTGAGCTAGAAGTGTAAGGCATGTTTCTGTTATATGTCAATGTTTTTTTTTTTTTTCCAGAAATGCCATTTTGCTCAGAAGTATGAGGGTATGTCAGCCTATGCAAAATACCATTTTCTGAAATTTTTAAATGAGTTAGAGAGATATTCTCCTCCATTATTTGTTTGAAGCTGTTTAATTTTAGAGGAGAATAGGTTCTCAACAAGACATTTAAATTTAATGAAGCGTAAGGCAACATCTAACTTTTGCTTTAAAGGAAACATCCATGAGAACCGAGAGTAATCATTAACGAATATAGTATAAAATTTACAGCCACTTATTAAAATAACTGGAGAAGTCCAGACATCTGAATGAATAAGTTCTAAGGGATGACTTGATTGATGAACAAAGGTAGGAAAGGGAAGTTTATGACTTTTAGCCATTTGAAAAAATTCACAAACTTGTTTTAGCTTGTGAGACCCAGAAACTGAAATAAGAGCATCATGGTGGAGATGTTGCAGAATTGAGGTTGATGGATGAACCAATCTCGTATGCCAAGTCTGGACAGGGGTTGTGAATCCTAGGAAAGCAGTAAATGAAGAGTTGGTGGTGGATCTTTGCTGCCACTTATTTGTTTGTAAATGGATTGGATAGAGGCTTGCTCTACTTGAACCTTGGAGGAGGATTCTGTTGGTCTGCAGATCCTTCACAACAAAATATGAAGTAGTTAGCACAAAATAAAAATTATTATCTTGGCAAAGTTGCTGGATTGAAAGGAGATTAGAAGAGGCCTGAGGACAGTGTAATATATTAGATAAAAGCAAGGAACTATTTTTGGTTTAAAGAATAGAGGAACCAATGTTGTTTATGATCAAACCTCCCCCATTTCCAACAGTTACTTGAGTTGGACCTTGGTATGGTTATTGATCGATGGTGAGGTTCTCCAAAGCATAGGTAACATGGTTATTAGCACCACTATCTAGGAACGAAGGTTGATCATCCTCTGGTGTGACATGTGTATGAGCAGCCATGACAGCACAACTGTGCAGAGGGGGTGTATTCCTTCGTAGGAGTAATCCATCCTATGGTAACAATCAATTGCTTGATGGCTTGTCTTTCCACAAATCTGACAATGAGGTTTTGAGTTTTGAAAGAATGGATTGGAAGTAGAATTCTGATTTTTTCTATTTGACAATACAGGAAGACTGGAGTTATTGGAAGGCCTGGAACCAGAGGATTTATTGGAAGAGAATGGTTTGTTGGATCTTTTGTGGTGGTAATTGGGTTTTGTTTTCTGAGTAAAGAAGGCTATGTTGGTATTATCTGGTGGTATGGATTTGTGTTGGGTATCTAGCAATTGCTCATAATTGAGCAACTCGGTTTGAAAATCATCAAAGGTAATAGAGGATTCTCGAGTGGAAAAGTTACGAGAGGTGATAAATGGATGATATGAGAAATTGAGGCCTCCAACAACATATGAGATCAAATCTTCATTGTCAACAGATTTTCCTATAGCTGCAAGTTGATCAGACCAGTTCTTGGCATTAAGAAGATATTCAGTGCATGACTTGGACCCTTGGTGGAGTGTTTGCAATTGTCTTTTGAGGTGGGAAATTTTGGATCGAGAATGTGGGGCAAATCTGTTAGACAGGGTGGTCCGTACCTGCCGAGAAGTTGTTTGTCCATAAACAATAGACAAAACCTTCTCCGTGAGAGTGGCATTTATCCATGCCAAAATGAATTGGTCCTTTTTATGCCATAGCATATAATCAAGAGTAATGGTGGTGGTAAGTTTTCCTTCGGCATTAGTGACAAACTGAGGAGGACATGGCTCGGAGCCATCTACAATGCCAAGTAGATCATGGCTTCGTAGAAGAGGAAAGAATTGGGTGGTCCATTCAGATAATTGGTTCCATTAAGCCTGACAAAACCAAGGGAGTGGTGTTGGGAAAGATAAAGGCAGCATGATCTCTGGGTAGGGCCATTGGGATCGAAAGAAAAAGGTGTTAGCCTAGTTGTGGCTTTGATACCAAGTTAGAGTTCGAAAATCTGGTTCGAATTTGTACCAGATGATATGTTTCATTAAGTATATATAATGTTTACAAGAGTGGAGAGAATCCAAATACATAACAAGCTAGATTACATCTTAACCGAATACAATACAATATTCTCAGTAGCTATCCATGTGGTGATCCGTTAGAGAGGTTATTGGCTTGTTCGGTGGAGTGGATAATGTTGGACTCTTTTGTATTTTGAATTGGTTGGTTAACTGGCTCCATGACTGTAGCATTTCACATTTCATAGACGAGTGACAATTTGAAACGCAAGAGAAGAAAGGAATAAATTTTTGCAACACCCACTCCATTTTAGTGGCGAAAAGCGAGAAATCATGCAAAAAAGAATTTCTTTCAAAGACACATGCCATTTTCTGTTCATATGAGGAAAAATAGGAATTTTGTTGAAGATCCGTGAAAATTCGGACCAAAGGAAGCAAAGAAGAATTTCTCTCAGAGACCCTAAGTTTCAGTAGTACAAGGAGAAATGAAGGAAAAAATTCTTGGGAGACAACTCCATTTCGGTCCAAGAGAAGAAAAGAAGAAGCTTTTTACAACACCTACTCCATTTTGGTGGTGAAAAGCGAGCAAGAAAATTCTCTTAAAGACCATGCAATTTTCTGCCCAAATGGAGAAAAGAAAATATCTGAAGAGCCACACCATTTTCGGCTAAAAGAGAAGAAAATAAATCTTCTTATTGCAAGTTACACTCTATTTTGGTGGTGAAAAGCAAGCAAGAAAAATTTCTGTCCCCATGCAATTTTCATCCCAAGTGGAGAAAAGAAGAAATTTTTCTGAAGAAATTACTATATTTTCGTGGATAACAGCAAAAATCACAAGAAAATCAAAGACCCATCCATTGTTGGTGGTGAAGAAAAAGAATGAGAAAGAAGATGAAGAATTACTGATTTTTCGGTGGAAGAAGAGAAAAAATGAAAGAAATCAAGCAAAAAAATCAAAGAAAAAAAGAATAAGAGCTCACCTTGTTGTCATTGTCAAAAGTGGAAAAAAGGAGCTGCTGTAACGTGAGGAAAGGGAAGAAAATAAGAATTTCTTAGGAGCTTAGTCACTTGGAGACCAACTCCATTTTGGTCTGACACGGATAAAAAGTACCACCAAATGATACGAGGAGACGTGGACAACTCTCCTTCAGTAGTGTGAGGACACGTGGACAATTCTACTCCAGTAGGGTGAGGACACGTGGACAACTTTTTCCAAGTAGCACGAGGATATGTGGACGGATCATTTCCAATAGTCAAATGACACGTGGATGAGTAGTTGACAATACCATTGTCACTCACAATCTCCCATATACTGGACTGTACGGGATTGGACCATCCCAGGACACGAGCACTGATAATATTTCTCCCAATTTTTTCAAAACCTTGTGTTAAGAACAACGTCATAGTGTCTCCGAAGGAATCACCCACTTTTTTCCCTCTGGTGACCCCTAATTCACCCTTATTTCCTTGTGCAGGCATTGAAGCATCGACTTCCAATTTGGCAATATATTTTGAGCAATAACACGGTCCAAGAGAAGAAAAGAAGAAGCTTTTTGCAACACCGACTCCATTTTGGTGGTGAAAAGTAAGCAAGAAAATTCTCTAAAAGACAATGCAATTTTCTGCCCAAATGGAGAAAAGAAAATCTCTGAAGAAAATCACAAGAAAATCAAAGACCTATCCATTGTTGGTGGTGAAGAAGAAGAATGAGAAAGAAGATGAAGAAATACTGATTTTTCGGTGGAAGAAGAGAAGAAATGAAAGAAATCAAGCAAAAAAATCACCTTGTTGTCGTGGTCAAAAGTGGCAAAAAAGAGCTGCTGCAACGTAAGGAAGGGGAAGAAAGGAAAAATTTCTTAGGAGTCGGATGCATTATTTTCTTTGGAGCTCACTGTTTTTTTTTCATTCCGTTTTCATGTCTTCTTCGATCACGTCAACTGTCAATACGGCGTTCAGTCAATTTTTTTTTAGTTAACTTATTGAAACTTTAATTCTAGGTGCATAACGAATACAAAGAATTAAAATTTTAATCCATTTTTTATTTTATTTTAAGAGTAGGTAACGTAATTAAAAGAATTGGCTTTGAGCATTTAGGCCTTTGACTTATTCTCTTTTATAAGATCGCATTGATTATCGTAAAAGATTTTTGATTTGCAATTTAAATCAATTTGAAGTAAATTGGTTTAAATAGATTCAAAATGATTTGTTTAAAATTGACTTAAATTATAAACCAAACATGCTCATAATAATATCCGATTATCCTATTGTTGTAGCCATTCTTTTGTATTTGGTTGTTGTATATTTTATTCTTAAAAATCATAACGACTCAATTATTATTTATATATATATATATATATTTTTAAAAAAATGATAAAAATTTAAAAGAAACACTTGAAATGTGTAATAGTTAGGGTTAAAAACACTTTTGATCTCGAAATTAACATAAATTATCAAATTATTGATAAATTTTTTTCTTAAACTATAGAAATGTTACTATGTGATCTTAATCTTTAATATTGTTAAAAATTACTAACATGTGACCATCAACTCTGCAGTAAAAATAAAAGTTATCATTTAGAAAAATAATTCGTTGCACAAACGATAGTCACGTGATGAATTTGTACTAAGATCAAAATTCAAGACCACGTTATAACATTATTAAAATTCAAAGATAAAATTGAGACATCGATTTGATAATGTAAAGTTGGATCGAAAGTGTCATTTACCCAAATAGTTTTCCAACTATGAACCGTCTACCCAAATGGAGTAGGTCAGATAACTTTCGGTGGCTCAGGCCTTGTTGTATCCAATACTAAGCCCAGTTAGGAGTCTACTTCAAAGGCCCACTTTTCCATGGTGAAGGGACCAAGAGAAACCCATTAGACCATTGTTCTGTAATTTCTTCAAAGTATGATGTACAAATAGAGGGGACATAGTATTTGTACTTAAAAACCTGATATTCAAACATCTATGGAGTATCAAATTTCACCTGCTAGTCCAATGGAAGTGTTGGAGCTTGAGTTGTGAACAGTAAGTATCAGGAACAACAAGAAGGAGAAATACATGATTGTATTGTGGAAACATAAATCATAATACTTGTTGGAAAAGAAATGTATGCTCTTGATTTCCTTGCTACTGAACTTGAAAACCTTCTCTCCTTCCTTACATAAATAGAAGAGCACAAACCACCGATAAAGGTGGTTAGGGTTGACGAAATCATAATAATCTACGAGAGAATGCCACTTGAAAGTGTCTAAAAGCAAACAAGATCAAAATTGTTTAGCACTTTTTTTCTTTTCTGATGCATAAGTTTGTTATGTTTTAAAACCTGAAAGAATTAACATTTTGTTTGATAGCTCGTAACCAAAACTTTAGAAATGGAATTGTGTATGAGAACATGTCTTTCCTCTAAAAATTTAATACTCGGCAAAGCATTTAATTCTATGCTACCAAATGCAACATAAGTATAATTATTTACCGCACATATCATTAAGTTCTCAAAAAATGAAGAAATTTTAGAAAGAATTTTCTGTTAGAATCTCAATCCAGTAATAATTTTTCACAGACAAATCACTTTAATGTGGGACTTGGCACATTATATTCTGAAAAGATTCATGTAGCTTGTGCTCACTGAACATGCAATAAGACAATTCTAGTTTTTTGATTTAGTGGTTTTCTTTGGATACTAAAAACCCTTTGTCCGATCTCCCTCCACCAATTTATTAAAAAACATGTAAAAAGACATGAGAACAAGCTCGAGTTCAAGAACAGTACCTACCCTTTAGGTTATAATTAGTAAAAAGGAATGAAAAGATAACTAGAGGAAAGAAAAATGAGAAAGTTAGACTGCATTTAATTGTGGAAAATGTTTTTTATTTCCTTAATACTTTCTTTAACAATTTGCACATTGTTAACATAATTTAGAAAGCAACACTTTTTTTGTTTTTCAAATTATATTAAGAATGCGTAAATTATTGAAAAAGTATTAAAGGAAAATAGAGAATAAAAATGAAAGCACATTCCACAATTAAATGCACCAAAGTTTTTTTTTTTTTTCAAATGGACAAATCAAAATTATTCTAAATTTAGATGATCTTAGAGCGAAAACTAAAATAAGTTAAATTTTATCAAATTTATTTCTCACTTTTCCATCATTACCAAACGCATTATAAAAAACTTCTTGTTTTTAATTATCTTCCTTTTGTTCCCATGTCTCTTGCTTCCTCACAATTTTCTTCTCTTCTAATAACACATTACTAGCAAATCACTTAAAAGACATGAGAGGATCCTTTGCACTTTTGTGAGAACGGACAAAACAAAGATCAGCGCGAGGGAGCCCCACAAATATCTTCGTCTGTTCTCACTGAATCTTCTACAACCAGAATCAGCGTAAGGTATATAAAACTGAGTTTTTTTATTACATTTTTTGAAACAAGAAAATACATGCTGGAGAGCTCCCTGCCTCAAACCTTAGTCAAGTTCTAATCTAATCCAGTACAGAAACTTCACTGGGTAAATCCAAAATGGATGGAATCCTGATTGGTTAAAAATCAAAATCATAACGAGTGAATCATATCTGGTCCAACTAATAGAAGCCACAGATGTATCATCAACTAAATCTTCTTAGCATCTGAGTGCCTCTGTCTATATTGCTTGAGCCTTTTCACAGTTGGAAGTACATGTAAGCAAATGGAACCCATCGCACAAACAAACAAACGCTTTTCATCCTTATAGAGTTATGGGGGTGTTGTAGAAATCTCATTCACACATTAAGCATTCCCATCTGCATATTCCCCATCTATAGATCTTTACCCTTCCAACAAAATCCACTTATTAAAGTTCCTATTTTTCAAAAATTCATATCTTTGTCCAAAGATTCCATCTAGAAAGCAATTATGCTTTTGCGGCCAGTGTAGGACCCGACCGGGCAGCTCTCTTTTCCGTCAGCATAAAGTTCTAGATTCCTGATTCTGTGGATTGTCTGATAAAAGGGCTAGAGATAAATGAGCCTATTTCAGGTTTTCAGCCCCTTAAAACCCACTTACGCAATACATTAGCAAAGTTACACCCTAAAGTCTATGAGAGTTTGTGGACTTGTGGGAACTCAACTTTCTCCAAATTGTAAGGAAGGACCACTGGCAGAAAGATGAAGTCCGGAGAGGACGAATCCATAGATATTACTTTATTTGGATAGACTCATAGACTGAATGATAAGGATTCCAAATATCAACAAGAAAGTGTATCTCAAAGAATCACCTTTTCTTTTTCTTATTTCGTACTGACTCCTAGAAAGTTGCTCAAGTTATTTTCAACCAATGATCACGGGCTAGCCCCATTAGCATGTGGCCAGAATCCATGACCATGACTCATGCAACTTGACACTAGGAAAATCTTTTTTACAGAAGGCTTGCAAATCTGCTTACTATATTTTAACTTATGGTACCAATAACAGCTGGTGGCTAAGTAATTTTTTGTTTTTGTTTTATAAACGAATTCAATCACTACAAGAAAGCAGCCAGCAAAACGGCTAAAAAAAAAGAGGAAACATCAAAAGTAGTAGGCAATATGTTTCTGTGCAAATACTAGGACAGAAATTACCTTTTTGTTCTCAAATAAAATGAGATTTTAAATCCTTCTGCAGAACTATAGTTCTGTTAGTGGATCTAAAGATTTGTTATATATAAAATTATGCAATTTCTGAAGAGAAACCTAATTCTATCACTGTAAAATCATGAAGATTGGAAGGAATCATATGCCACCCATTTCCCAACAATCGAATCTTCCTATTCCTACAATTTTAACTCATAATTTGGAGGGTTGGATCCATGTATTCTAGAAGTTGCCTAATAGATTTTACTAAAGTCTACTTGCAGGATTTTAGTGAACATAGGCCCACAGGTAGGGACTACTCTAACCAACTTGCAGCCTATAATCCATGGTATCACGCCACCGGCCTCTGAATTCTGATGCTTTCTTAGATTTGACTTTTTATTCCAAGCAGATATTTAGTCTCCCCTAAGAAATTATGTCATTTTCTTGATTGAGCTACTTCCTAAGTAAGCAGTTTATGGATAGTTAATAGCTCAGATGAGGTTAACTCCAAGAACTTAATCAGTAACTGGTACTGCAAGACCCTGTGTTTGTTAAAGAGACGATATCTAACTACCAAAGTAACATTTTGTGAAAAGAAAATGTAGAGGTTTATACATCAATAGCATTCTAATATATTGCAATAACATAAATGACTTCAATGGATTATCTGCAATCTGCTTATGTACTGAACAAAGAGATAAATCTATAACAACAAGATGAGAACTCTACAATATAGCACATTAAATAATCTTATAGTAATTAATTAAATGCTTCAAATGGTATCATGATATTCTACAAAAGGAATTTTCTAATGAATCACAGTAGGCACCATTTGCCAGGAACAAGCAAAGAAACAAATCAGCAAAATGATTGTTAAAAAGCTCAACCTTCTAGAATAATATGTTGAAACCAGATCTTTCATTAATGTTTATGTGGTAAACATAGGAAGATGAGGAATGAGAAGAGGAGACGAGGAGCCAACAGTTTCCTTTAGGTAAGACCACAATATATGACCTTCATCATTCATATCCAAATAACAAAATAAAAATATAAGCATTCATCATGAAGGAGGGTTATAGACATTAAAAACTGTTACGAATCCTAATGGTTTATGTTGAGAATCCTATTAGGTTTCCTATTATGTGTCTTAATAAGTTTCTTAGTTTTACTTTAGTTTATGTCTCCTAATCCTATTAGATTTGATATTTATAAGTCTGTAGAACTATTGAATTGTATTCAGATAATTAACAATACAAAGAATTCATTTCAATTCTTCTTTTCAACATGGGATCAGAGCTTTAGTTTGGGTTCCTAGTGGTGGCGGTAGTTCTTTTTCCTCTAACAGGTTATTTTTCTGTTTTTCCGAAGAGATTCTGTTGAATTCCGTGTTTTTTTGCTGTTGTTGGAGAAAAAGAAAAAAAAAAGAGAAAAAAATTAGTGAAGCAAAGGCAGAATAAAAACAATATTCATTATGTGATCTTCTATTTCCTCTTCAAAAAGAAGAAGAGTTCAAACTAATTGATATTTATTATATTAGAATACTAGTTAAAACAGTACCTGTTGAGTACATGTAACAAGCAGATATTTTTCACAATTGTACATTAAAATAATACTTAACTTCCATCAAGTCCATGCTAAATGATAGAAGGATTTAATGTAAGACTATAATAATACTACATTACTCACTTAAATGTGGTAGACATAAAAAGATAAGAAATGAGAAGAGTTAAAAACCAAATGGGACATAAGGTTTCTTGCATCCAGTCCAAAAAAGATTCTAACACATTATTGCATTTCGGTTGCCCATGACTGACATGATATCAGTTCAGATATGAATATGGTTCTTCATCACTAACAGGTAAACCATGGGTGGAACAGATGTACGGGCCATCCAAGGGCAAACCATTTGTGCACCCTATAGAAGTAAAACTTCAAATCACTTTTCCTTTTGCATGAGGGATAACCAAATAGAGCAATAAAAAACAATAATTCCCAAATCTATTATGGGTTACAATTAAACAACAAGTGGGCAAACTATATGAGCGAATCTTTGTGACTCCAGTACATCATCCTGAAGTAACAGCTAACAACAAAGCAAACAGATCGTCAAAGGATACCTTTTTGCCATGTATAGTTTCATTTCATTTTGTATTACTTGGTATGTGCTTTTGAAGTGTTTGGGACATTAAAGGACTAAATTCCTTATAGTACCATAGAATAATTTATCTCTACTAGGCCTACTTATCACAATTCACATTACCTTATTATGTATTTATGAATCTTGAGAAACATGGTTTTGTGAATTGATGTTGATGCTTTCATGATTGAGATGAAATTCAACTGATCATGTTTCTATGTGGTGTTCATCACAAGATATGCTAATTCAGTAGTACTCTAGTCAAGCAGAAATTAATCTTAGTTTTTCAATTTTGTGATTAACAGTGAAGACTAGAAGCAATGCTATCATTGAACAATGATGATTTTAACTGAAATGAAATCACAATATCCAACAGAAGTGAAATCTATAAATAAAATCAATTGACTAAACATTCTTGCATACAATATGGAAGAAATGGTTTTGTGCAAACTATAATTAGAAAGAAAAAAGGTGCTCAATGTGCCTACTGATGATATGACCTTAACTGGAAATCCAAACATCCAAGAGAGCCAAATGATAAAAGGGTCGGTAACATTTATTGACCTTTCCTAAGAGAAAAAGAAAACACAAGATTATCATGTACGAACACAGATAGCCAGCTAGGATGCTTGGAATGTTGTTCAGGACAGAGTCATCTTTACAAGATTACACACCTATAATAAAGGGAACCCACAAAAGAGTTCCTTGCTACAGGCCTTTTAAAGGAGAATATATGGACTGTGGTGCAGTTGTGAAAATCTTAGTACGGTCAGAGGATTGATTGTAATTCAAGCCAGGACACATCTAGTCCTGCAAGGCGAATAAAAACATGAGGGGTAATCTCAATAGAATCCTAGCAGATTGAGAAGCTCATATTGAGATTTTTTACTTTGTTGTTTTCCTCTGTTGGCATGCATCATGCTTATCTTCTTAGGCTTTTACCAAACTGAATTTACCTTTGTGTCCAAGAAGTAGGCAACTACCATAAACCAAACCGCGTGAATTATGCTGAAACAAAGTTTATTAGCTAAGGAAGAGATTTTTTTGGGTTTGATAGGTTATACTGTTTTTAGAACTTTTTATGTGTTCTCTAACATATAAGTCCACATGATTATAACTTAATAAAAAAATACTAAGTGGTATGATGTGCATAATAAAGAAAGAAAAGGACATATTTCTGTTAACCCATTAATTATTTTAGTTTATGGAAATACTGATTCTCTTCTATGATATTTGGATTCGGGCACGAGTGTCGGACACGTAAGTGTCAGATTCGTCTATATTTTATAATTTCTTGTAAAATTTTCTTTAATTTGTAGTGTCCATATGTCATACCCTTATCCGAGTATCAAAGTGTGACACAAGTATTGGAAGATAAAGTGAAGAGTCATGTAACATAGATTCTCTTACATTTTTTTTCTTGATCTTTGTCCTGCATCATTTTGTGGTTCCAAAGGAGACAAATCATTAAAATTCTACTACACATTGCAAGATTTCTATGCCAACTGGCATTACCCCCCCCCCCCCCCCCCAAGCTCCTTCCCTTATAAAGAGCAAGCAATTGCCACCTCTTTGCACATATCAGCCCCTTGACTAGTGGTCTTCTTCCTTTTGACTCTCCTTATCCTCCTCACTACGCTTTGCCTTTGAAACCTCTCCAAAACCGTCCTCTGTAGTGATTTTATTTACCTAAATTTGGACTATATTTCCTATCTTAGCCTAAGCAATGGCATCAAGTTCAATATCCTCACGCGGCTCCGGCTTGTGGACTGCTAAGGAAAACAAAGCCTTTGAGAGGGCTCTGGCAGTGTATGACAAGGACACCCCTGACCGTTGGTACAATATTGCCAAAGCTGTTGGTGGGAAAACAGCAGAACAAGTGAAGAAGCAGTATGA
This sequence comes from Bretschneidera sinensis, assembly GCA_023935145.1. Taxonomy (NCBI): domain Eukaryota; kingdom Viridiplantae; phylum Streptophyta; class Magnoliopsida; order Brassicales; family Akaniaceae; genus Bretschneidera; species Bretschneidera sinensis. The sequence goes on from CM043704.1 coordinate 95,573,287, forward strand.
GCTCCTGGTGGAGGATGTCAAGCATATTGAGTCAGGCCAAGTGCCTTTCCCCAACTACAAGACTACTGGAGGGAGTTCCCTTGGCAACATGACTGAAGAGGAAAAAAGGTACTAGTCTAGTATAATAGTAGTCCCCACAAAAATAAAAAGGCCCGCATTTCACCTAAGCAATAGCTTCTTAATTTAAAATCTCTTAGCAGCACTTAGTTTCTTTCTATTGGTCTTATTCTATACAATAAGAGTAATATGTTGACTTCTTAAAACATGGGGATGCCACAATTGAAGGAGGCCAAATCTTAAAAAAGGGCATGTCACAGTTTCACTTTTAAGTCTTAACTGTAAAGCTTTAGTAGGGACTCTCTGACTCCTCCTGTGAAGCATGACGCAGTCTATCTCCAGTAACACTAGGTATTGTTTGCTCAGTTTATTTCTAAGTGCTGCTCTCGCTTTTAGAGCCAAAACTGCTTATGTTTTTGCTCTTCAAATGAGAAAATAAGGAAAGCACTTAACAAATCTGAGCCAAACAGAGCCGACTTTGGCAGGAAATATCCACATCAACACACCAAATCTTCATAGTTTCAAGGTTACAAATAAAGCCCTCCCAAGAAAATTATAGACTTCTAATTTTCTATCTGTTATCCCACAAGCATTTTTCACGTGCCACTAATAATAACAATAATAAATCTAACAATTATGAGCTTAGAACAACAAATCTATACTTAACAACGCAATTTCTTCTTCGTCTTCTTCAATAATATTAGTAAAAATTCCTCAACTAGTATCCTATACGTGCTTAATCTAACTGATCTTTTGTTTTCCTCTTATTTCTCATATTCAGGATGAAAAATTTGAGGCTCAACTAAAATGTGGAGATGAACTCCTATTATCAACTCAACAATAAAGAAGATCTAATTTATCTTCTCCTAAGATTAGTTATTGCCGTAGTAGTACCAATCGAAGAATCACCATGCAGCGACTCTTTTATCTTCTCTTCTCTGTTCTTGTTATGTTATTTTTCTTCTTCATTTGGTTTTTAATTTTAACTTGAGTTTACTCAATATGTGAATGCTCCGATTATGTAAGAATTCTCCATCTGAAATATATTATTAAGTGTTTAGTTTATTAAATGTGACGATTTTGATCCACTTATTCAATGCAAAATAAAATTAAAATAAGAAAAAAGAAAGAAACAAAGATGAACTGACCTCGGGAATCAATCATCTGAAACCAATATCGTTCGATCCAAAGATCTGCGACCAAGTCATTCAAATTTTGATTGTGTAAACGTAAAGATTCTATAGAGATAGCTCGCGGATAGAGAAAGAGAGGAAGCAGTTAAACAGAGAGAGATGAAAGAGGCGGGAAATTTGTTAATTTGAAATTAATTAGGGCGGAAATTAAAGTTAGTACATTTTTAGCCACATGGCTTATGGCTACGGGATAATCACTTTTTCCTGTCTGCCTATTGTACATTCGTACATAGTTTTTTTTTTTTATTTTATAATTTGTTTATTATTTTCCCTTTAATTTTCTCATTTTCTAACCGTTTGGCCTATTTTTTTAAAACCTTTTCTGTTTTCAAAAATAAAAGTGAGGTTAAATATCAAAAAATGGTTTTTAAGAATAATTAAAAGTTAAAATCAGTTTTTAAGAAATTTAATTTAATTTAAAATTCAGTTTGACAATTGTTTTAATAAATACTAATTAACTTTTAATTTCACAATTAATTTATCAAAATTATTTTAATAACCAAAAACTGAAATTATAGTTATGTCATTTCATTATAACATATTCATTTCTGTTTTGTCTCCGAAGTTTTAATATTATGTTTAATTAATTTTATCATTTTCAAGAGAGATATTTTATTGTTGTTTTGAGATGTATAAAATTTTCATGGTTCAAGTTTGTTAATGTTTTTTTTTATCATACACTTACTCTAAAATAATTGCAAATCTCACAGTGAATTATAGAATGCTATAATTTTGAGCTGTTCCAAAATGTTTGAAGATGTTAAATAATACAAAAGAAACTTGTAAAAAGATTAAGTAGGAGCCACTAAGATTACAATATCTTAAGTTTGACTCACCTAAATTATTTTTACTATTTATTAATTATTTTTTTTCACTTTAAATGGATAATTTAGTAAGATCATGGGTTTATAACCGAACTATGTTATTGTTCTATAGGTTTCTTTGATTCTCTTTTGTTGATAAGTGATCTCCGAACCACGATCCTATTTATTTAAGAATTTAAATCGAGGTTAAGTTTATTGTGAGATTGGATATCATCATGACAAATTTAAATTTTAATATTTTTTATTTGATGATATGACATTCAATTTGACCATAAACTCGATTTCATTTCAATTTTCAAATGAAGAGGATTATGATCCGTGATCTCCTATTGTGCTTCAACATTTAATAACTACCTAATTCATTAAAAAAAAGAAATTTGAAGATTATTTACAGCTAACTACACAAGTTTTACTAGATTTAAAACTATTAAGCTCATCAATTCCCTGGCCATCATGTTTTATGACAGCAAAACAGCTATGTGCTCGAGGCATGCTGCAGTAGTATATAAAATATAGAAGAAACAAAAGTCAAATAAACTCTGGATCTTAACCGTTTTAAGAAATAATTATGGGCATAATTATTACTCCATATATTGAGAAGTCAAGACTCAGAAGACATCCTAAAGCTTAATCATGGGATGCTTTTGCCATATTTAGGAGAGATTAGCAAATCAGAAATGTTAGGTTGGTTCGTTGAACAACCTCTCAATAGTCAACAACTTACGAGATATGTGCTTCCTGTTGCTTCAAAAGTTGGCAACACAAGAAATCCAGCTCTAAAAGTTTTAATCTTCCCGATTAAAAGAAATAGAAAAGAAAAAAATTGTCTGACCTCAAATTATGGATTATGGCAGAGCCATTGTGAATGAGTTTATGCATATTCATGGACTGAAGAAGACTGCAAGCATTCATAATCAACTCTTAAATGTACACATTAAGGACACATTTGATAAACAAGATAAAGAAAGAATGGGATTAGATAAATAACTAAGAGGATAAGATGTCTCAACCTCTCAAATTGGATGAGTTTATTCTGTTATCACCATCACACCAGATGAAAATCCTCCTCTTAACTTATCCATCAAACATACCCAAAAAATAAAAATCATCATATTCTCCTTTATCTTATCTAGCAAACACACCCTAAACCTCTACTAAAATCTGTAAAGACGTAAAAGTTGCTGGTCCTATCTACTTGTCAAAATAAGAAAGTTGCTGGTCCTATCAAGCGTTTGGCAATTAACCTAGCTAGGGCTTCACAACTTTCATCTGAGATCAAATTCAGTTCACATTACAGGTTAAGGAGTTTAGGGAAAAGAAAAAATTACCTTCATCCATAGGCCCAGTAGGCCTCCTATGGACCAAAATGGAAAGGAACTGATACTCTACTATCTTCAAATGATTGACAGGCTCAGCTATGAGAGTTTAATAAAATCTCCCACTTCCACATCCTAGACTTCCAAAATGAACCAGGCTCAAAGGCATCAAATAAGAAATACAGTTACCATAACAAATTGTATGATTTATTTAAACATTTTCACAGTTCTTTATATTCTAGATTTGCTTGATTATCAGCCCACAAGGTTCATACACGGTTGACAAATATACCATTGTTACATGGGAATCATAACAACCATAATTACCATTACCAAATTGTTCAAGATCTTGGAAATAAACTAGGGCTTAGTGTCACTTAGACATCATGAAGCGGTTTCACCCACTAAGCAAATGATGTGCCATAAAGTCTACATAAGTTTCATACACGGATTAACATCAATTTAACCGAACCATAACAACCAAGTACCTAAACAAATTGTTCAAGATCTTCAAAATAAACTAGGAAGCAGTTTCTTCCACCGAGTAAATGTTGCACCACAAGTTCTATAGCACTCATTTATCCACTATCAAATTTATCTCAAATCAATCAAAACGTGGTTATCTACCTGTTAAAGAAAACCAGGTCATAAAAGTGCACAACCAAATGAACAAAGGTTCATCTAGGAAATCAATTCATTTCACGTCCAGCTGAAAACAGTAAACTCTTATTTGTACAAATTTACTCACCTAAAATAGACTGAAACCACACAAATATGATTTTTCCAAGCTACGACTAAATATGTAAAATTTAGCCAGGTACAAATTTGTTTAGATGGATCTGAAACTAGACAACAAGCTACCACAAGATGAGGGAAGATACTCTACTCTGAAACTGTTGTTTGAAGGGGCAGAGAACTTTCAACTTCTTTAGTCTCCGCACTCCTTTCCACCACAATTTTTGACATTCCAAACATCTGAAAATCAACCCATACTATTCAGTCAGAAACAACACAGATTACACAATGAAGAAGTATATGAACAAGCAGCAATAACATAGAAGTTGAAAGGGGAAACAAACCTTCTGAATGGTCTTCTTTAAGCAAGTTTTGTGTTCATCCATTGATGCATGGATGAACTCATCAATGTGGTCCTTCACATCCTCAAGGAAAGTGGCTTCTTCATTCTTCTTCTTTCGACATGAACTGATGGCAGGGGTGGTGACAGCAGGAGATGACTGCTTTTCAAGTTGACTTTTTTGTATCTCCATGTTTGGTATTTGCCTGACAACAAGACACTTTTTGAACAAAATAATGATAGCGAGCAAGTTTTCAGTGACATCTTTAAGAGATTTGTCAGTAAAAATCAGTAACGCACTAAATGACCTCATAAGAAACTGCAAACTGATTTACTTATTCCAAAATCAAAATAGAGAAAAAAAATCTTTAAAAAAAAATGGTAAAGTGCCATATAGATTAAAAAAGTAAATAAGTCAGAAGTATGTAAAAGAAGTGATTATCCTTAGTGCACATAAGATATCACAAATTAAGATCAAATAACCAGTCCATTACATTCTCGCTTCCTTTCTTGGTACCCTTTGTTTCCTCAGTTCCCTTTCCATCTTAGAAATTATGCAGTTGGCTTCTATTTCACACATCAAACATACATTAACCATAGAAAGTACTTGGCTTGCACATTATTTGTGAATAGCACATATGAAAATCCATGCCACTTTAAAACGCAATACAAGGTTTCAAGAAATAAGAAACCAATAACAAACCCTTGTTACCCATCAAACCATATATGAATTATTCAGCACAAATGATTTGTTTGTCAAAAAAAAATTCCCCTTCTGAAACTGTATAGGCACAAATCATACAACAATAACAACTTCAAGGTTAAACAACGTTGGTTTAGTTCCCTTAGAACCACAAAAGAAGAGAAGGGACTACTTTTGAAGAAATTGCATGCAAATGTTCAGTAAAACTGCCACATCCAAAGGCCACACTTTATACACAAGTATCATATCCACACACCAACCACAGACCCAGCAATCCTATCAACTAATTCAGAGCTAATCACCATTACCGTTAGATTACATCTCAGAATCACAAAGCCAAGTTATTAAGCAGCCCACAACAGCATATTTTTATTTCTCATTACTAAAGAAACTAATTAGCACAAAGTGCAAATATTCCAATCAATTCAAACCAAATCCACAATGAATGACAAGGTCTATCAAGTAGTTTACAATTAAAAAATAAAACAGAGAAAGAAGTCTCTCAAAGAAGAAAGCTCAAATTGATCCTTTTTTGTGTTTTTTCTTTCTTTCTTTTCAATCTTTTGTTGCTTCTATTTCCTTTCATCTCTTCTTGTGATCCTGCAGGTGGAAAAGAAGAACCAGCATTCGTGTTAAAATCATAGTTCAGACTGAACGTCAACCCAACCAAAGAACTGGATCAATGGGTCAGCGGTTCAACTAGTGGGTTAATGGTCAAACCAGATGAACAAATAAAAGTTTAATTAGAACTAATTTTTTGTTCCCATGGTTTTCTATTACTTTCTAGCTATGTTGGAAAGCTAATTATCCAGCTTAAAAATGTATATTTTTCAATTTGTTGACAAAAAGAACATCCTTTATCTATAAATTGCTGTTTGGTGCCATTGATTACAAATTTGTACATTTGTACCAGCTAAAAGCCGTAACACTTACAGTTATACTACTATTGCCTAATTTGTATTCACTGAATGAGCCAAAAACATCCCATAATGAGGTTGAACAATGATATTCCAATACATATTAGCCAAATGGTACTTCTATTTGAGTCACACAAATACCACTTTAATCGAATTGTAATATTTTGATGTTCCGCAGATCATTCAAATGAAAACCATTGAGTCAAATAATTTTGAACATCTTCACTCGCATGTGTAATTTTATCAATTTCCACCAGGAATTGTAGTTCGCTTTCACACGAAAACCTTAAATAATAAAGCAACGTGTACATATTTAGAGGTAATCAGAGTGTTGATGCCAAAAACGTGTTCGCTGAGTTGGACGCCGGATCTTGAGGAAACCTGTACATGGGAGAAGAAGTAAACTAGGCGGTTGCCGGAGGGAATGCCTCCGAGGATGCTTCGAAGCTTTTGTTAGTGCGTGATTAGAATAGTGGCGTTCTTATTTTAGGTTAAGAAAAGTCTGATCCCCTTTTTTGGAATGCGCACCCGAATCTTTTTATAGGGTTTTGAGACGGTTCTTTCGTCCAGGGCGGTGATGACCTGGGGTCTAGCTGGGTGGGCAATGATGTCCAGGAGGCCCAGCTGCATTGCCTTGCTGTCTCAGTTAGGGGTTGTCCACGTGTGAGGCGGCCCTTATGCCAAGGGTGGTGATGACGTGGAGGGCAAGATGACCTGGGGTCCAGCTGGGCGAACTTGGGTCATCCGTGTGTTGCCCTACTGCCTTAGCTTTGGGACGGTCCACATGTCGCGTTTCTATTGGGCATGTGTTTTTTTGCAGTATCATAGGCCCCCCACTTTCTTGAGTATATTTATGTGCTTAAGGAAGTATTGCAGGGTTCGGTCTTTAATAAAAAAGGAATAATGTACCGAGCTTTTGACAGTGCCGAGTCGAGCATGTATGGAGCAGTCTATCTGCTCGGACTTGGAGCTAGTGGGCCGAGCATGTGTGGAGCAATCTATCTGCTCGGCCTTGGAGAACATGGGTCTGAGCATGTGTGGAGCAATCCATCTGCTCGGCCTTGGAGAGCATGGGTCCAAGCATGTGTGGAGCAATCCATCTGCTTAGCCTTGGAGAACATGGGTCCGAGCATGTGTGGAGCAATCCATCTGCTCGGATTTGGAGCTGATGGGTCAACCATGTGTGGAGCAATCCATCTGTTCTGCCTTGGGGAACATGGGTTTGAGCATGTGTGGAGCAATCCATCTGCTCGGACTTGGAGCTAATGGGCCGAGCATGTGTGGAGCAATCCATCTGCTCGGCCTTGGAGAACATGGGTCCGAGCATGCGTAGAGCAATCCATATGCTCGACCTTAGAGAACATGGGTTCGAGCATGTGTGGAGCAATCCATCTGCTTGGACTTGGGGCTGATGGGTCAAGTATGTGTGTAGCAATCCATCTGCTCGGCCTTGGAGAACATGGGTCTGAGCATGTGTGGAGCAATCCAACTGCTCGGACTTGGAGCTAATGGGCAGAGCATGTGTGGAACAATCCATTTGCTCGGCCTTGGAGAACATGTGTCCGAGCATGTGTGGAGCAATCCATCTGCTCGGACTTGAAGCTGATGCGCCGAGCATGGGTGGAGCAATCCATCTGTTCGGCCTTGGAGAACATGGGTCCGAGCATGTATGGAGCAATCCATCTGCTCGGACTTGAAGCTGATGGGCCGATCATGTGTGGAGCAATCCATCTACTCGGCCTTGGAGAACATGAATCCAAGCATGTATGGAGCAATCTATCTGCTCGGACTTGGAGTGGGCCGAGCATGTGTGGAGCAATCCATCTGCTCGGCCTTTGGAGAACATGGGTCCGAGTATGTGTGGAGCAATCCATCTGCTCGGCCTTTGGAGAACATGGGTCCGAGTATGTGTGGAGCAATCCGTCTGCTCGGACTTGGAGCTGATGGGCTGAGCATGTGTGGAGCGATCCATCTGCTCGGACTTGGCACTGGTTTTGAGTTTCCAGGGAGACTCTTGGGCTTCCTGTATTTTGGGCCCATGGAGAATGTTTTTTTGAGCTTCTTGAGCTGCTGGGAAACCTGGGTTTTTGGGCTCTCCTGGGGCCCAGTTCCCTTAAGTTCTTTGGATTTTATTGACACGTGGCAAGTGTCAGCCCTCATTAAATGCTTTGCAGTCGTTTTAGCAAGAGTGGCGGCGTTTGTTAATGATTGAACTCCTTGGGGAATGAAGCGGTGTTCTTGGGGACTGGAACGGTGCCTATGGAAGAGAAACGACGCCCAGAGGAATAGCACGACCCCTAGGTCTGATCATGTGCTGCCTAGTTCGTGGCGATGGTCTCTTTGGGGAACAAGAAAGTTGCCTCGAGCTTCTGAAGTGTCACTTCCTCATCCGTTCCTTCATTGAATGTCCTCGCTTGTTGCGCCCTCTTTTCCTCCATAATGAGGTTTTTGCTTCCTTCTCTTTTCACTTCAAATCATAGTGAGTTTTGCAAAGAGAGAGATTTCTTTGAAAGCCTTCAGCCTCGTTCCAAATTCCTGAGAGCTTTCGTCCTCGTCCTAAATTCCTGAGAGCTTTCGTCCTCGTCGCAAATTCCTAAGAGCTTTCGTCCTTGTCAAACAACTTCTGAGAGCTTTTTGTCCTGAATTTTTAGAGTTCTAGTATGTTGATATCTCCTGGTGGTTCGGGTTTGGTGACTGGTCTAGGCTCGGTCAGTGGTGCGAGTGCTCGGTTGACGTAGCGTTTGAAGGGTCGCGGAGGAGGAGGTTCTGAAGAGTTCGATTCGTAAGGGGAGTTAAGAGTCTGAATCCTTCGAATGTTGGTGAATTCGTCCACCCTTTTCTTTTAAATATGTCTTCATTTGATACATACCGAGACCAACCTAGTAGTGATAGTGGTAATAGTAGGAGTAGTTGTAATGATAGCGGTAGTGGTAGTACCGAAAAGACGGGGTCGGTCACGTCCTCCTCTAGGAGTGCGACCCCGGAAAAGGCCGTAGCAAGGGAGGGGCCCTTGGCAATGGTGCCATACGTCCCTACAGTAGAGGAGTATGAAGAGGACTCCTCTTCTGGGGACCCCTACAGTAGAGGAGTATGAAGAGGACTCCTCTTCTGGGGACCAGACGGACAAGGCCCTGGCTGACATCAGGGGGGCCTCGGCTGTGGACGAGAGGGAGGAGTGGGAGTACGCGGCCAACACGATCCCCAGCCAGCTAAGAGAGGAGGACTTGGAGGTGATCCATAAGTCGTACCGCATCCCGTGCGAGTACGCCCTCCGGCTGGCCAGGGTAGGGGAGAGGGCTTGCGACACCCACCTAAGCCGTGTGCCCTACGAATTGTGTGTACGAACACCACATAAGGGCGGGGCTTCGGTTCCCTCTTCATTCATTTTTCTGTGCCGTTTTACTGTACTTTAATATAGCGTTGTGTCAGCTAGTGCCGAACTCGGTACGGCTGATAACGGCCTTTATCATTGTCTGCTCGGAAGTGGGTGGACTGATGAATATAGATGTGTTTAAGGCCCACTTTCAGATCAGCAGTTGTCAGTACCTGGGCCAGAAGAAGACTATTGAAGAAGACTCCGTCCTCGATCAAGAGGTGGAAGAATAACTTTTTCTTCGTCCGGGCTGCGAAAAGCTTCAGCCTTCCCCTCTAGTGGAGCTTGGATCGAGCGAGGAAGTGCAAGAAGCCCAGTCTTCTCCCTCGTGAGCAAAAGACTGTGAATGCGATGGTGGCCGCGCCGTTGGATGTGGAGGTTCTTTACGACAACGAAGAACTGATAAAGCACGACCTTTGCCCCCCCTGGTCCGAGCCCTCCATTGAGAATGGTAACCCCGTACCTTTTAGACTTGCACTTACTTTATTTTGCTTTCGTTTTACTTATTGCTCTGGACTCAGTACTTAAGCTTTACTTCTGTTTTTTGTTTGGGCAGAGATGGAGGCGATGACCAGGGCGAGAGAGCAGGCGAGGAAGCTCGCTTTGGAGAAGAGGCGAGCTACTGCGGCAGAGAAGCAGCAGGCCTCTGGGTCGAGGGCCCGAAAAAGGCTTCGAGGCCAGTCCCCGACCCCGATCGACCTGTAGCCCCAGTGGCTTCTGTGGCCTTGGTGCCATCCGTTGTTCTCGGCCCTTCTCTGGGTGTCGTCTCCGAGTCAGCGATCTTCAGGCCTAACTGGGCCCTGAAGGTTGACAATTCTGTTTTTGCGCACCCCCGGGTGGCGCGAGAGCACTTAATCATCGGGATCCCTCCCCGTGATCTTTTGGAGCTTTCGAGGAGACTGACCGAGGCACTGTGCTCGGCTATTGAGGCGATCATGTCTCAAGTAAAACTTCTCTTCTGGACTCTTTGGTTTCCTTTTTCTTTCTTTCATACTTTTATTCGTTTTTTGACTAACACTTAGTTGCCCGACTACAGATGAGTGTCCTTCTCGGTGTTACCTCTCGCCAATGTCTGGACACGGCCGAGTTGCTAGGCCAAACTCGGTGCCAGCTAGAGGAGAGGACCTAGGCTGTCTAGTAGTTGCAAGCGTCGGAGGATACGGCCAACCAGGCTAGGATTGAAGTAGTCCGGGAGAGGGATGCCGCTCTTCGTGCCAAGGCCGAGGCCGAGTAGCAGAGAGATGATACTGCTCGTGCTATGCAACGCCTGGTGGAGGAGGGCGAGGCCCGTACTCGGGCTGTTGTTGAGGAGGCCCTAGCGGCTTTTCAGGGCTCGGATGCCTTCCGAACGGCCGTGGACCTGGAAAGGGGGAAACAGTTCCTCGAGGGCTTCGTGGAAGCCAAGAAGAAGGTCGACATGATGCATCCCGAGATTGACTTCTCAGGCCTCGACCTTCTAGACCCTAAGGAAGAGGAAGCAGCAGCTGAAAAGGCCGAGGAGGAGGTGGCTGTTGAGCCAAAGGCCGATGCTGAGCCAGCCCCGGTTCTAGACTATGTTTTTGTTTTTTCCTTTTTGTATCCCAACGCTGTTAGTGCCTTTTTTTATGCCCTAAGGCCGTTAGTGCCTTTTTGTATCTTTTGGTAATTTTAATAGAACCTTTTTTTCCAACCTTGCTGTTTATAACAATCTTTTGTTACAATTTCTATTTTAACCGAACTTCCTTTTGAAACTCGTGCGCGGGGTCCGAGTTTATTGATAGAAATGTAGAAGATGTTCGGCGTTCCAAGTTTGCAGAATATGTTTCCCACTTAGCTCCTCGAGCTCGAAGGTTTCGAGACGGCATACTCTTTTGATGCGGTACAAGCCCTCCCAGTTAGGGATTAACTTTCCCGTTTCACGTGGTCGAGATACTTCGTTCTTTCGTAGAACGAAATCATGAAGCCGGAAGTGCCTTCCTCATACTCGAGAGTTGTAATACCCGACGGTTCGTTGCTGACAAGCAGCTAGCCGAATCTGAGCTTTATCTCAGGCTTCGTCGAGAAAATCGACATTCATACGGAGAGCCTTATCATTGCTATTGCTCTCGAAATTTTGCACTCGGAGCGAGGGCACTCCGATTTCCAAGGGGATGACGGCTTCGGAGCCGTAAATCATGAAGAAAGGGGTTTCGTTAGTGAGTGCTCAGGCAGTGGTTCGATATACCCAGAGGATATTCGGCAAGTGGTCCGTCCACTGTCTGTCTTCCTCGTCCAATCTCCTTTTGATGCCCTGTTAGTTACTTCGGTTTGTCTATTGGCTTGTGGGTATCCGACGGAAGAGAAGCGATGTTCGATATGTAGCTCGTCACAGAATGTTTTAAACTGAGCGCTATCGAATTGCTTGCCGTTGTCAGTTATTAGAACTCGGGGTATATCGAAGCGGCATACTATTGATTTACAGACGAAAACCCTGGCCTGATGGTATGTGATGCTGGCCAGTGGTTGGGCTTCTACCCACTTCGTGAAATAGTCTATTCCCACTATGAGCTACTTCCACTGGTCGGGTGCTCAAGTGAAAGGTCCGAGGAGGTCCATCCCCCACATGATAAAAGGAAATGGGCTGGTGATCAGAGTGAGAGGATTCGCCGATCAGTGGGAGATGGTAGCATACTACTAGCAAATTTTGCACTTCTTCACCAGTTCCATGGTTTCTCCTCAAATCCCGAGCCAGTAGTAACCTTGGCGAAGGATCTTGAAGGAGAGGGCTCACCCCCCGAGGTAATTCTCAGCAGATCCCTTCATGGACTTTCCGGAGAGCGTAATTAGCCTCAATTGGGCCTAGGCATTTTAAATAAGGAGTTGTAAGACCCCTTTTGTATAGTTGATCGTTCAATATTGCATACCACACTGCTCGTGAGACGATTTTTCTGGCCTCGTTCTTTTCATCCGGGAGATGTCCGTCCCGCAAATACCCGAGGATAGGGTCCATCCAGGTTTCCCCTATAGCCACGGGCAACATAGTGGTTTCCTCAATGCTGGTGCTATGAGCGTTTCGAGGTAGACCGCTCATGTGGACTCGAGTGGTCGAGAGGAGGTGAGCCGGGGAAAGGAATCAGCCTTCAAGTTTTCGGCCCGGAGAACTTGATTGATTCGAAACACTTTGAATTTGGTGACAAGCTCTTTGGATTTTGCTAAATAGCAGGCGATCTTCTCTCCTCGGGCCTCAAACTCTCCGTTGACTTGGTTTACCACCAATTGTGAGTCGCTGTATGCGTTCAGGATCTCTACGGATAACACCCTGGGTAGCTTCATCCCAACTAGTAAAGCTTCGTACTCAGCTTCATTGTTTGAGACTCTAAATCCGAACCTTAGGGTGTACTCGATGGTAAAGCCGTTCAGGCCACTTAAGATGAGTCCGGCACCACTCCCAGCGTCGCTAGAGGATCCATCGACGTGGAGCGTCCACTGAAAGACTACCCTGGTCTCGACGAGATCTGAAATATAATCATCCTGAATCGGGAGGGTGGTTTCCACAATGAAGTCGGCCAAAGCCTGGGCTTTGATTGCTGTGCGAGGCCGATAAAATATGTCAAACTCCCCAAATTCTACAGACCATTTCACCATTCTTTCGGAGATATCCGGCTTGTGGAGCACCTATCGAAGGGGCTGGTCGGTCAAGAGAACAATCATATGTGCTTGAAAATATGGCCGGAGCTTGCGGGTCGTAACCAGGAACGCATACGCCATTTTCTCCACGGGAAGATCTCTTGTTTTCGCGTCGTGGAAAACCTTACTTACATAGTACACGGGCTTTTGGACGTCTACCTCCTCCCATATTAGGACAGAGGCCACCACCTCGTGCCCCGCCGAGAGGCGTAGAAAAAGATTTTCACCGATAACGAGTTTGGTAAGTAAGGGGGACGAGCCTAAGTACTTCTTCAGTTCTCCAAACACTTCTTGGCAATCCTCGGACCAGACGAAGTCCTTGGTCTTTCTAATGGCTTTGAAGAAGGGGAGACACTTTTCTGCGGATTTTGACATGAATTGGCTCAAAGCTGCTATCCGCCCAGTGAGTCACTGGACCTCTTTCAAGGTCCGGGGTGATTTCATGCTGAGGACGACCTCTATCTTTTCAGGGTTCGCCTCTGTACCCCTTTGCGTCACCATGAAGCCAAAGAACTTTCCTCCAGTGACCCCGAACGCGTATTTAGGGGGATATGCTTTTTACTAGCATATCGTCCAAGTAGACTTCCATGTTTCGGATGATCTACTCCTGAAAGATTTTGTTTACCAATCTCTGGTAGGTGGCTCCAGCGTTCTTTAACCCGAAAAGCATAACTTTATAACAATAAAGCCCCCGTCTGGTGATGAAGGCCATTTTCTCCTGATCGGGCCGGTACATAAGAATCTGGTTATACCCAGAGTAGGCGTCCATAAAGGTCAGCAACTCGTGCCCTAAAGTTGCGTCGACGAGCTGGTCGATCCTTGGCAAAGGGAAGCTATCTTTCGGGCAAGCCTTGTTCAGATTCGAGAAGTCGATGCAGATCCGCTACTTACCACTGGCCTTCTTCACCATCACCACGTTGGATACCCAATCTGGGCAGTCCACTTCACGAATAAAGTTGGCCGTGAGCAGCTTGTCTACCTCGGCCTGGTTAGCGACCTCTAGCTCGGGCGCGAACGATCTTTTTTTTTGAATGACTGGCATGTAGTTTGGGTCCACACTCAACCGATATACGATCACCTCAGGGCTGATTCCGGGCATATTTGCGGTTGACCAGGCAAAGAAGTCCTGGTTCTCTCAGAAGAGGGTGAGTAAGTGTCCCCGAGAGGCCTCGGGGAGATTGGAGCCAACCTGGATGGTTCGAGAGACATCCTTTCCGAGGAGTATCGCAATCAACACTTCCACCAGCTAGCCCCATGGGTTCGTTCCTTCATCCCTAAAGTCATCCAACTCGAGTGGGAGAGCTTCCATCCTCTTGCCTCCTCCCACTGGGTTGAGATAGCAAGACCTGGAGATCTGCTGGTCTCCCTTAATCTCGCCCACACCTTCCTCGGTTAGGAATTTCATTTTTAAGTGATAGGTGGAGACGACCACTCGGAGTTTGTTAAAAGTGGGTCGACCTAGGATCATGTTATAGGACGAACTCTGCCTGATGATCAGGAAAATAGTCTGCACAGTGATTGCCTGTGGGGCCTTTCCCGCGGTTACAGGGAGAACTATGCTACTCTCTGCAAACACCGGGCCCTCCGAAAAGCCGTAGAGGGGGGTAAGAACTGGCTCTAATCGAGAGTCTCCCAGTTGCATTTGTTGGAAGGCGTCATGGAATAAACTGTCGGTCGAACTCTTGTTGTCGACCAAGACGTGCCTGATCTCGTGATTGGCCACGAGGAGGGAGATGACCACGACGTCATCATAGGGGGTTTGGACTCCCTCCAGGTCCTTGTCTGAAAAAGCGATGGTCATGTCCGCCTTCCGTCTTTTGTGGGGTCCAAAAAACGAGGCTACCGACCGGGCATAAGTTTTTTTGCGGTTTTCAAAGGTGCCCTCGACTGCGGGTCCCCCACAGATGGTTTTGATGACCTTGGCCGTAACAGCCTCTGGCTTCTTTCCGTTGGGCTCCCCGTGGCTTTGCCCGGGACTCCTCCGAGTTGGTCGCACCACTATATCCCGATCGGGTGGACGCTCGGGACTCCTCCGGGGTTGTTCCGCGAATTTCTCTGTTCGGGGCCCAGTAAACTCTTTTAACTGCCCCCTGTTGATGAGGGCTTCGATCTGATGTTTTAGTGCCTGTCAATCCTCTGTGTTATGCCCGTGGTTCCTGGATTTGCATCAAGATGTCAGTCCTGGATGCGTTGAGAGGGGTGAAGTTCCCGAAGCCTGTCCTCGTGGAAAGGTCGCTTGACGGGCTCCTGAAGTGAACTGGCAGGGCACCTTCTTTTCCTCTCCGCGTCCCCTTCCTGCTCCCTTCGAAAGGCCTGGTCATCTTTCGCCAACACGTATTTCTAGGCTCGGGCTAAGATTTAATTCATGTCACCGGGTGGTCGCCTGGTGAGTTTCGAACTGAAGATCCCAGATCTCAGTCCATTTTTAAATGAAAACATCTGAACACTGGGTTCGAGGTTATGGATCTCCCAGGCCGCGGAGTTGAACCTTGATATGTAAGCTCAAAATTTTTCCCCTTTTGACTGGAAGATGTTGAATAGGGACTCCGAGGTCTTCTTAGGACCTTTACTATTGAGAAAGTGGGACGCAAAGCCATAGCTTAATTCCTTGAACGTGCGGATACCCTCTGGTTTTAAGCAAGAATACCACGTCACTGCCGCTTTTTCAAGCGTTAAAGGGAAAGCTCGACACATTACGGGGTCGGGGTGTCTGTGGAGCGTCATCGTAGTTTTGTAATGTTAGAGGTGGTCCAGGGGATCCGTGGAACCGTCGTAAGGTTTGATCTGGGGCATTCGAAAGTTCGGTGGGAGAGGGGCCTCAAGGACCTCCTGAGTGAAGGGAAGGTCCTGAACGTTGAGCTCGTCCATGACACTGTGGTTACGGCCCTTGAGGGCTTCGTTGATTCATCCCTCCATGTCCTCTATTCACTTGCCGAGACCCTCACTGCTCCTAAATGAGGGACTTTCTCGAGACTTAGTCACACGAGGTGGGGAAGGCTCAGCAGCGGAACAGCCGTCAATGGGGAGTCTGCGACTGGCCGAATCGGTGCAGTTGGGGTTCGGTCGTGATGGCGTATATGGCGGCTGGTGGGGTGAACCTCGGTGGCCAGATTGACCACTAGCTGTGAGAGCTCTACAAATTGTGCTTGGAGTGTAGCCATGTTGGGGTGCGCATCGGATTCGGTCGAAGAACTCGATCCGGCCCGATGGGTGTGAGTACTAGCCCCCGCCGTTCCTTTACCGACGTCCTGGGCGGTGTGTTTAGGTGACATGGCAACAGATGAGTTCTTTAACTTTCTTCGCTTTTACTGTTTAGCGAGAAATGGTGATTTCCCACGGACGGCACCAATCTGTTGATGCCAAAACGTGTTCGCTCAGTTGGAGGCCGGATCTTGAGAAAACTTGTACAAGGGAGAAGAAGTAAACTAGGGGGATGCCAGAGGAAATGCCTCCGAGGATGCTCCGAAGCTTTTGTTAGTGTGTGATTAGAATAGCGGCGTTCTTACTGTAGGTTAAGAAGAGTCTGGTCCCTTATTTTGGAATGCGCACTTGAATCTTTTTATAGGGGTCGTCCAGGGCCACCATGACCTAGGGTCCAACTGGGTGGGCAATGATGTCCAGAAGGCCCTGTATTGGCTTGCTGTCTCGGTTAGGGGTTGCCCCGCTGCCTTAGCTTAGGACGGTCCACATGTCACGTTTCTATTGGTTATGTGTTTTTTAGCAGTATCACAGAGTATTTCCCTTGTTCCCAACAAGCTAATCAGGATGACACTAGAGCAAAATTCTTCCCAATAAAACATTATGGCATAAAGCACATCATAAAGAATTTAAAAACAGAAAAATTATGTTTCAGATCTCATTGAGACAAATCATCGAACAGGTCGTGTTCGAGAATGGGACATGCTAATATGCTAATCAATACTGTAAATACTCGACGATATATAAATTCACTGCAGGTTTAGATACTTAATAGTATTACTTCGAAAAAGACAACAAAAAAAAAAATTAGAGCTACGGAGGGAGATAAAGAAAATGATACCTCAATTCTTACAGATCAGAAGCTAGCCCAACGCTGTACCGACTTTGGTTTACCGGAGGCAGAGTCGCGCTGCAAAGGTCGACAATATATAATTAGTTGTCTTGTCTTGGAGACCAAGTTTTAACGGCTTGAGAAAGTAAACGACGGCGTTTATTAGGCATCCATATAGCTAACGTGGCTAAAACCTGCAAGGAGACGGACCTGCGACCAACCCATCATTACTACTTTGCACCCCATGAAGGATTTGCTCAGTTGGGCAAAAGCCCATTGGTATTTTTATTTTCGATCCAGTGAATGGGCCAGGTAATGTATATAGCCCTTTTTCTACTCCTATAATTTCCAAAAAAATGATTTCTTCTCTATAATTTCTATTATTTTTTATTTGTTCATAGGATAAAGCCTATCAGATTTATGGACCCAAACATCCTAAAAAACTGCTTTACAAAATGGTTTATATTTATTAAAATTTGAATTTATCTCGTAACAACTATTTTCATTATTGTTTTACCAAACATTAAGGATGCATTTAGTTACGAAAAAAAATTTGATTCTATTTTATTTAATATTTTCTTTAACAATAACATAGTTTGAATAACAATATTTCTCTTCCCAACATCATATTATAAAAGTTGGGAAAGAAAAAAAATGGGTTTCCAACTTTTTCAATATTATGTTGGAAGGAGAAAGATTGTTTTCTAAATTATGTTAAAAATATCCAAATTGTTGAGAAAAGTGTTAAGGACAATAAAAATATAAATTTTCACAACTAAATAGACCCTAAACAATATATAGCGTCTTTGTTGTTTTGTCATAAATTATTCCTAAAGCTAGGGCCAACATGACCTAAAACTAGAAGTAACCTTTGTTAACCATGTGAGTAAAGTTAAATTACATGTATCCTATGTGACAATAAATAATTTTACACGGTTATAGATTGACTAACTGAATATTTTTGTTGATTTATTTTTCATTTTTACTAAACACTACTTTAAACAAATAATTTTTTTCTTATATAGATATTGTCTATAATATTTTTAAATCATAAGTTATAGACAAGTCATTCACCATCTAGTCTCACTATCAATTAGAACCAACGACCTAATACTTTCTAGAATTTAATTTCTTTTTCTATTGCTCATTGCACCCTCGAATAAAAAAAATGTTTATACAAGTTTCATTTATGTTCATGAACAAACTCGAGCTTAGCTCAAAAAGGAACTTGAACTCGAGTCGCTTATATAATTGAGTCAAGTTTCAACCAAATTCAGTTTCGTAAAGCTCCAACAAAGTTATTGAAGCTCATTTAAAACTTGAGTTAGGCTGAAACTTGGTTAAAGTTTGAGCTAGATTAGAATCTTAGTGATTTTAAACAAACTTTTTAGGCTAAATTGCAAATTTCATTCTTAGTTTAGGGTCAAATGGCATATTCTGCTTTTAGTTTTCAAAATGAACAATTTAACCATTGATTTTAACAAATTTGTGCAATCTCTATCTTTTATCTGATTTCGTTTGATTTCCGTCAAAATCTCCATCGAATATAGCGCGCGCATACCCTTCGGCGTCAAAATTCTTGCCACATCAGCACTGGTCAACGCTCCACTCGAGAAATTAAAAAAAGGCTAAATTGTAATTTTTTCCTCAATCTAGGGTTGAGTGACACATTTCTCACTTAATTTTTAAAAGGAACAATTTAACCTTTAACTTTAACAAATTGGTGTAATCTTATCTTTCATTTAATTCCGTTTGATTTCCGTCAAAATCTCTATTACGTGTAATTCACACAAACTCTTTGACGTCAAAATCTTCGTCGTATCAGCACTGACGAGAAAAAAAATAAAAGACTGAAACAATAATAAAACTTGACGGTTAAAAAAACAAAAATACAATAGAATCTAAACTCTAAATCATTAAAAATTTTGACGAGAACTTAACAAAAGTAAAGAATGCAGCTATGGTGCTGTTCTTAACTGCTTAAATATATTGAGCTCATAGTCAAAAGAAAAAGTTTATGGGAGCACTGTGGTCAAATAGATTGTGGATAATTGGGTTCACTGACATGTTCATGTTATGACTTACGACTTATGAGACCAAATACAAATGACAACAATCTAGGAGGTTGCATAAAATTTCTACAACGTGATACTGCCAGCAAATTTGATTCTCCATTTTCAAAAACGTATGATTCTTCATGCTTTATACTCGAGTCTCCAATCTTTAAAATGGTGTGGAGAGACCATTATACTCCAGCTCTGGCCTATAGATGCCTAAAATTTTATAATCTTACAGGTTATGTTTGGCGCTTTGATAGGGTAAGATGGTTGAATAGGATAGAGAATGGATAATGTTTTAACTATCTCATATTTGAAGCACATTGAGTAAAATATTGATAAATTAAAAATACTTAGAATATATGTCTTAGGGGATATCTGGATTTTTTTTTGGTTTCTCTGTCTCATATTGTTTGAACATTTTGAATTTTTGATGTAATTTTGACATATATTTTTATTAAATATTTTCTTGAATTAAAATCGTAAATTTTTTTTTACAAAAACCAATATACTCTATAAAAATATATTTAAAAAACAGATAATTTATTAATTTAAAATTATCGAAAAAATTAATCATATAATTATATAAATAGTATTACAAAACAAAATAAAGGTAATAAAATAATTTTGCATCGCTACTCAACTAAATAAACCTTATACACCCACCATAGGGGATGTACAAACACTACTCTATTTAATACAAAATTTTGTACTAAACAACTGATAGGATAAGGTAAGAGTCCTACTCACTCCTTAGCTTAGCTATCGTACCAAACGAAAAGCATCTCTTTATGGTTAGGTTTTTATCAAAATTCAATTTAATTCCATAGATTAGTGTGCTTGATTTGCTAATTAGATGTGTAGTTAATTTACAAATGAGTTGATTTCAGGTTTGGTTTAAGAATAAAAATATATAATTTATTTACAAATAAATTCTAGTAAAATTGATTAAATTTTATACAAATTCTATCAATCAAAATTGATAGAATTTGCTAATGAACTAACACATGAGCCTTTACAAACTTTAAAGGATAAATTATTCTTCTCTATTACTTTATTTCCAGGATATTTCTCTACCTTTACAAGAGTTTCTCACGTTTTTACAACATAGTCTCATTTCAATTCTATAGTTTAAGTAAGACTATACTAAACATAAAAATTTATTTGAGTCCATTTGTAAATAAATTCTATTTTCAGTTCATTTGCAAATGAATTATAGTTCCAGTTCATTTGGAAATTGGATGGATTTTATACTTAAGTTCATATCAAACGGAGTGTAAAATTTAAACCACTTTAATAAATAATGTGGTATTTGATGAGACGGTTTTATCGACATAAAGACCAAGTTGAATCAAAGTTATTAGTTCAATAAACACATATAGACAATTAATAATCGGGGGACCAAAATGTTTTTTTTTTCAAATAATAGGGAGGCCATTTATATAATTTAGTTTTTTTAATAGTAGATGATCAACAAGAAAAACTAAAATATCTCTTGCATAACTGTTTTTAATTTTCTTTGAATTTTTTTATTTGTTTCCCAAAAACATGCCGGAGGTTTGTAAGGCTTTACATGTATTTCATGCATAAAAAAAAACCCACTAATTTCGATTGTATTGTAGATGACGCGATGCTATTGAGTATTAAGCTAAAGTGTTTGATGGAAAATATAACAATTAAAAGTGAGAGGTGCTAATTGATATTTGATTAAGCGCAAGTGCGTCAACATGTATGATAAATGTATTTATTGTTTAATGAAGTGATAATAACTTGGATCGGAATTAAGACATTAATCTTAAATTTGATTAAAACTAGAACAATATAGTTAATCTAGCATGACTCTTGTATAAGGATGATATACACAAAATCAATACGTTTTGTTTCCTAAAGCGTAGTCTCAAAGAACACTCTACTCTGTGCATGGTTTTTTTTTACTGGCTCGAGTTTAAATTCAATTATTTAGATTAATTGAAAATTTTATTAATAATTTTAAAGAATTTTATTAATAATGTAAATTTTTAAATCTCACACCTATATTGATATTATCAATAAAACTTCTCAAGTGAAGTTTAATGGCTCATATCCGAGTCAGGTAATTAAAATACTCCTTAAATAAACATCTTCTTCCTTAATAGATAATTTCACTTGAGCAAATAAAAAAGTACTCTCACATTTGTGCAGCTAGTAGCTACATATAACAAACTTGTAGCACTCTTAAGGACACCTTTTTTTAGTAGAATAAGGAAATGGCTTTGAAATTTCGGTTCCTTAACATTGACTCCAAAAAAAATGAAAAAAAATTATTTATTCCTTTTGATTTCTAAGGAATTTCATTTCAAGAATCCGGCTCTCTTTCTCCATTCAACAATCAGGATTTAAGAGCCCAATTCAACACGAGAGAGAGGGGAGGAGTTAATCCCTTGGGAAGAATTTCTTTCTCTCTATACAGAAATCTATCAAACTCTCTGCGTGTTCTTCAATAACAACTGATCGTTGTTTTAGTTGTTTAAATCTTCTCTAAATCCACCAAATCCAAAACTCCATAAATATCGCTCTCGTTTTTTTCAATTTCTAAGCACACGAACCACCGTAGGTTTGGTGTTTTCTTTGTTAATGCCAAAAATGTGCTGCTGAGTTGGGAGCCGGGCCTCGAAAAAATCTACACAGAAAAGACAAGGTAAGTTAAGGAGTTGTCGGAGAGGATGCTCAGATGCTTTAGTTAGTGTGATTTTTTAGAAAGGCGAAGATGACGGTGCGTTTTAGTAGGTAAAAAAAATACTTGATCCTTTGGATACGCATACCTGGCCTTTTTATAGAGCTTTGGGGATGAGGTGACTCGTGTACCAAGGACGAGGATATTATGGAGATCTCTTGAATCAGGGTTATCCACTTATTGTTTTACTATTTTGGCTCGAGATTGTCACGTGTTGCTTTTTCATTGGGTGTCTTTTTGAATCGTATCATTCTTTATTGACAAATAATAAATAAATTGTATGTAAATAATAAACAAAGAGAACATAAAAATAAAAATAAATGAGAAACAATGTTTATCGACTTATCAAACTTAGTGATTGGTCCGCAGTAGAAAAGTATCTCATTATAAGTTGAGAGTACAAGATTTTGTGTAGATAGTAGATTTCTGAACGTATGAGATGCTAACTGAGTTTTGCTCAATTTTCAATGTTGATCTCTTTCTTTTCCGTGTTTGATCTTGAAAACTGAAAGACAATTTATAGGTATTTATTGGATTACTATGCCGTGCTATGTAGTAGTTTGCTTTTGAATACTGAAATTATTGATCTGACGACTGAAATTGTTGGTCACTGTACAGTCACTGTGTATTTGACGACCGTGCACTTGTCTTTTTTTCTCTATAACACTCTTATTCACTGTATATACCCCAACTCTCCTCTCCTCGTTTATCAACGTAAAGAACCCACTTCAAATCACTGTTTTCTTCACTGGAGAACCCTTTACTCAAAAGCACCCACCATGAGTAATGGAGGAGGAATCCAGATCCAGCCAGAGACCAAGAGGCTGCCAGATTTCTTGTAGAGTGTGAACTTGAAGTATGTCAAGTTGGGTTACCACTACTTGACGACGCGTCTCTTGACCCTTTGCTTGGTCCCTTTAATGGTGGTCATTGTCATTGAAGCATCGAAGATGAACCCAGATGACATTCACCAACTATTGGCTCCACCTCCAGTACAATCTGGTCTGTGTTATTACCTGCTCTGTTTTTCTCGTTTTAGGATCCACCGCGTACATCATGCCATTTAATTGGTGGACTACTCGTGTTATCGTCCTCCGTCACATTAAAAGTCAAGTACAATCCATTCATGAATCACTCAAGGCTCACTGGAGATTTCGATGAATCTTCTCTCAAGTTTCAAGGAAAGATATTGGAGCGTTCAGGGCTTGGAGAGGAGACTTACCTGCCTGAGGCGATGCGTTACATCCCGCCGAGGCCATCAATGGCGGCTGCAAGAGAGGAGGCAGAGCAGGTGATGTTTGGTGCATTGGATAATCTCTTTGCTAATACTAATGTTAAGCGTAAAGATATTGGCATTCTTGTTGTGAATTGTAGTTTGTTTAATCCAACACCATCTCTATTTGATACTACCTAAAAATAACCCCTCCAATAGGAAGATGACACGTGGATTATCTTGAAGCCAGGCTGCAAGAAGCCACGCGGAAGACCCAGGCTCGAACAGCTGGGCCTCCAGGTCATGACCACCTTTCAGGACATCATTGCCCCCAGCTGGGCCTCCACGTCACCACCGCCCTCGAGGCCATCATTGCCCAACAAAGTTGGAACGTCAGGTCACCAACCGCTCTTAAACGTGGATGGCTCCTGATCAAGCCAACGAGGCAAAGCCCTAGTGGATGGCTCCCAGCCACCCAGCTGGGCCTCCTAGACCTCATTACCCAACCCAGTTGGGGCATCGGATCATCGCAGCCTTAGGCAAAGTGCCGCCTTCAAAAACCCTATAAAAAGGGTCAGGTACGCATTCCAAATGATCCAACTTCTCACACAAAACACACAAGGGAACACTTGTCCCCTGCATACACCTTATCACGCTCTAACTTAAGCTTCAGAGAATCCCCGGAGGCACCCCTCCGGCGACCCCATAGTTTATACCTTGTTCCCTGTGGAGGTACATCCAAGGCTCACTTTTTTGGCATCAACAGATTGGCACCGTCCGTAGGAAAGCCGCATCTTTCGCTTACAGTAACAACGAAAAAAGTCATAGAACTCATCTATTGCCATGCGCCCAAAACCTCTGTCAGGGATCGTGGAGAAGGCACACCACGATCTGGGGCAAGCTCGTCGGCTGACTCTGAAGCCCAGCCCAACCTGGCCACTCTCCAGGTGCAGTACGTGACCCTTGCGCAGCTAGTGACCGACCTAGCCACCGAAGTCCGAGGAAGAGTGCTACGTACTGCAACACCACTCATACAACCAGATCCTAGTCACGATGGTTCGGCCGGCCACTGGCCATTAATTGATGGCTGTTCAGTGACAGCATCACATCTGCCTCGCGTGGTCAAGTCCGGGAGCAGTCTCTCATCTAAACACAGTGAAGGCCTAGACAAGTGGCTTGAGGACATAGAGGAACGAATCAACGAGGTGTTACGAGGCCGTGGTCATAATATTCTAGAGGAACTCAATGTACATGACCCACCTTTCGCTCAGGAGGTCCTCAAAGCCCCCCTCCCGCCAAACTTCCGCATGCCTCAGATAACACCATATGATGGGTCCAGTGACCCTTTAGATCACCTTCAACAATACATAACTACTATGACGCTCCATAGGCACGCTGACCTTGTGATGTGTCGAGTGTTTCCTTTAATACTTGAAAAGGCAGCCGGAACGTGGTATTCCCACTTGCAACCAGGAAGCATCCGAACTTTTAAAGAATTGAGCTATGCCTTCGCCTCACATTTCATCAACAGCAAATGATCAAAAAAGACCTCGGAATCGCTGTTCAACATCGTCCAACTGAAAAGAGAAAAACTCCGAGCCTATATCTCACGATTCAACCCATCTCTTGGGACATCCCAGATTTTGATCCCAGCGTCCAGCTGTTGGCTTTAAAAAATGGGCTGAGATTCAGAATCTTTAGTTCGAAACTTACCAGACGCCCACCCCTTGATATGGGTGAAGCCTTGGCCCGAGCCGAGAAATATATGCTAGCGGAAGATGACCAGGCATTCCGTAAGGAGCGAGAAGGGGACGTAGAGAAGCAAAAAAGAAGTCCAATTAGCCCGAGCCATGAGCCTGTGCAATGGCAATATCGTGATGATAGATCAAAGGCCCCAAGACCGGTTGAAAACAGGCCTCATACTCTCCGACCCTTCGGAGGGTCACCCTTCGGAGTTGGGCCCGGTGACCCCAGGCCACCCGACAACTATACCCCGCTGAATACATCAAAGAACAACATCTTACTGCAAATCCACGACAAAGACCTCTTGCAGTGGCCCCCGTGGCCTCCGACCCTCAACCCAGATCGAAGTGCTTGGTGTCGATTCCACAAAAATTACGGCCATGATATTGAGGACTGCAAAGTGCTCAAAAACCAGATCGAGGCTCTTATTCATAGAGGATATCTAAAGGAATTTACTGGTCCGCAGATAGAGAAGATCGTAGAGCGATCCCGAAGAAGCCCTGAACGTCCATTTGAACGAACTAGGCTCATCCGACCTATTCAGAGGAATACAGAACCAAGTCACAAAGAACCAAACCAAAAGAAGCCAGACATCCCCGTGGCTAGGATCATTAAGACCATTTGTGGAGGACCCGCAATGGGAGGTACGTCCAACAATCGTGGAAAATCATATGCCAGGTCAATGGCTTCTGTCACTGGCCCCTACAAACGACATAAGGGAGATGGAACCATCTCATTTTCAAATGAAGACTTACAAGGAATTCAAACCCCACACAATGATGCCATGGTAATTTCCCTCATCATGGCCAACCAAGAAATAAGACGAGTCCTGGTCGATAATGGGATCTCAGCCGACATTCGTTTTTTATAATGCTTTTCAACAGATGCAATTGGGAGATTCCCAAGTAGAGTTGGTCTCCACTCCACTCTATGGCTTCTCGGGATGACCAGTCTTTACAGAGGGCGGCATAACCCTCCCCGTAACTGCAGGAACACCCCTTCAGGTAACAACCGTGTAGACTACCTTTTTGATAGTTCGGCAGCCCTCATCCTATAATATGATACTTGAGCGACCTACACTGAACAAGCTCCGAGCGGTTGTCTCTACCCACCACCTCAAAATTAAATTCCCTACCAAGGAAGGAGTAGGCGAAATCAAAGGAGATCAACATATCTTAAGATCATGTTATCTCAGTTCGGTAAGAAAAAGCAAAAAGGTGGAAGCCCTCCCGCTTGAACTAGACAATCTTAGAGATGAAGGGAGCAACTCAAGAGGCCAACCAATAGAAAAGTTAACCGTTATCCCACTCGGTGAAGACAGCACTCGAACTATTCAAATCGGTTCAAACCTACCCGAAACACTCAAGGAGTCCTTGCTCGCCCTCCTTCGGGCAAACCAAGATCTATTTGCTTCGACCGCTACTGATATGCCTGGCACCAGCCCAGATGTCATCGTACACCAACTGAGTGTGGATCCGAAGCACAAGCCGGTCATCCAAAAGAAAAGGTCCTTTGCCCCCGAACGACAAGCAGTCGTTCGAGTAGAAGTACTTCATAAACCTGATGTTTCTGAAAGAATGGTGAAGTGGTCCATAGAATTGGGCAAGTTCAACGTTCGCTATTGACCTCGGGCAGCTATTAAGGGCCAGACCTTAGCTGACTTTGTCATGGAAACCACTCTGCCAAGGGAAGAACCATCTCAGGAAACTGATGGAACGAATCTGTTCCCACAATGGACCCTTCATGTCGACGGATCCTCTACCAACACTGGAAGTAGCGCCGGGTTCATCATCAGCAGTCTGAATAATTTCACTATTGAATATGCCTTGAGGTTTGACTTTAAGGCATCCAACAACGAGGCCGAGTACGAGGCTTTGCTCGCAGGAATGAAACTCGCCGAGGTACTTTCCATAAAAAGTTTGAATGCATATAGAACCTCTCAGCTGGTGGTAAGCCAGATTAATGGTGAGTTTGAAGCAAGAGGGGAAAAGATCGCTCGTTATCTTACAAAAGCCAAAGCACTAGCAGCAAAGTTTGTAGTATTTCGCATTAGCCAAATTCTGTGGGCTGAAAATTAAAAGGCTGACTCCTTAGCCCGGCTCGCATCATCCCGCTCACTCGAACCAAGACGGGCAATTTATCTCGAAACACTTATCGTGCCCAACATTGATGAAACTCTGATACTCCCTGTGGACGGTAAAGAAACATAGATGAGTCCTATTCTCAGGTGCCTACGCGATGGTCACCTACCAGACAACAAAAACGTGGCCCGGAAGGTTATGTCTCAGGCAGCGCGGTATGCTATTTTGGATGGTCAGTTGTATAAAAGAAGCCTCACAATGTCCTACCTAAAATGTCTTGATCCAACCGAAGCCAATTACGCTCTCCGAGAGGTCCATAAAGAAATATGTGGAAATCATCTTAGAAGGAGGGCTTTGGCATTCAAGATCCTTCCCCAAGGGTGTTATTGGCTTAAAATAAGGGAAGAAGCTATGGAACTGGTTAAAAAATGTAAAAGCTGCCAACAGTATGCCACTATGCCACATAAACCAACAACTCTCCTCACTCCAATCACTAGTCCGCTTCCCTTCGCTATGTGAGGCATGGACCTTCTTGGACCTTTCCCCAAAGCAGCTGGCCAGCGGAAGTACCTTATAGTGGCAATCGACTACTTTACAAAGTGGGTAGAAGCCGATCCCTTGGCCAGCATCACCGATTATCAGGCCCGAGGTTTCGTCTGAAAGACGATCGTATATCGGTTCGGAGTACCTCGGGTGTTGGTAACAGACAACGGCAAACAGTTCGATAGTGCTCGGTTCAAAACATTCTGCGAGGAATTGCATATCGAACATCGCTTCTCCTCAGTAAGATACTCCCAAGCTAACGGACAAGCCGAGGTCACCAACCGAACGCTTCTCCAAGGCATCAAAAGGTGAATAGTGTTGGAAAGCAGAAAATACAAAGGTTAAGTTATAAACGATAAAACGACAACTTTCTTGGGACGCTACAGTCTCAACAACTGCGCAGAGGGACTCCGTGGTCTTCCTTCCAAGCTCCGCAACATCTCGATGAGGAGTCCCCTTGGTCAGGTGTTCTTGCGCCACCCGAGGGTGCACGAAAACGGAATCGTTTATCCTCAAGGCCTAATCAGATGTGAACACTAGGACCTCGGCAGCAGTTCCTTGACTTGTAGGAGGAGTCGGGGCGGGTCTGACGATGGAAGGGCTTGATGGAGGAGCAATAAGAACTAGAGTAGTCTCCGACTGGGACAGGGGCCTTAGAGGAGTCTCCAGATCTATTGAAGCAGAAGGCTGGGTCCGAGACCTCTTCTTGCTCCCCGACCCTGAGGCCTGTTGTTTCTCAGCCCGGGCCGCCCTCCGCTACTCCAGAGCCAACTTCTTGGCATGTTCCTTTGCAAGTGTTGCGGCCTCCGTCTCTGCCCAAGTAAACAAGGAGAAATGATAAGTGTAAAGCACGAGATACATAGCATGCAAGTATACATAAAGGAAAAGGTATAACAAACTAAAAAAGTTTTACCGCTCTCGAGTGAGGGCCCAGGACATGGGGGCAGAGACCACGACTAGTTAATTCCTCATTTTCATAAAGGACTCTGACGTCAATTGGTGAAGCCACCATGGCATTTATAGTTTCTTGTTCGTAGGGGTGAAGGGCCATCTTCTTGCACTTCCCAGTCCGGTCCATACTCCAGGATCGAGGAAGGCCGAAATCCTTGTCTGACTGAATGAATAAGAAGTTCCTCTTCCATCTCTTAATTGATGAATGCGTCTTCTTCAACAGCCTCCTTCTTGGCCGAGTACTAAACACTACCCATCCGGTCTGGCCGTGCCTACTAATAAGGAAATGGGCCTTGAAAACGTCCAAAGTCATCAGCCTGCCCACTTTCCCGCAGACATAGATAAAGGCCATGATCAACCGTACCGAGTTCGGTACAAGTTGACACAGCGTAATACCAAAATATCTGAGGATGCTTCGAAGAAAGGGGTGGAGAGGGAACCGTAGCCCAGCTTGCATATGATGCTCGTATATGCAAAGCTCATAAGGGGCTTGGTCCGAAAGGACGTCACAAGACCTCTCCCCCACCCTAGCCAGCCAGAGGGCATACTCATCCGGAATACGATACGTCCTCCGAATCATTGCTAAGTCCTCCTCCTTGATCTGACTGGGAATCTCGTTTGCGGCATAATTCCATTCCTCTCTCTCTTCCCCAGTCGAGGTCTCTCTAATATCGATCAAGGCCCTATCAGTTAACACCCTAACCTCTTCGTCCCCCGAGGATGAACTCTCTTCAGACCCTTCTCCTAAAGGGACGTACGGCACCAAGGCCCAGGGGCCTAAGGACTACACGGTCCCCACAGGGCGTGCTCCCCTCGACGAAGATGAGGATGTGTCTCCGTCCTTGGTACTACCACTACAAATATCATCTACGCTACTCCTACTATTATTACTACTGCTAGGATTATCGCGATATACTTCAAAGGAAGACATGAGTAAAAAGAAGGATGGACGAACTCACCAAAGTCCGAGGAGTTCAGACTTGCAATAACCGAAGCTGTCCACAATACTCTTCCCCCGCGACTCCAAACGCTATTGACCTCCACACCGGGTATGGAACGAAGGCAAAAACTCGTAAAACTCACAAGTCTGTGCAAAATGAGGACTCGAAGACGAGAACACTCAAAGATGAGGCCGAAGGCTCTCAAGAAAAAACTCTGAAAAAATTCTATTTTGATTTGGAGTGAAGAAGAAGAATAGCAAAACCTCCTTATATAAGAAAGAAAACATGGCAAACGAGAAACACTTATGAAATTTCAAGAATCGATGGAACTCTTTGGAGTCCCAAGGTAGCCCTCACACTTCCTAAGAAAAACGTATCGTTCTTTGAGATGGCCGCCGTCTCTTGAAAACAGCTCGATGGGACTCGTTGGAGTCCCAAGGCAGCCCTCACACTGCCCAAGAGAACGTATCGTTCTTCGAGGTAATCCAACGTTGTTCACGCAGAAGATGCCACGTGTCAGATCTGTCGTATTCTATCTTTTCAGTAATGACGTCCCGTTGCTCTTTCGTGGCCGAGCAGATGGATTGCTCCATTATTCCTCGACCACAAAGGCCGAGCAGATGGATTGTTCCACTGCTCCTCAGCCACAAAGCCTTCATGGCCGAGCAGATGGATTGCTCTACTGCTCCTCGGCCCAGAAGCATTCATGGCCGAGCAGATGAATTGCTCTACTGCTCCTCGGCCACAAAGCCTTCATGACTAAGCTGATGGATTGCTCCACTGCTCCTCGGCCCCAAAGCCTTCAAGCTGAGCAGATGGATTGCTCTACTGCTCCTCGGCTCAGAAGCCTTCATGGCCGAGCTGATGGATTGCTCCACTGCTTCTCAGCCCAGAAACATGCACGACTGAGCAGTGGAGGGCAGCACAGACCTTTGGATTGCTCTCTCGGTCCTCGGCCAATCATTTTCATGCAAACGAAAGCTGTCATACCATACTTCCTTACGCACAAAAATATACCCAAGGAAGTGGGGGCCTGTGATACTACCTAAAAATAACCCCTCCAATAGGAAGATAACACGTGGATCATCTTGAAGCCAGGCTGCAAGAAGCCACGCAGAAGACCCAGGCTCGAACAGCTGGGCCTCCACGTCACCACCGCCCTTGAGGCCATCATTGCCTAACCAAGTTGGGACGTCAGGTCACCAACCGCCCTTAAATATGGATAGCTCATGATCAAGCCAACGAGGCAAAGCCCTAGTGGACGGCCCCCAGCCACCCAGCTGGGCCTCCTAGACCTCATTACCCAACCCAGTTTGGGCATCAAATCATCGCCGCCTTAGGCAAAGTACCGCCTCTAAAAACCCTATAAAAAGGGTCAGGTACGCATTCCAAACGATCCAACTTCTCACACAAAACACACAAGGGAACACTCGTCCCCTGCATACACCTTACACGCTCTAACTTAAGCTTCGGAGAATCCCCGGAGGCACCCCTCCGGCGACCCCATAGTTCATACCTCGTTCCCTGTGCAGGTACATCCAAGGCTCACATTTTTGGCATCAACACTATCTACTATGATTGTTAATAAGTATAGACTGAGGGGTAACATTAGGAGTTTTAATCTTGGGGGTGTGGGGTGCAGTGCTGGTGTGATAGCTATTGATCTTGCTAAGGATATGCTGCAAGTTCATAGGAATACTTATGCGGTTGTTGTTAGTACTGAGAACATTACACGGAATGGGTATTTCGGTAACAAAAAATCTATGTTGATACCCAATTGCTTGTTTAGAGTCAGGGGTGCTGCGGTTTTGTTGTCTAATAATTCCTCGGATAGGAGGCAGGCGAAGTATAAGCTTGTTCATGTAGTGAGGACCCATCGTGGGGCTGATGATAAGGCCTTTAGGTGTGCTTATCAGGAGCAGGATGATCTTGGGAAAACTGGCGTTTCCTTGTCCAAGGATTTGAGGGAAATTGCCGGCGGGGTACTTAAACAGATTGACGATAACTTTAAATTTTGCACATCTAGTTGATAATGCTCTCCAAATTTTTCCAAGTTAGAAAATGAGTTTATTTTATAAAAAAAATTAAATGATTTTATTATAGATTGTTTTTTAAAAACCACCAAAAAGGGGTATCGACACGTGCAATGTTGCTAGAAGAACAATTATTATTGTTAAAGCAGTCAATTTTGAAATGATGGATTTAAAGAAAATACTGAGAATAAATCGTGACAGGAAAAAACTTGCCAATTGCATGTTCTCTGAACGAGAGATTTTCATTCAGGAACACTGGTTACTGTTTCTTTCAATCAATAAAAACTATGAATACTTTTGTAACCGGAAGAGAGACCAAGTGGGCTAGCCATGATAAAAGCCAGCCTGCAGAAAAGAAATCCCTTGCACAGGCAATGTTTCAAATATTATGTAAAAAAGAGAAAATATGGTAGGAACATAAGAATTGATAAAAGACTTTATATTTGATTTACTGTCACGTCAAAATTGTGTGGGCCGTGAATGTGTTGAAATTTTTACTTACATCCGGTATATTAGTAAGGATTGTTGATGGACAAGAGAGAAATTCTTGCACTCTTTGATATCCTAATCGACGATGTTGATTGTATAGGGTATAGATAAGAATCACAATTCGAGATCATTTGCTGAAAAATTATTAATGAGTTTGGATCAATTTTGATATCATTAATAACAATATAATTCATTTTTATTTTTTTTAAAGTTTTAGTTGATATAACAGTTACATTTAAAATAGTTAATAATTATTAAAAAATTAATGAATTTTTTTTATGACATTCACACAATTAATATTGGGTTTGTATTATTTCGCTTAGACGTGAGTTGCCTGTTACACGTATGTGATAGATATTAATTGACGATCATTTGTGTTTTTTTATTTTTCTATCAATTTTTTTTTGGGACTAAGCTATTACAAACCTAAGAGACGTACATATTTTTTTACCATTAAACTTATTTGTCCATGATCAAAATTTATGTGGATTAATGGATCATGGTTATCTGGTTAATTAATTATAACTGAATTTTATAATTAATTTTGATGTCAAACCATGATCACAAGGAACTAGGTGCAAAGCTGAAGTGCACTTTTTAAAGGATGCAGGCCACCTTGCTCAGCTTGAGAGACCCTTTCTTTACAACAGGAAACTCAAGAAAATTCTCGTCTCCTTGAAAACAAATGGAACATAATAATTAGTGGAAATCCAATCACCTCCTTTTTTCAGTGAC
This sequence comes from Bretschneidera sinensis, assembly GCA_023935145.1. Taxonomy (NCBI): domain Eukaryota; kingdom Viridiplantae; phylum Streptophyta; class Magnoliopsida; order Brassicales; family Akaniaceae; genus Bretschneidera; species Bretschneidera sinensis. Next base: position 95,605,919 of record CM043704.1, read on the forward strand.
CCTGTTACCCTCCTTTCCCACTGTGTGTTCAAAAGTTTGAAAGAATATAAAAAATTGAAGAGAATCCTTAATTAATTAGATTAAGACCCCCTCTTATAATTCTGTTGATTCAAAATTTGAGGCTAGGCCTTGAACCAATTTAAGGGGCAACCCCAACAGTACTAAAGAACAAGGCCTGTTTGTTCACTTAATTTGTTTTTCTTCTCCTAGCCTTTTCTTCACAGCTTGGTCTTGCTTCTTGTTAGAGCCACCAGCTTCGTATAGTTGGCTATCATTCAATCAATGCATCTAATGCGATGAAAAAAATACAATATTTTCTCTAAGTGAACCGTGTTAGAGTTGATGCATATTTTACGGGATCAAGTTTGTAGAACTCCAGATGAACACGGGGTTCCGTTTCCCAAAGAGCAAGCAGGGGTCTCGCTCCCCAGTGAGAGAACGGACAGGGGTTAGGGGGCAGGGCCTCCGAAACTTTTGGGTCTGGTTTTTTGCTTAGCGGTTTGGGTTTAAGCCCATGAAGAGCCGTAGTTCTGTAGCAGAATGGAAACCTAATTTTTAAGTTGCATATAAATATTCTTTATATACTTAGCATACATTGTAACTGAGAGATTTGTAAGGTTGATAATAAGAAATTTCTGGAAGGATTTAGCCCTATTCTTGGGTCAACTTGAGTAAATCTTGTCTTTTTTTCTTTTTGTATATAATTTGTGTGATTGACAGGTCTCGAATCGTTCAAACCACACAGTAGACTAATGAGGAAGGCAAGTTTCGGTGTACACTGCTTGTCTTTGTCTCCAAATTAAAGTTTTCTCATGGACTGGACCTAAAAACTTGTATTTATCCTTCTAGCTGTTCTTATTTTTCCCCCTTGATACTGATGGAGAAAGCAAAGCTGGAATTCATAGAGAAGGCAGGTCATTTTGTTCAATTGGAGCGAACCCGCATTTATAACAAGCATCTTAAGAAGATACTTAATTGCCTCTTTGTTAGAAGAGAAACACCAAGACTTAGTTTAACTTGTGTGCTGCTTAATTTTCCATTTATCCTTGTATTATCTAGAGTTCAAGATGAGATGGGGATGGAGGTGGCCGAGTTCACTGCATCCCTCTCTAGGAAGAGGTCAGTCGTTTGATTGATGTTGTGATGATTGAAGCTGTGGTTGTCATCGAGGGGCTACGGCTTGCATGGCATGTTGGTGTTAAACACTTACATATCGAGTATAATTCTAGTGTAGTCGTGTCTGCTTTGACCTCTGGTAGTGTTTGCTTGACTACTTTCGACTCTTTTATTGAAGAAGCCAAGTCATTTTGTCCTTCTTCTATTCTGTCAAGTGTGTTCATGCACGTAGAAACTTTGTTGCTAATGAGTTAGCTAGATATGTTTTCGATAGGTTCATTAATGGTTTGTGTTTGGATGAGGGAGATTCTGGTTCATGTAGGTCATTTTGTCATTTCATTTAGTATAATAAAAGTGTGGTTTTCCTAAATAAAAAATAAAAGATTTGGAACCATTTAGTGGAGAAATTTCTTAGGTATTTTGTCCCTTCAAACGAGGAAGACAATTTCAGAAACTTGTTTGTCCCATTGCTAGTGCTATATATGCCATGATTACCTTTATTATGGATACTTCTTATACAATTACTATAAAATTACATTATGCTTCCTTTATTATGGATATTTCCTTTATTTTTCTCAAAGTAGATATTGTCATTACAGTGAAAGTAGTAGAAGTATTAGCTTAAGTACAATACTAGAGATAGATAAATTGACAGATAGCAGAGACAGATAAGCTCTTCCGATGAAAGGTACATATACTTTTCACAGATTGTTGAGATAAGAGAGAGGCTTGAACTTCACTGCAGCTTAAGATATTTCAGCAGCCTGCCAAGCATGAACAAAACATCTCAATCTTAGCTTATTAAGTTATGTATTAGGGAAAGAGAAAATAGTAACAGCGAACTCATATAAATGAAATATCTAAGTATTTCACTGCTTAGCTTTGAAAAAAAGGAGAAGAAAAGGAGAAAAGAAGCATATAAGTTATAACTTACCACATATATTGACATTGTTAATTGCATTGTCGTTTGAAAAAATTATATTAGAGATCAAATATCGATCGCACTAAAAAAAACTTATGTTATATAAATTTTTCATTTTATTTTGTTATATCCGTGTCGAATTCTCAACACTTGATAAAAAGTATGATATTTTGACATTTTAAATTAAAAAAAAATTATGAAAATTTATTAAAATAATCTAATCCAGTACTTACCCATATCCAACACTTGTGCTTGAGGTAACATATGAAAGAACAAACTTCCATTTAGAATATTATGTAGGAAACTTTTTGGTGCTTTAAGCATAGGAACATGTAGATATGATCCAAAACAAGTGAGATTGGATCTCACGTGGACTTTTCCTCTCAAAATGGGGAAAGAATAAGAAACTGATAGTGGAATAAACAAAGCAGAGTTTGTGAAGTATGGAAGGGAGTTTGTTTGATTTTTTTTTCCCATTTTTATTGGGAGAAACTGAAATATCAGATTATGGACCACCTGCAACTTCTTTCTGTTTGACTTCATACTCTTTGTTTATGGCCATAAACATTTCAAGCTGATCGAGTTCTATAATGACCTGAAAACTTACCTAAACACCGATATTGTGAAAACCCAGTTTAAACACTTAAAAAGAGTTTCAAATTGATTTTTAAGTTCCACAAGTTGAACTTATATTAAGCTTTGCCTAATAAAACAGGGCATGCATGAGGAAAATGAAGGGTATTACCCAAAGGAAAGGAGCTAGGAAAATCTTGGTACATTAAAATATTGAATTTAAAAAAGAAACAGGAAAAAGAAAGAAGAGAGTAGCATTTTGGTTAGCATTACCTTTCTTCTTCATCAGCAGAGTTGCAGCTGCTACCTGTAGACTTGTAATTAGGAATAGTCACACGACCGGACTCGATACGTTTAAGATCTTCAATGAGAATTTCATAGTGTCTCTTCACTTCCTCAGCAGATTTTCCACCCACAGCCTTTGCAACATTCTGCCAGCGATCCGGGGTGTCCTTATCGTACAAGGCTAGAGCCTTTTCGAAGAGCTTGTTCTGTTTTGGTGTCCATGAGGAACCTGAATCTCTAGAACTCAGAGAGCTTGAAGCCATAAGTACACTTTTTTCCCCTTAAAAGTAGTTTGTTTTCAATGCAGAGTCTAAAACATAGAGTTTTGAATTGGGATGGCTTGTGTTAGAGATTTGGCATGAGGGGTGTGTGCTTATAAGCAGTGGAGAAGGAGGGGACGGTTCATGATGTGGTGCAGGCAGTTGGCGAATCTGTACTGCCGAAAGGTGGCATATGGTGTGACCCCGTTTCCTTTGGAACCACAAAATTGAGCAGGACAAGGTACAGCCAGAGGGGAACAAGAATCAGTTTCAAAAGAAGGGTTCTTGATTTTTGAGGATAAAATAAAATAAAATTTCCCCTAATAATAACTCCTTTTTTATTTATAATCTCTACGAAAAATTCACTGAATTATGGATAATCTATGGTCGATTAGTTAGCCCTTTTACAAGTTAAACGTGAACAAGACTTAGTTAATGTTAAGGAAAATTATAGGGGGTTGTTTATCAAAATGAACACGATAAGAGAGGAGTTATAGCTTCTAGACACAAGATGTTTTCAAGGTTTAATTTATCCATTTACGGTGTAAAAAGATTACAATGAATTTTCTCGAAAATATAACTTACTTTTGTTGTTATACACTTTACATTAGTGAATAACAATCAATGTCAATTTTTATGAGTTTTATAGATTGAGTATTTGTGCTTGAAAAATTCTGCGTAATTTTCAATCATAAGAAAATTTGTATTTTGAGAGAAAATAAGAGAAGATGAAAGAAATCTGTAAAAATCTCCATAGAAAGTTGACAACCCATTTTAACATTTAGAAAATTTAAATTTTACATTTTAATAGTCGATTGTAGCTTTGAGATAATTGCATATTAGTTTTTGTCAGACTCAAACGAAAATGAATAAATTGAATGGATATGTATGAATCCCACTCAATCGAAACATAAAAAAAAAAAAAAACGTAATTAATGATTTAAATATTTATGTGCTATCCTGAGAATTCAACCCGAAGAGTTTAAAGCACTCAAATATTTTTTATTCGGAGAAATAACCAATTTGCTAAGCGCTCTGATTTAAATAAGTATAAGTTGCTTTAGCATAATGAACAAGTGCTTTGTTAACACGCTTAGCCAAAGCAATGTCCATCAATAAAAATGGATAAACGGATAATTGCATGTTGGTTCCTGTCAGACACAAACCGTTGGCTTCAGAGGGCAATAGGCTGACATAATAGTGTAGTGTTTTGTTTTGACTCAGTAACAGGGTAACACATACAGCCAAACAAGAGAGAGGGTTCAATGCAGGTTTTGATTCGTTTCAGATCATTGGAATTGAAGTTTCGGATATTTGCTCTGTCAACAACATTCCAAAAGTTTCTAGCTGGCTACCTTTTTCTTGCTATTCTGCATGTAATATCTTTAGTGTCAACAGGTGCTGCTAGCTGCTGGTTTTCTCTAGTGAAGAGAGGATTAATTGGGGGATTCTGTGTCTTTTTTTTCTTTCATAAGAGTGTTGAATTTACGAGAAAAAGGTGATTATGGGTCTGGCAGCTCGAAAGCCTGACCTAATCCTTAATTTTTATGGAATTCAGCAAAAATAAAAATAAAAAGTCTGAAACTTTTTTGGAGCTTTATGTGAGAAATCCTAAACTCAATCCTACCCAAAAATAAAATTTATTCTATTATACTATAATTATACATAATGGAAATATTTGTTTTAGTGTGTAAATTTAAACGATTTATAACTTAAATGATAAAAAAATGTTTCAAAAAGTTTTATTTTAATAAATTTTAATAATAAAAAATAATCAAATAAAATTTGTAAGAGAAAGATACCTATCGAACTTGAGAAATAAAAATAAATCTCAATCCGAAACGAAATAATCCACAGCTATAGGCCCAATAACTCAGTCGGGCTGACCCAAGATTCGATGACTTCTATTTTACTTATCTCTTAATTCTTGATTTGTAGCAACCAGTGAATCTCGATTTTTTTTGTTTTGATAAAAAATACCTTTACTAATTAAATAAATTGACACCCAATTAATAAAGGGCTTTGATATATCCATCCAAAGGATGTTAATGCATGAAAAATCCTCGAGTCCTAGGCTGCCTGTAATAAATTCTCTTTATTTCGATAATATCATAGCGTCTAGTGGATCTATAATTTTCGTGATAGGCAAAGTTTATACATACAAGAGTTTCTTGTATTTTGGTACGAACATAATTGAAAGAAGTTTAACATTCTTACTAAGCTATTCAAGAAATCTCACACGGACCAAACCAAAGATACAGCAGCCGATCGATCGCTGGCCCCAGTTTCTCATTTTATCACTGATCAGTAATGTCTGCCATATATACTTGTTTCTAATTAATCTTGACATTACCTCGAGTTGCAGTGACAGCTGATAATTTAGAGAAAGATAAGATCTCTAATTTTGTAGCATGTTGTTGATTAAAGCAACTAAAATTGTTAAGATATTTATGTGTGAGTTATATTAAATCATAAAAAAATAATAATAATAGTTTATATGTATAGTTTGAGTTTAAGACTCTTGAGCTTAAGTTTTGAAAACATATTGGTGTTCATCCATGTGTATCAAGTTCATGTTCGTGTGTTCTCTTGCATGTGAAATACTTACAACCTTAACAATTTAGTCATGTGTGAAATTCCCTCTCGCATGTGAAGTACTCCTAACTTTAACTCCCACGAAGTTGCTCGGTAATTGACACTATAAAAAAAAAAAAATATAATCGACGGACAGAAAAATTTATATTCAGACCAGAGGCCAGAAGACCTTGTTACCCATGCTTTGTTTATAAAAAAAAAAAAAAATGTTAAAACTTTATCATCCATGGTTCTAGTGGTTTTGGAAAAGTCCAAAGAAGTTGTCAAAACAAGTTGGCTAGGCAGTTACATATCAATTGGGTAAGGGCTAGTGTCTTGTTTGCTAATTTGATGAAGGGTGGAGATCCAATTATGGTAGTAGTGTGTAGTGATCGAGAAGTGGTCCTAAACAATACTACGTACACTGAATTCAGAAAGTGGAATCACCAAAACCAACCTTGCAAAAGGAACGTTCAAGGGCCTATTCCCCTTTCTCTCCTAATAATTTTGGTGGTCCTTCCTAACAAGTTTGGAAAATTAATTAAAGGGCCACAATTTAGAGAGTTCTTTGGCTTTGGAATTGTCACCATCCACATCTCTGGTCCATGCAAAATCACTGCCAAAAGTACTTCATATAAAAGATGATATAAACAGATAAACGTACAAGTTCTTGATGCCAACCAAAGAGAATCATATATGCTACACAAGGTGATCATATATAGATATTTGTCTATTTACAAGTTGACACGAATTAACAAGAAAATTCTTGTAGTTTTTTTTTTTTTTTTTTTTTTTTATCTTGGAGGTGACTTCTCAAGATTTTAATCTCTTAGTGTGAGGGCAATGCCACCTTTAAGAAAATTCTTGTACTATATGATATTTTATGCTTGGGATTATTATAACTGGTCCAAATCTGATTCAAAATGGACTTTTCTGTTCAGTTGTCTGTGGCCCAGTTTCACTGATTATTGGGTTGGGGCGGCAGGAGAGGTGAATCACTGAATCTCTTTGTCTCCTAGCTTGAACAGCGTTTCTTTCTTCCAAAAATCAAAATAGGTGATCAAACTTTGGGACGGACCGGACCGGGTTTGAGTCGGGCTTTTAAGTCTACATCTAAGCCTGTGGGTTACGTCGGGTCAATATTTATGTTTTTAAAATATTATTTTTAATTTTTTATACTAGTAAAAATTATTAAAATAAAAATTTTTGAGACATTTTTTATTTGAAAGTCCATAAATTATTTAAATTTACATATTTACACAAATAGTTTTGTTATTGTATTAATATTAGTATTGTTATTATATATATATATATATATTAAAATATAATATAACATAATAAATGTCATATTTGAACCGAGCCGACTTCACGCTTTTTCACATAATCTCAAGTTTGGTCTGAAAATATTTATGGACCTATTTTTTTTGTTCAAACCCGCAAAATATAAACACGAGGCCTAATCGAATTTTTTCTAAAAGGAAAAGGAAAAGAAAAAAAAGCTTGATAAGAATCGTTCAAATGATAGCAAGGAATTACACCACATCCTCTCTTTTTAAAAGGGTGCTCACACAAATAGTAGATTCGATGATTCTTAAAATTGTTTTTTTAAAATAATAATGAAGTTAAAAATTGTTTTGTATTTCACATTTAATAAAACAGGTGTGAAAAAATTTATCTAAATATAAATTCAATTTTTTTAAAACCTCATTTTCAGAACCCTTTTTTTGAAAAGTATTTGATCTTATTTTTATTTTTTTAAAAGCAAAAATAGTTTTTATGATCTCTAGCAAACTTAACCTTGAAGATCTTGCAAAGAAGGAATATGAGGGGTTAAATATAGGAGCAGGACTTGGGATCCATGTTGACTTTACCAATGAAGGTTATGTAATCATGTTCTATAGAAAAATCTCTTTTATACAATCAACCATCAATTATTTATCTGTTATCATATAAATATTTTTTGAGAAGTTGTAGCAGAATGGATTTCTCCTATCCTTAAAAGGGAGTACTTCACTTTCAATCCTCAATTTTTTTTAATTTTTTTGAAATTTGAAAATCATCATTTAACCAAAGACTAAAATGATCATATAATTTATAAATAGTACAAGAATAATTAATATCATATATTATAATAACAACTGATGGGTACAGCTGGATCTCTCAAAAATATATTGACGTTGTTTGCAGCCCACCCAACCAACCAAGCACCATCATAATCTTGACGGACTATTTCCATACCAGCTTTACAGTTGTTGGAACTAATATTTTAATTGCTCTCTTGTATTTTCAAATCTAACGTGCCCTTTTGACTTTTTTCATAAAAATTGAAAATAATGGGCATAAAATTTTATTAACATCCAATCGGATTGGAACTAATTGGCAAATAGATTTGAGTAAACAAGAATAGGCAGAGTAGAAGTAATATTTCGTTTTCATTATTATTTTATTAAAAACAATTTTATAAATTATAAATCGTTTTTCACCTACAAAACCAAATGATATCGAACTGTTTGAAGAGAAAATAAAACAAGCCAGAGAATGCATTGATTCATGTAAGTAAAATCAAATAATATGAGATGAGGTGTTCTTGACTTCCTGTACATACCTAAATTTAAGAAATGGGAACACACCCATCTGGTATTTAATGTGTTAAGGGAGGCAAAGATCCTTCAAGAAAATTTCCCTTGCCATTATGGTCTCCTCACTCCCAATCCCTTATCCTCTCACCCTAAAATATTACCAAAGATGCCCCACTATCCTCACTACAAAAATCCTTTTTCAACCATATAATATAACTCGATCAGGCCCTTCATGCCTTTGTTCTTAATAAGAACACCCAAAATCCTCATGTGATAATGTCTCTCCCAATTGTTAATTAATTAGAATTTTAATGAATCATCCGATTCTTATTTATACTTTAGAAGTATGGTTTACTTTCCTTCTCTCTGTCTTTAATTTTGGGAGCACTAGTTTAGTTGGAAATAGCAGATAATGGGGTTTCTTTTTAGGGCTCAATTGGTTGCAGCTATCCAAATATAAGAATCTACAGTTTGCAACGCTACCCAAAAAAGGATGATGGAAATTTTTGGTGAAGTGAAGCCAACTGCTTTATTTTCTGAAGTGAAAGTTCCTTTTTTTTCTTAAAGTCCCACTCATTAAAGTAAAGCCCATATGGAAAATGTTTTAGACTTAGCTGGGGAGATCAATTCTCAAACTGATTTTGATTCCTTGGTACTATAGTATGCTTTGATTTTGTGTATGGTGATGATGGTGAATCAGGTTTTAGACATGGGGCTTGTCTCTACTGCTGTCTTTGATGTCTACTGCAAACTGGCATATATTGTCTCTGACTGGTCCATGCATTTTCAATTTTGGCTCATACATTGTTCATGCATTGATGAAATATAACCCCCCAATGAAACAGAAAAGAGTCCTTTCTTGCCATGCCTCTTCTTATCCTCACACTGTTCATAAATTGATTCTTTTACTTCTATTCAATAATTTCATTTGCTATTAATTTATTTTTACTTCCTCCATCCTCTGTAATATGCTTAAAGTTTCTACTATCTCCTTTAATGAAAGGGCACCTAAGTGTGAGCTGTAAAACTAAGCCACATAGTTCTCTCATCTTGAAAGAACATATAGCAACTTTGCTACTGAATTTCACGGGCCATCTTTGCATCTTATGTCCATAAAGATTTAAAAGAAAAACCAAAAAATGGGGGGGTGGGGTTGAGTTCATGGGGCCCTTTTGATGTGAACCTCCGTTACAAAATCTCCGAGGAGTTGTCAAATACTAGAAGATTTTATGGAAAATTCATAAGCCAAGAAAGAGATTGGCATATTAAATTTCAATGTTAAGTGTAAATTTTATTCTCAAATTTAGATCATTAGTTTAGGTTAAAATGAAATGTTAAAAGTACAAACTACGATTTTTTTCATTTAAGAATTTTTAAAATGAAAGTCTAACTTATAATAAAATTAAATATCATATTAATAAATTTAAAATTAAATATTTTTCGTTTAATAATAAATCATTTAATCACATCATAAATTTTATTTAATTTTAATTTTTAAATAGAGAGAAACATATACTACTTAGACATCCTTTACTAACGTTGCTTTCAGTGGCTTTTACTACTTGATGGTCTGCCATCACAAAAAGATGCCATGCGCACGCCATCTTTTCGGCCCAAATGATATGAACGCTGCAGCCTAGGGTCTGGGCTTGTTTGGGCCCTCACATTGCGGTGAGACCCACTTGCTTGCCTAACGCAACAGGGAAGTGTGAAAGGCATAATTGATTAGGTGAAGTGGAGAAAACACATCTTTTCTTTGGGGACACTGCCACTGGCAGTAGTCTTTCAATCAATTGGAGTTCTCCGAATGTTTGCCTGGGAAAGGAGAAACGTCTCCGTCCAAATTATTAGAAAAAAATGTTAAAAAAATTAAAAATTAAAAATATTTTAAAATATATAATTTGGAAAAACATTAACTAATTATAATTATTTTACAGATTTGATTCCGTAATTACGAAATCAAAATTTTTTATTAATAATTATGAAAAAATTAAATAATTATTATTTTAAAATTTTTAAATATCAAAATAACTATTTAATTTTTTTGTAATTAGTAACAAACTTATAACAAAACCGAATAGTTATTTTAATCTATGAATAATATCATCCGTCACATTTAATCTGGTCAACCCTGTTGGAGGACAAGTCAAATTAAATGAATTGTTTTACAATTTTCTCTGTTCTTTATTCTTATTTATTAAATCAAAGCTAATCAAATTATAACACCATAGATTTTTCATCCAAAAATAATAACCAAAGTTATAACATAAAAAAAAAATATAAGGATCTTTCTCATTACTATCCATGCGAGATGTAAGTCATAAAAAATCTTTAATCATGTAATAGTTTTGGATTATCCTCGTTAAACTTCTTTATCATTTAATAAATAAAAAACGCATATTGTCCGCAACAACAAATATTGACGTTGAACACGATAATGTAGGCGCTGCCTGCTATGCTTGTGTTTTTTTTTTAATTCTTAAGGTTTTCTTTATTCAGTTTTAATTAATGATTTTTAGAAAAAGTGATATTTTCTAAAGTTCAAATTAACTTTGAGATTTTTTATATAAAAAATATACATTAAATAATAAATTGTAACCAATCCTTAATTTTTATATGTTAAACATTATGATTCAAGTTGAGACAAAAAAAAAATAGATTTGGAGAATTCACTGAACAAAGACGCAAAAATATGATGTTAAAAAACCCTTTAAACTCAAAAGTTAATTTAAATTAATAAGTCTCGGGTCCAAACTATTTTAATATAATTCACAATACTAAAGTATCAAATATGCAGTTTGCCCACTCCAAAAATATTGGAAGTTATATTTTATGAATCTACAAGTGCACAAGATTTTTCCACATGGATGGTTATGTTTCTTACATGCTTCAGTTTTTCACTAAATTAACTTTACACACACATTTTTTTGTTCCTTACCTTTTAAACAATAGATATGTGGTGAATTAGTACTCTTCCAGTGGGGTGGCATGGGGAGCAGAAACCAGACCTACATGAACTCGTAAGATTTCATTGGAGCCTATGATTAGAAGTTAGTAGAGGGCACACAGAATTACATATATTTGTAGAAATAAGTATTACTATTATTATGTACTATGGGTGCAAGTGGGATGATGACCATAGAGGAGGTTACTGTGCATATTGGCATCAAACGTCAGTTGGTTCGAACTTGGGAATCCGATACACAATTGTCCAAACCGAGATTCTTTCAGTTTTTTTTACCCCTGCCGACAATGACAAGCTTGATGTTTTTTGCTGCTGTACATTATTGTTTCTTGATTATTTTTTTTTTGGTCAAATCTAGACCAAATTATAAAAATTACGTCAAGATCGGAAATATGAAATTAAAGGTTTTGAAAATGGTTTTATAATTAAAAAAATAATGATTACATTTTAAATTTATATAACCAATCACAATGTTAATGAATTATATATAATTTTATCACTCAACTCTACACTCGGCTTTCATGGTTTCAAGAAGGAAAAAAAATCAAAGTACTGAAAAGAATTGTAATGTAATGATGTCGAAATTCGAACGGAATATCATATAAACTTATGCATACGATTTACGAGAACAAGAAACTTTAATTTAAAAAGGTCGGAGTTGTTTTCCGAAAGACTCTAATATTAAATTCAAAAAGGAACTTACAAAAAAAAAATAGAAAAGTTCAGAGAAATAGACAAGAGTGAGATCTTTTTGTACTGAGTTTTGACCCGTTATATAGTGGAAATTGAATCCCATCTCTAGTTTCTAATTTTGATTGGATTAAAAAAATTGTTGATCAATGATCATAAGAACCTTTTTTCTTTTTAAACAAAATATGGAGTAACTCTTGTCATTTTCTATTTGGAAGATGAGTTTTTCCCGATAACATAACATGACATACACATGGTACAGTAAAAATTCATGCGCCAAGAACATCTATAACTATTGATGGATATTAATTAAAACAAATTCTTTCTATATTTTATATCAATGGTTGTACATATATACTTTTGATATATCTGTGTGTCATAGCCCGGCCATAACTCAATCTTTGTATATACATTCATATTAAAATGTCATGTGAGCCATGCAACATAGTTACGAATCACTGCTAAGGCCATGATGACTGGCCTTCCACGCTGAAGCCTTGCCCATAAAAGTAGACAAAAGAATTGAAAAAAAAAAAACTGGTTAAGGAGCAGAGATATTCTTGTCTTAGATTACATTCATGAAATTTTCTCTGATCATATAGGTAATTTTCACCTCCAGGTAAAAAGAAATGTTGCATGAATTTGTAATGTTTATCTCTTTCTTTATTTAGTAGGAAGATGATTAATCCAATGTCGTCATGTAAATTGTAAAGAAGAGAGTAGAGTAAGGTACTATCCAGTATCCAACAAAGTTTTGAGTTTCTTTCTCTTTCATGAAGATACGTAACCTGTTAGTTTTGGGCTCGCAGCTTTAAATTTCTGACACACATAAAGGAAGAAATGGCGTCAGGGCTCTTGCATCACTTCACCCCAAATCTTCGGGCCTAAAGCATTTTCTTTTTCTTGGCATGATAATTCTCATAAAGAAAAATACAGGGTAAAAAATATACAAAGTCGAACAAAACTGCCTATATATAGTAAACGAATTAAGTAAGAAAAAATTGTACACTTACATGAATGAGGGCGGGTTTGTACGAGTATCCCTCACTCACTTGCGAAAAAAATTATCCTCCATTACCATCCTAATATTTGTCGGTTAGACAAATCCTTCCTCCACTTTTACTCCTGTGGGATATAGGTACTCATCAAATAAATTGCACTCACTTAATTTAGATTATAAGAGGAGATATATATTCAAGGTTAAAAATTTAATTTAAAAATAATTATAAATATAAAATAATAATTGGTTATCCATTGAGACGGATATATACCACTCTTCTAACTCTCACACCCCGTATTGTAATTTTTCATCTATCCCTTACCCATCAAGTAAAAATTGGTCTCCAAACCCTTTCCATTATAATAAAATTTTGTGAGTACCCGTCGTGTACGAGTAAAATTACCATCCTTATAAAATGATTAGTGTGTGCAATTAAAGGTATAGATCTTCAATCTTTAATAAAAATGTTGTAGTTAAGCATGCAGTATCTGTTTTCACAAATTCAGTTGAATTGCAAAGTGATTATAATTAATAAATCCATTACTTAAAAAGAGTCATACCCATCTTATTAAGTTTAACCACAGAGATCCATGCTCATGCAAGTTATAATTTATAGACTGATGTTCGTTCATAATAATTCTTAGGTATATTCGGTCATCTACATAGAGAATGAATCAAGTCAATAAAAAATGAGTGTCTCATATATATATATACACACACGATTGGATAACAAAACCCAAAAAACTATGATCTGAATTATTTAGATCTCTTAATATATGAAATGAATATATCTTCTTATTTTCACTTTATATTATATATAAACCTCCAAATTCTGGGCAATAATAAAAGAAGGAAAAGTCGAAAATAAAACCCATTAAATTAAGAAGACTGGGTACATATATACTGGTTGGTACATTAAAGGAGTGAAGGTAGCCCATAGAATTCGTCTGTATATGATTAGAAATGATGGTACCGCAAGTGGAATTGAGCTAAGAGACAGAACGGCATCCAGGAACCCAACTTCTCTCCTATATTTATATAGGAGAGAAAGAGAGAGAGAGAGAGTGCCTAGAAGAACTAGGATTCCATAAACATCGGATCTGTTGCAATCTTGCATTTCCCTTCTTACCCCATCTCTGCCCTCTATTATTATTTTGCATTTATCCATGAGAATTAATTGGATCGACCTTATTATAAAATTTTATAGTGAGTTTCTTTATTTAACAGATGTCAATGGGTAGGGTTTGTCTTTTTGAATAAGCCATGTTGCAACAACATGGTGACAAAACCATGCATGTAAATTTGCACATTCAGATCATGAAAGGCCGCGCGCATAATTAATAGTGGAAGCCTCATTTTGGTTGCATGGCACACATGTTAGGGCATTCAATCAAATGTATATACTATATTTTCTTATGCATAAGAAGTAAAATAAATATTTTTTGTTTATCTTTTTTTCTGTTCAAAGAATAAAAATTGTTTTTATTTTCAGCTTGTACTTCCATATATAAAAAATCGTTTTTCATTTTTGTTTTCAATATTCAATCATTAAAAAATTGAATTATTTCAATTTCCATTTTTTAATTTCAAACAATTTTTTAGTTTTCAACTGTCGATCTGACACATTTTCACTCCCACTTCCTATTTTATGTTCAAAATGACCACAAAAAAAAAAAAAGGAGTTTATTTAACAAAACTAATCCCCTTTAGTTGGTTCACCATTGAATGCATATGTCGTTGGACCACATTGGCACAATTAATACGCACAGGAGAAACAAATCAGTCTCTTATGATGTCTCATTCCGTATATAATGTTGAAATATCATTTTCACTTTGTAAAGTTCAAAAAAGAAAAGCAGATCCATATCAATATTCTGTATATTAATTAAAAAGATAATTGATTTATTAATTATTAAAATAATAAAATAATTTAATCATTATTTTATATTTTAACACATCTTTCACCTACAAACTTTATAGGTGGATCCAAATATAAGATAATGATGTATACCGAAAATTGATCAAAATCATGCAATTATAACATCTTCCTTCCTGTAAGAGTATGTTTTCATATTCTATTTGGGTTTTCATAATGGTAATTGGTAGGTTACTCGTGAAATTTAACATGTCTATTATTATATTCGTTTATCTATCTTGCTATTCGAATTCGAATTCGTTAAAAACCATGAAATACTATCTGTAACAGCGAAAAATCAATTTATTTTTATTAAACAGATACGGTCATAATCAATTAACCGCGAAAAACCTGTGAATTAATTACCATCTCTATTCATCATCTCAATTTAAAAAAAGAAATATATATGTAATATGTATATTGACAAGGTTTAAATGAAACATTTTAGGTAAAATGTAAGGTTATTAGCGAGCTTGATATAAATGGATGGGGATCAATATGTATATAAGTTACTTTATTATTTTTTTTTTATGTGGAATAACTTACATGTAGATATCCTAACAAATATCCCCTTTACGTATGAGTTATATACAAAACTTTTCATTAAATGGAACTATTGATCACGGGATCAACAAGAGAAACCAAACCAAACTCAATAATGAGAGAGGTAAAACCATGGAAGTCCTTACGGGACAGAAGTATCGTGAAAGTCACACGATCGTGATTTAGTCAATCGAAATATAAAGTAGAAGGAATATGAGTGATGAAAGATCAATAAAGTCATGAAAAATATATAGGGCCGCCCAAACGGGGTAGTTTTTCTGTTGATGAAGCCCACAGAGAAAGTGATATCTAGCTAGAAGAAAATGAGATAGAGAAAGGACAGGCCCCGTTTGCCTTTAGTTGTTGTAAAAGGTCATGTGTAAGCGTATGCAACTCTGTCTCTGTGTGTGTGCGTGTGAGAGAGAGAGAGAGAGAGGGATGTGGCGGTGGGGGTGGGGGTGGGGGTTAAGAGACTAGGGCCCATTAGGTGATAATGGAAGTAGCCTTCATCCTCTCTGGACTTGTTCCCACGCCAATCCAAATCATATTTTGGTATCCTTTATCCTCCATTGCCACAAGCTTCAAATTGATGCATATATAAAATCTCCTAATCATAGAGCTAATTGATTTTGACAAAAGTACATATCAAGTGGCCAAATGTAAAGTCCAAATTGAGCGATCATGAAGCAATTAACTACTAATAAAAAATGATATATATATATATATATTTTGTTAAAAAGATAGTTGAATTATCAATTATCTCAAAAACTTAAGAGGTCAACATAAATTGATAATTATTCCGTCTCATTTATATAGATATGTAAAAAAAAAAAACCTAACTTTCTAAAAAAGCATAAAATTTTCTGCAAAATTTCATTTAATTATAGCTTACTTTTCATAAATACCTTTATTTAATACTTAAGCTTAAATGATTACAATTTTTAAGAAACCTAGACTTAAAGATAACTTAAGAAGCTTAATTAAAATTGGGTATTTACTTTTCGATATGTAAAAACAATATCAAATATCTCAAAATGAAATGCTTGTAAAAATAAATGGGACGAAATGAGTAGTCTGGGTTATTAAATATTAAAAAAAACCAAAAAGGTTCAATTATTCTTTTATAGTTTAACAATTCTTCCTTACTAGACTTATCCGTTCAAAATACACCAAATCAATGAGTGAAAGAAGAGTAAACGCAAGAATCTTTTAACCAGCATTTTAGTTATTACTATTTAATTTTTTAATATAATTATTAGTAAAAAAGTTATGTGGTGTTACTGGCATTTTAAAGATAGTTATTGACAATTTTTTTTGTTTGTTTGATTTACAATAATACCTTTAATCGAAGTTTAATATTTTTTAGAATATAATTTAATTATAAGCATTATTATAAATTTAAGTACGAAAACAAAAGATACAAAGTGTCAATAACAAATTTTAGAATTACAATAACATCACTTATTTTTTCCTATCAGTTTTGTGGTCCAAATCAAGTACACAAATTGGAGGATGGAATATTGACAATCAATACTAATTTTAGGGTAAAATTGAAAATGTGAAAAAAAAATTATATGGTAAACTTGATTGTGACAAAGTAAATAACTAAAAAAAAAAGATAAGAGACCATATTATTTGTATATGCTAGCTACATACGTGAAATTGATATCACTTTTTTTTTTCTAGCATGAGATTTGGTGTCGCTTTAACCGACTTTGTTTGGTAATACAATATTTCATCGTAATTATCCATCAATCACTTTCTTAAATGTATATAAAACCTAAGCTATAAAATTTGTATTGTTTATAATTAAGCTAAATGGATCTATAAGCTAATGAAGTAGACTAGCATGTTTTTATTCTTTTTAAACGACAAATTAAATGCAAGCCATAACATAAACATCCTAGTCTTGTAATTGTATGTCCCAAAAAGAATGTGATAAATTAGCGTCTTTTAAACTTTTTCCTTATTTAACTATCAAAACTGGAATTGATTGATTTGCAATCCTTCTCTTATTTTCTTCTTTATTTTAGTCAAAAGTTTTTTTTTTGACGTTAAGAGCAATGTTTTTAGAGATGAATGTATTGAATGAAATGTTAGAAACGTAAATCTTTTAAATTGACAATTTAAAATTTTAATAAAATAAAATTAATTATTTAATTAAAATGATAAAAAAATCAATTTAAATAATAATAATAATAATATAAATAAATTAAATTTTAGTTAACTCTTTGGAGCATAATAATTACTATAATTTTATAAATATTAATATATATTTATATATATATATTATATTACTTATAGTTTTATATTATTGTAATTTATAAATAATTAATTAAATAATTTGTAATTATTATTAAACTAAATAACATGTAATATATAATTATAAATATAATAATATAATAATAAAAATATTAATTTAATAAAATTAAATATGACGTTACTAATTATCGAGAATCTTCGCCACGAAGTGTCCGAATCTGATTAGCTTCTTTCAACAAAAATAGTTAGTTACATAAGCGTGTACTATTAATAGACAAACGAGAGATTTATTAATAACTGGAGGCATGCTATATTTAGAAGGGACTGATAAGAAGTCCTTAATACGCGCAGAATCTTAAGCTAAACCACGTAATCACTGATTAGACTCCACACTTTCGCTAATGACCGTGTTAAACACGGAACCAATTCAAGGAAGAGGTGAGGGCAACGCTCTATTTGTGCAAGTGTTAGAAAAACTATCAGTGATCTCTTCAGTACTACGCCAACTTACAAGTTCCCAAGTACCAAAGTACCAAAATCACAAGACCAAAACCCCGTTTTCTCCAACGTCAACTCCCACGTCAGCTGTCTGAAATGTCAGATTGAAAGAATGGGAAATTGCCACGTGTAAGATCCCACGTGGGTGACGACGACGTAACTGAGACCCAGCTTCCCGCCATCCTTCACCGGCCCAAGAACCGATAGACAAAATCTCTGGTCCCTGGGATGACCCTCTCTTGTGATTTCCCATGCACATTTATTTATTTTTTAATTTAAAAAGTTGTTGACATCACCTTCTCTTAAAAAACATTTAAAAAGTAAAAGTAAAATAATTCGTGAGCATCTCAATCTAGTTTTAATGGTATTATCTTTAAAAATTTGTTTTTAAAATTAAAAAATTAAAATGAAATTAAATTTATGATTAAATTTAATATTATATCAATAAATAAAAAAATTTAAATTTATATTAATCATTACAATATTTAAGTTCAATATTTATTTTGATAACAAAAAAAAAAAATTCCAAATCCTAACACAAGCTGAAAATTACCTATTGAAATGGGAATTACGTCACTGAATAATTATCCTAAAGTTAACAGAAATCCCGTCAGTCAGAACTGAGAACTTGGTGCAAAGTTTTTCTGTAGTAGAGCCGTTTCTCCGTGCTTCGGACACGCCCACGTGGCGGTCATGTCAGTGGGTTCCACTGCCCACGGCCTCTCGTTATGGATACATTCGAATGGATCACCCCCTCTCTCTCTCCTAATAATTCCGGCCATTTCTGTAATATTCCGGCCACCACTTTCCCCCCTTTCTCTTTATATATACCCCACTGCCCTCCTTCCCTTTACGCTTATCCCTTTCTCTGTTTCTCTCTCTCTCAAAAATTAAAGTACCAACTCTCCACTAAAGCTCCTACTTTTTTTTTTCTTTTGAGCAAGAGGTACCAAGTTAATTAAGTCTACTTAATTAGCAGCACAAAATAGTGTACCATCATAATATATATACATACTACATGTATCTATATATTTACAGGCGCACATACTATTCATGTTTATGATCCCCCATTAGTATCCACCATTATCGATCAAGACTGTTCTCTTTTTTTTTTCTTCTAATTAACAAAGAAAGAAAATTGTTTTGGGTTGTTTGATTAGTTGGTGATGAATAGAGCGTTACTGCCAGAGATGCTTCCCTGTACGGACAGGACGGTGCTTGAGAGGCAAAGGGCTTGCTTGAAATGGAACCAAGACCACCTTCAACAGCAACAACAACAGCAGCAGCAAGAGATCAATTATTTCTTCTCGTTGCCGAGTAATCAAGTACAGAGCTTTCAGGGCGGTTTAGTCGTGGGGGGTGATCACTCTGTTTTGTCAGGCGAGGTGGTGACCCGGTCGGTGAAGCCCGACCCGGGTTTTGAAAACGGGTGGCCCGAGAGTACTGTGGATGAGGTGCCTACTGCAGGGAATGATATGGGGTTCGGTGGGACTTGTGGCTATGCAAACGGGTCGGGTTTTGAATTTAATTATGCGGCCATTTCGAGGACTGCTAGCTGCCCGCCGGCTGTTGCAGCGACAGAGGCGGTGGAGGCGAAGGCCAAGGAGTCGGTTTTGTCAGAGAAGATGAGTTCTACTATGGGTAGAGATCAGAGCTCCAAGAAGAGGAAGGTTAACAAGGTCCTAAACACAAAGGTGTGTTTTGTGTATGTAATGTTTTTGTAGATTTTGAGTGCTTTAAATCTTTTTAAACTGTGTCTCGCCGTAGAACAATAGGGTAGAAAGTTGTTTTTAAGGTGATAAACATGAAGTTTTGAATTCATATTTGTTGATGATTATCCAATTATGTTCTGCATAGTTAAAATTATTTGTTGTTCTTGATTTTCTTTTTATGGTGGGTTTTATGATGGTCTTGATTTCTCTGTTTGACGACGTTATAAGCTCTGTTTTAGTTGTTACATTTCCTAGAAGAGGATCAAAAGCTTTATTGCCCTTTTTTGAAGTGGAAAAGTACAAACTTTTGGACAATTTGAAGCCCATAACCTTCAATGCAGTGGAGCGGTGAATAATTAATTGTAGTTCAATTTTGGGTGGGTGTTTAGGTTGCTGCTGAAGATGACTCCAAAGAGAAGAGGATCAAAGGATGCGAAGAAGAGGGAGACTCAAAGATCACAGAGCAAAATACTAATCACAAAAGCAGCAATAACAACAACAACAAGAAAAAAAATTCTGGTGATACATCAAAGGAGAATTCAAAGGTTTCTGATGTTCAAAAGCCTGATTACATTCATGTCCGGGCACGTCGAGGTCAAGCCACTGATAGCCACAGCTTAGCTGAAAGAGTGAGTAATAATTTTGGCATTTTCACTTGCTCTTATGATCAAATTAAGTTTCTCTCCTCAATTTGTAAATCTTCTCTATGGGCAATCCTGTTTTATTTAAGCATGTGTGTCTCTTTCTTCTTTATTTTTTGTAGGTGAGGAGGGAAAAAATTAGCGAGAGAATGAAGTATCTGCAGGATTTAGTACCTGGGTGTAACAAAATCACAGGAAAGGCAGGGATGCTTGATGAAATCATTAACTATGTTCAATCGCTTCAACGACAAGTAGAGGTAATTAACAAACTGTATATTCTTCATTCTTGATGTTAATTACTATACTCCATTAATATGCTCTTAATCTGCTTCTCATAATGCTTAATTGGTGTTACCATAAAACAGTTCTTATCAATGAAATTAGCTGCTGTCAATCCAAGACTCGACTTCAACATGGACAACTTCTTTGCCAAAGAGGTGAGCAAAATCCTCACAAGATAGTAAATTAGTAATAAAGTCACCATGCTAGCTTGATTTTGAAGAGCATTCATTGTGTAACTCTTTTGTTTTCTTAAACTCAAACAGGTTTTCCCTGCTTGCACAGCAGCCAATTTTCCGACAATTGAGATGTCATCGGAGATGAACAATCCTGCTGCCTTCCTTCAGTTTAATCCAATGCAACAAGTGGTTTCATGTTGTGGAATTGAAATGGGAATTAACCCTCCTGCTGATTTGGGGCTTAGAAGAACTATCAGTGCTCCTGTATCGCTCCCTAATACATTTCTTGATTCGTCTTGCTTCACTGTAATTTGTTCTACCGTTGTACATTTTTTGGGATTTACTCTCTTATCTTATACTACAACAATTAATCATAGTTTCTTACATGGATTATACTTGAAATGCAGCAGCAGATTCAACCATCTTCAACATGGGATGCTGAATTTCAAAATCTTTACAATGACGTAGCATTTGATCAAGGAAGATCAACATCCTTTCCATCTCAGCCATTCACAGGTAGATAGAACTGATATATCTCGTCTATCCTTTTCTCTCTCTCTTGTTTTTGGTAAAACTATCATGTTTTAAGGCAGAAAAATGAAGCGAAGTGGGTTTTAGGTACCTATGATTGAGACCTTAGACAACCCCACAATTGTTAATGATTTTGCTTAGGAACAACTGGGTCCTTTGTGATTGAAATGAAAGAAAGTTACTTGACAGAAAACTTTCAATCTTTTTCCTTTCTAAAATGATCAGAACCTTAGGATTTTTTTTTCTTTTTCAAATGAACATTATATCCCAGAACTCATGTTTTAAAAAATGGAAGCAATCAATAATGTGGCAAAATCAGTTGCCCTTTGTAGATGAGGTAAGTCTACAATTCAGATTAATCAACTTTCTTGATATACTGATCGTTTAATCATCCTTATCAGAAGAACATAGAGAATGTTTATTCAAATTTTGTTGAATTGTGAGATTTATAGATGAAATTGCATCCTTGGAAAGTGGGTATAGATCCTTACCTATGGCATTTATGCACATTCTTTACACACCATGAAGTTAACACATTTACAGCTACTAAGTATCGAATCTTAAAGTACTAAGCTGTCTCTTGCAGGTTCAATTGAAGCTACCAATAACCTAAAGATGGAGATGTGAATCAGATTATTAAATCATTCAAATCTTGGGATGAGTTACTCCAAATTCCATTGATCAATGCAGATTCTTTTTTCTTCTAGAAGTACATAGCATATATATTAATTTGTATGTATACTTTTGAGACAGTATGAATAAAAATTGATACCTTATTAAACTCAGGCTTTCTGTTTGCTTGCATTGTACAATTAAAGGGAGATGTTGATAGGAAGAGGGGACCAAAGATAAAAAGATGTATAGTCATTTTGTGGACTCTGAGTTAACATTATATCTTACTTGAAAGACAACAGTTGAAGAGCTAACTCAATGCCACAAAAGCTGTATATGATTGTGATGCAAAAATTAATCTCCATGAAAGTACATCTGGGTCCCCGAAACTTGAGTAGTAACATGTAAGGATGGAAATGGAAATTGCAAAATTTTTTATCTCTTATCACGGCTCCATTGGCTATTGTCCTTAGATAAACTAGTGGGGTGAACGTTGAGATTTCCTTTTAATTGATTGTTAAGAGTAATATCAAAGGAACACATCGCGCTAATGTCCAGTGGCACAAGTTGTCCCTCTGCTGTTGGATAAAACCTTCATGTTCTCCAGCCAAGGACAGAAGACAAGAAGCATACTGTTGGACCCTCTCAGCTCCCTTTTGGGACAGAATAATATTTTCTGTGATTAAGACAGTGATAATTGTAAAATACAGTGAGGGGGCAACTATTATAAGCTTTGTGTTTGTGTGTGTGAGAGAGAGAGAGGACAAATGCATCAATTCCTTCCTTGTTTCAATTATTTAAAACGGTTTTCCTTGTCTCAAAATGCTTCCAAATCATAATTAATTCTGAATCATGAGGTATAGACTAAAATTTCTACTGTTCATTATGTTATATGTACTGTAATTGTCATGCAATAAATCATTGTAATTTTAATTCAAAGAGAGAATAATCAAAAGGGTTGAGTTTTCTGATGATTCTTCCTTCATTTTTAGAGGCAGACAGCTAGAAATAATGTCATGCTGCCTTCAATTACTTAGGTGCGGTTTCAATTGTCCTGTACTCAAGAGAATTTTTGAAACAGTTTTGACAACACTACTGATGATCATCAATATGACTCAAAAGCTTAAATTGATGAGTCTTGATGTAATTCATTCTTTTTTTAATATATTTTTTTTTGATATGGGATAACTCGCATGTGGATATCTAAACAAATATTTTCATCACGTGTGAGTCCTCACGGGACGGACAATCGTGGGTTCACAAACACTTTCCATCCATAGACTCAACCACGTGGCAGTATCGTGAGAGTCAAACAATTGTAACCAACTCGAATCAGGCTTTGATATCACTTATTAAGGTTATGAGTATTTCATATTGCGAGAAATCATACGAACACAGACTCGATATAAATGAATGAGTACCAATATGATTTAAAAATTTAAGCTTATGAGTATTTGGCTCAAGCTATGTATATAACCAACTCTTATTTTTTTATTTTTTTTATATGAGATAATTCACATATAGATATATTCTTTGTAAAATCTTTTTCTCTTTGGCGTTTGATTTAGCATTTGTTTCTTCAAAACTAAAACTGTTTAAAGTTAGGCCAAACGGTATTGACATAGATGCTATGCTTGGTTACTGGTTAGACAAAAAAAAAAAAATTTTTCTAGTAATTTGAAATTTTTTTTTAAATACATCGTTAAAATGAATACCATATCATTTATAATATTGACGTAACATTTATCTAAATTTTTTGTTTCCTATAAAAATCTTAGTCCCTTAAACAAAAATTAAAAACCTCGTATTTACTAGTTGTGAGCCCACACAAATGTATTTGTGTGGGACCAAAGACTGTCATCTATTTCCTTTTTTTTTTTCCTCCCTCCATTTATCTCTTTTTTCTTTATTTTTGAAGTAATTTTTTTTCAAACAATATGGCTTGAATTTCAAAATTTTAACGCCACGTGGAAATTGAAAGTACAATTCAAAAAGCCCCACTTTAATATTAGAAGATAATTTTGCGTTTAGGCCGTGCACTCTCCATTCTTTTCGTACTCACCTCTTGCATTTTATTTATTTAATTTTAGAGAAATTATCATAAAAAAATTTCTTTGCGTTTTATCTTGTGTTTTAGTATCTTCTTTACGTTTTTAATTTGATTAATTTATTCTTTATATATGAAATGAGGAGTTAAGATACTGTCGCGATGGGTTAGGTGCAAAAGAATTTTAACTGAAAAGAGATAATAGGTGATTTGGGGGAGGAAATAAAAGAAGGGTAAGCTGATAATTTCACTTGCACTAGCTTTGTACATGTCGTTTATTAGATATCAATTTATAATGTAAAGGATAAATTGATCAAATTAAAAACTCAAAAAAATATTGAAACATATGTCAAATCACAAAAATTTTTGATGATAGTATCTTTTATTTTAAGGTAGCACTTTTCTACCTTAACTGCCACGTGGTACAATATTAGATTGCTACAGCATGAAAACATGATATTTCTAAATATTAGTGATAATTTATGCGTGGATCCAATAGTGTTATTTCCTTTCTTTTTGTTTCTATTTTTTTTCTTTTATTTATTTTTAAGACAATGATTTTTTACATTGACTACCACGCGACTCGATATTAGATTGTTAAGGTAAAAACATGATCTCTCTTAATTTAGTGATAATTTAGTTTTAATAATTATGAGCTAAACCACTATTAAAAGGGGTAAATTAAATAGATAATTGCTCTGGTGAAGGTAGTATCCTATTTGTTCTTATCAACATTGATGATGGAAGAGATGTGATGGATTACTGAAAATGACAACCATTCAAGTTGCTTTTTTTTTCTTTCATATTTATCTCAATATATATGAAAGCATGATGTATCTACAATTAATTACCAAGGCTGTAACCGCTTTTACAAAAACTATATGCATTACTACAAAAAGATCAGTTCGTGCACACCCAATATCACCATTGATAAATCAAGGCAAGAATGTTATGCAGATATTGTAAGGACATTAACTTATCCTTTTTTGAACAAATTAAGCCAAAAGGCAACTTGGCTCAAAAACTACTATAACTTTCTGTAAAATACAAAAAAAATTCAAGATCTACTAGATGAGAAATGAATCACTAGTCAAGATTTAAATTGTTTTTATTAATGCATTGAATTTCAAGATCTAATCTAAATGTTTGAGGAAAGAATTTGATCACAAGTGATGTGTTTGGTTGTTAGGAAAATTACAAAAAACTTCTATCTTGCTCTAAGCATTACAGAAAATTTTCTGTTTTATTCAATTTTTTTCGTTCTCTAAAATTGAAGTAAAGGGCATTATTTAAATTGTGTTCTCTCTTTGAGCGTGAAAAGCCGTTGTTTGTGACAATTGTTATTTTTTATCGCAAATACACATCAATTTTTTTCATGTGTTTCTCATATAATCTTTAACTGATTTAAAATACAATTAATTGGTTAAAGGTATGTGATTCACGTTCTTTTTTATTATCTACTAAGCTTCTAACACGTGACGGAATTCAATTTTCATTACTACTGTTTCTAAAAAGAAAAAACTTACATGTGCTAACTATCAATAGCATTAATTTCTAAACATGTTCTGTCTCTCTTTGCTTAGTGGTTTAATGTTTCATTATTATTTTTTTCTTGTTTAAATGGCATTGTAATCTTGATTTCTTTCTTGTTATAAGGTTACAATATTGACTCTTATTTGAATGATTTAGAGTATGATGAAAATTCAAAATCATGTAACAAATTTTTTAATTGCGACGATATGTTTAGATATTGGAAAGTGTGAAGGAAAGGAAAACTTAGAGGAAAATGAGAAAGAAAAGAAAAGAAAAATCATTTGGCACCCATATTTCATTTTTTATTTTTTCCACAACTTTTCTTTTGACACCCAAACGAAACAAATGAAAAAGTTCCATTTTTGTTTTTAATGTTTTTTTTTTCAATTTTCTTTCAAAATTTTCAGGATCCAAAAATACTCTGAAGTTGTATAACTAAGAAAAATTTATATCTATTGGTATTTTTTTTACAATAAATATTTTTGACAGACATATATGCTCCTATGCATCCTAAATAATGTTAATGTTTTGTATAATAAGAAAGGAGGTTTTCAGTGTAGTTGTGGCTATGAAAAGAGGGACCACTGTAAAGGGTGGCCTGCACCATCAGTGCATTTATCTCGTTGTTCTTGGATAGTCACAAGTTAGAGCCTCAGCTTTTCCCTTCATTTTCAAGCCATATGCAATGGGGAAAGGTGTGGACCTGGCTTCGTCCACAGGCAAGATCTCTTTGATTCTCTTTGTTTTCTGTGGATGGTATGATATTAGCCTTTTCCCTTTCTTGGGCCCATTACAAGCTTTCTGTGAAAAAAATTATCCTTTTTTTTTTCTCCTTCTAATATAATTTGAAGTTTCTCTCTCTACCTTTCACATAGTGAAATTCCAAGGAAAAAAAAAAGACCTAAAATTCACCAAGATTCTCTTGGTTTTGTGGGTGTTTTTTTTTTAAAAAAAATAATGGGAAAAAATTGTTTGGAGGTTGTAATAGCACCTAGTTGTGTATCTTTTTATGCTGAAACAATAATCCTCAATAATAGCTAATATGTATAGAATTTTGAAGACAGAAACAGAAACATTTTGATTTAGCCATTGTAAGTCAGGTTTACTATTCCTTGTTTTTTTTTTTTTTTAGTGAAGCCATAACTCAAATCAAAATCAAGACTTTACTTTCATTCGGAGTAAGATAAATTTTGAGTGCCTATGTGGCAATCTAAGTGCAGTTTAGGGTTATCCTTGAAAGTCAAGTTTGCTATTTCATGTTGATTATTTTTAGTAAAGTCAAAACTCGAGTCAAAACCGAGATTGAGCTAAGCTTATGGTCACTATTCCATGCTGATTTTTCTTTTCATTTACAACGATGATATAATCTAACTTACTTTTAATCCTTACCCACTCATAAAACAATCATTCTTATTTAAAAGAGAGTTGTTACGCACCAAAGGACACTTAACTTGAGACAATCCATTCTCAATCCTCAATAACCACCAAACCCTCATCAGCCAGGCCCTATATAGAGTAGAAAAGGCCAAAACCTGAATTCCTTGTGCCTGTAAGACAGGCCCAACTGAGTGCAGTTTAGGGTTATTGGGTTGGGTCCTTGCCAACTGGGCTATGTGACTAAGGGCATTTTAAGGTGTAGTCCTACACTCTAAAAGAACAAAGACTAAAACCACCGAGACTCGTTAAGTATGGGGAAAGGGATGAAACAAAAAACTCATTGCCACTAGCAAGTACAGTTGTAGACTTGCAGCTTCATGTCATTCCATTTAAGTGATAAATGCTTCACTTAAAATAGTTAAAAATTTCTTTTTATCTTAATCTGATAGAGGTGATTGTGCTTCTGTTAGATGAATCATATGATAGGAGAAATGATTAGAGATCAGATTTGATTCATGTGGGTTACGAGTAGTATAAAATAATATTTTTTACAAAATGAGGGAGATGATAAGCTTTATATTACTTTTGTATCAAATATAAGATTTGATAAAACTAATTTAATGAAAACTATCTCATTCTATCTTTCTGTTAATCCTTTTTACCAAGCAGGCTCTAACTGTCATTTGTAAAAACCTTGTTAAGGACCTTAAGCTGGCAAAGGAAGTTGAGATTCATTCACCAAGATGGACTAGACAGCAAGATTTTGTTCATTCAAGCTCAATCTTCTTCTCTTATTTTTCAGGAGGTAAGGGCTGGTTGGAAAAATTCTTGTCTCGACTCAGTCCATGAAATTTTCATAGACTAAAGCTACCCTCCATCAGATTGAGAGAGAGGGTAAGAGAAATTCTCTCTTTATCTGAGTGGAAAGTACCAAGTACTTTTTATCCAAGAAAATAACATGATCAAGTCTAAACAAGAATCTCTCGATTGGAAAAGAGGATTCAATTTATTTATCTTAAAAAATACAAATAGCAGATTTAAAGAAAAAAGAAATTCAAGCTAATCTTACTGTCCCAAAAGCCAGAGTTCCAACCTCCAAATATTATTAAGAAAACAAACAGAAGCTTTGACAAACTTGTTCTGGAATGCATCCCAGATGAAGCAAGCAATAGAACGTGACCCAAAAATTTCAGATTTGAAGGTATGATCTTTTCACATGCATAACTATAGATTCTGCTATACAATTCATCAATACATCTAGCTAGTTCAAACAAATCAATTATGAACAATCCAAACATGTTTTTCTGTTGTTGCTTTCAGATTTTGCAAAACAAAAAAAGGAAACAGGAAACGGTAACAAAACAAAACAAAACAAGCCCTAAGCATAATATTTATTAGCAAAATGAGACAAATCACAACACAAATCATCAACCTGTATGCAATAGTAAAATACCAGTAATACACAGTCTCTCTAACAACTGCTATATAATACAATCACTAAAAAAATAATGACCTATAGCTTCTTATGTTTTGCCGGTTCCACTTATATCAACGATTCATCTCCAGCTTCTGTCGATAAAAAGTTAATTTTATAATTAGCCTAATAGATGAAGTAAATGACAGGAAATGGAAGGAACTAATCGTTTTAAATGCAGTACCTTTTCCAGGAACAATTATAACAGGAGCAGATTTGCAATTGTGGAAGCAATACTCGCTTACACTTCCCTGCAATACACTGCAAAAAAATATTGCAACAATAATGTCAACAAGAGAAGAGAAGAGAAAGGAAGCGGAGAGAAAAGGAAGCGGGAGGGGGAGGGGGGCTAAGTGCATTGTAATGCAGATAACCACAATTATTCACATGCGAATATATGCAAGGGGAGAGGAAAACAGGAGGGACAAGGGAGGGAAAGAAACCTTTGCATCAAGGTTCTGCCTCGAGTACCCATGACAACAGCTGCTGGCCTTAACCTTTCTGCTTCCTTGCAAATTACCTTACCTGCATCTCCTTCCACAATACGAGCCACAGTCTTCACCTGATTTTCATTATATAACAGTATTTGATAAACTACTCCATAAAAAACAGGACAATGGATAATTGCTGACCCATCAAAATTGTAATTGGCTAACAAGAAAATGATTTGTCAAGGTGTGGATTCATTTTGTATTAAATTAGTTAGCATTCAAAGGTTAACTTCCATGGGAGATAGAGGGACATTTGAGACGGTAGGGAGTAAACAGCAGTGAAGCCAGTAGCAAAGCAAGTTAATGTTTCTGCTTCATCAAACTGACAAATACCTAAAAAGTCTTTTTTTTTCTTTTCCTTTGTCTTTCTTTCAAAAATCAAATTCAATGTTTCAAAATGAAACTTCAGGAGAATCCCATTTTGACCAGAAGACAGTTCTGCACATGAATACTGAAGCAAGGGTAAGGTAACTGAAAAGCATCATAGCCAACAAGCAGTACCTGCCAAGTTCTTGCAGATTGCCAATATTAAAGGTCACATAACATAACTATCACTATCAAATTGCAAGTTGCTACATTGTAGGATGTGTGACATGAATGTATAACAAATCAAGCAGACAAATAAAAGAGTGGTAGACCTAACTTATGCTTCTTGACAGCAAAAGCTGCCCCAAAAGCTAGGCCAAAGGGGGGCTTACTGAAAATTAGAAGGGCAAAATATATCCACAATACACCAATACCTAAAGGTTTTACTATAATTGTGCTTCAATTTCAAGATTTTACTCAAATAAAAAAAAAATCAAGATTTAAATTTCCAACCTTACCTTCACAAATGGAAATTAAAACAAATCTCTCTATAAAACAAAGAGAAAAAGGAAAAGGGCAAAAAAAAAAAAAAACCCACTAACCATGGCAACCTGAAGAGCCTCCACAGCAAGCTTCTCCATGAGCCCCTGGCTGAACTCAAAAACAACATCATTTTTCACACCTATTCAAACCCATGTAATCAAAATTCAATATTTGTCACTTGCAAAAACAAAAAACAAGAAAAACCTTAGGGAAAAAAAAAAAAGCATACTGGAAACTGCGTGGACGAGATGGATTGTATCAGCGAGCCTGCAGAGGTGGATAAGAGCCCAATCAAAGGCGTGCTTACTGTTGGGTCCATGATCAACGGCTATCACTATGTCTCTGCCTCTCCTTCTCTCTCCCTTCTCTCTCTCTAGCTCTGGCTCTGGTACTACTGGGATCAAAGATGGCAGAATCACTTCTCTACAGTTATACTCTTCATCCTCCATTACTGTCTCCATTCGTAAAGACATCTTGGTCTCTGTTCTCTCTCTCTGCCCTCTGATTCGAATGATTTATAAAAGAAATTAAAGTATACCGGTGGCCCTTTTTGGTCTGATTTTGGTATGTAGGCGGCCGAAATAAAATTGGGTACGAGTAGGAGGTGGTGTGCTGCTTTGTGACTTTTCTCAAGCTTTCCTGCTTTCTTTATTTTTTTATTATTATTTTACAAGATTGGCGATCCAGATTGGGGAAAATGGCCGCTTACATTCTTTTGATTTTCTTTTACAAGGCTACTGTGTTACGTGAAATTAAGTCTGACAGAGAAGACATCTGCTAAAAGACAACATTTAATCAAAAGGAGAAATCATTACGCTTTTTCTTTATTAGTTTTGCAATAGGGATGCATGCACCTTTGCTGTATCCCACTGTTCAAGACAAAAATCATAATCTACGGGATTTTCAAAACCAAGCTGATATTTTACATACATTCTTTATAAGGCTCCATCCAGAATCCAAAGCACAATGACTATATAAAACTTTTTCCACTAGACCAATGAACTGTATAAAGCAATGTTTATAGAAAGGAAGAGACATTTCCTTGTTGCACAAGGTACAATCTCCTCTTGGATGGATTCAAACCCTAATAACACAAATTGACTTTAACTTCAACTTCTTAAGGAATTATAAATAGAAACAAAAACAGCATGGACAAGATGAATGGTGTCAGCGAGCCTGCAGAGGTGAATAAGAGCCCAATCAAAGGCGTGGTTTTGTCTCTCTCAAGCTCTGGCTTAGGTACCACTGGGATCAAGGATGGCAGCTTCACATCTCTATAGCTGTACTCTTCATCCTCCATCAATGTCTATAACTTCATCTCATTATTGAGCCTGAAGTAATTTCCAAAATAAATTCTCTCTTTTTTGATATATTAACAGATTTCTGTAAACATAATTTATCTATCTGATTTTATTTCTTCTATGTATAAAGGATGTAAACCTCAAATATGCAAAATAAAAAAAAAAATTGCACAAAATCCACACATCAGTTCTAAATTTAGCCTGAATACCAATCTCAATCCCATTGTTTTTTTGGGTATATACATAAATAAATCAAATAGACATGCTGCCCTGTACCACCCTGATTTTTGTTTTTTGTTTATAGAGAATTTTTTTTAAGACTGTTCTAGTGTTCTTGATTAGGTTTGGTTAGGTTTGATTTTGGTTTACAAAAGCAAGCTCTTAAATGGTGTTTTTGTTTTGCTCATGTCAACAATCCTGGTATTGACAATCTATTGTGCCACACAATAAGATTATAACCAGGATTATAAGAAGTTGGTTTAAAATTTTAAGATTCCTCAGTTTCAGTTCAAGGATAGGTAACTTCAAGCACAAACATTAACATTACCCTCTTCAGAATTTGAAAGACAAACACCCCAAGCTTATAAAATGATTTCAATTTCTAAAATACTGAATTGAATTATTTTTTATTTTATCAAACATTAAAAAAATTATTTCTCCATTATTGATTTAAACTCTTAAGATTCCTCAGTTTCAGTATAAGGATAGGTAACTTCAAGCACAAACATTAACATTACCCTCTTCAGAATTTGAAAGACAAACACCCCAAGCTTATAAAATGATTTCAATTTCTAAAATACTGAATTGAATTATTTTTTATTTTATCAAACATTAAAAAAATTATTTTAAGATTCCTCAGTTTCAGTTTAAGGATAGGTAACTTCAAGTACAAACATTAACATTACCCTCTTCAGAATTTGAAAGACAAACACCCCAAGCTTATAAAATGATTTCAATTTCTAAAATACTGAATTGAATTATTTTATATTTTATTAAACATTAAAAAAATTATTTCTCCATTATTGATTTAAACTTTCAAAAATCGTTTTATAAACCATAATCCATTTCAATTGCTCTGAGTTCCTAAGTGATGCTACAAATCCCATTTGCATAACAACATTGAACTTCTTAAAAATGGTTTCTTTATCAAGACCAGACCAACAAAGCCACAATCTCACCCCACACCATTCTTTTTTTTAAAAAAAAAAGTGCCAGTAAGCTCAATCTTACATTTTTTACATCACTATAAATTTTACATATTAAGACAAAAATTTCAACTCTCATCAATCATATAAATTCAAGTTAATAATATATGATGTATCACAATAAACACTACCCAAAAAAAATTGGGTATTAGTATTACCATCCAAATCTTGGTGACCAAAACCCAAGAAGTTGTATCCTCAACTATATGACGCACACATTTGCCTGTGCCAACTTACTAAAGCAAAAATTGGGAAAAAAGGAAGCTATTTTAAAGCAGATATTTATTACTATTTATCAGGCCAAGTAACTACTGATCTAAGATTCTAAACCAAGAGAAAAACAATTTCAAGTTCTGTTTAAGACCGAAATTTGATTAAAATACCCAAAAAATGCTCAACCCAGAAAACAAAATCAAAAAACCAATTTTCGATTTCTATAACCAGAAACCAAAGCAATACCGGTGTCTCAAGCAAAATCCCACATCGACAGGTATGCTTTACATGAAAAGCCAAATTGAATTTATACCCAGAAAACAAAAGGCAAACAGGATTTAATCTCCTAGAACAATTAACTCAATTAATTAAAGACAGCAAAAATAAGAACGAAAACAAGATGAAAAATAAAAAGGAAAAGAGAAGGCGCTCAGAAATTTGTAAGAATGGATGAGATTTTTGTCCTCATGTTAATATCAGATTAACGAGATGTATATAAAACTCATTATCATCGCACCTTCTCTTTCTACAAGCAGAAATGCATGTTCATAAAGTAACCATATGAGAATCTAAAATGCTTGTTTGCGTGTGTGTCTGTGTGTGAGTTTGTGTGGGCTAGAGATAATAATGAAAAAAGAAGAAGATCTGCTTCCAGGCCGACGCACTTAGGGTTTCAAGGATGTCTCTGCCTGATTTATAGAAAGAGGAAACTTCCGCCACTGTGTTAATTACGAAAGTGCCACTTTCATGATTCAATGATATATGGGAAATAACATTCCATATAAAAATGGGCCGATACAAGACCAGCCAGTATTGAAATTATAACTGGGCCTTAAGCTTAGGTCCGTTCTTAAAGTCTATGAATAGTTGGCCCACTTCCTTTGTCAATTGTCATTAGGGATGAGAGGATGACAGCGTTTTCGAGTAGAATTCGTTTAAACAAGTATGAAAAGTAGATAATTGGGTTTGAGTTAAATATAGATATTAAATAATTTTTTTTATATCCAATAAGTTCAGATAAAGTTTGGATAATACTTTTATTTATAAGATCATGATCACTTTCATTTGAAATTGAAATGAAATCAAGTTTACAGTGTGATTGAATGTCATATCATCAAATGGAAAATATTAAAATTTAAATTTGTCAATGTGACATTTAATTTAATCATAAACTCGATTTCTATTTCAATTCTTAAATGAAAAGGATCATGGTCCTATTTATAAAATATATTTCTTATATAATTTAAAAAAAATGATGTTATGATGGCTTAAACTTATGACCTATAGATCAACAATGTCAAGATATATTATCGATGGTTTAAGATTTAAAAATATGGTATTATAACGAATTTTTCTTTGGATATGAAAAAAAAACAGTTTTTGGTCAGATTTGGGTAAAGTACCTATTTTGATTTGCATTTGTACCTGTGTAATCTAATTGGTATGGATAATAACGGGTATAAAAACATTAAAGGTTGTAGGTGTGGGTTTAAAAAATTAAAAATAAATGGGTAACAAAGAAAATATGGGTAGTGATACCCCTACCTGTTCTCGTCACTAATTGTTATTGTGGGTGAACTCCTCCACCTACAAGCTTAGTCACACAGTTAGATTAAGTAGTGCTTCTCTTTACCTAATGTTACCAACTGTCATTGCCTGTTTTGGTTTGATGATAAGATTATGGAATAAATCCAACTTTACCAAATTTTAGACTTTTTTCCTGGTTCTTAGGTCAAGCCTTCATTTAAAACTAAAAGTTCCCCATTGATAAAATGACTTATTGTTTAAACAGCCATACACGTATCCCTTTAACAAGTCCTCTTACCTCATTAAAGGTTGAAAACTAATAAGCTAATTTCCTAAACTTGCTTGTCATATTGGATTGATTGAGTATATTGGGTTTTCCTTCTAAATCAAATTTCTCTTCTTGATTCATGTAAAACCATTAGGTTCTTAATATTCATATCTGGACAATGACCAAACAAATTAGGCATGCAGGATATTGTAAGCAAAAGAATGGAGTTTTTGAATGGAATATTGGTGTCTAAGAATGGTGCATCAGTAAGTTGTGTTAAGCTCAATCCATTTCTTGAATCTATAGTCACCAAAATAATGTGTACTAAGAATTAATGCAAAATCAAAACATAATTCAGAGGCAGCTAGCATTAACCAGGTCACCAGGTTACTCGTAAAGTGCACCTTAAAACAATTAATCCGTGCGTCTCAAGCACAATTTCCTGTTGGCAAATACTTCCATTTAGAGCAATTATAATTTCTAATCTGCACACATGCTTGTATTAAGATAACAATCTTTGAACTTCAACTCTAAGAAATCGGCTGCAAGCCACCCATACGTTTGACTTTTAGTTGGACAGGACATATATAATAAGGCTACAAAGCCTTTGTGTAGTAAGTAAATTTTGTGTTAACTTTGCTTCATTCCTTCAGTAATCCATAGTTTAATCCCCCTGCACCCCCATCGAGATGAAGAAACCTATCACATGTATGCACATGGGTGCTACAACAATGAAGATCCATAGTCATGTTGTCATTATTTTGTTTGTAAATATTTTTATTGTTTCCTTCATGGCTAGAGCTGTCACAATTCCTGCAGATATATCTACTGCAGTTCTAATAAGGGTTGATCAGTCTGGCAAAAGAGATTTTAAGAAGATACAAGATGCCATAGATTCTGTTCCATCTAATAACACACAACTGGTTTTCATTTGGGTTAAGCCAGGAACATACAGGTATTTCCTTCTTTTTTTTTGGGTTTTGCTGTTTAAAGTTTCTTCTTATTATAGGTTATTGTGTTAAAAGACAAAAATTTATAGGATTAGATAATTATTAGATGATATTTTCATATTAGAATTATGGGAGCTCTTATGTTTTCTTGGAAAGTCTTTGTTCTTATGCAGAGAAAAGATTGTTGTTCCTTCTGATAAACCCTTCATAACATTGAGTGGAACACAAGCTTCAAACACCATAATAACATGGAATGACGGTGGGGAGATTTTTGAATCTCCAACATTCACTGTTTTGGCTTCTGATTTTGTCGGACGATTTCTAACAATTCAGGTATCTACTCTGGTGTCTATGTACTAATTCATTTCTGCAGCTGTTGAGACTTAAACTGTAAAACGGTTTACTACAATTTATTTTGCATAAATGATTTCTCTGTTAGTAGAATGCTGCACAAGTAAAATTTACAAGCTCAAAAGTAAACTCATGTTTTCATTTACTTAAGTACACAATGCACTTGTAAATAATAAATAAAGTTCCTAAGAATCAATTGGTGCACTTATGTACAATGAGCCCATTCTGCATAACTAGCAGCATGGATGAGTAAGTATAATTTAGAAGGCTAACTAATGTATATGCAATTGATGCTTCACTGTTAGGGTCCCTTGTGCAATCATTTCAATTTAAAACTTTAAATGGTATGTATAAATCTTGATTGTTTTACAGAATACATTTGGGACAATCGGCAAGGCTGTTGCGTTGAGGGTATCAGGAGAAAGGGCTGCATTCTATGGATGCAGGATTCTGTCTTATCAAGATACTCTTCTGGATGATACTGGAAATCATTATTACAGCAACTGTTATATTGAAGGAGCCACAGATTTCATCTTTGGAAGCGCTGCTTCTCACTATGAAGTAAGTGTTTCTTCTTAAGTTGCAATCTATCTAATTTTCATATGATAACATGATTTGCTTTAATATAATTTTTCCCATGTAAGATTAACTTTTCATGTCCTAGCAGAGATGTCACTTGCATTCACTCTCTGAAAGAAACGGATCCATTACCGCTCAAAAGAGAGTGTCACCATCAGAGAATACTGGTTTTACTTTCTTGGGTTGCAAGATTACTGGAAATGGAACTGGAACTGCTATGCTTGGAAGACCATGGGGTTCTTATTCAAGGGTAGTGTTTGCCTTCACTTACATGTCTAGTGCGATAGTGCCACAAGGATGGGATGATTGGAGTGACCAAAGCAAGCAGAGGTGAAAAGATTTTCCATCCCACAAACATGATTCTATCTTCATTTTGTCAAAATCAATGTGTCATTACTATCTTGTTCATTTTTAAGTATCTTAACAAGTGTGTTTTTGTCTATGGCAGTACTGCGTACTATGGCGAATACAAGTGCTACGGTCCTGGAGCTGATAGATCGAAAAGGGTTGAATGGTCACACAGCCTATCAAATGATGATGCTGCCGCTTTCTTGACTAAAGACATGATTGGAGGAAAAGATTGGCTTAGAGCAACACCAACCCACTTCGAAAGAGGCTTCACCATCACCACTGTGAAGGCTAATGAAAATAAGTAGAATTGGATTTATTGGCTTGGAGTTCTTCAGCAGCTCATTGGTTCTGTTTCTCTCTAATGTGTTATTCCTTGTAATTTTCTTGTTACATTGTTCTCTGTAATGC
The DNA here is from genome assembly GCA_023935145.1 of Bretschneidera sinensis. NCBI lineage: Eukaryota > Viridiplantae > Streptophyta > Magnoliopsida > Brassicales > Akaniaceae > Bretschneidera > Bretschneidera sinensis. The sequence goes on from CM043704.1 coordinate 95,642,979, forward strand.
ATTACTCTTTGTAATTTGTTGTTATGCTAAATCCAAATGGTGAACACTGATTGATTTATTAGGCTGCTAATAAAAGAGGCAATACTGAATAAGCAGATACATTTGTGTATATTTGTGTTACATTCACTTAATGAAATAAAAGTGATATTTCTTCTTTTGATTTGTTTACCCATTGACTTCCTTTGCCCTGATCTGGAGTATCTTAGGCCAGTATCTACTATCTGATAGAGACATGATAGGGAAAAAGAAGTACTCTTGCACAAGAACCATTGATGGGAGTGGCCATACGATACCAAGAGAACTTCCACTTATATAGAGAGCATTAATATGCAATATCCTTGCAAATTTAAACATCCCAACAGTCTGTGTGATTTTAAATCTGAACAATAAAGTTAAAACAAATGCTTAGAAGCAAGGTTCTTGTTTGGTGACCAAATCTCAAGAAAGATGTATAGAAAAGTACTACAAGAAATGAGAGGAAATCTTCCCTTATTTTATACTAGCCCAACCTCTTCTAACTATTAAACAAATTTTGAATAACATAGCAAGGTTAAAACATTGGGTATATTAAATTAACATAATTAAGGTTCCTAGCACAAATTGAAATTAAACCTCATCTGTTATGTTGAATAAACATAGTTAAACAAAAAAATTTCCAAAGGAATTGGAATTTAGAGAAAGGAATAAGAAGAGGTGAAGCCAAAAGCAGGATTCTGAAGAGAAAATATAATAGTAGTAAATTCTAACATTTTTCCTTAACAGTAAAGCTGAGGTTATGTTTGGCTTTACGTAGCTCTCATGCTTATATTCTCCATTATTCTAACTACAAACAGTGGCTCTTAAGCTATTCTTTTCTCTTCTTCTCTTAGGCTTATTGCTTGCAAGCTTTCATGTACAACCTCGTTCTCTTCTCAGCCTCTACCTAATTCAACAACACCTTCTCTCTTCTCCTTTTAATTAACTGATGATAGCTTGCTTTATAACCTCTTTTCAAGCACTATAAAAACCGTTAGACCTTGACTCTCTATATCTCATCCAAACAGACCTTGACTCTCTGTATCTCATCCAAACAGACGATAAACGGTCAACAAGTTTTAGGCAAAACAAAATGGCAAAACACAACAGTTTCTTCTGTGATTCTTTCTTTCTCTTCCTCTGCTTAATTGGATCCATTGCTCTTCAGGCTGACGCTGCCATGAAGAAATACCAATTTGATGTCAGCATATTTCAATTCAAATGGCAATGCATGTTCACTTGATTGTTGAATTTTTTTTTTTCTCTTTTGGGTGATAAGTATTTTTGCTTCTGTTTCTCAGGTTCAAGTGAAGAATGTTAGCAGGTTGTGCCATGCCAAGCCTATTGTTACAATAAATGGAATGTTCCCAGGGCCAACAATATATGTTAGAGAAGGAGACAGACTTCTTGTCAATGTGACCAATTATGCACAGTATAACATGTCAATTCATTGGTATGACCTGTTAATTTTGATAATTAACACAGTATCAATACCGCAAAAAAACGAAAACATTTAAGTACATTTTGGTAATGAAATTTTTTCGTAAATTTTTGCAGGCATGGAATGAAGCAATTTCGCAACGGGTGGGCTGATGGACCGGCTTATATAACACAATGTCCAATCAAGACAGGGCATAGTTACACCTATGATTTCAATGTAACAGGGCAAAGAGGAACTCTGTGGTGGCATGCACATATATTTTGGTTAAGGGCAACTGTCTATGGTGCCATTGTAGTCATGCCCAAACAAGGGACTCCATTTCCTTTCCCGCAGCCTTACAGGGAAACTAATATATTACTAGGTAATTAATAAGTTAGATTAACATCTGGATTAATGATTTTTTTCTTTATTTTACAATTAACATATATATTAATCGATATCGCGCTAATTCTTAGGTGAATGGTGGAATAATGATGTTGAAGAAGTTGTTAAACAAGGGAACAAGCTTGGATTGCCACCTAATACTTCTGATGCACACACGATTAATGGGAAGCCAGGGCCACTCTTCCCCTGTTCTGAGAAATGTATGCAATTCTGCTTAAAGTTTAGTTTTATTTTTATTTTTATTTTTACACGAACCTTTTTGTAATCTCTAGTTTCATTCCAAGGAAACAATATGAACATTTCGTATATTCTATCTTCTGTTTCAGATACCTTTGCAATGGAGGTTGAACAAGGAAAGACATACCTCTTGAGAATCATCAATGCTGCACTCAATGATGAGTTGTTCTTTGCCATTGCTGGCCACAACTTAACAGTTGTGGAGATTGATGCAGTTTACACAAAACCCTTTACAACTGAAGCAATACTTATTGCACCAGGCCAAACCACAAATGTTCTTGTTCAAGCAAATCAAGCGCCGGGTAGATATTTCATGGCTACTAGGCCTTTCATGGATGCACCAGTCACCGTAGACAACAGAACTGCCACAGCTATACTTCAATACAAAAGTATCTCCAACACTATTGTCCCAATTCTTCCTCAGCTACCAGCATCAAATGACACAGCTTTCGCGTTAAGCTACAATGCCAAGCTTCGAAGCCTGAATTCTCCACAATACCCAGCAAATGTACCTGTTAAAATTGACCGGCATCTTTTTTATACGATTGGTTTAGGTATAAACTCATGCCCAACTTGCCTGAATGGAACAAAACTCACTGCTTCCTTGAACAACATCACTTTTGTCATGCCCCAGATTGGTCTCCTTCAAGCTCATTATTTCAATATCAAGGGAGTATTTAGGACAGATTTCCCAGATAGGCCTCCAATGCCTTTCAATTACACAGGTGCACCACTTACAGCGAACCTTGGCACTACACTAGGCACCAGGCTTAGCAAGGTTTCCTTCAACTCCACAGTTGAAATAGTACTACAAGACACCAATCTTCTCACTGTTGAGTCACATCCATTCCATCTTCATGGTTACAATTTCTTCATTGTTGGGACTGGAATAGGAAACTTTAATCCTGCAAAAGACCCGGCTAAATTCAACTTGGTGGATCCTCCTGAAAGAAATACAGTTGGAGTACCAACTGGTGGTTGGACTGCCATAAGGTTCAGAGCCGATAATCCAGGTATTTTCAACAGCATAACAACATAATTATCAAAACCCTTTCAAATTTTTGTGCATATTTATATTCATTATTTGTTCTAATATTTATTAATTAATTCTTTTAAAATTGTTTTGAACTGCATTTATCTGTTGTTTAGGAGTGTGGTTCATGCACTGTCATTTGGAGCTGCATACTGGCTGGGGTTTGAAAATGGCATTTGTAGTGGAAAATGGAAAAGGGCCAGATCAATCTGTTTTACCTCCACCTAAAGATCTTCCTCCTTGTTAGCTGTGGAGTTTCCAAGGGGATGGCTAGCACTATTTCTTTTGTAATTATTTCCTGCAAACAGCAGGAGATTAAATTGGAGGGAAATAATGGAAATTTGTATTCAATTCTTTCAAGTTTTAATTGAAATCTTGTTCGCCGCAATAAATTTCTTGATCCATTTGCAGCCCCATTGTTTATACCCACCAGACTTCTCTCCTCTTATGGCAGGTCTTTCTTTGTGTTAGTCCTTGAAAAATTCTTACCAAATTTGATGGCTATCAACAGTCAACCACAAGTTCAGTACAATTAAATTCAATAAGTATAATGACTTTCTAAAATCTGATTAATTCCAATAAATAAAAAAAACAAACTTAAACAACCTAAAATCTGACATGTAATGACATTACTCACTATACTTTCCAAAAACATATTAATTCTTTCTGGTATTCTAGCTGCAATTACAGCTTCACAATGATAAACAACAATCAAAACCCAGGAAGCTTCTCTATTTATCTTATGTATTCAATTCGTATCCCATCAACGGTTGTGTTGATACAGCTTCTACTCCTTGGTATCAATGATACCCAAATGCTTTCATCTGCCCCTTTTGCCTCCAAATCTTCTAATAATTCTGAGATCCCCAACTTAAGGCTACTCTTTCTCCTCGTTAATTCGTCGCGTTCTCGCGTTCCCTGTTATTGAACTTGACATCATGAGGAATGTGGACAAGTTCCCTGTAAATTCTCTGAACTGTGGACTAGCCTTTGTTTCATCAACTACATTCACAAACACATCAAACTTTTTTTTTTTTTTTTTTTGTGAAGAGCTGGTAGCCACCCTCATAGCGACCCCGTCTCAAGTTTATTCACCCTCATAGCGACCCCGTCCCAAGTTTATTGATAAGCCTCACTTATGGCAGAGAAAAACCGTGATTACAAGTAAAGCATATGGAAGATTACAATAAGACAAAAAACAAACCCTCCCAAACACAAACCAAATAAAACATAAAGAATCACACCCCAGATAATTAAAACCAGGGAAAACATTAAATCCTGAGAGTTGGAAGCCCCACTTTATCAAGTCTGGTAATGCCTATCAATAGCCGTGGTAAAAAAAGGGGGCCTTCATAACTAATATTCCTCCCCATCTCACATTGCCGTGCTAGAAAATCCGCCGCTTGGTTTCCTTCGCGATATTGGTGGACCACCCTAAACGTTAGCCCTTCAAGAGCAACCATTAAATCTTCCCAAAAATCCCAGAGATACCACAAAGTGCATCTCCCTTTCATAAGCCAATCCACTACCATACTGGAATCACTTTCAATAATCACATTAAAACAATTTAACCTTCTACACAAAAAAATCCCTTCTAAGATAGCTCTTAGTTCAGCACCATTGTTAGTGCCGACACCAAAATGGGTAGAAAATGCCCCCTTCACATTTCCAGCCGCATCTCTTAGCACACCCTCTCCCCCCGAACTCCCCGGATTACCACGACAGCTCCCATCATAGTTCAGCTTTACCCAACCCACAGGAGGTTTCGTCCAGGTTACGAATATCTGCCATCTTACACTATTCCTCGGACATTCAACTTGGAGCTCAGTCAAAATCTGCAAGTTATTCGAAGATAACGGACGAGATGAAATTATCTCTCCAGCTAGCAAATGAATCCAGAATTTCATAGACCACCACACTTGGTCGACACTTTCTTGCACCCCCTCCATACGTGCCTTGCATCTTCTCTTCAAAAGGCACCAAGTAATTAGACACGGTAATAAGCTCGTTAACGTATCAGTAATGGATGACTTCTTTGCACATTGAAACCACGCCGAGACCCTTACCTTCCAGACAATATGACGTGTACAAGGGACTCCCAAAGCAACACTAGCTCGATCCCAGACCTTAGAAGCCAAATCTCCCGAGCATAGAACATGATCCAGTGTTTCCATAAATTTTTGAGTACAACAGTTGCATCCAGAAGCTAAAGAAACACCCCTCGTTTGCACCCTTTCATCTACTGCAAGAGAGTTAAACCATGCTTTCCATAGGCAGATGGACACTCGTTTAGGAATCAAGCGGTGCCAAAACCAGTCCTTCCATTGCAGTAAGTCCCCTCTGGATCTAACCACCTCCCATGCACTTGCTATCGAGAAATTGCCATCATGTGAAGAAGTCCAGACAAAGACATCCGGGCCAGCTTTACCAGCACGCACATTCTGTAAGATTTCTGAAGTAGCCTCTGCACCAATCAGATCCGTCAAGAGACCAACATCCCAAGACTGGTCTGCCCAACAAGCCTTAATTTGAAGCTGAGCGTTGGCAATATCCTCCACCTGCACAGAAAGAGGACCCGAAGCAAGCCACCTATCATACCAAAAAGAAGCATTGCCTCTTCGCACCAAAACTTTAGTGTTCTCTATGACCTTAGGTAAGATTTAAACGATAGACCTCCAAAAACGAGAGCTCGTAGAGCTCCCAACAGCTATATGAACCTCTTTGAAATATTTCGCTCGGAAAAAATCTGACCACAAATTCTTAGTCGATAGTAGGCGATATGCAAACTTCATGTGCAAAGATCGTTGCACCTCTTTAAAGTCTTGCAAACCCAGACCACCCTCCATCGTTGACTTATTCAGTTTCTACCAAGATCGTCAATGAACCTTCCTTTTTCCATCTACCTCCCCCCAGAAAAAATTAGCCAACAGAGAATTTATGCGAGAGACAGTAACCATTGGAAGACTAATCACCGACATAAGATGAATGGGCATACTCGACAAAACATGGCGTAATAAAATCAACCGCCCCCCTTGCGAAAGCGATTTAAATTTCCACCCTGCCACCTTCTTTCTAACTCTTTCTACTAAAGGCTCAGTAATGCGAGCCATCAATCTTCCCGAAACAAGTGGTGCACCCAAGTAAATAACTGGGAACTTTCCTTCCTTGAAACCCGTTAACCTCAATAAGGCTTGTTTTCGAGGAGTCATAATGAGCTTTGAAGGAATATTGCCGACTTCTCCTTACTAATCAATTGCCTCAACCACCTTTCATACGATGCAAGAGTCTCAACAAGTCTTTTTATTGATCTTTTCCCACCGTTCATAAATATCAGAAGATCATCTGCATATAATAAGTGGGAGATTAAAGGAGCCCCAGCCGGATGAGAGAAACTTCCAATACGCCCTGCCTCAAAGTTTTTCTTGAGCAACTGCGTCAACACTTCCTCCATTACAATAAAAAGATAAGGGGATAGAGGGTCCCCGTGCCGTAAACCTCGCAAAGGCTGAAAATACCCTTTGAAGGTTCCATTCATCATCACAGAAAACCAAGGAGACTTTACACATTCCCCCACAAGTCGGCAAAAATTATTGGAGAAACCAAAAGCCTTCAAAACCTCCAATAAAAAATTCCAATCAACTCGATCGTAAGCCTTTGCCATATCAATTTTCACCATCACATTGCCACCCAAAGTTTTCTTATTCAAAGAATGAACCATTTCCTGTGCAAGGGTAATATTCTCAAAAATGCTTCGCCCTGGCATAAAAGCCCCTTGTTCTGGGGAGACCAGCTTATGAATAATCCTCGTCAGTCTACTTACAAGAATTTTTTACAAAATCTTGTAAGCTACAGAGCACAAACTAATAGGGCGAAACTTGTCAAAACTCGAAGGATCCTGCACTTTCGGGATAAGAACAATAAAAGAAGAGGAAAAAAACCTGGGTAAAGGCTTGCCACTAAAAAACTCCTGTGCCAACTCTAGCACATCATTCTTGATAATATCCCAACAAGAAGTATAGAAGGCAGAACTGAAGTCATCAGGCCCCGGACTGCTATGTCTCGGAATGGAAAAAACTGCTTCTTTCACCTCTTCCTCTGAAGGCGCTATACAAAGCATCATATTTTCCTTCTCTGAAATAACATTTTCAAGGAGGACCGATAAATCCGCTTGCTCCACCTCCGAAGACGCTGTTAATACCTCCCGAAAGTACTGAGTTGCTCCTGAATGAACATTTTCAGCAGTGTCCAAGACCTTCCTGTCCGTGAGAACCATACGAGAAATGCACCCCTGCTGACGGCACTGATTTATCGAAGCATGAAAGAAATGAGTGTTCTGATCACCCTCCGTCAGCCACTTCTTTTTAGCCATTTGACCCAGCCTTGTAGCTTCTCTTTTCTCCCAGGTCTGGATCTCAAGTTTGGTTGTCAAATAATCAGCCTCTGTTTCTAGAGAGAAAACCAACTGAAGTTGATGCTCCAAAATCGTCACTCTTTCTTCAAGCTCCTTTAAAATAACGTCCACTCTCCCAAAGACATTAATATTCCATGCTCTCAATGCCACCTTAGTCCTCTTAATTCTGAGAGCAAGGCGCTGAAGGCCCCTAGCCGAATCTTGTCTATTCTAAGCCTCATCGACACAAGACAAAACCACTTCATGAGAACACCACATAGCTTGAAAGCGGAATGGGGCGGGACCGTAAGAGGTGTAAGGCCTATTCGACTGGACTACCATTGGGCAATGATCGGACGTCTTTCGGCTTAAGTATTCATCTTTGACATCAATCCCATACACAACAATCACCTATTCTTCTTTCTCCTTTTTGGGTATATGGATTTTAAGCCTATAAACTTTTACTGTTATGGTAGTGTCCAGAGATCGACCATGGGTTCGAAATCTGCAGATAAAATGCAGGTAATTGGTGATTTAAACTTATTCTCATTCTCTCGTGTTGAGTATTTGATGCATGATTTTTGATAGAATTGAAGGCTTAGGACGTGCATTTAGCCAGGGATTGTCAGTCTCCTCATAAGCATATCCAAGCTTAGTCATATCGATGACATCAAGAATCCTTATTCTGACAAGCTTCAAGTTCTCATCGTAGAAGAAGACGAAGTAAGTGTTGAGTCAATCGGGATCTATAATATCCAACTTGTTTTGGTTGATCCGTCTCCAAACCTCCCAAAGGCGGTCTATATTTGTCTGATGTGGATAGAAAATTGGGTCTCTTGTAGCTGAGTAATAGACACCCATGTTTTCTCTTTCAGGATTGAGATTGCTACCAATCCAAAGGTGCATGTATTATGAGGTGCATGCTCTATTGTCCTTGAAACATGACTTCTCCCTCCTTGCCTTGCTACGTAAGGACAACCCATGAAGAGTTCCATCTTCTTTCCACCAGATACCATTTGGTTGTACATTAATTTCATGTTGTGATCAATCTACTCTTGGTTTAAGCCCATTTTCTACCGAGAGGAAATCTAAATCAACTCTCGCGCGGAGGAAAGTGAGAAACATCGCGTTCTTTATCGAATAATGATGCATTTATGTAAAATTCAGGGATCATCATTGTTAGGTTTTTGACTCAATTACTCACAAGAAAACTTCTAATTGATTTAGGAAAGTGGTTTATTATTTTATAATTGCTTATTCTGGTAAAAATAGGAATAATAGTTTATTATGTTGTTGCTATTCTTTTCCTAATAGTATTAAGAAAGTTTGAGAGCTTTAGGTGTACGGAGTATTTTGGGTTGTGAGGGTAATAATTTTGTTTTTCCAAAAGTTGTTGTTAAGGATTAATAAAATTGTGAGTTTATTAGTGGCATAGGTAAAGAGGTCGTTGAACCACATTAAATAATTTTGTGCTTGATATTTGTTTGTTCATAGTTTAAAATTTGAGTAAGTACATTTTATGGGTAAAATCCCAACAAGTGGTATAAGAGCCTGGTCATCTATTTGAAGAAGTTGTTTGCTGTTATTTGTTGCGTCTGCACCACAATGTCGATAGGTATACTTAAATTTGAGTTTCCTTTATTTAATGGAAGAAATAATTTTACTCCGTGGCAGAGTACAGTTCAGGAATTTCTAGTGCAACAAGATCTTGTTAAGGCTTTAGAGGAGGAAAATCCAAAAGAGGTGACTGATAGAAAGTAACAATCAATTCAGAGAAAGGCTGTAAGTACAATCAAGTTGGCTATTGCTCCCGAGATCAATTATACTGTGTTGAGGAAAACTACACCCAAGGGTTTGTGGAATAAGCTCGAGAGCATCTATGCATCAAAGTCTATGACCAACAAATTGTGTCTCAAGATGAACCTCTATTCTCTAAAGATGGAAGAAGATATAAGTTTTCATGATCACTTGAATGAATTTAACAAGTTAGTATCTCAATTGTTGAATGCAGAAGAAACATTGAAGGATGAGGAGAAATCATTGCTCTTGTTATCATCATTACCAAAATCTTACAAACCATTAGTGTAAACATTTTTAGTGGGCAAGTCGATATTGAGCTTAGATGTGACCACGCTCCTGCATGAGAATGAAAGGTTGATGGGAAATAAGAACTTTCCTGGTGGTAGCCAAGCGCTTGCTGTGGAGAGTTCTAATAAAGGGAGGAGCCAATGGAGAGCGAGCAGTAGCTCAAGGTGGAGATCTAAATCTAGGCCTAGAGATGACAATGAGAAGGAGTGTTTCTATTGTGGAGAAATAGGACACATATAATATTATTGTAAGGCCATGAAGAATGATTTAAAAGAGTTGAGAAGGTTTTGTGGGAAAATGAGTGATGGTGGAAATAGTAGTGAAAGTGCTAATATCACCATAATTTCACCGAGGGAATAGATGAAGAAGTGCTAGCTATTGAGCACACAAAAGAAAAAGTTGATGAGAATAATATGGTGCTACTTGATTCGGCGTCCTCCATTCACATATTCAATAAAAAGAAGTACTTTGATTATATGAAGGAGCCTATCCATATCAAAGTTGCTACCGCATGTGGGGAACACAAAGCAATTGATGGTGAAGGAAGCCTAAGGTTGAAGCTCTATGATGGAAGTGTGAAGACACTTGAGAAGGTAAAGTTTGTTTCCACTCTCACTATAAATATCATCTCTTTGGGGGAGCTCAATAAGATGGGACACATGGACTGCGGGCAATGGAAAGCTACAAGTTCTTAATGGATCAAATGTAGTGTTGAAGGCTACTATGAACAAGCAAGGGTTGTATGTGCTTGATAGAAGTGTTTTGCTTAGAAAATTAGGTTGAACATATGGAAGGACAAAAAGGAAGGATTGCACCAACCAAGAAGAAAGTTAGATTTGTTGATGAGGTGTGGAGAATTTGAGCCAAGGTGAAAATTTGTTAAGATTTTGGCTTAATTCCTCACAAAAAAACTTCTAATTGGTTTAGGAAAGTAGTTTTCTATTTTATAGTTGCTTATTCTAGTAAGAATAGTAGTAGTAGTTTATTATGGTATTGTTATTATTTTCCTAATAGTATTAGGAAAGTATCCTCTATATAAATGGGTCTTAGATAAGGTTTGAGATATACTCATAATTCCAATATTATTACTAGAGCTAGATGGAGAGCTTTAGGTGTATTGGAGATTTTGGGTTGTGATGTTGTGAGGGTAATAATTTTGTTTTTCCTAAAGAAGTTGTTAAGGATTAACAAAATTGTGAGTTTGTTGGTGGCATAGATAAGGAGTTTACCGAGCCACATTAAATAATTTTTTGCTTAATATTTATTTGTTCATTATCTGAAATTTGACTAAGTATATTTTAGAGATAAAATCCAACATTCATTCTCTCATGTGAATCCAAAACCCAATAAGGCAGAGGAAACGAATTTTACCTATGAAAAAAAATAAAAGCCAATTATTTTAACCAAATACAAATGAATTTTGGTGAGTTTGGCCCAATAAATGAAATTTATGTTGTTTTGGCCGTACATTTGCTCTTGACAGGTAAAAACGCTGATGATGCCTTTATCTAATTTTTGATGTGAACATTTATATTTTAGGGCTTTGATAAATTTAAAAAATCCAGGTACAATTAAGCATTTATCATTGGCATCTTTATCAGGTTATTCTATATTATATATTAGTAACAATAATGTTACTTGAACCACAAAATTCATCCACAAGACCACTAGACGGTAAATTAGTAATTTTACTACTCATAAAAAAACTGTATTAATAATTTTTTGGTTTTACTTTAAAAACATTATAATGAATAAAAAGGTATAACATGACAAAAGTTAACGTTGTGATACAAAATAATAGTCCAAAATCATGGTTCCAATTTTTTCTAAAATTCATGGGTTATAGGTTTTCCCCATCAAGGAATCCAAATTTCCATTTCTGCTTACATTCAGTTAAAGTTTGGGGTCTCCTTCAACTCTTCAAGCTATACTAGGTTCAGACACTCATTGCTCAAGACAGCCAACATGACTTCTATGCACACTAATTAACTGACAACTCATCAACAAAATGAGTTGTTAAATGTTGGCACCCACTTAATATAGCCAATAGCACCTCATTAATCTACAAATGTAATCAAGCACTGTGAAATGTGAGGACCTAATTGTTAAAAAGAACTTCAATAGAAGAGGATCAGTTTGGTGAACAAACCAAAGACAAAAACTAAAGCCTAGGGAATCAACATCTCATTGAGTCTGCAAACATGATCATGATAGAGCTTAAACCAGTAGGACTTAATTTATGAACTTTCATTCCTTTTTTTAAGGCTTTGATAATTTGCTTTCAAGAATCAGTGTGCATATTTCAAAATTAAGGAATGGCATAAAACACTCTCAAGTAGCATTCCTCAAAAAAGAATATCTCATTTCAAAAGTTCAAATTACATAATAATGGTAGAAGATGAAGAGACATCATCAGTCACATTGTCTAAATGACTGATCAACTAGAAATGCCTAGTGGAATCCATTAACCAGTATAATAAAACCTTTCACGAGATCAAAAAGCTCAAAACCTCCCACAATCAGCTCATTATTATTAATATATGTGAAACTCAAGAAGCTGAGATGGAGATAAGGCAAACCAACAGAAGAATCAGTAACAAAGCTCCAATCCAACAAGTCCACTTCCTTCTCTTCTTCATTTGATTAGCATAAAACAACCAATTAGTCCCTTCATTAATGTAAGCACCACCTTTACCCACATTTTGTTCAATGTCATTGATATGCTACCCTTGTGTCTCCACAAAAACAGCCATGTCAATAACTATAGTGAACTAATCCTTAAAAATTATCTAAATGAAATAATATTGATATCTTTTTACTTCAAAAAAACCTCCCAAAACAGAAAACACGGGTCTTTATTTACTTTTGCTTATCTTTTCCACTAAATTCTCAATGTAACAAATCAGAACTCGGGAAAAAATTGGAGTACTAAACATTTTTAAATTCAAAATTTACTGATATTGTTAGAGTTGGTGCATACTTCAACAGGGTCTAGATATGTAGAAACTTATAAGCCTATATAAGTCTGTTTTTTTGCTTGAGACGAAAACCTAATTAGGGCATATTAAGTTGCTTATAAATACTCTTTATGTATTGAGCACACATTGCATGACGAGAGATTTGTGAAGTTGATAATAATGAAAACTTCTGGCAAGACGTAACTTTATTCTGAGATAAACTTGGGTAATCTTGTTTTGTTTTTTTTTCTATTTATAATTCGTGTGATTGATAAGTGTCAGATCTTTCAGATATAACCAATAGGGAATACAAAATAAGAATAATAAAGAAAATGTTGCGAAGAAAAAAATAGTCTGAGAAACAAACCATGAAAACCTGATGATCCTGCTAAGACAGGAATTTGACATTGATAATATTAAGAGATTAGAGAAAAAAAAAGAGAGCTTGAAAGATTTTGATTGCTTTAGTATGATTACAGTTTTCTTTGGTTTCATAATTTGAATTTATAATGTGGCAATATCAGCGGTTATTTTGCCCAAATAACAAAACGATTTCATTTTTTATATTTGACAAGAGAGGCGCACGTATATGTCACTTGGGTTCTCTCATCATCGATTCATCAGAGTGAGAGGGAGAAGACAGAGAGGAAAGATGGAGAAGAAGAGCAGAGTACTGATAATAGGAGCAACAGGAAGACTAGGGCACCATTTAGCCCAATTCAGCCTCCAATTATCTCACCCTACTTTTGTTCTCATTAGGGACTCATCTTTCTCTGACCCCTCCAAATCACACAAGCTTCACTCTCTCTCCGTTGCTGGTGCCACACTTCTCAAGGTCACTTTTCTCTTCAAATTAATTTAAACTTTCAATTGTTTTGCTTTTTTTTTTATATTTGTTTTTTTTTTAATTTTCATTTTTTTTGGGGGTTTTGTATTACTCCATTAGGGCTCACTGGAAGATGCGGAGAGTCTAATGGAAGCAGTGAAACAAGTAGATATAGTGATCTGTGCAATTCCATCAAAACAGGTTCTTGATCAGAAACTGCTAATCAGAGTTATCAAAAAGGCTGGGTCGATCAAGGTTAAATAAGCTTGTTTTTTGCTTTAGGGATTATTTTCGTTTATTGTTTAATCAGTTAATGATATGGAGTATTATTTTTAATTGGGTTGTCTATGTTTAGTGGTTCTTACCTCGTACTAATCCATACTTTAAGGGTGAATGTTGATTTGATTTAATTTTTTATTTGAAACTGCAGTATTTATGTTATTAATTCTTTTTCTTGAATCGAGTGTTTTTATTTCATATATTATTGAGGATAAATTATTATGTAGGGAAGGATGAGTGTTCGTTGTACTTTACTTTTATTGTTCTGCTTTCTTTCTGTTGGAACTACATATTGCATATATATACTGCCGGGTAAGATGAACAAATTTTTTGCTATCCAAACTAGCATACTTTTACTTTTCTTGATTGATTCTTGTTGGTATGATTAAGGATGCGATCTAGATGATTAGATTCTAGCCATATTCTCTTTATGCAATCCTGTTAACTTAGAAAGTTCATTGATGAGAAAAGGAAAAAGGGATTCTTTCTCTGTTGCATCCATATGTTCTTTTACGCATATGTTTGTGCATGTATGGAGAGGGAGAGGGAGAGAGAGAGAAGAAGGCCAAATTTCTTACTTAGCAAGATGGGTTCTCTTGTTCACTGAGATAGAACATGTTTTGAATTGTTCCAGAGGTTCATTCCATCAGAATTTGGAGCAGACCCTGACAAAAGTCAAATATCTGATCTTGATCACAACTTCTATGCCCGAAAAGCTGAGATTAGGCGTCTAATAGAAGCCGAAGGCATTCCCTATACTTACATCTGTTGCAATTTGTTTATGAGGTATTTACTTCCATCGCTAGTACAACCAGGCCTAAAGACTCCTCCTAGGGACAAGGTCACAATTTTTGGAGATGGCAATCCTAAAGGTTTGTTTGCTGATATAGATCTTACTCAGTTTCATATAATTTTATTTGGGCACAGTGTAAGTTGTGGTTTTGCTGCAGGTGTCTTTGTGAAGGACTGTGATGTTGCTGCCTTTACCATCAATGCCATGGATGATCCTCGAACGTTGAACAAGGTGTTGTATCTTAGGCCCCCAGGAAATGTTTACTCCATGAATGAGCTGGTTGAGATTTGGGAGAGTAAGATTGGGAAGAAGCTTGAGAAGATCTATGTTCCAGAAGAGGAGCTTCTGAAGAAAATTAGAGGTATTTTAACACCATCTGATTTGTAAATAAGTTTTACAACAGTGTCTACACATTAGGGGGAGCACATACACTAATAGACTAATTTTAAATTCCTTGAATTTCTAGAAGCTCCAGTAATCAGTTTTTATTGTAGAATCCTAGCAAATTAGAGCAATCATCATATCCTAGACAATAAGGGTGCCTGCACCTAACATCCAGTTAGGTCTTGGAGTTAAACTGTGATCATAATCTAAATGTCGTAGACCCACTAGACACTTGTTCAGGACTGGTTCAATTTTAATCAGGCAAATAACTAAAACAATGAAGAGGTTGACTCTTGCTCAGCAACGCATTTATAGGTTCACTTGATTTTTCGATGAATGGATTGTACCAAAAGCTGTGGTTAAATGTGCTCTCAAGTCAATTTTTTTGTAACAATTGATTGAATTTCTTATTGTAATGTATGCCAAATATTTGTTGTTCGTTGTACTGCAGAGATTCCATATCCAGACAATATGGAAATGGTTTTCATATATTCTGTCTTCATAAAGGGAGATCATACATACTTTGATATCCAGTCTTCTGATGGGATGAACGGGACTCAACTCTACCCACACTTGAAATATACCACAATTGGTGAGCATTTAGACACCCTATTGTAAAAAGTAGTACTATATATCAAGTCTTCATAGAGCATTTAGAGGTTAGAGTGAAAGATGAATTTTTCAAATGACTGATGAAACTGGAGAAATTGTTTGGTATTCATTTTTCTTATATTCACATGGTGCTGCAAGATGATTACTCGATACATTTCTTTTGAGAACCCAAGATTGATCTTGAAATAATATAAATTTGATCAACAAAAAACAATATTGGACTGAATTGGGCATGTGTAGCTTTTTGGAGGGAAAGGTTGAGATGTTCAAGTATTACTTCAATGTTGGGAGTAGGTGATGGTTTTTCTGGTTTTTTGTGATTGAAAATTGACTTAAACATTGACTGTTGCGATGAAGGAATGTTAGCATTAGCTTTTTATGGTCTAGGAGTAGTGACAAAGCAACGAAGAATTTCGGGAAGCTAACATATGTCTGAGTTTTTGAGCTTGTTTCATTTCATCACAAATATGCACCAAATGGACATGGTAGTGGGTCTGGTCGGTTTTAATACTAATTGTAACACCGCAGGCCAATCTCCTAAAAATGCTAGTCGAAGATACTTTTGGGATTATAAAACCTTACATATATAATAACATCTTTCTCGTTCAACTGTCGATATAGAATGTAGGTCATAACATTTGGGTAGACCTGATTTTTTTTTGGGAAATGTTACCCCTTGTGATAGGTTTGCACCTAACTCAAGTGAGCAACTAAGATTCATAATTTCAATTTTAGCTTAATGGTTATTTTTGGGTCATTTATAAAGATTCGGATTCTCAAAATATATATAAAAAAATAGATTTTTTTAGCACCCACTTGCTAAATATGATTGCTAGGAAGGTTCAAATTAAAGATAAAATTAATTAATCAGATTACGGAGTTTTCTGTGAGATAAGATCATGAGTTTTCTATGAGATGAGATTCTTCAAGATAAAATCATGTGTTTCTTACTCTCCTTTTCAAGTTGCACACGGATTTTTGGTCTGTTGTGTTTAGCATGTTTTGGATGTTTTCTTCAATAATGGAGTCCAAGCTATTATTACTATCAGCATATTGTTCGGTTAATAGTTCTTGTTCTACTAGGTAATTTTGAAAGGTTACAATATCATTAGTTGGCATATCTAGGGTTTGGAGCTCTTGTTTGTAGATGTCATCTAGCAGGGTTTTTGCTTATTGAAGGTTCAAATGAAGAATCTAAATGGGTTATAAATATTCTTATTTCATCTGTGACTTTTAAATTGTTTATGGCATTTTGGTATGCACATATTGATGTCAAATGTGTTGATTACATTGCTGACATCTTCAAAATTTTAATTGAAATATCCGTTTTCATTAAAATTTGATTAGTGTGCTTCATCCAAAATCCATATTTGATAAGGTTGAAAGAATTTTTCTCTTTCAAGAAAACCAATTGTACTATAGATTTCAAATCAATAATCTTTAAAAAATACTTTATTTTTTATAATAATGATAGAGCATAATTTTAATAAATACAAGTAACTTGTTTAGTTTATCCCATTTAAGATTTTGAAAAACTACTCTTTCTACGATTCTCCATTCAATATCATCTATATCACACAGATTGTGATTAAGAAAATGAATTAATTTAGGCATATTATTAGTACTTAGAAAAGCATATTCAGTTTGCTTAGTTAACCGTTGAATAATTCCAAAAACATTATCATACTCAATTATCTGACAAATAAATCTCATAGGGTAAAATCTTTTTGGCTTTTTCAAATAAAAATATTCTTTTTATTTTCTCAAAAATTGAATCTCCTGATTGTTTATCAAGAATTTTACTGTTTAGATTAAAATATTAAAAAATTCGAAATTTTCTTAAACATCTAAATTTTGTAATTTTATATTTTCAAAAACCAGATTTTTTTAACTGATTTTCTCTTTTTTTTTAAAAAAAATTTGTTCACAATTACTCATATTCTTGCAAAATTGAGCTTTTCTATTTAGTATATGTGCTTCTAAAGCTCCATTGATATCTTCATATGGATCATTGGGAATTCCAGGATTATAAAATGGAGGAATTTGTTTAATTTCTTCTGTTCTGAGTGAAAGTATAAAATTTTGTACTTGTTGCACAATCTCACGAAAATTTTGTGAGGGAGTTTCCCACGAATTTTGGCTAAATTGTGATATCATGGGTGACCAATGTCCTAGATTAGAATATGGTACCTATATACATAGGATAATAATAATTGTAATTCATTCTCCTTGTTATTGAGTAGATTATTTTTTGTACAACATTTTCTTTTTAATTGTAATTCATTCTCCTTGTTGTTCAAGGATTGGCTTTTTTTCTCTGTCACACATTCGGATACCTACTTAAACAATCAACCATAATATTGTTAGTTCCTTTAATAAACTCAATTCTGTATTGTTTTATATAATTATACCATCTAATTCGTCTAGTATTTTCTTCACCTTTTTTAAATTCGAGAAAATTTTTTACTACTTGGTTATCAGTTTGAATTATAAAATTTTTAGATGCTAAATAAATATGAAATCTTTTAATACCATTTTTTATGGCTAATAATTCTTTTTCTTATGTGATATAATTTATTTCATTTGTTTTAAATTTTCCTGAATTATGTCCACATATTAATTCTTTTTGTCTTTTAATGCTTTAAGAACTACTCCTTAGTAATTATCACTACCATCTGTTTCTAAAATAGGTTTTATCTCCTTGTTTAGGAAAATAAAGTGAGGGAACATTATGTATTTCATATTTGATTTGTTTAATCAAATCAGTATCTATTTATCCCAAGTGAATGAAATGTTTTTCTTTAATTTTTCTAATAAAGGCTTTTCCCATTTAATGAACTGTCTCCCACAATTTAATATTCCTAAAAAATCTTTGTAACTGTTTTTAATTTTTAAATTCTTCGGGAAAATCTTTTATTTTTGTGATAATATGATCTTGTAATCTGATCCTTGTTTGGATTAGATATAATCTTAAGAATTCTATTTCTATTTTCTCAATCTCAATCTTTTTTGGTTTAAGAATTATTCCATGTTGCATAAGCAATTCACTTACCTTAATAACATGTTTATGATCTTTTGCCGATTTAGAGAAAATTAAAACATCATCAATATAAACTAAACAAAAATTATTATATTTACTAAATATACTATCCATCCATCTTTAGAATATCTGTGGTGCATTACGCAATCCAAAGGGTATTACTATCCTTTGATAATGAACATAGGGGACACTGAAAGCAGTTAAGGGTTTAGATTCTTCGGATAGTTTTATCGGCCAGGATATACAATCAAATTTACTAAAATATTTAGCATCTTTTATTTGATTAACTAAGACATCTATTTTTTTAATAAATAAAATAGCCATCAAATTTTAGATTTTGATTTAATCTTTTATAAATTATTACCATTCTTGCTTTGCCTCTCTTTATTTCTGAATGTTTTCTTACCATAAAGGTTGGGCTAGAATGTTGACTAGTTGTTGGTTCAATTAGTCATTTTTCTTTTAATTCTTTTATTTAAATTTTGAAATCATCTATATCTTGTTTAGTATAGATCATTGATTTAACCTGAATTATTTTATTAGGATCATTTAATTTTAAAGTACAACATCTAAGACTCTTTTCCATAATTCTAGTGGATTTTCACTAAAATTTGGTTTTAATTTTTTTATATAACCAATTATTATATTCTAATTCATCGAGTTCTGTTTTTTTATTAATTCACCATATTTTTTAGGTGTAAATCATTTTTCACATCTATATTTATGTTCTATTAATATAGGTATAGAGAATGTTTGTCTTGATAAATTTAATTCTAAAATATTTTTATCCAATTTCATAGAAATTTTTTTAAAAAAAAAATTATTTCCCAATACTAAATCTCCACGCATTGCTGGAAAACAAAGAATTTTTGGTATAGTAATTTTTTATCACCCAATAACCAAATTGTAATAGATTTTACTTTTGAAAACAATGTTTTTTGTTCATCTATTCCTTTAACTTGAACAAGATGCATCATTAATTTCCATTTTCCTGGTGGTAAGGCACTTGTTCTATAGACACAAGAAGTTGCTCCTGTATCTATAAGGACATTTAAGTGATATGGTTTATATCCACTTAAATTAAATTGTGTTAAAACATATTTATATCTCTTTTTATTTTGGTGATTAGAAAAAAAATGATTTCATTTTCACCAATTCCTATGTAAGATATAATTATTTTTTTTTATTTCATTTTGATGGGAACTATTTCCTATTTTAGGAAAATTTGCAAGAAAAATTGGTAATTTTTTATTTTTTAATTCAATAGGTTTTGGTAGATTATTAAAACTTATTCTTGGTTGTTCCAAGACAAGTTTTCCTTTGCTTTTAGTATCCCTAAAATATAAATTATTTCCTGAGGCTTTAAATTCAATTGCATTGGATTAACTTATTTCAAATTTCTTCAGTTGTTTCTGTTAACAACCTTTCATTCAGTATTTCTAAATCTTTCAAATTCATTAATCTTGATTGGATTTCTAAATCGAATGATCAAGGTTAAAAAATTTCTATTATTTTATCATCTATCTTTTTAATGGAAGTAGTTGTTAGATTTGTTAATTCATGGATGACTTTCAATTTGACTAACAAATCAAAACTATTTCCATCAATATCTATATTTTTAGTTTGAATTCTTACCTTTATAGTATTTTTGAATTTTAGGGTCTTCTATAGACACAAAATAGTTTCATCTTACTTTAAACCATACTACTCTTGTAATTAAGTTTGATTGGATTCCTCCAATTAGTATTTTAATTGGATCTCTACATCTTTTATCTAATATTGCAACTAAAATAGAGGTATCTATTCCTTTTCGAGATAAAGCTTTTATTTCGATTTGAATTACTCTTATATGGATATATCTCAGTTCTGGATATTTTTCTTTTAATCTTTGAAATTTCTATAATTCTATCTTCACTCGCTCTTGTAGTAGTGTTTCTAATGCATTGTTCGAAATGTCTAGTACTCCAAAATTGAACTTGGATATTTTATAAACTTCTTTTTTTAAGGATTGTTAATTTATTTAATTTTGTTTCATCTATTTGTTTATCCTCTTTAATTACATCACCCAATTTTGTAATATGTTTTTCTTTTTCAGGGACTTCCTGAAATCTTTCTTGATCATAAAGTTGGTTTGAAGATTGAATTGAAGTATTCACCATAAAGATAAATTCAGATTCGCTATATGAACTATCATCTAGACTTTCTACTTCATATAAAATAGACTCAATAGCAGAAATTTCTTTTTTATAACAAATCTCTAAAATTATTTATTTCTAAATATTTTATCATTTTTTTCCTCATGTTTCTTTTTTAGGACATTGTAGAGCTAATGCCCTTCATTACAAATATAACATCTACATCATTTTTTAGGTTATTTTGTAAAAATTTCTTTCTTATATATTTCTTGTGTGGAGAAATTTTTTTTATTCTTATTCCATTTTTTCCATTTAAATTTTCTTCCCGATTTTTTTATAATAAGGTGTTGTGCACCCAAAATTATATTCATTTTGTAATAACTTAGTACAGTAATTTAAATCTGCTTGGTTTTTTTTACGTGTTTTGAAGCTTTTGTTACCATACAATGATACTCTATAGTTTTAAAGGCATATTGTATTCTACATCTTAAAGTATCTATACCGCTATTTTTGGTTAGATAATTGTAGGTACCGCTCTTTTTCGCTAGACACCCATGCATCCAGCTCATTATCCAAGGCCACTCCCCTTAAAGAAGGTGGATATGGTGATGGTGCAGATTACGATGAGTAAGCATATGGAAACGTGTGAAGCCTACCAAGTCTAATACAAGCCCTTTATAAGTAGTAAGGAGGCTCCCATGATGGGTGCGTTTTTAATGTATTAGACAATGAAACGTTTGTCATCCAAGCATAAAGCAAGGATGATGGGTAAGGAGCCGCCATTTGACCTTGAAGGGAGTTTAATCCCTTGTCACTGGTCTACATGAGAAATTCCAAAGCTCGGGAGATTTTGGTGCAAAAGAGTGAGGATTTAAAGCTCTTTCTCTTACCTAGACGGAAGTCTAGCCCTTTGTGTTTCAAGGAAATTAATTGAAATTTTGATTCAAGTATTATTATCATATACTATTAATAAAACTAAGCACACATTTTTTAATTTTTATTCAAACAAAACAACACCAAATATTAACTTTAAAGTAATTCGATAAAAGTAAGTATATAAAGGAAATAAATTGCTTTGACTATGAAGAAAAAAATATTAAAACTACTTTCAAAGGATAGATGAGAAGTAAATTAAAGTGCATGTATTTAAACTAGGTGGATTAATTATGTAAGTTAAACTAAATGGATTGAGACTAAATTATTTTAAAATAAATGAATTGAACTTGAAAAGTAAATTGAATGAATTAAACCAAGCTACTTTAAACTAGACAAGTTAAAAAAAGAGGAATTAAGCTAGATAGATTTAAACTAAACTACATTAAAGATGGTATTCAAAATAACTAGTGACCAGTAACATTTTTAATGGGCCAATAGGGGCCCAGAATTAACAAGGACCAAGGGGGGCCAAAATTCTTCTTAAATAATTAAAGTTCACATGTAATTAATGACAACTTAAAATAAAATATCTAACTTAGAGAACACAAAAATTCTTAAGGTACTAAACTAAAGGAAAGAACTTTAAAACGGCTGTTAACTTAACATTGCATTTAACGAAGAGACTACATATGACTAGTAGCTAACTAACGAAAGATATATAACTAGTGAATAATAAAATGCTAAGAAACTAGTAAATATCTTAAGATGAAACTTTTTAAGTGAGCCAAATTAATCTAGTCTATTTTCAAGGTGGTTTAAACACATGAATCATACTAACAATTTATTTTGCAAAACATAGAAGCTTAACCAACCTTCTTTGGCTAAGGAAAATTTCCACATGCGGGGATTATCCATGGAGATCCTTGTGCTCTTGTGGATTTAGCGAAGTTAGAAGAATGATTCCAATGAAGATTAGAAGACCAAAAAAAAGGTGGCCAAAAATGATGAAGAACTCTCACTAGTTCTTCTTTTGTGTTTCACTCTTTACTTTTTTGTCACCTTTCTTAAACACTCTCTTCTTTTTTGTTATATTCCTCTCTTTGATCTTCCCATTCTTCTCTCTTTTTTTCCTATTTTTTCACTTATTTCTTTCTCTTTAAACTTTCTATATTCTTTTTTTTTTTTTTGCATTACTTTGCTTTAGTGTTGTGTTGGCTTCTTTGTGTTAGCAAAGAGGGGTATTTATAGGAGGGGTAAGGGCTGACCAATAGATTAAAAAAAAGAAAAATAATGGGTGAAAAGAAGGTGCATGGCTGGTCATATAGGAAAAGGGAAAAGTAGTTTCAACTTTTGAGATGAAAAATGTGCTTCACTTTTATGGTGTAAATGTGGGGCTAGAGAAGTGAGGTGTGGTAAACCAAGTGAAAGGTGAAAAGGAAAAGACTTTTAGGTGGTTGTACATGGGGAAGAAGGAGGGGTTTTTTGAGGTGAAAAAAAGTGAACAAGAAAGGACATTTTGAAGTGTTTTCAATAAAGCAAAAAAGGTGAGGAGAAAATCTTCTTTCTTTGGATGACCAAAAAATTGGAAAAGACACAATTTTCTTTGGTTTTTGATATATAATAGAGTGGAAAAGCTTAAAAAGAGTGCAATTACAAAGCAAAAGAAAGGAGAAAAATGCTTCACATTCTAAAAAAAAATTGCTGTTTTTAGGTATAAAATGTGATTTTTTGGGTAGAAAAAGGTGTTATTTAGCATTTAGGAAAGGGTGGTAGATTAATAAGGTAATATCCAATTAACTAAGCAAAATGAGAAGAAGAAAAACTCATTCTTTTTGGTACACATAGTTGTCCAAAGAGGGAGAAAAATCAGCTACTTTATAAGTGCATTGTTGTTGCTTTTTAGGTGAAAAAAGTCTTATTTTGTGTGGAAAAATGGTAGCATTTGGTAAAATAGAAGATGAGGGAATCTAAGAGGGAGATGTGAATTCAAAATGCAAAAAGAAAGAGTGAAAATTCCTCATTATGGCCAGCCACATAGGGAAAGGAGAGAGACATTTTTTTTTGTTATAAAAAAGTAACTTTTACTTTGAGAAAAGTGAACCAATCAAGGAGTGCCAAGTGGAGAGTGAAATTGGAAGTTCACCCTTAAAAATTAGAAGTCTTCTTGGGCTTGAAATTTGAGCCAAAAGTGTATGGGCTTAGGAAAGATCAAAGAGCTTTGGTCGATTTTGGATTGGGTCAAAATTTAAATGAAGACTTTGGTCTTGGATTAGTTGAATCAAATAAGGTCCAATTGATTTAAACCCAAAGTTAATTAAATGGATTAAACAAAAGGGTTTTGCAATTGCTCATGCTCCCCAATTAAATCCAAACTTCCTCATTTACCAAGTTCGAGCACACTAGGATCAAAGATTCGTCATAGGAACCAGTGCGTGGTCCGTTAAAAAATTTTGGAACGAAATTAGGTGTCTACAATAATCTTTATAATTTTGATTACAAATCTCATCCCACTGGGAAGGTAATATATGAAAATATTGTTCTATCCAATAAATACTTTTAGTATCATCTGCTATTTGATAATACTGTTGGAATTTTTTAGAGAATGCTTCTAATTCTCTTATATTACATAACTTTAATTTAGATAATATATAGTTTATGATGACTTTTTATTAGATGTGTCTATAAAACCACATAATTCATTTTTTATGATTTCTACAATTTTTTTGTAAAAGTGCTGAATAATCTGTCATAGCCAAAAGTTCCTTCTTTTTTTACTTGTCCAGCTATTAAGCCTTCTTATTTTCTTATGTATTGAAGAACATCACCTTGTAATGTTCTTGTAATATAATTTATAAATCTTTTGACATTCCATACGCTTTTGTAGGTTGTAAGACAGCTGTAGATCCGTGTGTATATGTCAAGAAATTCCCCGATGGTAATTTTATTATCCTTCTGTTGTATGTTGATGATATGTTGATTGTGGGACAAAATGTTAAGAGGATTGGCAAGTTGAAAGATGAATTATTTAAAGTCCTTTGACATGAAGGATTTGAGACCAGCGAGACAGATTTTAGGAATGCAAATTGCCGTGATAGAAAAGCTAGAAAGTTGTGGTCATCACAAGAAAATTACGTTGAACGAATACTTGAAATGTTCAATATGAAGCATTTAAAATCAGTCAGTGCTCCTCTTTCAAACCATTTTAAATTAAGCAAGAAATCGTGTCCATCAGCAAAAGAAGAGAAGGAAAAGATGTTAGCAATTCTTTACTCCTCTGCAATCGGTAGCTTAATGTATGCTATGGTTTGCACATGACCAGACATTGTTCATGCTATTGGTGTGGTTAGCAGGCTTTTGTCTAATTCAGGTAAAAGTCACTGGGAAGCAGCGTAGTGGATCTTGAGATATCTCAAAGGTACCTCCAAGTTATGTTTGAGTTTTGGAAGTTTGGAACCGGTTCTTGTGGGTTATACAGATTCAGTTATGGCAGGTGATCTTGATGTTAGAAAGTTTACATTAGGGTTTTTGTTCACTTTCGCAGGGGGAGCTATTTCATAGCAGTCAAGACTGCAAAAGTTTGTTATCAACTACTGAGGTTGAGTACATTACAGCGAATGAAGCAGGGAAAGAAATGCTTTGGATGATGAGGTTTCTTCAAGAATTGGGGTTGAAGCAACAAAAGTATGTAATTTTTTGTGACAGACAGATTGCTATGGGTCTAAGCAAAAATACCATGTATCATTCACGTACGAAACATATTGAGGTGAGATACCATTGGATTCGCGAGGTGATTGAAAAATTGTTGATGAAGTTGGAAAAGATCCACACAGGTAAAAATGTCGCTGACATGATGACAAAGGTTGTTCCCAGAGAAAAACTTGAGTTTTGCTCGGTGATGGCTGAGATGGACTCCAAGTGAGTCACACGGTAGTTCTTTCCCTCATGGGCTGGAGTGGGGAGATTATTGGGCTTGTGGGGTCTAACTCATAAGCAAGTTAAAATAAGAAATAAAAAAAAAACTAAAGGTGTTGGGTGGTGTAGTCCTTATAGGACTCAGAATTCTATGCTCATTATAAGAGAATATATTCTAATCAATGGCTACATAAAAAGGCCTGATTTCTTTCTTTTTTCTATGGTGAGATACAGAGAGAGTACCAAGAGAAATAGGCAAAGTGTTAGGAGAAAAATTGAAAGCAATGGTTTTTCTTTCTATTTACCAGGAGAGTAAATGAGAGAAAATGTACAACAGTTCGATATTTTTTCTAAGTATTATTCATAGTGTTTGGTCACAGAGAATCAATCTACTTGGGGTTTGCAGTTTTTATCACGGTGTTTGATTTTGGTGAAGCATAGAGACTTCTCAGATTTTAGCAGTTGGTAGTACAACAATGATTTTTCCCTAGAGAGGTAATTTTGTAATATTATCAAATTGTTGTGGGTCTCAAGTTTGGGCATAAACTTGACATAAACTTTATAATTGTTAGTTACATAGTGGAGTTATTTTTAACGCGTGGTTTTTTCCCTCTACATTGAAGAGTTTTTGTAACGACTTATCCCGGGTTGGCCACCCTCGAGACGGTGTCATCACATTTTGAAAATCTTAGCACGACACATATATGCAACAATAAAAATAACACCAACATAACTTTTTTTTTTACATCAATCATCAACCCTCAACAGGGGTGATACATTATTCTGATATTGACTTAAACATTATATACAATGAAAAATGCATGAATATTTACAAATAAATTTTTATTTTATTTTCTCATTAATCCGAGGATGTGGACATGTACGTGGCTTACAGATAATGATTTCGTCTGAACCTCAACTCACCAAACTATTTGTCATGCCTCTACTTGAAATCATTGTACAATGAGAAGTGAGCTTCACAAGCTCAGTGAATTAGATTTACTAGAAGTACTTAATTTGTATAAATGGTCTTTCAATATTAAATCAATTATATTTCACATAACTTGATAGTAACATTTTACTATCACTACACATATCATAAGTCTCATTCTCTATCAATCTCTTCTCCTTATATGTTGGTTCATCTTAAGACTATCAATTATCTCATAATTACCTCTTAATGATGTTCACAGCATAAAGTCTACCATTTAGATGATTCTTATCCTATTATACTTCTATGTTTCTTTCTCACCATAACTGTCTCTCTATGAGACTCGTTTATCTATAAATAAATTTACACAATAACACACAACACATCAGCATTTCAGTAATGCAATCAATATTTAAAATAGGTGCAATACATGAATTATTATTAGGGAACGTCTTCCCATATATCGACATGTTTTTATCTTAGACCAGCCCTCTCCCGGTTCTTTCATTTCCAACATATACCGACTGTCGCGGTATTTATTTCCAGCATATACCAGCTGTCGTGGTATTTATTTCCAACACATACTAGCTGTCGTGGTATTTATTTCCAACACATACCAGCTGTCGTAGTATTTATTTCTAGCACATACTAGCTGTCACAGTTTTCGTTTATTTCCAGTATATACTGGCTGTCCCAGTTTTCCTTTATTTCCAGCATATACCAACTGTTGTGGTTTTTCAATTAGACCGGCCTTCTCCCGGTTCTTTTATTTAATGCATATGCATATGAACAATGATATGAAATATGCATATGAACAATAACATAAAAACAAACATGAATTCAAATATTTAAATTGGCTATCCTGATTATTCTCAAATTATTATTGAAAGAAATTTCACTAAATTCTTCTCTTATAAATCACATCAAATCATCCATCATAACTTGTCAAGATCCACTAAATTTCATCTTCTCATAATTCGTATCAAAATATCAACCATAGCTCATCAAGAATTTCACTTATTGTTTTTATTATTAAATCAACTTATTATTCCAAAAATATTATTTCTCACATAATAATTTTTTACATGTCCAAAATTTCTATCATACGTATCAATCAATTTTTCATCTACCACTAAATATAAGCTAATAATTTATTTTAATATTATTACTAGATATTTCATTTTTATCTAGATTACTTAAAGTAAATCTAACTCACCACGTAGCACTTAGAGCTACCTGTGGATCATCTCTTTGCTTTTCTTGCTCCTCTCAGAAATTTTCTCCGGTTGCTGACCGTTAACACCTGAATTCTCGCTTTGAATTCCGAGAAATTTCATATATGCTAAATTTCAAAAATAAACTTCACGTTATTACCTTCTATTTTTCTTAGTGCTTCCTGTGATTTTTTATAAAATCCTCCCGTAGACCCCTTCAAAATTTTGCTCTTTCAACTTTTCGTTTGGTCCCCAAGCGTTTAAAGAAATAGAGTAGTTTGAATGGTAAAAAGGAAGAAACCAAAGATTTGTTAAAAAAAAGTAAAACAAAATTATATATATAGTAAAAATTTCAATTCAGCAGCCCTTTTTTTTTGCTACCTCAGGCCACCCCAAAAATGTTTACACGTAAGGGCCTTGCTGTGAGATATGCAGGGCTTTAATTTTCACTTGGTAGCAGGTGTTGCCACCTACTGCCACGTTTTTTCCTTTTTTTTAGAGAATTTTTTTCTTCAAAAGAACTATTTTGTTCAATACTAAATCCTTCTCGTGTGTGTGTATATATATATATATATATATATATTATTTTAATTCCATATCATATTTATTAAATTACTTCTTTACTTTTACTTTAAGAATACGGGTATTACAGTTTTCCATGTAAATCCTTGTGTTCTTGGTTTATTGCTTTATTTGGTTCTTGTTGTTTTATTTTCGCACGGGCTTGTTGATTATTATATTTAATCTATGATCTTTGATTGGAAATGCGATTCTTGATTAATTGTTGACAACAAGTAATTTTCCCAACAACTTTGTGCCCAATCATCTATTGTTTTTTATATTCTTTATAAGGAATATTTGTTAAATCTAGATATGTTCCATTTACGGCCACATTTTGTTTATTTAGATCATCTTTTCTACTGGTTAAGAGTAGGATCTATAACATTTGAATCGGCACTAAACTAGTAGCTCTTTGTTCTTCATTAGCTTTTATTTCTTCTCACTCTTGTTGAGTATAGGGTTTTATTTTCGGATATATTTCTAAATGATCTTTTGATCCAGATTCGCCTATTTTTCTTTTTCCATGAGTTGTTTGCTCTCTTGGTATCATTTCTTCATCTTTTGAATTAGAAAATGTTGAATCACTTTCTATGACACTAGTTGCTAGATGAACAAATTTAGATTCTTTATCTGATTCATCATTTGTAGTGTCATAATTTAAAAAATAATGATACTTTATGTTTTCAAAGATACATGTTTTGCATCATTTTTAATATGTGATTTCTCTTGTTTGGATCATCTTCATACTTAAAACAATGTTTCCAATGTTCTATTATTCCTATAACATATTCGCTACCTGCTTTATCAATTTCAACTTTATTAGCTTTATCTGATTTATGTTCTTCTAATCCTAATAATTCAGTACAATAATATAACCTTGTTGTTGTACTTTGTATAGAATTACTAGACTTAGATGGATTATTTTTTAGTTGGGATTGATTAAATAAGCTTAATTTTTTATCTATAGTATTTATTTTATCAATAATTGTTTCTTGATTTTCATGATTTTGTTTAAACCTTGAAATAGTTAGATCTATTATAGTATTTAATCCAATTAATATATTCTTAGTACTAGCTTCGCTATTGTTATCAAAATATAAATTATATTCATAATTTTCTTTAGGTAATCCTAAATCTATTCCCACACAGTCTAGTTGTTCCATCTTAGACATAGTTTTGGTTCCTAAAACCCTCTTGTCCTACATTTTCTTCTCTGTTTATGCTCAGCAAACTCAATGTCATTCAGGTTAACAGAAGCCAAACTACAAGAGAATACTAATCAAACAAGCATATAGGATTTAAATTGGTTAAGTATGAAAAACAAATAAATATGGGGAAGTAAATCAAAGATATGAAAGAAATACTTACAATGATTATTATTAGCTGAACTGTATATTACAGACTGAAGTTCCTATTTTACAAAAGGTAGGCTCTGATACCAATTACAAAAGAATGCGAAAAGAGTTTTAGAGAATAGTTAATTTGTTTGATCGGTACCCTCCTCTGTTTACAAAAGACAACTTAAATAGAAAAGCAAGCTTCTCCTGTTTTTAATCGTCCAAAAATATCGAGGATAAGAAATAATTTTTCTTTTTTATAGAAATAATTACAAACAAATAAAAGATTTTATTTTTTTAACAAGTCTTTTTTTTTTATAAAGATGCAATTACAAAAGATTATTTTTTTTACATGTCTTTTGTTTTTAAAATAAGATCACGAGTTTTAGAGAAAAGTTAAACTCTATAAAAAAGTATGTAGATGCTGTATATATAATAAAAAATAACATATAGCTCCACAATGCCTTAAAAATAAAATAAGATAAAATAAGATAAAAAAATAAAAAAATATTTAAAAATAAATAATTTAAGAAATTTTTTTATAAAAAAAATCTTTAATAATGAGTTTATTTTATATAAAATAAAAAGTCTAGAGGATAGTTCAGATAAGGAATCTGAATTTATCTTTTATGATATACTTTTTAAATCAACTTTTTAATTAAGAAAGATTTCAGAAAGTCTAAAAAGAAAAAAAAATATTACAAAACTGGGTGATGTCATTCCAACGGATAAACAAATAGACGAAGAAAAATTCAATAGACCAAATATTCTACTCTACTCTACTCAGCCACTTTCAATGACCAGTCTTGATTCTAGAACCACAAAATATCAATTTCCCAAAAAACATAGGATGAAGTTGAAAGCTTTGGATAAATATTAATTTTGGTATTTTAATTAGATTAAATAACAGTTGAATCTTTAATGTTTAAAGTAAAATAATAGAAACTTAATTGTTATTTAGTCAAAATTTTAAGGACCAAAATTATTATTTATTCTAAAATTAATCAGACAAAACCCTTTTATTTTTCTTTTTTCTTTTTTCTTTTTTCTTTGTAGTAGCTTTTGGTAAACGTCAGCATCTACGCATAGAGAAGGGTATTTCCGTCATTCTATTCCCAGTTGTTCTCTTCATTCTTTTCCTATAAGTAGTTCTAAACGGTGACTGCCTATTATACCATACAGCTTCCATTTTCAAGCTCATCTCCTTACTTACACGGTTCATTGATTCTCTCTTTATCTCACCGGAAAACACCAATTTATCGCAGATGGCCTCGAAAAGCAAGATCCTGATTATTGGCGGCAGTGGATACATCGGAAAATTTATCGTGGAAGCGAGCGTGAAAGCCGGTCACCCCACGTTCGCTCTCGTGAGAGAGTCGAGTCTCTCTAACCCCGCGAAATCGAAGATCTTCGACAATTTCAAAAATTTGGGCGTCCAGTTTGTTCTCGTACGTTTTCGGTTATTTCTCTTCCCGAAATTTTCTGATCTTATCGGGGCTCCTTAATTAGGCTCTGTTTCGTTTCTCTTCATTTTTCTTTTGAATGGGAATGTTCTTTTCTTAATAAATTGGGAAAAAAAATGAGTTTTCTTGTTTGGTTACTGAGGAGAACCTTTACTTTGAGTATTATCGTCATTGAAGCTAAATTAAAGGCTAACGTACTTTTAAGGCTTTTTTTTTTTTTAAATAATCTAAAAGTTTGGGGATTTTGTGTTTTGCTTTATTTTCTCTCGGATCAAACAGAACAGAGTGATCAGATTCTCTGAGGAGTCAAACTGGTGTGTATAATTTGTGTTTGTTTGTTTGTTTTTTAAACCAAAGGGAGATGTGAACGATCACAAGAGTTTGTTGAACGCGATAAAGCAAGTAGATGTGGTGATATCAACTGTATCTCACACAGCCTTACAGGATCAAGTCAAGATCATTGCCGCCATTAAAGAAGCTGGAAATGTTAAGGTAAAATCGTTAACTAATTATAATTTATATGTATTATCTTATAAGTCTATTTTTCTTTTGGAGAAAGAAAGATTATATTATAGACTATAGTCATGTTCAATGAGAGGGCTTTTCTCTCTTATCTTATTTGTTTGCTTTGTAAATGTTTCCCGAGTTTTCTTATGTTCCTCTACAGCTTTTTAATCACCCTCCCATCATTTGAGATTTCAACTTATAATTAGAGGTGCAATAAGTTTTACCCTTGTTGGACTCTTATGCTACATGCTGACGCATAATAGTTAATTAAATTATATACTTTTAAAAGACCAATTATCTGCATACATAGCAAATCTCTTCTTGTTTTGATGAGAAAGTTGTATATCGAAACATGTGGCCAAACCTTAACAATTTTTACTTGTTTTAGTCTTTTCTTTGAGTCAGGCAATTAGGAATGAATATATACATAGTCCTCGATCAACGTGTTAGGCTTACTTTGTAATGGACTGAATGAATAGTTTGTTTGAATTATACTCACTCCAAAGCTTACTTTGAAAATGCTTTGCGTTCTTCAGAGATTTTTCCCCTCTGAGTTTGGAAATGATGTGGATCGGGTCCATGCGGTTGAGCCAGCAAAATCAGGTTTTGCCACTAAGGCGAAACTCCGCCGAATTATCGAAGCTGAAGGGATTCCATACACCTATGTCTCAAATAACTTTTTTGCTGGATTCTTCCTTCCCACTCTGGGGCAATCAGGAGCCACAGCTCCTCCAAGAGAGAAAGTTGTCATCTTAGGTGACGGGAATCATAAAGGTAAGAAACATATTGCTGTTCCGAATTTTTTTTATGAGTCAATTAAATTTTTGGATACATTTTCTTCAAATACTTACTCTAATCGTCTTGAATGAGCTTAAAATATAATTTTTACGTAGTTGTAGTTAACCATTTACCGTTTATATTGACATAATTGACGCAACTCGAGATCTTGTCTACTTCATTTGCCCCTTTGCATTTAACAAGATTGAGTTTATTATATGAGAACAAAAGATACCGTATATGACATTAGTATTTTTATTAAAATAAAAATCTTGTGTTTTTTATATAATGGAAATTTCAGTGTAATTACTAGGTCCAAGTGAAAATTTTTAGAATTGAGATAATTAAGTTTATGATAAATGTGTCCCACAAACCTCACTGGTTTCATCTTTTGAACAACAGCGGTGGCTAACAAGGAAGACGATATTGGCACCTATACCATTAAAGCTGTGGATGATCCAAGAACCTTGAACAAAATCCTCTACATCAAGCCTCCTGGCAATATCTACTCTTTCAATGATCTTGTGTCTTTGTGGGAGAAAAAGATTGGCAAAACCCTTGAGAGGATCTACGTTCCAGAGGACCAACTTCTTAAAACCATTGAAGGTTAGCGTGATAGTCGCTTCGATTTTTGGTAAATTTTAGGAGGATATCTGCCAATAGAAATGAATTGGTGATGGTGTTGATTGACCCTGATATTCTTTTCTTTTTTGAGGAAATGCTAAAACTATTTTCATACACTGAATTACTTTTAGCAAAACATGTTTGAATTTGGGAGGATGACAAGTTTGATACTCAAATTAGCGGACTAGTAGAGGATTTAAACTTCTAACCTTTGGTTGTTTCCTTTGATATTCTTGCAGAGTCTGTTTTTCCAGTCAATTTGTTTTTATCAATTTTTCACTCCGTTTTTGTGAATGGAGATCACACCAACTTTGAGATTGAACCATCGTTTGGAGTCGAGGCCTCCGAGCTTTACCCGGATGTCAAATATACTACTGTGGATGAGTACCTTGATCAGTTTGTTTGAATCCTTTACACAAACAGCAGAACTCGGAAATAAATAAATAATTTGTCTCAGCTTCTGTAGCGTGAGATGATGCGGTGGGTGTTTTTTTTTGACTTTTTTTTTTTCTTCATATGAGTCTATTTATCAAACTTTCTCTATTACGTGTGAACAACACTAAAAAATAATGTCGTATACATTAGCCAAGAACAACTTTGTAAACAGTATGCAAGAACAATATCATGAATAATACTCGAGAGACAATACTTTTTTTTATAAGAAATAAGAAAAGAATTATTCAAGATCTCAAGAGAAATCTTTTATGATATTATGAAATTAAGAAATGAAAAGAAATGTGTTATTAATTGATGGTTTGAATATATATATATATATATATAAATTAGATTAGATTTAGGAAATAACACATAATAAGAATCTTAATAAAATTTTCAATTCGATTTCAATTTGAAATTGTTGAATGAAAAATGTCTTCATCAATATTAACTTTTGTCAATTTCTTGAAGAACTATACATTTTATAGTGAAAATTGATGAAAAATTTCAATAGTTTTGAAGTTTTTGAAAATTTCAAAAATAATTTACTAAATCAATATGAAATCATTTTGGATTTCAAAAAATCCGAAAATTTGAAAATTTTGGTCGAAATTGTAGTAGTTTGGCCTCACGTATTCAAGGTGAAGAAACATAGGGTTTATGTAAGACGTCTAAATAAAAAAGAGAGACTTCTCTCTTTTTGTTTTTTTTTTTGGGTCAGACTTCTCCCTGTTCATAGTAAATATCAATGACCAGTCTTGATTCTGGAACCATAAAATATCCATTCAATAATGGAGAAAATATCAATTTCCCAATAAACAAAACCCTTTTACTTTTCTTTTTTCTTAGCTTCTGGTAACTGTTTTGTTTGGTCAATTTCATACAATGGTTGAATTCCTTTCCAGTAAACGTTGGCGGCCTTTGCGATGGACCCCTTAGGAAGGATTAATAATGTCTTCAGAATATTCGTCTATACTTTTCCTTTTTTATTTCAGCATATAATTTTCTTAGCAACGATTTTTTCTTTGAGAAAAGACGCGTATATCTTTTTCCTAATAGCAGGATCTCCCTGTTCATCGTAAACACAAATTATTTTCCTAATAGCAGTTCTGATCGGTGACTACCAATTATACTATACAGCAACCAAGCTCATCTCCATACTCACACGATTCATTGATTTGTGTGGGGTGTTAGGGTTAAGTGTCAAGTTTTGGGTGTTGAGGAGCTATTTCTATCCGTTTCAACTACTGAAGGAATCAATGTCAAGGCAAGGTTAAGAGCATCTCCTTTTAGCGCATCAAAGGCAAAGAACACCTCCAGTACAATTGCTCGATCAAAACCCATTGCCTCCTCCACCGGCAACAGACGCACAGCACCGGTAGCAGCAGGTGGCCCCAATCCACTAGCGCAGATTCGGTGTTGCCGCAGAGGAGAAACGTGGAGCAGAACCAGTGTTGCAGCAGAGCAGATCCGGCCAGCCAGCTAGAGGGTACCGGTCGACTGCCGGTGTTCCAACAGCCAAGTAGTGTGGGTCAAAGACGGAAAAAACCCAGCGACAGCCGTGGAATACCACCACCGACGAGTTGCAACCGAAGACCCAGGATTCTCCAATTCCGGCCAGATTCCGGTCAGATTCCGGCCAGATTCCGACCAGATCTTCAACGGTAACATCTCAACGGTAACTTTTTTTTTCTTTCTATTTTTATATTTACTTCTATTTTATTTATTTAGTTACTTATTATTATTTATTTATTTATTTTATTTTATTGTTATTATTTTATTATTTTTTTTAACACTGCCTCCAAATAAGATTTAGAGCTGTTTTACTCTTTGATTTGGCCCATGACGGGGCCTCAGCCCCCTCTGATGGCTTTACCGTCGGTGGGGGACGCGGTTTCTGGTGGATTGAGACTGAAGTCTTTTGCTCAGGCAGTGTCGAAAACGTTAGAGCCTTCTTCATTTAAAATGTCGATGCGGTTTCCTGTGGATATAAATGGAGAACTGGGGTTCATCTTCTCGGAACCGGAGATGGTAAAGGCCGCTGAAGAATTTCGGTTCGCTCTTGTCATGAAGTTCGTGCGTCAACGTCCGTCTATTGATAATATTAGATTGACAGTGGTAAAAACTTGGGGGCTGGTAGAGATTCCGATGATCAGTTTTATGGATGAATATCACGTGCCCATCCAGATGAAAAATGAACGTGATTTTGGGCATGGCTGGGCACGTGAAGGGAGAACAATGGAAGGTAATGTTTTTCGGCTTTTCAAATGGACGAAAGAATTTGATCTGAATAAAGAATCGCCCTTGGCTCCTCGGCTTGCCGATGCATTTATGTCGAAAGGATTGCCTGCAAATTTTAGCCACTCGTTTTGGGCGTTACCTTGGGATGAATAATGCCACGCTTAATCGTACCAGAGCGTCGGGGGCGAGGATTAGTGTGGAAATCGATTTGACGATGGAGCCGATACAGAGTTTTCTTATTGTCTTATCATCTTCTAAGTGCATTTGGCAGGAGGCAAAATATGAAAAAATTGGCTTTTATTGTCAGAAATGTTTTCGTCAGGGGCACACCTCTGTGGTTTGTCGGGTTGGTGCGAGGAGAAAGGATGAAGGAAAAAAGAAAGAGAAACTGATTTGTAAAACAAGAGTTGGGGAAGTGTCCACTGAAAATGATACCACAACTGGGGAGGGGCATGAAACAGAGGGGTCTGGTAAAGTGCGTGTGATGATAGAGGTGGGGCGTGTTGTTCCTGTGAGTAAAGAGCCTGGGATGAATGAGGTGGGGAATGTTGCCCCTGTGATAACTCCCGTGTGCAAAGAGCCTGTGACGATAGAGGCGGGGCATGTTAATCCGTTGAAAACTCCTAGGTGTAAAGAGCCTGTGGTGACTAGTCAGGAGCCTTTGATGGTTGCAAATGAAGGGCAGGTGTTGGACGTGAACCAGGTGTTGGAGGGTCAAGGGGATGTGAACCATGTGTTGGAAGGTCAAGGGGATGTGAACAGTGGGAAGACAAATGGTGTTGTGCATGGCGTGTTAGTGCGGGACGTAATTGTGAATCAAGCCGAGGAAAATGATAAAGAATGTGAGGAAGTGTGGTGCGATGAGGAGTCGGCGTTTTCTTTGGTTCCTCAGGGTGAGATAGCGCCTACGGTTAATTCTAGTATAGATGTAGTGATGATTAAAGACTTACATCACGATGAAGGAGGTGTGGCCTCCTATTCAGATAGGGAGGAGGGAGAAATTACAATGCGGTTGGGGAAAGAGAAGGCGTATGACTCCGATATGGATCCAAGAACAGTCGCCGATAAATCAAAACCAGAGATTAGCAAATCAGTGAAAAAATCGAAAAGGGTGCGCTCCCGGCCCCAAAAGCTAAACTTATGACTGATTCTATTTTTTTCTGGAATGCGAGGGGTTTAGGCAGGTCAAGGAATAGGCTGAAGTCTCTTATCAAGAAGAAAAACACCACGTTGGTAGCTATTTCGGAATGTTTTGCGGAAGTGGCTCGTATGTCCTTGCTTGGAAACTTTTTGAATTTCCACCATTTTTGTTCTAATGAAGTTGAGGGGGGTAAGTTATGGATTTTCTGGTAGGAACCGAATTCCTTTGAGGTGCTGGGTAGTTCATCTCAGACAGTGACAGACTGGTTTACTTTGGCCGATATAAGGGTTTTAGTTACGTTTGTCTATGCCAAGTGCTCTTATGTTGAACGAAGGGAGTTATGGCGAGTCATGAAGAGGTACAGGTGGGAGAGTTATCCGTGGCTTGTAATGGGCGATTTTAACGTTATTCGCACGAACTCAGAACGGATTGGTGGAAGCCCTCGACCATTAATTTCTATGTCAGAGTTCAACGACTGCTTGGATCATTGTGGTCTTTTCGATTTAGCAAGTGATGGGCAAGCCATGTCATGGTGCAATGGCCATGAGGGGAATACACGAAGTTGGGCTAAACTCGATAGAGTAGTCATCAACAATGCTTACTCTTCC
Organism: Bretschneidera sinensis; assembly: GCA_023935145.1. Lineage (NCBI taxonomy): Eukaryota > Viridiplantae > Streptophyta > Magnoliopsida > Brassicales > Akaniaceae > Bretschneidera > Bretschneidera sinensis. The sequence goes on from CM043704.1 coordinate 95,680,220, forward strand.
AAGTTTTTATCTGCACAGTTTGAATACTTGAGTCGTAAAACGTCCGATCATTGCCCGATGGTAGTCCAGTCGGATAGGCCTTACACCTCTTACGGTCCCGCCCCATTCCGTTTTCAAGCTATGTGGTGTTCTCATGAGGGATTTTTGTCTTGTGTCGATGAGGCTTGGAATAGACAAGACTCGGCTAGGGGCCTTCAGCGCCTTGCTCTCAGAATTAAGAGGACTAAGGTGGCGTTGAGAGCATGAAATATTAATGTCTTTGGGAGAGTGCACGTTATTTTAAAAGAGCTTGAGGAAAGAGTGACGATTTTGGAGCATCAACTTCAGTTGGGTTTCTCTCTAGAAACAGAGGCTGATTATTTGACAACCAAACTTGAGATCCAGATCTGGGAGAAAAGAGAAGCTACAAGGCTGGGTTAAATGGCAAAAAAGAAGTGGCTGACGGAGGGTGATCAGAACACTCATTTCTTTCATGCTTCTATAAATCAGCGTCGACAGCAGGGGCGCATTTCTCGTATGGTTCTAGCGGACGGGAGGGTCTTGGACATTGCCGAAGATGTTCATTCAGGAGCCACTGAGTACTTTCGGGAGGTATTAACAATGTCTTCGGAGGTGGAGCAAGCAGATTTATCGACCCTCTTTGATAATGTTATTTCAGAGGAGGAAAATAGGATGCTTTGTATAGCACCTTCAGAGGAAGAGGTGAAAGAAGCGGTTTTTTCCATTCCGAGACATAGTAGTCCCGGGCCTGATGGCTTCGGTTCTGCTTTCTATATTTCTTATTGGGATATTATCAAAAATGATGTGCTGGAGGCGGCACATGAGTTTTTTAGTGGCGAGCCATTACCCAGATTCTTTTCCTCTTCTTTTATTGTTCTTATCCCGAAAGTGCAGGACCCTTCGAGTTTTGACAAGTTCCATCCTATTAGTTTGTGTTCTGTGGCTTACAAGATTTTCTCGAAAAATCTTGTAAGTAGACTAACGAGGATTATTCATAAGTTGGTCTCCCCTGAACAAGGTGCTTTTGTGCCAGGGCGAAGCATTTTTGAGAATATTACCCTTGCACAGGAAATGGTTCATTCTTTAAATAAGAAAACTTTGAGTGACAATATGATGGTGAAAATTGATATAGCGAAGGCATATGATCGAGTTGATTGGAATTTTTTATTGGAGGTTTTGAAGGCTTTTGGGTTCTCTAATAATTTTTGCCGACTTGTGGGGGAGTGTGTAAAGTCTCCTTGGTTTTCTGTGATGATGAATGGAACTTTCAAAGGGTATTTTCATCCTTTGCGGGGTTTACGGCAAGGGGACCCTTTATCCCCTTATCTTTTTATTGTTATGGAGGAAGTGTTGATGCGGTTGCTCAAGAAAAACTTTGAGGCTGGGCGTATTGGAAGTTTCTCCCATCCGGCGGGGGCTCCTTTAATCTCCCACTTATTATATGCAGATGATCTGCTGATATTTGCGAACGGTGGGAAACGATCAATAAAAAGACTTGTTGAGACTCTTGCATTGTATGAAAAATGGTCGGGCCAATGGATTAGTAAGGAGAAGTCGGCAATTTTCCCTTCAAAGCTCATTACAACTCCTCGAAAACGTGCCTTGTTGAGGTTAACGGGTTTCAAGGAAGGAAAATTCCCAGTTATTTACTTGGGTGCGCCACTTGTTTCAGGAAGATTGACGGCTCGCATAACTGAGCCTTTAGTAGAAAGAGTTAGAAAGAAGGTGGCAGGATGGAAATTTAAATCGCTTTCTCAAGGTGGGCGGTTGATTTTATTGCGCCATGTTTTGTCGAGTATGCCCATACATCTTATGTCGGTGATTAGTCTTCCGATGGTTACTATCTCTCGCATAAATTCTCTGTTGGCTAATTTCTTCTGGGGGGAGGTAGATGGAAAAAGGAAGGTTCATTGGCGATCTTGGTCGAAATTGAATAAGCCAATGATGGAGGGTGGTCTGGGTTTGCGAGACTTTAAAGAGGTGCAACGATCTTTGCACACGAAGTTTGCATATCGCCTTCTTTCAACTAAGAATTTGTGGTCAGATTTTTTCCGAGCGAAATATTTCAAAGAGGGACATATAGCTGTTGGGAGCTTTACAGGCTCTCGTTTTTGGAGGTCTATCGTTTCAACCTTACCTGAGGTCGTTGAGAACACTAAAGTGTTGTTGCGAGGAGGCAATGCTTCTTTCTGGTATGATAAGTGGCTTGCTTCGGGTCCTCTTTCTGTGCAGGTGGAGGATATTGCCAACGCTCAGCTTCAAATTAAGGCATGTTGGGCAGACCAGTCTTGGGATGTTGGTCTCTTGACAGATCTGGTTGGTGCAGAGGCTACTTCGAAAATATTACAAAATGTGCGTGCTGGTAAAGCTGGCCCGGATATCTTTGTCTGGACTCCTTCACATGATGGCAGTTTCTCGACAGCAAGTGCATGGGAAGTGGTTAGATCCAGAGGTGACTTACTGCAGTGGAAGGACTGGTTTTGGCACTGCTTGATTCCTAAACGAGTGTCCATCTGCCTATGGAAAGCATGGTTTAACTCTCTTGCAGTAGATGAAAGGGTGCAAACGAGGGGTGATTCTTTAGCTTCTGGATGCAATTGCTGTATTCGGAGATTTACGGAAACGTTGGATCATGTTCTTTGCTTGGGAGATTTGGCTTCTAAGGTTTGGGAGCGAGCCAGTGTTGCTTTGGGAGTCCCTTGTACACGACGTATTGTTTGGAAGGCGAGGGTCTCGGCGTGGTTTCAATGTGCAAAAAAGTCGTCCGTTTCTGGTACGTTAACGGGCTTATTACCGTGTCTAATTACTTGGTGCCTTTGGAAGAGAAGATGCAAGGCACGTATGGAGGGGGTGCAAAAAAGTGTCGACCAAGTGTGGTGGTATGTGAAATTCTGGATTCGTTTGCTAGCTGGAGAGATAATTTCATCTCGTCCGTTATCTTCGAATGACTTGCAGATTTTGACTGAGCTCCAAGTTGAATGTCCGAGGAATAGTGTGAGATGGCAGAAATTTGTAGCCTGGACAAAGCCTCCTATGGGTTGGGTAAAGCTGAACTGTGACGGGAGCTGTCGTGGCAATCCGGGGAGTTCGGGGGGAGGGGGTGTGGTAAGAGATGCGGTTGGTAATGTGAAAGGGGCTTTTTCTACCCATTTTGGTGTCGGTACTAACAATGGTGCTAAACTAAGAGCCATCTTAGAAGGGATTTTTTGTGTGTAGAAGGTTAAATTGTTTTAATGTGATTATTGAAAGTGATTCCAGTCTGGTTATGGACTGGCTTTTGAAAGGGAGATGCACTTTGTGGTATCTCTGGGATTTTTGGGAAGATTTAATGGTTGCACTTGAGGGGCTAACGTTTAGGGTGGTCCACCAATATCGCGAAGGAAACTAAGCGGCGGATTTTCTAGCACAACAAGGTGAGATAGGAACGAATGTCAGTTATGAAGGCCCCCATAATTTACCACGGCTATTGAAAGGCATTACTAGACTTGATAAAGTGGGGCTTCCAACTCTCAGGATTTAATGTTTCCGGGGTGTGATCAATCTGTTTTCCTTTTTAGGTCTCTGGATGGGTGGTATTGTTTGTTTCTAGTTGTTTGTTTTGTCTCTTTGGGTTTTCTGTCTGGTTGTGTTGTTTTTTTTAATTTTCAAGTGTATAAGGTTTTCCTCCGCCATAAGTGAGGCCTCTATTTAATAAAGTGCAGGAGGTACCGTTCTCTTTACAAAAAAAAAAAAAAAAAAAAAAGCTCACACGATTCATTTATTATCTCCCTTTATCTTACTGGAAGACTTTGTTTTATCGCAGATGGCCGCGAAAAGCAAGATCCTATTTATTTGCAGCAGTGGATAAATCGGAAAATTTATCGTGGAAGTGAGTGTGAAAGCTGGTCACCCCACGTTCACTCTCGTGAGAGAGTCGAGTCTCTCTAATCCCCCGAAATTGAAGATTTTCGACAATTTCATGAACTTGGGCGTCTAGTTTGTTCTCGTACGAATTCGGTTATTTCTCTTCCTGACATTTTCCCATTTTATCGGGGCTCTGTTTCTTTTCTCTCCATTTTTCTTTGGATATGCATGTTCTTTTCTTAATAACTTGGGAAAAAATGAGTGTTCTTGTTTGGTTACTGTAAAATGTCGGAGAACCTTTACTTTGAGTATTATCATCATTGAAGCTAAATTAAAGGCTAACGTACTTTTAAGGCTTTTTTAAATAATCTAAAATTTCGGGGATTTTGTGTTTTGCTGTATTTTCTCTTGGATCGAACATAATAGATTCATAAGATATCATTGTGATTGCTAGGAAGGTTCAAATTAAAAATAAATGTAATTAATCAGATCACCGATTATATAAGGAGTGCGGTGGCAAACATTCTCCTCATTAATTTCCACCACCATTAATGATCTTTTCAATCTTTAACTCACTGCGATACTTATAATCACCCCCTCCAACTTACTGTATTTCAGTCGTTTTGCCTGATCAGTAGCTAGCATGGATGAGAATCAGGAAAGATTGAGGGCCGCTGCTCAAGTGGGAGATATTGGTGAATTATATGAAACGATTAAGAGGAATGTTCGTATTTTGGAAGAAATGGATGAGGCACCATTCATCGAAACTCCATTACACACAGCTGCAGCTGCAGGGAAGATTAAATTTGCAATGGAGATGATGAACTTGAAGCCATCATTTGCTAGGAAGCTAAACCCATCAGGGTTTAGCCCCATGCACCTTGCTTTGCAAAATAAGCAGACTCAAGTGGTGCTTTGGCTCATAAAAGTTGATAAAGACCTTGTTCGTGTCAAAGGGAGAGAAGGTATAACTCCTCTGCATATGGTAGTTGAACAAGGAGACGTTGATCTTTTGGCTGAGTTTCTCGAGTCTTGCCCTGAATGCATCAAAGATGTGACTTCTGGAGGTGAGACTGCTCTGCACGTCGCAGTAAGTAAAAATAAGCTTGAAGCTCTTAAAGTTTTGGTTGGGTGGCTTCAGAGGTTTTGCAGTAGAGATGCCAGTGATATGGAAAGGGAAGTACTGAATTGTAGAGACATAGAAGGCAACAATGTTTTGCACACTGCAGCTGCAACACATAACAATAATCAACATGAGGCATGTTCTATATATCTCCTCCATCATTTTTTGCAATCAACAATATAATATATCTTTTGCATGCTTACAAAAATTTCTTGACCACACTAACATAATTACACTTAACCAATAAGTGATCATACTAATTGTGGTGCTTTATTTGTATGTTATGCGCGCAATGAAGACAATAAAATTGCTGTCGGGGTGCCGGAAAGTCAATAAGAATGTCAAAAATTTGGAGGGTTTGAAACCTCTGGATATCTTTCAACGCGGAAATGGAAGAAACGAGGAAACAGAGAATATCTTGCAAGGCGGAAATGATAATCCCAACAGTCTTGCATTGTTATTAAAATCAAGAATCTCATCTCTGGATAAGCTAAAAATATGGTTAGTTCGTGGGAGAATGAGACTACCAAACGGGCAGGTTAACGCGATGTTGGTAGTAAGTGCTTTAATTATAACAGCCGCTTACCAAGGAGTTCTGAGTCCGCCCGGTGGTATTTCGCAAGGTAATGACCCCACTACTAGCAACACCACCATTGTTTGGCAAGCTGGTACGAACAATGCCACTACTACTACTCCACTCATCATTTGCAATGTTACTGCTACCAACAACGACAACATGAGCAGCTCTCTTCTTGATCATAAGCACAGTCGAGATCCGGGCAAGGTTGTCACGAAAAATAAAATCTTCTTAATATTTAATACTGTTGCCTTAGCTATATCATCTATGCTAACCATGTACCTCCTCCCACAAAATAGTATTCTCAGTAGCATGTTTCACCTAACACTTTTGCTGTTGTTTGTGTGCTACTTTTATTCTATGGAACTCACAACGCCAACGATACCGGCATCACTTCTTTACATAAGTTACACTCTCGGTATGGTTGTGATGGAGCTTTCAGCATTCTTCTTCAGATCTAGAAAAATGGAGCAAACGTGGATATATAGGAGATCTTTTCTTATGTAATGGTAGTATAGGAGATCTGTGAAATGTGTTGTGTGTGTAATGGTGAAGTTGGAGAAATCCTATTAGTAATTGCTAATATTCCAAATTATACGAATGAGATATTATTTGCAACGTTGGAGTGCCAGATGCATTTAAGCCTTTGTGTTTTCATCAACTTTCTCTTACTCTCCCTGCAGTGACATGTAATCTCTTTGAGAGTAACGGAGCATGTAGTGATGACCATGAGGCATATGTAAAGCAGTTTCATGGTTACATAATTTTGAATAGTAGTTGATATACTAGAATTGTCAATTGAGGAAAGAAATGCTCCTTTTCTTTTTAATCTTGATCTTGTTTTATGGTTTTGTTGGGTAAACTAGGTATTTCAAGAAAATGTAGGTGTGCACTTAAGTTGATCAATTTATAATTTTGATTCCCATAAAAAATACAAAATTTTTTAATTCATTTTAAAATTATTAAATAAAAAAAATATATTTTTATCAAAATTAACATTTGTCGATTTTTCAGAAAGTTATATATTTAATCATGAAAATTGATGAAATATTTTAAATATTTCAAAAGTTTTTGAAATTTTCAAAAATAATTTACTAAAGGATATGAATTTTGAAAATTTTGATCGTATTCAAGGAGAAGAAACAAAAAGGTTTACTTATAAGCAGATGAGACCAAAAAAAAAAAAAAAAACTTTTGGCAATTTCTTGAAAAGTTATACATTTAATAGTGAAAATTGACGAAAATTTTCAAATATTTTGAAGTTTTGAAAATTTCAAAGATAATTGACTAAATGGATATGAAATCATTTTAGATTTCAAAAAATCCGAAATTTTGAAAATTTTGGTCGAAATTGTAATAGTTGGACCTCGCGTATTCAAGGTGAAGAAACATAGGGTCGACTTCTAAGTGAAAAAGAGAAAGACTTCTATCTTCTTATTTTTTTTTTGGGTCAGACTTCTCCCTGTTCATAGTAAACACAAATTCTTTTCCTAATAGCGGTTCTGATCGGTGAATACCAATTATACTATAGAGCTACCAAGCTCATCTCCATACTCACACGATTCATTTATTCTCTCTCTTTATTTCACTGAAAGACTTCATTTTATTGCAGATGACCGTAAAAAGCAAGATCTTGTTTATTGGTAGCAGTGGATAAATCGAAAAATTTATCGTGGAAGTGAGCGTGAAAGCCAGTCACCCCATTCGCTCTCGTGAGAAAGTCGAGTCTCTCTAATCCTGCGAAATCGAAGATCTTCAACAATTTCAAGAACTTGGGCGTCCAATTTGTTGTCATACGTTATTTCTCTTTTTTATATTTTCTCATTTTATCGGGGCTTCTTAATTAGGCTCCGTTTCTTTTTTCTTCATTTTTTTTTGGATGTGCATGTTCTTTTCTTAATAAATTGGGAAAAAAATAAGTTTCTTGTTTGGTTACTGAGGAGAACCTTTACTTTGAATATTATCATCATTGAAGCTAAATTAAAGGCTAACATACTTTTGAGGCTTTTTTTTAAATAATCTAAAATTTTGGGGATTTTGTGTTTTGCTTTATTTTCTCTTGGATCAAACAGAACAGATTGATAAGATTCTCCAAGGAGTCTAACTGGTGTGTATAACGTCATTGAAGCATTTGTGTTTGTTTGTCTTTTTAACTCCAGGAAGATGTGAACGATCACGAGAGTTTGTTGAACGCGATAAAGCAAGTAGATGTGGTGATATCAACTATAGCTCACACAGTCTTACAGGATCAAGTCAAGATCATCGCCGCCATTAAAGAAGCTGGAAATGTCAAGGAAAAATCGCTTATTAATTTTATTTTATACATGTATCTTATTAGTCTAAGTTTCTTTTGGAGAAAGAAAGGTTATATTACAAAAAAACTATCTTTTATCCTTCTTTTACAGAGATTTAATTACAAAAGACTTTCTTTTTTAACATGTCTTCTCTCTTTGAGATAAGATCACGAATCTTTTGTGAGATGAGATTCTTCAATATAAGATCATGAGCTTTAGAGAATAGTTAAACTCAGTAAAAAATAATGTAGATGTTATATATGTAATGAAGAATGACATATAGCTCCACAATGCTTTAAAAAGGGAACAAGAGTAAAAAAAATAATAAAATATTTAGAAATAAATAATTTAGAGGTTATTTTATGAAAAAGAAATCTTTGATAATGAATTTATTTTATATGAAGTAAAAAGTCTAGATGATAGTTCAAATAAAAAATATGAATTTATCTATATGATGAATACTTCAATTTAATATTTAAATCAACTTTTTGATTAAAAAAGATTTCAAAAAATCTTGGAAGAAGAAAAATATATTATAAAATTGGGTGATGTCATTAAAGAGGATATGCAAGTAGATGAAGCAAAATCAAATAAATTAATAATCCTTAAAAAGGAGAAAGGTTATAAAAATCCATATTTCAATTTTGGAGTACTAAGCATTTCGAGTAAAGCTGTGAAAACACTATTGCAACGAGTGTAGATGGAATTAGAGAAATTTTCATCTTTAATAAAGCAAAAACAAAAAGGATTAAAGAAAAATATCCTGAGCCCGGATATATAAAAAAAGATTTCGGTTCAACACCTTTCTTAGTCAATATATATATATATATATATCAAGTTATGCACAAAACTTGACGACTGTACTCATGTGTTTCAACAGATATCAAAATAGAAAACGAAATACAAATGATTAAAAAGTAAAAGTAAAAGTAAAAGGAATATTGTGACCTTCCTCTATTTTTAGTTCTGGAGAGCTGTCCTCCCATGTCAGGACTTGCAAAGTAGCACCCGCTTGCTAATTGCGATTGCTAGGAAGGTTCAAATTAAAGATAAATGTAATAAATCAGGTTACCGATTATACAAGGAGTGCGGTGGCAAACATTCTCCTCATTAATTTCCACCACCATTAATGATCTTTTCAATCTTTAACTCACTGCGATACTTATAATCACCCCCTCTAACTTACTGTATTTCACTCATTTTGCCTGATCAGTAGTTGTTAGAGAAAGTACGCAGATTTCTCTATAAACCAGATTAGAAAAAATGCGAAATAACAGTGAAAATAACACACACAACATTTGATAACGGAGTTCGGCCAATTGTACCTACGTCTCCAGACCTGCTGCAGATTGTTTTTACTGAAGGAAGAAAATATACAAAATGTTTACAACACTTACAACTCACAACTCACACCTTCTCTGATTCTTTACTTTCAGATTTTCTCTCAAGCTCTCTCTAATACTCTACTTGGTATATGTTACAAATGAAAGCCAAATGAGTATTTATAGGCTTCAAAAAACAGGTTGCATTAATGATGGCAGCTCACCATTAATATTGGTAGCTTACCATTAATGTTGGCAGCTCTAGCACATGGCCTTTGCCATTAACATTGGCAGCCTTTGTCTCAACCTTTAACAATCTCCCACTTGAAAACTGATTTCAATCTGTCTTCACACCTCGATCTATGCAGCAGATCTTTCTGGTGTTGTTACTCTTACAGGCCAACTGAAGTTGAACACAACTTCAGTTTGTCGATAACCACTGTCTTTGTCAACATATCCATTGGATTCTCGCTTCCATGGATCTTCTCCAGTATTAACACCTCATCTTCCAATAAAGATATGATGAAGTGATAACGAAGTCCAATATGCTTGGTTCTGGAATGAAATGCGGAATTCTTCGCTAAGTGTATCGCACTCTGATTATCACCGTGCATAACATTCTTCTCTTGTTTGAATCTCAACTCAGTTAATAAACCTTGAAGCCATATCATCTCTTTACTCATTTCAATCACTACTACATACTCAGCCTCTATAGTGGATAGAGTGACAATCTTCTGTAATTGCGACATCCAACTAACAGCTGTAATTCCAACAGTGAATATATAACTGGTGGTGCTTCTTTGGTGATCGACTTCACCTCCAAAGTCTGCATCTACGCAGCCTTGTACTTTTAACTGACCTTTACCAAAGTATAAACACTTCTCTGTGGTGCCTTGTAGATACCTCAAAATCCACTTTACTGCTTCCCAATGAGCTTTCCCTGGATTTGCCATAAACCTGCTAACAATTCCCACTGCATGGCCAATGTCTGGTCTCGTACAGACCATTACGTACATCAAACTCCCAATGGCTGAGGCGTAAGGAACCTTAGCCATGAAATCTCTCTCTTCCTCCATCTGAGGGGACTGATCCTTGGATAAGTGAAAGTGACTTGCCAAGGGTGTCCTGACTGGCTTGGCATTGCCCATGAGGAATCTCTGCAAAACACGGTTGATGTACTTTGTTTGAGATAACTGCAAAATCCCTCTTTGCTTATCTCTTGTGATTTGCATTCCAAGAATCTTCTTGGTTGGACCTAAGTCATTCATGTCAAACTCTTTTGATAATTGTTGCTTCAATCTTCTGATATCATCCATATCTGAACCTGCTATTAACATATCATCGACATAAAGTAGTAAAATGATATAACTGGACTTATATCTTTTGAAGTAGCAACAGTGGTCGGCGTTGTACTTATGGAAACCTTCCTTGTGTATGAAGCAGTCAAACTTTCTGTACCACTATTTTGGGGCTTGTTTCAGGCCATACAAACTCTTTTTAAGTCTGCACACTATGTTCTCCTTCCCTCTTTCTGAGAAACCTTCTGGCTGGTGCATGTAGATCTCCTCATCCAAGTCTCCGTGAAGAAATGCGATCTTCACATCTAACTGTTCAAGATAAAGATCTTCAACGACAACAATACTCAACACTGATCTGATAGTATTGAGCTTCATAACGGGAGCAAAAATATCGGTGTAGTCAACTCCTTCCTTCTACTGGATTCCTTTGACAACTAGTCAGACTTTGTATCTCTTAGAACCATCATGTTCCTCTTTCACCCGGTACACTCATTTGTTGTGAAGTGCTTTATTCCCCACGGGTAACTCAGCTAGTTCCCATGTCTGGTTGGAGATCAGAGAATTCATCTCATCTTTCATGGTAAGCTCCCACTCACTAGCATCTCCAGTCTCACTAACTTCATCACAGCATTCAGGCTCCCCTCCATCAGTCATCAACAAATAATTCATGTATCTCCTGTTAGGCACATGAGGCCTAGAATACCTTCTTAATACAAGAGTTGAAGTAAAAGGCTGAGTGTGTTGGACTACTGTGCACTGCTCTGTCCAACGAGTTCATCTAGCTGAAGACTTGCTATAATTAGCTCCGTCACGAAACTATCTGGGACATCATCTGTATCTGCATATGCAAATACTGGCCTACTCTGCTATGATCCACTGGCATCAGTTTTGTGTCTGTCCTTGTACATTAATCTTTCATTGAAAATCACATCTCTGCTGCGGATCATCTTCTTGTTTTCGTCATCCCGAATGTAGTAGCCAAACTTATCCTCGCCATAGCCGATGAAGGTGCATTTCTTGGATTTGCGATCAAGCTTATTCCTGCCTTGATCACTAATATGCACATATGCTATATAACCGAAAACTTTTAGATGTGATAGTTTTACCTTTTTTCCGCTCCATACCTCATATGGTATTCTATGCTCCAATGGAACCGATGGGCCTCGGTTTATCAAGTAAGTTGCTGTGTTGACTGCTTCTGCCCAGAATTGCTTCTGTAGACCTAACTGTATACGAATGCTTCTGGCTCTTTCTGTAAATGTTCGGTTCATACACTCAGCTACATCATTGTGTTGAGGCGTGCTCGACATGGTTCTCTTCTTTCTGATCTTGTGCTCATAGCAGAACTTCTTGAGTCCGGTGTCTTCATATTCACCACCATTGTCGGTTATGAACTTTTTAATCTTCAAACCTATCTCATTTTCAACCATAACTTTCCATCTCCTGAAAGTTGCAAACTTTTCAGACTTATACTTTAAAAAGTAAACCCATACCTTCCGAGAGTGATCATCGATGAAAGTCACAAAGTAGTGTTTCCCACCAATGGATGAAATGGTCGTTGGTCCCCAAACATCAGAGTGAACGAGCTCTAGTCTTTCCCTCTTTGGGGTTCTACCACTTGTCTGAAAGCTGACCCTTTTCTGCTTTCCAAGTATGCAATCTTCGCACATGTCTATCTCAACTAACTATAGACCTAGAAGTTTCACTTTTGAGTGCATAATTTTCATCCCCTTCTCACTCATGTGGCCAACTCTCTGGTGCCACATATTGGAATTTTCGTTTCCTACTGCAACTGCAGTTGAACAGCGCGCCCCTGTTGTCATGTAAAAGGTACCACTCTTTTTGCCCCGAGTGACCGTCATTGCGCCCTTTGAAATCTTCCAGTCATCACCATGAAAGATCGTAGTGTAGCCTTCACTAGCCAATTGCTCCTACTGAGATTAAGTTCTTTCTCAAGTCAGGAATATGTCTGACATCCTTGAGCTCCCAAACAGACCCGTTCAACTTAATCTTCACTACTCCTTTACCAATAATAGCACAAGGTTGATCATCACCAATGTATACGTTTCTAAGGTTTCCGGGGACATACCTCTCGAAGAATTCTTTTTGCGAAGTAGCGTGGAATGATGCTCCAGAGTCTAACACCCAAGACTCCTCATTGCTCTCCAAAGAGCATAACAACACATCATCTGCTCTTGAGGTGGAAGTAACATTTGCTTCTGCCATCGCCACCTAGTTCGGTGCACTCTTGCACTGATTTTTATAGTGCCCGGTCTTCCTGCAGTTACAACACTCGATGGTCTTCGAGCTATGGGAATTATTGGGATTTTTGGATTTAGATCTTTTGTCCTTTGATCTGCCTTCGTAGTTTGATCTGCCATGTCTATTCCATCTGGTTGAATTTCTTCCTCTTGACTCTGTATGCAAAACTGAAGAGGTTGACAATTCACCCGACTCTCTCCGTTGGATCTCTTCACTGAGAACCAGATCACGAACATCATCAAATTTTAACTTATTGTTTCCCGACGAGCTACTCACAGCCGTAACAGTAGCATTCCAACTTTCTGGTAAAGAAGACAAAAGTAATAATGCTCGTACTTCTTCATCAAATTCAATTTCAACTGAACTCAATTGGGTTGTGACTGTATTGAGTTCATTGAGATGTTGAGCTATTGATGCACCTTCTGTGAACTTTGTTAGAGGCCGATGGCTTCTCATACATACTGGAGAGAGCATCCATAAGGTCTTTTCCTTTGCTATGTTAAAAGCAATATTGCGGGATAACGTCAATCAGATAACTCTGAGGGCTTGTCTGTCGAGAAGAACCCAGTCTTCATCCTTCATATTTTCAAGCTTCTTTCTTGAGAGAGGTTGATACAAATTTCTTTGATACAGATAATCCTCTATCTGCATTTTCCAGAACCCGAAATCTACGCCATTGAACTTCTCGAGTTTTATCTTCCCTTCGTCTGCGGCCATTGCTCCCACTCGAATCTGACTTTCTCTGAATCGTTTCTGACTATTCCTACGAACCTTTGTGTATTAGAACACCGCTGTCGATGAACTGGTACCACCGACAAAATTTCACTATTTATGTGAATAATAACCTCGCAGAAAACTGACAGAATTCACCACAAAATGCTCTGATACCAGTTGTTAGGGAAATTACGCAGATTTCCCTATAAACCAGATTAGTGAGAATGCGAAATAACAGCGAAAATAACGCACAAAATTTGATAACGGAGTTCGGCCAATTGTGTCTATGTCTCCGGACCTGCTGCAGATCGTTTTTACTGAAGGGAGAAAATATAAAAAAAATGTTTACAACACTTATAACTCACAGCCCACACCCTCTCTGATTCTCTACTTTCAGATTTTCTCTCAAGCTCTCTCTAATACTCTACTTGGTGTATGTTACAAATGAATTCCAAAAGAGTATTTATAGGCTTCAAAAAACAGGTTGCCTTAATGATGACAGCTCACCATTAATATTGGCAACTTACTATTAATGTTGGCAGCTCTAGCATGTTACGCAATTATCTACCTAAATAAATAAGTAAATAATCGTACTTTATTTTACTTGCAAGTGCACAAGGTCAACAGTGTAGCATAGTGTGCAAATACAAGATCATCTCCACAGGGATTGGTGAATTTCGATTTAGAATTATATTCGTAATGTAAAAAAGATAGAAATAATAAAAGAGTTGATTTTGATAAAGATAAAGGTGTAGGGGCTTGATATCCACCACTAATTATGGTACCACAATACAACAGTATGCGAATGCATTACTCATGCCATGTATACCTAATGATTGTCAACCTAAGGGCATGGTATCTACTTCTTAAGCTATTGATTTCCCTAAGCAATGAGTTAGGCATGGTATCTACTCTAACTCTTTTCTGTCTTAAGAGATTCAGCCTGGTATCTACTGAGTTGTTCCTTAAGAGAGCATAGGGTTTGTGGAAATCGACAACCACACGGGACCTAGGACATGGTATCTACTCCCAGTTTCTCATGTTGATTAACCCAAGAATCCGGATAAGATATCTTTTATTACTATTGTTGAACCCAGGACTCGGTCATCCAAATTGATTCAACTAACTAATCCATACCACATGCATACATTGATCAGACACACACATATGAGGAATTTAAATACAAATAGGCATTAATCAAGTTAAGCAACACAACATAAATATCGCAAAAGCACCAATACTGAATTATTGAATAAACATAATTAGGGCTTCAACCAAGCCCTTACTAAAAGTATAAGTACACATAAAAATAAGGGAAAGAAGAAACCCGAGAGAAAAGTCGTTAATTCCTCTCTATAGTCTCCTTCTCCAATCTCCTGAACAAAAACTAAACTAAAACTAAGAGAAGATAGATTCCTCTCAAATGGGAGATTAAAAGATAAAAGAAAGGATGTCTAATTTATGTTTTTACAAGTGTATTTATAGGGCTTGAGTAGTCCTAGAAGGCTCATGAGTTCCTAAACTTTCCTAAAACACAAAACTCTTTTATTTCCAAAATAGGGTTATGCAGTTTACTATTCACGTCTTTACATGTGCGCTCGATCGCATGCATCTTGCACTCGATCTCAATGCTGTGCTCGATCGCATAAAGGAGTGCGCTCGATCGCACTTTAGCCAGCAGCTGCTCTAGGATTTCTAGATTTCTTCATTTTGAGCTCCAAAATGCTCGTTTCTTCTCCACAACCTATAAAAACCATGTAAAACACAGAAATGAAGTAAAATGGACTAAAATAACATAAACTAGGGCTTAACAAATGTAAATTAATGGTATTTAAGCCCTATCACACCCCCAAACTTACATATTGCTAGTCCCTTAGCAATACAAAACTAAAAACTAAATGAAGAACAAAATTAAAGATAAATTCATTTCCATGATACTCAAAGATTTGGGTTGTACGTAACCGATGATAACCGCTCATGAGTAAGCTTAAAATAAAAACACATTTTGGATTGCAAGAGGATTTTCAAAAGTTTTATGTTACTCACCTAAGGTTGGCTTAAGGCATCGCAAGTTCGATATATGTGTGTGATGAATCAGCACATATGAGATGGGGCTTCCATATAATTTTAGTGCATAGTGTTTCGGAGCCCAACTATTATCGAATTTCTTGTGAAAGAGAACAAAAGGCATAATATTTGCTTTTTTTTTTCTTTTTCCTTCATCATGCGATCTTTGCCATGTTGAGTTCCATCGAGCTTTCTATTTGACCCTTGTAACGAGTGTTTAGCCAATGACTCCCAAACCAGATGGTTTTAGGGAATTAGGTGTAAAGACACCCCGAAGGACTTACTAACTCGAATAAAAAAGACTATGGAACTAACAGGTTTTAATGTTTTTTAAATGAAATTCACACTTTTTGACGTGAGCACTCAATGCTTACTGAGGCAAGAGGCCCAGTTACTCAGTGAAAATTTGTTATTATGATCATTAAAGGCTCACTTTCCACCTTTTGACGTGAACACTCAATGCTTACTGAGGTAAGAGGTCCAGTTACTCAGTGGAAAACTTTTTTATTACTTTTTGCATGATGAACATTTTTCTATATTTTTTTTCTTATGCCAAAGGGTTCTTTTCAATAAGTTATCTGATTCAAAGTTTAGGTTATGAAAACATATAAAAAGGAATTATATGTCATACCCCACACAAATGCGTGCTAAATATGCTTGTGCAAATTGGATCAAACTTGTGAATTCTTAGGTGCCTTGAGGTAAGTACTAAACTTTGTAAAACCCTCATTGCAAGACTATATGTTCTAGCTTTTAAGCTTACTAATGAAGTGTTATCAAAATTTTAAATTAACCAAAATTTTTGTTTATCAAAAGAACATGCATTTATCTTCCTAAAAAAAAAAACAGGGACTTAGTGTGTGCATGTGTTAGAAGTGCGTGTGTGATAGTATCTAGTATCTTCCACTACCCCCAAACTTAAAATGCACATTGTCCCCAATGTGTGTTGCATGAAAATATATAACTTGGGAGATGGAGGACTAGGTCGCTTGCTTGCTTGCAACACGCCCCCAAACTTGAACGGATATACACAATGTCCCTAAAAAGAAAAGGAAAAACTAATGTAATACGAGAAAACAAAGAGTACGAAAAATAAATAAATAACAATAAATAAAAAAAATAAAATAAAAGGATAAGTTGTGGGGTGCCTCGCATAAGCGCTAAATTTAACGTCTTCAGCCGGACCAAGCCTTATTCTTCCCCAAGACTAAGATTTGCAGCAGCTAGTATAGGAAGTGTCTTACTCTCTCCTATATAAGCATAAGTTAAGTGCTCTGGCAATTTCTTGAATTCCAAGTGAGGTGCCTGTACAATAAAAAGGAAGAAAATAGTATTAGTAGGCACATGAGGGTCAAATGGATCGATGTACTTACTTGGACGCTTTGGAGAGGCCTCTAGGAGGTGCACAGTTTCAATGATGTCATCAGCAATATCTTCAGATTTTGGCTCAATATCTTATCCTTCAAAACAATGGGTGAGTGTGGTCTCCAAGGGATCAATATTATGGTCATAAAAAACTTGTTCAATAACACCTTGCTTTGGTTCACTTAGCTCCTTAGTCAATTGCCCCATTTGTACTTCGAGCCTTTGAATGGCTTGTTCATGCCGTGCAGTGGTTTGTCTTTGCTGATCTAGTGAAGTCATCAATGTTGTCATTAGTTGCTATTGTTGAGTGGCTAATTGCTTGACAAGACTTTCTAGATCATCATTCTTGGGTTCTGGAACTGGTTAGGCTGCTTTATGGAAGTTCCTTTGTTGTCTTTGAAGATTCGAAGCATTGTGATTGTTGTTCCATGAGAGGTTGGTGTGGTGCTTCCATCCAGGCTTGTAGGTATTTGTATATGCATTGTGCGGTCCCTCATAATTTGGTTGCTTTTAATCTGCATATAAATATAATGGGCAAGTTTCAGAAGTGGGATTAAAACGAGAACACATAGCACATACCTGGAGTGGTTTGGCTCGCGGACTAGGTGAGATGTTTTGAGTAGTCATGGTGTTTATGAGCATATCCAGATTCCTCTCCATAGCATTTAGATAAGCATAACTAGCTTCCACCATTGGTGCTTCTCCCTTAAATGAATTAGTTTAAAAGCTTCAGTGTAGCAGTTTCAGTACTGCTGCTCAGTTACTCTTTGGAGCTTTTGCGCTTGAGTGCACACTGAACTACCCTCGATCGCACATTTGCACTCGATCTCAATGAGGACAGAAACTTCTCCTCTGCACGCTTGAACAGAAAATGAAAAGAAGGAATAAATCTGATTTTTGATAAAAATAAAACAGAACAGAATAAAATAAAATAAAATAAATAATAAAAAACTAACGAAAATAATTCCAAAAAGAAATTTAGCACAATCCCCGGCAACGACGTTAAAAACTTGTTGCGCGATTATCTACCTAAATAAATAAATAAATAATCGTACTTTGATTTACTTGCAAGTGCACAAGGTCAACAGTGTAGCATAGTGTACGAATACAAGATCATCTCCACAGGGATTGGTGAATTTCGATTTAGAATTATATTCGCAATGTAAAAAGGATAGAAATAATAAAAGAGTTGATTTTGATAAAAATAAAGGCGTAGAGGCTTGATATCTACTACTAATTATGCTACCACAATACAAGAGTATGCAAATGCATTACTCATGCCATGTATACCTAATTATTGTCAACCTAAGGGCATGGTATCTTGATGAGAGTCATAAAATGCATCTAAACAATACTTAATTGTTAACATTTTAGGGTTGATCTCGGTCATAATCGCACTTTTACATGTTGATAACTCTAAAGTGATATTCATAAATCATTGACCTAATTTGATGCATTTTCAGGTGCTTTGAGTACAAAAGAGATAATAAAGCGATCCATGTTTAAAGCACCAAAAGATCTTGGGTGTCGGTGCTCGTTTTTGTCCAAGGTTTAGATATGTCCAAACATGATTCAAAGATGGTTAAAGTCTAAACCAAGGCTGGAGTAATAAAGTACAGTAAGCTAAAAGACTGCACACAAGTGTGTGCATCACTTTGGAGCAAGTTAAGGGTAGACACACTAGTGTGTGCACTTTTGCATACAAGTTGAGGGAGTTTCACTGAATTGCCAGAATTTCCTGTACAGATCAATCATCTTTACAGATTAAACTGTATTTATGTAGGAAGAACCAGATGATGAGCCATATATTCTTAGAAAGATCCGAAAGTCTATTTTATGGAGAATTTTATGGTTCGTAAAAAGGATTTTTCTAGAGAAAGTTATAGTAGTTTTAGTGGAAACAGTTTAGGCCAGCACAGCAGGCCCAGATGCACAGCAGGCCCAGGCGCACAACACGGCCCACTCGCCTCTTGACCGGATTAGGGTGAGCAAATGACATTCTCCAAGACCAAAACACCCCCCTCATGCTCTATAAATATATCTTTATGGAGTGTGCAGCAAGCATTGAGGAGAGAAAGCAAGGAAGAGAGAAAAAAGAGAGGATCCAAGGGATCCAAATCCAACATTCTTCCATTTTCTTTCCAAGTTTTCTTTGGCTGCAAATCAAGGGGAGAACATCCATATTGTTCATCCACCTTGAACTTCATGGCCAAATCAAGGGGAGAGCATCCTTATTGTTCTTCCACCATGATTTCCATGGCCAACTAATCATTTTACAAGGGAAAGGGATGAATCTTTAGGGATTTCTTGTTCTTTATTTCCTGTTCTTGATTCAGTTGTGCAGATTTATTGTTAAATATTGTTTATGAATTATTCATTGATTAAGTAAGAAGATTTGAGTTCATATGATAGATGTACTTTTTATTCTTCTTCTTTTAGACTCTCTTAATCCGGTGATTGCATTCTTCTCCTCCATTGAGGTTGTTTGGATGTGATTGATTCCGGTAGATTTATCTTATTGATTGTCCATTACTGCGATATTGTATTTTAAGATATATTATCGTTTCTTGATAATCTTTAAGACCGGAATTGTGTGCATGAACCGAAATCAATGATTAATTCGTAGCAATTATATTAAAGTTATAAATGTGCTTGATTGAATATATTTCGATTGCTCGTTCGGGAGTTGAAACTTGCAATCGAGATAAAATCAATTGAATCAATAGTGGAAATAGGGAACAAATCTAAGGAAGATTCCCGGAACCTTGTTATTTATCATTTATATTTCATTTACATTTACGCAATTTTCCTTTACATTATTTCACCATCAAAGCTCAAAAATCTTTAGTTTAACTTTTATTGTTCGTTTTAAGGTTCACACATTTTCCTGTGTACTTAGCTTGTTTCCCTGTGGAATCGACACCCCAGAGCCGTACTACAATAACCGTGTTATTCTTTGGGCATAATCAAATTTTGGTGCCGTTTCCGGGGAAACACTTTTAATTACAAGGAAACTTGTCAACTTTGAGTGTGACAGTAAAAAAAAAAAAATCGCAAATATCTTTCTTTTCAGCAGTTTGTAAATACGGTCATATCATTCCTTTAATTCTGTTTTATTTATTTTTTATTATTCTATTTTATTTATTTGTTCATTATTCTGTTTTATTTATTTGTTCATTATTTTGTTTTATTTATTTGTTCATTATTCTGTTTTATTTATTTGTTTCCCCCTCTAAATTAATTGGTGCATGCTTAGACCGAGAGATTCGCGAGGTAGATTCATTAGAAGACCCGAATTAGAGTTACCATCTCTTTCCACCTCCATTGGTGAAACCTCGCCTAGATCAAACCATAGTGCACCCCCATCAGAAAATTTAGAGGATTTTGTTAACATGGCTAAAAATCCAAATGAGAATGTTGCTAGGACTCTTAAAGATTACCTACATCCTAGTCGGACAGCTACACCATCGTGCATTATGTTTCCAACAAATACTCGTCATCAAGATTTTAAAATAGGGATGATACAACTTCTCCCTACTTTTCATGGAATGAAAAACGAAAACCCCTATGTGCACATTAGAGAATTTGAGGAAGTAGTTGCGACTTTCCATAGTCACGATGCAACTGATGATATCGTGAGACTCAAGTTTTTTTCTTTCTCCTTAAAGGATAAAGCTAAGAGTTGGTTATACTCGCTGAGACCACGATCAATTGGGTCATGGAATGAGATGACCCAAGTCTTTTTTAACAAGTACTTCCCTTAACATAAGACTAACGCTTTGAAAAGACAAATCTCCACCTTTGTACAAAAGAAAAACGAGACTTTGTATCAGTCTTGGGAGAAATTTAAAGAGCTGTTAAGTACGTGTCCACATCATGGGTACGAAAATTGGCGTTTAGTGAGCTATTTCTATGAGGGTCTTACCTATAGAGAACGCCAATTTGTCGAGATGATGTGTAATGGAGAGTTTCTGCAAAAAGACCCTGATGAGGCTATTGAGTACCTCAATGAGCTTGCTGAGAAAGCTCACACATGGACTAGACCTAGTGCTACTGAGAGCACAAATAGGTCACGACCTAGTGGTGGAGGAATCTACCATCTTAGGGAAGAGGATAACCTCAAGGCCAAGGTCGAAATGCTTACTAGGGAGTTAGAGGCATTAAAAACGAAAAAACCAACACACATAGTTAATCAGGCCAAACCTTTAGAATCATGTTTTGTGTGTGGCAGAGTTGATCATCCCGCCCAAGATTGTCCCACTTTTGTTAACAAAAAAAGGGCTGTACGAGGAACAATGCAATACCTTAGGCATGTACAAGAAGCCCTCAGCACCCTTCTCTAACACTTATAATCCGGGGTGGTGAAATCACCCCAACTTCAGTTTGAAATCTGAAAATCAGTAGTATGTGCAGCCCCCTAGATCGTACCCAGCACCTTATCATGCACCCTCATCTTCTATGAACTCTTTAGAAGACTCCTTACATACTTTTATAGAAGCACAAGGTAAGACAAACCAAAAGTGTGAGGCATTAATTACACAGTTGGTTGGGGAAAACAAAGAAATAAGGAGCCAAGTGTCTAAATTGATGAGCTTCTTGAGTGTGACTGAGCGAGGTAAGTTCCCTGCCCAAGCGCAGTCCATATCTCACGGTTAACATATGGCATAAGAAAATGTTAAAAATGTAAATGCCATTGTGACCCGAAGAGGTAAGTCATTGCACATTCCACCAGAGAATAAACCCAAGAATGTGAAGGGTCAAACCAGTAGTGAGACCAAGTTACCTAAAGATCCTGAAGTGACTCAAAGTCCTGTTAAGGCCCCATTCCCCCAAGCCTTAAAATCCAACAAGAAAAATCTGGAAATGAATGATGAAATCCTTGAGAACTTAAGACAAGTGAAACTTAATCTTCCTCTTTTGCTTGTGATTAAACAAGTCCCCACCTATGCAAAAGTTCTCAAAGATTTATGCACAATTAAAAGGAAACATCATGTCAAGAAAACAGCTTTCCTAACTGAGCAAGTTAGTGCACTAATTGAGCAAAGAATTCCCCTGAAATACAAAGATCCGGGCTGTCCTACCATTGCTTGCAGCATTAGAAATCATGAGGTTGGACAAGCCTTACTAGATCTGGGAGCTAGTGTAAACCTGATGCCATTTTCCATTTACTTACAGTTGGGGTTAGGAGAAATCAAACCAACCGGCGTGGTATTACAATTGGCTGATCGCTCAGTCAAGGTACCCCGAGGTGTGGTTGAGGATGTTTTGATTCAAATTGATAAATTTTATTATCCTCTTGATTTCTTAATTCTTGATACTACTTCTGCCGTAGACACTAACTCTAAAATCCCTTTGATTTTAGGTAGACCTTTTCTTGCTACTGCGAATGCTCTAATAAATTGTAGGAATGGTCTCATGAAGCTGTCCTTTGGCAACATGACCCTTGAAGTAAATATTTTCAATGTTACAAAATAGCCCGAAGATGAGGACGAAAACCACCAGCTTTACATGATCGAGTCACTCGTCAATGAGGGAGTTTTCTTAACTAGTGATTATGACCCTCTTGAAAATTTTCTTGTTAATTCTGAGATAGATTTATTTGATGATAAAACTAATGTAATTGATATATGTGCTGTTTTTGACAAATCTCAGGATTATGGAAATCGGGCATGGCAACCAAGGTTTGAGGAGCTGCCCGAAAGAAGCAAGACTCAAGTCCCTTCAAGTGTGGAAGCACCTAAAGTCGAATTGAAGCCACTACCTAAGGGTCTAAAACACACCTTTCTCGGTCCAGGTGATACCTTTCCTGTTATAATTTTTTCTGAATTAACTAAGACCCAAGGTAAAAGATTAATTCAAACTTTAAATGAACACAAATCAGCCCTGGGATAGAGCATGACTAATTTAAAGGGAATTAATCCCCTGATCTGGTCCCATAAAATAAATCTGGATGAAGGAACCAGTCCTCGTAGAGACCCTCAACGTAGGCTTAACCCCACTATGAAAGAAATAGTGAAAAATGAAGTGTTGAAACTATTAGATGCGGGTATTATATATCTCATCGCTGATAATAAGTGGGTAAACCCTATGCAAGTCGTCCCGAAAAAGTCCGGAGTCACTGTGATAAAGAATGACCTAGGAGAGTTAGTCCCTACCAAACTTGTGAACGGGTGGCGTGTGTGCATTGATTACAGAAAATTAAATGCTGCCACCAAGAAAGACCACTTCCCACTCCCTTTTATTGATCAAATTCTTGAGCATGTAGCTGGTCATCCCTTCTACTGTTTTCTAGATGGTTATTCTAGTTACTATCAAATAGAAATTGCATTAGAAGACCAAGAAAAGACCACCTTTACTTGTCCCTTTGGCACCTATGCTTTTCGTAGAATGCCATTCGGATTATGTAATGCCCCTGCTACTTTTCAACGCTGCATGATGAGCATTTTTATTGACATGGTTGAAAATTGCATGGAGGTTTTTATGGATGACCTAACTATTTTTGGATCTTCATTTGAAACATGCTTAATGAATTTAGAAAGAGTATTAATTCGCTGTGAGGAAAAAGAATTGGTTTTAAATTGGGAAAAGTGCCATTTCATGGTACCATCCGGTATTGTCTTAGGGCATATTGTCTCTTCTAAAGGAATAGAGATTGATCAATCTAAGATTGAGTTAATCTCTAAGTTGCCTGCCCCTAAGACAATAAAGGATGTGAGATCTTTCCTTGGTCATGCTGGTTTTTATAGGAGGTTCATACAAAATTTTTCAAAAATATCTAGACCGCTATGCGCCCTCCTAGTTAAAGATACCCCCTTCGAGTGGAGTCAAGCTTGTCAAGAGGCCTTTAAAAAATTGATTGGCAAGCTTACTTTCGCACCTATAATGCAGTCACCAGATTGGACTTTACCTTTTGAAATCATGTGCGATGCTAGTGACTACGCTGTAGGTGCTGTTCTTGGATAGCGAAGGGAAGGTAAACCTTTTGTCATTTACTATGCTAGTAAGACTTTAAATAGTGCTCAAATGAATTACTCTACAATTGAAAAAGAGTTGCTAGCTGTAGTATTTGCTTTAGATAAATTTCGTGCTCATCTAATTGGTTCTCCTATCCTTATTTTTACAGATCATGCAGCCCTCAAGTATCTTCTTACGAAGAAGGATGCTAAGGCATAACTAATCCGATGGATCCTCCTCTTGCAAGAATTTGATATCACCATCAAGGATAAAAAATGAGTGGAGAATGTAGTAGCTGACCATTTATCCAGACTCACTTTTGAGGACACTTATGATGACATACCAATCAAAGATGATTTTCCTGATGAGCAATTACTCTCCATTACTTCTCTACCATGGTTTGCTCACATCATAAATTATTTGGCTACAGGTGAGATACCTATGGATTGGAGCGCTCAAGACAAGAGGAAATTCTTATATGAGGTACGTAATTTTTATTGGGATGACTCCTATCTTTTCAAGTACTACCCTAACCAAATTCTTAGGCGTTGCATCCCTAATGAAGAGATTTCGAGTGTCTTAGAATTTTGTCACTCCCAAGCTTGTGGAGGCCACTTTTCGATGAAAAAAACTGCTGCAAAAATTTTGCAGTGTGGATTTTATTGGCCTACTTTGTTTAAAGATACAAACACCTATTGTTGCTCTTGTGAAAGATGTCAAAAGTTAGGAGCTGTGTCTCGCCGAAATATGATGCCCCTGACCTATTTTAGTGATTGAAATCTTTGATTGTTGGGGCATCGATTTCATGGGACCCTTCCCTCCTTCCTTCGGGTACCAGTATATCATTGTAGCAATAGATTATGTATCCAAGTGGGTAGAGGCAGTAGCTTGTCGAAACAATGATAATGGAACGGTGATTAAATTCCTTAAAGAAAAGGTGTTATCTCGATTTGGCACACCACATGCTATAATTAGTGATCGAGGTACACATTTTTGCAACCGTTCCTTTGAAGCTTTAATGAAAAAATTTGGGGTATTACATAAAATCTCTACTGCCTATCATCCTCAGACTAGTGGACAAGTAGAGCTTGCTAATAGGGAGTTTAAACAAATTTTAGAAAAAACGGTTAATGCCGATCGCAAAGATTGGTCTTTGAGACTAACTGATGCACTTTGGGTTTACCGTACATCCTTTAAAACTCCCTTAGGTATGTTGCCCTATCGTCTTGTTTTTGGAAAGTCTTGCCATTTACCCATGGAGCTCAAGCATCGAGCTTATTGGGCCATCAAGTCTTTTAATTTTGACATGGGCGAAGCGGGTAAACTTCGAAAATATCAGCTGACCGAGTTAGAAGAATTAAGAAACGATGCTTATGAAAATTCTAGAATCTATAAGGCTAAGATGAAAGTATTCCATCATAAAAACATTTTGAGGAAAACATTTAAACCCAATGATCGGGTATTCTTATACGACTCTAGACTTCATAAGCATCTTGGAAAACTTCGGTCAAGATGGACTGGTCCTTTTATAGTAAAAAATGTTTTTGAAAATGGGGCGGTAGAAATTGAGGATACTAGAGATGGTCAGATCTTTAAAGTAAATGGTCAATGACTTAAGATCTTAATTGATAGACATGATCTGGAGAGGGAAGAAATTCCGCTTATGGATCCGGTCTATTCACCTTGACCACACAACAAAGGTACGTTATTCCTTTTTTATTTTTGTTCTGTTTTTAGTTAGTTTTCATTCAATCTTAATTGTTAGTTTTTAGTTTAGTTCAAATTTCAAAAAAAAAATTATTAATATTTTGTTGTTAAGTCTTTATTAACTTAGAATTTTGGTTGTGTTAAGTCTATTTTAATTTTTAGTTTCTAGTTGATTTCAGCGAAACAAACGGTATGCAGTTCAATTGGTGGTGCGCAATTTTCAGCTTCTGTGCAGTTTTGGCCACACATGGAGTTTCCTTTCCTTTTTCTTTTACATTGAGGTCAATGCAATGTTTAGGTTGGGGGTGGAGGAAACATATTTCTTTTCTTTTTTTTCATTGAACTACTTGGTGTTACTTTCTTTCTTTTCGTTGTTAGGATAAAAAAAATGTTTTTTTTTTTGTTGTTTTTAGCATGCTTTGTATTAGCCTTGAAGTTAATTCACATGTCAATGATATGAGCTTAATCGAGATAGCATATAGCATTTAGAAGAAGTTAAATCTTGCTTCGCTTTGAGAATAAATTAAGTGTCAATTTTTCTTTGGTTTGAGACTCTGGTTTGTGGTAAGATTGCATGATTAGTCTAAAGTATTTGGAGAAGTTTTATGCGCGGTTGTTTTGTGAATACTTTTGCGGTCTCTACAAGCTCTAGAACTTATTTGATAATCACTTGAGGTGAAAATCATAGAATGCACACTACTTAAGATATGATATAGGCCATTTTTGGACCGTTTGAGCCTTTTTAAACTTATTCTTGTTATATTTATCGCTAGTCACCTATTTGAGCATTTTTCTTGAAAATAAAAATTGAACCTTGTTTCTTTCGATAAACCATTTACTTACCTTTATGAACCTAAAAATATTTTATCCTTACCTCTCTTTTAAAAGAACTTAGTTATACACATGTGAGAAGCACTTAAAAGGAGTAAGGGTGGAAATATGAGAAAATATTATAACCATAACCCAAGTAAGGGTGTTGAAGTAAGGTTATCTTGTGCTTAAAGTGGTTGTGTTTAAATTAAGAGACTTAGTTCTTTTATTTGTTTAAACTTTTCCATTCTTTCTTGACCTTTACCTTAGCCTAATGTTGCAAGCTTATTAAAGACCTATTGATCCGATGAAATGTGATTTTTCTACATAGTGGAGAGTGATTTGAAAAGTGAGCATATAGAGCTTGATTTGTGATTGATGTCACGCAAATTAATATTTTTTAGAGGCCAAGACTTGTATTCATGCTATATTGTGCATAAAATCATCCAGGTGTTCGGACTAATGTATTGTTGTAAGATGGATGGTAAGAGTCGATAACGATTTTAAGGTTGACATTTGGATTATTCTTGGACCTGAGTGATATTTAATGATTCTATGTGCTGTATGTTATGCATGATTTTTTAGATAGATTTTTGAATCACTCTTGATTAACGCCAGCATTGCTATATTTTGCTTTTATTTCTAAATAAAGAATTCATTTCATGCCTTTCACTTGAATTGCTAGGGACTAGCAATAAGCTAGTTGGGGGTTGTGATGAGAGTCATAAAATGCATCTAAACAATACTTAATTGTGAATATTTTAGGGTTGATATTGGCCATAATCGCACTTTTACATGTTGATAACTCTAAAGTGATATTCATAAATCATTGACTTAATTCGATGCATTTTCAGGTGCTTTGAGTACAAAAGAGATAATAAAGCGATCCGTGTTTAAAGCACCAAAAGATTTTGGGTGTCGGTACTCGTTTTTGTCCAAGGTTTAGATATGTCCAAACATGATTCAAATATGGTTAAAGTCTAAACCAAGGCTGGAGTAATAAAGTAAAGTAAGCTAAAAGACTGCACACAAGTGTGTGCATCACTTTGGAGCAAGTTAAGGGTAGGCACACTAGTGTGTGCACTTCTGCATACAAGCTGAAGGAGTTTCACTGAATTGCTAGAATTTCCCGTACAGATCAATCATCTTTACAGATTAAACTGTATTGATGTAGGAAGAACCAGATGATGAGCCATATATTCTTAGAAAGATCCGGAAGTCTATTTTCTGGAGAATTTTACGGTTCGTAAAAATGATTTTTCTAGAGAAAGTTATGGTAGTTTTAGTGGAAATAGTTCAGGCCAGCACAGCAGGCCCAGACGCACAGCACGGCCCACTCGCCTCTTGACCGGATTAGGGCGAGCAAATGACATTCTCCAAGACCAAAACACCCCCCCTCATGCTCTATAAATATATCTTTATGGAGTGTGCAGCTAGCATTGAGGAGAGAAAGCAAGGAAGAGAGAAAAAAGAGAGGATCCAAGAGATCCAAATCCAGCATTCTTCCATTTTCTTTCCAAGTTTTCTTTGGCTGCAAATCAAGGGGAGAACATCCATATTGTTCATCCACCTTGAACTTCATGGCCAAATCAAGGGGAGAGCATCCTTATTGTTCTTCCACCATGATTTTCATGGCCAACTAATCATTTTACAAGGGAAAGGGATGAATCTTTTGGGATTTCTTGTTCTTTATTTCCTGTTCTTGATTCAGTTGTACGGATTTATTGTTAAATATTGTTTATGAATTATTCATTGATTAAGTAAGAAGATTTGAGTTCATGTGATAGATGTACTTTTTATTCTTCTTCTTTTAGACTCTCTTAATCCGGTGATTGCATTCTTCTCCTCCATTGAGGTTGTTTGGATGTGATTGATTCCGGTAGATTTATCTTATTGATTGTCCATTACTGCAATATTGTCTTTTAAGATATATTGTCGTTTCTTAATAATCTTTAAGATCGGTCATGTGTGCATGAACCGAAATCAATGATTAATTCATAGCAATTATATTAAAGTTATAAATGTGCTTGATTGAATATATTCTGATTGCTCGTTTGGGAGTTGAAACTTGCAATCGAGATAAAATCAATTGAATCAAGAGTGGAAATGGGGAACAAATCTAAAGAGGATTCCCGAAACCTTGTTATTTATCATTTATATTTCATTTACATTTACGCAATTTTCCTTTACATTATTTCACAATCAAAGCTAAAAAATCTTTAGTTTAACTTTTATCGTTCGTTTTAAGGTTCACACATTTTCCTTTGTACTTAGCTTGTTTCCTTGTGGAATCGACACCTCAAAGCTGTAATACAATAACCGTGTTATACTTTGGGCGTAATCATATCTACTCCTTAAGCTATTGATTTCCCTAAGCAACGAGTTAGGCATGGTATCTACTCTAACTCTTTTCTCTCTTAAGAGATTTAGCCTGGTATCTGCTGAGTTGTTTCTTAAGAGAGCATAGGGTCTGTGGAAATCAACAACCACACGGGACCTAGGGCATGGTATCTACTCCCAGTTTTCCATGTTGATTAACCCAAGAATCCGGATAAGATATCTTTTGTTACTATTGTTGAACCCAGGACTCGGTCATCCAAATTGATTCAACTAACTAATTTATACCACATGCATACGTTGATCAGACACACACATATGAGGAATTTAAATATAAACAAACATTAATCAAGTTAAGAAACACAACATAAATATCGCAAATACACCAATACTGAATTATTGAATAAACATAATTAGGGCTTCAACCAAGCCCTTACTAAAAGTTTAAGTACACATAAAAATAAGGGAAAGAAGAAACCCGAGAGAAGAGTCGTCAATTCCTCTCCACAGTCTCCTTCTCCGATCTCCCGAATACAAAAACTAAACTAAATCTAAGAGAAGATTGATTCCCTCCAAAGGGGAGATTAAAAGATAAAAGAAGGGATGTCTAATTTGTGTTTTTACGAGTGTATTTATAGGGCTTGAGTAGTCCTAAAAGGCTCATGAGTTCCTAAACTTTCCTAAAACACAAAACTCCTTTATTTCTAAAATAGGGTTCTGTAGTTTACTGTTCACGCCCGTACATGTGCACTCGATCGCATGCGTCTTGCACTCGATCTCAATGCTGCGCTCGATCGCATAGAGGAGTGCGCTCGATCGCACTCTAGCTAGCAGCTGCTCCAGGATTTCCAGATTTCTTCATTTTAAGCTCCAAAATGCTTCTTTCTTCTCTACAACCTATAAAAACCATGTAAAACACAGAAATGAAGTAAAATAGACTAAAATAACATAAACTATGGCTTAACAAATGTAAATTAGGGAGCTTAAATATTTAAGCTCTTATCGTAGCACATGGCCTTTGCCATTAATATTGGCAGCTTCAGCCATTAATAATGGCAGCATTTGTCTCCACCTTTAATAGTAGCTAGTATGGATCAGAATCAGGTAAGATTGAACGCTGCTGCTCAAGCGGGAGATGTTGGTGAATTATATGAAACAATTAAGATGAATGAACGTATTTTGGAAGGAATCGATGAGATACCATTCATTGAAACTCCATTACACACAGCTGCAGCTGCAGGGCAGATTAAATTTGCAATGGAGATGATGAACTTGAAGCCATCATTTGCTAGGAAGCTAAACCCATCAGGTTTTAGCCCTATGCACCTTGCTTTGCAAAATGAGCAGACTCAAGTGGTGCTTTGGCTTATAAAAGTTGATAAAGACCTTGTTCGTGTCAAAGGGAGAGAAGGTATAACTCCTCTGCATATGGTAGTTGAACAAGAAGACGTTGATCTTTTGGCTGAGTTTCTCAAGTCTTGCCCTGAATGCATCAAAGATGTGACTTCTGGAGGTGAGACTGCTCTGCACGTCGCAGTAAGTAAAAGTAAGCTTGAAGCTCTTAAAGTTTTGGTTGGGTGGCTTCAGAGGTTTTGCAGTAAAGATGCCAGTGATATGGAAAGGGAAGTACTGAATTTGGGAGACAGAAGGCAACACTGTTTTGCACACTACAGCTGCAACATATAACGATAATCAACATGATGCATGTTCTATATATCTCTTCCATCATTTTTTGCAATCAACAATATAATATATCTTTTGCATGCTTACAAAAATTTCCATGACCACACTAACATAATTACACTTAACCAATAAGTGATCAAACTAATTGTGGTGCTTTATTTGTATGTTATACGCGCAATGCAGACAATAAAATTGCTCTCGGGGTGCCAGAAAGTCAATAAGAATGTAAAAAATTTGGAGGGTTTGAAACCTCTGGATACCTTTCAACGCGGAAATGAAAGTAACAACGAAATAGAGAACATCTTGCAAGGTGGAAATGATAATCCCAAGAGTCTTGCTGGGTTATTAAAATCAAGAATCTCATATTGGGATAGGATAAATAAATGTTTAGTTCGTGGGAGAATGAGAGTAACAAACGAGTAGGCTAACACGAAGTTGGTAGTAAGTGCTTTAATTATAACAGCCGCTTACCAAGGAGTTCTGAGTCCGCTCGGTGGTGTTTCGCAAGGTAATGAGCCCACTACTTGCAACACCACCATTGTTTGGCAAGCTGGTACGAACAATGCCACTACTACTACTCCACTCATCATTTGCAATGGTACTGCTACCAACAACGACATGAGCAGATCTCTTCTTGATCATAAGCACAGTCGAGGTCCAGTCAAGGTTCTCAGTAAAAATATAAAATATTGTCTATTCTTGACAATGAATACTGTTGCCTTAGCTGTGTCATCTGTGCTAACCATGTACCTCCTCCCAATACTAATTTTCTCATAACTGTGTTTCACACAACACTTGCTCTGTTGCTTTTGTGCTACATGTATTCTATACAATTCATGACGCCAAGGCCATCGGTATTATTTTCGTGCATAATTGGCATTGCCATTATGCTTTCGACGTATGTTTCAGGATACTTCCTCAGATTAAAAACAATGGAGGAAACACAGGTATATGCATGCCATAAACCTCTTCCCCTTGCTAATTATTAACTTTGCTTATGTAATGGTAGTATAGGAGATCTGTTAAAAGTGTTGTGTGTAATGGTGAAGTTGGAGAAATCCTATTAGTAATTGCTAATATTCCAAATTATACTAATGAGATATTATTTGCAACTTACTCCCTAAACGTTGGAGTGCCAGATGAATTTAAGCCTTTGTGTTTTCATCTTATAATATGTTTTGTTTTTCTTACCTTTTGTTTTTCTTAGAGTTTTCCTTGATTCTTTTTAAAATTCTCTCGTGAACCTCCTCAAAATTTTACTCTTTCAACATTTCTTTCAGTCTCAAGTGTTTAAAGAAATAGAGTAATTTGAATTGAAGAAAGAAGAAAACTAAATAGGATTTGGTAAAAACAATTAAAAAAACATTTTTTATACTAACTCAGCACGACTAATTTTTTTTTTTTTTTTCACATTGTAAAATTGTCCTACATGCATTTTGCACGTAGTGTATGCAATACCTGAACGTTCGGGTGTTGCCCATATTTTTTTTCTTTTTCTTTACCCCACCACACGCCCATTTTTTTCAAAATAATTATTTTATTCAATAATAAATCTTTCATGTATATATTATTTTATTTCCATGTAATATCTCTCAAATTACTTCTTTACTCTTACGGTCTGGTTGAAAAGACTAGGAAGGTAGCTGGTCTGGCTGAAAAGACTAGGAAGGTAGCTGGTCTGGCTGAGAAGACTAAGAAAGTATCTAGCTAGTCTGGCTGCAACATGTCGACATGTGGAAAGATGATTCCCATATGATAATATGAAATGATCTGATGAGAAATAAAGAAAGATAATTTAAATTCATGCATTATATTTGTTTTAAATATTGATTGAGATGCTAAAATATCAGTCTTGATTGTGAAATTATTGATAGACATTTAGTCTCATAGAGAAACATATATGATGAGAAAGAAATATGAAAGTATGATATGATAAAAATTATTTGATTGATTGATTATATGTTGTGAATCTTATAATGAGGTAAATAATGATGTTGAATTGATAATCTCAAGATGATTAAATATATGAGAAAAAAAATTGATATGTTTGATGATTAATTTAAGAAGAGATTGATAAATGGTTGGAAATATGATATGAGTAGTGATAATAGAATATTATTATTGAATTATATGATAATAGATGAATGAATATTAGAAGATTATTTGAAAGATTAAATTGTTATATGTGAAGAAATATATAATTAATATTGGTGAATTAGAAACGATTGAATTATAAGATGTGACTAGAAGTATATAATCGAACACTTTTAGTAAATTTAATTTACTGAACTTGTGAAGCTCACTCTTCATTGTTAAATAATTTTAGTTAGCGGACATGATAGATAGATTTGTGAGTTGAGATTCAGACTAATTTATTATTTGTAAGTCTTGAGGTCCACATCTTCAGACTAATAGAATGATTTTTTTTTTTTTTTTTTTGTAAATATCCATGCGTAATATGATGTATATATTGTTTCAGTTGGGATTGTAATAATATAACTCCCCTGTTAAGTGTTGATGATTCATGTATAACACATCGGTCGATGTATGTTTTTGTATTGTTGCATATATGTGTCGGGATTTCAAAACGTGACGACACTGTTTCGGGGGTGGCCAACCCAGGATAGATCGTTACAATGTATTTCTAGTAAAACAGTGAAAACACTACTGTAACAGCGAGTGAAGATGGAATTAGAGAAATTTCCATATTTAATAAAGCAAAAAAAAAAGGATTAAAGAAAAATATCCTGAACTCGGATATATAAAAAAAGATTCGGGTTCAATACATTTCCTCGTCAATATATATAAAAAAAATCAAGTTATGCACAAAACTTGATTGTACCTCAAATATGTTTGGGGTGGGTAACTCAGGATAGATCGTTATAAGATATTTCGAGTAAAGCAATAGAAACACTATTGCAAGAGTGAGTGAAGATGGATTTAGAGAAATTTCCATCTTTATTAAAGCAAAAACAAAAATAATTAAAAAAAATTTTAAACTTGGATACATAAAAAAAATTCGGGTTCAATACATTTCCTCGTCAATATATAAAAATTAAATCAAATTATGCACAAAACTTGACTGTACCTCAAACGTGTTTCAACAGATATCAAAATGGAAAAAAGGAAATGCCAATGATTAAAAAATCAAAGTAAAAGTAAAAGGTAATGGAATATTGGGACCTTCCTGTATTTTGAGTTCTGGAGAGCTGTCCTACCATGTCAGGACTTGCAAAGTAGCACGCGCTTACTAATTACGATTGCTAGGAAGGCTCAAATTAAAGATAAATGTAATTAATCAGATTATCGATTATATAAGGAGTGCGGTGGCAAACATTCTCCTCATTAATTTCCACGACCATTAATGATCTTCTCAATCTTTGACTCACTGCGATACTTATAATCACCCCCTCTACCTTACTGTATTTCACTCGTTTTGCCTGATCAGTAGCTAGTATGGATCAGAATCAGGAAAGATTGAGGGCCGCTGCTCAAGCGGGAGATATTGGTGAATTATATGAAACGATTAAGATGAATGAACGTATTTTGGAAGGATTCGATGAGATACCATTCACAAACCATGACATCTCCCTGTTCATAGTAAATTTCAACGACCAGTCTTGATTCTGGACCCATAAAATATCCATTCAATAATGGAGAGAATATCAATTTCCCAATAAAACAAAACCCCTTTACTTTTCTTTTCTTTTTTCTTAGCTTCTGGTAACTGTTTTGTTTGATCAATTTCATACGATGGTTGAATTCCTTTCCAGTAAACGTTGGCGGCCTTTGCGATAGACCCCTTAGGAAGAATTAATAATGTCTTCAGACTGTTCTTCTATACTTTTCCCTTTTTATTTCTTTGAGAAATAGCAGGATCTCTCTGTTCATCGTAAAACACAAATTCTTTTCCTAATAGCAGTTCTGATCGGTGACTACCAATTATACTATACAGCTAACAAGCTCATCTCCATACTCACACGATTCATTTATTCTCTCTCTTTATCTCACCGGAAGATTTTGTTTTATCGTAGATGGCCGCGAAAAGCAAGATCCTGTTTATTGGCGGCAGTGGATAAATCGGAAAATTTATGGTGGAAGTGAGCGTGAAAGCCAGTCACCCCACGTTTGCTCTCGTGTGAGAGTCGAGTCTCTCTAATCCCCCGAAATCGAAGATCTTAGACAATTTCGAGAACTTGGGCGTCCAGTTTGTTCTTGTACGTATTCGGTTATTTCTCTTCCCGACATTTTCCCATTTTATAGGGGCTCCTTTATTAGGCTCTGTTTCTTTTCTCTTAAATTTTCTTTTGGATGTGCATGTTCTTTTCTTAATAAAATGGGAAAAAAAAATGAGTTTTCTTGTTTGGTTACTGTAAAATGTCGGAGAACCTTTACTTAGTATTATCATCATTGAAGCTAAATTAAAGGCTAACGTACTTTTAAGGCTTTTTTAAATAATCTAAAATTTCGGGGATTTTGTGTTTTGCTTTATTTTCTCTTGGATCGAACAGAATAGATTGATAAGATATCATTGTGATTGCTAGGAAGGTTCAAATTAAAAATAAATGTAATTAATCAGATTACCGATTATATAAGGAGTGCGGTGGCAAACATTCTCCTCATTAATTTCCACCACCATTAATGATCTTTTCAATCTTTAACTCACTGCGATACTTATAATCACCCCCTCCAACTTACTGTATTTCAGTCGTTTTGCCTGATCAGTAGCTAGCATGGATGAGAATCAGGAAAGATTGAGGGCCGCTGCTCAAGTGGGAGATATTGGTGAATTATATGAAACGATTAAGAGGAATGTTCGTATTTTGGAAGAAATGGATGAGGCACCATTCATCGAAACTCCATTACACACAGCTGCAGCTGCAGGGAAGATTAAATTTGCAATGGAGATGATGAACTTGAAGCCATCATTTGCTAGGAAGCTAAACCCATCAGGGTTTAGCCCCATGCACCTTGCTTTGCAAAATAAGCAGACTCAAGTGGTGCTTTGGCTCATAAAAGTTGATAAAGACCTTGTTAGTGTCAAAGGGAGAGAAGGTATAACTCCTCTGCATATGGTAGTTGAACAAGGAGACGTTGATCTTTTGGCTGGGTTTCTCAAGTCTTGCCCTGAATGCATCAAAGATGTGACTTCTGGAGGTGAGACTGCTCTGCACGTCGCAGTAAGTAAAAATAAGCTTGAAGCTCTTAAAGTTTTGGTTGGGTGGCTTCAGAGGTTTTGCAGTAGAGATGCCAGTGATATGGAAAGGGAAGTACTGAATTGTAGAGACATAGAAGGCAACACTGTTTTGCACAATGCAGCTGCAACACATAACAATAATCAACATGAGGCATGTTCTATATATCTCCTCCATCATTTTTTGCAATCAACAATATAATATATCTTTTGCATGCTTACAAAAATTTCTTGACCACACTAACATAATTACACTTAACCAATAAGTGATCATACTAATTGTGGTGCTTTATTTGTATGTTATGCGCGCAATGAAGACAATAAAATTGCTGTCGGGGTGCCGGAAAGTCAATAAGAATGTCAAAAATTTGGAGGGTTTGAAACCTCTGGATATCTTTCAACGCGGAAATGGAAGAAACGAGGAAACAGAGAATATCTTGCAAGGCGGAAATGATAATCCCAACAGTCTTGCATTGTTATTAAAATCAAGAATCTCATCTCTGGATAAGCTAAAAATATGGTTAGTTCGTGGGAGAATGAGACTACCAAACGGGCAGGTTAACGCGATGTTGGTAGTAAGTGCTTTAATTATAACAGCCGCTTACCAAGGAGTTCTGAGTCCGCCCGGTGGTATTTCGCAAGGTAATGACCCCACTACTAGCAACACCACCATTGTTTGGCAAGCTGGTACGAACAATGCCACTACTACTACTCCACTCATCATTTGCAATGTTACTGCTACCAACAACGACAACATGAGCAGCTCTCTTCTTGATCATAAGCACAGTCGAGATCCGGGCAAGGTTGTCACGAAAAATAAAATCTTCTTAATATTTAATACTGTTGCCTTAGCTATATCATCTATGCTAACTGTTGATGCCAAAAAATGAGTGTTGCTGAGCTGGATGGATGTTCTGTAGAAGTACCTGCACAGGGAAAGGGAGATTTGCTATTGGGGTCGACGGAGGGGATGCCTCCGAGGATGCTCCGATGCTTAAGTTAGCAAAAGTTTAAGATTGTAAGTGTTTAAAACTGAGAAGCTCTCCCCTTTTTGGACCGCTTACCAAATCCTTTTATAGAGTTCCGGAGGCGGTGATGGGTCGGGGCAGCTGTAACAGGATACCCCAACTGGGTAGGGTAATGATGCCTATGAGGCCCAGCTAGGAAGCTGAGAACCGTTCAGTAGGGCTTTTGCCTTGTTGGCTTATTCTAGAGCCGTCTATGCGTAAGACGGTCTTTAGGTCTGACGCTCCAACTTGGTTGGTAATGATGATCCGAAAGGCGGTGGTGACGTGGAGGCCCAGCTGGAGCCAAGATATTCCTGAGGGCGGTCATGACCTGGAGGCCCAGCTGGAGGCAATGATGCCCTGAAGGGCGGTCATGACCTGGAGATCCAATTGTCTGGGCCTGAACTGTCCGCGTGTCACTTTGAATTCAGGGCTCACGATAATCCACGTGTCTTCCTCCTATTGGAGTGACATATTTTGGTAGTATCAGAGGCCCCCCACTTCCTTAAGTGCAGCACTGTGGTTAAGGAAGTAGCATAACTGGGTTGGCGTTAGGCCCTCTGTGGAGACATGAAGCTGGGTCGAAGATGTGCTCTAAGGCAAAACAGAGTGAGCCGAGGACTTGTGGAACAGTCCATCTCCTCGGACCTTAAAGAGATTGGGCCGAGGACCAGTGGAGCAACCCATCTCCTCGGCCAAGAATACCAGTGGTCCGAGGACTAGTGGAGCAATCCATCTCCTCGGACCTTGAAGAGAGTGGGCCGAGGACCAGTGGAGCCATCCATCTCCTCGGCCAAGAATGCCATGGGTCCGAGGACACGTGGAGCAATCCATCTCCTCGGACCTTGAAGAGACTGGGCCGAGGACCAGTGGAGCAATCCATCTCCTCGGCCAAGAATACCATGGGTCCGAGGACACGTGGAGCAATCCATCTCCTCGGACCTTGAAGAGAGTGGGCCGAGGACCAGTGGAGCAATCCATCTCCTCGGCCAAGAATACCATGGGTCCGAGGACACGTGGAGCAATCCATCTCCTCGGACCTTAAAGAGAGTGGGCCGAGGACCCGTAGAGCCATCCATCTCCTCGGCCAAGAATGCCATGGGTCCGAGGACACGTGGAGCAATCCATCTCCTCGGACCTTAAAGAGAGAGGGCCGAGGACCAGTGGAGCAATCCATCTCCTCGGCCAAGAATGCCATAGGTCCGAGGACACGTGGAGCAATCCATCTCCTCGGACCTTGAAGAGAGTGGGCCGAGGACCAGTGGAGCAATCCATCTCCTCGGCCAAGAATGCCATGGGTCCGAGGACACGTGGAGCAATCCATCTCCTCGGACCTTAAAGAGAGTGGGCCGAGGACCCGTAGAGCCATCCATCTCCTCGGCCAAGAATGCCATGGGTCCGAGGACACGTGGAGCAATCCATCTCCTCGGACCTTGAAGAGAGAGGGCCGAGGACCAGTGGAGCAATCCATCTCCTCGGCCAAGAATGCCATGGGTCCGAGGACACGTGGAGCAATCCATCTCCTCGGACCTTAAAGAGAGTGGGCCGAGGACCCGTAGAGCCATCCATCTCCTCGGCCAAGAATGCCATGGGTCCGAGGACACGTGGAGCAATCCATCTCCTCGGACCTTGAAGAGAGAGGGCCGAGGACCAGTGGAGCAATCCATCTCCTCGGCCAAGAATGCCATGGGTCCGAGGACATGTGGAGCAATCCATCTCCTCGGACCTTAAAGAGAGTGGGCCGAGGACCCGTAGAGCCATCCATCTCCTCGGCCAAGAATGCCATGGGTCCGAGGACACGTGGAGCAATCCATCTCCTCGGACCTTAAAGAGAGTGGGCCGAGGACCCGTAGAGCCATCCATCTCCTCGGCCAAGAATGCCATGGGTCCGAGGACACGTGGAGCAATCCATCTCCTCGGACCTTAAAGAGAGAGGGCCGAGGACCAGTGGAGCAATCCATCTCCTCGGCCAAGAATGCCATGGGTCCGAGGACACGTGGAGCAATCCATCTCCTCGGACCTTGAAGAGAGTGGGCCGAGGACCAGTGGAGCAATCCATCTCCTCGGCCAAGAATGCCATGGGTCCGAGGACACGTAGAGCAATCCATCTCCTCGGCCAAGAATACCAGATGTCCGAGGACACGTGGAACTACGTGAAAGATTCTCGTGTCTAGGACGACGGCGATAGAGACACGTGGTCTCACCATATGGATGCCGCGTCATGTTACCCTTTTTAGGGAAAACGGCGGCCGCCTCGAGGGACGTAACGTCCCCTGGGAAAGAGTGTGGGTCGTTTGGGAGTTCTAAATTGTCCCCTAGATTCCTGCGACCGCATTAAATGCTCCTCGTTGGCCGTGATACTTCTGCTATATAAGGGGCTTTGGTTTCTTCTTCTTCCACACACCTGCCATAATTTCCTTCTGTTTTCAGAGAGTTGCTTTCCTGAGAGCCTTCGGCCTCGTCCAAAGAAGCTTGGGAGTCCTCGTCCTCGTCCCCTCAGTGAGAAGGTTGGTGTGATCGTTGCAATCGCGAGACCTTGGGAGGAAAGCTCTAGGAGGAATTCAAGTCCGAATCCTTCGGACGTTGGTGAGTTCGTGTTCTTTTTTATTTTCATACCATGTCTTCTTCGTTTGATACATACCGCGATAGGCCTAGTAGTAGTAATGGTAGGAGTAGTGTAGATGGTACGAGTGGTAGTAGCTCCGAGGGCGCAGAGGCGTCCTCGTCTTCTTCTGGGGGGGATGCCCTCAGATTGGGTACGCCAAGGGCAGGCCCCATGGCACTAGTGCCTTATATTCCTTCGGGGGTTGGGAGAGAATATCAGGAAAAGTCCTCGTCTAGTGAGGAAACTCGTAGAGCTGTGACCGATATTAGGGAGACCTCGGCTGGAGAGGAGAGGGAGGAATGGTACTATACAGCCAACGACATTCCTAGCCAACTGAGGGATGAAGATTTGGAGGTAATTAGGAAGACCTACCGTATTCCGGGCGAGTACGGTCTTCGGCTGGCCAGGGTGGGGGAGAGGGCCTGTGATGTCCTCCCTGACCGAGCTCCGTTCGAGCTCTACGTGTATGAACATCACATGCAGGCCGGGCTTCGGTTTCCCCTCCACCCCTACTTCTGTGCAATTTTAAAATATTTTGATATAGCGCTGTGTCAGTTGGTACCAAACTCGGTACGACTGATCATGGCCTTTATCTGTGTTTGCTTAGAAGTGGGCCGTCCAATGACGATGGACATTTTTAAGGCCCACTTCTTGATCAGCCGGCATGGCCAGACAGGGTGGGTGGTCTTCAGTACTCGGCCGAAGAGGAGGTTGCTGAAGAAGACCCCTTCATCTATCAAGAGGTGGAAGAAGAATTTCTTTTTCATCCGATCTGTCGAGGACTTCGGCTTGCCTCGTGCGTGGAGTATGGACCGCACCGGGAAATGCAAAAAGGCGGGCCTTCTTCCGTACGAGCAAGAGACAGTGAATGCCATGCTGGCCTCGCCTTTGGACGTTGGGGTCCTATATGACAATGAAGAACTGGCCCGGCGAGGTTTTTGTTCTTCGTGCCCCGAGCCTTCGCTAGAGAGCGGTAAAGGCTTTAGTTTACCTTCTTTTTATTCTCATTTTGCATTGTTATCTTGCAATTTATACTTAACGCCATTTCCTTCATTTGTTTGTTTGTGTGCTCTGCTCAGAGATGGAAGCGGCTGCCCGTGCTCGTGAGCATGCCAAGAAATTGGCGATGGAGCAGAGAAGATCGGCTCGGTCTGAGAAGCAATCGGCTTCGACTTCGCGGCCGAAGAAGAGGCCACGAGCCCCATCTCCGGCTCCGATTGACTTAGGGACTCCTCCGAGGCCACCTACTCAGTCAGAGACACCTCCAGCAAGCAGTGTCCCGGCTCCGATCCCAGCGCCTGTAGGGACTCCCATTATCTCGGGCCCTAGCCAAGGTGTGGCTTCGGAAGCCTCGATCTTTATGCCCAATTGGGCCATCCGGACAGACGACTCCGTCTTCGCACATCCTCGGGTGGCGAGAGAACATCTGTTTAAGGGAACTCCCCCTCGTGATCTCGCTGAGTTGGGTCGAAAGACCACGGAGTCTCTATGTGCGGCGACTGAGGCTCTTGCTTCCCAGGTTAGATTTCGCTTTCGCTTTACTTTACGTTGTTTTCATCGACTTTTGTTTCATACTAGGCTTCTGGTATCAGATGGGCGTTTTGGTAGGCGCGGCCACTCGTCGGTGCATAGAGACAGCGGAGCTCCTTGGGCGAACCCAACGCCAGCTGGAGGAGAGGAACGAGGCTGTTTGCCGGCTGCAGGCTTCTTTAGAATCTGCTGTTCGGGCCAAAGCCGAGGCGGAAGCCACTGCTCGGGCAGCCGTTGAGGGGGTCGAGGCTCGCCTTGGAGCCGCAGCGGAGGAGGCCGAGGCTCGTCTTCGAGCGGTTACAGAGGAGGCTGAGGTCCATACTAGGGTTGCCGTGGAGGAGGCCTTGGCATCCTTCCAAAGCTCGGAGGCCTATCGCCTAGCCGTGGTGTCTGAGGGCGGCCAGCAGTACCTTACGGGGTTCATGGAGGCCAAGGAGAAGGCCGAGTCCATGTATCCAGAGCTTGATTTCTCCGCGTTGGACTTGCTTGGGCCGGAGGATGAGGAGCTGCCGGCTTCGGATGACGAGGCTGCTGACGGACAGGATCGTGACGGGCGCTCGGGCACGGGATCTCCTGCCATTGGAGATCAGTAGGGTTTAGGTTGAGGGCGATCCATTGTAGCCCTTTTTTGTTGTTTTGACCCGGTCTATGCCTTAGGGTTGTATTTTGAGGCCGCTAGCGCCCTACTTAATTTTGTTTTTAAGGTTTTTGTTTCGTATTGGACGAAATGATGTAAGTAAATCTTTTCATATATATAAAACGAGAGTACTTACATATGTGTAACACTTATTTATTGATAAAAACGTCGAAGATGTGCCGCATTCCAAGTACGAGGAAGGGCTTTTCCGTTCAACTCTTCGAGTTCAAAAGAACCGGGGCGGCATACCTTTTTAATTCGATAAGGCCCTTCCCAATTAGGGACTAATTTGCCTGAATCTCGGGGCCTAGATACTGCATTTTTTCGCAAGACGAAGTCGTGAAGACAGAAAGGTCTTGCTTTTACTCTTGAGTTGAAGTACCTGGTGGCTCGCTGCTGGTAAACGGCGAGTCGAATTTGGGCTTTGTCTCGGGCTTCATCGAAAAGATCAGCGTTCGTGCGAAGGGCTTCCTCATTGCTTCGTTCCTCGAAATTCTGAACTCGTAAGGAAGGTATTCCTATTTCCAAGGGGATGACTGCCTCGGACCCATAAGTCATGAAGAAAGGGGTTTCCCCGGTAGGTGCTCGAGTCGTGGTTCGATATGCCCAAAGTATGTTGGGCAAATGGTCTACCCACTGCTTCTCTGCTTGGTCTATTCGCCTTTTAATGCCTTGCAAGATCGTTCGGTTAGTAACTTCGGCTTGTCCATTTGCTTGCGGATATCCAACCGAAGAGAAACGATGGTCAATGTGTAATTCATCGCAAAATGTTTTGAACCGAACGCTGTCAAACTGTTTGCCGTTGTCTGTTACTAATACTTGTGGTACTCCAAACCGACACACGATTGATTTCCATACGAAAGCTCGGGCTTGGAAGTCCGTGATGCTGGCCAATGGTTCGGCTTCTACCCATTTTGTAAAATAATCTATGGCAACTATGAGGTATCTTCGCTGGCCGGTCGCTCCGGGAAAGGGCCCGAGAAGGTCCATTCCCCACATAGCGAAAGGAAGTGGACTGACTATTGGTGTCAAAAGGTTTGCTGGTTGTCGTGGCACAATGGCATACCGTTGACAGCTTTGGCATTTGGTTACCAACTCCATGGCTGCTTCCCTCATCTTCGGCCAATAGTATCCTTGACGGAGGATTTTGAATGCCAAGGCACGGCCTCCGAGGTGATTTCCACATATACCTTCGTGGACTTCTCGAAGGGCGTAGTTAGCTTCGGTCGGATCAAGACACTTTAAGAAGGGCGTTGTCAACCCCCGCTTATACAGGTGATCATCCAGAATAGCGTAACGGGCGGCTCGAGACACAATCTTTCGGGCTTCGCCCTTATCATCGGGAAGAATACCGTCACGTAGATATTCCAGGATAGGACTTATCCATGTTCTCTCACCAACCACGGGTAAGACCATTATTTCGTCGATACTCGGCACGGCTAGGGTTTCGAGGTAAACTGCTCGCCTGGACTCAAGCTGGCGAGACGAAGCAAGTCGGGCCAATGAGTCGGCCTTTGCATTTTCTGCCCGGGGAATCTGGTTTAGAGAAAAGACTTCAAATTGCCCGGCTAATGCCTTTGCTGCTGCTAGGTAGCGAGCGATTTTTTCTCCTCGGGCCTCGAATTCGCCGTTCACCTGGTTCACCACCAGTTGGGAATCGCTATATACAT
The DNA here is from genome assembly GCA_023935145.1 of Bretschneidera sinensis. Taxonomy (NCBI): domain Eukaryota; kingdom Viridiplantae; phylum Streptophyta; class Magnoliopsida; order Brassicales; family Akaniaceae; genus Bretschneidera; species Bretschneidera sinensis. The sequence goes on from CM043704.1 coordinate 95,723,219, forward strand.
GTAAGTTTTGTACAGATATTACCTTGGCCAATTTCATGCCGGCGAGTAGAGCCTCATACTCGGCTTCGTTGTTTGACGCTGGAAACTTAAATCTCAGGGCGTATTCAATGGAGAAGTTGTCAGGACCGCTTAGAATGAGCCCGGCTCCACTTCCAGAGTCAGTAGAGGACCCATCCACATGAAGAGTCCAATGCAGAAAGGAATTCGATTGACTAACATCCGGTGGAGAGTCTTCCTCCGGTAAAGTAGTTTCCATGACAAAATCAGCTAGGGCTTGTGCTTTGATAGCAGTCCGAGGCCGATAACGGATGTCGAACTCCCCCAACTCTATCGACCATTTAACCATTCTACCAGAAACGTCTGGCTTGTGAAGTATTTGTCGAAGAGGCTGGTTGGTGAGGACAGTGATGGTATGGGCTTGAAAATAAGGTCGAAGCTTCCGGGCCGAAGTTAACAGAGCATACGCCATTTTTTCTGCCGGGGAATATCTTGTCTCAGCATCATGGAGTACTTTGCTGACATAATACACCGGCTTCTGCGCGCCCTCTTCTTCTCGTATTAACACGGAGGCTACCACTTCGGGCCCAGTCGAAAGATACAAAAAAAGTTCTTCTCCGACTACTGGTTTGGTAAGCACGGGTGGTGTCCCCAAATATATTTTCAACGTCCTGAATGCTTCTTGGCAAGCTTCGTTCCACACGAAGTTCTGCGTCCGACGAATGGCTTTAAAAAAGGGCAGGCACTTTTCGGCTGATTTTGACATAAACCGGCTGAGGGCCGCGATTTTTCCAGTAAGTCGCTGGACTTCTTTCACGGTCCGAGGCGGACTCATACGAAGAATGGCGTCAATCTTTTCTGGGTTGGCTTCGATGCCCCTATGGGTGACTAAGAAGCCGAGGAACTTCCCCCCAGTAACTCCAAAGGCACACTTCGTAGGATTCAATTTCATATGATAATGACGAAGGATAGTAAAAGCTTCTTGGAGATCAGCTTCGTGGGTTTTTGCCTCGACGCTTTTAACCAGCATGTCGTCCACATATACTTCCATATTACGACCAATCTGTTCTTTGAATATTTTGTTTACTAACCTCTGATAAGTGGCCCCGGCATTTTTCAAACCGAATGGCATGACCCTATAACAATAGAGGCCTTGTTCTGTGATAAATGCTGTCTTTTCTTGGTCGGGCGGGTGCATGAGGATTTGATTATACCCGGAGTAAGCATCCATGAATGTTATCAGCTCATGACCGGATGTTGCGTCCACGAGTTGATCAATCCGAGGCAAAGGAAAACTGTCTTTTGGACAGGCTTTATTTAGATCAGAAAAGTCTATACAGATTCGCCATTTGCCATTGGCCTTTTTTACCATTACAACATTAGATACCCAATCCGGATAGCTCACCTCTCGGATGAAGTCAGCCGAACGTAATTTCTCAACTTCTGTCCGAACGACTGCCTGTCGCTCGGAAGCAAACGACCTTTTCTTCTGAATAACCGGTTTGTGGGTCGGGTCGACACTCAGGCGATGTACGATGACGTCAGGGCTGATTCCTGGCATATCTGCAGCAGTCCAGGCGAATAGATCTTGGTTTGCCCGGAGAAGGGCTAATAAAGATTCTTGGGAAGAGCTGGACAGGTTGGAACCAATTTGCACAGTTTTGGTGCTATCTTCGCCAAGGGGGATTGTGAGTACATCTTCTCCGGGCCTACCTCGTAGGTTGCTTGCTTCATCCCTAAGGTCATCCAATTCGAGTGGTAGGGCTTCCGTCTTTTTACCTTTTATTGCACTGAGATAACAGGATCTGGCGGTTTGTTGATCTCCTTTGATCTCGCCTACTCCGTCTGTCGTGGGGAATTTGATTTTGAGATGATAGGTAGAGACAACAGCTCGGAGTTTATTCAGTGTGGGTCGTCCGAGTATCATATTGTAGGAAGAGGGTTGTCGGACGATTAACAAAGTGGATTTGCCTCGGAGTTCTGGCTCTGGTTCCATAGGTTGCAAGAGTTCGGGACCTATCCTCGAAAGGCCTGAGGGTTCTGGGTTTCTCCTCGCGGAACGGCCGCTTAGAGGGTTCAAGGCTGGGACTAGTGGGGCCTCTCTTCCTCTTTTCCGTATCTCCTTCGCGTTCTCTTCGGAATGCTTGATCATCTTCTGCTAGCATGTATTTTTCGGCTCGGGCCAAGACCTCATTCATGTCCGTAGGCGGACGTCTGATGAGTTTTGAGCTGAAGAATCCGGATCTTAATCCATTTTTGAATGCCAGGAGCTGAACATTGGGATCAAGGTTTGGAATCTCCCAGGCTGCAGTGTTGAATCTGGAAATATAGGCGCGAAGCTTCTCTCCTTTCGACTGGACAATGTTAAACAGAGACTCCGAAGTTTTCTTGGGTCCTTTGCTGCTGATGAAATGTGAGGCGAAGGCATAACTTAGGTCTTTGAAGGTGCGAATACCCCTCGGTTTCAAACGGGAATACCACGTCCCAGCCGCTTTTTCTAGGGTTAATGGAAACGCTCTGCACATTATAGGGTCCGAATGTCTATGGAGGGTCATTGTGGTTCGGTAGTGCTGGAGGTGATCTAAGGGATCTGTGGATCCATCATAAAGTTTGATTTGTGGCATACGAAAATTTTGGGGGAGAGGGGCGTCAAGGACTTCTTTTATGAAAGGTGGGTCCTGTACGTCGAGATCATCGCTAATACTGTGGCCGCGTTCTTTAAACGCTTCATTGATGCGTCCCTCTATGTCCTCGATCCGTTTGCCAAACCCTTCGCTGTTATTGGGCACGGGACTCTCTCTGAACTTAGCTGGGGAAGGTGAGTGGGTCGCTGAGCAGACATCCGCTGGTGGGCGACGGTCAGTGGAAACACCGTGACCTGGTTCCAGCGATGGGAGTGGCAGCGTCTGCTGAGGTCTCCTACGAACTTCGGCAGCCAGATCGGCCACCAGGTGTGCAAGCTCTGTGAATTGCGCCTGGAGCGTGCCTTCATTCGGGTGAACGCCGGGTTCGGCTGAAGAACTGTCTCCCGACTGTAGCGCGCGAGCGCCTAGATCTCTGGCGGGTGTTTTTGGAGGCATGCTAACAGATGAGTTCTTTTGACTTCTTCGCTGTTACTGTCAGCGAGAGATGTGGTTTCCCACGGACGGCGCCAATCTGTTGATGCCAAAAAATGAGTGTTGCTGAGCTGGATGGATGTTCTGTAGAAGTACCTGCACAGGGAAAGGGAGATTTGCTATTGGGGTCGACGGAGGGGATGCCTCCGAGGATGCTCCGATGCTTAAGTTAGCAAAAGTTTAAGATTGTAAGTGTTTAAAACTGAGAAGCTCTCCCCTTTTTGGACCGCTTACCAAATCCTTTTATAGAGTTCCGGAGGCGGTGATGGGTCGGGGCAGCTGTAACAGGATACCCCAACTGGGTAGGGTAATGATGCCTATGAGGCCCAGCTAGGAAGCTGAGAACCGTTCAGTAGGGCTTTTGCCTTGTTGGCTTATTCCAGAGCCGTCTATGCGTAAGACGGTCTTTAGGTCTGACGCTCCAACTTGGTTGGTAATGATGATCCGAAAGGCGGTGGTGACGTGGAGGCCCAGCTGGAGCCAAGATATTCCTGAGGGCGGTCATGACCTGGAGGCCCAGCTGGAGGCAATGATGCCCTGAAGGGCGGTCATGACCTGGAGATCCAATTGTCTGGGTCTGAACTGTCCGCGTGTCACTTTGAATTCAGGGCTCACGATAATCCACGTGTCTTCCTCCTATTGGAGTGACATATTTTGGTAGTATCACTAACCATGTACCTCCTCCCACAAAATAGTATTCTCAGTAGCATGTTTCACCTAACACTTTTGCTGTTGTTTGTGTGCTACTTTTATTCTATGGAACTCACAACGCCAACGATACCGGCATCACTTCTTTACATAAGTTACACTCTCGGTATGGTTGTGATGGAGCTTTCAGCATTCTTCTTCAGATCTAGAAAAATGGAGCAAACGTGGATATATAGGAGATCTTTTCTTATGTAATGGTAGTATAGGAGATCTGTGAAATGTGTTGTGTGTGTAATGGTGAAGTTGGAGAAATCCTATTAGTAATTGCTAATATTCCAAATTAGCATGTTAGATTGAAATGCTTGTTTATTTGGTTTTTTGTTTTTTATATGGATTTTTGTTTAGTTGGGTTATTTGCTTTGATTTTCGAGTATATAAAGTTTTCTTCCGCTGTAAATGAGGTCTCTATTTAATAAAGTACCGAAGATACCGTTCTCATTTACTTTTAAAAAAAAAAGATATTATTTGCAACGTTGGAGTGCCAGATGCAATTGAGGAAAGAAATACTCCTTTTCTTTTTAACCTTGATATTGTTTTATGGTTTTGTTGGGTAAACTAGGGATTTCAAGATAACGTAGGTGTGCACTTAAGTTGATCAATTTATAATTTTGATTCCGATAAAAAATACGAAAATTTTTAATTCATTTTAAAATTACTAATTGAAAAAAATATATTTTTATCAAAATTAACTTTTGTCAATTTTTCAAAGAGTTACATATTTAATCATGAAAATTGACGGTTTTGAAATTTTTAAAAATAATTTACTAAACGATATCAATTTTGAAAATTTTGATCGAAATCGTAATAATTGAAACTAACGTATTCAAGGTGAAGAAACAAAGGGTTTACTTCTAAGTACATGAGACAAAAGAAAAGGACTTTGTCTCTTTGTTTTTTTGGGGTCGGACTTGTCCCTGGTCCAAAGTACTCAAATTCATGGTAGACCAAATATTCTACTCTACTCTACCCAGCCACTTTCGATGAACAGTCTTGATTCTAGAACCATAAAATTCCCAATCAATCACAGGGAAAATATCAATTTCCCAATAAAATAGGATGAAGTTGAAAGCTTTAGATAAACACGTTTGCTCACAATTGAGGGAAAAATGGATATTAAAAATTAGGGTAAATATTAATTTTGGTATTTTAATTAGATTAAATAACAGTTGAATCTTTAATGTTTAAATCAAAATAATAGAAACTCAATTGTTATTTAGTCAAAATTTTAAGGATCAAAATTATTATTTATTCTAAAATTAATCAGACAAAAACCCTTTTATTTTGCCTTCTAGTAGCTTTTGGTAACCGTTTTGTTTGATCAATTTCATACCATGGTTAAATTAACCAGACAACATACGTCAGCATATACGCATGGACAAGGGTATTTCCGTCATTCTCTTGCAAGTTGTTCTCTTCCTCTTTTCCTATAAGTAGTTCTGAACGGTGACTACCGATTATACTATACAGCTTTCATTTTCAAGCTCATCTCCTTACTCGCACGATTCATTGATTCTCTCTTTATCTCACCGGAAAAGTCTAATTTATCCCATATGGCATCGAAAAGCAAGATCCTGTTTATTGGCGGCAGCGGATACATCGGAAAATTTATCGTGGAAGCGAGCGTGAAAGCCGGTCACCCCACGTTCGCTCTCGTGAGAGAGTCGAGTCTCTCTAACCCCGCGAAATCGAAGATCTTCGACAATTTCAAGAATTTGGGCGTCCAGTTTGTTCTCGTACGTATTTGGTTATTTCTCTTCCCGACATTTTCCGATCTTATCGGGGCTCCTTAATTAGGCTCTGTTTCTTTTATGTTCATTTTTCTTTTGGATGTGCATGTTCTTTTCTTAATAAATTGGCAAAAAAAAGAGTTGTCTTGTTTGGTTACTGAAAAATGTCGATGCCAGGAGAACCTTTACTAACCTTTACTTTTGAGTATTTTCGTCATTGAAGCTAAATTAAAGGCTAACGTACTTTTAAGGCTTTTTTATAAATAATTTAAAATTTAGGGGATTTTGTGTTTTGCTTTATTTTCTCTCGGATCAAACAGAACAGATTGATAAGATTCTCTGAGGAGTCAAACTGGTGTGTATAACGTCTGCTTGAACTGTTCTTTATTTTGTGATCAGATTAAAAGCATTTGTGTTTGTTTGTTTTTTTTTTTTTTAACTAAAGGGCGATGTGAACGATCACGAGAGTTTGTTGAAGGCAATAAAGCAAGTAGATGTGGTGATATCAACTATAGCTCACACAGCCTTACAGGATCAAGTCAAGATCATTGCCGCCATTAAAGAAGCTGGAAATGTTAAGGTAAAATCGATAATTAATTATATTTTATATGTATTATCTTATCAGTCTATTTTTCTTTTGGAGAAAGAAAGATTATTTTATAGACTATAGTTTTTTGTGACCAATTTATTTCCCGTGTTGAATCTTGAAGATCTTAACAAATAGAATCAAATTAGTAGTGAACAATGGACAACTAGAACTACAATGATAACTTCATATTTAATTGGGAAAATCTTGTATTGTGGGTGGTCGCTGGATACAAGAAAAGTGGTCCATGTTTATCTTAATAGAATTGGTTAAAGGAGATCTTTTTGGATTAAGACGAATTTTTACAAGTTGGTTGAGACTTTAAAAAAGCCAATTATCTGCTTACATAGGAAATCTCTTCTTGTTTTAATGAGAAAGTTGTATATCGAAACATGTGGCCAAACCTTAACAATTTTTACTTGTTTTAGTCTTTTCTTTGAATCAGGCAATTAGGAATGAATATATACATAGTCTTCGATCAACATGTTAGGCTTACTTTGTAATGGACTGAATGAATGTAGTTTGTTTGAATCAATACTCACTCCAAGGCTTACTTTGAAAATGCGTTGCGTTCTTCAGAGATTTTTCCCCTCTGAGTTTGGAAATGATGTGGATCGGGCCCATGCGGTTGAGCCAGCAAAATCAGATTTTGCCACTAAGGCGAAAATCCGCCGAATTATCGAAGCTGAAGGGATTCCATACACCTATGTCTCAAATAACTTTTTTGCTGGATACTTCCTTCCTACTCTAGGGCAATCAGGAGCCACAGCTCCTCCAAGAGAGAAAGTTATCATCTTAGGTGACGGGAACCATAAAGGTAAAAACATATTGCTGTTCCCAATTTTGTTATGAGTCAATTAAATTTTTGGATACATTTTCTTCAAATACTTACTCCAGTAGTCTTGAATGAGCATAAAATATAATTTTTACATAGTTGTAGTTAATCATTTACCATTTATATTGACATAATTGAGGCAACTCAGGATCTTATCTAAGTTCATTTACCCGTTTGGGTTTAACAGAGGTTGAATTCATTATATGGGAACAAAAGATATCGTATATAACACTAATATTTTTATTAAAATAAAAATCTGGTACTTTTTTATATAATGGAAATTTCAGTGTAGTTTATGATAATTTAGAATTGAGATGATTAAGTTTATGATAAATGTGTCCGACAAACCTCACTGGTTTCAACTTTTGAATAACAGCTGTCGTTAACAAGGAAGACGATATTGGCACCTATACCATTAAAGCTGTGGATGATCCAAGAACCTTGAACAAAATCCTCTACATCAAGCCTCCTGGCAACATCTACTGTTTCAATGATCTTGTGTCTTTGTGGGAGAAAAAGATTGGCAAAACTCTTGAGAGGATCTACGTTCCAGAGGACCAACTTCTTAAAAGCATCGAAGGTTAGCATTACAGTCGCTTCGTTTTTTGGTAAATTTTAGGAGGATATCTGCCATAGAAATGAATTGGTGATGGTGTTGATTGACCCTGATATTCTTTTCTTTTTTGAGAAAATGTTAAACTATTTTCATACATTGAATTACTTTTAGCAACACGTTTGAATTTGGGAGGACGACAAGTTTGATACTCAAATTGGTGGACTAGTAGAGGATTTAAACTTCTAACCTTTGGTTGTTTCCTTTGATATTCTTGCAGAGTCTGCTTTTCCAGTCAATTTGTTTTTATCAATTTATCACTCCGTTTTTGTGAATGGAGATCACACCAACTTTGAGATTGAACCATCGTTTGGAGTAGAGGCCTCCGAGCTTTACCCGGATGTCAAATATACTACTGTGGATGAGTACCTTGATCAGTTTGTTTGAATCCTTTACACAAACAGCAAAACTCGGAAATAAATTAATAGTTTGTCTCAGCTTCTGCGGCGTGAGATGCTGTAGTGGGTGTTTTTCCTTGTGCAATTTCAGTAAAGTTTTTAGAGGACTATGTTCTCCTGTAATAGTGATCATTTGAGTGGCAGCTTATAAAATTTTCTGAATTATACCTATTGGCTTTTTCTTTATTGTCCTGATACTCCACTGGCTTTTTCTTTGTTGTCCTGAAAAATTACCAGTGGATAATTCTATGAATGAGTTTTTTTTGTTTGGTATATTATTGACCACAACCCCTGCTGCGATTACCTAATTTAGCTCCCCTGTGCTTCGCCTTTGATTAGGTCCATCAAATACCTTTCGAGCAGAATCCGGTCTTAAGATACGTAACATCAGGGAAAATACTTATAAATTAGAAATTAATCAACATTTATTTGATCCGGGTAGTGGTCCCAAAAATACCTCATAAACTAAATACTAAATGCATATGAAAATAAAATAAAAAGCTTATCTAGAAAAGGTAAAACAAATAAAATAAAAAGCTTATCCAGACCCTACCCACCATAACAAATTAAAACAAAATTGGCAAAACAATTACCTGAAAGGGATAAGTCAAAGCAGCCATCAATTTTGACTTTGATCCCTATCAGCCTAAGCTCCAGCTTACTAATAAATTAGTGTATAACCCGGGACTGGGACTAATAAATTAGCGTATAATATGGGTTCTTGACATAAAGATTCATATAGAAAATATTTTTTTATATTATTTAATTATCAAAAAGATTTATGTTATGTATTTTTTTTTATGAATTATACATTTGAAATTGTGATTCGTGAAATTATGAGAAAAAAAAATGTACCATAATCAACTCAAAATTTATTACAGATTTAATTTCTTAAATTAACACTCAACCGCAATGCTCAAGCCTCGATGAAGAAAAAGAACTACAGAACAATTTTGCCCATTGCAGGAATGCACGCCAATCTACCTTCCTTTGTTTCCTTTCATTCCCTTTGCTGAACTCTTCATGTATCCTTTACCTTTTTTAGCCTTTGCATTCTTCCTCTTCTTACCCATTTTTCCTTTCTTGCTCGTTCCACGTGCCCTAGCATTCTTTTTCATCCGAGGATCGACAAGGACATTTTCCTTTCTAACCCTGACTTGAACTCCTTTCTTTGCAACGACATATTCCCTTTCAGGCCTTCGGGATGTCGCCTTCTTATTGATCTGTTCAATCATCTTACTCTTTTGAAGGATCAGATATGTCCGTCTGGTATGATATTTTAAATTATATATTTAAAATTAGTTGTGAAAGTATAGTACTTATATAAAATATCTAAAAGAGCTGTTCAATCATCATTTTTCAACTCTTTTCACTTGTTTGCCGGACTATATCATATATTTCATTCTTTTCGTATGGGTACTGATTGTTGATGCCAAAAATGTGCATGGATGAGCTAGAGGCCTAACTGCACCTGTACCTGCACAAAGAAATGAGGGTTATGGGGTAACCAGAGGGGTACCTCCGGAGATGCTCCGATGCTTAAGTTAGGATAAAGCAAACGTCTATGGAGACTTGTCGTGTCGTTCCTAGTGATGAAGGAAAAACTTGGGTTCCCGGAATGCATTCCTACCCCTTTTTATAGGGTTTTTAGGAGGCGGTCTTCTGCTTGGGGCGGCAATGATATGATGCCACAACTGGGCTGAATAATGATGCCTAAGAGGCCCATCTAGGCGGTTGAAGACCGCTCTTTTAGGGTTTTACCTTGTTGGTTGATCAGGAGCCGTCCAAGTCTAAGGGTGGTTCTGTGACCTGACATCTCAACTTGGTTAGGTGATGATGCCTAGGAGGCCCAACTAGGTGGCTGGAGACCGTTTGCTAGGGTTTTTGCCTTGTTGGCTCAACCAGGAACCGTTCAAGTATCGGGGGCAGTCTGTTGCCCTGACGGCTCAACATGGCTGGGGCATGATGGCCTGGAAGGCGGTGGTGACGTGGAGACCAACTGGGTCGACTGGGCTTTGAAGGGCGGTTTATGACCAGGGGCTGAGTTGTCCAATCCTGGGTCATCCTCGTGTCCTCTCGTGATCCGTTGCCAGGAGAAGCCACATGTTGTCCCCTTATTAGAAGGGTAGTTTTTGGCAGTATCACAAGCCCCCCACTTCCTTGAGTACAATTTATGTGCTTAAGGAAGTATTTGTATGATTCGTGCTATATTTCTGCAGTGTTTATTAACTCTCGTCTTGGAGTAATGGGCCGAGAGTCAATGGAACAATTTCTCTCGTCGGGCCTTTCAGAGAATGGGCAGAGGACTTGTGGAGCAATCCATCTCCTCGGCCATGAACACCTTGAGTCCGAGGACTTAAGGAGCAATCCATCTCCTCGGACCTTGAAGAAAGTGGGCCGAGGACTTGTGGAGCAATCCATCTCCTCGGCCAAGAATACCTGGAATCCGAGGACTAGAGGAGCAATCCATCTCCTCGGAACTTGAAGAGAGTGAGCCGAGGACTTGTGGAGAAATCCATCTCCTTGAACCTTGAAGAGAGTGGGTTGAGGACTTGTGGAGCAATCCATCTCCTCGGACCTTGAAGAGAATGGGCCGAGGACTTGTGGAGCAATCCATCTCCTTGGCCAAGAATACCTTGAGTCTGAGGACTTGTGGAGCAATCCATCTCCTCGGACCTTGAAGAGAGTGGGCCGAGGACTTGTGGAGCAATCCATCTCCTCGGCCAAGAATACCTTGAGTCTGAGGATTTGTGGAGCAATCCATTGATAAGTGCTTAAATATTCATATTTAAGCCCCTTAATTTACATGTGTTAAGCTCTTTGTCTATACGTTTTAGTCTGTTTTACTTCATTTTGTGTGTTTCACATGTTTTTATAGGTCTTGGAGAAAAAAGAAGCAGTTTTGGCACTTAAGGGAAGAAGCTTCGAAATCCTGGAGCAGCTTCTGATCAAAGTGCGATCGATCGCACTACTGCATGCGATCGTTCGCACACATGAAGGATCGAGCGCAAGACGCATGCGATCGAGCGCACATGTACGGTTGTGAACAGTAAACTGCAGAACCCTATTTTAGAAATAACCTTATTTTGGAAATAAAGGAGTTTTATGTTTTAGGAAAGTTTAGGAACACATAAGCCTTCTAGGACTACTCAAGCCCTATAAATACACCTGTAAAGCACACACAAATAATCACTTCTTCTATCTTTTACTTTTAGCTTGGAGAAGGAAACTATGGAGGAGAATTGACGACTCATCTCTCGGGTTTCTTCTTTCCTTTATTTTTATTATGTATACTTAACTTTTAGTAAGGGATTGGTTGAAGCCCTAATTATGTTTACTCAATAAATTTAGTATTGGTCCCTTTGCGATATTTATGTTGTGTTGCTTAACTTGATTAATATCTGCTTTTATTTAAATTCCTCACATGTATATGTCTGATCAATATGTGCATGTGGTATTTGTTTCTTGCAAATTACAATTTGTATCATTTTTTTGTCTTTTGTGCTTTTGGCCTTTAGCTAAGCAAAATGAGTTTGTTTGCATCAGCTATGAGATCACTCCACTATTAAGTTTTCATGTATTTTATAATTGAAAGATAATGAGTGGAAAATCATGAACTTGCACAGAACATGTGGAAATGCACATAATGACAAGAATATGCATAGAACATGCGATCACTATTAACTTTTCTACCCAATCCACTTGTTATATGCACAGAATATTTGGAAAAGTAAAAACTGTGTAAATCGTTTTGACATTACGCATTAAGCCAAAAAAAAAAAAACCAAAAACCAGCGCCGCAGCGCTGGTTCAATAAACGGCAATTTAATCAATCGCAAAAAATCACCAAAATTGAATATTTTTATACCAAAAAAAAATTATATTTTGAGATACAATTCACAGAGTAATTATACAATCTCATCAACATGGATTTATAGCAATTTTTTTTGTAAAACAATTTTTTACCCTAAACATACTTTATGGGAGAAAATTCAAGAAACTCAATTTTCATATGAATCTCAACAATTTAACATGAAATACTCTGATACCAATTGTTATAAATCTTGATACTAATACACAAATCATCGATGATACAACCAAAATCTTTTCATATTAAACTTGTCAAGAATTCATATATATATATATATATATATATATATATATATATATATATATATATATATATATATATATATATGAGTTAGAAACACAAACCAGAATCCATTGCAAGTAAGCATTACTGATCTTATTGTAATTCGGTTTCTATAGTAAATCGATCGCTTGCCAATTGCAAGCATAGAAATTTGGTATTTTCTCAACGCTAGCAATCTGTCCCTCAGGTATATTGATGGTGCTGCGGCGTTGGTCAAGAAATTTTTTTTTTTTAAGGATTTTGTTCCGAATTTTATGTTTAATGTTTTTTATGAATGAATTGAAGTATTATGTTGCCAAAGCAATCTCTAATATGTAAATTTATTTATTTTAAGACATGTAAACATGCTATTAATATGTGAAAATAATCGGCCCAAAGGAAGGTTATTTTTATATTGTTAATAGATTAAAATAGTTGTGAATATGTGACAAATAAATGTTACCATGCGAATAATGTGTCGGTCCAAAGAAATGCACATTATTTGGCAGGTTGGGTTGTCAATATTCATGAACTATATTTGAGATACCACTTACAAGTTGATATTTTTGTTCAAAGACTAAGTATTAATGTTGTGCTAGGTATCTTGTTATGGGCCCATATGCATGTGTATATGTATACAGTTTTGTTTTGATTCATATATACATGAGTTGTTACTAATTGTGTGCTTTTGTTCTTGTTTATAACAACATCGATTTCTGCTAACATCAACAACATTCTCGTGCTTAACGGCACGAATTTCAAGAAGTGGCAAGATCATGTTATGATCGTGCTCGAGTGCATGGAATTAGACTATGCATTGAGGGTTGATCGCCCCGCACCTTTGACCAGCGATAGTACCGCTGAGCAAAAGGTTGTATATGAAAAGTGGGAGCGAACAAACCGCATGAGCCTAATGATTATGAAGCACTCGATTCCAGATACCATCATGGGTTTTATTCCTGATGAAAATGATGCTAAGAAATTCTTCTCCCAAATAGCAGACCGATTTGCTGCAAACGAAAAAGTCGAGACAAGCACCATCTTGACTAAGCTTGTTTCAATGCAGTACAAGGGGAAGGGGAATATAAGAGAGTACATCATGGAGATGTCAAACCTTATGACAAGACTAAAGGCATTCAAGCTGGAATTGCCAGAAGTCATTTTGGTGCACTTAGTCTTGATCTCTCTTCCTATACAATTCAGTCCTTTCAAAATCAGTTACAATACTCAAAAGGAGAAATGGACTTTGAATGAGTTGATTGCTCAATGTGTCCAAGAGGAAGAGAGACTTAATCATGAAAATGTTGAAAGTGCTCATTTAGTATCAACTTATCAGGACCCCAGTTCCAGCAAGAAAAGAAAGAGGAACATTAAAGGAAAGGAAACTGTAGGGTCTGGAAATTCACAGCACAAAGGACAACAGAAATAAGATAAAGGTATAACTTGTTTCTTTTGCCACAAAGCTAGTCATGTGAAGAAAGACTGCACAAAATACGCCAAGTATGTGACCTGGCGTGAGAAGAAGGGTAAACTTCTAAACATTGTTTGTTCAGAAGTTAATTTGGCCTTAGTACCTAAGAATACTTGGTGGATAGATACAGGTGCAACTACTCACATAAGTGTTTCTATGCAGGGGTGCATATGGAGCCGAACGCCAACTGATGCTGAAAGATTCATCTATGTAGGAAATGGCGAAAGAGCTCCTATGGAGGCAGTTTGTTTATTTAGATTACAATTGGAATCTGGTTGTAATTTGGATTTGGATGAGACTTTTTATGTACCGTCTTTTAGACGGAATTTGGTTTCTATTTCATGTTTGGACAAATCAGGTTTTTCTTGTTCATTTGGAAATAGAAAGTTTAGTCTATTTCAGAATTCAAATTTGTTTGGTACCGATTCTTTAATTGATAATTTATATAAACTGGATATGATTGTCTCAAAAGAAAACGAATCTTTGCATACCAGTAATGTTGGTATTAAGCACAGATTAACAAATGAGAATTCATTAATGTTATAGTACAAGCGTTTATGACATATTTCTAAACAAAGAATTCAAAAACTTGTGTTAGAAGGAATTCTTGATCCCTTAGATTTGTCAGATTTTGAAGTCTACATTGAGTGCATTAAGGGAAAACAAACAAATGTTAAAAATAAATGTGCTAATAGGAGTATTAGTGTCTTAGAATTGATACATACGGATATTTGTGGTCTATTCCCTACAGCTTCTTGGAATGGACAATAATATTTTATCACTTTCATAGATGACTACTCCAGCTATAGCTATCTTTATTTAATTCATGAGAAGTCTCAATCTATAGACATGTTCAAGAATTTCAAAGCCAAATTTGAAAATCAATTATGCAAGAAAATTAAGGTTGTCAAATCCGACCGTGGAGGTGAATAGTACGGTAGATATGATGGATCAGGTGAACAACGTCCTAGACCCTTCGCCAAATTTTTGATGGAATGTGGGATCGTTCCTCAATACACCATGCCAAGGACTCCTAGTCAAAATGGTGTAGCTGAGAGATGAAACCGAACTTTAAAGGATATGGTAAGAAGTATGATTAGCCATTCTTATTTGCCAGAATAACTTTGGGGTGAAGCCATCAAGACTGCAATTTACATCCTGAACAGAGTTCCAAGTAAAGCAGTAGCTAAAACTCCATACAAGTTATGGACAGGAAAAAAGCCTAGCATTAGGCATTTGCATGTTTGGGGATGTCTAGCTGAGGCTTGACCTTATAAGCCAAATAAAAAGAAGCTAGACTCAAGGACCGTTAGCTGCTATTTTGTTGGATACTCTGAATGATCAAGGGGTTTCAAATTTTATGATTCCTCTAATAGATCATTTTTTGAAACGGGCAATGCCAATTTCATTGAGGATGTTGAGTTAAGTAGGAGAGGCCAACTCAGGCAAGTCAATTTTGAAGAGGAATGTGTTTACATTCCTGTTGTTGCAACTGAAAATGTTCAGGTATCCATACCTGATGTTATTCAAAATGCAAATCCGGAGATCCAATGCATTGATGACAAACCTAAATTGTTGCCTGCTCAAAATCAGGAACCGCCTGAGGTTCATCAAGAGGTACCTCAACAACCTCAAGTGGAAGTGCCATTAAAGAGATCCACTAGAGAAAGGAAAAACGCGATTTCGACTGATTATGTCGTGTATCTTCAGGAACATGAGTTTTATATGGGTCTGAAAGATGATCCGACTTCTTTTAGTCAAGTTACACAATGTCCTAATTCAGAAAAGTTGATTGAAGCCATGAAGGATGAGATGAAATCAATGGATGACAATGGTGTTTAGGACTTAGTAGAGTTGCCCAAAGGTGCAAAACCGATTGGTTGCAAATGGATATTTAAAACCAAACAGGATTCGAAAGGCAACATTGAAAGGTATAAGGCCCGCTTAGTCGCCAAAGGTTTCACTCAAAAGGAAGGCATTGATTATAAAAAAACTTTTTCACCGGTTTCGACGAAAGATTCTTTTAGAATCATTATGGCACTTGTAGCTCACTATGATTTGGAGCTACATCAAATGGACGTTAAAACAGTGTTTCTCAATGGAAACATTGAAGAAAAAATATACATGGCGCAACCGGAGAACTTTGAGTCCAAAGATTCAAAGCATCTTGTATGCAAGCTTAAAAAGTCCATTTACGGCTTAAAACAGGCATCCCAGCAATGGTATCAGAAATTTGATCAGGTGATTACATCCTTTGGATTTAAAGAAAACACTGTTGATCAGTGCATATATCTAAAGTTCAGTGGGAGCAAATTTATTATCCTGGTGGTATATGTAGACGACATTCTACTGGCAAGCAGCGATATAGGCTTATTGCATGAAACCAAGAGATTTCTATCAAGTAAATTTGAGATGAAAGATCTTGGTGATGTGTCCTTTGTTTTGGGTATACAGATCCATAGAGATCGTTCCAGAGGTATACTTGGACTGTCACAAAAGGCCTATATTGATAAAGTGCTAAATAGTTTTAGCATGAGTGGTTGTGCACCAGGAAACACACCCGTAGCAAAGAGTGATAAGTTCAGTTTGCTCCAATGTCCGAAAAATGAACTTGAGAAGAAGGAAATGGAGAAATATCCTTATGCTTCGGCTGTTGGAAGTCTCATGTATGCACAAGTGTGTACGCGATCGGACATTGCGCATTGTTGGAATGCTAGGCAGATATTTGAGTAACCCGGGTGTGGATCATTGGAAAGTAGCTAAACAGGTTATGAGATATCTACAGAGAACAAAAGCTCACATATTGAAGATCGGATCTTTTGGAGATCGTTGGGTATTCAGACTCTGATTTTGCTTGGTGTCTCGATAGCAGGAAATCCACTTCTGGCTATGTATTTATGTTAGCTGGAGGAGCTATATCATGGAAGAGTGTGAAACAGTCACTCATAGCTACTTCCACCATGGAGGCAGAGTTCATAGCTTGCCATGAGGCATCAAATCAGGGAATATGGCTGCGGAATTTTATCATTGGGCTGCGCACGGTTGATAGCATTGATAGACCATTAATGATTTATTGTGATAATAAGGCTGCTGAGTTGTATTCCAAGAACAACCGAAGCTCATCGAGGTCAAAACATACTGACATCAAGTTTCTGGTTGTCAAAGAGAGAGTCCAGAATTCTCAAGTGTCAATTGAGCATATCAGTACAAACTCTATGATTGCGGATCCGTTTACTAAAGGTTTGCCACCCATAGTGTTTCATGAGCATGTTGCTCACATGGGTGTTGTTCTTTTGGACCATATGTCCGTATAGTGGGAGTTTGTATTTGGCCTTTTACTTTTGCTTAATTGACATGGTTATGTTGATTACTCTATGATGACTTTAATTGCAGTTTTGCATTTAATATTTGAAAGTATTTCATATGATTCTTTTGAGTCATATGGAGGACTAATTGGAAATTGACATGTTTAAGATCATGTTTCATGTAATTTCCATGCTACACATCCATACTAGATCTATGTCGTTAATTGTGTTAGTGTTGTGACCATTGATGAGTCATGTTACGATAAATGTGATAAAGGCCGCTTTGATCTTACATTGATATGGTTAATGGACCAGATTATTGTTGGATATTTTGGTTTAGATAGCACAAATGAGCTCAATTAAGGTTATATTCATGTATAATATAAAGGATAACATATGTAACAAAAGTGGGAGATTGTTGAAATTTTGGGTTCAGATATGTTATAACATTGTATATGTAGATCCGTTATCTAATAAAGGACCCAATTAAGTGATATAATTTTTATAGGTCTCCAAAGTATCAAGGTTCTTTAGTATGGGCCACCTTATGTGTAGAAGCCCGATGTGGTATGAGTCTTTGTTAATGGGCCAAAGACCCAATGCACATGTATGAGGTAACTGTTAGGGTTATGGTCCCTAAGGCACATGGATATAAATAGACATCAGGGGAGGGTGTTTAACGTGTGTTAAATTTTTTATTGAAACAGACAGTTCTTCTCCCTCCCCACTAACATTCAGTTTATTGGTTCCCATACCAAAGGTGGTTATCCCTGTAGTATTAAAAGATAAACCCAAGAAAGCTTACTTGCAATGGATTTCGGTTTGTGTTTCTAACTCATCTTCTCAATATATATATATGAATTCTTGACAAGTTTAATATAAAAAGATCTTTGCTGTATCATTGATGATTTGTGTATTAGTATCAAGATTTATAACGGTTTCTCCCCCCAATTTCACGGCCTCTAGAGTTTTGTGTTATGTCTGACCTACCTCGTCTATTTCGTCTCAATATAAAAGCTTTTACTATTTGCCTCATGGTTGCCAACACAAATTCTAATAATTCTCTCAATCTCAAGTTGTTGATGGATAACAGAATTGGATTCTTAGATTCAAACGAGATCAGCCACAACAACTGCACTACAATAACAACAACAACGTCCAACACAGAAACTCCGCTCTCTAATTGCTCTCCAAAACATTTTTGAGGCTCCAGAGTTCGAATTCTACAGCGACACGAGATTGGTGCTTAGCTCGGACCGGAAGAGTTGGTGTAGGGGAAGAGATGATTCTTCTTATGATTTCGTATTTGGGTGAAGTTACGGTTTGAAAACAGGTAGGAAATTTGAGGATTTAAAGTTTACAAATTGAGGATTTAGGTTAGGTGCAGACGAGAGGGAAAAGAGAGAGGGGGTGATGAGAAAAAGCATTAGGGTAGGTTAGGTTTTGTTGCTTTAATTGAAGTAAGGGCAATTTGGACAATTTATATTCTCCATTAGGAGTTAACAGTTTCTGTGAGGTCAAATTTAATCAAGGTATGAAACAATCATTTCTAATACCACAAGTATATTTTTGTAATTATCCCTAAACTCAGGTATGAAACTGTAATTAACCAAAAAATTAATAATTATTAAAAGTGTCCAAAAATTCCTTCTGATTTAATGAAATTTTTATATATATAAAATTATTTATTATTCTTTTAGATATTTCATATAACTACAACACTTTCACAACTAATTTTAAAAATATAATTTAAAATATCATACAAGAGACATCAAAATGTAAGATGATTTATAAAAAGGCAACACCCCAAAGGCCTAAAAAGGAATTTGTTGTTGCAAAGAAAGGAGTTCAAGTCAGGGTTGGGAAGGGGGAAGTCCTTGTCGATCATCGGATGAAAAAGGATGCTAGAGCACGTGGAACGAGCAAGAACAGAAAAATGGGTAAGAAGGAGAAGAATGCAAAGGCTAAAAAAGGTAATAGATCCATGAAGGGTTCAGCAAACGGAATGAAAGGAAACAAAGGAAAGTAGATAGGAGTGCATGCCCGAAATGGGCAAAATTGACCTAAGCCTCCTGGGTCACTTTCGAATTTTCTTTTTTTCCTCCTCGTTAATATGCCAAATAAAAAAATTTAACTAAATCAAATCAAATCAAATCACTTGTTAATTTTCACGCTTTAATTGCTGCTTATTTGCAAAAAATCTCAAGAACTAAGCAGCTCAAACTGGAGTTTCAGGACAATAAAGAAAAAAGCCAATAGGTAATTCATAAAAGTTTATAAGCTGCCACTCATATTATCACTACAGGAGAACATAGTCCTCTACAAAATTCACTGAAATTGCACAAGGAAAAACACCCACTACAGCATCTCACGCTACAGAAGCTGAGTCAAACTATTAATTTATTTCCGAGTTCTGCTGTTTGTGTAAAGGATTCAAACAAATTGATCAAGGTACTCGTCCACAGTAGTATATTTGACATCCGGGTAAAGCTCAGAGGCCTCGACTCCAAACGATGGTTCAATCTCAAAGTTGGTGTGATCTCCATTCACAAAAACGGAGTGAAAAATTGATAAAAACAAATTGACTGGAAAAGCAGACTCTGCAAGAATATCAAAGGAAACAACCAAAGGTTAGAAGTTTAAATCCTCTACTAGTCCACCAATTTGAGTATCAAACTTGTCATCCTCCCAAATTCAAACATGTGTTGCTAAAAGTAATTCAATGTATGAAAATAGTTTTAGCATTTTCTCAAAAAAGAAAAGAATATCAGGGTCAATCAACACCATCACCAATTCATTTCTATGGGCAGATATCCTCCTAAAATTTACCAAAAAACAAAGCGACTGTAACACTAACCTTCGATGCTTTTAAGAAGTTGGTCCTCTGGCACGTAGTTCCTCTCAAGGGTTTTGCCAATCTTTTTCTCCCACAAAGACACAAGATCATTGAAAGAGTAGATGTTGCCAGGAGGCTTGATGTAGAGGATTTTGTTCAAGGTTCTTGGATCATCCACAGCTTTAATGGTATAGGTGCCAACATCGTCTTCCTTGTTAACGACCGCTGTTGTTCAAAAGATGAAACCAGTGAGGTTTGTCGGACACATTTATCATAAACTTAAATATCTCAATTCTAAATTTTTTCACTTGGACCTAGTAATTACACTGAAATTTCCATTATATTAAAAAGCACAAGATTTTTATTTTAATAAAAATATTAGTGTCATATACGATATCTTTTGTTCCCATATAATAAACTCAACCTCTGTTAAACGCAAACAGGCAAGTGAACTAGAAAGGATCCCGAGTTGCCTCAATTATGTCAATATAAATGGTAAATGATTAACTACAACTACGTAAAAATTATATTTTATGCTCATTCAAGACGACTGGAGTAAATATTTGAAGAAAATGTATCCAAAAATTTAATTGACTCATAACAAAATTCAGAACAGCAATATGTTTTTACCTTTATGGTTCCCGTCACCTAAGATGATAACTTTCTCTCTTGGAGGAGCTGTGGCTCCTGATTGCCCCAGAGTGGGAAGGAAGTATCCAGCAAAAAAGTTATTTGAGACATAGGTGTATGGAATCCCTTCAGCTTCGATAATTCGGCGGATTTTCGCCTTAGTGGCAAAATCTGATTTTGCTGGCTCAACCGCATGGGCCCGATCCACATCATTTCCAAACTCAGAGGGGAAAAATCTCTGAAGAACGCAAAGCATTTTCAAAGTAAGCCTTGGAGTGAGTATAATTCAAACAAACTACATTCATTCAGTCCATTACAAAGTAAGCCTAACATGTTGATCGAGGACTGTGTATATATATATTCATTCCTAATTGCCTGATTCAAAGAAAAGACTAAAACAAGTAAAAATTGTTAAGGTTTGGCTACATGTTTTGATATACAACTTTCTCATTAAAACAAGAAGAGATTTGCTATGTATGCAGATAATTGGGTTGTTAAAAGTATATAATTTAATTAACTATGTAGCATAAGAGTCCAACAAGGGTAAAACTTATTGCCCTCTAATTATAAGTTGAAATCTCAAATGATGGGAGGGTGATTAAAAAGCTGTAGAAGAACATAAGAAAGCTTGAGAAACATTTACAAAGCAAACAAATAAGATAAGAGAGAAAAGCCCTCTCATAGAACAAGACATGTCCCCCCTTAATTTATTCAAACAGAGCACCTAGATACAGTCAACTCTAAACTCTCCATATTGACCTAACTTGCTAGGTGAATTAGGAGAATAATTTTTTTTTTTCATATATTGATAAGTGTTGGCCCCAGTCTCAACCAACTTGTAAAAATTCGTCTTAATCCAAAAAGATCTCCTTTAGCCAATTATATTAAGATAACCATGGACCACTTTTCTTGTATCTAGCGGCCACCAACAATACAAGATTTTCCCAATTAAATATGAAGTTATCATTGTAGTTCTAGTTCTCCATTGTTCACTACTAATTTGATTCTATTTGTTAAGATCTTCAAGATTCAACACGGGAAATAAGTTGGTCACAAAAAACTATAGTCTATAATATAATCTTTCTTTCTCCAAAAGAAAAATAGACTGATAAGGTAATACATATAAAATATAATTAATTATCGATTTTACCTTAACATTTCCAGCTTCTTTAATGGCGGCAATGATCTTGACTTGATCCTGTAAGGCTGTGTGAGCTATAGTTGATATCACCACATCTACTTGCTTTATTGCCTTCAACAAACTCTCGTGATCGTTCACATCTCCCTTTAGTTAAAAAAAAAAAACAAACAAACACAAATGCTTTTAATCTGATCAGAACATAAAGAACAGTTCAAGCAGACGTTATAGACACCAGTTTGACTACTCAGAGAATCTTATCAATCTGTTCTGTTTGATCCGAGAGAAAATCAAGCAAAACAAAAAATTCCCAAAATTCTAGATTATTAAAAAAAAGCCTTAAAAATTCCCATAATTCTCTTGGTATCGACATTTTTCAGTAACCAAACAAGAAAACTCATTTTTCCCAATTTATTAAGAAAAGAAGAATGAAGAGAAAAGAAACAGAGCCTAATTAAGGAGCCACGATAAGATCGGAAAATGTCGGGAAGAGAAATAACGGAATACGTACGAGAACAAACTGGACGCCCAAGCTCTTGAAATTGTCGAAGATCTTCGATTTCGCGGGGTTAGAGAGACTCGACTCTCTCACGAGAGCGAACGTGGGGTGACCGGCTTTCACGCTCGCTTCCACGATAAATTTTCCGATGTATCCACTGCCGCCAATAAACAGGATCTTGCTTTTCGAGGCCATTTTCCGGTGAGATGAAGAGAGAGAGAATCAATGAAACGTGTGAGTAGGGAGATAAGCTTGAAAATGGAAGCTGTATGATATAATTGCTAGTCACCGTTCAGAACTACTTATAGGAAAAGAAAGAAGAGAACATCTAAAAATAGAATGACGGAAATACCCTTGTCGGCAATGCTTCCTAAGGGGTCCATCGCAAAGGCCGCCAACGTTTACTGGAAAGGAATTCAACCATTGTATGGAATTGATCAAACAAAACAGTTACCAGAAGCTAATAAAAAACAAAGAAAAGTAAAAGGGTTTTGTTTTATTGGGAAATTGGTATTTTCTCCATTATTGAATGGATATTTTATGGTTCCAGAATAAAGACTGGTCGTTGAAATTTACCATGAACAAGGAGAAGTCTGACCCAAAATCAAATAAAAATAAAAAGAAAAAGAAAAAGAGAGAAGTCTTTCTCTTTTTCACTTAGAAGTCTTACATAAACCCTATGTTTCTTCACCTTGAATACGTGAGGTCCAACTATTACAATTTCGAATTTGGATTTTTTGAAATCCAAAATGATTTCATATCGATTTAGTAAATTATCTTTGAAATTTTCAAAAACTTTAAAATATTTGAAAATTTTCATCAACTTTCACGATTAAATGTATAACTATTCAAGAAATTGACAAAAGTAGTTAATTTTGACTAAGACAAATTTTTCATTCAACAATTTCAAATTGAAATCAAATTGAGAATTCTCTTAGGATCCTTATTATGTGTCATTTACTAGTTTATATCTATATTATGTAGTTAATGTCTATTGATCCTATTAGGTTTGATATTTATAAGTTTATATATAACACTATTGAATTGTTCTATTACTTTTTCCCATAATTATGTTCTTATTCAAGATTTGAAGACGCAGAAGATAATTAATGGAGGGCATGAATCCAAAGATATTTATTATTTTGATCGTTTCCTATCACATGTTGTTTGCTCAATTGACGTGTCTCATTTCCAGCTTTACTATCTTCTTGGTCATCCATCTTTGGAGAAACTAAAAAAGTTAATCCAGACTTTGAATCATGTTTCATCTTTGGAGTGTGAGTCATGCCAGTTAGGTAAGCATCATCTTGTGTCATTTCCTTCTTGCATTAATAAATGTGTGTTTAATCCTTCTATGCTAGTACATTTTGATGTTTGGGGACCGAGTCGTGTATCTTCTAAACTTAGCCTTAGATATTTTGTTACTTTTGTGGATGATTATTCTAGGCTCACCTGACTTTATTTAATGACAGATCGTTCTGAGTTAATTTTTTATTTTTTGTGCCTTTTATGCTGAGCTGAAAACCCAATTTAATTCGTATGTTAAAATCTTTCGTAGTGATAATGCTCGTGACTATTTTTCAAATTCTTTTACTACTTTTATGACCAATTCTGGTATCATCCATGGGTTATCCTGCTCTCATACATCTTAACAAAATGAGATTGCAAAACGAAAAAAATCGTTATCTTTTAGATATTACTCGTACTCTTTTTATATTATATGCGTGTTCCTAAATTATTTTGGAATGATGTTATTCAAAATGCTTGTTACTTAATTAATTGTACAATGTCCTCTGTTCTTAATGGCAAATCCCTGCACTCTGTGTTATTTTCTAACGATACACTTTTTCATTTACCTCTTCGTATTTTTGGGTCAGTTTGTTTTGTTCATCAGCTTAGTCCAAGCATTGACAAACTTGTTCTTCGCTCTATTAAATGTATTTTCTAGGGTTATTCTCCCACACAAAAGGGTTATCAGTGTTTGTCGTTGAAAAGTTATTTTGTTAGTGCTGGTGTTACATTCTTTGAGACTACCCCATTTTATTCCGAGTCTCACTCTGTATTTGATCTAGCTGATTCCTTTTCGTTTTCATTACCTATTCCAATGCCCCTTACACTGTCAAATCCTCTTACTCTAGTTTCCCTTTCGTTAGTTCCTCCTCGATCGGCATCTCCACTACAAGTTTACACTCGTCTTTCAAAACCTTCAGTCTCGCTTGCTTCACCAATTACTTCCGCATTAACAGATCTGGATCCATCTTTAACTACCTCATATGAGGATTTGAAAGGGTAAGCATTTATTGTACTGCTCATCCTATTGCTAATTTTGTGTCTTATGATCATTTATCTCCTTCATACATTTCATTTTTAGCTTCAATCTCTACTATCTTTGTTCCAAATTCGGTTACAAAAGTTTTGTCTCATTCTGGGTAGAAAGCAGCTATGGAAGAAGAGACGCATGCCTTGAGAACTAATGATATATGGGAATCAGTTCCTCCCCCATCTAGGAAATCTGTCATTAGGCACCGAAAGTTGCTAGATCTCGTCATGTTACTTCTTTATTTCAGTGTAAATATGTTCTTGATATGTTGAGTGATATTAGAATGTTGGAGTGTAAGCCTATAGATAATCATATGGATCCCAACATAAAACTTACAGTTGATCAAGGTGAATTATTATCTGATCCAAGAAAGTATAAATAATTGGTTGGGAAATTGAATTATTTGACTATTACTATTCCAAATATTTCGTTTGCAGCAAGTGTAGTTAGTCAGTTTCTAGATGCTCCACAGATTAGTCATTAGGATGTTGTTATTCATATTTTGAGGTATCTGGAGAGTGCTCCTGGTCGTGGTTTACTTTATCAAAATCATGGTCATCCAGGGCCTCCTCAGCAGCAGCCCGAGTACGGGTCTCACCCTCCTTCACTAGGAGCTGCATAGCCCGAGCAGTATCATCTCTCTACTGCTCGGCCTCAGTTTTAGCATGGATAGTGGCATGCCTCTCTCAGATTGCCTCTGCATTAGCCAAGTTGGCCGCATCCTCTAACGCCCTCAGCTGTTGGACAGCCTCGCCTCCTCCAGCTGGAGCTGAGTCCGGCCTAGTAGCTCGGCTGTGTCCAGACAGCAGCGGGACGTGATGCCAAGAAGAACGCTCATCTGCAGTGAAGCAACTCAGTGTTAGTTACGAATAAAAGCATAAAGGAAATAAAAATGGATACCAAAGAGTCAGGAAGAGATGTCTTACCTGAGACGTGATCACCTCAACAGCAGAGCACAGAGCCTCGATTGGCCTCCTCGAAAGCTCCAAAAGATCACGGGGAGGGATCTCCATTATTGACCCTCATCTGTATTTTAATGATGACAGAACACAACTGTTATTATACTAACAGTGCAATCTAAGTGTAATAAGCAACAAAAGCATTCAACCAAGGATTAAGGTGCAAGAACTCAAACCGAATCAGACTTTCAAGTGAAAGACGGAAGAACTAGTATAGGTCGAAGGTATTAGAACAAAGTGTAAGTCTCACTTGTACATTGTAAAGATTGTCCAATGGCTCGCACACAGAGGTTTTTTAAACAGAACTTTTTAAACAAAAGGTTTTAAGTTAAACACTTTTTAAAACAGAAAAACTGAGTTGGAAGACAACCCAGTCGACTGGATACATATACCAGAAGACTGATATAAGGGACAGTGTGTCCCTAGTCAACTGGGTGAAATATACCAGTCGACTGGTGAAATGGACAGATAGTCCCTAGTCGACTGGTAAGATCAACCCAGTTGACTGGTACCACTGTAGCCTTAAAAATGAGATTTTTGTAGTGGACCCAGTCGACTGGTATCAAGACCCTGTCGACTGGTAGTTCAAAAAATATGACCATTGGGACTCGAAATCTGATCTTTTAAAGCCACAAACATTTCAAGTTAAAGTCCAACGGCCATATTAATACATGGCTATATAAACCCACTCTATTGAGCATTCAAAAGAGTGGTTGAGACATTGAAAAAGAGAAGAACACACACAATCAAGTCATTCATTCTTTGAAACTCAAAAAGCTTTGAAATATTAATGTTGAGCCATTCTTCAAGCTTTACTTTGAAAGAGGGACATTGCTCAGTTGTATAAGCTTTCATTTGCTGTATCTCTACCATTTAATTTACAGCATTTATTGTAAAGGGATTACTTCTGAAATGAAGGGGATTACTTCCGAGAGGAAGGGGTTTACTTCCCAGAGGAAAGGTATTACTTCTGAGAGGAAGGGGATTACTTCCGAGAGGAAAGGGATTGTACGGTTTGAGCAACACCCGTAAGTTGCTTGTGTTCGGTTTATGCAACACCCGTGAAGTTGCACGACTAAGTTTCTTAGTGGATTACTTCAAGGAGGTTCCTTGAAGAGAGTGGACATAGGGTCGGAACGAATCCGATATTGCCGAACCACTATAAACTGAGTTTGCATTCTCTATTCCTTAAACTCTTTATTTACAGCATATTACTTGTTTAATTGTCTGTTGGTTATATGCTTTTATAAACTTGAATTTATTCCGCAAAAGTTTTTAAAAACCTAATTCACCCCCTTCTTGGGTTGAAACCTCACTCTACAATTGGTATCAGAGCTTTGTTCTCAATTTTAGGCTTAATATCATTGAGTTGATCCGATGGCAGCAAATAGCTATTCTGAGGGACACTCATATACTAGGTCTTCTTTGTTCAATGGCTCCAACTATAACTATTGGAAAAACATAATGAAAATCTTTGTCGAATAACAAAATTATAATATGTGGAAAGTCATTGAAGAATGACCTAGAATTCCATCAAAGGAAATAGCTATTGGAGAAATCAATCATACAATGCCTAAACTCAAAACTGAGTACAATGATGAGGATTGTAGAATGATGTCTCTCAATAGTAGAGCCACAAGTATTTTATATTGTGCTTTAGATATATTTGAATACAATAAAATCTCTGCATATACTTCGGCTAAGGAGATATGGGATAAATTGCAAGTTACATATGAAAGAACTAGTGAGGTTAAAAAATCAAAAATCTGTATGCTAGTTTCTGAATATGAATCTTTTAGAATGTCTCCTAACAAAACAATTTCTCAAATGCACTCATGTTTCACAACTATTGTAAATGGACTTAAGCTTCTTGGTAGGAACATTGAGGAGTTTGAACTAACAAGAAAAATCTTGAGATTTTTGCCACCTACTTGGAAAGCAAAGAAGACGGTCATCACAGAGGCCAAAGATCTCGACAAACTTGATGTTGAGACACTTTTTAGGTCACTATTGACATATGAGATAGAAGAAATGACTCCCAGTGTCAATGATGATGAGAAGAAGAAGAAGGTAATTACTCCCAAAGCTTCTTCGAGCAACAAAGAAATGGAATCGAAAGAAGAAGCGGAGAGCAGCGAAGATGATGGTGAAATGGCCTTAATCACTAAACGGTTTCATAGGTTCTTGAAGAAAAGCAAGAAACCTTACACAAAGGATCCCACCTCAAAAAGGGAACCGCTTATGTGTTATGGCTGCAAGAAGCCTGGTCACATCAGGGCTGACTGTATGGTTTCAAACAAACCATACAAGAGCTTCAACAAGAAAGTCATGACAGCAACCACATGGAGTGATGACGAAGAAGAAAAATCCTTGGACAACGAGGTCGGATACGAGGAGATTGCCAACCTATGTCTTATGGCAATCGATGATGAAAACGAGGTATCATATTCTCCTTCTTCTAAGAATAACATTATCACTAGTAGTGAAGAACTGTTAGAAGTCATAAACGAAATGCATGATGAACTGAAGAAATTCGATTATAGGAACTCAACTCTTAAGAAAGAGGTATCATCTCTTTCTAAAGAGATGATAAGTCTTAGAGAAGAAAAAGATAAACTATCTTCATTACTTTATGATGCTTCTCAAGATTTCCTCAAAGATGAAAATGAGAATTTAAAGAATAAGATATTAGAATTGAATAGCACTATATCTAGGCTTATGCTTGGAAAAGAAAAGCTTGATGAAGTGCTCTTTTGCCAAAGATTAAGTTGAGGAAAATCCGGGTTAGGATACTCTCCATTGGGCAAACAAAAATCAAAAGAGACCTTATTCATTAAAGCCCCATGTGTGAATGAAGCCTCTACTTCAAAGACTTCTAGCAAGGTTAAAAGCACTCCCTCTATAAATGCTAGCAAGTCTAGAAACTCTAATTCTAATACATATATAAAAGTAAAGAATCCTAGAAATACTCATGCTTATATGTATGCTCATACACATTCTAGGAATAATCATCATGTAGATTCTATAAACAAGATGTATAATCAGAATATGCACAATGCGCAACCTAAAAGTTAACATCATCCTAGAAATAGTGTGCATACAAGCATGTATCCTAGAAATTATCATCATACATTTTCTGGAAATAACATGCATATTCATATTCCTCACAATAGAAATATGTATCCTAGGAACTCATATCCTAAGCATAATAGGTATGCACATCTAAGATATCCTAGAAATTTCAATAACTACAATCCTAGGATTGTGCATTATCAACATGTTTATAGATCACTATATGCTGTTAAGAAAGCATGGGTCCCAAAAGGAACCGTATTTTCAAGAACTAACCCTAAAGGACCCAAGAAATTCTGGGTACCTAAAAGTGCAATCGAATATCCTTGTGTGATGTAGATATGTCTTCACACCAAGGAGAAAGGTAACTGTTGGTATCTTGATAGTGGATGCTCAAAACACATGACCGGTGATAAAAGTGTATTCAATGAGCTAACTCTAAGGGATGGTGGATTTGTCACCATTGGAGACAACACAAAAATAAAGATCATCGGGCATGGAAAAGTTGGTAATGATTTCTCAACCAAAGATAATATATTGCTAGTACAAGGCCTTAAGCCAAATTTACTGAGTATTAGTCAACTTTGTGACAAAGGCAACAAAGTCACATTTGAGACCTCTCATTGTTTAGTTATAGACATCAAGAGTAATAAGATCAAATTTGTTTGCCATAGATATGAAAATGTCTATATAGTTGATTTGAAATCCATGTATTTCGAAAATGAAAAATGTTTTCCTGCCATGAGTGAAAATCCATGGCTATGGCATAGAAGGCTTGATCATGTGAACATGAACTTGCTGAAAATCATTTCAAGAAAAGATTTAGTCATTGGACTTCCTAAAATCAATTTTGAAAAAGATAAAGTATGTGATACTTGTCAAATGGGAAAACAAATTAGAATTTCTTTTAAATCAAAGAATGTAGTATCAACTACTAGACCTTTGGAACTTTTGCATATGGACTTATTTGGTCTAATTAGTACCATTAGTCTAGGTGGCCATCAATATACTCTTGTTATTGTTGATGACTATTCAAGATATACCTTTGTTATTTTTATTACTTACAAGTATGAAGCTTTCAAAGGATTTGAAAACTTTTGCAAAAAGGTTCAAAATGAAAAAGGAATTTGTATTTCAAGCATAAGAAGTGATCATGGAAAAAAATTTAAAAACCAAAGCTTTTCAAGATTTTGTGATGAAAATGGAATTGATCACAACTTTTCAGCTTCTAGAACTCCTCAACAAAATGGAGTTGTTGAGAGGAAAAACAGAGTTCTAGAAGAATTTTCAAGAACAATGCTTTGTGAAAATAGCTTACCAAAATACTTTTGGGCTGAAGCTGTGAACACTTCTTGCTATATCTTAAATAGAATTTTAATTAGGCCTATGCTTGATAAAACTCCATATGAACTATAGAAAGGTAGAGAGCCGAATATCTCATATTTTCGTACATTTGTTTGCAAATGTTTCATCCTAAATAACAATAAAACTAACTTGGGTAAATTTGACTCTAAGACCGATGAAGGGATATTTTTAGGGTATTCAACATCTAGTAAGGCTTATAGAGTTTTCAACAAGAGAACTCTAGTGGTAGAAGAATCCGTACATGTAACTCTTGATGAGTCTAAGCCAATTAGTAGTAGAGAAGTTTCCTTTAATGATGATGCAGATTTTATTCCAAGAACGGAAACTCCTACTCCCAATGTTGACCCAAATGAGAGTCCACCTCAAGAAAATGAAGAGATGAAAACTCACAATTTAGACCAACCATCTACAAACCAACAAGAGGATAGTCTTCCCAAAGATTGGAGGTATGTAAATTATCACCAAATTGATCAAGTGATTGGTGATCCTTCATAAGGGGTAAGAACTCGCTCTTCTATTAGAAATATTTGCAATTATGTAGTTTATTTGTCTCAAATAGAACCTAAGAGATTTATAGAAGCTGAAAAGGATAATGATTGGATTATTGCAATGCAAGAAGAAATAAATCAATTTGAGAGAAACAATGTTTGGAATCTAGTTCCAAGACCAAAGAATCATTCAATAATTGGAACTAAATGGGTATATAGAAATAAGATGGATGAAAATGGAATAGTAACTAGAAACAACACTAGACAAGTTGCTAAGGGATATAATCAACAAGAAGGAATAGACTTTGACGAGACCTATGCTCCCGTAGCTAGATTAGAAGCTATTCAAATGTTATTAGCCTTTGCATGCTTTAATAAGTTCAAGTTATTTCAAATGGATGTAAAAAGTGTTTTTTTAAATGGCTTTATAGAAGAAGAGGTTTATGTTGAGCAATCTCTTGGATTTGAAAATCATAGTCTTCCAAATCATGTCTACAATCTTTCTAAAGCTCTATATGGGTTGAAGCAAGCTCCAAGGGCATGGTATGAAAGACTAAGTAAATTTTTGATTGAAAATGATTTTGTAAGAGGTAGAATAGACACAACTCTCTTCACAAAAACTCACAAAAATGACACTTTGATAGTTCAAATATATGTTGATGATATTATATTTGGTGCTACTAATGAATCTATGTGTCAAGAGTTTGCAAAGTGCATGCAAGGTAAATTTGAAATGAGCATGATGGGAGAGCTTACCTACTTCCTTGGACTTCAAATCAAACAACTAAAAGGAGGCATCTTCATTAATTAATCAAAGTACACTAAGGACCTACTAAAGAGGTTCGGGATGGAAAGCTCAAAGCCACTTGGAACACCTATGAGCACTTCTACAAAACTTGATCTTGATGGGTTGAAACCTCAGTCTACACCTATGATCAAGTGCTCCCGCACCACCCGGTGGTGCGCAAAAATGGAATCGTCAACCTTCTGGGCCCAGCTGGGCTTGAAGATCGTAGACCCGTAGGCGGCACCCCGAGAAGGGTCGGGAGCAGCAGAGGGCGTCGGGGCCACGGAAGCCATCGGGACTACAGAAGTAATGGGAGCAGTCCTCGGCTCGAGGGAGCGTCACGGAGGACTCTCCAGGTTGATCGAGGTCGGGGATTGGCCTCGAGGCCTCTTCTGGGCTCTCGACCCAGAAACTTGCTGCTTATCGACCGCAACAGCTCGTCTTCTCTCCAGGGTGAGCTTCCTCGCATGCTCTCTCGCCCTGGTCGTCGCCTCTATCTCTGCCCAAACAAAAACAGAAGAAAAGCTTAAGTACTGAGTCTAAGGTGACAAATAAAGCGAAAGCAAAATAAACTACGAGTCTAAAATAAACTATAAGGTATAGGGTTACCACTCTCAATGGAGGGCTCGGATCGAGGGGGCACAGGCCACGCCTTGTCAGTTCTTCGTTCTTGTAGAGAACCTCCACATTCAACGATGCGGCCACCATCGAGTTTATGTTCTCTTGCTCGCGAGGAAGAAGACTGGGCTTCTTACACTTCCCTTCCCGGTCCAAGCTCCACTAGAGGGGAAGACTGAAGCTTTTCGCAACCCGAACGAAGAAAAAGTTCTTCTTCCACCTCTTGATCGAGGATAGAGTCTTTTTCACTAGCCTTCTTCTGGCCCATGTACTGACGACTACCCACCCAGCTTGGCTATGTCTGCTAATCTAGAAGTAGGCCTTAAACATATCCATATTCATCAACCCACCCACTTCTGAGCAGAAAATGATAAAGATCATTATCAGTCGTACAAAGTTCACCACTAGCTGACACAACACTATATCAAAGTAGTGTAAAACGACACAAAAAAAGGGTGAATAGGAAACCGAAACCCTGCCCTCATGTGGTGTTCGTACACACACAGTTTGTAGGGCGCACGGTTCAGGATGACGTCACAAGCCCTCTCCCCTGCCCTTATGTGACCAGCCGAAGGGTGTACTCGCACAGGATACGGTACGACTTTCAGATCACCTCCAAGTCCTCTCTCAGCTGGCTGGGGATCGTGTTGGCCGCATACTCCTATTCCTCCCTCTCATCCACGGCCGAGGCCCCCCTTGATATCAGCCAGAACCTCATCCGTCTTATCCCCAAAAGAGGAATCCTCTTCATACTCCTCTACTGTAGGGATATAGGCACCATTGCCAAGGGCCCCTCCCTTACTAGGGTCACACTCCTAGAGGAGGACGTGGTCGACCCCGACTCTTTGATACTACCACCACCATTGTCACTACAACTACTCCTACTATTATCACTACCATTATCACTACTAAGCTGGTCTCAGTATGTATCAAATGAAGACATATTTAAAAGAAAATGTGGACGAACTCACCAAAGTCTGAGGGTTTCGGACTCTAACTCCCCTTACAAATTGAACTCTTCAGAAAGTCCCTCCTCTATGACCCTCCAAATGCCACGTCAACCGAGCACTCACACCACTAACCGAGCCTAGATTGTTCACCAAACCCGAACCACCAGAAGGTATCGATGTACCAGAACTTCGAATATTCAGGACGAAGACTCTGAAAATTGAGGATAAAAGCTCTTAGGAATTTGGGATGAGGACGAAAGCTCTCAGGGATTTAGGAGGAGGACGAAAGCTCTCAAAAATTTTGAACAAAGTTGAAGGCTCTCAAAGAAATCTCTCTAAACTCACCGAAAGTTGAAGTGGGGAAGAATGGGAGCAAATGCCTCCTTATATAGGAAAAGGGGGGCATAACGAGCGAGGACATTCAATGAAGAAATGGATGAGGAAGTGACGCTTCAGGAGCTCGACGCAACTTTCACTCTCCTAAAGAGTCCGCCACAACAAACTAGGCAGTACATGATCAGGCCTAGGGGACGCTTCATTCCCCTAGGCATCGTTCCCCCCTAGGCATCGTTTTAAGTTCCTAAGCACACCGGCTCATTTCCCCAGAGAATTCAAATCATTAACGAACTCTGCCACTGTTGCAAAAATGGCTGCTAGCATTTAATGAGTGCTGACATAAAGCCACGTGTCAAATAAAGCCCAGAAACGTTCTTTAAAAACTCAAAACACAAGAAGCCTAAGAGTCTCCTTGAAAATCAAAAAAACCTCTCCAAGTCCGAGCATATGGATTGCTCCACACATACTCAGCCTACTTGCTCCAAGTTCGAGTAGAAGGATTGCTCCCCACATGCTCGGACACATGTCTCCAAGGCCAAACAGATGGATTGCTCCACACATGCTCGGCCCACTTGCTCCAAGTCCGAGCAGATGGATTGTTCTCCACATGCTCGGACACATGTCTCCAAAGCCGAGCAGATGGATTTCTCCACACATGCTTAGACAAATATCTCCAAGGCTGAGCAGATGGATTGCTCAACACATGCTTAGCCCATTGGCTCCAAGTCCAAGCAAATGGATTGCTCCCCACATGCTCGGACACATGTCTCCAAATCCGAGCAGATGGATTGCTCTACACATGCTCGGCCTACTAGCTCCAAATCCGAGCAGATGGATTGGTCCACACATGCTCGGATATATCTCTCCAAGGCCGAGCAGATGGATTGCTCCACACATGCTCGGCCCACTTACTCCAAGTCTGAGCAGATGAATTGCTCCCCACATGCTCGGACACATGTCTCCAAAGCTGAGTAGATGGATTGCTCACATATGCTCGGACACATGTCTCCAAGGCCGAGTAGATGGATTGCTCCACACATACTCGGCCCACTTGCTCCAATACCGAGCAGATAAATTGATCCACATATGCTGGGACACATGTCTCTAAGGCCGAGCAGATGGATTGTTCCACACATGCTGGGTCCACTTGCTCTAAGTCCGAGCAGATGGATTGCTCCACATATGCTCAACACTGTCAAAAAGCTCGGCACATATCCCCACTAAACCAAAAACTAAGCCCTGCAAAACTTCTTTAAGCATATAAATATACTCAATGAAGTGGGGAGGCCTCTGATATGGCTCAAAAAACATACACCCAATAGAGATGCAACATATGGACATTCCAAGCCAAAACAGCTGAGCAACACGCAGATAACACAGGTTCACCCAGCTGGACCCCAGGTCATCACTGCCCTCCACGTCATCACTGCCCTTGGCACAAGAGCTGTCTTATAAGTTTACAAACCCTAACCAAGAGAACGAGATAAGACATGCGGACGATCCTGGACAGTAAAACCGGGCCTCGTGGACATCATCGCTCATCCAGCAGGAACTCCATATCACCACCGCCCTGGACAAAAAGGCCGCCTCAAAACCCTATAAAAAGACTCAGATGCATATTTCAAAAGGATCTACCCTAGGCTTAAAAACACAATAAAAAAGCACTGTCATTCCTCTACCACGTACTCCGAACTAACAAAAGCTTTAGAGCATCCTCAGAGGCATCCCTTCCGGCAACCCCCTAGTTTACCTTTACTCTCTTATACAGGTTTTCTCCAAGGCCCGGCCTCCAACTTAGCAAACACATTTTTGGCATCAACACTTTTATTCTTCACTAGACAATCTTGGCTTTCTTCTTCTTCTCGACAAAACCTTTATCTCCACTTGAAAATCTTCCTATCATTAATGGTTCATTGAAGAAAAAAAAATTAAGTCAACTAATAATTAGTTTAGATTTACAGAATTAATGGATGACATAGAGCATGCCTCGTATTGTTGGTTATTTATATGTTGCAGTTGTAGTGTGCAAAACAGTGTTGCCTTTTATGTCCTTCCAGCTCAGTATTTCCTTTTCCAAATTATGGGCATCTTTGTAACAAAACCTCTGAAGCCACCCCACTATGACTATAAGAGCTTGAGCCCTATTTATACTTACTGTGATATGCAGAGCAGTATCACCTCGAAGAGTCACATCTTTGATGCAATAAGGGCAAGACTTGAGAAACTGTACCAAAAGGTCAATGTCTCTTAGTTCAACTATCTTATGCAGAGGAGTTATATACGTTCTCTCCCATTGACACGAACAAGGTTTTTATCTACTTGTATGAGCCAAAGAACCATCTGGGTCTTCCTATTTAATTTGCAAAGCAAGGTGAATGGGGATAAATCCTGATGGGTTCAGCTTCCTAGCAAAAGATGGCTTCAAGTTCATCATATCCATTGCAAATTCAGTCTGCCCTGCAGCTGTAGCTATGTGTAAAGGAGTTTTGATGAATGGTTTCTCACCCATTCCTTCCAAAATACGTTAATTCCTCTGGATTATTGTATATAATTCACCAATATTTCCTTCTTGAGCAGGGGCTCTCAAATGATCAGTGATACTGCTAAAAACTACCCTTCTAATAAGGGGACAACATGTGGCTTCTCCTGGCAACGGATCACGAGAGGACACGAGGATGACCCAAGATTGGACAACACAGCCCCTGGTCATAAACTACCCTTCAAAACCCAGTCGCCCCAGTTGGTCTCCACGTCACTACCACCTTCCAGGCTATAATGCCCCAGCCATGTTGAGCCATCAGGGCAACAGACTGCCCTCGATACTTGAACGGTTCTTGGTTGGGCCAACAAGGCAAAAGCCCTAGCAAACGGTCTCCAGCCACCTAGTTGGGCCTCCTAAGCATCATCACCCAACCAAGTTGAAATGTCAGGTCACAGAACCGCCCTTAGACTTGGACGGCTCCTGATTAACCAACAAGGTAAAACTCTAAAAGAACGGTCTCCAACCGCCTAGATGGGCCTCTTAAGCATCATTATTTAGCCCAGTTGTGGCATCATATCATTGCCGCCCCAAGCAGAAGACCGCCTCCTAAAAACCCTATAAAAAGGGGCAGGTATGCATTACGGGAACCCAAGTTTTTTCTTCACCACTAGGAACAACGCGACAAGTCTCCATAGACGTTTGCTTTATCCTAACTTAAGCATCGGAGCATCTCCCGAGGTACTCCTCCGGCGACCCTATAGCCCTCATTTCTTTGTGCAGGTACAGGTACAATTTAGCCTCCAACTCACCCATGCACATTTTTGGCATCAACGGATTGGCGCCATTTGTGGGAAACCACATCTTTCGCTAGTAGTAACAGCAAAGAAACACATAGAACTCATTTGTTGTCATGCCATCCAAAACCCCCGCAAGGGACCGTAACGAAGGAATAATGAGGTCTGACGTAAGTTCTTCGGTCGACTCGGAGGCCCAACCTAACGTAGTCACTCTCCAGGCCCAATTCGTAGAACTCTCAAAACCGGTGGCCGACTTAGCCGCTGAAGTCCGTGGAAGAGCCCAGCATGCACCACCCCCACCTTTGCAGCCGAAACCAAGTCCTCATGGTTCTGCCTGCCAACCCCCAGTTGAGGACTACTCGGTGACCGCACCACCCCCGCCTCGCGTGGCTAGGTCTGGGGGAAGTCCTTCGTCTAGAAACGGAGAAGGTATCTGCAAACGGATCGGGGACATAGAGGAACGAATCAATGAGGCGTTCAGGGGACGTGGCCACAACATTGTAGACGAACTCGATGTACATGACCCATCTTTCGCCCAGGAGGTTCTCAAAGCCCCTCTCCCACTGAACTTTCGCATGCCACAAATCAAACCATATGATGGCTCAACTGACTCTTTGGATCACCTCCAACACTACTGAATGACCATGACCCTCCACAGACACTTCGACCTTGTGATATGTAGAGTATTTCCCTTAACTCTAGAAAAGGCAGCTGGAACGTGGTATGCCCGTTTGAAACCCAGATGTATTCATACCTTCAAAGAGTTGAGCTACGCCTTCGTCTCTCATTTCATCAGTAGCAAGGGACTGAAGAAAACCTTGGAGTCATTATTCAACATTGTCCAGCTAAAAGGCAAAAAAATCTGGGCTTATATTTTGAGGTTCAACGCCGCCGCCTGGGAGATCCCAGACCTTGATCCCGATGTCCAGTTGCTGGCATTCAAAAATGGGCTAAGATCAAGGGCCTTCAGTTCAAAACTAACCAGACGCCCACCCGAAGATATGAGCGAAATTTTGGCTCGCGCCGAAAAATACATGCTAGCAGAAGATGACCAGGCGTTCCACAGAGAGCGAAAGGGAGATGTGGAAAGAAGGAAGAGAGGTCCTACTAGTCCGTGTTGTGAGCCGGTGAAGCGACCATTCCGTGACGAAAGATCTAGAGCCCTAAGGTCTTTCGATAATGGAACTCGAACTCTCAGGACCTTCGAAACCAACTCCAAGACCTCGGGGTCATCCGACAATTACACTCCATTAAATGCATCTAGGACTAACGTCTTAATGCAAATCCATGACAGGGGTCTCCTACAGTGGCCCCCAAGGCCACCAAACCTCAATCCTGACTGAAACACCTGGTGTAGATTCCACAGAAACTACGACCATGATACCGAAGAATACAAAGCTTTAAAAAACCAAATCGAGGCCCTCATTAATAGAGGGTATTTAAAAAAGTTCACTGGACCACGAATGGAAAGATTTGAGGAGCGCCCCCAAAGAAGTCCTGAACGCCCCCTCGAGCGAAACAGGCCTGCACGACCAGTCTAGAAAAACCCCGAGCCAAACCACGGGGAACCAAGTCAGAAAAGAGCAGAGGCTCCCACAGCAAAAATCATTAAGACTATTTACGGAGGGCCCGTAGCTGGGGGCAGATCTAGTAATAGTGGGAAGGCTTACGCCAGGTCGATAGCTTCTGTTTCTGGGCCCTGTAAACGGCACAAAACGGGTGAAATTATTTCCTTTTCAGATGAAGATTTACAAGGGATTCAGACTCCTCACGACAATGCCATCGTAATTTCCCTCCTCGTGGCCAATCATAAGATTAGGCGAGTTCTGGTCAATAACGGGAGCTCAGCCGACATTTTATTCTATGATGTTTTTCGACAAATGCAACTGGAAGACTCCCAATTAGAGTCAGTCTCTACCCCACTCTATGGCTTCTTGGGAGGACCAGTCTTTATAGAGGGCAGTATAACCCTTCCAGGGACTGCAGGGATGGCCCTCCGGGCGAAAACTATGCAAATTACTTTTTTGATCGTCCGACAGCCGTCGTCCTACAACATGATACTCAGGCGACCAACACTGAATAAACTTCGAGCCGTCATCTCCACCCATCATCTCAAAATTAAATTTCCCACTGATAAAGGAGTAGGTGAAATCAAAGGAGATCAACAAGTCTCAAGGTCCTCTTATCTCAGCGCAGTATGAGAAGGCAAGAAAGCAGAAACTCTCCCACATGAGTTGGATGACCTTAGAGATGAAGGAAGCCCCCCAAAGGGCCAACCAATGAAAGAATTAACTGTTGTCCCCCTCAGCGAAGGCAGCACCCGAACCATTCAAATTGGCTCAAACCTACCGGAAACCCTCAAGGAGTCCTTGCTCACCCTCATCTAGGCAAACCAAGATCTATTTGCTTGGATAGCTGCTGATATGCCCGGAATCAGCCCAGATGTTATAGTCCACAGATTGAGTGTGGATCCAAACCACAAACCATTCATCCAAAAGAAAAGGTCAGTCACCCCATAGCGACAGGCAGCCGTTCGAGCCGAAGTAGACAAATTTCTTTCAGTCAAGTTCATCCGGGAAGTAAGTTATCAAGATTGGGTATATAATGTTGTGATGGTAAAGAAGGCAAATGGCAAGTGGCGGATTTGCATTGATTTCTCGGACCTCAATAAAGCCTGTCCAAAAGATAGCTTTCCATTACCGAGGATCGATCAAATTGTCGATGCAATGTCAGGACATGAGTTGCTAACCTTCATGGATGCCTATTCAGGGTATAACCAGATCCTCATGCACCGACCAGACTGAGAAAAAACGGTGTTCATTACAGAACAATGACTCTACTGCTACGGGGTCATGCCTTTCGGTTTAAAAAATGTCGGGGCCACCTACCAGAGGCTATTGAACAAAATTTTCCAAAAACAGATAAGGTGGAATATGGAAGAATATGTCGATGACATGCTGGTTAAAAGCATCAAGGCCTATAACCACGAGGATGATCTACAAGAAACTTTTGATGTCCTTCATCATCACCGAATGAAGTTAAACCCCACTAAGTGTGCTTTCGGAGTCACTGAAGGGAAATTTCTGGGGTTTATAGTCACTCACAAAGGCATAGAAGCACACCCAAAAAAAATATATGCCATTCTCACCAAGAACCCGCCACAGACCATAAGAGAAGTCCAACTACTCACTGAAAGAATAGCAGCTTTAAGTCGGTTCATGTCAAAATCAGTCGGGAAGTGTCTCCCCTTCTTTAAAGCCATCCGAAAAAAACAAAGATTTTGCTTGGTCTTCTGATTGTCAGGAAGCATTCACAGATTTGAAAAGATATCTGGGTGCACCCCCCGTTCTCACCAAACCCATGGCTGGAGAAGAAATCTTCTCATATCTCTCGGTTGGACCTGAAATAGTGGCTTCCATTCTAATTCAGGAGGAGGAAAGAATACAGAAACCGGTGTACTATGTAAGTCAGGTGCTCCATGATGCCGAAATACGGTATCTACCTGTGGAAAAAATGGCGTATGCTCTCTTGATCTCAGCCTGGAAGCTTCAGCCTTACTTTCAAGCACACACCATCACTCTCTTCACCAACCAACCCCTTCGGCAAGTACTCCACAAACCTGATGTTTTCGGCAGAATGGTTAAATGTTCAATAGAACTTGGCAAGTTCGACATTCGTTACCGACCTCGGGTAGCTATAAAAGCCCAAGCCTTAGCCGATTTTATCATGGAAACCACTCTACCACCATCAGAAGAACCATCTCAGACAAGTTAAGAGCTAAATATGTTCCCGCAATGGACTCTCCATGTCGACGGCTCATCCACCGACACTAGAAGTGGAGCCGGACTCATCATAAGCGGCACGGACAACTTCACCATTAAATACGCCTTGAGGTTCGAGTTTAAAGCATCTAACAACGAGGCCGAATACGAGGCTCTACTCGCAGGCATGAAGTTAGCCCAGGTGCTTTCCGTAAAAATTCTAAATGCCTACAGCGATTCTCAATTGGTAGTGAACCAGATCAACGGAGAGTTCGAGGCCCGAGGGGAAAGAATCACTCGTTATCTTGTAAAAGCCAAAGCACTGGCTGAGCAGTTCGAAGTATTCTGTATTAACCAAATTCCATGGGCCAAGAATTCGAAAACTGACGCCTTAGCCCGTCTCGCGTCATCCTGCCCATTCGAACCAAGGTGAGCAGTTTACCTCGAAAAACTTGTCACGCCCAGCATCGCCGAAATCATGGTATTACCAGTGGATGGTCAAGAAACATGGATGAGTCCTCTTCTCGAGTATCTGCGTAATGGTAAGCTTCCGGGTAACAAACATGAATGGTCATGTCTCGGGCAGCACAGTACGCTATCTTGGATGGTCAGTTGTATAAAAGAGGTCTCACAATGTCCTACTTGAAATGCCTCGATCCAACCAAAGCTAACTATGCTCTCCGAGAAGTCCATGAGGGAATATGTGGAAATCACCTTGGAGAAAGGGCCTTGGCATTCAAGATCCTCCGCCAGGGGTACTATTGGCCTAAAATGAGGGAAAAAGCCATGGAGCTGGTTAAAAAATGTAAAAGCTGCCAACAGTTCGCCTTCATCTCACATCGACCAGCGACTCTCTTCAAACCAATCGTCAGTCCGCTTCCCTTTGCTATGTGGGGAATGGACCTTCTCGGACCTTTCCCCAGAGCAACCGGCCAGTGGAAATATCTCATAGTGGTAATCAACTATTTTACAAAGTGGGTAGAAGCCGAGCCCTTGGCCAGTATTATCGATCATCAAGCCCGAGGTTTCGTTTGAAAGTCGATCGTGTGTCGTTTCGGAGTACCTCGAGTATTGGTAACTGATAATGGCAAATAGTTTGACAGTGTTCGGTTCAAAACATTCTGCGAGGAATTGCATATCGAGCATCGCTTCTCCTCGGTGGGATACCCCTAAGCTAATAGGCAAGCTGAGGTCACCAACTGAACGCTCCTCCAAGGCATCAAGAGGAGACTAGACGCAGCAGACAAATAGTGGACAAGCCATTTGCCCAACATACTTTGGGCCTATCGAACTACAGCTCGAGCACCAACCGGGGAAACCCCTTTTTTCATGACCTTTGGGTCGGAGGCCGTAATTTCCTTGGAGATAGGAGTACCCTCGTTTCGGATATAGAGCTTCGAAGAACGGAGCAATGAAGAAGCCTTGGGTATGAACGCTGATCTCCTCGACGAGGCCCGGGACAAAGCCCAAATCCGAGTAGTAGCCTATCAACAGCGTGCTGCTAGGTATTTCAATTCAAAAGTAAGAGGAAGACATTTTTTGCTCCATAACCTTGTCCTAAGGAAAAACGAAGTATCCCGGCCTCGAGAATCAGGGAAGTTGGTCCCGACCTGGGAAGGACCGTATCGAATCAAAAAGGGATGCCGCCCTGGTTCTTTTGAACTCGAGGAACTAAACGGGAAGCCCGTCCTCCACACTTGGAATGCAGAACATCTCCGACGTTTTTACCAATAAAACGCTCCCTAAAGATAGCATAAGTATAAGAACTGTAACAAGTATGGACTCATATGTAAGCAAGTCTCGTTTGATAATAAGGAACTTTCGTTAGTTTTTTAAACAAAATATGTCAAAGGAAAAATGGGCACTAACGGCCTCAGAGTACATGACAACAAAACAAAAATTCTGGCCAGGCCAGATCAAAGTACACTATGGCGAACCTCTCTCAATCCGAGCCCGGATGCTCTCCTCCAGGGGCAGGGGACCCTGTGCCTGAACGATCTCCGTGTCCCCTGGCCTGGTCCTGTTCCTTGGTGTGCTCTTCATTCGAGGCCAGCATCTCCTCATCCTCGGACCCCAGCAGGTCCAAACCAGAAAAATCAAGCTCCGGGTACATGGCCTCAGCCTTCGCCTTGGCATCCCTGAAACCCGTAAGGTACTGCTGGCCGCCCTCGGAAACCACGGCCAGATTATAGGCCTCCGAACTCTGGAAATTCGCTAGGGCCTCCTCAATAGTCGCCCGAGTACGAGCCTCAGCCTCCTCCATAGTGGCATGAAGGTGAGCCTCAGCCTCATCCATCGCAGCGCGAAGGCGAGCCTCGGTCTCCTCAGCAGTGGCCCGTGCACGGGTTTCGGCTTCAGCCCTAGCCAGGTTGGCAGAATCCAATGAAGCCTGCACCTGGCGAAGGGCCTCTGTCTTCTCCTCCAGCTGACGCTGAGTACGACCAAAGAAGTCGGTTGTCTCCATGCAACGCTGAGTGGCCACTCTTATGAGGACGCCCATCTAAAACCAGACGAGGAATGTTAGATAAAGACTCTGTGAAATCAAAAAAACTGAAAGTAATGTTAAAAGAAAAGAGCTTACCTAGGACACCAACGCCTCAGTAACTGCGCAGAGGGAGTCTGTGGTTTTTCTGCCCAGCTCAGCAACGTCCCGATGAGGAGTGCCCTTGAGAAGATGTTCCCTCGCCACCCAAGGATGTGCGAAGACGGAATCATCCATCCTCAGAGCCCAGTTGGGCATGAAGATCGGGGCCTCAGAAGCGACCCCTTGGCTGGCGTCGGGGACAGCTGAGGGCCCAACGGTCGCTGGGATTGACGGAGCGGCACTAGAGACTGGGGTGGCCTCGGACTGGGAGGGCTGCCTCGAGGGAGTTTCGAGGTCGATTGTGGCTGGGGGCGATGCCCGAGGCCTCTTTTTAGTTTGCGATC
Organism: Bretschneidera sinensis; assembly: GCA_023935145.1. NCBI lineage: Eukaryota > Viridiplantae > Streptophyta > Magnoliopsida > Brassicales > Akaniaceae > Bretschneidera > Bretschneidera sinensis. Next base: position 95,766,073 of record CM043704.1, read on the forward strand.
CCGAGGCGATCTTTTTCCCGGGTCGGGCCGCTCTTCTCTCCTCCAATGCTAGTTTCTTAGCATGTTCACGGGCATGGGTAGCTGCCTCCATCTCTGCTCAAGCAATGTAAACAAAAGAAAATTACATAAGTATGAATTACAGGAATACGATGCAAGTAAAAAAGAAAAATAAAGGAAGCAAAAGGAAAAAAAAACTAAAGCCTTTACCACTCTCAAGCGAAGGCTCGGGGCACAAAGAATAGAGGCCTCGCCGGGCAAGTTTCTCATTGTCGTAGAGGACTCTGACATCCAAAGGTGAAACCACCATGGCATTCACCGTTTCCTGCTCATACGGAAGAAGGCCTGCCTTCTTGCATTTCCCGGTGCGATCCATACTCCACGCACGAGGTAGGCCAAAGTCCTCGGCAGATTGGATGAAAAAAAAGTTCTTTTTCCACCTCTTGAAAGATAAAGGAGTCTTCTTCAGCAACCTCCTCCTCGGTTGGGTACTAAAAACTACCCATCCGGTCTGGCCATGCCGACTGATTAGGAAATAGGCCTTAAATATATCCATAGTCATCGGCCTGCCCACTTCCAAGCATACACAGATAAAGGTCATGATCAGCCGTAACGAGTTAGGCACCAGCTGACACAGCGCTATATCAAAGCACTGAAGAATAGTACAAAAATAGGGGTGAAAGGGAAACCGAAGCCCGACCTGTATGTGATGCTCATACACGCAGAGCTCAAAAGGGGCTCGGTCAGAGAGGACGTCACAGGTCCTTTCCCTCACCTTGGCCAGCTGGAAGGGCGTACTCGCTTGGGATGCGGTATGTTTTCCTAATTACCTCTAAGTCATCCTCCCTCAGTTGACTAGGGTTCTCATTGGCTATATAGTTCCACTCCTCTCTCTCCTCTCCAGCCGAAGTCTCTTGAACATCAGTCAACGCCCTAAGTGTTTCATCCCCCGGACGAGGAATCCTCTTCGTACTCCCTCCCCACTTCTAAAGAAACATATGGCACCAGTGCCATAACGTCTGCCCTCAGCACAGCCATCACGGGGGTCTTCACCCCAGACGAGGACCAGGATGTCTCTACTTCCTCGGAACTACCACCACTCGTATCATCTACACTACTCCTACCGTTCTCACTACTAATAGGCCTATCGCGATAAGTATCAAACGAAGAAGACATGATTAAAAATAAAAGACAAACGAACTCACTAAAGTCCAAAGGATTCGGACTTAAGCTCCTCCTAAACGTCTGATGTTTGTCGAAGAGCACTCCCTCTTCACGACCTCGAAATGCCGCGATCACTCAAAACCCTAGCACCAAAACTCCCCGCAACGTTGGGACAGAAGATGAAGACTCACAAAGCAGACGCGCTTGGACAAGAAAAATGGTTCCTCTTTTAAAGACGAGGACGGAGACTCTCAAGAAAAGGCAGGACGAGGCTAAGGGCTCTCAGGAAATTTCTCTCTAAAACAGTGAGGTTTGAAATAAGTAAGGAAGAAAGGAAAGCGAAAACCCCCTCATATAGGAAAGGGGTCACGGCCAACGAGGACCATTTAATGCAATCACAAAAGCCGAGGGGACTCTTTAGAGTCCCAAAGCAACCTTCACACTTCCCCAAGGGACGTTACGTCCCCCGAGGTGGCCGCCGTTTTCCTAAAAATGGCTGTTTAAAATTCCAAGGGAAAATCATCATTTCCTATGCCTTGTTGTTTACGCAAAGAAAGCCATGTGTCACTTCAGCCACCGTTTTAACATCGATCACTTTCCCATAGCTCCACGAGTCCTCGGCCCATTCTCTTTGAGGTTCGAGGAGATGGATTGCTCCACAAGTCCTCAGACTCAACGTATCATTGGTCGAGGAGATGGATTGCTCCACAAGTCCTCGGCCCATTCTCTTCAAGGTCCGAGGAGATAGATTGCTCCACAAGTCCTCGGCCCACTCTCTTCAGGGTCCGAGGAGACGGATTTCTCCTCTAGTCCTCGGATTCCAGGTATTCTTGGCCGAGGAGATGGATTACTCCACAAGTCCTTGGCCCACTCTCTTCACGGTCCGAGGAGATGGATTACTCCACGAGTCCTTGGACTCCAGGTATTCTTGGCCGAGGAGATGGATTGCTCCATAAGTCCTCGGCCCACTCTCTTCAAGGTCCGAGGAGATGGATTGCTCCACCAGTCCTCGGACTCAAGGTATTCTTGGCCGAGGAGATGGATTGCTCCACAAGTCCTCGGCCCATTCTCTTCAAGGTCCGAAGAGATGGATTGCTCCACAAGTCCTCGGACTCAAGGTATTCTTGGCCGAGGAGATGGATTGCTCTACAAGTCCTCGGCCCACTCTCTTCAAGGTCTGAGGAGATGGATTACTCAACAAGTCCTCGGCCCACTCTCTTCAAGGTCCGAGGAGATGGATTACTCCACAAGTCCTCAGACTCAAGGTATTCTTAGCTGAGGAGATGGATTGCTCCACAAGTCCTCGGCCCATTCTCTTCAAGGTCCGAGGAGATGGATTGCTCCACAAGTCCTCGGCCCACTCTCTTCAATGTCCGAGGAGATGGATGTTGTGCATTTATTTACCTAAATAAATAAGTAAATAATCGCACTCGTTTTACTTGCAAGTGCACAAGGTCAACAGTGTAGTATAGTGTGCGAATGCAAGATCATCTCCACAGGGATTGGTGAATTTTGATTTTGAATTATATTCACAATGTAATAGAAATAATAAAAGAGTTGATTTTGATAAAGATAAAATAATAAGGATAAAGGCGTATGGACTTGATATCCACCACTAATCATGCTACCACAACAAAACAGTATGCCAATACTTTATTCATGTCATGAATACCTAATGTTTGTCAACCTAAGGGCATGGTATCTACTCCTTAAGCTATTGATCTCCCTAAGCAATGAGTTAGGCATGGTATCTACTCTAACTCTTTTCTCTCTCAAGGGATTCAACCTGGTGTATGCTGAGTTGTTCCTTAAGAGAGCATAGGATCTGTGGAAATCGACAACCACACGGGACCTAGGGCATAGTATCTACTCCTGGTTTCCCATGTTGATTAACCCAAGAATCCGGTGTGGATATCTTTTGTTGCTAATGTCACCCAGGACTCGGTCATCCAAATTGATCTAACTAACAAGTCCATACCACATGCACATATTGATCAGACATATACATATGAGGAATTTAAATAAAAGCAGGTATTAATCAAGTTAAGCAACACAACATAAATATCGCAAAGGCGCCAATACTAAATTTATTGAGTAAACATAATTAGGGCTTCAACCAAGCCCTTACTAAAAGTTAAGTATACATAATAAAAATAAAGGCAAGAAAAAACCCGAGAGAAGAGTCATCAATTCTCCTCCATAGTTTCCTTCTCCAAGCTAAAAATAAAAGATAAAAGAAGTGATTAAAAGAAATAATTATTTGTGTGTGCTTTGCAGGTGTATTTATAGGGCTTGAGTAGTCCTAGAAGGCTCATGAGTTCCTAAACTTTCCTAAAACACAAAACTCTTTTATTTCCAAAATAGGGTTATTTCCAAAATGGGGTTATTTCTAACATAAGGTTCTGTAGTTTACTGTTCACGCCTGTACATGTGCGCTCAATCGCATGTATCTTGCACTCGATCCTTCATGTGTGCGAACGATCGTATATGCGCTCGATCGCATGCAGTAGTGCGATCAATCGCACTTTGATCAGAAGCTGCTCCAGGATTTCCAGGCTTCTTCCCTTAAGTGCCAAAATTGCTTCCTTTTTCTCGAAGGCCTATAGAAACATGTGAAACACACAAAATGAAGTAAAACAGACTAAAACATATAGACAAAGAGCTTAACACATGTAAATTAAAGGGCTTAAATATGAATATTTAAGCACTTATCACACCCCCAAACTTACATATTGCTAGTCCCTTAGCAATACAAAACTAAAAACTAAATGAAGAACAAAATTTAAAGATAAATTCACTTCCATGATACTCAAAGATTTGGGTTGCACAGAAAACTATGATAACAGTTCATGAGTAAGCTTAAAATAAAAACAACTTTTTGTATTGAAAAAGGATTTTCCAAAGTTCATGTTACTTACCTAAGGTTGGCTTAAGGCATCGTAAGTTTGATTTGTGTGTGATGAATTAGCACATATAAAATGGGGCTTCCACATAATTTTAGTGTATAGGGTTTCAATGCCCAAACCTTTATCGAATTCCTTATCAAATAGAACAAAAATGACATAATACTTGTTTCTTCTTTCTTTTTTTTCTTTCATCATGCGATCTTTGCCATGTTGAGTTCCATCGAGCTTTCTATTTGACTCTTGTAACGAGTGTTTAGCTAATGACTCCCAAACCAGATGGTTTTAGGGCATTAGGTGTAAATACACCCCTAAGGACTTACTAACTCGAATCAAAAAGGCTACGGAACTAACAGGTTTTAATGCTTCTAAATGAAATTCCCACCTTTGACGTGAACACTCAATGCTTACTGAGGCAAGAGGCCCAGTTACTTAGTGGAAAGCTTTTTGATCATTTTTTTGCATGACGAATATATTTATTTATTTATTTTTCTTATGCCAAAGTGTTATTTTCAACAAGTTATCCGATTACAGTTAGATTATGGAAACATATACAAGAGAATTATATGTCATACCCCACACAAATGCGTGTTAAATGTGCTCGTGCAAATTTGGATCAAACTCATGAATTCTTAGGTGTCTTGAGGTAGGTAACTAAACTTTGTAAAATTCCCATTGCAAGACTATGTGTTCTAACTTTTAAGCTTACTAATGAAGTGTTATCAAATTTTTAAATCAACCAAAATTTTTGTTTACCAAAAGAACATGCATTTATCTTCCTAAAAAAAAACTGAGACTTAGTGTGTGCATGTGTTTCAAGTGCGTGTGTGATAGTATCTAGTATCTCCCACTACCCCCAAACTTAAAATACACATTGTCCCCAACGTGTGTGGCATGGAAAGATCTGACCTGAGAGATGGAGAACTAGGTTGCTTGCTTTGCTTGTAACATGCCCCCAAACTTGAACTGGATGCACGCACTAAGTACCGGACAAATAAAAATAAACATTGTTCCGGAAAACAAGAAATATAAATACTAGATATGTAAATATAAATATAAATAAAAGAAAAATACTAAAATGAAAAGGATAAGTCTGGGGTGCCTCCCATGAGCGCTAAGTTTAACGTCTTCAGCCGGACCAGGCCTTATTTTTTCCCAAAAGTAAGAGTGGCAGCAGCTAGCATAGGAAGTGTCTTATTCTCTCCCATATAAGCATAAGGTAAGTGCTCTGGTAACTGCTTGAATTCCAAGTTAGGTGCCTGTACAATAAAAGGGAGAAAAGTAGTATTAGAAAGCATAAGAATGTCAAATGGATCGGTGTACTTACTTGGATGATTTGGAGAGGCCTCTAGGAAGTGCACAATTTCAATGATGTCATCAGTAACATCCTCACATTCAGGCTTGAATTCCGATCTTGTGACACTATAGGTATAAGCAGTTTCTAATAGATCAACATGATGGGTTGGAAAAGCTTGCTCAACAACACCTTGCTCTTATTCACTTAGTTGTTTAGTCAATTGCCCCACTTGTACTTCCAATCTTTGAATAGCTTGCTCATGCCTTGCATTTATTTGTCTTTGCTCAGTCATAAATTGCTCTTGTAAGGTAATCACTTGTTGTTGTTGAATGACCAATTCCCTCACAATGCTTTCTAGGTCACTCTCTCTTGATTCTGGAACTGATTGAGCTGCTTGTTGGAAGTTCCTTTGCTGCCCTTGAAAGTTCAAGGCATTTTGATTGTTCCATGCGAAGTTGGAGTGGTTCTGCCATCCAGGGTTGTAGGTATATGCATATGCATTGTTCAGTCCCTCATAATTTGCTTGCTCTTGATCTTCATATAAATATAAAGGGCAACTTTCAGTAGTGTGATCAAAATGAGAACATATAGCACATACCTAGAGTTGTGTAGCTCGTGGTCGAGGTGGGATGCTCTGAGCAGTCATGGCTTCTATAAGCATATCTAGCTTCCTCTCTATAGCAGCTAGATAAGCATAACTAGCTTCCATCATTGGTGCTTCTCCCTTGGATGAATTAGTAAAAACAGCTTCAGTGCAGCAGTTCAACACTGTTGCTCGGGGTAGCTTCTGCCTCAAATGCGATCGATCGCACTAAGGAGTGCGCTCGATCGCAGAGGTGTGCTCGATCTCACTTGAGCTTGCACTCGAGTGCAAGGCCAGAAACAACGCTACCACATACCTGAAAAAAGCAAAAAACAAAAAGAAGAAGTAAAACTAAAAAAAAAAAATTAGATTTTAAATAAAAATAAAATAGGACAGGATAATAAACTAAAACAAAATAAAATAAAAACTAACGAAAATAATTTCAAAAAGAAATTTAGCACAATCCCCAGCAATGGCAACAAAAACTTGTTGCGCATTTATTTACCTAAATAAATAAGTAAATAATCGCACTCGTTTTACTTGCAAGTGCACAAGGTCAACAGTGTAGTATAGTGTGCGAATGCAAGATCATCTCCACCGGGATTGGTGAATTTCGATTTAGAATTATATTTACAATGTAATAGAAATAATAAAAGAGTTGATTTTGATAAAGATAAAATAATAAGGATAAAGGTGTAGGGACTTGATATCCACCACTAATCATGCTACCACAACAAAACAGTATGCCAATGCTTTATTCATGTCATGAATACCTAATGTTTGTCAACCTAAGGGCATGGTATCTACTCCTTAAGCTATTGATCTCCCTAAGCAATGAGTTAGGCATGGTATCTACTCTAACTCTTTTCTCTCTCAATGGATTCAACCTGGTGTATGCTGAGTTGTTCCTTAAGAGAGCATAGGATCTGTGGAAATCGACAACCACACGGGACCTAGGGCATAGTATTTACTCCTGGTTGACCCAAACGACCAAAGTAGCAATTGAAAAGTAGAGGAATATAGGACCACTGTCTCCAGTAGAGTGTTCGAACGTTTAAGTGTTAAGGTTTCAAATTCATGAGGGCAATTATAAATTTTAGATGAGGAAAATCTATAAACTTTCATAAAATTAATTAATTTTTCAAAAATCAAGTGGGGGCAGCTGCCCCCACTGTCCCTACCTTGCATCTGCCCCGGGCAGTGAGATGACAAAATATGTTTTTTGAACCATTAAAATTTAAATTTTGATTTTGGTAAAACTTAATTAATTACTAATTGTGTTAGAATAAGTTGGGGTACAAAACATAGATTCATCAAAGCTATTCTTAGGGTGTTTTAGACAAATTGTGTTTTTAAACGCATGAAAAAACATATATGTGGTATTGGAAATGACTATTTCATGCTTGAGGTTTGTTGTTAACATTACAGAAACATACCTCCGTTACTGAACCTGTTAGTCAAGTGTGAAAATTTTGGTCAAATTCACCACATACAAAGCACATCAGAGTAGGACAATTTTGAGATAGATGCCCTATCTAATTACATCTATAGAAAACTCTTGTCTCTCGATCATACATCAGATTACCACTTCCCCTTGGTGGCATACTTACTCATCTACCATAACTTTCAGTTCCCATAGCATGTTTCTCAAATCTAAGGGTCCCACCAATATTACTCTAAGCTACAGGAGCAACAAATCTTTCTTGCCTCTGACTCTACATTACAGTTCCATGTGATAAGGAATGCCCCATTTAGGATGGTCTCCCACCCTGCACACTTATACTACTACCATCTCTGGTTCCCTCAAATCTAGACCTCTTCGGCCAATCTCTTCTTCCTCTAAACTCTATCACATCTTTCTCAATCTGTAATGCTTTATCCACCATTATAGCATAATTCACAATACCCATATAAGAAAATTTAGTTTGAATTTCATAGTGTAACCCGTCTAAAAATCTCTTACATTTCATCTCCTTCGTATTTACTGACTCGAGTACAAACCTCAACTGGGCTATAAATCTACTATCATACTCAGCCATAGATAAAGTATTCTGCCTTAAATGAATAAAATTTCTCTCCTGCTGTACTCGAAACGTATCTGGAAAATACTTCGTAAAGAACACATCCTTAAACTTACACCAAGTTAAGGGTTGATCTACCTGTGTACTCAATCTAGGCAGAATATCCTCCCACCATTGAGAAGCCTCACCTTCCAACTTAAATGAAGAAAAAGCAACCTTCTGCCTATCTATTACTAGTAAGACTTTGAAATATATTTCAACATGTTTAATCCATTGCTCAGCCTCAATAGGATTTACAGATCCTCTAAAAGAATGAGGTTTAAATTTAATAAATATCACAAAACAATCTTTTTGCATCTCATGTGCAAACACACCTTGTCCCTCACAAACCTCTTGTCTCACCACATCAGGTTATGTTCTAGCCCTTTCCTCTAGTCTCCTATGTAAATTATCAGCCTTTTCTTCTGCAGCATTCACTCTCTCTATAGCATGATCAAGAACTTCTCTCAATTCATCCCTCCTAATATCAGATTCTCTTCCACCTCTACTAGTACCAGCTATACTAGCAACATGTTCCCTTGCATGAACCACAGACTCGACCTCACTCTCAGCTTCAGCTCTTCTAAATATTGGGGGTCTACCACGTCCTCTTTAGTTCAGTACTCTACCTCTAGCTCTAGCACGTCCACGTGTCATCCTCAGACTCTGCATTAAAATATAGTTTATTTAAATCTTTCACTTCTTTAAATTTTTATGAAGTCAAAAGAATTATAAAACTTAATGCTCTAATACCAAAATTGTAACAACCCATCCCGAGTTGGCCACCCCCGAGACGATATCGTCATATTTTGAAACCCCAGCACAACACATATATGCAACAATATAAAAACATACATCAACAAAAAATATATATTCATCAACCCTCAACCCTCAACATAGGAGTTACATTATTAATATCCCATTTGAAACAATATATACAACATATTATGCATGAATATCTATAAAAAAAAATTCATTACTCTAAGGATATGGACCACAGGACTTACAGATAATAACCCAGTCTGAATCTCAGCTCACAAATTTATCTGTCCTGCCCGCTACCTGAAATTATTTAACAATGAGGAGTGAGCTTCACAAGCTCGGTAAATTAAATTTACTAGAAGTACTCGATTTTTATACTTATAGTTATATTCATTCATTGTTAAATCAACATAATTAACCATCTATCTCTTCTCACATTCTAATTCAATCATTTATCAATTTCTCTTAATAAATAAATTATCAGGCTATCCTTTTTCAATACATATATCTCATATATTTTATCAATTTAATATCATCATAAAGTTTACATCATACAAACAATCAATAATATAATTATTTATTATGTCATCCGTTATATTTATCTATCATCAAAATTGTCTCATTATGAGACACACCTATTTATCAATCATTTAATAATCAAAACTGATTCTTTAGTATCTTGGGCCTTAATAATTAATTTTTAAAATAAATATAATGCATGAATTTAAATTTTCTTTATTTCTTTCTCATCGAATCATTTCATATTATCATCTAGGAACGTTTTCCCACATGTCGACATGTTTTAGCTAGACTAGCTACCTTCTTGGTCTTCTCAGCTAGACTAGTTGTCTTCCTGGTCTTCTCAGCAAGACCAACTGCCTTCCTGGTCTTCCCTTTTATGCATATGAGCAATAACATACAATCAAGCATACATCAAAGCATTAAATTCAACTATCTAGCTCTTTCTCAAAATTATTATTTTTATCATATTTATTAAATTGTCTCCTCATATATCAAATCAATTTTTCAATCATATTTTCAGAAATTTCATATAACTTCTCAGTATATTTTTCATTAATCCATCCTTTTTAAAATATAAATTCTTATATAATTAATATTCAATATGCTATTTAATCTCTAATCAATTATCATACAGAACAGAAAATACATCATTAAATCATTATAGTTCAACAATTTATTCAAATATCATAAATTCATATTTTTATTGATCTCGATTACTAAAAGTAAATCAAACTCACCACGTAACACTTAAAGCTACCCGTAGATCATCTCCTTGTCTTTCTTGCTCCTTTCAGCAATTTCAAGAATTTACTAATCTCCAACACCTAATCATAAACTTTCATAAATCTTACTATTTCATAACTTAATTCAAACAATATAATTATTTAGTTATGAGCCTTATTGAAAATTTACCTCAAATATGATAAAATCTTGCTATTGTAATTGGATGATTGTACTATATCTAATATTGAAAAAATTTTCTTTATAACTTTTTGCTAACAAATTTGAATTGAAGAAAGAAGGAAAACCATGAAAGTTTTGAAAGAAAAAAAAATGGATGTTTATAAGCCTTTAGAGACAAATATAAGCTTTGCAAAAAAAAAAAAGTTATTCTCCATCGCTTCACTGTTCAGTTTTTTTTTTTTTTTTTGCGCTTCACCACTCAGGGACTATTTTTTTTCGTCGCTTCAAGTGAAGTCTGTGATGTTTTTTTAAATACAATTTACATATTTTTCATTGGTTATTTACAATTTTGCTATCTTTTAAAATTTACAGTTTTGCTTATACATAATTACAGTTTTGCCATTACCATTTAAAAATCAATTTTTCATCTTTTCTTCCTTCCAAAAATTTTATAAAATTTATTGAGAAATATAAAAAAAAAAATTGTATTTTCTTCCAAAAAAATTAATTATTTTCTCCAACTCCAGTCAATATTTTCTTCAAAATTCTTTCATTTTAACTTCAAATTTCAAAAAAAAAAAAATTAGTATTTTCTTCTTCAAAAATTTCTAACTCTTTTCGACAAAATTTTCAATATTATCTTTCACATTAATACAAAATATTTCATCAGTGGATTATTTAATTCAATATAATATATGTAAAATTACTTCATTACCCTTATTTTATGAACACGAGTTTTACAGTTGTATTCTGGAGGACTATTCGTCTGTAACCGATAGTAAACTTGTTTATACAAATGGGGACAAATAAAACCTTAAATACAGTGATTAATTCATCCTCTAAGTCTTGATTCTCATATTCTGTTCACATTGAAAAAAAATTTACAACAATTTTAAGGCTTTATTTCTGTCAAACAAAATGGAGACAAAATCATTCAAAGTGATGAATTAAGACTTTGTCAAGCTAGGCATATTTGATGGAAATAATTTCAGCCGGTGACAAAGACAAGATTATGTTCTTGCTTACTGCGTTGAAAATTTCCTATATAATGGATTCTAATCTACAACCCATTCTTGATGATCCAATACCTAAGGAAGGAGAGCAGTCTCAAATAGTTGTGATCGAACAACTATAGAAAGAAATAAGAAAAGAGAGGAGATCGCTTGTACGATCTGTTCACTGACATCAAATTTGTGAAATCAAGTTTTGATTTATTTCCTACGAAACCAAAAGGTACGCTTGAAATTTTATTTTTTTCTGCGGACTTGTTTACACAAACATTAAAGTGAAGATGGCTTGTGATTTTAAAGAGACTAAAATTTAAGTTTGCATGCATATATAAGAGATAAGGTTTAACCATAAAAACTTTTGATTGCAATAGTAATTTTGAACCATTGCAAATGAAGCGGTTGGCAATAAAAGTTCATTTGAAAATATAAGATTTCCTTTAAGATCTTGTTTTATTTATCATGGCTGTTCTGATACACTTTACATAAAGGGAAAGATAATTTTCTTTTGTATACAGTGGTATGCAAATTTAATTATTTTGAAAACGAAAGTGGATATGGAATACATTTGAGGATGGCAATAACATGTCAATTTATTTGGTTTGATTTGTTAAAGCTGCGATGCCATTTGTCTTGCATGCATTTAAATTTACTATTTAATGTTATTTGGTTGATTGAATTATTTAGTGACACTATAAATTTACATGAGATAATAAATTGAGAATTATTATAAATTTATATTAAAATTCACTGTGAACATTTATTGCTATAGATTATTTGTGTTCATGAGTTATCATTAAATAAATTTTGACTTTAAAAGACATGCTTATATATCTGTCTAGTGGGAATGATATAACATCTCTAGATTTATTCGTAAAAAATTAGTGTTCAAATGACAGTATCTTATTTAAGTGTTGCTGTTAAGTATAATAAATATGAAGTTAATAAATTTCTGTGTTTGTGTGTATGTCTTTAAGATATAATATGAATATGAGTAACATTGTGTTGAAGCACGATGATAGGGGTTGTTTTGGTTTTTGCATAGAAAACTCACATGATCAATTAGTACATGTGTAAGAAGAATTAATTGTAGATGCACACATTAAAAATAACATTTCTAAAAGTGGTGAGTGATGACGCCATATAACCTGAACATTGTGATCACCATGAGTGCAATTGCATGAATGCTATTGTATGTGTATCTTAATGAAGAAGACATGGTGATGTATATGGTAATATTGAACAAAGGTCCCCATGATGAATCAAAGTTTGACCACTTGTTTCAGATAAAGTAAGAGTCTTTGTACTGATAAACATGTGGGTGTAGAGTTTTGATATTCCATATCAAAACTGGGCTTCGTTTGTATGATTCAATTCCTCAAGCTTATTTGTTTATAGCTATATTGAGTAGTAACTTGTGTATTCAAAAATAACATACGTACTAGAAATGTGAAGGTCATTTCATTGTTTAAAAACGAAATAATTAATTTCTTATTGCTGTTAATGTAAAAAAAAATTATATATATTTTAAATGTGGGAGTATTCATTATATTATATAATACCATAAATATATGTGAAAAATTGTTGAAATCTTGAAACCTATATAGTTATTATAAGTGAAACCAAGAAATGCACTTTATGAAAATTAAAGTGAGAAAGCTTAATGGGGTTATACTTTGAGTATTTTATAGTACATTATGAGAATATACAAATTTACTAGAATCTTTGGTTACCTAGAAGAAATCATAGATTTGATTTGAACCAGTTGTATCAAAAGGATACACTGATGTCATGGTAATCTGGTTGTATCAAGAGGATACACCGATGCTAGTCGAATGACGAGAGTAAGAGATATAAAATACCTAGGAGGAACTAATGTTTCTTGGAAGAGCAAGAGAACAAACCTGTATGGCTCACACAATAAAATCCGAATTAATTTCCTCGACAACAATTGAGAAAAAAAATACTGAATGGATTAATTAGAAATTTATTGTTGGAAATAAATTTTGTGGCCACATCCTATGCATTTAAAATTCATACTTTGTGATAATGAAGTTTTGTGAGAGGTTCCTTAAATAGTAAGTTTAGACATATCAGTCTTAAACATGAGTATGTGAGACGATTGATATAAGATGGTATCATTACAATTGTCTATGTAAAGTCGAGTAAGAACTTGACTGATCCACTTACTAAGGCACTCGTAAGAGACCTAGTAAGTAATACATTTAGAGAGATAGGGCTTAAACCATTTAAAATTCAGTAGTGATGGCAACCCAACCTAATGCTAATAGACCACTAGTCCTAGGTTTTAATGGGTAACAACAAGTTATTGTGATTGACTATTGATATTGTTACAAAGATTGGCCCATAATTAAGAAAGATAATATCATCTGTTACATTTTAGAGGATGAATTAAACTCTTAATGAAGTTATAAAATGCTTTCTAGTAACGAAAACGCAAGAGAAACTCCACCTATATTAACGAAAGAGTAGCGTCGCTTCTTTTAGAGAGCTATGGTTTGCTTTTTTTAGGTTCATGAAACTAGGATATAGCACATGGCCATAATAGTGCTAAGTGAAAATAAATTCTCACCAAAATAAGAGAATTGTATGTGTGTGATGGCTCCGATCGTATCACACAAGAATGTTGGTTTAATCTAGAAGACACCATTCATTTCGATATGACTTTGAGTTGTTTACACTAATATAAGGTCTTAATCGAAAGATACCTACTTTATGCATACAAGACTCAGAGATATTGTGGCAGTATTTTTCAAAATTAGTTTTTTCAAACAAGTGGGGGGTTGTTAGAAAAAATCATTTAAAATGATATTAAAGGGTTGTTTGAAAACCCAAAAGGTATTAGTTTAAATCTAAAGGTTGTGATTTAAACAGAAATGTGTGATTTAAATCTAAAATGTGTGATTTAAATCTAAAGGTTGTAATTTAAACGGAAAAGTGTCAGATTTTTTTAAATGTTTTTAAATAGACACAATTTTGTCCGTTAAAAACTAACATACATGATTGTAAAGCTCTCATTAAATATGAAAAAATCATATCTTTCTAATTGGAAAAACATAACTTTCCATAACTATTTGAAGAGGTGCTTCTACACTTATAAATATCCCTCACTCCCCACTTCGAAATACAATTCATTTTTCATTCTTTCTTCTCTCTTTTTCTCTAAAAAATTATGCCATAATATTTCAGTATTTCAAAGCAAAATTAAATCAGATTTTGCTATCTGCAGACTTCAAGTTTGAGACTTGGTTGTATCCTGGAGAGTTATTCGTTTGTAAATCAGAATAAACTTGTTTATACAAGTAATGACGAATAAAACCTTAAAGACAGTAATTAATTCATGTCTCTAACTCTTGATTCTCATATTATGTCCACATTTAGAAAAATTTAAAACATAACGCATCAAAGATGTGACTTTTCAAGGTGATACTGCTCTACATATCGCAGTAAGAAAAAATAGGGTTCAAGCTCTTATAGTCATAGCAGGGTGGCATCAAAGGTTTTGTTACAAAGATGCCCATAATTTGGAAAAGGAAATACTGAACTGGAAGGACATGAAATGCAACACTGTTTTGCACACTGCTGCTGCAACATATAAATAATCAACAATACGAGACATGCTCTATCTCATCCATTAATTCTGTAAATCTAAACTAATTATCAGTTGAATTTATTTTTTTATTCAATGAACCATTAATGATAGGAAGGTTTTCGAGTGGAGATAGAGGTTTTGTCGAGAAGAAGAAAACTAAGTTTGTCTAGTGAAGAATATGAGGTTTGTGAAGAAGAAGGGGGTGAATAATGAATTTGATAAACTAGGGTTTGTTTTGTTTTAATAGGATTTTAGTTGTTGTTTTTTTGTTTTAATTCGTTTTTTAAAATGTTTTAAGTTTGTTTTTCAATCCATCTTTTCAAATATTCTACTTAGCAAAAATTTACTGACCTAGGTGACCATGTGCGCATCACATGTGCTCTCCAATAATCAATTTCATTGAAAATTATCTCATGATTACTGATTACTTTAATTCAAAGTATCAATATTCCAAATTCAATGAATGAGATATTATTTGCAACTTACTCCATAAACGTTGGAATGCCAGATGCATTTAAGCCTTTGTGTTTTCATCAACTTTCTCTTACTCTTCATGTAGTGACATTTAATCTCTTTGAGAGTATAGGATCATGTAGTGATGCCTATGAGGCTTATGAACTAGTTTCATGGTTACATAATTTTGAATAGTAGTTGATATACTAGAATTGTCAATTAATCAAGAAATGCTCTTTTTTTTTAAATCTTGATCTTGCTTTATGGTTAGTTGGGTAAACCAGATATTCATAGGGAATGTAGGTGTGCACCTAATTCCCTTGATCAAATCAAAGTTTATAATTTTGATTTTGAAAAAAAAAAATATAACTATTTTTGTTGCAATTAAGAATTGAAAAGAAATGTGTATTATTGATTGATGATTTGAATACAATTCAACGGTCTTATATATAGACTTCTGGATATCAAACCTAATAAGACTAAGAGACATTAACTATATAAGACAGACAAAAACTAGATAAGATTTAGGAAACCTACTAGGACACATAATAGAAATCCTAATAGGATTTTCAACACTCCCACTCAAGTTGGAGCATAGATGTCATATGCACCTAACTTGGTACAAACAGATCTAACTCGCAGACCATCCAATGGTTTAGTGAATAAACCTGCTAATTGATCTGTTGAATTCACATGTTTGAGACTAATCATTTTGCACAAATTTTTCTCGAACAACATAACAATCAACTTCAATATGTTTTGTTCTCTCATTAAACACTAGATTATTTGTAATATGAATAGCTTATTGATTATCACATATCAAACTCATAGGACCTGATTGCTTAATTTCAAGTTTTACTAATAAATATTTCAACCAAACTAACTCACAAGTAGTGTGCGCCATTTTTCTGTATTCAGACTCAGCACTCGATCTAGCAACCATGATTTGCTTCTTACACTTCCATGACACCCGATTACCTCTGATAAACACACAATATTCAATAGTAGACCTCCTATCAGATGTAGAGCATGTCCGATCTGTATCAATATAACCCTCTACCTGTGTATGACCATAATTTTGATAAAGTAAACCACAACCAAGAGCACTCTTCAGATACCTCAAAATATGAATAATAAGATCTCAATGACTAGTCCGTGGAGCATATAGAAACTAACTAACTACACCTGTTGCAAACAAAATATCTGGTATAATAATAGTCAAATAATTCAATTTTCCAACCAATTGTCTATACCTTCTTGGATCAGATAATAATTCACTTTAATCAACTATAAGTTTTGTGTTGTGATCCATACGATTATCTATAGGATTTGTTATTAAGAATAGAGGACAGTGTATGATTAATTAAGTAACAGGTAGTAAGAATAGCATCATTCCAAAATAATTTAGGATCAAGTATATGAAATAAAAGAGTACGAGTAATATCTAAAAGATAATGATTTTTTCGTTTTGCAACCCTATTTTGTTGAGATGTATGAGAGTAAGATAATTGATGGATGATGCCAGAATTGGTCATGAAAGTAGTAAAAGGATCTGAAAAATACTCACGAGCATTATCACTGCGAAGGATTTTGACACACAAACTAAATTCGGTTTTCACCTCAACACAAAAGGCATAAAAAATAGAAAATAACTCAGAATAATCTTTCATTAAATAAAGCAAGGTGAGCCTAGAATAATCATCAAGTAACAAAATATCGAAAGCCAAGTTTAGAAGACATGACTCTGACCCCAAACATCAAAATCTACTAACATAGAAGGACTGTACACACGATGATGCTTATCCAACTGACACAACTCACACTCCAAATATGAAACATGATTCAAAGCCGAGATTAACTTCTTTAGTTTCTCCAAAGATGGATGACAAAGAAGACAGTACAGCTAAAAATGAGACAGGTCAACTGAGTAGACAACAGGTGATGGAAAGGATCAAAATAATAAATACCGTTCGATTCATGCCCTCCACTAATTATTTTTTACATCTTTAGATCTTGAATAAAAAGCAAAAATAGGGAGAAAGGTAACATAACAATTTAGATATTTTGTAAACTGACTAACAGATAACAAATTATACTGAGAAAATGAGCATAAAGTACGGATGATAAAGACATAGAAGAACTATGATGCACAGTGCCAATACCACTAGTAGTGGTTTTAGATCCATCAGGAAAAGTAATATCAGGTAAGGATGATGACTGAGAATTGAGAAAAAAAATAGAAAAACATCAATACTACATGACAAATGATCAGTGGTTGCAGAATCAAGAACTCAAGGTTTAGATGAAGAGCTACTAGAGTGTAAACAAGCAACTAGTGTACTTTTCTGGGTTAAAAGAGTAGTAATAGAATATGCTTGGTAAACTGTCCTATACTGTAAGAACTCATCATACTTAGCTTTGGAAACCGTCAGAGAAGTCGAAAACACAGGATCACATTCAATTGAATTAGAAGTTGTGTACCATTAGCAACTAGGGAACGACCAACTAAGTGCCAACATGTCTCCCGAGTATGCCCATAACAATGACAATAAGTGCATTGACGAACTGAACTCTAACCATCACAAACCCTGACAAACAAATATACCATTACCACCAATTTCATGACCGCCTCTGTTATTACGATGACTTAGATCACTAAAACCATGTCCTTTTTTACTACTAACATCAGTTTGACCACCTTGCCAAGCCTGAGTCACCAAAGCAGATTTATCTTAAGCCATACAAATGACCTTTTTTGGTTGCTCTTTTTTTTGGGAAATCCTTTTTTTACTACCTTTTTTTTTTTGGTAGCCTTCTTTTTTTACTCTTTTTTTTAACCTTTTTCACTTTTTTTTCGTACAAATCTATTTATCAGACTTTCTCTGCTACATGTGAACAATACTTGAAAATAATGGTCATGAACATTACTCGAGAACAGTGTTGTGAACAGTACCCGAAAACAGTGTCATGAATAGTACTCAAGAGCAATGACGTGAACAATACCCTTTTATATAAGAAATAAGAAAAAAAATTATTCAGGATCTCAAGAGATATTTTGCTCTGATACTATGTTGGAATTAAGAATTGAAAAGAAATATGTATTATTGATTGATGATTTGAATACAAGTCAGCGGTTCTATATATAGACTTGTGAATATCAAACCTAATAAAATCAAGAAACATCAACTAGATAATATAAACATAAACTAGATAAGATTTAGGAAATGACACATAATAAGAATCCTAATAGAATTCTCAACGGTTTCGATTTCGATTTGAAATTGTTGAATGAAAAATATGTCTTCGTCAAGATTAACTTTTGTCAATTTCTCGAAGAGTTATACATTTAATCGTTAAAATTGATGAAAATTTTCAAATATTTTGATGTTTTTGAAAATTTCAAAGATAATTTACTAAATCGATATGAAATCATTTCGAATTTCAATAAATCCGAAAATTTGAAAATTTTGGTCGAAATTGTAATAGGTGGAACTCACGTATTCAAGGTGAAGAAACATAGGGTATATTTAAGACTTCTAAGTAAAAAGGAGAGAGACTTCTCTCTTCTTATTTTTTTTTTTTTGGGTCAGA
Organism: Bretschneidera sinensis; assembly: GCA_023935145.1. Classification (NCBI taxonomy): domain Eukaryota; kingdom Viridiplantae; phylum Streptophyta; class Magnoliopsida; order Brassicales; family Akaniaceae; genus Bretschneidera; species Bretschneidera sinensis. The sequence goes on from CM043704.1 coordinate 95,784,928, forward strand.
CTGTTCCCTGTTCAGAGTCAATTTCAACGACCACTCTTGATTCTAGAACCATAAAATATCCATTCAATCATGGAGAAAATATCAAACCAGTGGCTTCTGGTAGCTGTTTTGTTTGATCAATTACAATACGGTGGTTGAATTCCTTTCCAGTAAACGTTGGCGGCCTTTGCGATGGACCCCTTAGGAAGAATTAATAATGTCTTCAGAATACTTTTCCCTTTTTATTTCAGCATATAATTTTCTTAGGACCGATTTTTTCTTTGAGAAAAGACGCGTATATCTTTTTCACATAAGGTGAAAAGGAAAATAAATTTCTTACGGTAGAATTTCTTTAATTTTTATTTTGTTTTTGAAAAAAATAATAAGCATATGTACTCTGTAACTCGAGATGGATATATAACTCTCAAATAACTCACTAGAAAATCAATCATTTTAAAAGTGGTATCACCGAACTAAAATGAAGCATACGAGACTAAAATAAAATGAAATTAATCTAATCATAAATCTCATCTAAAAATTATTTGGGATCAAATTTAAACAAACTTAAATCAATTTATATAATTCTGATCAAGATAATTTTTGCTTTGAAATAAATTTTTAAATCTCTCCAAACAATAGCCTAATCCTAATGATGTCTATTGAATCGGATCATCATATTCGTGTTGACTATACCTATTTAATAACAATTTGGGATATTACTTTATAATAATTTATATCATTTAACAATAGCTAAGATATTATTTAGCATTAATAAGTGAAATGATATCATTTTGGCAAAAAGTATAGTAATTGAGGTATAATTTAATAGTAATTCAATTATTGTTAAATAATGTCTTATTACTGTCAAATGGTATATTTTATATCAAAAAAAAAAATTTAGCATCAAATGTAAAACAAGAGTTTTGTAAAGAGTGAAAATTTGATTAAAATTTTTTGAAAATTTTATTAATAACATTCATACATATTTAATTAATATTATTAATAAAATTTTAAAAATTACTAATTAAAATTTTATTCGATACAAAAATATTATTTTGCATTCAGTGCTGCTAAAAAATGTTGCCTTTTTTTTTAATGTAAAAAGAGTGAGAGCTTCAATTTTGAGTTCAATAAACTGTGCAAAAAGGCAAAAAATTCCATATGTATTTTATTGGAATTCTCAACAGTAATCAAAGATTGTGAATGAACAACATCGAGGCATTGCCATCCAAACCAAGACACACGTCAGCATACACGCATAGCTAAGAGTATTTCCGTCTTTCTGTTCCAAGTTGTTCTCTTCGTTCTTTTCCTTTAAATAGATCTGAACGGTGACTACCTATCAAACCATACAGCTTCCATTTTCAAGCTCATCTCCCTACTCACACGATTCATTGATTCTCTCTTTATCTCACCGGAAAAGTCTAATTTATCGCAGATGGCATCGAAAAGCAAGATCCTGTTTATTGGCGGCAGCGGATACATCGGAAAATTTATCGTGGAAGCGAGCGTGAAAGCCGGTCACCCCACGTTCGCTCTCGTGAGAGAGTCGAGTCTCTCTAACCCCGCGAAATCGAAGATCTTCGACAATTTCAAGAACTTGGGCGTCCAGTTTGTTCTCGTACGTAGTCCGTTATTTCTCTTCCCGACATTTTCCGATCTTATCGTGGCTCCTTAATTAGGCTCTGTTTCTTTTCTTCATAAATTGGGAAAAATGAGTTTTCTTGTTTGGTGACTGAAAAATGTCGATGCCAATAGATTTTGAGAATTTTTAAGGCTTTTTTTAATAATCTAAAATTTTGGGGAATTTTTTGTTTTGCTTTATTTACACTCTGATCAAACAGAACAGAGTGATAAGATGCTTGAACTGTTCTTTGTGTTGTGATCAGATTAATAGTATTTGTGCTTGTTTGTCTTTTTAACTAAAGGGAGATGTGAACGATCACGAGAGTTTGTTGAACGCGATAAAGCAAGTAGATGTGGTGATATCAACTATAGCTCACACAGCCCTACAGGATCAAGTCAAGATCATTGCCGCCATTAAAGAAGCTAGAAATGTCAAGGTAAAATTGCTTATTAATTATATTTTTTTATATGTATCTTATTAGTCTATTTTTCTTTTGGAGAAAGAAAGGTTATATTATAGACTATAGTTTTTGGGGACCAACTTATTTGCAGTGTTGAATCTTGAAGATCTTAACAGATAGAATCAAATTAATAGTCAACAATGGTGAACTAGAACTACTATGAGAACTTCATATTTAATTGGGAAAATCTTGTATAGTGGGTGGTCGCTAAATCTAGAATTGGGTAAAGGAGATCTTTTTGGATTAAGACCAATTTTTACAAGTTGGTTGAGACTGGGGCCAACACTTATCAACGATTTAATATGAAAAAAATAATAATTTATTCTCCTAATTCACCTAGCTATTTAGGCCAATATGGAGAGTTTAGAGTTGACTGTTTCTAGATGCTCTGTTTAACTAAATTAAGGGGGACGTCTTGTTCAATGAGAGGGCTTTTCTCTTTTATCTTATTTGTTTGCTTCGTAAATGTTTCCCATGTTTTCTTATGTTCTTCTACAGCTTTTTAATCACCCTCCCATCATTAAGAGATTTCAACTCATAATTAGAGGTGCAATAAGTTTTACCCTTGTTGGACTCTTATGCTACATGTTGATGCATCATGGTTAATTAAAATATTAACTTTTAAAATACCAATTATCTGCATACATAGCAAATCTCTTCTTGTTTTAATGAGAAAGTTGTATATCAAAACATGTACCCAAACCTTAACAATTTTTACTTGTTTTAGTCTTTTCTTTGAATCAGGCAATTAGGAATGAATATATACATAGTCCCCGATCAACATGTTAGGCTTACTTTGAAATGGACTGAATGAATGTAGTTTGTTTGAATCAATACTCACTCCAAGGCTTACTTTGAAAATGCTTTGCGTTCTTCAGAGATTTTTCCCATCTGAGTTTGGAAATGATGTGGATCGGGCCCATGCGGTTGAGCCAGCAAAATCAGATTTTGCCACTAAGGCGAAACTCCGCCGAATTATCGAAGCTGAAGGGATTCCATACACCTATGTCTCAAATAACTTTTTTGCTGGATACTTCCTTCCCACTCTGGGGCAATCAGGAGCCACAGCTCCTCCAAGAGAGAAAGTTATCATCTTAGGTGACGGGAACCTTAAAGGTAAAAACATATTGCTGTTCCGAATTTTGTTATGGGTCAATTAAATTTTGGAATACATTTTCTTCAAATACTTACTTCGGTCGTCTTGAATAAGCATAAAATATAATTTTTACATAGTTGTAGTTAATCATTTACCATTTATATTGACATAATATAGGCAACTCAAGATCCTGTCTAGTTTATTTGTCCCTTTGCATTTTGCTTTTAATAGAGGTTGAATTTATTATATGAGAACAAAAGATATCATATATGACACTAGTATTTTTATTAAAATAAAAATCTTGTGAGTTTTTATATAAAGGAAATTTCAGTGTAATTACAGGTCTAAGTGAATTTTTAAAATTAAGATAATTAAGTTTATGATAAATGTGTCCGACAAACCTCATTGATTTAGTCTTTTGAACAACAGCTGTCGTTAACAAGGAAGACGATATTGGCACCTATACCATTAAAGCTGTGGATGATCCAAGAACCTTGAACAAAATCCTCTACATCAAGCCTCCTGGTAACATCTACTCTTTCAATGATCTTGTGTCTTTGTGGGAGAAAAAGATTGGCAAAACCCTTGAGAGGGTATATGTTCCAGAGGACCAACTTCTTAAAACCATTGAAGGTTAGCGTGATAGTCGTCGCTTCATTTTTTGGTAAATTTTAGGAGGATATCTGCCAATAGAAATGAATTTGTAATGGTGTTGATTGACCCTGATATTCTTTTCTTTTTTGAGAAAATGCTAAAACTATTTTCGTACATTGAATTATTTTTAGCAAAACATGTTTGACTTTGGGAGGATGACAAGTTTGATACTCAAATTAGTGGACTAGTAGAGGATTTAAACTTCTAACCTTTGGTTGTTTCCTTTGATATTCTTGCAGAGTCTGCTTTTCCACTCAATGTGATTTTATCAATTTTTCACTCCGTTTTTGTGAAAGGAGATCACACCAACTTTGAGATTGAACCATCATTTGGAGTCGAGGCCTCCGAGCTTTACCCAGATGTCAAATATACTACTGTGGATGAGTACCTTGATCAATTTGTTTGAATCCTTTACATAAACGGCAGAACTCGGAAATAAATTAATAGTTTGTCTCAGCTTCTGTAGCGTGAGATGCTGTAGTGGGTGGGTGTATTTTGTAGAGGACTATATATGTTCTCCTGTAATAGGGATAATTTGAGTGGCATCTTATAAACTTTTATGAATTTCCTATTGGCTTTTCTTTGTTGTCCTGGTATTTCAGTTTGAGCTGCTTAGTTCTTGAGATTTTTGCAAATAAGCAGCAATTAAAGCGTGAAAATTATTGAGTGATTTAATTTGATTTGATTTAATAAGTTTTTTTATTTGGTATATTAATGGGGAAGAAAAAAAGAAAAGCCGAAAGTGACCTAAGAGGCTTAGGTCAATTTGGCTTAGTTTTTTGTAAATTTAAAAATAAACAGATTAAAAATGTAAAAAAATCTTAATTAAACCAAGCATAAAATTATCCTCCTTACATCTTTAAACTGTTTAGGAATTAGCATCATCCATTCAAAAGAAAAAAAAGAATTAGGATCATCAAAGCCTTTCAATCTATTTGGGACTGCACTGAAACTCGTGAATATCTCGTGACACCGACTGCCATAAAGCAAAAAATCTGGAAAAAGAGGGTTCTTACTTCTTATAACACAAGCATAAGGTTAAACTATATTTTCTAATACACAAAAATGTGCCATAATCAACTCAAAATTTATCACAGTTTTAATTTCTTAAATTAACACTATGCTCAAGTCTCCATGAATAAAAAGAACTACAATATGGCCCACTCAGGCATGCATGCCTATCTACCTTCCTTTGTTTCCCTTCATTCCCCTTGCCGAACCCTTCTTGGATCCTTTACCTTTTTGAGCCTTTGCATTCTTCCCATTACCCATTTTTCCTTTCTTGCCCGTTCCGCGTGCCCTAGCATCCTTTTTCATCCGAGGATCCACAAGCACTTTCCCCTTCCCAACCCTGACTTGAACTCCTTTCTTTGCAACAACATATTCCTTTTTAGGCCTTTGGGGCGTTGCCTTCTTATAGAGTTGTTCAATCATCTTACCCTTTGAACGATCAGAGATGTCTGTTTGGTCTGATATTCTATTTGCTTTCTTGCGAACTTTCTCAAGCTTCCGCATAGCAGAACGCTTCTTTCTGGCTTTGGCCTCTGCCACTTTCTTAGCAGGACGCGCATCAATTTCTTTAAATTGTGCCCTCATCGCATCAATCTCCTCTTTTGTAACAGGCTTGATTGGTTGCCTGTGCCTCCTTTCCTCATCCAAAAACCACTTGGGCAAGCCCTCATCATGAAACATGTATTTATTGTAGGCATCATCAAGTATCTGCTCTCTTTGCTTTTTCCTCAACATCTTCTTTGCACAAGCCAATATCTCAGCCTTCTTGTCAACGTCTTCATCCTCAGAATCATCAGAAGACGAGTCATCACTTGAATCTGTAGCCGGAGCAGGGACTATCTCAAAATCGTCTTCGGCCTTGGAAGCCTTTAGTTGAGTGCGGTTGGATGCTGCAGCAGGGTTCACTGTCTTCTCCTTCGTCTTTTCGGGAATGGACGATCTTTCCTCCTGCTTCTCTACCTGCATTTCATCTTCACTGTCATCCTTCTCCAAATCCCCCTCCTCTACAGCTTCAGCAAAGATATCCTGGCTGAACCACTTGTTTGTAATTTCCTCCTGAGTTGGCACTTCCCCTTCATCAAGTGTTGCCATGAGAGGATTCGGTTCAACATCACCCTGGTCTTTGTCTGAATCATAATCAGAATGCATAATATCATCGCCATCACCACCCTGCAGAGGCAAGAGGCGAACTAAATTTACAACAGCAAACAATATTGTGAAACAAAGTGGCTCCATGCACAATATTGGCACCACAAATGAACATATTGAGTATTCCTAGGGCCCAGTTTTTTAATGATGATGATGATGATAATAATACAAGGGAAAAGTGATCTTGCACCAGAATCACAAACAGCTAGAAAGCATAGGAGAGAATGAGAGTTGCACGTCCAACTGCAAAGGAGCTCCATACCTCCAAAGTTTCTTCTGAGTAGGCTTCTTTTGCGCGCTTCCGCTGCTTTGTACTTCCGTCTTTTTTGGCCGCAAACCGTTCATAAGCCTGATCAAGAATCTCTTCGATTTGTTCATCGTATCTAGAACATTAACATATATCATTAAATTACATAGACTTGGAGAGACAATTTAAGTGATTAGATTCCTCATATTAGTATCAACTATTTAGTAAAGATAGACTGACCTTCTGCGTTCTTCATCGAAGTCTATATCACTGGAATCGTCAGGGGTTCCATCATGTATGTCTTCATTTTCACTATCCTCCACATCATCCTTCTCATCATCATACTCATTATTATCAACAGCAACTAGATCTTTCTTTCCCTGAACGACAACAACAATACAACCATAAAGATAATACACGTGAGACCCCAGACCAGTATATCCTGATTATTAATAGTATTTTGGTATATTTGTCTAAATCAAAGATGAATCTTTCAATTGAAGTTGTGTAGGACATAGCTACGTTTGATAGTCATATTTTTACCCTTATTAGTAGATATCAATAGTGGCTCTATTTTCATTTTCTTAACTTTTTAAGATTAAGGTTGTCTTATTAGAACTTTATGTGTGGTCCTCCATATTCAACTGGTCAAATCATGAAACTTTTTGGTGTTTTAGTTCAAAAAAGAACTAGAACAACCCAGCAACATAGACAAGTCAATGCCAAAAAAAATTAAAGGCTTTATCGTGATGGCTTGAAACATTATGATGCAAAATAATATACCGAATTTGCTTACACAAGGAAAGCAAATCAGAAGCATAGTAAGCATACCTTGATGGAAGAAAGAGAAAACAACTCATGATCAATATAACCATCTTGCAGAGCATCTATTTGCATCCCTGTTGCCTTTCGCACCTTTTCCTGATATAATCAAATGTAGTGAAGCAAGAAGCAAGCTGGATAAGAACAAGCTCGGATTTAAAAACTAAAATGGAACACAATATTTTCGTTCTCAAAAGACCATTATAAAATGCCATAAAAAACCTGAAATCAACATTGCAACTTTTTTATCTCACATAAATTTATGGAAATAAAGTTCAGAAACTTTAGCAAATGAAGGAATCATTCTTTTCATTATTCCTTTGCTTCCCCACCCACTTATTTTTCTTTTGACAAACAAGAAAGTACGAGTTATTCAAGCAACAACTGAGACTGGTTCCAACTCGGGTATAATGTCTTGAACTATCAAAATTTCACTCTCCTCTTTCCAACCTGTTTTCAGGGAATTCTAATCCCATCTCCAATCCTTATGAAAACCGAAAAGCTGAGTATAACACTCAGCCAGAAGGCTACTGGCTTCAAGCTGCTTCTCTAGTTGACATTGTTTTTTACTATTTCTCAATATCCAGATGGATCCTGTAAAATAATATATGTCCAAATACATAATGCTTCTTTTTTATTTTTTGCAAATGGGATGGAGACGAGGGGAATTTTCACACTGATGTTAATGAACAAGAAATTTCCTATTGTTGAACTTTAAAAGTGAAGTACGTCAGCTTATAGATCCAAAACTTGAACAAGTAATATTCAATTTGTGACAAATTCTTGGCATACCACATGACCTTGGTTGTGAGAATCTAATATGTACACGTAGAGAAAGGAGTGAAAAGGTAAGGAACCTTAGCTCGTCTTTTTGCAAGAAGCTTCTTTTCTCGCTTCTTCTTGCGTTCCATTGCATATGTTAATTCCTCCATTTCATTAAGTAATCTATCATCTCCATCCTCCTCATTATCCTTTTCAACATCTGTCACAGCAGTAGAACTAGCCTTTTGTGAAGGAGACAAGGCCTTCCTAACATGCATCCTCCATCTACATGACAAAACAAAGGAACATTGTATGCAATGTAAGCTAATAATGTTCTACAGAAGCTCAAATACCACAATATGAACATGTATTGTGTAATACTGCCTATCACAGCTCTAGCACAAACATGGGCACATAGCTAATTTTGCCCCCTTTTCTGGCAAATAATATAATACAACCTCAGAGCTCCTGTTCATATAATATAGAAACCAAGGTGCATTATTTAAGAGGCATTACAGTACAATCGGGTAAAGCCGCCAAAAGGCACAAAATGGAAGATTTAATTATTGATTTTTGTACATTTTTAACTTCCTAAAATCAACAGAACATATATTAAACCCAATTAAATTTCTTGGCTACTGAGAAATCTACAGAGAAGATTCACCACTTCAAAAACAAGACCCCATAAAGCCTAGCTAACTTGACTCAAAAGTACAACCTAGACCAAAAATAAAGTCTATACAAAATAAAAGCTACAAATCCATTCTACTGTAGGGTCAGCATGCAACCCAATTGTGCAGTCCCATGCCATCCTTACGCAACAAGTACCATGATGCAATTGCTTACACAAAGACAAAACATTCTTAACATGTACTCCCCTGAGAACTGACAAATGACAGAAACACTCCACAAAATTTTATACACTTCAAAAAATTTAAAAAGAGAAAAAGAATTTGTGTCTAAGTGACCAGCTTAAAATTATGCTCCCACAAATCATGCAGATTATTAGAGATTTTAAACTCAAAAATGTCATAGAGAAAGAAAGAAGAGGAAAAGGAGTACAGTCTCTCTTACTTCAAGAGGTACTTGAAGTCTTGCTTTCCCAAAACACCCAGATCATCACAAAGAGTTTTGACCTGCCCAGTAATAGCATAATAAGTAAACAGAAAGGAAGATAGAGCAAGGATGAATGATCATATTCAGTGAAAAATACCTCCTCCGTCGTCAAAGTATGATCCTTAATAGGCAAAGAAGCTGGATCATCAAAGGCTATGGAAGTAACTGAACCAAGGATCTCAAGAGGAGTATCAGACCATATAAAATCAGCCGCTGAAGACACTTTCCTCAAAGTTGTGTCTCCATCTTCGTACCTGTAAATAAAACCTATTCAGCAAACGGCCATTACACTAAGGAATCATTATTATTCAACCAAATCAAGCATAAGTGTCCCCCTGGACTCTGATTCAATAATCAACACTAAAATTGTGGCCTTCACATGGCTTAATGAGGAGATTAAAAACTTAATGAGACTAATCAAGTAAGGATGGCTCACCCATCACGGTGTCTCTTCTGCTTTGTTCCTCTAAGCACATCCACCACCTACATCAAGGATTTACATGAACAAGGCAAGAACCAAATTACGATAAATATTAAAGAAGAGAAATGCGATAATAATTGGAATGAGGTTATTTTCCTGGTGACTTTAAAATGATAGGTCACCTTCTTCTGGGGTTCTGTAGACCCCTGAAACAGATGCTTCACGTCAAGAAGGCGAGGATCAATTTTCGCAGGGGCCTTGTACTTTAAACCCAAAACATATATTTCTGCAGATGCTGAACGACTAGCCGCTGGCTTATCCACCTCAACCTTTTCAAATAACTGCAGAAAAATTCCAAAGTCTGAGAAATTCGCAAATTATAAAGATTACCGAGATATCTTTAAAAAGATAGCAAAAAAGTTTACCTGCTTAAGGCAGTAGAGGACAGAACTATAGTCTTGTGACCTGAAAACCTGTACAAGACAACAATGGATAAGCTCTCAGAAAAAAGAAATGCATCTTAGCAGTAGTGGACAACTATTTTTATGAAAGTATGAAATTAAACTACTTAAATTTTTGATGAAATAACTTGATAATCAGCATGGAAAGACAAACTTTTAGGAGCACATGCAACAGATTTCTGAACTTGAGAAGCAAAAATCTCATTAAACTTAACACTTAAAGATGAATGTATGATCTCCAGAAAATAAAAACGTAGCATAGTGATATAAAACATATGATGATTTAGGCATCCTAAAAAAGCTTCACGAGCATAATGCAAGCATCATTTAAGTACGAAAGAAATAAACTGCCCTCACATAAACCTACGTTGAGCAATCTTAGCATTTCAATGTTTAAGACATCAACCAATCGAACAGTATAACTTAGCTAAAATTAGTCACGTACTACTCATAAAAGACCAAAAAGAAGGACAAAAAATACCCTCAAATTAACACATATAAAAGGCATGCAATATGCCATCATGTACGGATACCTCATGATTATTCTTTTTTTATAAGTAAAAATGTATAAATGAAGCACATTATTTTCTAACTCCACAAAATTTAAAAGATCATCTTGATTAACCAAAAAAAACAATTCTACTCAACACATCATCAAACCGAAGAACTCAATAAAACATATAATTCAATAATACCCAGCTCCCCTCTTTCTTTTCTAAACAAAAACCAACCCGACACACAAACCATTGAACTCAAAAACTCACAAAGAAATAGAATAGCTCAACAATACCAATTTTAACCCAAAAGGGAAAAGTTTTGAAAAAATCAAATAAAGACAGTACCTTAGTAACAAATGTTCCTTTGGGAGCCAAGAACTGAGTAGCCAGCTTGACGGAATCGATAACCAAGGAGTTCTGGCTCATGGCCTCCTGAGCCCAGGCCCCACCCACATTGGGGGACCCATCGTGGAGAACCAGATCAAAAGCCTTGACACCGTGCTTATCCATGACCCGCTTGACCTTGGCCTTACACTCGGACTTGGTTATATCCTGCTCCAGAGCTTCTGCTCCGCGGATAGGGGCAATGGGCACCAAGTCGATGCCGAGGACCAAGCTGCCGACAGGGACGCGCTGCACGGCGACCTGCAACCAGCCGCCGGGTGCGGCACAAAGATCGAGGACGGCGTGGGCCGAGCGGAGGAAGGAAAACTTGGAGTCGAGCTGGACCAGCTTCCATGAGGCTCGAGATCGATACCCATGTTCCTTCGCTAGCCGATAGTACTTATCCAAACGATGCTTCCCTTTTACTTTCCCCATTCCACGAAGGTTTTTCTTCTTCCCTTTTCTAGTATATGGAGGCTCTAGAGAGAGAGGTTAGGGTTTTCTTGTGGGGGTTAAGGGAGGCCCCCTCGGTTTAGAAAGGGTTTTCGCTTGTAAACCGACTGGAAATAAAGGGTTCTTGTTTTTTCCTTCTTTTCTTTTGTTTTCTAAACCTTGATTAATACCGATTAATCAAATCGTTCAAGTAAAACAGTTGATTAATCAGATAAATTTATATTAATTAATTAATTAAATAGTATATATTGATTTATTGATTGTTAAAATAAATTTAATTGTTTTGATTGTTTAATTAATTAAAAAATAATTAATATTAATAATTATTTAATATAAATATAATATAATAAATCAAAAAACTTAATAATAAATTAAATATAATATATATAAACTAAAAACCTTAATTATATAAACAATATCGATTAATCGATCAATCAATTAATTGATCTTGCGAATCAAAATCGATTCAATTAAATAATATTTAAATTAATTCGATAGAAATAATAGAGAATATATATAAACAAACCGTTTAAGATTTAAATTATGCAGGTGACATTCTCAACCCCGTCACCCTGAAAAGTTTGATAATCAATTTTTTTTTTTACATTGATAAGAAAGAGAATTAAATTTATCTTTTATTAAAATTCAAAAATAACAATTAAATTAAAAGATTTGATGTATATTTTTCTCTTTGACCGCTAATGATTAAAAACCAAATAAAGGAGCTCCTTAGCATAGTAAAAATGCTTATACAAACAACTTATCCAGACTGAAAAAAGATCATACTGTTGCTTTAACTTCTCTCTCATTTTACACGAAGCTGAATCGAATGCATAAGCTAACACTTCCACTGCATTTGGTAGTATAAAATTAAGTTCTTATTTCATGAAGTAAAATCGAGTGAATCCGTGACTTTTCTCTCAACAGTAAAAGTATAGATAAAACCATCTATTTTCATCATATTTCATTTTCAACGTCTTAATTCATACTATACACACGAAAATATGTTCACCCATAATTCTTGGAAGCGCTGCCATAGCTGTTCAATTGTGTGCAGCAATCTACTGACAATGTTACAATGGTCAATTCAACTAACCCAGCACTGACAAATAATACCATACGATAAATCCGTGATCCATTCAACCAGACAAGATTGGAGGGGGAAAAGCAGTCCCACACTGTTGCATGCATAAACTGAAATAGAACCATAAACAATCTTCTGGTATGAAGTTCTCACTAATACCACTAGCACTTGGCATAAGGAATCCTTCATGACTAATATTGACGAAACTTGAGTGAAATAATACTGCTTAATGCAGATTACATTTCCAATAATCTCAGAAACTTAATGCAATTACATACATTTCCAGGCATAAATGAACCTTACGTATGTAACTGCATATTAAAATCCATAACAAATCAATTATCATGAATCTTCAAACTGCCTACTCTTTTTTTTTTTTTGCAATCTTGCCCTTTTCTACTTCCTCTATGAAATGTCTGTCCAGGCTTCAGTCTGCACGGGAGCCACTGCTACTTGCTGAAGATTTCTTACCACCATACCTCTGTCCAAAATCAAAAACAGCGTTGTTATCTTTCAAGCACCACCAATTATATTACTAGAGAAGAAGGCTTCAATACAAACAAAAACTGCTTGCTTGTCTGTGTGCAACAGGGATAAAGACCATCGTAAGTACTTGAAACTCACCTGCTTTCCCATATTGAAGGGGATGTATTTGTATTTGATCATGTGCGAGATTTGGCGCCTCATTGTAAGCACAAACAGAACAAACCAGTAACAAAGTAATATAGGCCAAAAGACGGGAACATCAAACATAGAAAAGAAAGTCATAACAAATGCTACGCAGAAAGCCTTTGTCATGGAGTACCTGCACCATAATAGGAAAAGAAAAATATTATTCCCATGTGTATATGTCAACAAAGGATTCACAATGCAACACAATTTATAGATATCTCGACAATATCATATACTTCCAACGGCGGAAAATTCAAATAACTTTAGCCAAAAGAATCTTCTCCAATGGAGCAGAAATGAGATAGGTTAATTCAATGCCAGCAAACTTAATTAATAAAGAGTTTTTGCACAAATCTACATAGGCCATGTTTGGTACCTGCTTAAACTTAAAGAAAGTTGGCTTAAATGGGCCCAAGTACTTTTATGGGGAGCAAGTAGTAATATAAGCCATGTTTGGTACATGCATTAAGCCAATTTAAAGAAAGTACTCATTTAAGCCAACTTTCTTTAAGTTGAATTAAAGCAGATACCAAACATGGCCATTATTGGTTTGTATATTTCTCATGTTTATGGTGAACCAAATATTTAATGATCAGTTACATCTTAAGGAACTACTCCAAAATCTACAGGGAACTCAAACCACTTAAAGAGTGTCATATCAGGACTACCCAGAAAACTCTTGAGGTGATATCTTGGTAACAATACTAAGAAATAGTTCCATATGATTCAAACCAACTTATCACTTACAAAACAATCAAATCATCTTTTTCTTCATCAGTAAAAACAATCAAATCATCATAACTTCAATTCTAGACCTATAGGTTTAAGTCAGAAAGTTATCGAATCACCAAACATAAAATCTCAGTCAATTGCAAAGTAGCTAATCATGAGAAGCATGAAGTTCTGATGAAATAAACATATCACAGGCCAGCCTAAAATACTCTCAAGGTGATATAACGTCAACAACTGTAAGAAGTTGTTTTAAATGGTGAAAGACAATTACCACCGACAAAACAATCAAATCATCATTACTTAAACTCTAGAGAGTCAACAAATCAATGAGCACAGAATAAGCCAGACAATTACAAAAGTAGCTCATCGCAAGAAGCATTCAATTCAGATAAATAAGTAAATAATAGGATTCAACTTGTTTAAGATAAAAGGTAACTTGGATATACTTGAATCTGACAGGGTAATTGTCGGCAAGACTGAACATATTCCATCATATTTTTTTAATAAGAGAAAAAGTTACAACAAATGTATTCCATCATATTTCTTATTGTTGAATACTCCAGTGGCACTCAGAAATCATAAACTTTGCAAAAGGAATGGAAAGAGAACTACAAAATGATAGTTAAGCTTATATATGCATCAACGTGATACAGACGACTTTTGAGAGAGAATTAATATACACATAAAGTATGAGGGACACGGAGAGAGTGAGAGGACCCATTAGATTAATATACAAATAAAGTGTCATATCTGTTAACATTCGTTAGAGTATGGCTGCTTGACACTTTAAACTGATGGAAATCTACGAAAATTGACAAATGCAACACCCATACACCTACCCACACAGCCACACCCGACGTTGGAAGCCAAGTCTGAGACATAGGTCCATACACAAGGATTACACGAGTTCATAAAAATACATGATGTACATATGACAGTTAAAGCACCAAGTACAGATTAAGGCTTAGTTACATAGTCGCAGTGCCATATAATTTGTTTAGAAAATATAAATTCGAAAACATGTAATGAGGAAATCAACACAGTAAAGCTGTTTCAGCCATACAAATCTCATGAACATCAGAGGAAATCATTAGAGAAAATATATATATCTTAACTTTTAATTAATGTTTCAATTTTAGTTTTGTGGCCATAATGTTTCATGTATAAAGAGATGATAACGCCGGAAAGAGACTTGTCAAAAAAAAAATCCAGAGAAACTTATCCAACAAAAAAAAGAAGATAAGCCAGAAAGATGGAGGAGTTTTTGTTGAGAAGTCTTAATCAATATTCTCCAATGTAAGTACTTTCAACAATCAGAATAGTTGATATACATCCATACATAACAACTTTCACAGATATATGCAGAACTTTCTTGAATATACTTGGTCATTATTCCCCTTTCTCCATTTTTCCCTGGATAATCGAAACACACAAGAATTTTCACAATGAACAGGTCCCAAAACCGAATGAAATGAAACCAAAACCCCAATCAACTCAAGGAAACCTATAAAGGTGTAAAGATGAAAAGGCACCTATGATATGCTTCCATATCATTAAAAATAACCACTGACAGCATAAGCAACAAAATATAAATCTTTGATTACCAGAATTTAAACTCAGGAAGCCTGCGGATAAATGGCTTGAACTCATCTGAACCTTTTGTTGGCAGCAAAGGCCCATCAGAAGCTTCAATTTCAGGATCAACCAGAGGCGACAAAAATCCAATTAGCAAGTTGAGTAGATATATTCCAAGAGCATAGGAAATGATGTAGAACCCCTGAATGTGATAAACCCGCGCACAATAGATAGCTGCTATAAGAAGAGTTCCAATCCATCTATAAACTGAATGAGGAGTAGTCTTATCCAGATAATACTGATACACCATCCACACCTCGTGTGCCCGTTGAGATACAGGTGATGCCCCAAAGGCACTGTCGCCTCCAACTCCCTCCATTCAATTTTAAGATTCACAACCCTGCAGATTAGTGAAACAACCAGTTAAATCAACGTACATAATAAAAATCGCCAGGCTGTCAGGCACTATTGGCAGTCATTTCGTTCGAGCTTTTCTACCTATACAATAGTGATTTCCATTCAACTCATGTGATAATACTCATAATGCAGACTTGTATGAGGGTGTTTGATTTCCAGGTTTCACATATAAACAGATCAACAAAAGGAGGGGGAAAGTGCCCATGTACGCTACTGAGGAAAATGTGAGAAAGGAAAACAACATATCAAAACCCAGAACCGGATGGCGATTTTAATCCAACAAAACGAAAAAAATCCCATTAAAGTCTAAACTCAGCCAAATACACGAGTGACACAACCAATCAGCTCATTCGAGAGAAATGATTTCATTACTTGAAAACCAAAACTGCATCCACACAACGCACGCAACAGATCCCAAATTTATTTTCCTCAGCATAAAATTAGGGTTCCAATGCAAGAAATGAACAAAATGTTCTTAAAACACCAACAATAAGCTTATAAAATCAGATCCAAATTCACAATCCCTAAAAAAAGCACAACACGCTAGAGTTACAAAGCACGAAATATCCAATATTATGGGAATTGCTTTTGCCAAAAACGAAACAGCTATTAAATACGCGTGCATACAAAGTAATTATTCATCATCAATCACCAATAAAGAGAAGGCCAGAGACACAAATAAATCGCAATCAAAATCAAGATAATAAATAGTTAAGGGAATATAATTTAAATTTAGTGCACAAAGGAGTAAAAGCTGACCTTGAAAAGGTTTGTGTTTGTTAAGCTTAGTACTTGGCAATAAATTTTGATATGGAGGAAGCCAAAAGCGAGCAGATCTATCTGTGAAGGAAGGAGGAGATACAGATGGGTTTTTATTTCAATTTTTTTTTCCTTTTATTAATTTTATAGGAGTATATTTTTTTACCGTTTATACCTTGAAAATAGAAAAGGTATCATTAGGCTCATTACCGACAATGACGCGGTCGACAGGTGGTTGAAAAACGGAAATACTGTGGAAAAAGTACGACCTTGTATTTGTCTGTGATGGAACTGAGTGACAGTTGTGTGGAAGAGCAAGAAGAGAATATACTTTGATGCTATTGAACAAAGTTGAATCGATTAGCTCCTTACAGCCAACAAAATATAAGGCTGAGCATCTCACGTCTCGGTTCATCGGAGTTACGGCAAAATTGTGGAAATCTATTAATAATTATAAAAAATTAAATTATTATTATTTTTTAAAAATTTAAATATTAAAATTATTATTCAATTTTTTTATAATAATTAATAAA
This sequence comes from Bretschneidera sinensis, assembly GCA_023935145.1. Lineage (NCBI taxonomy): Eukaryota > Viridiplantae > Streptophyta > Magnoliopsida > Brassicales > Akaniaceae > Bretschneidera > Bretschneidera sinensis. The sequence goes on from CM043704.1 coordinate 95,801,839, forward strand.
AATTTTCAATTTCGTAATAATTCTCATAAAATTAAATTCGTAATACCACTGTTAAAAAAATAAAACTTTCAAGCTCCTTTGTATCATGTGAAAGTTGGGAATTTACAGAAAATTTTGAAAATTTGAGGGTGAAAAGAAAAAAGTTTTAGCATTTTGCCAAAAATCCTTTCACTCAATTCTTTTTCAAGGTACTTATTAGACTTATATCAACATTCAAATCAATATAAAATATTTTAATTTAATTTCTTTTTGTCGATGTATGAAAGATACAGAGTTATTTAATCGTTTTTTTAACAAGGTTTAGAAGTTTCAAATTTTAATATTTTAGATGATCAATGAAATCAAAATAATGCCAATTGATATTAACATAAGAGTTTATTGTAGAATTTAAGAAACTCAAAATGATAATTGTTTCGATTAAATATATAAGGTGTTATTTGAAATTATTCCTAAAAATACAAGCGTATAATTTTATTTTTTTATTAGGAAGGGTGCAAATTGATTAAACCCCTTACAACCTATTCGGTTTAATTTCAAAATTGAAAAAAAAATAGAATCAAAAATTAATTCGAAATAGAATTAGATCAAAATCTGATTATAATTTAAATTTTTAAGTTTAGTTGTACATTGTATTTCATTTCAATTTTAAGTTTTGGTAGACAATTCAAATCCTATAACGATGATAATGAGGTCAACAAAACGTTCTTATAAGAGTACGGGTATGATATTTGAAAATTCTAAATTAATGAAAAAAATAATAAGAATTATAAAAATAAAGTCTCATACATATATTCTCGTATCCAACACTCATATTCAAATTGTCCATCTCGACTCATTGACTACGTAGATGAAAAATTATTAGTGACCGAGTGATTTATAAAAAATCAGAGTTCTTGCTCTCTCACTTGTTGTTCTTATTGACAATTAGATATATCTTTTATTTTGCTGCAAAAGTAAATGAAGAATGTTGTTGAACATTTTATGTGTCTCTCTGATTGATGAATGCGGCGTTGTGAAGGAGATGTAGACTGTGAAAAATATTGTTAAGCAAAGTTGTGGAGTGACTAGTTACCTTAAAATATTGGACTCTTTAGGTATGAACTCCGATAATTTGTATAGACTGCAGGGATTGATTCTACTGCATTTAATATTAGATTCCATTTTAAGGTAAATTGCTGTCAAACTGTTGAACCAAAAGAATTTGGTGAGGGTAATAATCAGGTGTAATAAAAACACCTATGTTACATGCTCTTTATTTTATTTTGTTGTATTGATGTTGAATATTTCGGATCAAACATAAATATAACATTTAAAACTTAAAATTAAAAAAAATACTAAAAAATATATAAATAGATGAGCTCAACACACATGTACTAGAATACGGCACTATATCCGAAGCCATGCAAAATGTATGAATACCCTTCAATAGTGAGTAGCACAAAACAGATTAATGGTCACAAATTATAGTTCCATTTTTGACATGGCAACCACTCTGCTCTAAAGCTATTTCAAAGAAACCGCCTCCATGGATACTCGAGTCCATGCAGGGTGGAGCAAACTGAAGGAGTATGCCTCTCAATGTGAGCACGCCTGTAACTCGTTGCGAATCATCCACCAGAATGCTGAAACTGCATTTTGTCTCGGCCAAGTTCTTCATCGCTTGCTTGAGGGTGTCAGTTTTCTTGTTGGTGACTGGTGAGTCCATTCTTGGAAGGGAGCTGTTTCTTAGGTGGAGAACCCCTGGTGTGAGTAAAACCCCCTTGTATCTCTCCATTGTTGGATCAGAGTCGGTTTTGCCTGTCTGTATGTGAATGAATTGCTCCACGGTTATACTCCTGTTATTTTATCGGACAATTCAGTAGGTTCTGCTAACAAAGATGGCCTTTAATGGCTTGAAAATAATCATTACTTATATATCACTACTCAGGAAGCTGAGAAAATGGGTTTGTCATTAAACTTGCAAGATAATTGGAGTGAAAGAGAGCTTACTCTCTCTTATGAAGGAGATTATCATTCTCCAGAAGAAGATAGACATCGCTGCACCTTATGCTGCCAATAAGCCTCTGACTTCTTCGATCCATGACAGCAACTATACCTACCTGACTTTTCAACAGGATGCAAAGAGCTTCTGCAATGCTTTGGTCACCGTACACGCGAGCTACATGTTCGTTTTCAAATCTGAACGATAAAAACAAAGGTGGGCGATCCAAAGTGAGAGAATATGAAATTGAAATATCTGAAAGAGTGGTGTTCTTGGTATTGCTTTACCTGAACTCTGACAGAGCCTTGTTTGCAATATTATCAAACCACTCTAGTCCATCAGATTGAAGAAGCAATTGGATCACTGCATTCTATCCAGAGAAGGCAACAGATTACAGATTTACAGATACCAGCATTTTGACAGAGCATCTCGAAGAATATAACCGAATATGTTGCTTCAAAATAAACCTCATAGAATTTAATCAATGTCCGATAAATTACATTTGTTCTTGTGATGCAGTAAAGTACACAACCCGCAGACAGATAAATACCTGTGTAACAAAACCAATGACCTGAGAGTCGGATCTCTCAGTGACAGGCAAGACTTGCAGCCGGTGCTTTGAAAGCAGTAGCAGAACATGAAAGAGCGTATCATCTAAGCGTACAGGGAAAAACGGATCCCATAGGAATGATTTTGCTAACTCGCCAACCTATCATATATAGAAGAAAAACATAGCACCCATTACAGTGAATGTTGTTCTGCAAGAAAATAATACTTGTACATTTTATTTCTATGCATTAATTTTTTTTTAAAAAAATCAAAATTACTTGAACTGTAATTAAGGGTAAACAAGTATTGTAGATCCACTGCCAAAGGTAGGAAAATGATATTGCCATTTGCATCTAGAAGGATGGATCTCAGAGTAAATACAGTCAGTTTCCAGAAGTGACGTGAAGGGGAAAGGGAAAAACCTTGGTTTGGCCAATTTGAGGATTCTGTTCGAGCATAGTGAAAAACCCATTTTTGCCAGTCTCGTCACCACCATTTCCTTTGGTTTGGACATGAATTTTTTCACATTCCTGTAAAGAACATCATATGAAAAATGCTGAAAAATTCATGATATTGAACTTCAGTAAATTAAAGAGCAAAAATTACCTCAAGAGACCATAGAAGCATGCTAGCAAAATCTATGAAACCAATATACCTATCTGAGAACCTTCCAGTGGTTGTATCAGGGTCTATAACATCCAAAATAGGAGCCCCAAAAATATTATTCTCATACAATAAGTGAATTGCATCTCTCACACTATCCCCAGTTTTCAATTCCAAAACTAGTAAAAAAAAATAGAAAAAGAAAAAAACAATAATTTATCATAATAAATTCAACATGGGCATAAAAGATGAACCAAAATGAATTTTTTTTTAAAAAAAGAAACAACGAAATGTAATAGTGGTACCAGGTGAATTTTTTAGGCCGGGGATTGAACTGATGGGGATGTGATCAAGAAAGAGTTGAAGAGCACGGCCAGGGTCCATTTCTATGTGGTTCGAGTTGAGGCTCTCTTTGTTCTCCACCATGCCATCTTCTTCATCTTTTACCACATCCTCAATTTCCCTCAAATCAATCTTCTTTGTCTCTTGCATTGTCAGATCACTCTGTACTTTCTCTGCTTTTGTCTTTCCTGCTGATTCTGTTCTGCTTACTCCCTCCTCTCCCTCTCTGTTAACCGTTCTGGGTTGATCTTATGCATCGGACAAAATGTCAATAGCCCAAGAGAGCCACGTGGCAGTTTTTAAGGATATAACTCCACTCTATATGCCACGTGGAGCCAGATGCTCAATTTTTGGAAACGTGTGGCATAACTAAGTTGATCTTATGGCCATCTGTTACCGATCTAGTGCTGCTTAAGATCTGCAATCTACTACTTACCAGATGTTGCACTGGTATCAATCCTATTGGTTAGTGATGATTATGGGTTTATTTAGTTGGGTAAGTTTAAAAAAATGAATTCAATCTAATTATATGATATCAAAAAAAACTCAACCTAATTCAATTATAAGAGTTGAAAAAATTCCAATTCACCTCAACTGGTAAACTCTCCTACCTAAATTCAATTCAATTCAATTCATTTAAAAGTGAATGATAGTAAGATCAAAAAACCAATTCAACAAATTTTTTGAAAATATATTGAAAATTCAAAAAAAATATTTTCACGAGAACAAACGTTTCTTCAACTAAAAAGTGTTAAAAAGAATAATGTTTTTTCCATATTTAAATCCTAATTAGCCATTTTGATGAAAACTAACATTTTTTGTTTAAGGGTTTCTAAGAAGAAAAAAGAAAATAAATGAGAAGAAATATATATATATATATATATATATATATATATATAATGATCGGATTATTAGTTTAAGTCGAGTTAAAACTTTTTTAACCTGTGATCCAACTCAATCCATTACATCGGTTTAGATCGAATCCACGGATCCATCGATTTTTATGTTCACCCTTATTATTTGTGTGCCATTCTAATGCCACAGTTTCTGTTATGTTTCTGTTATTTGTTTTGAGTGACATGTGGACATGTAGAAAGATTCTTACCAACACCAGGTGCAAAATACACTTTTGCATCTGACGACTTGAAACTTGATTGGTAATTTTTAAAAACTTTATTAATAATGGTAATTGAGTATATACGAACGTTATTAATAAAGTTCTTCAAAATTACCAGTCAAGTTTCTACTCTTGTGCAAAAATGAGTTTTAAACTCGATGCAAGCAAGAATTTGTCGGACTTTCTCACCTAATTGTAAAAAATTATTCAGTTTCTCATATAACTTTTAAAATATAAAGTTCTCTTATGAAATCGAAAAATTTTCCACAACTTAACAGATGAAATTAAAATTAAGATGAAAACATAAATCAACGGTTTTTTTATTAATAATAGATAGAAACTGAAAACAAAGTTATAGAACAATAAACTAACAGATTATGAGAATACCGATAGAAAGAAAGAAATTTATTTATTATACAGAACCGTGATATTGAGACATCCCACTAAAACATCCATTTTATACATTCTAAAAATTTGAATGGTAATTACCACTCGAGTTTTCAAATAATTACTATTCAAGTTTCTAAAATATTTTTCAGGATGTTTAGTGAGTGTCCCACAATCTTTATTCATACCATATATGAACATTAAAGGTCCAAATGCAAGCATCAATCTACTCTCTCGCATAATTAGAAGTACTCTTCTAACAGAAAGAAAGTGGCCAGCCGGTCATCAGCCCTCTGATTTATTGGGGGACTCCTTGCTTCTATGAACTCTTATAAGCTCTATTTTTACATATGGTGAAGGAGCTTCTAATTTACATAAAAATAAAAAAGTATAAAACTAATAAAGATGCAGCTTTACTTCTCCTGTGACAAAATGCTGCAAATGTTGTTTCCATGGCTTCTCCAGTATCCACTGGCAACTGCTTTATGATGTTCTCTCAATCTCCATTTTTCAAACCCGTCTGCAGAAGTACTTCGTATCCATTTATATAACAGTGCCATCTTCTATTGTTGCCTTCTCCAGAATAACAGTGATTCCGGATCGAATGTAAAATCCTTTCTCTGGCCTATCTGCTTCTTGCACACCCTATAAAAGCAAAACAGTAAGATGGATGCTTTAACATTTAATGGGAATAAAACTTGGATTACTACAAGAAAAATCAGCAGACATGGTAATGCTTACATCCTTGTTCACGATGACCACATTTTTTCCTATCTTTGCATTCTTGTCTATTATGCAGTTCCTTCAAAAGAAATCATACATAGCATTGTCAGAACTTGAGATTCTGATATACCATTTACGGATTTCTCAATCCTTATGTTCAATTACCTGATTTTGGTGTCCCGTCCAATTCCTATAGGGACCTTCCCCTCTGCCAGCAGAGATGCAATTTCATATTCAGTTTGGTAAGAGTCCGCACCCAACATCAAGGTATCCTGTGAAAGAGAAAAACAGGGGAGAAATGTGTTTACTCGCGCTATTAAGTCAATTGAGGGTACCGAGAGAAAATTATCTTCTCTAACAGGCTTCTGTGTTTGAAGAGAAGAAGTTGGAAACAACGAAAAATTCACCTGAATCTCAACACCATAATCTAAACGTGATCGTTCACCCACTATGGAGTGTTGGACACTACATTCTCGTAAGAAACATCCGTGTGATATTATAGCATCTACAATCTGCAAAACAGAAATGGAATAATGAGAAACAAGACAAACTAATGAAGATAGAATTTAATCTCTAGAGTATCAGCATACCCTGCATTTTTCAATTTTACTTGGTGGTAAGAACCGAGGAGATGTGTAGAAAGGTGTCTGTGGGTCATAAAACTCAAACTTTGGATCCTGTACAAAAGTAGCAGATGTTAACCTCATTTTGAAAAATTCTATAATGTATGATTTATAATAATTATTGGCTATGCCTATTCCCTTCTCTGGTGTGCAAATAATTTTAACAAACTTATGACATAAGCACCGGAAAGATTAAAAAGCCAAAGTTTTCAGTTCTTGAATGACAAAACTAACCTCTTCGGTAAGGGCTAAATTTGCTTCATAAAAAGACTTTATTGTCCCAATGTCGTCCCAGTAGTCTCTGAAAATATATGCCTGTCAACACAAGAGACATTCAACACATATTATAACTTCAACTATGAAGAATGAAATATGAATGAGCTAATGGATCAAATTTATGGTGCTTCAATAATCATTTCACTTCTAAATGATCTTCAATAACAGGATGCAAAAGGAGGGGGATGGGGTTCAAGCCCAGATGGGTAGTACACACCAACTCCTAGCAGGATTGATGTTGAAAAACATTCTAAGGGATGAAATTCCAAATTGTGGAATTCTCTTACTTGAACATTTTGCTCCATTACAGCTGCAGGAATGATTTCAGATCCAAAGTCATTAGCAGTAGGATATCTCCATGTCAGAAGCTTCAATAATGTATCTGTCTTAAATATGTAGACCCCCATCGAGGCAATATATGGGGATTGCTTGGCTTCTTGGGGAGACAACCCAAGAAGAGTGGCATCCACTCGCTGCAGAGCACCATTGAAGAACTTATCATTAAATTGAAGTCAGATTCAGTTGGAATTATGATTGTTCATTTACATGGTAAAAAGTGAATACATGGAAAAATTAAACATTACAAATCTGCATTTGTGTCATAGCAGCATGCATAACATAATTTAAAAGGAAAACATTAGAGAATTAGAATGTTTGGATTTCTGCAGTTGGCTTACGAAAGGACGAAAGGAAGACTAAATTGGCAATATTCAGGGTTTATTTGTAATAAAGACTAGAAACCAAATCTTAAATCATTGGTACAGAGTAAATGCTGGTTTTTTGTTGAGGGAGATATTCTTGTTTTCTAGCTACGATGAAAGCTAGTAATATCTGGGTGGGGAGGAAGGGAGAGAGTGAAAAAGCACAGAGGATTTAAGAATAAGATCTTCTAAGCTCTTACCATTGCTTTCAGATCAGCACCCTTTGGTTTTTCAGAAAATTGGAAAATGTTGCCTCTGCTGTCTATCTTGACCAATCCATAATCTGATGCACGGCTGAAAAGTACGCACTCAACTTTAGATGAAAGGAGCAATAACTAGAAAAACTGGTTATATGAAAATGCACACACAGCCATCAACAATAATTCCAAATCTTTTTCTTTCTAACACTCCCGTGGAAAAATAAAGCTTGGAATGAAATTATACAGAGAGAACATTAATATCATTAAATGATCATTCACAATAAAATTTGCAACACGATATAACGATGTAATTAACCAAAAGCGAGATAATATAGAACACAACATCATCATTTTGGGAAGAAGACTGAACAGACCTGTCACCTACTGGTGCACATGAAATCGTAATATCAGCATTTCTGTCAATGTGGTACTGTTAACGCATTGCAAATAAGTGAGCAAAATTTTGAAATTATTGCTAAACAAATGAGTCCACTAAATTAGGGAAGTATCTGCATACCTGCAAAAAGTCCATATAATCCATTCTATAGAGATGATCCCCAGACAAGATCACTACGTTTTCAATATTCCTGTTCTTGGCATCCTACAATAATCAATGTAATTTATGATATTTCAAGGTGAGAGAGGAATGAAGTAATGAACTGTTAGGAGTTTCATTTATTTTCCTGCGTTTGTTTATGGATGATAAATTAAAGGTAAACAAAACTTTCCATTCCTACCTCAAATACCCATATAAATTGTCTCACAGCATCTGCTGTCCCTTGGAACCACTTCTTTCCTGTTTCTCCGGGTGTTTGCGTTGCAGCCAAAACCTGTTTAGCAAGTGTGCATGCTTTCAGTCATCAAGTGATGAAGGAATTTGCAACAGCATTATTTACAGAATATATACATGATTGGATATGCAAATCCCTTATAACAAAAGAAAGTTTGCATTTTGTCATCCATTTAGCTTAAAAAGAACATGAGGCTTTGCCCTTACTCTGATCTTTTGGCAAACCAAGTAGTTATTTAGCAATTTTTTTATATGATTAGCAACAGAAAATATACCCATAAAAATATTATTCTTTTTTATTGTATAATTGATAATTTCAAGCCCTACTTATGTTGGCCTACAAAGCAGCTACTAAATTAAACATTGTGAAATTTAGATCTTCTTCATTGGCTTCAAGATTTTCGTACCTCCACAAATCCATCACCGAAGTTGATACCATTTCCAAAATATGTGCGCGCAAGATGGCGATTAAGTGAAGCAGAGTTGAACTGGGTCAACACAAAAATCTTGTTTATGCCGCTGTTGATGCAGTTGCTCATTGGAATATCTATAAGCCTATAGCATCCTCCCAATGGAACCTGCAGATCTTACCATGTCATCACATGATGAAATACCAAATCGTACAATAATTTTCAATCAAAAGGTTGTGCTAGTGTGGTCAATAAGTTTATGGAACAGTAAATTCAAAGGGTAAATTTCAATGCCAGAAAAGCTAAATTTATCCAAAAATGTATCAATTTGATCTTATTGACAAATTACAATAGCCAAAGTACCAACTAAGTGAAGTTAAGCAAGACAGGATATTTTCTTACAGCTGGTGTTGCTGCCCTTCTGGTAAGAGGAAAGAGGTGAGTCCCTGCTCCTCCTCCTAATATGATTGCAGCCACATTTTTTGGGTCTGCTTTTCGCCTTTCGAAAACTGGTGCCTTTACGGTCTGAAAAAAGATTGCCAAGTAAGATTTGAAACAACACATCAAATTAAATTTCAACACATTTTTAATCTGAACATCCGAAATGAGTAAATGCATATGCAACCTTTCCTAGAATTCTTTAAATGGGTGACAAAAAAAACACTGATAATCGTATTTAATACTATCAAAAGGGATGCAATTAGCTTACCAGAGTCTCTTTGGGATTCCTTGATGTGGTAACAGCATATGCAACACCAGGCTTGACCTTCTTTGCTCTCTTCTCAGCTTTCGAACATTTTGCCAACTGATGAACCCAAACATTGTCGTTTAGGCTTCTTCTGACCCTCTCCCCCCAAAATCCGTTATCTGCATTCTTGAAACCACCTTTGCCTGGTTTTGCCACATAGGTATTGGGTTTCAAGGCAACACAGCAAGAATCCATAATGGTTGCCTCACTGCAAGGACTAAACCCAGAAAACAGTGACCACCCAGATGATGATGGATCAGAAATGAGAACACTCACAAAAGTACTCAACCCAAATCCTGATAAAGTACAGGTCTAACCCAAGTAATCAAGTAAAGTGTAGATCACACAAAGATATCACAAAGAAAAGAAATGACAGTTGGTGTCATATATTCAAAGTTACATAATAGAATAATGCACAAACTGAATCTAACCCGAAAAAGTAAGTCAATAGAAAAAGGGAACAAAATATCTGAATCAGATGCAAGAACCAAACAGAACTCGAGTACCTATATCGTAGAACTCCCAAATAAACAAGATTCTGAAGTAACCAGATGAATATAATCGTCTACAATTAGATTGAAAAGATCAAAGAAGAATAACCCACCAAATGGTGCCCCGAAGTAGTCAGTCTACAAAATTGCGGGAGTTTAGAAAAGTGGTGAAGCGAGCTTTTCGATGGCTGAAAATGGAAGTCAAGATCAAAAGTAGAGTGAAATGCGTGAATGATAGTGAAGGTTGTTGTTACTACCTTTATTGGCTTGTGAGTACTCACGAGAAATCCTGCAATCTTGGTGTTGATTTATGTAGGGAGTGCATAACAAAAATTAATGTGGCATAAAACCACTATGTGTTACTGAGTCCACTTTCTTTATAGAGAAGCCCTTAGAGGCCACACATTTGTCCTATCAAATTTCAAGCCATATTTTACTATAAAAAACAAAATAATTAGATGATGGTTTTTCGTTTGCAAAATTTCTAATCCCTCGTTTGCCGGTTGAGATTATGTATTTCCCGCCGCTTGACATGTTGCTAATCAACTGATCAATGACTCGAATAATTTTCAAAGCCATGATTATGGTTTCCCACTTTCCCTTAATCATCAAAATACAAATGGTTAATGTTGACACGAGTAATAGTATACTTAAAATTAATAAGGATGGTAGAATTTTAATGTGAACTGATTAATAAACTAAAATTGATAATGATTAAATTAATTTTCATAATAGTAGGGATGATGTTTTGAAATTTACAAAATCTTTTTCATTATAGTAACCAAGTTGCTTATTAAGTGATTTGCTTGTAATGATCATTACCTTTACCACATTAAAATAAATATGTTTATACCAAAGAGACAAGAGATATGCTTTACACCGTATAACTATGCATTTGTATCATGTAAAAGAAATTCTCATGGCACCAACAAATAAAAAGATGAATAAAACTCTCAAATGTTTAAAGAAAATCTTAAAAAGAAAAAGAAATTCCATTATGTGCAAATTTTTTGTGTATTATTATGGTCATTAAGCATATGAGATGAGAGAGAGACACGTATGCTGGAGCATATGAGATGGCATAAAACTCACAATTTACTTTATTTATATATTTTCTCCAAAAGTATAAATTTTACCATTAAACCGCATTGCCTTTTTTCTTTAGAGGCTTACATGCCACCCCAAATTTATATTTTCAAATAAAATTTTTTTATGGTATGGTATTTAATGGAATGGAAGATAAAAATGTTTGGTTAATCCCTTTGTTTGAATGTTATAATTAAATAAATAAATAAAAAATAGAGTAATATAATGGAAGGTAAAACCGGATAGTTAACTGTAATATGCTTAATTGTAAAGTAAAAATAAAGAAATAATTTAATAAACATGATATAAAATTAAAATAATATATTTTATGAAATATTTAGTATTTAATAAAATAATTTTTTAAAAAAAATTAAACAACATAATTACAAATAAAAAAATCATAAACAGTAAATAAAATTAAAAAAAAATCGTGCAACACCTGTAAGCCCAAGTGTTGCAAAATGTGGAGACTTTGGCTGCATGTGTGGCAGATGTGAGTTTTGCAACAGTGGAGGCCATAATTCGCCGCTCAATAAATTGATTTTATCAAATTCGATTTGGTTTCTCTTTTCTTCAAATTTAAATTATTCTATTTTTCAAAATATTTGAGAACTAATAGAAAATATTGAAAAAAAAAATTTGAAAAAATTTACAGTAGAATTTTATAAACAATCACGAAAAGCTATTAGAAAAACAAAAAGTAAAAACATAGTGTTTATTTTTGAATTTTTAGCGTTCATAAAATTTTTCGACAATTCAAAGTGGAAATTTTCAAATTGTGTGGTTTAAGAAGACTTGAAGAAATAATTATAAATTCAATACAAATATTATGTCAGTTGTTGACGGTAAGCAAACGGAAAAAATTTATGAGATGAATGGGAAAGGCAAAGAGGTAATTCACGAGTGCTACATGGTGAGTTGGATTTACTTTAAGTAATTTAAATAAAAATGAAAACTCTAGTGATAATATTAAAATAAATTATTAGCTTATGTTTTAATGATAGATAAAGATTTGGTTGAGAGATATGATATGAATATTTGACACGTAAAAAAATTATTATATGAAAAAAAAATATTATTAGAATAATGAGTTGATTTAATAATGATGGTGATAAATAAATTTTTGATGAGCTATGACTGATGTTTTAATACAAATTACGAGAAAATGAAATTTAATGGATCTTGACAAGTTTTTATGGATGATTTGATATGATTTGGGATGAAATTTAATGGATCTTGACAAGCTTTGATGGATGATTTGATGTGATTTTAGATGAAATTTAGTGGATCTTGACAAGCTTTGATGGATGATTTGATGTGATTTTAGATGAAATTTAGTGGATCTTGATAAGCTTTAATGGATGATTTGATGTGATTTGGGATGAGAGGAAATTAGTGGAATTTTTTTTATATAATTGGAGAAAAATTAGGATAGCTAAAATTAAATATTTGAATTCATGTTTGTTTTTTTTTATGTTATTATTCAGATGCATATTTCATATCATTGTTCATATGCATGTGAATTAAATGAGAAATAAAAGAACCAGGAAGTTAGCCAGTTTAATCGAAAAACCGTGACAGTCGATATATGCTGGAAATAAAAGGGACACCGTGACAGTTGGTATATGCTGGAAATAAATTTCGTGACAACCAGGATAAGCTGTAAAGAAAAGAACCAGGAAGGGGCTGGTCTAAGATAATAAAAACATGTTGACGTGTGGGAAAACGCTCCCATAATAATAATTCATGCATTGCATCTGTTTTAACTGTTGCTTGTATTATTGAAATGCTGATGTGTGGTATGTTATTGTGACTTTATTTATCGATGGATGAGTCTAACAAAGAGAGACAGTTATGATGATAAGAACCATCCAAATGGTAGATTTTATGATGTGACCCTCATTACGAGAAAATTTTAAGATAATTGATGGACTTAAGATTAACTAATAAATAAGAAAAAGATATTGATAGAGAATGTAACTTATGATATGTGTAGTGATAGTAGAATGTTAGTATCAAGTTTTATGAACTATAATTGATTTAATATTGAATGACATTTTATACAATTGAGTACTTCTAGTAAATTTAATTCACTGAGCTTGTGAAGCTCGCCTCTCATTGTACAATGATTCAGGTAACAAGCATGACAAATAGTTTGGTGAATTGAGTTTCACAATAAATCATTTTCTGTAAGTCACGTACGTATTAACATCCTCAGACTAATGAGAAAATAAAATAAAATTTTATTTGTAAATATTCATGCATTTTATGTTGTATCTAATGTTTAAACATTGGATTGATGTAACTCATCTGTTGAGGGTTGAAGACTGATGTAAAATTTTATATTGGTGTTATTTATTTTTATTGTTGCATATATGTGTCATACTGAGATTTTCAAAATGTGATAACATCGTTTCGAGGATAACAAATCCATGATGGATCTTTACTTTAACCTCACATTATTAGGATATTATAATTAAATAAAATGAATGAAAAATATAGTAATTAACTTTCTATTATTTGGATGTAAGGTGTAGGATGAAAAGAAGCAGAAATTTTAAATTATAGTGAAAAAATTCAATAATAGCTTTCATTATTAATTATAAACAGCTTAATAAAGATAATTTTGATTCAAAATTAATAAATGAAGATTACATTTCTTTTTAAAACATTTAAATTGAAGAAACTCCCCCAAAAAAAACATGTTTTTGAAGGTAACATCATTTTGGTAACATGAGAATTCAAGATACCCTACAATTCTACCACCATCTTTAAAAAAATCCAAAAAAAGGGAAATAACATAACCCCTCTTATGCCCCATTTCATTCTTTTTTTGTTTATTCCATCCAACCACACTGTAAATGCTTTTGCTATTCTCAATGAATTTTTGTCATTAATAAAATGTATAAGACCATATAGCATTCCTTAACGTATAAGCTATGTTTAAGTTTTAATATTTTCTAATTAATAAAATAATTAAGATATTCTCTAATTAACATTAAATTCTTAAATTTCTTATTGAATCTCACACATTGACTAAATCAACACATCGAAATCAGTTAATGTTGATTTTAGTTAATTTCAATTCTTGAATCGCATTCAATGACTGTTATTTTTTTTTATTTTCTTTTATTTTGTTGGAACTTTGGTGATTGATGTACGCATATCCTCAACGTAGAAGCTCCATGGTTAGACCATATAGTTTGTATAAATAAACACCAATGTAAGTTATTTTAATGGGCTCTCCTACAAATAAGTAATAGTAATTAATCTCAAACCTCAAGTAAGTATTTATAATTTACCCGTTTATAAAACCAATTTATCGAAATATATTACTTAATGAAGCCAGCATCCATAACAGTAACGAGAAAAACATGGTATATTATATTTGCACATATTTTTTAATAAAGGATTTGTTAATATATCTTAATATTTGGACTTATATTATGCAATATTTGTTTATAATAGTTTGAAAAGATTTTGTTTTTATTTGAGTTATAGTATAAGATCATGATATTTTAGAAAATTGTAATGCTTATTAACAAGCTAAAGTTATTAAATAGAGCTAATTATTACCCATTTTCTAAACTTTTCTATTTTTTGTTAGTTCCTAGTGGAGATTATGTCTAATGGAGCCCAATAAGGCAAGCACCGTACAAACGGATTCTTCAATCATGTGCGATCGGTATATTTTGGACACTAAGCGTCACCTAACTAATGGACGGTTCTTATTACACTAAGCTTGGGCCCATAATATGCTTTCACTTGTCATCCACGTGCTCCATCACATTATCAACATTAACAATTCGAAACTGGTCTGTGTATTAATTACCAAGAAAGATATAAATTTTACCAAATGGTAATTGGGATTTTGTATAATCATAGAGTTATTGACTAAACTAATGCTTAGGTTTAACGGTTGCCATATAAGAGTAACGAACGTTTTAATTTTGATCTAAATTATCTTTTGAATTAAAAAAATAATTTATTTAACACTTAAACAAAATTTATTTTTAAAGAAAGTTTCGGTTTTATCATAGATTTGAACTCTTCAACCCGAGGGAATCGGTTTTGGAAGAGATTTCCATTGCCTTTTCTTCTCTCTTATGCATGACAGGAGAAGAGCTGTCATTATACTGAAAGGCCATGCTCAATAATTTGCATATTAGACATGAAATCCCAATACAGACTCTGAGAAGAGGAAGAGCCCACATTGGAGCAGTACATCGCTAGAAAAAAAAAAATTTGATTTTGATAGCTGAGCTTAACAATCTTAAGAAACTGTAAGCACATGATGCTGATGGGCACATTACATTGACTATGATGTTTATATAATCAGGTGATTATTTTTAGTACGTGGCTAAATTTTCTTAACCGTACACGTCTTCCCAAAACAAAGGGAAGGGAGTAGGTGCAAAATGACAATAAAATAATATTTCTCTCCACCGATAGATTGATCAGTGATGTCCCATTTTTTTTTTGGTTGAGGTGGAATCAAATCACTGGAGTGGGCCCATCTCTGATGTTGAAGGAAGACTGCGTTGGGAAATATGCCCATAAGAAATCAGGCATATAGGGGCCCACCTGGTGAATTATTAGAGGTGGTACACAAAAAGAGCCCGTTATAAGAAAACAAAGTAACTCCAGAAATGAAAGAAAAACAACGTATTATGTGACAAAATTTCACATGGCCTGCTTGTAAATAATGAGTGCAAAGTCTTCCCCTCTTATGACTCTTTGAAGAGACTCTTTATATGTATCTCTCCCACGGCAAAATATCAAATTTTTTTTCTTCCATTTTCTCTCGTAGCTTTGCTTAGTATTTCAAATGCTCAAATTGTAACTTTTTACTTGATTTTCTGGACATTTTGCATGTGCAAAGATAAATACTAGCTAATTAGCTCACCACTGTTTATGAGAAACATATGCCACCCAAGCCTACTTGCCTAGCAAACATCATGTGAAGGCAATCTAATCAATCATCTCCGGTCTCATGGACTCAACCAAAAAATTTCATTAGGATACCGATTCTGTGCTTCAACGCCATATCAATATGTTTAATCTGACCCCATGGTTGTCAGCCAAAGCTCACAATGAGCACGTGATACCCTTTTCAGAACTTTCCAACTTCATTCAGTACATGAAAATCCTTCAATAGAATAAACACAATGTCAAAATATGGCATCATTGATCCCATTATACAGGATATCAATTACCATGGCTTTGGTGGTCCAATATCCATCTTTTACTTTCCATTTTGTACGTCGAACAGCTTGTGTTTTTTCGTTTGTTGAGTTGGTCCATAGGCCTGCTTGTTGTACAGTTTCAATGAATACATGATTAAGAAAAAGAAGGATACGCAAATCCGAACAATAATGTCTACTGGACCACTTCACACTTGCACATCTAAAAATCTTGTCCCATGGATTTTCTTTAGAGCCCACAAGGTAATGCCCTCGTTAGTCGTTAAGCAGCAGAACTGATATTACAACCAATTATATAACACATCACAAGGCTTCTCACAAAACAAGACGCAACCAATATCACAATAACAAACGGAATACTTGAGTAGCTACATAGTTTCATCTAAAAGAGAGGGGGAGAGAGGAAGAGAGGGAGAGAGATGGAAGAAACTAAAAAACATGACTATAATTAAGTCGGATGAATTCCCATTAAAACAAGAAACATAACACGGTCTAAAATTGTAGCTCATGCATTCTAACAAGATTGGCAGATAAAAACCAATAGCACCCAGTAAAGTACTACATAACACTAATATGTAAATATTAAAGACACCTAGGTGTTTGTTGCCCTAGTGTAAATCTGTTGGCTTGCATGGGCAGACACCATCCTGATCAAGCCTCTAGCCATCAGCTCCCTAATTGCCTTCCTTGCAAGAGATCCATTAATCTGTGACGTGCAAACAAAATCAAATAAGGATCAAATGATAATGTTGTTACTGATATGTCATCACTGGTGAAATTCTTGAAAAAAATGAGATACTAATAAATATAGTCCTAGAATGGTTAACCATAGAAGCAGTACTTTTATAATCAATAACTTACAAGGAAGACCAAGCAAATGTACAAGGTCATGACTAAAATCTAAAACGTTAAGGAAGTTCTATTTTTCATTACAGACCTCATCAACTCAACTAAATTCAGTCACAGGAAAACTTTCTCATGACAGTTGTCACCTTCATCATCAACACATACCAAATAATGAGATTTTTTCTCATGAAAAGTGCTCCCAACACCATATCCACTGAAAATTAGAGCATCGAATATTCAAATTATAAACTTGAACAATGCAACAATTAACATGCTGTGTCTGGCTCAAGAACCATTTAAATTATCTTCCTCTCTTGTATTTGTATAACCAGTTTCATGCAAAGAATTCTTAAAGGTTTCTGTTTTCCTCAAGTACAAATTCACTAATTGATCACCAAAGGAGGCACAAAGAAACCCAAGCACATGGATTGTTTACAATAATTACACCTCCAAAACAAAACAAAAAAGTAAAACTAAAAGGTAAAGGAAACACGAAAAGGAGGACCTAAAATAGATAACATCAAAACATTCATCAAAATAACCACAATTAATAAAAGGTATAGAGATTGTAAGCCATGAAATTGAAGTTCTGAAAAGCATAATCTTAATCAACTGAGGATAATATTCTATCACTTAAAAGCCTTTTTGTTAATAAAACTATCCAGATAAAACATCAAGGAATAGCTTTACACATGATTAGACTATCTCCTTTAGGCAACTCCCCATTCCATAGCTAACAAATACTGCACGGTGGAAGGAATCATTCACTGCACCCAAAAATAGAGAGATACCCCAAAATCCCAAGTAAATGATCCACTGATTCCCTATTAGATTTACACAAAAATAATAACTAATAAAAGTTTTCCCTAGTTCGATCAAATTATCTACTGAGATATGATTCAAAGATGATGTCCAAACAAAGAAATTAAGATCCAATGGCACTTCAACCCTCCAACCATTCCTGCATCTAACCCTTCCAAAGGCAATCTCTTTGAAGTTTCTCAATAATTTTATGGCTGAAGCTGGAATAGGAAGACCAATGTGAAATTGTGGGTAAGCTTGAAAGAGAACTATTTCTGAGTATAAACTTCACACCTTTTGATAAGTACTATCCATTACAACTTGCCAACCTTTTCTGAAACATTCAGTAAACTATTCTTCTTGTTTAATTCAATGAGATGCAGATGAACCAGCATAAAAATGAGTTTCAAATGCAATCCACTATTCAATGCAATGAGACTTCACCAAAATAGCTGGCTGCAGTCCACTATTCAATGAGACTTCACCAAAATAGCTAGCGCCATATTCAATAACCTAGCAACGCCATGTTAACATTGTTTGCCACAATGAACTCTACACGACATATCCCATTTAACCCAACAAAGAAAGGTATTTCAGTAACAGCACAAACTGCCTAAAACATCATCCACAACACACATAATAACACAGTGTTAATGTATCATATGGGCTTAGTTACTTTAATCCCACATTGGTTGTGTATAGCTTTGCCTCTCCTATTGGCTTGTATAAATAGGATAGCTCCCTTGTAAGTAAATCACACCATTCAATACAATTCTCCTCTTTGTATTGTATCACTTCCTCTCTTAAACTTAACATGGTATCAGAGCCTTAGTGGTTCTCGGTATATTAAGAGTCGAGTATGCTCTGTGATTGCCACTATTAGTGGATACTTCACATCAGAAAAACTTTTAGTATATCATTTTCATACCTGTTGGGTCATCACTATAGTCGGAGTCTCATTCTCCATCGACGTCATCTCCGCCGCCGCTCCTGTTTCAGACACGATGCTGCCATGTCAGCTGTTGACCGCCACATCATCAGTTAACTGCCACATCACCGGTTTCTCGGAAGTACTTTTCTTTGACCGGTTCAAGCCTTTTTAGACCGGTTTTCTGCAAAGTTGGACCGGTTCCTAGGGTTTTTCAACGTTCTGATTTTGTTTCCGACGTCCGTTTTGTGATTTGAGGTTCACAAAAGATATATCCTTTGATATTTTTTTTGTGGTTTCTACACCAGTTCACCTTTCTCTTTGCACCTATGGCTGAATCAGACTTACCCCGGGTTATTACTACTGTTCTGGATGAATCTAATTATGTTGTGTGGACTCAAGAAATGTTTGGTTTCCTCCGTGGACGAAAATTGTGGCGTTACGTGACTGGAGATATCACTGAACCCAAGAAAAAGGACGACGAAGATGCTGACAAATATGTTGACCGTCTAGAGGATTGAGATAGTAAAAATCACCATATTCTCACATGGTTTCGTGCCACTATTATCCCAAAAATCAAACTTCAATTTGGTACACTCCATACAAATAAAGAAGCTTGGGATCTTCTCCAACACTGCTACACCAGGGCAGACATCTCAAATCGGTATCGTCTTCTTTCCACCCTTCATAGCATGCGCCAAGAACTTGGACAAACTGTCAATAGTTTTCTATCTCAGATGACTGCCGTGTAGAACTAGTTAGCTCTCACTGAGCCAACTTGGGAATGCACAAAAGACGCTGATGTTCATGGAAAGTACCAAACTGAGACACACATTATGCAATTCCTGATGGGCTTGAGAGAGGAATTTGAACCTGTATGAGCTTCAATCCTACACCGAGGCGCGATACCTCCCCTAAACGACGTCCTTTTTGATCTACTCAGTGAGGAAACACGTCTTGCCATATTACACGGATCTCATACAGATGTTGCCCTTGCAATACCCGTTGCTCTTACCACACCAACTGCCAAGGCAAACCCATCCCAGAAGCCCTTATATTGCAGGTATTGTCATTCACAAGGGCATGAATTGCTCAAATGTCATTCTAGCCTGTATAAAGTCTACAGAAAAACGGGTCACTATCTTGTAGACTGCCCTAAACTTCCATCTGAAAATCAGTCAAATGGGAACCAATATCGCTCTCGAGGCTCTCGCAATCGGTTCTATTCCAAGCCAAAGAATGCTGCTGCTGTAGCCACTGAAGCTACACCGACTTCATCCAGTTCTCTACCTGATTGGTGTGGTTTTTGCATCGTTCTTACCGAGGGTCTAAATAAAACTGGTAACAATATAGCCATGTCAACTACACCAGATACATCCCGATGGTATTTTGATTCTGCTTGTTGCAATCACATTACTTCTGATGCCTCTATATTTTCCTCTAAAACCCATGATGAGCACGCACCTACTATTCACACTGCCAATGGATCAAATATGTTGGTTAGCCACACTAGATATGTTGACAATTCTCATTTGTCTCTCCCTGACACATATTTGGTTCCTAATCTTACACTTAACCTTATATCTGTTGGATAACTATGTGATCTTGGACTTGATTTGCATTTTTCTTCTACTGGTTGTCGTGTGCAGGACCCTCAGACAGGAAAACCCCTTGGAACCGACCGTAAAGTTGGACGCCTCTTTGAGCTCACTCACCTCCAAGTCCCATCCTCACCGTCACCAAACTAATCAGCCGGATTCATCCTAGCACTCTCACCCGTGGAATTGTGGCACTCTCAGTTAGGTCACACTTCATCTAGCCCTCTACATTCTCTTGTTTCTAGTGGTCAATTAGGTTCATTTCAGCACGAGTCTTTTCATTGTGTTCATTGTCAACTTGCAAAACAATCAGCTTTACCTTTTAATGAGAGTCGGTATGTTTCCCTTGCACATTTTGATTTAGTAAATTCTGACGTTTGGGGGCCTTCTCTTCATGCATCAATGGGTGGTGCTAGCTATTTTGTTATATTTGTGGATGACTATTCTCGTTATACTTGGTTGTTTCTTATGGTAAGAGCAACGGGTATTGCAAGGGCAACATCTGTATGAGATCCTTGTAATGTGGCAAGACGTGTTTTCTCACTGAGTAGATCAGAAAAGACGTCGTTTAGGGGAGGTATCGCACCTCGGTGTAGGATTGAAGCTCGTACAGGTTCAAATTCCTCTCTCAAGCCCATCAAAAATTGCTAATGCGTGTCTCAGTTCGGTACTTTCCATGAACATCAGCGTCTTTTGTGCATTCCCAAGTTGGCTCAATGAGAACTAACTGGTTCCACACGGCAGTCATCTGAGATAGAAAACTGTTGACAGTTTGTCCGGGTTCTTGACGCATGCTATGAAGGTTGGAAAGAAGACGATATCGATTTGAGATGTCTGCCCTGGTGTAGCGGTGTTGGAGAAGATCCCAAGCTTCTTTAGCTGTATGGAGTGTACCAAATTGAAGTTTGATTTTTGGGATAATAGTGGCAAGAAACCATGTGAGAATTTGGTGATTTTTACTATCCCAGTCCTCTAGACGGTCAACATATTTGTCAGCATCTTCGTCGTCCTTCTTCTTGGGTTCAGTGATATCTCCAGTCACGTAACGTCACAATTTTCGTCCACAGAGGAAACTAGACATTTCTTGAGCCCATACAACATAATTAGATTTATCCAGAACAGTAGTAATAACCCGGGGTAAGTTCGATTCAGCCATAGGTGCAAAGAGGAAGGTGAACCGGTGTAGAGATCACAAAAAAAAATATAAAAGGAAGTATGTTCTGTGAGCCTCAAATCACAAAACGGACGCCGGAAGCAGAATCAGAACATTGAAAAACCTCAGGAACCGGTCCAACTTTGCAGAAAACCGGTCCAAGTCTAAAAATGTCTGAACTGGTCAAAGAGAAGTTACTCCAAGAAACCGGTGATGTGGCGATCAACTGATGACATGGCAGTCAACATGTGACGTGGCGCTGACGTGGCAGCAGCGTATCTGAATCAGGAGCGATGGCGGAGATGACATCGATGCAGAATAAGACTCCAACTATGGTGATGACCCGACAGGTATGAAAATGATATATTATAAGTTTTTCTGATGTGAAGATCCACTAATAGTGGCAATCACAGAAAACCAGTCTTAATATACCGAGAACCACTAAGCTCTGATACCATGTTAAGTGTTAAGTTTAAGAGAGGAAGTGAGACAATACAAAGAGGAGAATTGTATTGAATGGTGTGATTTACTTACAAGGGAGCTATCATATTTACACGAGTCAATAGGAGAGGCAAAGCTATACACAACTAATGTGGGACTAAACTAACTAAGATTATATAATACATTAACAGATAGGTAATAATCTTACTCGCTATTTCAATTATCAATCGCAACGACAACAACACAAGGAAGGCATAAACTATCCATTAGTCTATCTGAAAAATTAAATGGCTACATAATTCACACAAAATACTCATTTAAAAACCATTCAACATAATCGCGCAAACAATAACATATGAAACTAAAATAAGATAACGAAACAATCAATATACATACAAACAGGAAAAGGGGCGAAAAGGCAAATAATGAGAGACAGTACATACCCTCAAACGATCTGAGAGAATAGAAGGAGTGATGAGCTTGTACTTGGGTGCCTCAGAGAGAAGCTTGTCATAGGTTGCCTGATCAAACAGCACCATGTTGTTCACTTTCTCCTTCTGCTTTCCCTTGCTCCACTTCTGTTTATTCGTTTATCACGATAAAATATCACATGAATAAACCCATCTTCTAAGCAAGAAGCAACTATTCGTAACAGAAGCATAACAAATCAACACACCAAACATATATTTATAACATGTATATGGCCCAAGGGGGTTTAAAGTTGCTGACCTTCTTCTTTTGCTTGCCACCTCCCGATTTTGCTGGTTTGGAGGAGGGTGGAGGGGCTTTGTCCTTCTTTGGGGCCTGCAACCAACCAAAACAAACTATCAAATCAGTTGCTATATTCAGACAGAGAGATCAGGAAAGCTTGATAGCTGATAAATCTATTGGGTTTCCATGAGAGAGGTGAATGCTTACCATTGGATCTGACCAGGGAGAGACAGGGCGGGGAAGGGATGAGCTGCGGAGGGCTGGGGACGGAGCTGTGTAACCCTAGGGTTTTGATGGGTTACCGAAGCCAAACGACGGCGTTTATTAACAATTTATGGTCCAATCTGGCTTTGACTGAAAAAATAAAGTCCAATCTGACCTAACTATTAAGCCCAGAGCCCAAATTAACTAGTGAAGTGAGTCTTTTAACAACCAAATGAACCTGACCCAAACAAGAAAGAACGCAATGGAGTTAAATAAAAGAAGAAAAAAGAGTTAAAAGAAAAGTGTGGGTTTCTAAAAGGACAAATTACATATCAGTACCCCTGTTTAACTCTGTTAACACAAAGTGATCATAAATTAACCCAAAATTTGAATGGTAATTATTTTGGAAAATGTAGAAAGAAAATAAAAAATATATATTTTTATAACTAAACATACTTTAATATTTTTATTCGATCAAATGTAAAGATAATTTTTTTAATTAAAAAAATTAATATGATCTTACAGCATAAATTTGTTCTGACAATATCACTGACCTTTTCATTATCCTCCCAATCCAAAAAAAATTCTCACAAACTCTGTATTAATTGATTAATTGTCCTGTTAAATCTAGCAATATGTACAACGAAATTTATTTTACAAATTATATTAACTATTATATGAATGCATTTAATTATCCAATGTCTAGTATTACATTGTTTTATTTTGTTTAAGCACCATGCATGATTCAAGGCAGTGCTAAAATATATTTTAGCATATCTTATAATTATCCAATAAACTTTTTTTAATGAACATAATTATCCAATAAACTAAATCTTGAAGATCATCTTTTAATCTTGTTTCATTAGAGACATATATAGAGCACAATAAATTGACAGTAAATAATATTTGAACCCGATCTTAATTAAGCTGCAGTTGTAAGGACTATTAAAACAAATTAATCAAACCTATTAACTTTGTGTCTAGTTTAATTGCAAGTCGTTTTAAATACGTGTTTCATCAATAATTATACATAAGAGTATGAAACGAAAATTTGGGCCCTGCTTGAAATTATCGGGGCTTCCCTAGCCTAATCATTTTCTCTTCCTTTAGTCTTTTGCTATTGTAATGAAATCAATAAAGGTAATAAAAACAATCACATAAAAATAAAAAATACAAAATTTATGTAGTTCGGTTGATTAGACTTGCGTTTACCGGAGAGAAGAGAGAAATTTACTATAAAAAATACAAAATACAAAATTTGACTGTGAAGACCGTGCTTTCAAAACCTAACTAACATTTTTATATATAAGCTATAAAACGAGCCTCGATGGCACTCAACCCTCTGCTTCATGAAGTAAATTTTAATTTTGTTTCCCTTTAAAATTGCTTCAAAATATTTCGGATCAAAACAAATTTTCGAGTCAAATCGAAATGCAAAACATTTCACCTTCCTAAAATCCCAGTAATGTTATTTTCGGTTCTACTTGGTGGTGCTTTTGGCTGAGAATATGTAACTGCGAGTTTAAGAATAATTAATTAATTCAACCGTCCCTACCTTGTGTAAACCCAAGGCTCTTAAGTATTTTCACATTACTATTAATCTTAAACCCAACAAAAAACTATTTACACAAACATTAGTTTGATAAATAGATAGACACTAATATGATTCAAAATCTTAAACTTTTGAATTTTTTACTCAAGTAATGTATATAAGTTATTATTATTTTTTAATTCTTTTTGATATGAGATAACTCACACGTGGATATCCCCAAAAATATCTCCATTACGTGTGAGTTATATATCAAACTCCATCGAGCAATATCGTGGGAGTCAAACAATCGTAATCAACTTTAACTAGACTCTGATACCACTTGTTAAGGTTGTGAGTACTTCACGGCGAGAGATCATGTAAGCATGAGCTTAATATACATGGATGAACACCAATATGACTCAAAAGCTTAAACTCTTGAGTCTTGGATTCAAACAATTTATATAAATTATTTTTATTTTTTATTTCATTCTGATACAGGGATAACACACATGTAAATACCCCAACACAAAGCAACGCATTGGCCGATAGTTTGGCAAAGAACAACTCTTACAGTTTAAACTGTTATGTTTTGCAATGATTTTCTTGTAGACATGGTTAATCTTTCTCAGTTTGACTTATGAGTTATTGCCATTTTTCTTATATCGGAGAGAAAAAGGATTAGAAAAACGAATTGGACCGAGGGAAGCCCCAGAAATTTCAAGTGGAACCCAAATTTCCATTTTATGATGTTATATAATGGGGAGAAGAGGGGTAGAAAATGGACAGATTGGATTTGCTTTATGTATTAAAGGTTCCCAGTTATGTTATCAAACCGACCTTAGCTCAGTTGGTAGAGCGGAGGACTGTAGTTGGGCATCTGTCTATCAGTTAATCCTTAGGTCGCTGGTTCGAATCCGGCAGGTCGGATATCTGTTTTGAAAAATGTTACATATTTTAAATGAAATAAACATAGCAAAAAATTCTAAGTAAATAATGCCTTTTTTTTATAAAAAAAATTCTAAAAAAAAAACACATTAAAATAATTTTTTTTTCATACCCACAGATCACAATAACGTTGGAAAACATTGCAAATGAGTGTGTAAACGGTTAGTTCGATCGATTAAAATTTTTTACTAATTTTTTTTGATATTTCAATTGAATAACTTAAGTATTTTGACATCAACCGATCGAATTGATTTCAATCAATACGATTGGTTAATTGACATTGTTTATATACTTATTTTCTTAAAAAATTTATATATTATATTTAATTTATGTATAAACAAATTTAATTTATTATATTTATATTTAATATATTATTAATATTAATTAAATAATTTATTAAACGATCAAAATAATTAAAAAAAATAATTACCAATAAATCAATTAAATAATTAATATATATTATTCAAATAACCGTTAGGATTTATTTAACTAATTAATTGATTAATGGACAGCCATAACGTCTGCACTCACAAAATGATAGGCTAAGGCTACAGATATCTTGCCTGCCAAATGTCTGAGCAATGCATTATTTGCCATAAAAGTAAATGCTAGATTAATTAAAAAAAATGACCATTTTCCTTGTAAAATTAACCAAAAAAAACATTTTTCCAAAAGGATACTTAAAAAGGGAAGCATTTTTGTCGTTGGAAGTGTTCCTTATTTGAGAATCAACTGATTAGTGGAATCCAACTAAAAAAACTTCGAATCCATTGTATTTAATTCAAACCAACATTTTAAAACTTAAATTGGATAATTAGTTATAATTTTTTATTATTTTAATATTAAACCAAACTATGTATGATTTGACAAACAATTTAAGTGTTACATGATATGAACTTCGAAAAAACTTTAAAAAAATTGAGTCGGAATCTACTAAATATGTGGGCCTAACTCTAATTTTAAATTTTAAAAGGAATTCTTAGCTCCCGTGTCATTGAATCAGCCTCCACCCCAAAGAAAGGGGAAAATAAATAAAGTAAATAAAAAAGAAATAAAAAAATAAAAAGTTTGATATTCCATCAATTTAATTAAAAAAACACTAAACATTAAGAATGATTAATTAAATTGAGTAGCTTTGAGAGTGTGTGCTTATCCATTATTTAAAGCTTTTACAAAAAGAATCATCAAGTAAGTAGGATACTTTACATATCTATCCAAAAGTATCAGGTTTCAACATACAGAGTGAATCTGAAGTATTTTTTATCGCATTTACGTCGATGTCAAAACTAAATATCAATATGTATTCTATGCGATGAAAATATAAGTTTAATATCAACAACCACTTATGAAAAAATTCAAATTCAAACATCTATAAAAAATAATGGACGAACTCTTACCACTTAACCTTAAAGCCTTTACTAGCCACAAAAGTCACATTAACATCTTTATAAACCCCCCAAAAAAATATGGCTAAACATTGATTTAAATTTATTTAACATAAGATTCGAAAGTCATTGTCTTGTGGATTTGCTATAGGCAGTTAAAGCTGAACCATTAAAAAAAAAGCACCAAATTCCAAATGGAATAATTTAAGCTTAAAAGACATGTTTCCTTTACTGGTGTCTTCTCCTGTCTCTCTCCCCCTCAAAGAAAAGGATAATCTAAATAATGGAGCCCAGAGATGTAGCCCACATTGGGATAAAGTAGCCTTCTTATAAAGCCCAATCATTTATTAAACTTGTCTCCCAAGTCCCAAGTGGCATGAGTTTATAGGGTTTTCTATTTTTTTACTAAATCACTTTTGTTTCTTATTATCAATTTAGAGTAATCTACCCGTTTCCCCCCTTTTTGTCACTTTTATTTTTCTAATAGGACAAGCTTCGATTAACTAATTCTTTATAGTCATGTCGTTTCTGATTGCTCAAAGGTCACACTTCGTGCTGGTGAAATTTTAATTTTAAAGAAAAAAAATGAATTGAAAAATCTAAAGATTGTTTGGATTTGTGTGTTTTTTGTTTTCTGGTTCCAAACAATTTTTGCGAAAATGAAAGCAGAATATCAAAGCTGAAGCCTTCTTAAACCTAACCATCCTTTTTGATTTAGGATATCAAAAAATCAACCCATTTCACCTTTCCGTCAAAAGTTTTGTTGGAGGAACCATTCTAAAAAAGGCATTGTAGATTTTCTCAATAGTAGATATGATTTTCTTGGGGAGAATAAACATATTATATCAAAGATTTTGAATACTAAAAACAATAGAAGAAATTAGCTGTAATATGCCAGCAAAAAGCAAATGTATACCCAAGGTAAGTTTATGGATTAATGGCTGGCATTCCCTAGCATTGAGCTTGCCAAAAATGATAGAGAACCCAAGATACTTGTCAAGGCCGAGAGTACTTCACACACGAGAGATTACATGAACACTAGTTTGATAGACATGAATGAACACTAATATGACTCAAAAATTTAAATCATGAATCTTAGGCTCAAACCATGTATATAAGTCACTCTTATTTCTTATTTCTTCAGATGCGAAATAACTCATATGTGAATATCCCAACAAATCTCTCATTCACGTATGAGTTATACATAAAACTCACTCTTAAATGGAACCACATGTCACAGGATCAACAAAAAATCCTCCACAGGGTATACTATATTTTAAGGCACACATAATAGTCTTCTAAGAAACTGTGAGCATACAAACTTCTCATCCACGTACTCAACCATGAAGCTCATCTTGAGAGTCATATGATCATGACCAATTTGAACTAGGCTCTGATACCATTTATTAAGGTCGAGAGTACTTTACACATGTGAGATCACATAAACACCAACTTTAATTGATAGAACTGGTTACATACGAGAGATCACATAAACACCAACTTTAATTGATAGAAATGGATGAACACCAAGATGATTCAAAAGCTTAAGCTAATGAGTTTTGGGTCTAAACTATGTATATAAGTCACTCTTATTTTTTATATATTTCAGATGTTAAACTATTCACACGTGAATATCCCAAACAATATTTAATTAGGAGATTTTCAAGCTTAAAACCAGCAACAGTGATGAGATTAGCTTGGTCCTCAATATTCAAACCACTACAAAAAAGTTCATTTTTAGAATAGTTCACTTTCAAACCTGAAAAGTGATAGAAATGGTCAAGAAATATGTTAATTTTGGAATTTTTATATGTGGGCTACCACTAATTATTGTGTTTTGATTTTATAAAACCGAGTGAACGGATTTAGTCAAATGAGAAAAGTACGAGAGCCCAATGTTGTTAATTGGTGATCATGTTGTTTGAGCTTGTACATATCTTAATATTATTAATGTGGGTCAGCAGCTAGTGTAAGTCTTAGTCCAATATGTCCCGTAGATGGAAGGACCCAATTGGACTCTCAGTAACTAGGGTTACTGGGGTGTATATAAATATGCTAGGTCCTTTCTTTGGCTCATAGTACTTTTGAGTATTTAGTTTTTCTATCCATATGAGAGTACAAAGGGGAAAACCTAACTCTGATTACTTTCGCTATGAGGTAAAATTCAAGTTTCCGCTGTAACAATGGCTCAATCAGGTATGTGATTTAATTATGTAATTATCTGTGTTCTAAGTTTCATGTATGATATTATTGTTTATGTTTGATCTAAACCTACAGCTAATGCCCAAGATGGAGGGCAATGAGGTCATTTGCAAAGAAAAAGTGAGTGAGCTCAGCATCTTTTGCATTTAGGATGATAATTGTACAAGCTTCCTAAGCTACATGATCAAGCATTCTTGAAAGAACTTCCATGGAAGTAACAAATAGGAAAGGGAATAAAAGATCCTCATGCCTAACCTCTCTTCTTCCAAAAAAGTACCTCACCAATGAGCTATTTGCGATAGACAACTTAGATTTGGATCTTTTCCATTTATTAAATGAAATGTAAGTCAATTTTATAATAAAATTGAATGTTATCGTGTCAAATTTGGATTTGAATCATTTTTATTTGATGATGTGATATTCAATCTTATCATAAATTTGATTAAATTTCAATTCTCAAAAGAAAAAGATCCAAATCTAAAAAACGATACAAACTTGAATCCAATGAATGAACTCGAGAGCTAAGGGTCTCGCATGGTATTCAAGATACTGAGTCAAATGATCAAGCTTAATTATGTATTTGGGAGACATATTGTTCTTATGATAATTTTTTTGACAATTCTCACGATAGCATGGCATTCTCTGCAATTTCTTTCCTTTCATAAAGACACAATGATTAGGGCTAATGAAGAGAGGGAGACACTTTTTAAGTCTATTAGGTAAATGACCGCGTCATGTACAGTTTTGTTCAGAATAGTGATGGTGGTTCATTTTTGTTTAACAAAAGGCATAGTATTGTAAATTTAAAATATTGTAGTTATTTGCGTTTGTATTTGTTTTTTAATGGTTAATATAACTAAGTTTAATTTCTGTAAGAAGTATGTGAAGATTAGAGGTCCTAAGAATGATTAGAGTTGGGTTATTTTTTCATCTTGCGAGAATTTCCATCTTGTTTAATTATATTCCCTTTCTATGCATAAGTTTGTTTTTCTTTTATAAGTATACATTTCCTTTCAAAACAACTTTTTTAAGAAGCAATAAGATTCAAAAATATTCTCTAAATTAGTCTCCTGGCTTTTTTGATAACTTTTTCCATTACCTAAATAAAATGTCAAAACACTTTTCTTGAGTTAATAACATAGGAATTAGATGAGCAACAAATATTTTAATAAAACACTATCAAACCATACATTAAAAGTATCCAGTTAAATATAATTTTGCTAAAATACCCAAAAGATCTTATTGATGAATAAATATGTTACGCAAATTTCTTTAATAAAGCAAATAAAATAAAAAAAGAACAAAAAGAAACATATCAAAACCTAATTTTGTGTAGACTAACCCGACAACGTGGGACAATTTTTCTTGACTTAATTATCACACTAAAACATCTATTTTCGATTTACAAATGCTAACAACAGTAAATAAAAAGTTGAAAAGCAAAAAGAGTAGAAGGATAGAATTAAGCTGAAATGATTTAGAAGATACTATGCATTGCTTCAACAAAAAGCTTCTCAAAGAGCTATGCAAACAAAAGAACATAAAAGAGATTAGAGTTGAAATCCCTAAAGAACAGAAAATTTCCTGAAATAATGATTCGGAAGACATTAAATGAAAAAAAATAGATCATATACACAAAAAGGAGAGTGTTAATGAGTAAACTGAAATGCATGCTTTTAATAAAATCTTAAAAGTAAACCTGTTGTTACAGGATTGGTATCAATGAAGAGAAGAGGTTTTCTTTTCCTCTAACGGAGATTTTGCATTTTGGAAAGTGATAGTTTTCCTTCTTTATGTATGTCTAAAAAACACTTGAAGAAAACAAAGAAAGATTGTAATAAAAATTACATTAAAAGCCAAGTTAACTGTTTTTTAACCTTTTTAATTCACTTCATGCAGTTATTCAAGAGACATAATGATTATTATTCAATATTGACAACAAATTCATGAATTTTTTTTTAAAAAAAAAGAGAGAGTAAGGGTTACTCAAAAACAGCACTAAAACACATTTATAGGGTAACATAATGACTACTTAATATTGACAATAAATGCATATAGAAGAAAAAACAGTGGTAAAAGGTACTTTAAAAAAACAATAGAAGACATATATTAAGGTGATACGTGACGCAACTACAGTGTACATGATTATATTTTATATTTGATATGTTTTTTATGTGATAAAATAATATGCTAACAAATTTGTAAGCATGCAAAGCATAATGATCGTTTATTCTTTATTAGAAAACTTAACTACAGAAAAACCCATGAGAAAAACAATCCGATTAAAATCACCAAAAAGAAATAAGAATAACTGAAAATGTGAAGAAAATAAAGAGGAATAGAGAAAATCAATATGGGTTGAAGATAAAAAGATAAAGAGAGTTAAAAAGTTAAGTCTGAGTGGAATAGTGGAGAAGTTAAGTCTGAGTGAGGTAGTGGAAAGAAAATTATAAAAGAAAGATGTGGAGAGTTAGAGTCGATTGAGTTACAAATATAACTTTATTTAAATATTTTATTTATATATTTAAATAAGGTTTTTTTTTAAATGGTTGGGAGGAGGAAGGTGTTGGGGAAAATGTTTGAGAAAGTGTTTGAGCATATGATTGACAGGTTAAATTGGGGAATTCAGATAAATTAGGGAGTTTGCCCAAAGATGTAATTCTATTTGAAGATTGAGGGGTTTTTGATTTTATTGGAATAGATTGATGGCCAAGGATTTGGATTTTTGTGGCATAGTCATTGAGGCTTTGGGGTTTTAGAGAAGGTGGAGGCACCTTCTGCTTTCATTATTGATCCTGTTCACATTTGGTATTAGAGCCAAGTTTGCATTTTTCTAGATATTTTGTTCATCTTCTTTATATGTTCATATTGCTTTTTATCTCTGTTATGCTGTGACTGGTTTTTGGTAAAGCCGTTGGGCAGCCCTTGTTATACTGTTGGTCAGTCCGTGGTATGGATGGTCCCAGTAGGTGATCTCGGTAGGAAACCTTCCGTGTAAAACAGTCTGGTTTTAAGTTTTATCTACATATACTGTTCATGAATAGATTATTTAGAAGACACCGGCAGGGTGATGATTCATCCGTGTCCGGTTCTAGAACATCATCCCCTCCAAGATATGACGATCAATTCGATCATACTATTCAAAACCCCAACAGTGCTATAACTAGTCAAGAGATCAATATTGCCAAGATTGAACAAGATCTGCTTAATTGGCATATACCTAAGCAAAACATAAATAGAATATATCAAGTAGGTACTTTTGATCTTAAATCGGATTATTCAATCAAAACTACAGAACAAACCTATTCTATTAACAGAAAATATGAAAGTGTTAAATTACTTCATTACCCTCAATTAAAAAACATAAGCAACAAGGTTTTAGATATATGCACCTAGGATTAGTTCAAATAATCATTAAACCATTACATCGTCTAGGTATTGATACGCCTGTATTAATGGTCTTAAAAGATGCTAGGCATCTTAATTTCGCAAATTCTTTATTATCCCTGGTAGAACCAAATTTACATAATGGACCCGTTTATTTCAACTGTTATCCAAACTTTTCTATAGACCTTTATGATCCTCATTTAATTGATACCTTAACTTTAGATATTCAATTAAAATGATTAGATATCAAAACAGGTGCTCGAAACTTGAGTTTGATATAAAGTCTATTATAAAGTTATGACCATAAAAATTAATCCCAAAACCCTTCTCCAGACCAAGCCAGGAGAAACTTTGCTTCTTGAAGCAAACACCTTCATGCCAATACTATTACACCCAAACTTTTGAAATGGGATCAAATTACTATTCCTGATCATTGGAAACTTTATAGGGTAACATAATGACTGCTTAATATTGACAATAAATGCATATAGAAGAAAAAAAGGGGTAAAAATTACTTTAAAAAAACAGTAGAAGACATATATTAAGGTGATACGTGTACATGATTATATTTTATATTTGATTTGTTTTTTTATGCGATAAAACAATATACTAATAAATTTGTAAGCATGCAAAGCATAATGATCATTTATTATTTATTAGAAAACTTAACCTGCAAAAAAACCCATGAGAAAAACAATCCGATTAAAATCACCAAAAAGAAATAAGAATAACTGAAAATGTGAAGAAAATAAAGAGGAATAGAGAAAATCAACATGAGTTAAAGATAAAGAGAGTTAAAAAGTTAAGTCTGAGTGGAATAGTGGAGAAGTTAAGTCTGAGTGAGGTAATAGAAAGAAAATTATGAGAGAAAGATGTGGAAAGTTAGAGTCGATTGAGTTACATATATAACTTTATTTAAATATTTAAATAATTTTTTTTAAAGGTGAACACTAAATAAGGGTTTTGCCTTTATTAATAATATATAGATAGATATAGATATATTATTAGATTGATAATAATATTGATTATGCACTTATAAAATAAAAGATAATACAACAACAGATTTAGGTGGAAATGCTCCCCCTTTTGTTTTATGGGTAGAGAGTTTTGTGGACAAGTGTAATGATTGTGGATTTACATCCTTTAGGTATTTGCCATTTCGAAAAGAAAAAAAAAATCAACTAATTGTGTGTTTTAATCCATAAATTGGATGTGATTAGTATAATGCTTTACCTTTTAAGAGAAAAAAAGAAAGAACAGTATAACGTCTAATATCATTCATGATTTCAAATCAAACACGACAGTAAAAGCTCACACAACTGTTTAAGATTCAAAACTTTTCCTAACAAATTAAGATACCAAAGTGCCGTGTGGGAGTGGGATCCTAATTCCTAAACCCCAAAATAAAAGAGGATTGCATTCCCATTATTGGTGGGTCTAAGGAACAGAAGAGTAACTGAATTCCAGTTAAAGGTATAAAAGTTCATAAAAGAAAGGAAGTAAAGGAAAATAAAGCAGTAATTATGTGGCAATGTCTGAGTGAAGAAGGGATGGGATTGGAATCTCAAATTCCCAATGACAATGCCATATTGTGCCTGCGTTTGACAGTCTAGTAAGACTGCCAATTTAATATATATATATATATATATATATATATATTTTTTTTCATCTTGCATGAATTTCCATCGTGTTTAATTATATACCCTTTCTATGCATATGTTTGTTTTTCTTTTATAAGTATACATTTCGTTTCTAACAAATTTTTAAAGAAGCAATAAGATTCAAATATATTCTCTAAAGTTTATGAAACAATAATCAAATTCATTAGTAACATTATTTTTTGAATCGTAGATTAATATTAATGATATCAATAAAATTTTTTAAAATTATTAATAAAATTTCTGTCGAGCCAAAAGTTTTGCTTTTTGATTGGTTGTTGCACATTTTTTCCTGTTGATATTCACTGTAAAAGCTAGATCAGAATTGGATAACTGCATGGAAAATAGTCTTAAGGAATGGCACAAAGTACTTTGGGAGTGGTGAGAATAATACTATTACAAGATGGAAGAGCAATAATGCCCTGGAAAGTCTCACAGCTTTCATGGTATTTTCAAGTAAAGTAAATAGAAGGAATACAGTGTGCTTTCTTTTAGAAAAAAAATGAATTATAAGAAAAAGAAAAAGGTTTTATTCCACATCTATAAATAGCAAATGTACACAAGCAAAATTTTCAAGAAACAAAACATTAAAAACTGCAAAACCCAATAGGTCTATACTCTATATAACTCACTCTGTTTCTCCTGTTTAAGAATCTCTCTCAATCTTGTTAGAACTTCACTTTCCTTTCTTTTTTTCCATGAACCCAAACACCAAATTATTTCCTCTATCTATTATGGTCGCTATAGTCTCTCTGTTTTTTCTCCTGAGAGAAATGGGTGCTGCTAAAAAACAATTTTCTTTTGAGTGAAATCCCAAAAAAAAAACCCACAAATTTGTTTGAGTTCCTCTGAATCTCTCTGCTCTGACATGCAAATGGATTCATTTCAACTACACAACATCAAAGTTGAGAAGGCAAATGTGATCTTGAAGTATCGAAAGCTACGGAAGATTGCAAACCTGTTCAGGTTAATTGAGGTATGTGTTGTTCTGGTCTTGATCTCCAGGGTGTCAACTATGCTCCCGGTTGCTGTAAAGAAGTATGGTGACTATTTCCGGGACTTATCTGTCGTCATTGTAAGCCCCCGTTTCGTGTTCATAGTTGGCAACGTGATAGTCATCATTCTCCTTGCAAAGTCTCGTCAGTTTTCAGGTCAAGATTCTACAGCAAAGAATTCAAGTACTGATCTTTATCAAGAGTTCGTTGAGAAGAGTCAGGGCATTAATCAGTATGAGATCGAGTGTAGAGAAAAACAGAGCATATGTGAAGAGAAAACAGTTACTATTGATACTTATGCTTATAAGGAAAGCAAGAATTTTCGAAGAACTCAATCGGATAATTTTAAGCCTGCGAGTAGCGGTAATTCTTGCCGGAAACTGAGGCGAACAGAGACAGGGAAGTACAGGAAAAGCTCTGATTCTGGTAAGGAAATTGTGAATTCTTCATACCCTGAAGATGGCATGAGCAACGAGGAGTTTCGATCCAAGATTGAGGCTTTCATTGCCAGGCAAAAAAGGTTTCTAAAGGATGAAGAGTTCTCTGTGATATAGAAACTGTTGTAAAAAATCATATTCTAACGCTACCTTTTTTTCTTTCTTTCTTTCTTTTCCTTCTCTTTGTATTCTGTTTTGCTTACCCTTTAGTGTTAAGGGTCTGTACATTGCTAAACAATATATGCAATGGAAATTTTCGAACAGTTTTTGTTTCCTACAATTTATTGTTTCCAATAATATTTTTAATATCTGTTTTCTGAAATTTTATGATTATTTACTTATGCAACGAGGGATGCCTATACGTCAAGGCCCTCGAATCTTAGCCATTCCCTTGATGCTCATTGTCTAGATGAGAGAATTTTGAGAAAGTGTTGTCATATTCTGGAGAGGAAACAGATGTTATGGCATCATAAGGAGGGAATGTATTCTAAATTTTGTTCTTGAAAACTCAGTGTAATATGCTTTTAATGCCAAAGCGCCAATAGGGTAATTGACTTTTGAATCACATGGATCAAAGCACAAAGCAAACTAGAAAAGCAATTTAGCATTTTACTTGTTACTGATCCATCCAGAAAAGCATCTTTGTGTTCCATTATTTCCCTAAAAACACAAACCAAAGTATGAGGATTGTATACTGAAATAGGTTTTGGGGATAAGTTCTAAATAAATGCTGGGTTGGGTTGGCACTCACTCAAAAACATCATTATATCTCTCTGCAACTTGTAAGAGATTTTTGTGCTTTATTTGTAGATTGTTCTCCTCTGCACAGTGCATTAGCATTAGCTAAATACTATTATTTACATTTTGTTGAAATAATTGGTCGGCATATTTTCCCTTTGTTTCTTTCTTTAATTGGATTAGCTTGTCCCATTATTTCTTTTTTTATTTTCCTTCTCTTTTGAGTTTCATAATTATTTTAATTATTCGTTGGCTTGAATAATCGTACTGCAAGCTGTTTGGCAAATCATGGAAAAAATAGGGATTGTATAAAACAAAGTTTTTAATATCTTATTGCAGACAAATAGTTTTTTAGGTGTATTTGGGGGACATAACAATGAGAGGATAGCATAAGAGTAACTAACTAGTTAGATATTTTGGTAAATAGAATGAAGAGATGATATGATAAAATAGATAAATAAGATAATGAAATATCTCATCCGGATAGGATAAGTAAGAGATGATATGACAAATAGTTCTCAGATTTTGTGTTCTCACTGTTAAAA
This sequence comes from Bretschneidera sinensis, assembly GCA_023935145.1. Lineage (NCBI taxonomy): Eukaryota > Viridiplantae > Streptophyta > Magnoliopsida > Brassicales > Akaniaceae > Bretschneidera > Bretschneidera sinensis. The sequence goes on from CM043704.1 coordinate 95,838,575, forward strand.
GATTATGTAAGTTACCGATGTTGTAAGTTAGTATTGTACACTAAATACCTTAGACAAAATTACCTCAAAATATTTCTTGGAGGAGAAAAAAAGGTAGAGACATTAAGGCAATTTAATTTTTTTTAAATAAAATAAAAAAGTCAAAACAAAAACTCATTTGACTCCCCAACTGAACATGCAGCTAAACCCAACGACTTAAGGATGTTGGACCTAGCTTCTGCAATTTAAAAGCAAAAACTGCTAATGAAGCTAGACCAACAAACATGAAAGAGGATGTCTAAAACTACTTTCCAAACAAATAAAGATCAACAAGACAACAACTAATCAAAATTGTTGATCACTGAACAACCTAATTATTCAGTCTTATACTCTCCCTCTTTTTCATAGAGAAAATAAGGAAACACTTGCTCCTTAAAAGCCTAGTAGAGTTTGGACATTGTTTCCAACCATGCTCAAAACACAAACATCGGAAAAACTTAAAACAAAATTGCGCTACATTTAATAGTACGGAATTGAAGTTTGAAATTGAAATTAAGGTAGAATTATAATCTTTTCCAACAATTTTAATGTTTTAAAAAAATATGATTCCACCCAAATTCCAATTTCAAAATAGAGAACTTTCTATCAAACCTGATAACATAAAATTATGATTGGAACCATCTTCTAAGCTGCGCAGAACCTTGCTTTTCGCCATCAGTTTTTCCAGAGTGCGGTGAGAATTTGGATCTGTATTGCTCAATTAGCACATCAAGCTTATCTACAGCATCTCGCCCTAATGGATCTTTGTTCTTTTTGGGCCTTTTCCTTCCCTTTGAGATTTCCTCTCCCTTTTCTTGCTTTGTTTTGTCTTGCAGCTTTCTCTTTCTTTGTTGCAAATCCACATCCTTAGAAAATTTTGATTTTAATTTGTGGCCTTTATCAGCTGTCATTTCACCCTTGATTGAACTTTTACCATCCAGCTTTCTGCCATCTTGGTGATTATCTGGTCTATATTTTGGGCCTTTCACATTCTCCTTTGACCCCGCCCACTTATCTTTCAAAGAATCTTCTTTCGTCTTTTCACTCACCAGTTTCCGCTTCTGCTTCTTAGTAGCTTGGAATTCTTCAGTAGCAGCTCTATAAGGAACCCTATTATCTACTTTATCTTCTTCAATGGGTTCTGAACGATTCACCACTATTTTGTCATCTCTGGATTTCCCTTTTCTGGACTTCTCCTTGTTTGGATGGGCATTTGATGAATATGATTCACCATTTTGACGCAAATCATTCAAATCACCATGTCTACCCTGCTGCTGACCTTGTATCTTAGCATTCCGTATCTTCAATGTTTGAACATTATCAAGAGCAAACTCCACAATTGGACGACGTTGAGGACCAAAAGTTTCTACAAGTAGCCAAAAATCACCTCCATATCAGAACATAACAGGATTGTTGCAAATGGTCATATTCATATGGACTTATAGAGTATGGAGTATAACGTATTATGAAACAAGTGATGCAATCCATGTCGTTGATCCCAACAAATTTGCAATTAAGGCTTACTTAACCTGAATTTAGTTATTATAAAAAAAACATCTGAAATTTTGTAAATTACCAGGATTATTATTAAGAACCCTCAGGGCCACAAGTGCATGTTGATGCTCTGTGAACTCAACAAAAGCAACTCCACGTGAGTAGTTCTTAGTATCAACTTTCCCCTTCTTCAAACTTTTCAAAAACTTTATCTGCATGAACAATAATAAAACCAAGAGTAAATACCTCTCAGTACACATACAATTACATAGACATCAGTATAACATATCTACATAATAACGAACTAAGAAACATATTTATAAAAAAAAAAAAAAAACGAATAAAGAAACATATTTATAAAAAAAAACGAACTAAGAAACATAACTAACCTGTTGAATCACGGGTTTCTGTTTTGTAGCTCGTGAGGTAACAGCGTCAATACAAAGCTTTTTCAACTCCTTTTCGGTCATCGACTTCGGCAAATTGTATATAACAAGTCTTGTCCGTGAAACATGGAAATTTGGAGATTGAAGCTTTTTCATCTTTGTTTCCTGCAACCTGCAGTGGATCTCAAAAGCATTATTAAGTTAAGTAGAAATTAAAAAATTTACCAGAGTAGCACAATAATCAGCAGAATTATTTAGAAGCACCATTTATGTCTTGCTGGAGGCCAACTAAGTCACATATAGCATCTCCCTTTTTTAACAGTTCAAGGACTTTACAACAAAATGACTCCATTCTTTCCTTGAGGAACATTACAGCAAAGCTGTGAGCACAGTGGAAGTACACATCTTAATTGAATATTTTGTACTTCCCACCAAGTTGAATTGAGAATGTAAGTGCATAGTACAAGAACCGGATAATGCAAAATCCAACAAAGTTGTGGAAACAGTCTTCCAAAATACTCTTCTGTACGCACCAATCTCTACTGGCTAACCTGTTCAAGTTTACCAATCTAAATACTCAATTGAAATAACATAGTAACAAGGATCTCAATACATCAAATGCTTTGTTGATGGAAGACGATAATACACGAGAGGAGCTGGGACAAGTGAAAGCCAACATCACCGCTATAGTTCTTGTAAAAATTTCTTAAAGTTAGCTTAACAGAAGGAGCAACCACGTAACCAAGAGAAAGAAGAACTATCAGTTTTAGCTGCCAGTGAAGCATGTTGCAGAATACAAACAAACAGGAACAGTGAATGCTGCTGATCCCTAGTCTTTCAGAAAAAAAGGAATATAAATAGGGGAATTAATAGAGAAGACATAAAAGAAGAGAGAACTCCAAGAGGAAGAGGCAAATAAAAGATTCTAACTGCAGAACTGCTGCTATATATTTCTTCCAGTTGGTGAATCCAAGTCGAAGAGAAAAGCCAGTATACATAATCAAGAAAAAGAAAAAAATGATGTATAACTTCCAGAGAAGCTAGTTGCGTGGTACAAACCACAAAAAAGTTAGTAGCAGATACAGCGGATGGCTCATTAATTGTCGTCAATATTACGAAGATACAGAATAAGAAAGATGCCAAATTTGAGTGGAGGAGGGTGAAACTGACAACAACAGAAGAAAAAGTTCAGTTCTACCACTGTGATGCTAAGACCACTGCCATGACGCATTTGCTGCTATTTTTTCTATTTCTATTGCTATTTATGTGACAAGTTGTGAAAGTAAGCACACCACCTCCTAATGTGGAAAGGAGGGTGGCGTACATTAACACAGTGTGTGTGTGAGAGAGAGGAATAAAAATAGAAGCAAAAGAATAGAGGTAGAAAGGTATTATTATTTCATGCATTGAACACCCTCTTCCAAACCACTGTAACCCACTCTCTCCATCAAAACCTTCAATTCAAAACTGAGGGTTTTTCTTCTGTTTTTAGCCCAGCAAAAATCTCATAACAAAACAACACCACATCAATAAATGAGTTCTGATACACTCTCTACATCTATAGCAATACAATATAAAGATCCAATTAAAAAGATAAGAAATATGAAGAAAACAATGACCAGCAACATTGAGGCATTGTCAAAAATAGGATCATTGGAAGAGTCCACATACATACCCAAACCAATTTCCTTAATAACAAAATTAAAACTTAACATGTCTCAATAATTCTACGCAAGCCAAATATAGGAAGAAAAAAACTAGAATCTTGTTCTAGCCATATTGCTTTGACTACCCATTCAAAAATTAGCCTTGGCCAACCTCAAGACCCATAGAAGACTAAGCAGCATATACAACCAAACCTGTATGCACCAAGCATGTTCCTAACTTAACTGAGGGACAAAAAGAACAAGGACTTACGTTCGACGTTTTTCCATATCTTCAGCTGAAACACCTGTAGCAGCTGGAGTCCCCTCAAGAATAGCACCTTCCTGTTAAGAATTTTGGAAACAGAATGTTAAAACCATACTGCAGGCAAAACTCAATACAATTAGGATAACTCAGTAATGGGAGAAAGGAAACCAGCCTTTGCCAGGTAGAGATTACGATGGTCATGATCCTCAATTTTGGTTTTGTCCAATTCCTTATCATGAGCAGATTTCTTATCCAAAGCTTTCAACACTTTCAGTTGTCTACCTTTCAGTACAACCCCCAATCCTGATGCAGCATTCGCTGCTGAAACAGCAGCAGAAGCAGCGTCTATTGTTTTAAACTTGAGAAAACCAGTCCCTCTTGGTCGTCTGCCACAAGAAACAACGAGATAATATTGATGAAACCTGATTATAAGGATACTTAGAAACATATCTAATAAAATACAACTCCATACTTGGTAACTGGATGAAGAACCGGAACAAAGGATTGCACCTCCCCAAATCCAGAAAATCGTTGTTTGACTTCGTCATTTTCGATATCAAATGGAAGGTTGGTTATGAAAATTGTTCTCTGCAAATCATCATCTCCCTCTGTCTCCTTCAGATTCTTCTCTTTGGTTTTATTGGAGTTTCCAGGTTTAATAGCACCTGATTCTATTACTGACTCAATGGATAAATTATTTGGCACATTAATGATTTCTTTGGTATCTGACTCCTCTATTCTCTTGGGAAAAGTGGAATCTTCATTAATAGACGGGAGAGAACCTTTAGAAGAGGTCATGATGAAGTTTTTAAGAACTTTTCTCATAATATCTGCTTCCTCTTCAAAATCAACTTCAGTAGCCATGCCTTCTTTCTTAGATGTATCCAAGTCATCTGGAGCAATATCTACTCCACGAGGCTGTCGGGACTTTTCACCAGCATCCCCACCATCATCCTCCAAATCAACACTGTTGCTGTCACTGTCACTGTCACTTTCATTCTGATGTCCTGCACAAATTTTTTATGTTACCTTAAAATGTATGAATATCATTCTCTAACTTGAATGCTAAGAGTAACCATTAAGAGGATCCAAAACAAAAGAATGTAAACACCAAAAATTGGCACTCACAGAGGGGGCAGTGCATAAAACTACCAAGAGCAACAAAGAAAAATCAAACAAATTTAACACCTAGTCAACATCATAAATTACATGTATGTATGTCTAAGTATGTATACATGTACGTTTATCAGATCAACTCTATAAAATCCAATCAAATCAAATTAGACCTTTACCCTATCCAATGAACAGAAGATTCTATTTACCCAAAGAACACATTCTTTCTATATCTGCTCGTAGCATTACCACACATATCTTTGACTGCCAACTGATGAATAGGGCAACACAGAAACAGAAACTATCACCTTCGCCGATTTTCGCTAAATAGTATAAAAAGGAAACATTTCATTACTATTGAATAGTAGTGGATTCTCTCCCCCAATATCGCTTTTAGAAACACGTCATGACAGCATGACTTCTGGACATGCCTTTCTCACCCAACCTCATTTAGCTTGGACACCAAACGTCTTACAACTGATGTACAGCTAGTTCATCTACCCTCATGGTCATATTGTCTTCATTTTCTCAACCATAAAGAGAAGTAATTTTTCTTTTTATGTGAATTGAAGAACAATTCATTCAAGCTCGTCAAATATTACAAAGAAGTGGAAGTTACAATAAGATAGTAATAAGAGTCCTTGAAAGACTCTGGAATTCATTTAGAGGCCGCAATTACCATCTTCTGAAGCAACAACAGCATCAGAGCCACCACTATATAGTTTCTTAGGGACAGCCCAATCAACAGCTATGGGTCTTTTACTAAACATTCGCCCGTTCAACTTTTGAATTGCCTGAAAGCCAAAATAAAATAGAAATAAACAGGTAGCCCTATAAAACACTAAAAAATCACTGATCAAGGAGAAAAGCATAACTCAAAAGCCATACATTTTCTGCATCCTGCTTACAGGTGAATTTGACAAATGCAAAACCTTTAGATAACCTGCAAAAAAGAAAACTTAGAACAGGAATGAAAAAATGAAATGCCATTGATAAATGAAGAAAATTATGGATAATGAGAATATACCCAGTTTCAGAATTATGTGGAATGAAAACATCCCAGACAAACCCTGCTGATGAAAACACATCTTTTATCTCATTTGGTTTAGCCTGCATATGTTAAGTACACTAGTTTAGAAGATAATTTCTACTTAATAGGAAAACTAGTCAAGATAATAACATGTTTAGCATAAACAACCTTGAAAGGAAGATTTCTGACAATAAGTTTCCACTTCTGAGTCTTGGATCCCTGACCCACAAACACAATAGCTCAAAAAAGGATTGACAAAGCTGACAAGACTAAATCATTGTTGAGTCGAATAGTAATATGAAAAACAAATTTTAGACCCATCAGTCCATTCACAACATTACAATGATGGAAAACTATTTACCTCCCCACCAAGCTGACGTGCCCAAACAATATTTCCATTAATCTCTTGTCGGTGAAACATTGTAATGGAAGCACGTGCCGATTTGACACTTGTAAAAAGTACAGCTGATGCATCCATTTTGCATCCATCTTGTGCAAGACCTGGAAAAACGTCACAACTTCTGTAACATTCAAACTGCACAGCTATCTCTCACACTTTCCAACAAAGATATATGGATTCAACTGTGCATGTCAGAATTGAAAGATCAAAACTTGAATATGATAAGATAATGCAATTTCATAAGTTTTTGGCAAATGAATACACTCAGTGTAGTAAGCAATATACTTTTCCTTGTCCACAACCACATCAGAAAATACAATAGGACAATATATCCACGTGACAGCGACATGCGTAGACAGAAGACCTAACATGCACTACAAGTTAGTTGACATAATAAATAAATCCATCTGGTAATAAGTCCATAGAATCTCTATTTTCATGATATTTGACAACTTATGAATACAAGTGAAGACAGCAAATATGCTCTAAAATGCCCATTATGTGGAACTGTAGTGTTTGGCTTCAGAATTGACATTGACTCCTAGAGTTAAAATTTTGTGATATAAATCAATAAAAGAATGGTGTTTCTTTTCCCCTATTGATTCTAAGATTATGTATAGCCCATGTAAGCATGTGGTAGCAAATGCAATAAATTAGAATGACCTTTACAAGAAAATTCCCTCAAGAGGACACAAATGCAAGCAGTGAATGGAATATAAAGTAAATTTTCAAGTACAATAATAACTTCATTTGCAGTAAATTAAGGTAGGCCTCCCACCTTTCACTCAGCAAAACAATGCCCTTACCGTGTTGTTCAAGCTCTTTTTTTGGAAGAGGATATGTAACAGAACACACATTGCCAACTTCCCTGGCACGACGGTGAATGTCCTCCGCCATATCAGCATTAAAAAGGCCACCAAATATTACAGTCCTAGCAACCCTTCATTGCATCAAAACAAAAAAAAATCATGTCAACAGTTTTTCAATTGTGCCTACTAAGGTTAGTGGTTGCACACCCTAAATTTTTGGTGCAATGGGTGCCTTTTTGTAAATGATATAGATCAGATACAGTTTATTGTATTTTTGTCATGTAGATAATAGCTATCGTACTTGGATTGCACCCACTTGGTGCCGTTTTACTATACATTTTTACTTATTAGAAGGAAAAAAAATCAAAGAATTGAACATAATGGAAGAATAGAAATTATATCACAAAATTATGCTCCTATCAGGATCCAGCAAAAGACACATGGCTAAGTCGAGATTCATCTGTAGATGTAAAATTAGTCATTCCAACTCCAAACTAGAGTTCATATATATTACAAGGAAAAAGAATGGCAAATAATTCTCCCCAATACTATGGGGGCAGCTACAAATTCTACTTCACCATTCTGTAAATTTAAGGCTATATTGCCTATTTAATCTGCCACAACATATAGTAAGGCCCTCAAGGGCCTTCGTTATGACAGCATCTCAACCACTTTAGTGGAAATTAACGAAAATGCATTTCTCTTTGTTATTCTTTTTTCAGCCCAGAGTTTTTTTTGTTTTTTTTTTTTTTTTTGGGGGGGGGGGGGGGGGGACACTGACGACTTACAGAAAATTATTCTATTGAGGTCATATTAAAGCTGACCCGTTTCAGCACATCAACCTCCATATTTCTCTTCTTTTGCCAACAAAGCTGGTGGTAATATGAAAGAATCAACACTTATGCCATAAAACAATAATTCAAAGTCTTATCCTTCAGTTTAAATTTCTCAGAACATTCAAGAGGAACCCTACAGAAGGTTACCTTGGCTTTCAAATGATATTGATACTGTTGTAGTTTAGATTTAGGGTTTATACAGTGAGAGAAAAAAAAGGGAAGCAGAGAGACAGAGAAGAGAGGGTGGCTGAGTACTTAGTGACTCCTATATATATATATATATATATATATATATATATATAAAATATAAAGAGATTACAATATTACCTTTATCCCCTAACACTCCCCCTCAAGTTGAAGAATACTCCAATTTGTCACTAATAAGCCTATATCATAACAAATAGACCTAATCCAATCTAAAACAAATAAATCCAAACCCAAAAATTACATAAGCCCATAATAAGAAGGTTGTAGCTCCACACCCACGATAAAAAATTAGGCCACCACGTCAGCACCACTTAATGATAATGGATCAACACAATCCAAAGACAAGATCCGGGGATACCAAATCAGCAAGACTTGAACTTTTAGTCCTAAGAGAGACAAGAACTTTGACCGGGCTGCAATCAATGGGTCAGATTCACCAAAAAGGGTCAGATCGGGTCAGATTCACCAAAAAGGCTCTGCAACACCATAGCAAAACAGAGCTTGCAGAGAAAAAGAGCTGCAACAAACAAACCCAAGCAGCGCCGGAGACATGCGACCGGAACCGGAGTTCGCGCCGGTGGTATCGACGCCGGAAAGAGGCTGCATGCGACTGTGACCAGAGAGAAGAACCAGGAGAAGACGCTGATTTCGCATTGCGTTGGAGAAGACAAAGAGAGCCGGAGAAGACGTCGAAGAAGGAGGGATGAGATCGTGCCGGACTGGACAGGTTTTTGCGACGGCGATATTGATGTGCCTGACTGGACGAAGCTTGCGACAGATAAGAGACAAAAACAGAGAGCACCAGAATCGCGCTGGAGAAGATGGAGAGACTGGTTTCGTGCCGGAAAAAAGATGACAAAATCTAAACCTATATATATGTATTTCTTTTGTTCTTCTTTTTCTTCTTTGTTTAGAGGGGTTTACATTTACAATCACCAACACGGTCCCAAACCTACTATGATACCATGTTGGGTTTAGGGTTTATATAATTAGGGAAAAAGGGGAAGAAGAAAGATGGAGAAGAGAGGTTGGCTGAGTACTGGTTAGCGGTCACTTACTAACCCGAAACCATCTGCACCAAGTTGTCTTCTTAAGTTCTTTTAATTCAAACCAATGTTCTGGCCATCAGTGAGAATTTAGAATTTAGCATCTTATCTCTTATGGCCGCACCCCATCATAATAAAAAATAACTCAAAGAACCAGACTTTAGAATATTTCAAAACTGCTTAATTTAATTTTGATATGTTATTGTTTATGGAAAATGAAATAAACCTAGATAATTACGAGGAGACCAAAAATAGATTAAAGAAATGAGAGCATTATAAATTTTAATTTATGTCAACCCTTGCTAAAAAAACCACAAGGTCCGCAAGAAATTCAGTACCTCTGCTTTTCTGAACCAGTCTCTTTATCAGCCAGATCGATGCAAACTTTTGCCGCTTTTTTAGGTTTCACAGGTCTCTCAGAATTTTTCTTCAAAATATCAGCTGACCATATCAAAAACTAGATGAGAAAGGTAAACAAACAAACATCACTAACAAACTACGTAAAGATTGGAAACCTAATTTTGGCAAGTTTGAACCTTGCTCGTCTGCCTTGGAAGTTAAACCATCTTTCTCCTTCTGTGTCTCCAATTTATCATCCGAGAGAGCCCCTAGTTTGGATAAACAAAAGAAACAATATGATGAAAATATAAAAAAAAAACTAGTTTACCTGTTTGTAGATATATATTGTAAAGATAAAATAGCAAGGCATAATATACTTAATGGTTCCAAAACATATGTGGAAAATATGAACCTTGAGTTGCTTTTGACCGGCGCTGCTCCAGTGGAGCACGATGCATGGCATGTTTAACTCCAATCTTACGACCTCCAACAGATAAACCATTCTTCAGCTCAATAGCACGGTCAGCATCATTTGTAACAGCACTTCAAAAAGGTGCAAATACATCAGAAAAGGTAACAATGGAAGCCAAAGTGTAGATTGTTTTGAACATTGTCCCCTGACAACAAATTAGGTGGCTTACTGGCAACTTGAGAAATACAATTACCATTCCACACAATTAAACAACTGTTTGTAATTTTATCAAATTAGACAACTTGTCGGAAAACATCCCCATTTTAGGTTCAAGGAAAACTAACTTGGCTTTACTTTTAGTGCAAATCATGTACTATTGCATCTAATGGTTTTAGTCTGTACACTTGATTGTCTGTTAACATCTCTTCCAGTTTATTATAGTTCCACAACATCAGCCAACAATTTATAATGTGACCTAGACCATTAGATTTCAAGTTTACATTCATGGTTAGTCCTTTTTCAACAGCACCGAAGACCGCAAAATTTTCAAGACATTTTAATCCACATATAAACGCTTTAGTTCCAAAAAAAAGAGATTCACAATAACAGACAACAATTTCCATGCTTCAAGAACTTTAAAGGAAGAAAAGCCCCAAGCTACTAGAATCTACACAAATTGCAATATGCAGTTATGTACGTATAACCAATCATGAACCATCGAATCTACACAGATCCTTCAGTAAAAAAAGATCAATTCCTGAAAAATATCATGGGCAGGGGAAGACTGGATTATAAATTAGAACATTTTCACAAGACTGAGAAACAGTGGATGTTAATGGAGGGATGAAAGGGAGAAGGAACATCTAACTAACTTACAATTGAACAAAACCAAAGCCGCGGTGTTCTGTTGATCCTGTGAATATGAAAGAAAACGAATTAGTTTTTCATGAACAATGATTAAAAGTATGATTAAATCTATTTAAAAAGTTCTGAAATTTTGGATTAAACAAATTTTTACATAACAGAACCATCAGTTCTTGGACCTAAACCCACCCAACCTACGTCTAATGCAAATTAAAGTAAATTGAAAGACAAAAATGCTAAACACGGTTAAAACAACATAAAATTTGCAAAGCACTCCTAGTTGAAAAACACCTCATTGTCATGAAATATAAAGCACTTCGCAGTTGTAAATGAAAGACCTTGTCGGACAAAAACTTAAAAAAAAAATCACGTAAAATTTTCTTTAGGTGTAGCTCCACTTACCCTTCTGCGTAACCATAAAGCAACGCCTTATTGGACCAACATCGCTGAATGTTTCTTCGAGCTGAGGCATAAGCGGGAGAAAAGAAAAAAGAAAAAAAAATACAAAATTATACGTATTACTCCATTAAACATAAAAATGCAATTTCACAGAATCATTGAACTCTATTTTCCTTCCGAAAACGCAGGAACAGAAATCAAGCTAAAACTAAGCAATTTAGAATTCTCCTTAATTCCAAACCCATAACAAAAGCTACCATTCAAACGGATGTAACAAGCTTATTCAACTCAGCTTCTGTAGTACTGCAATCAACGTCTAGAATCCAAAACAACTATTAACACAAGTTTCTACAATTTTTCTTTTTTCCTTTTTCTCTTCTTCTGTTTTCCTTAGTTTTCTCGGGACCAAACAGATGAGAGAGTAAAGTACCTGAGAGTTGGTAAAAGAGTATGGAAAATTGCTGACAAACACAGTTGAAGCGGAGTGTTGGGGCTTTTCGCCTTCCTCTGTAGTTCTCTTCTTCTTCCCCATATTGGCAACCCAAAAAACGGAAGTAAACTCGAAACCTCGGCAACGAAAAGTGTATATATTTGCGGTTTTAAATCTTGGGCCGGGTCAGTGCAACAAAAGAAATCTTGGTCCAGGCAGGGATGGTCCGGGCCAGTGACGGGTTTGAGGCTGCAATAGCTTTGGGCTCTTGAGTTAGGCCAAAATTTCAGTTCCCACCCCTGGATACAAAGTCTAGCTCATTAAACGAATATATTTTAAAACTAGCCTCATTTTGTTAAACTTTTTTTTAGAATAAATTTTGTTAAACTATTTAAGTTTTTTTTTTAAAAACTCGGTTATATATTTGCGAGTTTGATTAGAATAATTATTATGAATTTTATATATTTTTTTAAACAATCGTATATGTTGATGCAACTTAGATATTTGGTTATTTAAATTTGTAGTTAAATTAAAAAGTTTCTCGAAATATTTTGTTTTTATCAACAAAATCTTCCTTTTTATATTAAAACAATGATATATACAAATATAATGATTAATTCAAACTTGGGACATTTTATAATCCCGAAGACTCAAGCTTACCCTTTCTCCAAATTTTACGTGTTCATTTGCTTGAATCCTACTTTAAAGACAAATTTAACTTGAAAAAAAAAAAAATTCTAGAAAGTTTGGTGCATCAATATCTTAATGACTAGAAAGAGCTTAACATCAAGATATTGAGCTGGTTCTCAGTGTGACATAGATACCTAACAGAATCCAATTAACTATTACCAAAATACTAGTCAACAATGGCTCCTACTTCTATGACAATTCAGATAACAAACTGCAGAGTTCTTCCCTAAGTCAAGGATGTTGAATTTTCTAAGTAAAAAATAAATAAATCCCACCAATATTGAAAACTTCATCTTTATCAATCAAGTAACAATTATTTAAACAACAAACCTCAATATCTGAATCAAAAAAAAGAAAAAAGAAAAAAGAAAAAAGAAGAAGAAAAAATCATGACTACTGATATACAACACAGAAGGATCCATACTAATGGAATACAGATGCACATAGCGGAAAAGGGAAAAGGGCCTCTTGTTCTCCTTATCCATGGCTTCCCTGAGCTTTGGTCCACATGGATTCACCAGATAAACCGTTTGGCTGATAATGGTTACCGTGTCGTTGCACCCGATTTGCGTGGCTATGGAGATTCAGATTGTCCTCCAGACCCTGCCTCATACACAGCTCTCCATCTCGTTGGAGATTTGACTGGCCTTCTTGATGAGCTAGGAGAAGAACAGGTGATCAATTTTTCCTAACAATTTTTTTTCTTTTGATAATTTTCCTAACAAATAATTAATATTTCTTTAGAAATATTTATGTTTTCTATGTGATAAGTCATGATCATTCATTTTATTGTTGTAAACGTGAAATTTTTAAATGAAATTTCATATAAAAAGCTCATATAAATTTTGTCCAATTTCTTATTTATAATATTAGAGATTGCTTGAAGCACCAGATTAAGATTGAGATGTGATTAAGGAAGTTTGGAGGGGAGGGAAAAGAGGGGTTTATAAAGAAATGAGAGGGAATGGAAGATGGGAAGTTACCATCCTTTTGTTTGAATGTTTTAATACTAAAAGATAAAAGAGTGGAAAAGGAAGGTAACCCTGATCAATTTCTTCTCCTCTCATATCCCCAACTTGAGGGGAACAAATAAATATCATTTGGAGGGGATTGGAGGGGAATATAATCTCTAGCTCCAATCCTTTTTTCCCTCTCATATGCTCTCTTCCTTTCCGTCCCTTTCCCTCCCCCTCAATTCCCTATATTACAAACATAGTGTAAGAGAATTATATGATAAAAATTGAACGCAATATTTGTAATGAAAGAAATAGAATTATTTTATATTTATTTTTATGACTATTATCTCATTTTATCTATCTTTTAATTATTTCATTAATTTATTTAATCCGGCCTACCAAACTTCCGACATCTAACAACCCTTAGAAAATAGGAATTCAAATGCACATTTTACAGTAGGTGAATGAAAAAAAAAAAAAACATGCATGATAATGATCTTTTTACATGATTCCAAATTTTTTTTCTCTCTAGTGTTATAAATATTCCCTTTTATGTGCTGATGCTACAAAATGATTTCTTTTGGACAGGCATTTGTGGTAGGAGATGACTGGGGTGCCCAAGTTGCATGGTACCTTTGCCTCTTCAGACCAGATAGAGTGAAGGCACTCGTTAACTTAGGGGTTCCCTACTGGCCACGCTCCCCAGAATTCAAACCCACTGAAATATTTAAAAATATATATGGAGAAGGATTTTACATTTCCCAATTTCAGGTGAAAATAATCTTTTAAGACTTTATCAATTTGAAATTTTATTAAGAGGAATTGTTAATTTTAATTGTTAAAACATTCAATTCTATAACATAGAATGTTGATATAATTGCAGGAACCAGGAAGAGCAGAGAAGGCATTCTCTAAGTATGATCCTTTAACAATATTGAAGAAATTTTTATTAATCCATGGACCTGATCTTCTGGCTGCTCCTCCTGATGTTGAGATAATAGATTTTCTTGAGAACCCATCTTCATTGCCTGATTGGATTACTGAGGAAGAGCTTCAATTTCGTGCTAGAAAATTCCAAAAGACTGGATTCACCGGAGCGTTAAACTATTACCGCATCATGGACATGTAAGATAAGAGAAATGTTACGATCAATCACGATCGACTGGTCTTACCCATATGGAAATTAAAATTATTGGGAGCTTTTGTATACTATCCACTACATAGTATACAAAGGTTTTTTTTTTTATTATTGTTATTGTTATTGAATTTTGTGATTTTGATGTAGGAATTGGGAGCTTCTTGGAGCATGGCAGGGAGGGAAAATCAATGTCCCAACAAAATTTGTAGTAGGTGACAAAGATGTGGGGTTTAGGTCATTTGGAACAAAGGATTATATTGAAGGAGAAGAATTTAAGAGCCATGTACCTAACCTTGAAGTAGTTGTCATAGAAGGTGGGCACCATTTTATCCAGAAGGAGAAAGCTGAGCAAGTTACTGATGAAATTTTATCCTTTTTTACTGTGTCTCTTGTTTGAAAGGAAAAAAACAATTGAAGCCATGTGATTTAATATTCCATATAAATGGACTCGTTTATGGTTGACTTGAAGGTTTTATAAGAAGAAAGGAGAAAAATTGCCTCTGATGAAATTTTATAGCCATTGACCTCATGCTTTATGAACAATGGTATCATGGATTCGATTTCGATTTTTTTATTGTAATTTATAAAATTAAAAAAATTTATTAATAATTATTTAAAAAATATTAAATATCAAAATTATCATTTAATTTTTTTATTATTACTAATAAATTTTTTGATTCCGTGATAACTCTCATTGGGATCGAGACCGTGAGTTCACAACAAGTTGTGAATTTAAATTCTATCAGTTGATTAAAAGAAGAAAAAAAAATTAATGTAAGGCCTGATGAAAGTATTCACCTTAAATAAATAATCTATGAAAGTTATATTATTTTTATCTTGAAATGATTGTTCATTATCGTGCGTTATTCATTCAATTAAATAATTATTTTTTTAATTTAAAAATTAATAAAATTATTTAAAAATTCAACTATGTTTCTATAAATTTCATAAGTAGTTAAATAAAAAATATAATGTAATATATATCAAAATTACTTCGAAAAGTTAACAAAGACTTCAATTTTAATAAGGAGGGAGTATAAATCCATTGCATGCAAATTTGCACAAGCTTACTGAATTAGAGTACTAATTACACCTGTTTTTTTTTAAATTAGTTATCATATAATTCTTACTCAATATAACGTAAGTTAAATAAACATAAATAATAACATCATACATGAAATTACATAAGTAAATTACACGAAAAATTTGATTAGGGTTAGGTTTTTCTCTTTGTCATACGGATAGAAAAATTTAATGCTATAACGTATTTAGAGTCACTGAAAGCTAAAGAGATACATAACTTATTTATATACACATTAATAATATTAGTCACTGAAAATTCAAATGGGTTCTTTCATCCAAGTGTTAATATTAAACTAAAACCTACACCAACTACTGACCCGTAGTAATTACTGGTTAAATAGCATATGAACCCTGGTTTTTTTATTGAACCAAGAGAGATTCTTTACCATGCATGCCGCTCCTGCATACAGAGCAAATACAGAAAGTCATCGGCTAGTCTTGTGTGGCTCCTTGTAGCTATTAGATTAATGTTCAGCCAAATTTTATACTCCTATTCAACTACTGTATTTTGCCTGCTGCACAAAAGGCAAAATATATACTATATATTATATATAAGATAATAATAAAAAAACACATAATTGAAATTTGTTTTTTCTGGTTTTAAGTAAAAAGGCAAAACCTATACATAGTGAAAAGTGAAAACAGCAATGCCCAGTTCCCCACAGGATTGAGGTTAGGTTAAAAGAGGAGAAAAAGGAAAGGGGGGGGGGGGGGTGTGGGGGAGAGAGGAGTGGAGGAAATAAAATGAAATTTTCAAATCGTACGCATTCTCTTGATTAAAAAAAAAAAAAAAAAAAGAAGACAAAAAGGCCTCCTAGACTTTGCAACCCCTTGTAGGGGCCCACATGCATTATCCAATGGGTCCTATCCATGTCACAGCTGATATCATCTTGGTGAGGGAACCGATCCCCATTGCCTACCATTGGGATCAGTATTTTTTTTAATGGTTTTGCTTTTCAAGCTTTACTTGGGGCCCACATCCCACTCCAGAAAATTTTGTTTATTAATTAATGAGAAGAAAAAAAACTTATATCATTACTCCTATAAAAGCAAGTGTTAACTTAACTAATCATGTATTAATAATAAACACGTGTCGATTAATTTAATTAACTGTTATATCCACTAAAATCATCAATGAAAGGTTTCAGTATAGGCAATTCGCGGGATTTTGAATGTTTAAATACGTATGAATAAAATTTTGTAGTTATAAATAATATTTTATAATTTTAAATGATTAGAAATTTTAATTTAATAAACTAAATAATTAAATGAATATAATTATACATAAGTCAAATTTTATAGATAGATTAATTTCAATAGACCTGATTAATTCTTAAACATGGATTGCCGACTCGCCTGCACATATTAGCTTACAGTTGGCAAGTTCGTTTATTAAAAAATAGATAATTCTTTTGAATTAGTTGAATAACAAAGGACATAAACAGTTTAATAATTGTATAAAAAATTCATAATTAAATATAAAATCAGAGTTTATTCAGTGTATGTAGATTATATTTTTGGCTTATATAAGCCCTACGTGCCGGCCCCGCATGAGCATAGTGGCCCCATAGGAGTTTATTAAATAGAGTTTGGTGTAAAATGCTCAACTAATATATAGCATTTAAAATCGGTTTTGTTTATTTATTAATGTAATGATCCTATTTATTGATTTGGTCATTACAAATTATTCTTAGGTGGGTATAAAATAAAATAAAAAAGAAAATAATTCTTCTAATCCGTTATATGATTGCTAAACTATTGATATGGACAAAAAAAATAAAACCCGTTAAACAATGATATTTTTAGTTCGTACTCGTTGACCTGTTACCCGTAAGACTTAGTTCGTATCTAATCCGAATCGTCTTTTTTTATCCAAATATAAATTTTTTTGTCAGTACTCATTTTAACTTATTATCCGTTCGTTAAAACACAAGTATAAACATTAAAAAAAAATAAAACCCGTTAAAAAATGAATATTTTTAACCCATACCCATTACACATAAGATTCGACCCGATCCATTATTTACCCATATCTACTTCTCTTCATTTCAAAAAATAAGAAAGAAGAGGTCGCATCTCATAATTATTCATTTAAATTATTTGAGTTCAATTTTTTTTGGATAAAAATTAAATAATGATTACTCCATATATTAGAGTTATTAATTCAAAAGATTTGAATTTTTTTTTAACAAAAGAGGCAAAAGAAAATGACAACACTAATTATGAAAAGTTTGGTTATTTCTCAAACATGTATTGTGATTTTTTCCCCATTTCTCGCATTGAATTGGGGCAATATATTAACAATTAATTTTAAATGAGGAAATGTTGAATGTTAAATTGAACGTATGACTCGGTATTAAATGAAGTCATTGAAGACTAAATGTGACAAATAAGTACATCTACTATAATTAATGTTTGATTGGATAATTGAGTATTTTTTTTCAATAAGTTAAAAGAAAATTAAGGATAACTGCAAACACATGCACTCTCAACGTAGAAAACAATTAATTATGAAGAGAGTTTGAAGGACTAAATATTAATATTACTTTCAAAACATTTACTCCACTTCAATTGATTATAAGCTGCTTGCATTGTCTATTACTAATTAGCTACCAGCTATTTTAAACAATTCTTCGTTTGTTTATATGTTTTGCATTTTGTTTCGGTCAAAAAATTTATTTTTGATCTAAAATATTTTTTTAACGTTTTGAAAGAAAAAATAATTAAGATTTAATTCACAAAATAAAAAGTTAGTCGTTGTTAGGGTTCTAAAAAACAATAAGACGATTTTGTATTGTTTATATTTTGATAGTGTATTCTTTGCTCTTGTCTTTAAACGCAAACTTAATAAAGTGAACCGTATAAATATTGTGTTTTTTTTTGTGCAATTGTTTTGATTTTCATTTTGCTATTTATTTTTATAAATATTTTTACAACATCATTTTTTAAACTCTGGTTTTAAAATTATTACCGTAAATAAAATTATTTTTAATGATTTATTTTTTACTGGATGATATGAAAGTAACTATTTCATGTCATGGAATAATGTTGCCCCCTTCTTTAGTGAAAAATATTTTATGCAATAAAAGTTAAATAGGAACCAAACTTTGTATTCTAATAATTATTTTTTTGTTAAAAATAAAAATAAAAGCTAATTAAAAATTTAATTAAGCGAAGAAAGTCAACGAAAACATGTTTATAATCCGTTTGATAGCAAATTAATGAAGCGTGTAAAATTCATTTATTTTTATTACAGAATCATACGTGTGACAGTGAATCATGGACCTCACACCCTTTCTACCAATCACATCTCTCCGTTCATTTAACCTTAGATTCTCTCTCTCTCTTTTACACGAATCCAAATGACACCAACTCTGTCTCTCTCTCTCTGTCCGTCTCTGCAAACGTATTGGATAACACAGTATCCCACGTCAAGGCCCCCCCCCCCCCTCTTCTTCTACCCTCTCGTTTCTCTGTTGCTATGCAGCTTTTTTGACTTCTTGTTTTGGTCCTAATATTTGACTCTATTACTAAAATGCCTACGGTTCACTACTTCCTTTGGCTTAATTGTTTTTTTTTTTTCATCTTTGTTTAGATGTCATAAATCATTTCTTTTTGTTTGATCTTGTAAGCTAAGCAATGTGTTTAACTACCGTTTAGAGTGTATAGAAGAGTAACAAAATTAAAAAGTGAGATATAAAATTGTAGATACGCTTTTTATAAATCGACATGAGAAATAAATTTATTCGATATTATACATATATCGCAAACGCATTTAATTAATCTGATGAAAACCTTTGTTTATTACTCAAGTGAAAGTCGCATTAGTATTGCTTACTTAACAAATTTAACTAAGCAATCATTAGTTGCATATTAGCTGACAAAAATAACAAAGGCTTTTAGCTCATTTTAGAGGATCCAAAAAATTTGTAATGGAGAATTGAGAGATTTTTTTTGTATTATTTGTCATGTTAAATTTTTTCTTACTCGGATTCTGTAAGAGATTAGATCGTGAAAATTCACTAAAAAAAAATCTTTTTGATTCTTTGTGACTAACTCCAATTACTTTGATAAATTTTATTGTTATGTAAAATTAGTGTCTACAAAAATTTATAAATTATTTACTTCAACTTGAGAGTAAATTTGTAGTTTTTTTTAAATATTTTGTATTAGAGAACAATGAGAGGAATGAAAAATAAAAGAATTGATTTTTTTTTTTTGTGTATGTACAAATCATGTTTTTTTTTTTTAAATTGGAAGAATTAAAGAATGAAAAATATAAGAGAAAAAAATATTTGAAATTGTCAATTTACTGGTTAATCCTTATCTAATATTTTCATTTAATATCCATCAACATTATGAAAGATATAATAGTAAAAATGAATTTATTTATATTTTTTAATATACTAAACAAAAGTAAAAGATTGCCAAAAAAACAAAAAAAAAAAGAGAAAACTATATTTTTTTCATAATTTTCTATCATCTCTACTAAACATATGAAAAAAATTATTTTATTTTTTTATCAAACACACCCATAATTTTTTTTTAAAGTTACTACGTTGTTGGTCATGTTTTAAGCCCTTAGTATAAGTGGGAAACGAGTGGGTCGAGTTGAGTTTTATGGATAGCGGGTCAATGAATACGTATTAAAAATACTCATTTCTTAACGGATCTTATTTTTTATGTCTATTCTCATTTTTTAGTGGATAGATAAACGATAAACAACAAATATTGATAAATTTATTTTTATTTAAATAAAAAAATAATATCTTAAACTGAAAAAAAATCGAATCGTACAGATAGTAGACCATCTAATACAAACTAAAAATACATATTTTTTAAAACCAACAAATAATTGATCAAAAACGAAACGGAGTTAAAATATCACCTCTGGCCCTTGGCCGAGTATGATAGGGTTGCCACTTATCATACGCAATCCATCGAATAATGATGGGGGCCCCAAAAAAAAAAAAAAAAAAAAACTAGCTGTGTCATGCCAATTACCAAAATAGCATATAAATATTAGTATTATTAATTATATTTTTTTCTCAAGCACTTCAAAAAAAGTACAGATAAATAGGGTCCACAACACTATTCTTGTAATATGCCTTGCCATTCAAATCATAGAACCCATCATCATCGTCCAAAATGCTTCTCATCATACTATGGGGTTCAATTGCCAGACTGTTAGGTCTGTCTTACAACTTTATACCATCAAGGAGAAAATGACCCTTGATTTTATGACCAGAACAAAAAAAAAAAAGGTTAAATCATAATCTATAATGGTCCACAAATTGTAACGGATGTGAAGAATTTTTTTTGGGATGTTTTCCATGAAAAACCAAGCATCTATATGGACTCTCCCTACTCACGGGCAGATCATACCAAGTACGATAAGATATTATTAATATGTAAAATTAATCGTTAGTTTCCAAAAATCTAAAAAAGAAAAAACAATTTGAGTATAATAATTTTGAATGGAATTAATTAATGTTAACTATACAATCTTTTTTTATTAAGCAAATAATAATTTAATTTTGAGTAACGATATTAGCATAAGCATGATTCTCGAACAGATAAAATTATTTCAAATGAAAGCAAAAGGAAAAAATTAATCATTAGTGGGTGAAACATACATGCCATGTATCTAATTAACAAATTCTTTTTTGATATGATAGGATCTAATTAACAAATTTGAAGTAATTAGTGTTAGATATATGATTGAGAGTAAAGACCGAAAGACGTAAATTTTAAATCACTTCTAAATTAAAAATATTAACTAATTAATTTTTTTTTTATTGACAGTGAATCCAAATCTCGAAATATTCGAATATGACCACTAAATCAAGAAATTCGGAAAAATTTCTCCATTTATTTTGAAAGAAACATAGTTTCTCTTGATGTAACAGCATTGGAAAAGATAGTGTCATATTTGAAAAAGATTAAGATAAATAATCATACCTACAAAATAACAAAAATCATAGAGAAAGAACTAGAAATAGAGTAAAAAACAGTGCTCAATCTGCAAAGCCAAACATTAGTTAGAAGAAAAAGACAAAAAAACAGTGATATGGGCACCTAATGGTGCGCCTTTCACCTTTAAAATAATTCCAAAAAATCAAATAAATAAATAAAGCAAATACTCCTAACAAAAACAAACAAATAAAAAAATAGGAATATGTCTTTTTGGTTTTATTGTGAAAAGAAAAAACTAATAAAATAAAATAACTTACAAAACTAACCAAAATAAAATAAGAAAAGGATACACAATAGAATATGTTTTATATGGTGGATATTGCAGCAAAAAAACCCAGAGAACTAGACACCTTCCATGCTTGAGGAGGATGAAAGAGAAAGTGGTTAAAGATGGGGTTTAAGGGAGGGTTTTAGGTCTACCAACTGCTTGTTAGAGATAGAACTCCTTAACCAAACATATATCCTCAACAGCAAAGAACAAGAAGCAGAATTTTGAAACAACAACAACAACAGCAACAACAAAGAATTAGAAGCAGAACAAGGAAGTATAAGAAGCAATTCACAACTACCACAACTGTGTTTTGAAGCAAGAACCTCAAAGGAAAAGGAAGGAGTGAAAAAAGTAAAAGCCAAAGCTCAAAAAGAGGAAACTACTTTAAAAAGGAGATCAGATTGAGAAAGTTATCATTTCTTTAGGACACCTTTTCTTTTAGAGAGAGAGAGAGAGAGACTCTGCGTGTGTGAATCTCTCACGTGGGGATTGATGGAATGATAGATAGATAATACATGATTGGAAAAAAAAGAGGAAAAGTGAAAAAAAATCCATTATTACCTTTTATTTTAGGGGGAAAAGGCCTGTTTATTATTTTTTCTTTTTCATTTTTCCTTACCTTGGTTTTGTTTACTTGTTAGAATTATTATTGTTGTTGTGCGTAAAAATTCGATGAAAAGTGAAGTATTGTGTTGTAGTATTGGGTTCTTGGGATCACAAAGTGTTTGGTTTTCTGAGGATTTTTGTATCAGCGGATCGGGTGTCGTCTTTGAGATTTCCTGTTCCCCACAATACCCACAACTGTACTGATTTCCAGGTATTTTTTTATTGCTTAATTTTTATTTTTTGACTTTTATCTTTCACTTTGCTTAGCTGCTGATATCTAGATGTCTTCAAATTTTCTTTCTTTCATTTTTTTTTCAAGTTACTTTCTCTACCGGTTCCTCTCTCTCCCTCTGCCTGGACAAGATCATGATGGTGATAATAAGAAAGTAATTTATTGGGATTTACTGATTTTGGGTTTGTCTTGTTTCCTTTTGTTATCTTTCTTCTTATTGGGTATCTGATAGTTTGCTCAACGATTCATGTCAGGTCGGGTTAGGAGAGATTCCGAGCGTTGTCTCGTCTCTTGTTAGTCAAGACATGCTGATGTAATTGTTGTTTGGTTGGTTTAATAATATCGCTGCAGTTTTTAAAAAAAAAGAGCTTGTTTTTTTTTCAGATTTCATTTATTGTCTGTTCATGAATTATGCTTCTAATTATGTTTTCAGTAGAGTGCTGGGTAAATTTAGATGGGATTTAATGTGCAAGATTCAGTTCTAATTCTACGCAGATTGATTTAAGGGGTTCACATCAGTTGATAAATAATGGTAGATTTTTCATAGTTGATGCCCATATGTATGAAAAAGATAATTCTCCCAGACCATGTGGAAACCATGGATAAATATGATATGCTTATGCATGTAGACATTGCTAATTGGGTGCTTAGTTCTTCAATGTTTGAAGCTTGAAATTGTCGGCGTTGTTAGCTGTTGACTGCTGTATAATAACTATTTGCTTAAGCCACCAGTAAGAACTTTTATTCATGATAATAGATTCTTATGCTTAGTTGCTTGTTTTGGTGGATTTCTTTTTCTTTTTATTATTCATCCAAAAAAGAAAAGAAAAGAATTAGGCAGTTAAATTTCTTTTAAGCATGTATGAGAGTAAGATTAACATCTACATGCTAGAATTTATAATTGAATTTCAAGTTCGAAAAGACTAAATTTGTTTTCGAAACATGCTTAGAATTGTTAATAACTGGAAGTTGTTTCCATTGTCATTTTTCAGTTCCCAGAGTGATTATGTATTCTGAACAGAATAACCAGGCAGGAAACTTGTGAGATTGGGAGAGAAAAAATGGCTATCTATTACACTAGCTCAAGTAATCAAAGAGATTCTCCGATGATTTATTTAAGGGAACCTTTGCCTGGTTCATATCCAGAAGCACCGGTTCTTCCTGGTAATATGATGATGTATATGAATTCTGCTTCGTACACAGATACATTGGCTGGAAATTCTCAGCAGCAAACCAACTGCATTGAAATCCAGTCCGTGGAAGCATCAGATTCAACCTCACAGCAGCAAGAAATTTTTTCTAATCTTGGTGGTTCACGGATTGGGGAGCAAGATTTTAGTGCTTGGAGGGATGGTAGAAATGAGATGCTACTTATGCACCCAATGGGCGGTCCCACCAGCATTCTTCAGGGTGGACAAAACTTGCAGGGTCAGGGATTGTCCCTTAGCCTTGGCACTCAAATTGCATCAGGAATCCAAATGCCTTCCATTTCCTACCGGAATCCAAATCCAGGTTTTGGTTCATTCTTGAATCCTAATCCCTTAATTACAGGCGAGGGTGGCAGCAGGAATGGCCCTTCTAGAGATGAACAATCGAGAAATACTGAATACATGCCACCTGGTTTTCCAGGAGGCAACCAAGATTCACACAAGCGGGATTTATCTTCGTATGGAGTGTCAAGTATTGCAAGAACCATTCCCAATTCAAAGTACCTCAAGGCAGCACAACAACTGCTTGATGAAGTTGTTAATGTTCGAAAAGCTCTGAAGCAGCCCGATAGCGAGAAAAACCAAAGCTCACATGACCAGAGGATGAAGAATTCCAAGCAGGACGATGGGGGATCAAAGAATAGCTCAAACCCCCAAGAATCTACCAATAACCCCCAAAATGAGCTTTCACATGCTGAAAGACAAGATTTGCAGAACAAGTTGACAAAGCTTTTGTCCATGTTGGATGAGGTAAGACCTATACATTTTAGTTTTAGTCTCTTGTCAAGGTAATTATATTCATCCTTTTGAATTTACCTTGTACGGTTGTCATTGACAATGATATGGATTATATTTGATTGAAATTTATGCCTTTCTCTGTAATCATCATAATGTTAATAGAAGTTGTTGCAGAACTGGGAAATTGATATTTTAAAAACTAAAATCTGATTTTTTTTAACACTTCTAAAATTGAAGAATACATAATTGAGTGGGCACATGACAATTTAAGGAGAAAGAACTATGAGGAGCATATTTGTCTGTTAATACTGATGTAGTAATGTTGATGGTTGATGTGGGTGAGAAAGATGAAACCATGTTTAAAGACATGATTATTATATTTTGTTGGGGTTAATGACAATAATTGAACGATAATGATATCTTATGGAATGCTAATCAGGAGTTTTTGCATTCGAATAAACCTGGTAACTTGTATTTATTGGTAGCTCTCTGAGTCGGTTGCTGAATGGTGAATGTTACTGTATTTTCTTCTAGGGGTTCCTAAAAAGTTAGTCATAAATATGAATTCTAGTGATGAGAGTCCTTAGATTTCAGCGTTGTCAATCTTTTGTACCTTTGTTTGGCAGAATATTCCTTTACATAGAATTAGGAGATGGAGTCATTCTACTTGGAATATTTAAGAGATAGCATGAGGGTTCAAAAGAGGACTAGCCGAAATCCTTTTTGCTGTACAATCTAAAATGAAGGTGATTTTATTCAGGTCATTTGAAGTTAATATGTCACAATTAATTTCAAATTAGCATCACATATGAGATAAAAATTTCCAACATCTTTCAAAACATTCTCAAATTTTATTACAATTGTTGATATATTATGCCTAAAACTTAATTTATGGGATTTGACAATTCAAGAGGGTATAGAGAAAAGGTCTGATCATGAGCTGCTTTCACTGAGTGTAAGTCTGTAAGTGAAATGCTGCCTTGTTTTAACACTCCAATTAGTCTTCCAGAATTTGGTGAAGACATCGAATAGTCAGTCATTCTATCAGACTCAATGGTAGCTTTCCTTAGTGATATTCAGCTCCTCCTTTGTTTCTGAGGTCTATCGCGATCGTGTATTCTCACAGGTCGATCGAAGATACAAACAGTATTATCACCAAATGCAGATTGTGGTGTCATCATTCGATGTTATAGCGGGATGTGGGGCAGCTAAGCCATACACTGCACTTGCACTCCAGACTATATCCCGCCACTTTCGGTGCTTGTGTGATGCAATTTCTGGCCAAATCCGCGCAACTCGTAAAAGCCTCGGGGAGAAAGATAGTTCAGACAATAAAGGTGTTGGAATAAGTCGCCTACGATATGTGGATCAGCATCTTAGGCAACAAAGAGCACTTCAGCAGCTTGGTATGATGCAACAACATGCGTGGAGACCACAAAGGGGTTTGCCTGAAAGCTCTGTTTCAATTCTTCGTGCTTGGCTGTTTGAGCATTTTCTTCATCCGTAAATCCTCTGTCATAATCTATTCTTTTCGTCTGTTCTCTATCTCATAATTCCACTTTTTCTTGCAAAGACAACTTTGTTCTTCAATTATACTAATTACTGATTTTGATGTCTGCCAGTTACCCAAAGGATTCTGATAAGATCATGCTCGCAAGGCAGACAGGCTTGACCAGAAGTCAGGTAAAAATGAAGTAATAATTTTGTTAGCAAATCACAAGGATAATATGATTTCATTTCCAGGGTTTTGATATATGTATTTCAATTATTGCTGGACCTGTTGCTGCTGAATCAGGGCCTTGCAAATTGTATAGCATGAAGACAGATAAGATCAATTTGGTCTTAGTTGGGAAAATATTTTGTTAATAGTAGTGGAAAGAGCTAAGAAAATCAGAAATAGAATTTGTGGTAAAAATTCAAGATAAGTGACATTTCTTTATGGAAAAAGTAGTGTAAAAGAAAATAGTATTGGTTCATATTCTACCAGATTTAGAAATACACAGAACTAGTGTAAATTATGAAAAACACCAGCCTTTTTTGTGGGCATGTGGCCTGCTGCAAAATTTTGGGAAAGGTTTCACCATGCTGAGTTCTTCAAAAAACCCACCCTTCTATCACCCATTTTTGCAGATTATTTTTAATTATTAATGCAAGAATTTAGTATGCTCAACCTTGGTAAGAATGTATCTTAACCTTAAAAGAGAGTATGAGGATTGTCATGATGAATTCCATATCTTCCTTGTTTGTATTAATTCCGTACTTTTGGTTGTTGTATATAGAGGTGACACGTGTGTTCCTTTTCTCAGGTTTCAAACTGGTTTATAAATGCACGGGTGCGTCTCTGGAAGCCTATGGTCGAAGAGATGTACAAGGAAGAGTTTGCTGATGCGGAGATGGACTCTAATTCATCATCAGAAAATGTGGGCAAGGCATCAAAAGGTGATATAAGGACCTCTGAGGATAGAGGAGAAGATTTTCAACAAAGTGGGAGCTCGACGGCCACTGATAGATGCAGCACTGGTCAACGGATGGATTCCAAATCTGATCATGTTCCCGATGTAGAAATAACAGGATTAACTGCAGGAGCTACTTTCCAAAACAGCATGCGTGCAGAAGCTGAAGCTGAATATGGGTTGCTAAAGCTGAGGGAGGAGCAAAGGCACGGTATGGATGACTGTAGTCTCTTCCCCGATACAGTTGTTCATTCTGATGGGAGCAGTGATCGGTTTATGGTAGCTGCTGCTGCTGCTTATCACATGTCAGAGATGGGGAGGTTCGGAAGTGGAAGTGGGGTATCTCTCACTTTGGGGTTACAGCATTGTGAGGGTGGTAGTCTACCGATGTCTGGTGGAACCCATCACAGTTTTCTTGCCATGAGGGGGGATGAGATGTACAATGCCGCAGCATCTTCTGTAGGGACGGAGACAGCAGATTTTGAATGCATAAATCCTGGAAACCGGCAGCACAGGTTCAGTTCCTCCCAGCTATTACATGATTTTGTTGCGTGAAGAGCAAATTGATTGTTAATCTTCAAATAATTCATATGGGGAGAAGAAAAGGGACCGTAAGAGCCATGCTTTCCACAGTTCATTTCTGAAAAACATTCATCTTGGTTGCAAATGGTAGATGATTGTAGTCGTCTGAATATGAAAAACATATAAAGCACAGTTGTAATATATCACGAATACCTGGTTGGAAGGTTAGCATATTTGTAAAGATACATAATTTTTGTCTAAATACGTGGAAGGAAAGATGTGCAATTAGTGGCAGCTTGCAACTCTGTTATTGAAGAATATTCTTGATTTGAAATAAAGATGGTAGGGATTGGCTTGTTATTTTCATGTTGATTGTGACTTCTAAGACAGATCTGTTAAGGAGACTATTCTAAGACAGCATAGCTGATTTAAGTGACTTTCAGTTTTAAAGCCCATTTCATTCTTTTTGGCCAGACTTTTGGCAAAAATCCTCCCAACTGTTACGATAAGGAGCAAAACCCTTCCAATATTTCAGGCCTCTCACATCTAATCTCATTCATATTAGGGTTTGTTTGGTGAACAGGATAATAACTGGATTTGATGACTTTTATCCTAGTGCTTGGACAGAATGAGGAGAAATATGAATGTTTCAATAGGATAAAATTATCATACTTTTGAGGATGGGATGAGTGATCTTTTCTCCATTTTTTTTTTTTGATGAAGATCCTTTCTCCCTACTTGAGTATCTCATCATATCTTCTTTTCATTCTGTCTCATTCTATCCACCAAACGCACTTTTAGAGTTGAAAAAGAGCAAGGTCCAACTCTACTTGTCTCCAAGCTCATAGCTATAATCATCTTCTGCTCTTGTATTTTGCACTTTCACTTCTTTTTTATCTCACACAATCACTACAACACTTTGGTTCTACCTCTTCTTCAATACTGAGATTCCTTAAATCCCTCAATGGTGATCTAGATGCTTGACAATTGACACGTACATCATTTAAATAATTTAATTTATCATAAACTAACTCTCAGGCTAACATATCTCATACTTGTTTAACAGGCTCTAATGAGCATCAAAATGGACTTGCAATTTCTGGCTCCACTATACTCGAGAAAAACACAAAATCAAGAGCAGCAACTATAAATAAATCATTTCTACCATCTCTACCTCTGACATGATCCTGAAGGAACTGCTTTCAGTGCCTATATTGCCGAGATTCCACCTGAAAATATATGACAAATTAAATGTCAGAATGAATGAACACATGCAAAAAATTAGATCAAGAGAACATAAATACACAAACCTTTTGTACAAAACTTTCACATCTTCTCCTAGCATTGTGCTTTCGAAGAACAAATCACCACATTAAGCAAAACTGAGTTAAACTATAAAGTATTGCTTTTCTCTTTTTTTCCTTTTGGGTTGAAGGAGTTTGGGCCATATTTTGTATGAATTTGGCGTAAAAAGTTCTGTGTTTAAAATTTGTGAAATTTGTGGTAGTCTATCTGTTTATCTGTAAAAAAAATTATATATATATTTAAAAATATTAATAAATGCAATTTAGAAAGTTATAAAAATTTAATCTAATATATTAATATAATAAATATGAATTGAGCATAATATGTAATCAATATAAATTAATTTTTTGATAAACACAATTAAATAAATAGAAAATTACATTTAACATAAAAATTCATTTTCAAATGAATTATATTTTTATTTGGTTCCAAACAGATTAAACATTTTGCTTTCTTCCTCCGTAATGAGGTTGAGGATGTTCCAGCTTGCATCGCATGTAACTTTCTCTTATTAACGAGTTTCATTGGTTGAAGTCCCAGCACACCCAAGAACAAATGAAACAAAGCATCAACATGATCAATCAACGGATGTAGTTTTTTATGATTGAAAGAAAAGGAGATTTCTTGTGCGGATTGTGGGACAAGATAATCGCAATTTCCTGTTTACCACTCCAATCTTCTGGTCTCTATGCTGTTTCCATTTACCATGGAACAAAACTCATAACAGCATAGAAATTTGAGACGCGCATAAGAACCAGATCAATCACAGCTTAAGTACTACTTAAAGCTGGCAACACAAATCTTTTACCTGCTACAAAGTAAACCTGTTTCCTATCAACATCAATTCAGTAAAATATCAAAACTCAGCTCAACAGAGCCTGAAGGCCCTGAACTGCATTACGGGAATAACCTCAGCCAGCACTATTATCTTATATATTCACTCTGAAACAGGAATGTACATAGTTCTGTATTTGAAACAACCAGATATTTTTCAAGAAACAGAAAATTTACAGCTTTCATTTGCTTGAAAAGCAAAATCCATTATTCCCTGTACAACAACACATTTCAAACTAGGTTAACTTTGTTTAGCAGTAACAGAAAACTGCCAGGAACAACTACAAAGACATGTAACTGATTACAATAAGCGACAGAAAACAGCCACCCTCCAATCAGAATCTAATTTGACTTACCTCCATCAAAGGAATGGCTGTCCAAAATGGATCACATCTAAACCATCTACATTAGTTAAGGCTGCTTTTAAGCAACGGTCTACACTACCAACATAAGTTCATGGACCGGGAAACAAATATGGAGAGAATCTCAGTCGAGGGAGATATCGCTCATGTCTACACCAGTACTTCAGCCCTATAATACGGAAACTACCTGAAAAATACAGAGAATTTTAAGTTAGCACAGACAACTAAGGGATAAGGGATTCGTGTATGTGCAACATAGCCAAGAACAAGAATGAAAATAGCCACTAACCTTTTGTAAAGAACCCTTACATCTTCCTTTAGCAAGGGACTTTCCAAGAAGAGATCACCGCACTCATCCACATCAACAGTCTCCACCTCAAAATTCCGGTAACCACAATACTCGTTCCACTCAAACCACATCTTTGAAATTAGTTCCTTCTTGAAGCAAGTCCTATGATCTGCCTCTTCAGGTGAATCAGCAGCAACCAATCTATATGCATACACTTTCTTCTTTTGGCCAGGTCGGAAAGCACGACCTACTGCTTGGCGGGTTACTGATGGGTTAAGATGAACATCCAAAATTATAATGCGGGATGCCCCCACCAAGGAAATGCCCTCTCCACATGCCTTAATTGACCCAAAGAAAACTTTAGCATCAGGGGAATTGTTAAAGCGCTCCATAGACCACTCTCGATTCTCAGAACTTGATTCACCTGAGATCACAAAGATTTCTCGCCCTGGTCTCCAGCCCCTCGCCTTCACTGCTAGTCTCTCTAAAAACTTCAAAGGTACAAGATACTGACTAAAAACCAGTAGCTTCTCACCAGCTGACTCACATAAGTTCATCATATTAAGAAAGAATTTTGCTTTGACTCCATCTTTCACATCTATTTTCTCTAACATCTCATCCATCTTATAATCTGTTGTGACAGAATTCTCAGAGAAAGAATTCAGTTTTGGATGAAGATAAACAGCACTTCCAACAGAAGAAATCTTAAATTTCCTCTCAAATTTCTTTAACTTCTGAACTTCATTCTTCTGTATGGAACTGAGATTAAGAACTACAGTAAAATCAACAAGTCCAGGAAGCTCGTCCAAGAAATCTCCTTTATAATAATGAAGGACCTTTCTTGTCATCTCACGTAGATCTTGGATGACACTCACTTTCCTTTTGAAATCCTCATCCCTCTGTAGTGTATGCTCCACCAAATCATAAAAAGCTGCATCGCCACCAGCTTTGAACTGCTTCCTCACACCCGGTATATGCACTCGACTCATGATCCGCTTGACAACAGCTTTGGAAGCATCCATTCTGAGAAACTTTGGTCGAACTAGGTTCAAAATATTAAAAACCTCTTTTACATGATTTTGGTAGAGGGTTCCAGAAAGTACAACTTTTCGAGGGGTCTGGACTTTTGCAAGGGATTGCAACACATCAGTGTTCTCATTCCTTGGAGTGTGACCTTCATCCAAAATTAGAATTGAAGGTACCTTGAGCAGTATCTCTTCACAAGCAGCTGATGTCTTGCTGGTTCCACTGTCACAAATAATAGTGGAGAACTGTTTGTACCCTAAGAAAAGGATACTCCTCTGCTCCATCCACTGTTTCAACACCTCCAATTGCTGTGCCCGATTATCTGCTTTCGCAGTGTAAAAATCAAACAGTGCAAGATCCTCTACTTGCCATGTCTGAAACTCCTTTTTCCATGTAGATAAGATTCCCTTAGGAAGGACAACTAGTGGTCTAGCATGAGGATATTTTGCTAGGAAGCTTTGCATGAAACTAATTATCATAAACGTCTTTCCAGATCCAGGAGCATGAGCCAAGATGCAACCCCCAGGATTCTCTGTCACCAAGTTGCTGCACAGAAAATTAAATCCCTCTATTTGATGAGGTTTCATTTGCTTCATATGCCTGGGGTGAGCAGAAATGTCAGTTACCATCAAACCATGTTCAGACAATTTAACTCCAAGTTTCTCAGATGGCTCTCTGTCTTTTGCATTCCGAGATTCAGAAACATAAGTTCTTGTACTCCTTTTGACCTGGATTAAAACCATAAAGAAAGTCAAAAGGTGACAGAATTTCCAGCAGACCTGTTGATTGGTGACTTCGATTAAAGAAAGGATTCACACAAATTTCAAAAAATGAAGTTAACACAATACCTAAGCTGCTGATAAATCACACAATAAAGTAAACCATCTCAATAAGAAAACAAGGAAAGTCCACCAATTACTATAACTGATTGTGAACCAGTTAACTAATGATGAAATATTGAAAACTCCAGCAAACATCAGCATATAACAACTATATATGAAATAAATAAAAAAAAAATAGAGAGATGAAATTCATAAAAACTTCACTAACCAAAAAAAAATGTTGCACAAATTTTGTTTTCTATCATTCCAAATGAACTGTGTACTAGTGCCTTAAATTCATGAGAAAATTTCCCTAGACGGGAGAGGGGGATCCAGAACTCCTTGCCAGCATACCAGCTGAAAAGAGCACATTCCCCTGCTAAGTCCGACAGATTTATAATGTATGAGCTCCATATGATGCTTGCAAAGATATTATTGGATGCATATAATAGTAACACTGCTGTAGTCAATTGATAAGAACCGTTTCAGAACTTGCATACATCAGACACAAAGAATCCCCCATGTATTAGTTTAAATTATCAAAATGCCTAAAATTTATACTTAGATGTAATAATTCAGAACTGATATTCTGAAATGGAAGTTTTTACCAAGATCAGGTGAAGTAAGACACCCTATCTCTTATGCTGATTCTGATACTTAATCAGAAAGGTAGGATGCACACAATCCTAGACTCCTAAAGTTCAACTCAAAGCCCCAACAGATGAAAAATTAAGGAGGTGGGAGATATAGGAAAGAGAGGATATGAGCACTCCACACAAATAAAAGTAGAGGGAATGCATTCTCCAATGTAATTCACCGATCAAACAAAGCTGCAAGGACGGAAGTAGTGGATTTCAGTTTGAACAACAAGGACCTTGAAAGATGATTAAAGTCAACCCAGAACCAAGCCACAGTTTCAACCCATCGAAAACATGTTATTAACCCCTGAAACTAACCCATACACTAGCCAACTTGATAAATGCATGTTACTTCAAAATATCATGGAGGTTAAAGAATTCCAAATAACTTGCACCCAGAATTTCAGAGAATATTCAAACCAGAAAATGCTTTATCACTTATTCTAACTAGAAAAGGCGAAAAGAGATCACTAGATCACAACTATGAAAAAAGAACTATAATAGAAATTGAATAGAGTTTGAATAACTAACTCTATTCTCAAAACAAACTGGACAATGAGAATAACAAATTCCTACCAGTTTTGGCTTGTCCCACTGACCACATCCTATAAAGACACTGGAATTTTCGTCTATGCTATCAAAAGTATCCATCTACTTTTCTAACATCAGATTAGAAAATTAAATGTATAGTATTATAGGATTAAGAAGAATGATTAAGAGATGAACGTACCTTATTATACTGCACCTCAATTATAGTCTCAATACCTCTCTCAATAACCCCACAAATGCGACAAACATAACCAAGATCATCCTTCAAGACAAAAGAATGATCACAAGCCTCTCCATCTTCTTGCATTTGTCCGTTAGTCAAAGGATCCTCAGTACCATCCTGTAAGAAGGAATACATAGATGATAAAATAGTCTAACAAGTAGAATATTCAACAATAATTTATTCTGATTTACTTATAATATGAGTCCTTGACATCTAAGATGGCTAGAACCATGTAACAGATCTAAACATGCAACATAAAGTATTGCAAGCAATATTATGATGAGCTGCTTATGAAGTATGTCTAATAACTTCTATTTTATTAAGAACAAGCCCAATAATCAGAAAATAAGTAAACAAGCTCCAAAGGACATCTGAAAAATAAGTGACTAAAATTACCATAGAAGATAAGAGAACCTTTTGTATCCATTTCAAACAACAAGCAATAGCAGTTTAGCTAAAAATTACACCTAGCAAAATCAGCTAGCCATAATCCTTTGCAATTTCGCCCTGATATGTCATATATTTTGCCAAACCATCTCGTCAACTTAAATTTGCTAAAAAACAGTTCAAACTACGATCAAACTCTAATGGTCATTATCATAATCCTAATTCATCACGTTTTCTCTTAATCTTCCAAATATTTTTCCCCCAAAACCAACAGCCATCTAGAACACAAATAAGAAACTCCAGCCTTTATCGTTTTATTGGCCATCTCTGTATCTTTGTATTGAAAATTGTAACTGACCACCATGGACAAAGAGACTTGATATGATCTATGCTAATAAAGCACATAAATACGAGGTTCATCTTATTTCAAAAGAAAGAAAATTTTGAATAAATAATTGACCAAGGATTGAAGTAGAATACCTTAGAACACTCAATCGCCATTGCCATTTCCTTCCAAATATCACCAAGACCATCATCTGCAATCTCAGCTTGATCATCATCATCGTCTTCGCCAACATAAACACCTTTATCCTTCTCAATCTCAGTTTCCTCAATAAGACTAACTTTTTCTCCTCTTCTAATTGGGGCCTTTGAGTATTGCCTAATCTGGATATGGTTATGGTACAAAATTATTCTCATATAGTTAAAAACAAGAGCAGAGCAGAAATAGTGCTATTCCAGATGCATAACCTCCTCATATGCATTTAGTTTGAGAGAGATAAGTATAGGGGGAGGGAGTTCTTATCCTAATGTTTTACATAAAAGCTTGCCACAATATCCTTGGGCCAAACAAAGACTTCCCTAGAAAATAATTTAGAGCTACAAAAATATACTTAACAAATCTATCCTTCAAAGCAGGAGTGCTCAAATAACTTTTCAAAAGGTATTATACATAGGATAATCACTGCAGTGAAGCGTATGTAATTACATGGTGTTTAATCAAAGAAGATTTGTTTTTTTAATGAGTATAATCAAAGAAGATTTTGAAAACTAAAACATGTATCAATTTTAGAAACCAATATCCACATTCACTGCCCTAATTTAAAAACTAGTTGGTGATCCATGTTTTGATAGTTATGCCCTCATCCGCATTCTCAAATCTCAAACATGTAACTACAACATTGCATGTGCAACAGAAACTTACCATCATATCCTTACTGAAACGTGGACCATCGGGCTTCCCCAAGACAACCTCCTCGAAAGGATATTGAGGCCTCCGATCCCCAGTATATTCATCATCTGAATCAGGAATAACAACAGACAAGGTTGATGGTGTAACACCATTTACAACATCATCATCATCATCCAGATCAATGACATAATGAGTAGCTTGTCGATTTGCCAACTCTGAAGACCCTTTAATCGAACTCTTCTCCACATCCGCGAACATGTGTGACAGTGAAGGATACATTGCTCGATAATAGTTCATCATCTGCATTTTCCGATTAGCAAGGTCTTCTATCTCTTTTGTAACACTTCCAAATTTACCAGTATCAAAGCTTTCAATCATGCTACAAACAGCAAATGGATCAGAATAATCGATAACTTCAGATGAGGCCTTTGGTTTCTCTACTTCATTTGCACCTGTTGTACTTGTGGAGGCCCCCAGCCTACCATAACCTTTCCCATCATTTGATCTCTTAATTCTTTTATGTCCCGCCGAATAAAACTCTGTTAACAAATAATGAAAAGTCACATGTAGACCACAAAATACAAGCAATCATATCCGTGAACATAACAAAATTTAGAAGAACAAGGTTCATTTTGTTGACTTCAAATATCCCGTCAGCTCACAAAGCCTTAATCTCAATTCGGCAGTGAACTTCAAATGTGATGCAAGAACACATTATTCATCAATGAAATGTTTATTTATCCGAAAACAAAACTACATTATTCATTTTTTTTAGATTTATAAGCAAAATTGTACGACTATAATGCTTGGTCGATTAACATAACTGAAACAATCAGAGCAGTTACCAAAAAAAACTTGTCCAATTGCATGTCTTAGTTTCAAAAACAAGAAGAATATATTGTAAATAATCCTAATAATTATGTTTAAAAAACGCAAACAAGTCAAAGAAAAACATAACTGCAACAAAGCAAATTTAAGCGCACCAATAAAATGCACAAGAACAATAATAAGAAAATGTCTAATTAAAGCAAAAGTTATACATAAAATCTATATGTATACGTATATGCAGACGCACAGGGATGAATCCATGTTAGGTCCAATGGGAAAAAATCCTGGAATATTTTAAGAAAATTTTAAAATGCCCCACTAAAAAAATTATTTTAGCTTACCCCCACCTCCACTCTTAAGTCAAGTGAAAAGTTGCTGCCGCTTAAAAAATGTTGTTTTTTTTTTTATATTTGTTTCATATATTGTTCCATCTTGTTCATTACATGAACTAATTAAACTAATAATTTTGAATTAATTATGAAAAAATATCTCAAGAGTACGCTAATATTAAAAAATACTTCCAAAATAAAAGGAACTAATACTAGTGAGACACAATTTTGGTTGAAAATGACCTATTTAGTAGCATTGATAATTAAATTTTTTACAATACTTTCAAAATATGAAAAAAGGGGAACAATCGTAAGGGGTCCGTACTTACATGCAAGGCTGATTTTTTTATTAGTACATTCAAATCTGGTTTTTGTTGTACCGTTTATTTTGTGTCTAAAACTTTTTATAAGAAAATATTCATATTAATGGTATTGCATGAAATATTTTCAATGTGTTTTGTAAAATTGTCTTAATACTTTCTCTCAAATTATAAGTAAATATAGTCTAATAACTTCGACCCACCTACGAAAAATTCTGGATCACTCTCTGCAGATGCATACACAAGCCGATAGATACATGTATATATATAGATATATATAGAGAGAGAGTACCATTTGGAGTCGCGTGGTTACTTGTCAAAGCCATCAAAGCAAGAGGCTCCATTGATCATCAAATTTCACGAAAAGCACTAAAAGTGGGAGGGGACAAAGATAAAGAGCAAGTGAGTTGTAAAGCTCCAATAAATTCAATTAAATCATACCCTAAACTCAATTGACAATAAAACAACATAAGCAAAGTTTATAGAGTAAAATGACTCACATTTTACCTTCGCAGTGCAAGGGACCTTCCCCCCCTCTCTCTAGAACACGCCTACCTATGGAGAAAGAGAGAGAGAGAGAGAGAGAGAGAAAGAGCAACAGAAAGTCCTCCCAGTTTCAGTCGTTTTTACTCTCTTCTTGTTGTGTGGATTGTGTAGGCGTTGTTTACAGTATTGACCCTAACCAGAAAATAAAAAACGTATCCGCTTAAAGTTAATTTAAATGAAAATTTATTTTTTAAAATATACTAAAATTTAATCAAACTAAATTTTATTAAATAATTAAACATTAAAATATGTTTGATTTGTTTAAATTTTTGATAAAATTTAAAATTGTCTTTTACACTTGTTCCAAGCATAAAACTCGAAAGTAAACTCCTGTGTATTTCATTGTAAGTTAAATACAATACCAACCATTCAAGCGTCACAATTTTATTGGGTAATGATATTTGTGGGTCCATGTAGATTGACGTGGACCAATGAAGATTTAGATTGAGGTTGGTGAGGAGGGTTGAAGGATGGAATGGGATGCAGTGAAACTTTGCGCTCTTCAAGTCGGAGAAACTGAAGAAATTACCAAATAAAATAGTAAAAAAGATGCTCCCCATTTGAGTAAGTGTTTGGATGCACGAGATACTGTACTCTAATGACGGAACGGAATAACACTGCACCATTGCAAGAAATTTTAAAACTTAAGTAGGGAAAAAACGGTATTACTCAACAAAAATACGCAAACCCTAAAAAAAATCAACAAAAACACATATTCTCTCACTTTTAAAAATAAAATAGTAATTGTTTTTGCCTAAAATATGTTAACAAATGATTTTTACCTGCTCTGTCAAGACGTCATGTACACATGTATATCAGATCATCCTATGATATGTTCTGCTTGCGCTTTCAAAGAGATTGTGGTTCAATCGAGTCATGAGCCAAAATATCCTAAAACAAATCCAACATACTTATTGAGGGTTTTCATTCAAGGCTCATATTCCTACTAAACAAGTTAAAAGGGATCAACTCTCTAAAGAAAAGATTAAGTGGGTGGAAAAAATGATGAGTTTGTTAAAGTCTGGAAACACGATTGGTTAGGTTTGAGTCCATTTAGCCTTTTGATTCAAGGGTTCTTGCTTGAAGAAGAGAGGATCTAAGAGCGGGAAATATCATCTGATGGTGGGATTTTGATAAATTCTATGTGGCTTTGCCTTTTCTCAATACAAAGGATATTCTTACTTGGGAGAATTATAGTGATGGTAATTTAGAAAACAATTAGCCTATCTTATTAACAATCAAGAGAGTGCTCCACTTTTCAATTAATTGAAACTAGATCTAGAAACGTTTTTGCCATCACAGAATTAAAAAAATTTAGTTGGCTCTTTATTATGACAGATTTGTTACCAAGTTTGCATATCTTCTCATAAATACCATTGTGGAGCGTTACTGTGACTTTTGTCGTGACTCCACTTAAAGTGATTTGCACGTTTTTAGAGGTTATCAACTTACCAAAGATTTTAGATTTGTTGATGATTCACTCAACCCTGGTGTGGATAATGATGAATCCATTTTTGCGTGGTTTTAAAGAATGCCATTAATTACCATTTTTCCATTAGTTGGAATTGGATCTTGAAACTTCTTTGCCATCACATAATTACTTTTTTTTTAGTTAGCTTCTTTGTTATGATAGACTTACTACCAAGTTTCTCAATGTAAATATCATTGTGAAACCTTGTTGTGCCCTTTGTCGTAACTATATTGAAAGTGACTTGCACTTTTTTAAAGGCTGTCAATTTACCAAAGATTTTCAAGATTTTTTGGATGCTCCAAACATGTTTGGCGCCTTGCTACTAATCAATCATCTCCGGTCTTTATAGCTTTCAAAGCCAAATACTTCCTTACTGACAATATATGGACTTGCTCTAAACAAAATCAAGTTTCTTGGCTTTGGAAAGGCATTATTCATGATATAAATTTGCTGCTACAAAACATTTGTCATAATTGGGATCGAAACCCCATCATTTCAAATAAATCTCCACCTGATTCATTAACACATACTAACTAAGCCAATTTTCAACAAATACCTTGGTAGAAAACCAACCAAATACTTCCATCACACCAAAAGATAATACTTAGTGAAAACAAGATATGCAAAGGCTAGTGGTGTATGGGATTCTCTACACTAGAGAACTAACTTTTTTCTAGGAAAGATATGAAAACACACTTAGAGGCTTAAACTGCTACAAAAGGTGATCATCTTCCTTTAGAAAAAATACTTTCAAGGACTTTCAATGGGTTTTGAACTCAAACAAAAACAACTCAGGGGTGATTTCTCTTGCCAGTAGTGCAAAGTTGAAACAGAGGATGTTAACCATGTATTTTTCTCTTAAGCATTCCTGAGGGCAGTTTGGTTCACCTTTTTACTTGCATGGCATCCTGATGATAAGGGTCTTCGATGTGTAATTTCTTGGATTGTGGCACGTCTGATTAGAAGCAAGAGGCAATGTAACAACCCATATATGATTCATGATTGTTGCACTTTATGGATTCTTTGGAAGCACATGAATAAATTCAAGTTTGAAGATAAATCACCAACCCCCATACAAGTTGTTAAACAAGGACATCATATTGCCAACTATTGCCTTCAAGAATATAGAGAGAAATCTTTGAATTGGACATGTTAACGTTTTTTGGCAAGGTTTCTTTCTTTGTCCCCTTTAAAAAAAAAACATCATGGAGGGAACCTTTTTTTATGCTCATTCCTTCAATGAAATTGATAAAACCAACACTTTTGAAATTTTCTTTTTGGGCCATTGCTCTTCTCCTCTTAGAAAATTCAAGTGTGTACACGTTCATTAAGAAATTACTTAGGCAGGTGGGCTAAATGGAAATCCATGAACAGCTGACATATGTGTGTGATGAAAATCGAAGAAAGAATTAGGATTAAGTGGTTTAAGAAATGGAAATGGTGTGAATTTAGTGTTCAAGCACAACTTTGGGGTCTCCATGATGGAGTGTAGATGGACATCGATACGAGAGTAAAAAATTTGGAAATTGAACTTGATGTAAGGGTCGTTTTTGGCTTGTTAAATAGTTTTAACATTATATTGCATTCTTAACACACACATTGATCAATGCATGTTGTTGATGAGTAAGCTAAAGGAGTTCAAGTTGAAGTACTGCTTAATTTCGTGAAGCAAACAAAGTGGTTGATTGTTTGGTGCACAAAAGGTCTAGAGTAAACATGTGAACAACTTTTTTGTAATCCATTTGTTTTTTGTGGAGCTTTCTAGATGTTGATTTGAGGGGAACTGATGCTGAAAATATGTGCTTTGTAATGATTAATTTTTCTTAATGAAGTTTATTTTAACCGAACCATATCATTAACTATTCTATACACGTGTTAAGTATCACACACTCAAGTTGTTTTGTAAATACCTTTCATTGCCACAAGAGATAGGTTCCATTCATTTAAGAATAGTCTAGACCTATTAGATCCCCCCCTCTCTCTAATGTTTTCTCTTTATCATTCACATCACATTTGAATTCTATATAGCATGAACTTAAAATCCTTCATAAACATATAACAAGAGAAAGTCAACTTGATGATTAGATGTAGTTAAAAAAGATATTATGATTGATCATAATAATTTGCGTGTCAATAGTTTTAAAAACATGCATTAAAAATGACATTCACTTTAGCATTATATGTGTGGTTTCAAAGCTGATCTATAGTTGTTTGGTTCTTTGGATATCGTTTCGTAGGAAAGAAAAGTAATAGAAAAGATTATTGAGACGTTTCATGTTTCTTTCTCATATATATATAAACCACATTCCTCGCAAATTGGGAAAATTGAGGATTGAAGTTTAAAATAAAGTATTTTTTTTATATTATTCTTGTTTCTATACTACCAAACACATGATAGAAAAACATCAATCCTTTTATTTTTTTCATTATCTCTTTTTTTTTTTAATCTTTTCCCTTATTTATCTCAATTGTCTTAAGTACTAAACATAGCACTTGGAGTCACCAAATTATTTTTATTCTCCTCCATCTCCCTAAACAAAAAACAGATGTTGAGTGAAAACAAATGTTTTATAAGAAATTTAGAAGGAAATATTTGACGTCATACCATTTGAAACGATGATGCATTTTTGTAAGAAAATAAAAGAAAAGAAAAAGAATGTAAGATTATTGGTTATTCAAAATTAACATAATTAATTTTAAGATCTCATATTCGAAAAAATCCTTATTCGCTAAAATTGGTACAAATATATAAACATGTAGTACTATGACTTTGCCAACAAAATTAAGCTAGTAAGGCAAAAGCATGACATGCACTTTAATAATATGATTCACTTAGTAGTTTAAACTCTTTTTTTTTAATGTAAACATAACTAGTTGAAGAAATAAATGATTAATTAATTTATCATAGAAATTAACTCCACAAAGTAAATTATTGATCACATCAAGAAACATGTAAACAATACATGCAATATTAGATCAATTAAAGAAAACTCTATTAAGATAAATTATTGATGAAAATCCTTGTTAAATGTTAGTTTTGGATTGCTGTAGCGTTTTCAAAAGTACCGTGATAAAGTGTGTGAGTGTGGGCACTGCACCCTACACCACCCTTTGTCAATTAGTAAGGGGGTTACGTCGATGAAAGCTCTTCTAAGTTGGAGTGTATTTCCCATATAGGCCTTGTGTCACCCAATCACGACGCAAAAGTGATGGTTAAAGAGCTGTCGTTTGACCATGAAGGGAGTCAAATCCATT
The DNA here is from genome assembly GCA_023935145.1 of Bretschneidera sinensis. Lineage (NCBI taxonomy): Eukaryota > Viridiplantae > Streptophyta > Magnoliopsida > Brassicales > Akaniaceae > Bretschneidera > Bretschneidera sinensis. The sequence continues at coordinate 95,880,517 of CM043704.1, forward strand.
GTCATTAGTTTGTGCGTGAGATGCTTGAGTAGAAAATATTGGGTGTAAGAAGAATATGAATTATAGATTTCCCTCTTACCTAGACCAAAGTTTAGCATTTTGTGTTTTCATAAAAAATGTTTTAATTTTTAAAGTAAGTCAACTTATTGTACATTAGCGTATCAAACACACAAAAAGCAATTATATCACATAAGGAGTTATAACACTTATCACAAATGATCAAGTAACACGCATACGTGAGAGATTACTGACCAAATATTAACTTTTATAGGATAACTTTGTCCTCTCACGGACAATGAGTTCACTTTGGCCAATTGCTTTTCAATCATCGATTATATAAAATGTTATAAATTAATTAAACAAATAAGCAAGTAAATTTACTTTAACATCAAAGAAAAAATAGAGCACATTATCAGGTTTTGAACTCGTATAAACAAAGATTTAACATGAGCATAGCATAAATAAATCAAAATTATAGATTCAAAACAACTGCGTCACTTTGCCATGCAAATATTGATCATGACCAAGGGAACCACAATCGATTTTTGATAAATTCTTACCTCTCTATCTATCTCTGAGATGTTTAGATTTTTCAAAACTCCATGGATATGCAGAAGAGAAATGCTATCCCTACTCAGACCAAGATATAACTTTGACTTGTTCAAATAATAATTAAGGTGAAGCAAGGTCAAAAACAACGAATCTCTTTATGATAAACTATCACTGAATTATATCTCTTCCCCTATCGATAAATATAACTGATTAATCCTAAGACAACGGGTCAAGAAACTCAAGGCCACTATTCTTGAACAACTTGAAGTCAGACTTTCCTTTTGCACTATTACGGATATGAAATGAAAATAATGGAAAAAGTTGGATTTAATTGTCATCTGCTCCTAATAGAATTTCACAATCAGTACCATCACGGTACTGATCGTTAATTTAATGTCAGGTACTAAGTTGATCAAGGAAGAATTTTCTTTTTCTATTATACTTATAAAACTCGAAATCATCATATTGTACGACATGCATGGTCATTTCATTGAGGTTCAAATATAAAATTAAGCAAATTCATATTTTCGAAGTATGCTAAAATAAGGTTTAAACAAACTTAATAGTAACATTTTTTTATGAAGAGTTTTCTCGTGTGGTGTATTGCCCTTATAGATCCATTATACTCGTGTGGAATTATAACGAACCTGGGAAACTCTGTTTGCCTTATTGGAAGTGAATAACCAATTACAATGAGAGATAGATTTGTCCAATAGGTGTATGTAGGTAAAAGTGTTTGAGGTGCACAACCTATTACAAAGTTATTACCCAAATTACCCAAAAAGTTTAGAGCAAATTGCTTATAGTTTCTGCAGGTTTTGGGAGAGGTATCATTGTTTGAAGTGCATGAAAGGGGTCTATATAGGACTTTAGAGGTGACAAAGGTTTAATAGGGGACAAAGGGGTTACAATGGAGTAAAGGGTCTGCTGGAAAAAAAGGTCAAAATGAGTTGATTGGTAACAGTTTGGTTTGCCATTGAAAACAAATCACGTAGATGGAGTCGAGCTGTGCATAGTTGTAAACTATAACGCTTGTACCGATAGGTAGTCAACTGGTACTGATCAGTACCATTGACCAACTGATCGGTACCCGCGTGTTAGGTATGCCTTTTCGTTTGGGTTTTGGTCCAAAATGAGCTTAAGTTGTATTTCGAGGCCCAACACGGGTAAGAAGAAGTCTTTAGGCATTTGGGCTTATTTTTTTAGGTTTGATTGGCTTGATTTGGGTCTACTTTGATTTGTAGTTGGGTTTTTGTAATTAATCGATACCAAAATTAAGTCAAAATCTCTCAATTCACTAAATTTGAGCACACTGGGACAAATTCTTCATCATTGGGCTCCACACATGATCCATTCCAATATTTGGAACGAAATTGTGTGGCTACAGTGAAACAATGACAATGTAGTACATGATAAATTAAAAAATTTAAGTTAGTTTTATCAGTTTAAGTGTTTGGTAAAATCGGTTGGGAAAGTGTTGTAGTTATGTAAAATATCTAAAATATATAGACATGATAATGAGAATGATAATGTCTTTATGGTTGGAAAGAGCAAAATAATTTTTATTAAATTAAATGGTATTTTTGAATACCTTTAATAGCCATTAATGTTTTTGTTGTTTTTCAAAACACAATATTGTATGCAACACCCTATGAGTAATTTTGAGAAATTCATATTTTGTACCACAATATTTGCTAACAAGATTAATAATTAAATTTTACCAATGCAAAGTTTAGATTTTTGCGGTTAAAAAAACAGATTTTGTCACCCATCGCAATATCAAATATACTTTGAGTGTGGAGTCCTCTTGTTATAATAGGGATGGGGCGAGAAAGATTTTGTCAATTGATTTGACATTAACTAATACTTATATTTGATCCATATGCAATGACGTTAGCATAACGTGGATAGAGTCAACTCGTTATCTAACCAATTATTATTATTTTCTTCCAACGCATTTTAAAAAAAAAAAAGAAACAATAACCATAATGGATAACGAGGTGACTTTTAATAGTAGTACTATATTTCATTGATAATTAAGATTTTTGTATGATTATAACTTTATATTTTAGTCTTAATTTACTTCACATATTTTTAATTAAATCAATTTCACTTTTGCTTTTTTAAGTAATATTCAATACTCTTCTTTCTTAAAAATACATTGAAAAAACAAAAATTAAGCACACATATGACGTGTGAATGATAGTTGATGTGTGCAAAATGATACTTGTTTTCCTTTTCTTTTTTTCTTCTAATAGTACTTAAATGATTAGATTTACATTAATTACCAATTTTGACTATATTATTGAGCACGTGCGACCAAACATGTGCTCAATTTAAAAAGAATTCTAATTTTATGTTAAAAAACTATAAAGATTATAAATTAAAATTGGATGCAATTGAAAATTTATGGTGATAATTGAGATTAAATCTACAATATAAGGGTGTAGTAAAAAAATTCCTAATTATACAAAATCCATTTTCTAGTTATGAGATCTATCTGGTACCCTTTGATAAAAAAAGGTTGTACTCAATTAATTTATGCTTTGCAGATCATAATACAGTGCCTATGAATGGTAATTCACCGTTAATATTTGATTTTTTTTTCATCAATAGTAATTACAAAAAATTCATAAATACATTCGTGTAAATTAAAATTTTCATAATAATTATCGTTATAATTTATAAACATAATACATATATTTCTAATAATAACATAATAATTTAATTTTTTATTTTTAAATTGATGCTAAATAAATTAAACAAAATATGTCCGATTAATTAATCACTGTCACCAATTAATGACAGAAGATGGTGAATTGCCTTTTGGCGCTCTCTTTAGCCGCCCTTTGCCAGTCTCACGACGATTCACGAATCAGGAATCACGAATCACGAATCACGAATCACGAGCATTAGACTTCTCTTTCCACATTTCACGTCATGTGTTCGATGCCCCACAACCCCACGATTGTATATCTCTTCCTTACGGTATTTTTGTTTAAATTCTTAATCGTAAGTACGATTTAACAAATTTTCATCTTCCAAGTCACTCCTGTCCCTCCCTTTCATCCTCTCTCTCTCTCTCTCTTCTGCTTGACTAAACCCCAATGGCTACACTGAAGCGGTTATCTGCAGTGAAAGTACGCTAAAGAAATCTCTGAAAAAGCATTTTTATTACAATTACTAAACACGTGCTTGATTAATTTTAGTAGAAGTTAAGTTTATTTTTAAGAATTTTGTTTTTGTGTTTTTGTGTTCTTTAGGGTGCGAAAGTGCTTATGGTTGGGGCGGGTGGAATTGGATGCGAGTTACTGAAGACTCTTGCTCTTTCTGGCTTTGAAGACATTCATATTGTGAGTTTATAAATGTTAAATAGGCATATAAGGATTATAGCAAATGGGCTTTGGTATTTTTGTTTTCTCCCGCTTCACTTGATCGTTTACTAGGGTTTTGTGGGTTTTATTTAGTTGTTAAATTTTGGTTGATAGGACAAAGCTCTAGGGTTTTAACTGTGTGTTTGCATGCTTAAGACTTCGTTTTTTTTTGTTCTTTTTATTCTCTTGGTGGTTATGAGTTTATTATTTTTTCCCTGTGTGTTCGTTTACGGCTCCTTTTGTTTCAATTGAAAATGACAACCTGAAAATCAAATACATGTAAATAGTATTTTACTAGTGTTTGTATTCTATGAAAATCAATTTCATGGAAAATGGGATTTTAAGATGAGTGAAAAGCTTAACAAAACAATTTTCATCATTTTTTGGCTCAAGTTGTTTTACAAGTGATTGGAAAATGGTTATTTGTTTGTAAAAAAATCCCATTTTCCTAAAAAATTTCTCTCACATATTACATCACTCATTCTCTATTTTTTATTTTTTACATTTTCCATCATTTCTTTTCAAACCTCAACCAAACAAATAAAATTTAACTGAAAAATTATAATTTTACCTGAAACTCATTTTACATGAATTTGGCTTTACGTTGAAACAAACAGAGTGTAAAAGGATTTATTGGGTAAACTAGTTTGTGTAAATGGATATTTTATTTTGAATTTTGGGTCTTATGTTAGTTTAGGAGATACTTCTCTTGGTCCTGCTAATATTTAGTTACCCAAGTACATGTATCCCATAAGGAGATTTTCATTTGCAACAACAGCGATCTATGTTGGCTTTACTTACCAAATTGAAACTAAATTGCATAAACTGGAAAGTATAAATTTGTTGGCCGTGATCTCCATAAACCATTAGTTGTTTGATAGAAATTTAGGGTGGCATAGTTATAGTTTGTTATTAAGGCTTAGTTGAGTAGAGTTGAGTTTTGTGGTTGGTAGTGGTGGTGCTAGTGATCGATGGAGGTGATGAATTGACAAAGGCGGTTATATTGATGGAAGTAAAGGTGGACTTGGGCAGTTGTGGGCTTGTGTCTATAGTTATGGTTATTAATGAGTAATGATCAATGAAGGTATCTTAAAATAAGAATGACATTTGGTGATGATGAAAGTGTGAAGCTTTTAACTAATGCTGTGGTGGTGGTAGTAGTTGCAAAGGGGTAATTGTGATAATGGATGTTGTGGTATTGCCATGATATTGGTTGTATTGATAGCGAGTTGCTAAAATCTGATGGATATATTGGTTTGGAAGTACTGCACTAATTATGTAAAAATGGTGTTAATGATGACTTGCTGATGACTTTGGTTGATATTGGTTCGTAGAGGCAGTGGCTATTCATCCTGAAAGCTGGTGCTTGGTGGTTTTGGAAGTTGTGGCGGGGGTTGATGGTGACATGTGGTAGTGAAAGGGTTTTGGAAGCAGTGGCTCATCTGTGGTTGTGGCAGTGGGTTTCTTAAGGTATTGATGTTGAATTTTAGCTTGAATTGTAAAAGGAATGTATTACTATAAAATTATCTTGAACGTGATATATATGCACCTTATATAACTTGGCTGGGAACTTTCCCTTTTCTTAGTTATGACCACTTGATTCAATGGTACACTTATTATAGATAAAAACACAAACTAAGATGAGGGCCGTTTACCATTGCTCCCTATGACTCTCATAATCTGTCACACGCGGAAGAAAGATGCTCAAAGGATTGCCTCATGAAATTGGATACTTGTGGGGCCAGTTGTGAGCTAGAAGCTATGACTTATGAATGTGGGTTTTTTGGCTTGACTGATGTCATTTTATTATTCAGAGAATCAAGGATTAACGTTGTGCAAAGTTTATAAGTTTTTGAGGTTGCACTTAAGATAATGCATGAATTTTTATTTGTGAATTTCATTTTCTTTTGGTGAAAGATTTGTGAATTTCATTGGATGTATATCTGTCCTTACTTCAAGTCAAGGCCTTTTATCTTGATTTTAACTTCTCCTTATGATGTATAATGTGGGTCTTTTTATATTATCACGTACAGGGTGGATTACTGCATGATAAAACTATTCTTTTGTGCATTTCTTTAGCATTTACATACTGCTTCTTTTTCTAATTTCTATTTTCGCCCTTTAAAGTATCAAGTCCATGCATAAATCTCTGTTCCCTCCTCTTTTCTTCTGGAGATTACTATATGTAGTAAATTCGTATACTTCTTCTCTTTTGTCTATGATTAATATATACTGTATTATATTCTGAATGTTGGGAGGCCACCTTTGCTAACTTTTTTCAAATGATTTGACAATATAACAAATTGTGAAGATTTTTCCTTATGCAACAGATTTGATAGATTGGTTATTGGATTTTTTTTTCTTCCAGTTATTCATTCATGTGATTATTTGGATCTGTGCACAGATTGACATGGACACCATAGAAGTGAGCAACTTGAATAGACAATTTTTATTCCGACGATCACATGTTGGGCAGTCCAAGGCCAAGGCAAGTACATTACACGCATATTTCCTTATTTCTTTGCATGTGTAGTTTTCGGTTGACTGACTCAGATCTCATCAATGTTTTGACCAGGTTGCTCGAGATGCAGTCTTAAGATTCAGACCTCACATAAATATTACACCGTACCATGCAAATGTTAAGGATCCTGAGTTCGGTGTTGAATTTTTTAAGCAATTCAATGTTGTTCTGAATGGACTTGACAATTTAGATGCAAGACGACATGTGAATCGCCTTTGTCTGGCAGCTGATGTCCCTCTAGTTGAAAGTGGAACTACTGGCTTCCTGGGACAGGTAACGATATGTATCCAACCGTCATATAGATCTTGTGGTGTACCTTTTAATTTTGCTTTTTTCTGTAGAGTTTTTCCAGTTGTTGAATTTTGAATCACACTGAAAACCTGGACTTGCTTATATAAAAGATACTGATATATAGATTGGATATAGGGTACCCATTTTCTTTATTGTATATATATCATGTTAAGAATCTGTTTTGATGGCGTTGTTTCTTTGGTAAGTGCCACTTAGGGCTCCATAAAATTCTTCAGCAAATGAGTCCTGAACTACTTTACTCAATAAATGAGAAAATATTTCTGATTATGTTTTCAGGTCTTTATACTGGTTTAATAGAGCTTTCAACTTGTGTGCTTGGCAGTGGAAGTGGAACAGAAAATCACTTGCTACATTGACAGTCTGATTAACCAAGTTTTGTAGTTTTGAAATGCTTTAAAAAATTGCTTCACTGCAAAAGGACGGCAAGAGTAGTGTTAGCCATTTGCTTAGTTGAACCTTGTATATTGTAAACTAATGTTTTTTCTGAATGTAATTGGACTGTGTGCGTGTGTGAAGTGCTCTAAATTTTTATATGAAGAACAGAAGTTTGTATGTGTGTGACAGCTAAAACTTGAAAGCCATCACTTGTTCTTTTACTGTCTCATTAGCGGTTTTCAAGATGTAGTCTCTAAATGATTTAAGATTCTGAGTTCATATCCCTTTATTGAATTGCGTGAATTTCTCTGATGAGTTTTGCTATTATCTTTGTCTTGTAAGCAGGTAACAATACATTTGAAGGGAAAGACAGAGTGCTATGAGTGCCAGCCAAAACCTGCCCCAAAGACATATCCCGTGTGTACAATTACTAGTACTCCATCAAAGGTACTTGGATATTGAGTTGCATTCTTTTGTCTCCCCCTTCTTGGCGGTTTTTATTTTTTATTTTTTTTTGGGGGGAGGGGGAGAGTACCATTTTTTCTCGGTCAAGTGAAGCTTCTGAACTAGAAAGGTGGTAACATTTGATTGATAGTGTTTCATTGTAAATCAGAACTTTCTGCCAGCAATTTTTGTAGTTAACGTCTTGACTCTTGAGTACATAGAGAAGTTTTAGTTTAAGCATAAAAAACAAAGGAATTGGAAAAGAACAACTAGAATGGTTGAACACCTTCAAATTTTTTAAAATGGATGTTACTCATAGTTAGGGACTAGAAATCATTATCTTGCAACAATAAAGTTATCAAAAAGGCAGTAGCTCAAACTGAAAATTGTGGGGGGGGGGGATTTTTGCTTTGTGTCAAATGACTGTAAGCTAGTATGGCTTGTATTTCTTATAAAAAAAAGGCTAGTATGGCTTGTATTAACCAAACGTTATCTAGATTTGGTTTAGCTTTGAGAATAATGCTATTAATTGGGGATGGTATTCATCAGTCATATGAATTAGAATGAATCTATATCTCATTGTCAAGCTGATCTACATCTCAATCAGTTTTGAGTTTTGATTTCACTGTATGAACTTGCAGTTTGTTCACTGTGTTGTGTGGGCCAAGGACCTGCTTTTTGCAAAGTTGTTTGGAGACAAGAATCAGGAAAATGATCTCAATGTGCGATCAAGTAATGCTGCCAGCTCATCAGAACATGCAGAAGATGTATTTGAACATAGAGAAGATGAAGATATTGAGCAGTATGGTAGAAGAATCTATGATCATGTGTTTGGTTATAACATTGAAGTAGCTTTGTCTAATGAAGAGACATGGAAAAACCGTAACAGACCGAGACCTATATATAGTAGGGATGTCCTACCTGAAAAACAAACTCAACAGAATGGAAATAGTGATAAAAGTTCAGCCACTGTTGATTCTTCATCAGTGTCTGCCATGGGATCTCTGGGCTTGAAGAATCCACAGGATGTGTGGAGTCTTATGGAAAATTCTAGAGTCTTCATTGAGGCATTGAAACTATTCTTTGCAAAGAGAGGAAAGGTTTGTGCTGATCTTTTGCTTTTAAAGGAGTAATTGATGAATACATTGGATCTCTAGATGATCCATTTTCCCTCTGAATCAAAACTGAAGCTTTCTTTTATCATTCTTTTTGCAGGAGATTGGAAACTTGAGTTTTGATAAAGATGATCAGTTAGCTGTGGAATTTGTTACTGCTGCTGCAAATATTCGAGCTGCTTCTTTTGGGATTCCTTTGCATAGTCTTTTTGAAGCTAAAGGTATTGCTGGTAATATTGTGCATGCTGTTGCAACAACAAATGCTGTTGTAGCTGGGTTGATCGTGATTGAAGCAATCAAGGTGCTTCAACAGGATACCAACAATTGCAGGTCTGCCTCAGTTTCCCATCTCTATTTCTAAGTGACTTTTTGTATTTGGAATATGTCCTCAATTGCTTTTACCGTGGAAAGTTGGTAAGTGTATCTAATACTGTTGATTTGTTCAAATGAATAAGACAATTACATTCTGTAGTCCACTGGTGTAGTCCAGTTTTTTCCAAATTTCAACTGTTTGCATTATAGTGCCACTTGTGCCCTTACTTATGATGTACAACTGTTGAATGTGCTGAAAGCCAGGGAGATACTTAATGTTAAGTGCTTGATAAGGGCTGAAATTTTAGGAATATGTGGTTGTTTGAGAGAGAATTATCTAGCTTTATGCAAACACCACATTCAAAATTAAGTTTTCTATAGCTTTATTGTCAAGGCAACTTCTGGAGATTGTGGCCCTGGATGGCATGACAATTTTGTTCCCTTTTTACCTGGCCAAGTGGGTGGCTTGTTTAGAGAGCAATGAGCAGGATCCTACCCGCAAAATCATTATGTAGTGCTGTTTTGTCTCCTGAATGAGTGTTATTGTGTTAGTTTAAGGTCATTTTATATTGGAAACTTTGTCAAACATATGCAACTTAGAGAGGACTAGTATTGCATACATCTTTTTATTACTTGTTGTTTGACATTGTGAGGCAGATAAGTTAGATATTCATTTGCGGATTTAGTCATGTGAGTTTGAAATGCTGTGTATGGTTCTTTTGCAGCTGTTTTGCTCTAATCTGTTCTGGATGCCTGTGCAGGATGACATATTGTGTAGAACATCCAACCAAAAAGATGCTTCTTATGCCAGTGGAACCCTTTGAACCTAACCCCACTTGCTATGTTTGTTCTGAGGTATATCTGAAACTAATTTCTGTCTTAGTGGAATGTCCTTTGCATGTGTTTTGAGTCATTCCTGCATTACCCTCATAAGTGATATGATTGAAAACAGAGACCACTAACGCTTGAGATTAATACTCAAAGTTCGAAGTTGCGGGATTTTGTTGAAAAGATTGTTAAAGGCAAGCTTGGTATGAACCTTCCGCTTATCATGCATGGGCCAGCCCTTCTCTATGAAGTCGGTGATGATCTAGAAGAGGATATGGTGGCAAATTATGCCACAAACCTTGAGAAGGTATGTATATTCTTGATCTCAAAAAGTGCTTGTCATTTTGTAATTGACGTGGCCTTTTTTTCCTCCTTTCAGGTGCTTTCTGAGCTTCCTTCTCCAGTTACTAGTGGGACCATTCTTACAGTAGAAGATCTTCAGCAGGAGTTGTCTTGCAATATCAATGTCAAGCATAGGTTTATCTTTTGCTCTAATAGCCAGAACATTTAAGAGTTTCTTAATACCTATATGTCGTGCAGCAATGTGAATTACTTTAGAAAAAGAAGAAATTTCACATTCTTTTTCATCATCATCTTTCTCTCTTTATCTCTCCCTGGTTTGAAAGAGGGGTGGATTCAACCAGGGACAAAGAGAAATGCCATTGGGCCTGACCTGCCACCAATGCGGGTCTGCCAGAACCCTGCATTTTTTATTTTTGTTAAAACTTCCCTAACTGGGGTGGTAGAACTGAGTCGCAAGGTGGGGATTGCCATTCCTGTTGGCATCCATGCTTTACAACTGTAATGCACTTGCATATGTATACATCATACACGTCTGTACAAATGAATATTCATGCTTATATTGTTATTGTGGTATTAAATGTTTAAGGGGATTTGATATCATCTGTTTTTATATATGATTGACCACTTAATGTATTTCACGGTGCTCATTAATATTCACAGGGAAGAATTTGATGAGGAGAAGGAACCTGATGGAATGGTACTCTCTGGATGGTCACAAGCTCCTGCAGTGAAGGATGAGAAGAAGTCTATTGAAAATACTGGGAGCACATCAGCTTTGCCTGCTGAATCTAAGGCTCAAAAGGATGTTGAAGTGCAGGAAATTTCAGAGGTGACTGAGATTCGTCCTGGGAAGAAAAGAAAACTTTCTGAGGCCTCCAATACAAGCACTGCAGATCTTTCTAATGTTGATGATGAAACAATAAATCACAAGAAACCGGAAAATCTTGATGACGATGATGATGATGTTGTTATGTTTGATGATTGGAATTCAGTCGCCAACAAGAAGAAAAAGTTGCAATAGTTCATTCTTTGACTTGACTGTGGAGGCTTTGTACATCCTAATTTTGTACTAATAGGGTGAAATGGTGATTCTTTTGGTGCCCATAGGTGTTATTATTAGGGCACGATCTATAGCATCCTGCTCGAGTTAGATACTACTAATTGTCATCTCCATATCTCTGTTGTGGTTCCGAAGTGTAGCAACAGTGTGTATTCTTTCTAGTAAGATTAATGCTGACTGTAATGCCAAGTACCAGAATCAGTAGCTGCCCTCTTTTTGCCCCACATTCATACATTATTAAGCACATTTCCTGAACCTGTTTTGATTATCAGGCTGTGCCTGTTTAGGTTGAAAGAATTGGAGCATGTATAATCTGTAGACATGTGAATGTGTTAGAGGTGAGTTATGTGGTGGTAATATAATTGTCAAACTGGTTTTTGAGTTTCTTAAAAATTGTTTCAGTTTTTGGTTCTTTTCAGAATTGAATAAAAATCTATTTTCAGCCTCAAATCTGCATTCCCAACATTGTACAAGCATCAAGTTCTGAACTACAACGAAAGCCATCATCTCTAATGTGTAAAATTAAAACTTTTCTTTTTCTGTACGGAATGTGGTAGTGAATAATGAGAAGTTGCAATTATGCCGTCGATTTTTGCTCATTATTTGCATCCCGAGATAAGGTGTAGCAAAATGCACATCCTTTCTTTTTGAGTATTTTTTCCTTTTCTTAGCATCATGATGTACATTTTTCTTAAGATCTTCTAGGCGTCGAATGTCTGACATGCACGAAAATGATCTTGATTTGCCCGAGTAACACCTTGACAACCCCCTCCTGCTGCAAAAAAATTTATGAAGGACCAAATTTATTCATTAGACAAAAAAATTATTAGACGTAGATCATATTTTCAATCTTCTCATTGCTAAAAACATAAAACAATTAATAAAGAAATGTGTCCTTACGTATGTGGAAGGTTAGTCCTTAACTCACCCATATCAAACCTCCTGCTTCCGCCTAGTTTCTCCATATCAAATGAATAGAGAGAGAGAGAGAGAATTTAAAGAAATTGTTTATTGTGGAGTTTGACATATGAGGTTTTATATGAGAAAATGTGGTGATGGGAATAAGGGCTTACACTACAAGGATATAGCTACTTTTAGATTCTATAAATGTGGGTTGTTTTTTGTAGCCTCAAAAAGAGAACAAGCCACTGATTTTGCTTTTGGGGAAAGGATAAATACACAATTACATCCACATTTTTATCTATACTCCCTCTTGTTCATTGAGGGAATTAAGCTAATCCTTTGATCAAATTGTTGTCTACTTTGCCCATGCCAATATATTTAAATGTTTTTGCAAGGACTTGAATGGCTTTTTTCTACCTAAATCTAGCATGTTAGAGAACTAAAAGAAAAAAAGAAACCCAAAAAAGAAGCATTGAAGAAATTTGAGTTTACCCCTCTTTAAGTGTTCTCAGCAATCTAATGTAAGTTCATGTTTTGGCATAAAAAAAATGAACGGAATTCACGCGTTGACTTTGTGCACTAGTTGCTTAATCACAAAGCAAAGGAGTTCCAATGTCCTAGTGCTACTTTTCCAATTACATTTCTCAATACTTTTGGTGTAAGGACTAAGAATTTATTTTCCTCTTCGTAATCAAATAATGAAAAAACATAGTTATCTTTCTCTTCAAAGTGGAGAAACTGAGCCCTGCCTGTTAAGGTGGATGGTAAATCAAATGGAAAATAGGTGGCATTACTTCTTATTGATGATGCCAGTCAATGTGCATCTAAATTTCGTAGTCTGTATTGATGGGAAATATTCATAACACTGAGTTAAGCCTTTTTTTTTAAGGTTTCCATGTAAGTATGTGAGAGCAGCTTCTCTAAAGTGTGAAAGGCCTTGCAGAAATGTGCTTCTGATTTTGAAAACAAGGAACTAATAGGCAAATGCTTGATCACAAGAGGGTGCTACTGATAGGCAAATGCTTCAATGTGATTTTGAGCAGCCTCTTCTTAAAAGTAAAAAACTGCATGGTCTTCTAAACATCTTACCACTTGATAATTGGTGATTCTTTTGAAGGCTTTGATTTGATGTAGCATGGACAACAGTAAAAATTTGGTGCTCTAGATAAAACTTAGTAAGCTTACTTTTCATATTTACACAATTTCCTGTAGTATGTAAATGCCCCCATAGCTGCTGCAATGAAATGCAAGAAAAAGGCAGTATTTATTGTACAAACTCATTCTTTATTGAGATGAAATACTGCAAAAAGTACAATGAAAGTAAGAAAATCCAGCATACTCTGCACCTAAAAGTTTTGAACCCAGCTCAAAGGGTTAGAGAATGGGAAGAAGTGTTATCTTATACTCCATTAGACACCTAATTCAAGTTCAAACCTTTCCATTTAATGCGCAATCATTTGATTTTGTCACAAAGTTGATTTGCAGTGTCAAACTCTTGCAATCTTGCTTAATCCGTGCTCGTTTATTGCTTGGACTTGAGGTTGAAAAGCAAAAATCTAATTGACTTTCTTAGCTAAAACCTTTTTGCCTCACCCTCACATTGTTTTCAAACATCTTGCAGTTATGTTCTAATGTGTATCTTAATACAAGCTTAATTCTATTTGTTTCCTGTGATTTAAGTTAGGATACTAAGTCTGAAGAACTGACTCAAGAGTTTGCAATTTGCATTGCATTTCCTGCCTGGTTCATTCTTGAAACATACAATTAGATTTTGATAAAATTGTAGTTACAAGCCACTCTTTTATAAAAATTGCTTGTAAATTCACCTCAAACCTGTAATGGTAATTACAAAACTGATATGTCAGTAAAAGATGTGTAAGCTTAATAGTACTGCATGTATACATCTATGCATAACAGTACATTAATTATACAGTATAATTAATACAGATATCTGCAAACCATGGAACCAAATACCTCACACAAAGGTAATAATAATATATGCTAGCTATATGGTTCATTCATCAAGCAGCAGCAAAGGCGCTGCTACAACATGGACATGAAGCCTTCACAAGATGCTACAGCATATAAAGTTTTACCTACCATTCAGGCCTTGAAATTGGGCAAACATTGCAGTTCCTGAATGGTCATCAATAGCCTGAACTTCAGCTGGGCCCCTATTCTCTTCTGGGTGAGAAACAGGACGATCATCAGAGGCGGAAGGAGCGCTAGGAGCAACTACAACAGAAGGGGGTGCGGTGCTGACAGCAGCAGATGAGCTAGTCTCATCTTCAGCTTTTCCTTGTGAGAATGCCTCTTGCAGCTGCAAAGCATACTCCAAGTTCCACAATACATCTCCCATTGTAGGCCTATCAGAACCGTAATCAGCCAAACATTTCTCTGCCGCCTCAGCAAATTTCTTCATTGATTCAGGGTTAATGGTGCCTGCAAGATGAGGGTCAATGATCTTTTCGAGTAATCCCTTCCTCTTCCATTGCATTGCCCATTCAGCCAAACTAACCTGTTCTCTTGGGAGCTTTGGGTTAATTACAGGCCTCGCACACAATGCCTCAAGCAGAACCACCCCAAATGAGTACACATCTGATTTATCTGTCAATTGCTGCCTCCTAAAGTATTCAGGGTCAAGATACCCGAAGCTTCCCTTTACTGCAGTACTTACGTGATTCTGCCCAATAGTAGCATCTTTTGACAGCCCAAAATCTGCAACCTTGGCAACAAAGGCATCATCAAGCAAAATATTTGTGGTCTTAACATCGCGGTGAATGATCCCTTGTGCTGTGCCAGTGTGAAGGTAGTGAAGTCCACGAGCAGCTCCAATACAGATCTCCAGCCTCTGTTTCCATGACAATATTGGCATATTCTTTCCATACAGGTGATCTCTAAAAGGCCCATTTGACATGAACTCGTAAACCAGGATCATTTCTGAGTTCTCGTCACAATAGCCTATCAATGACACCAAATGCCTGTGCCTTAACTTTGACAACATCTGGATTTCTGTATGGAACTCTGTGATACCTTGTTCAGATTGTGGGTTCCCTCTCTTGACAGCAACTTTTGTGCCATCCTCGATCTCTCCTATATAGACATTTCCAAATCCACCAACACCAATGATTTGAGATGAATCAAAATTCTTGGTTGCTTCCTGCAATTCTGCGAAAGAGAAGGATTGGCCAAGGCCAAATGCTGATGAGTTAAAATTGCTCTTCCCCACTGATGTCTTGCTTGTCATGAAGCTAGTGTCACCGGCATGGAGAGGTAGCAACCAAGAAGAGAAGCTATTCCTCTTTTGCCAATCTTGAGGTCTTCTCTTCCATTTAATCACCATTGCACCAAGACCAACAAAGGCACCAAACATCATCGCGAATCCAACTGCAGCAACTGCACCACGATTTGTTGAAGAAGCTCTCTTACCATCAACCCCAAATTCCCCATCCAAACTATCAACAGAATTGCTCATTTTCAAGATCTCAAGGCCATTTAGGATTGCATTCACAGTACCTGTATCTTCATTCATTGGACCAACCTGAACAAGGAGTTGATTAGTCACCAGGGATGCATTCACCAGAATATCTTTATAATATGCTGTCGCCAATGAGCCTGTGAGGGATGACAAATCCAATCCAGAAACAGCTGTTTTTTCATTAATGTACACATTAAAGTAGAGGTCATTGAGGGATTTGCTAACAATATCGCAGAAATGCATCCGAACCATGTAGCTGAATGATGAATCAGCAGCAAAATTCCATGTTAAATTGAAATTTGGTTTCACTGTATCTGCCTTAGATAGATCCATTGTAGCAGCAGTGGAATACACTGTTTGTGGTGCAATCAGAGGTGTCACTCCAGATGGGTATTTCACAGCAGAGGAAGCTATAGATGTGGAATTAACTGTATTTTTGTCTTTAAGATATTGCTCATCAGGCAACCAAATTCTTCCAAGTGTGTCGTTCTGCGAGGAGATCAAAGGTCCTCCCACATTAACCCTGTAAATGGATTGAAACCCGTATGAAGACAACCCATCAAAATTGCCAACAGGGAAAAGGGCAGTGCCTGAATTGGAAATCAGGCTATCTGGAGCTGAAACAATCTCAAGGGCATTAAGGAAAGCAGCCGAATTCTTCATAGGTGAAAGCTTGATGGAAAAAGAAGGTTCTGTTAGGTTTATAAGGTACTCCATTTGCTGTGCTTGAGTGTTGTTGTTAGTCTTAAAGTTATAAAGAAGAACATACTTATCAGTGGTGACGGAGAAAGTCGCCTGTTGAAGATCAAATTTATCGTTTTTCATTGGGAAGAAATGGAGACGCACCCAATGCCAACCAGGCTGTGTCAATGTGAATTTGTAAGTGGCTTGATCAACAAAGACCCTCGCAGTTAAATATATAGGAGAAGGAACATCTGCTGAGGGGACAGAGATTTGAACGTCTTCTTTGGTTTCTAGCTGTTGAATTGTATCCTGATCACTTTTAAAGACTTTTCCATCAGGAGTCTTGGGGGCAGACTTTGTGCCGCAATCAATAAGGATGTTATCTGCAGGAGTGAAGTCACCAGAAGACGAGAAGGCAATGGTGGGGAGGGAGATGAAGGTGAAGAGAAGAACCAGGAGGATAGTCATCGGTGATGAAAATGCAGACGATGACACTGAGGGGGATAGAAAAGGATTGGTTTTTTGTGTTTTCGGTTTCTTTTCTATCTCCATCCCTCCTGGGTGAGGGGAGATGTTTTAGCTAACTAACGAACTTGACAAAAAACAAAAAGGGTATGTTGTTATATCTGTAAATCAAATTTCTTTGGTTATTGTTTTTGTTAGTTTTCTTTTCTTGGTTGATTGAGTGGAGGAATTGGAATTGACAGCCCATATGGACTTTGCCTTCCCAATATTGTGGAGCAAGATTTTTGTTGTTGAAATCTTGGTTCCTTTTTTTAGCAATTGCCAACTGAAATACGGACTTAAATGGTTAATATCCATTTGAAATGGTCAAACATTATCATTGTCTCTTTCTTTCTCTCCCTCTCCATTGTATTCTCGCCTTTTGATGGCATTCCAATCTCAGTTCAAAGCATTAGTTGTGATTTAGATTTATTTGTAAGATGAAATGTTAATGGTTCTCCTTTTAAATTAAGCTCATAGCCCTTTGGTTCACTTCAAACCCAAATCAAATATTTGCACACGGAAAAAAAGCTTCCTTTTGAAGCTTTTTTTATGGTTTAAATTGACCAAAGTGGAGCTGGAGTTACATATACTTTGTTAAGTCTTGATTTCAGCTGCAAAATTTGTGAGCTATCTTGCTATTAGTATCACAGTCTTGGGTTTGGTTTCCATCATCGTCTTTTGATCAAATGATGCAATCTCAACTTTTCATATATTACGTGAGATCTATAAATTTATGTATTATGTGGGATCCATATATGCATAAATGATTGAGATAAAATCATTTTCATCAAAAAATGAAAGCTAAACCCTCACATTTTTATGGGAACTTTTCAATCTTCAAATCTGATGGAGTTGTTTTATTGACAATATTAAAGTAGCTGCTGGTATGAACTATGAATTACGATTGCCAAACTCAAGTTGGTGCAGAAAATGGGTTGTCCTGGACTAATGTTTCTATAGTTTGCAAAGATGTTCCAAGAGTCTAACAGAGATTGATCCTTGAACATTATTAATTCAATTTAAGTGTTGTTTGTACATTTATTTAAATACAATTTAAATCACTAATACTTGAAAAAATTTTAAATTAAAAGTTTTAATTTTTTTAAATTTTGATGATTTAAATTGTATTTAAACAACTTCTAAACAAGACCTTAAACCAACCAATTGCAAGATATATCAAAGATTATGATTTTTGTAGTTTCACAATTTTTTGAGAACTATGCAGCTTAAAAAAATTAAGAAAATCCTATCTAAAATTCTTTTTCCCTAGTAAAAAACTATAAAATCTCATTTGGTTTTACACAACAAAATACAATGAGAGCAATACATTTTTGGTTTGAGGGGATAAAGTTATTATACTTCTAAAAAAAAACAAAGGCTAATTATTATAGCAGATAAGTAATAGAATTTAACTGGTAAATAAAGGAACATATAAATGGTAAGTGCTTGATTTTTGCTATATATATATATATAGTTAGAGTAATCACCATTTTTTTGCTAATTAAAATTAAGAGATTTAAATTTGAGAACTCTTAATGAAAAAAAATAGCTATCAATTGGCTTATATTCAACCAATTATAAATGTCATTTCAAGGCATTATAACTGACAAAAAATTGAATTTTTTTTATTAAAATAAAAAATATATTTGATCGGATACATAAATAAGGTGTAAGATAAGACAGTACAAACTAATCTAACTGGTAAAATCATTTATTGTCACACAAAAAACTTGCGATCGAATAGCTCACTAGAGATGACAATTTTATTGGTACGTGTAGGGTACCCGCAAGACCCGATACTAATGGGGAGAGTTTGGAGGCCATTTTTTTCTCCCATGGTCAGATGCGGGTGAAAAATTAAAGAGTTCAACTTCTCTGCAATCAAAATTGTGAAGTAAAGCTTGCAGTATACTGATTTTGCACATGGATTTGGACACCTTAAATTATAGAATGTCGTGAGGAGTCATTTATAATCAAAATTTATGTGTACATCATGTTTTACTTTATAATTTTTTACTACAGAAGAATTGATCTCAAAATTAAAATACCCGTCGGGTATGGGGACAGTTTCGTTGAGAGTGGTATCCGACCCGATGGATATTAGTATATTATAATATATATTTATAATTAATTTTTAATTAAAATTTTGTCATCAAATATATATTCTTTTAACTAATTATGATAAAGCATTATTTTTTTGGGTCTTACCTTAGCTATTTTATGATTTTTGGGTTTGATTATTAGACATGTAAAATATAATGACAAATATTTTTTTTGTATTAAATAAAATGGATACGGATTACTCGACGAGTATCCATATCCATGATGGGGATGGAGGATGGGTATGTATACCCGCTGAGTATGAATGCGGAGAAAACAAATTTTGTGGGTGGGGGTGATGGGGGAGGGGTACCCGATCCAAACACGTTCCGTTATCATCCTCATATAGTTTATACCTATAAAGAAAATGAAAAATAAGATAATTTAAATTTTGATAACAAACAATTTAGTGTGAAAAGGAAACGAAAAAATAAAAGAGAAAAAGAAAACCATGTGAATGATGAATTTGTAAATTCTTTAGGGTCACAATTGGTTTAACAATAAATATGATTTATGATTTAATTTATTGTTTTTGAAAAAAACTGTTCGTAAAATAATAAAAAAATTATAAGCAGTTGATTAAATAAACAAAGGAAACATTTTTTTTTTCAAAACAAATTTAATTTTTAAAAATAAAAATCATTTTTTAAATAATTTTAAATAAGTGTTTGCCCATAAGAATCAATAAGCTATTTCATAAAACTCTCAGAAGTAGATTCTTATATAATGGTGTGACAGTGTGAGTATTCATAATCAACCGCTACTTCCTTTTCTTGGAAAACAAAGAGAGAGAGAGAGAGAGAGAGAGATTCCACTTTCTAAAGAATAAAAGGAGAGAAGAAAACAGAAAAAAAGAAATCCGATGACGAGCGAGGCAGAAGAATTAGTACGACGCCGTACCGACTACCTCAAAAAGCTTCTCCAACGCAAGGAGCTCGAGTTCAGAGACCTGGCAGGTGCGTTAATAATACTACTAATCAATCAATAGGTTTTATTTTCTTTTTTGGTTTTTCTTTTCAAATTAATCTCTCGAACTCTCTTAATCTCTTTCCTTTTATTTTCAAATTAATGAAAAAATAGAAAAACTTAGGACACAGTTGATTAGTCCGATGAAAAGAGTGATGCGCTTACTGTTAACAATTTAGCAACTTTTGTAGATCGTATAACATGAATTTCATGATATAAAGGTTCGATTTTGCTCACTGCAATAGTTTATTGTTTATTTGATTTATAATAATATTACTTAATTTTTAATTAGCCAGAGCCAGAGGTGTTAATGGGACGGTTCTAGTTTCTAGGTTTTGCCAAGTAATACAATAACAACTTTTGTGAAATTATTGAATGGAAATCTATATGCGTGCATATGAAAGTTTGAAGAAGAACGGGATTTTTAGCCTCAGTTAACTTTTTTTGTGGGGGAGGGGGATGGGGTTGTGGTAAGCTATGGTGGATTGAAGTTATTTAATGGTTTTCTGCTCAAGTTGGTTCTGTAATTGCTTTGTATTGATGGTTAAGCTTAATTGAATGACACAGGTGACAAAGAGGCCAACACGAATCAGGGTTTTACAGTATTCACAGGTTGTTAATTAAAATGTATTCTGTATGTGGCTGTGGGGTCCAATTAACTTGGTGATCAAGCATGCATAGGTAGCTAGTAGATGAGCAAGTACATGGTAGTTATAAATAGGTTTGAGAGTTTTTCTTGGGTGCAATTGGGTATTGGTTTTTGTGTCTTTTGTTTTCCAAGAGAGGTTGAAGTCATTCTTGTAGTTCTTTAGCAGTATCAAAGTTGTAATTATGGAGTAGGCTAGAAGAGTTGAACCACTTCAAAATTCTTGTATGCTTTCCCTTATATATATATATATATATATATATATATATATATAGAATTTTGTGGTTTCTTTTTGACATATGGTTTGATCTTTCCTTACAAGTGGTATCAGATTTGGGAACGATGTCAAAGGTACAAGGTTCTGGAAGCATGAAGTTTGAAGCAGAACTCTTTGATCGGAAGAACAATTTTAGCCTATGGAAAAGTACCGTAAAAGATCTTTTGGTGCAACAAGGGTTGATTAAAACATTGTATGGAGTGGATGGGAAGCCCCCTAACATAAGTGATGAAGATTGGAAAGAGCTTGAATTGAAGGCCATAAGTACAATTCGATTAACCCTTGCTCCTGAAGTCAAATGTAATGTATTGAATGAAACTTCCCCACTAGGGTTATGGGAGAAGTTCGAGGAGATATATATGTCGAAGACTCTCACAAGTCATTTATTCTTGAAGAAACAATTATATGAGTTGAGGATGGAAGAGGGAACTGATATTTATGATCACTTGAACACTTTTATCAAGCTAGTCACACAATTGATGAATGTTGAAGTCAAACTTGAAGAGGAAGATATAGTTTCCCTGTTGTTTTCCTCTCTCCCACCATCTTATCATGACTTAGTGATGACTTTAACGATTGGAAAGGAGACGATTAAGGTGGAAGAAGTAATCGCGATGCTCATGAAGAATGAGAAGTTCAAGAACCCTAGTGGTATGCTCAATGAAGATGGAAACTCACGGGTGAAGGGAGTTCGTGGTGGAAGCGCTACGCGAGGAAACAATGATGGAAGGCCTAACTCAGATTCTAGACATAAGGTAGATTATAGTGACAAGGAGTGTTACTATTGCCGTGAGAAGGGACACATCCAATTTTATTGCAAGAAGAAGAAGGAAGACTTGGAAGAACTTGGGAAAAATAGTGAGAAGAATGAGAAGGGCAAGGAAAAGGCTAGTGTGAACGTCTTTGATGATAGTGATGATAAGGAGTCACTGAAGAATTCATGGATTTTTAGTTCTAGTTACTCCTTTCATGTGTCAAAGAATAAAGAGTGGTTTGATACTTATGAAGCATGTGATGGAGGATCAGTTTTCATGGCTAATGGTAACGAATTGAAGATTAAAGGGATTGGCAGTGTGAAGGTAAAGTTGCATGATGGTAGTGTGAAGATGCTTTCGGACGTAAGGCACGTGCTTGAACTTACGACGAATTTGGTTTCGTTAGGACGACTTGATTCATTGGGATATGGGTACTCCATTCAAGGTGGAGTCTTGACAGTTAATAAAGGTTCAGTGGTAGTGATGAAGGCTATGAAGACTTCCAAGAACTTGTACAAGTTGATGGGGAGCACTGTTCAAGTTGGAGTGAGCAATAGAATTGATGGTAAGGCTTATAGAGTAGCAAAAGGTTGAGTGGAGAGGTCGATTATACCTAAGAAGAGAGTATTGTTTGCGACATTAGCAAGCGGGTGGAGTTATAACCAAATATTCAAGGTGGCAAGAATATTCACCAAAGTGTAGATTTTGTGCATGGCTTGGAGTCCAAATAACTTAGTGATGAACAATACTTGGGCATCAAGTATTTTACTTTATGAGCAGGTACTTAGTATTTATAAATAGGTACTATATGGTAGAGTGTGGCAAATTAGGGTTTTATATTTTGGAGGATTTGAGGGGTTTTTTGGGTGTAATGGGGTTTTGGGCTTGTGAGAGTGGTTGAAGTAATTATAATAGTTCTTTAGCAGTTGTGAAGTTGTAATTTCGGAAGTTTATAAACATGAAGATAATCAGGCTCTAGCCAAATCAGTTCACAAATTCTTGCTTGTTCTCCTTTTTCTCTTTATGGTTTTCTTGTGTCTTAGTCTGGTTTGATCTTTCCTTACAAAATAATCGTTTGGGATGTGTGATGTTTTTCCGTCGGGAAAGAATACACACTAAAGTATATGTCAGATTTCAGGTACTGTCTTTCCAAGTTCTCTATAGAAGATTTTTCTATAGGATTTAGTAGAGTAGTGTATAACTTTTGATTAATTTTTATTACTACAGCCTACACAAGCTGAAAATATTATCATTGCCTTGTGGTTTGTGTTATGCAATGTCATGGGCAATAACTAATTTGTATTAGAATTAGATGTATGCAGTGAGAGAAAATTTGCAGGCTTCAAAAAATGAATTTGCTAAAACTGAAGATGATTTGAAGTCTCTTTAGAGTGTTGGACAGATCATTGGAGAAGTTCTCGGGCCTCTTGACAATGAACACTGTACAGACCTATATTTTTGCTCATCTACTCTTAACTCAGTTGGGGTTCTGCTCTCTGTATATATTTTTAATCCCTATTAAGCTCGTATATTTTTTTAATCCCTATTACGCTTCTATATTTTTTGTAACCTTTTTTTGTTTTCCCTCCATGAAGAAAGGAGCTAGAGTTTGTTGTTACAAAGGTATTAACGTATCAGAAGGTTTTGTTTTTCAACCTTTTTGGTGGTATGGTTGATCCTATGAATGTGCTGACACGCGCAGCTAGCTGGCCCCAATATTGTCTCCAAGCTTGTTTTGCTAGCATCAGTTTATTGAGCAGATAAAGAGATAACATGCATCTAATTTGATCTAGTAGTGTGGTTTTCTTCTTCTTCTTCTTCACTTCCTAGGGCTGGGAGGGATTTGGTAGACAAATATGGAACTAAACTTTCGGGAAATTGATGCCAATTTCTTGAAGGTTGTATCAAGTGCTATTAAGGATAAATACATTGTTGAAAGTGCGAGATTGATATGGGAAATGCTTAACTAGGCATGTGATCACCAAGAGCTCACATCATGTAGGTAATATTTTCTTGATGGCATCCTTATCAATGTCAGTACTCACTATTGGTTTCTGATTTTCAAGCCCTGCATCATATTTAGGGATGAGATTGATGCCATTGGTGGACGACGTTTCAGTGAGGGAACTAGTGCAGACCGTGAGATTCAAAGAACTCTCATGTAGTTGCTTAACCAGTTAAATGGATTTGATTCACTTGAGAAGGTAACTTATTTGTCCTTTGGTTTGACCCAACCCAACATATTAAAATGGTTGTGGATGGCTACATTTATCCATGCACTAGTGAGATAACTATAGACATTATACCTATTCACATCACTCGAATGTGAGTATATGTTGGTATGTAAGGATTAATTTATAGTTGGTTTTCTAGGTGAAAATGATTATGGCTACAAACAGACCTGATGTTCTGGACCCAACACTTCTTTGTCCTGGGCGACTAGACAGGAAAACAGAAATTCCATTGCCAAATGAGCAGTCAGGAATGGAAGTCCTCAAAATCTATGCTGCTGGATTGCTAAGCATGGTGAAATCGACTATGAAACAGTCGCAAAGCTTGCTGAGGTGAGGTTTCTGAAATTTTAATGTTCTGTCTTTGTTTCAGGGTTTTAATGGCGCTGATCTTCACAATGTTTGCACTGAAGCTGAAATGGCTGCAATTCTTGCAGAACTTGATTGTCATCCATGAAGATTTCATTAAGGTATACTGTTACTACAAGATAATGGCTACTAGAATTCTTAAATTATTGGTGCGAAAGTAATCTTTTAATAATCGTTGGAGGTTGCTTTGTTTTTCTACACCTGCTCATGGGTTGGTTGCCAGGTCTGGTATCAACAATTGACCCTGAGAAAATGCCTGGATGTTTTTGTTTCCTTAATAGAAAATGCATATACCTCTTATATTATTTTTGGCTGTTTCAGGCTATGCGGAAACTGAATGAAGCCAAGAAACTAGAATCAAGTGCTCACGACAATACTGACTTTGGGAAGGAATGAGAAACCATCTTTTGGTAATTTCTATGGATTGAAAACAGTCTAGGCTGCCCAAGGACTATATGAAAAGAGATATTGGAAGCCTAGGGGTTACTTCCGGGTCCTCCATGTTGGGGACCAGGTTCAATCTTACTCCCAACCGATACAACAAATAAACTGCGGTCTCTTTTTTTTTTTTTTTGTTGGATCAATATCAAGCAACTTTGACACTTGCACGGCGATGTAGTTGGTTTGGGTCTTGGAGGAACATTGTCACATCTTTTGGGTCAATCTTTTTAAGGTTTTAAATGAATTATTTTTACGAATTTTCTACTGTTTTATGGCCCCTCTATCAAGTGAAATACAATTTCACCTATACGTACAATTTGAATGGTGCTGTATTCTAAAATCGCTTTCTTCTGGTTTGATATTCAATGGACGGTAGGCCTTATTCCATCCAATTTTTTAACTAGGGAGGGATCTTTTTATTAGTTTTGATGTAGCAAGGCACCCTTCTGCTAATGTAGTCGGTCAAAATACCTAAGAAGCTTGAATTCATCTGTGCCCCTATTAATTATCATATTGTTGCCTCATTTCTAAAGTAAAATAATTTATCAGTTTTTTAAATAGAGTATTCTTTTAGTACTCTTAGAATATAATTTTTTTTTATTTTTTCACTTTTGTACGATACGATCATGGTTTTGGTTTTCATAAATTAAAAAATAAATAAGTAGAGATCGAATATATTAACCAGTAATGGGCAGAGGAAATTTCATCGGTATATACCTTAACCCTTGTCATCCCTAACAACAACAATTACATTTTATCTAGCATTAATTAATATAAAAAGTACACTAAATTTCCATATGATTTCTCATTTGCTCGAGCTCACAATTGATAAATTTAACGGTTATAAGCTCAGCTCACTGGAAAGTTTTTGGGTATTGATCAAAGGAAATAGTAAGCAATTTGAAGGAAGGAGCAAGTAGGTTATCATGGGGAGGGGTTGCTATGGCTGGAAACAGCAGGTGGGCAGTGGTTATAACCCAGATGGTTCGTATGATCATGCTGCTTTCTTTCATGGAAGACCAGGGGAGAAATTTACAGATGAGTATGTGGATGAATCTGGTTATTATGGCCATAATGAATTTTAAAGATAGGGGTACTCTTTTGGGGCTATAGTTTCCCTTTTGGAGGACCAGGTGGTCACTGCGGGAATTGAAGTGTTAAAAACTTTCTGAGGAGAAAATTTGCATCATCAACATTTCTTATTTAATTTCAATAAATTAGTTAATAATTTAGTAAGAGACACATTGTTTTTTTTTTTTAAACTGACGCTAACTAAAGTATAAAATCTCTCCCGTACCGGCAATGTACTTTTTTTTTTCTTTTCTTTAGGTGATATTATTTTGAAATATTATTGTCGATTTGGTTTTTTCATCATTTTCAGTACGTTCTTTTAAAATTTAGATATTTAATTTTGAAAACTTACTATTAGTTTCATGTATCTCATTATTATCAAATCTCTAGTGGTAGATTTTCTAAATTACAATTATTTCTTACTTTTTTTTTATTAAATTCCGTATCTTGAAAAATCTTCATAATTTAACTAATTTTTATAAATATGCAACCACCGTCTTCATCTTTTATATAGTATACTCACAACCAATATTTAATTTCCAAACCTTAAAAACATCTTTTTAGGGAGTTTTTTTTATATGAATAACATGATTTTAGTTACTAGAGAAAGAAGAGAAGGAGAGAAAGAAGATGAAGATTTGAAAATGATTGTTCATATCGGTTCAGCGATTTACCAGACGAAATTTCGTAAGTAAAATACCCACAAACTTTTTGGCACGATCTCATTTAAATTTTAATTTTGAAAGATTTTTGTTTATATAGTCAACTTTCATTTCGATTTGTGAACATGTTTGGATCTTAAGCGTTTTTGGGTTGATCAAATCATATTTTGAAGTAATGGTTTTGATGGAAACATTCCTTCACCAAGATGAATGATGATTGAGAAAGTGCACCAACGATTTAGCCATCTCTTTGACAGAATTGTTGTTCTTGCAGATTCATCTTGTGGATAAGTGGAGATGATTTTATGAAGAATATCATCTGAAAGATAACTTATCCTATCATCATCGACAGATATTTCTTCATTTTTTTGCTTGATGATCTCTATCGGACAGTTGAGCAGACGAACTAATTTCTGTAAAAGCTGGCATAGTGGAGCTGTATGTTTCTGTAATTTCTACTTCTGTACTGAGTAATCATATGAACTATAAATCTTCAAGGATTTTTTTTAATTCAAAATTTTCAATTGAATTATCTTATCATTTATACCTCAATGCAATCTGATGTGTTATTAATTTGAAATGATATTTTCAGCACATGACACTAAATTTCACTTGTAAGATTTGTTATTGTATCCACTTCTATAAATCAGGAGAATCCAAAATTAACAACAAATATACATTTCCATTACCTTTTTTTTTAATATATAAAACTAATCTATTTTCTCAAGCACCATCACAAAGGCAGAGGAACAATTGGAAATAATTAAGAGATAATCAAAATAGAAACACTTGTAATCCAAAGAACATGGCAACTGTTTAGAAGTGCCAGTTAGACTGAGTAAATCACCATAATCTATTTTGTTTTACTTTTGCATTGCATTTAAGATCATATACTAACAGAATCACCAAATGTTTTTGAATTTCATATGGCCTAGTATTATTCTTAAAAAAAACCCCTTAAAAAGTTAACCAAAAAATATTTTTTTGAATAAATTTAGGCAAGGAAATTAAAAGATAAAATAAAACTTAAAAAGGAATCATACTTGGAGCTTGGACATAAAGGTGCTTATGACACAATCAATAATTCGATTCATTTTCAATTAAGTCTTATATCTTATATAATTATACAAACATTTATTCGCGACCTAGTTTGAACGAGTTACCTAATAGTTAAAAGAAAAAAAAAGATATTATTAATTAAGATAAATGATGAAAGTCGAACCAATGAGGTACATCGTCTTGAAAATCAAATTCAAATGTTGCATGCTGTGACTTTAGTGCCAGACCATCAAGGCATGAACGTTCTTTATAGAGAGTGAGGATGCCAGTGAAAGAGGCTGAGGGCTGCAAAGCGTGCGCTCCAGTTGGCCATTGAAGAAATTGGTTGGAGATTTGTATTGAAGGAGACTCTGACTTACAGTTCTCTTGAGAACTTGAATCTTCTTCCTGAATGGGCTATTGAATCTATTATTTTGGATGCTAGGCCCTTATGCTCCATTTCATTTTTTGTAAAGTTATGTGGCAGTGTGTTTGTTTGGTTCCTTTTAGGGATAGTTATAACCATTAGATCAAGAGGTCCGAGTTCTTTTACAGTCTCGTAATTAGTTTCTCTTTGGTGTATATTTGTGATGTACTATTTCGATATGTTGTCTGCTGGATAAATTGCTTGAGGGATGTCTGACCTCTGCCTCACTATGTTAAGAGTTGGGACTTCCACTCCAGTGTTCTGTTGAATAAAATAACTTAATTTACTGAAATCGATATTATCCACAAAAACTGAGATTCTTACTTTGGTGGGTATAGGGTATAATAAATTGAAATTGAAGAGGATTAACAGACCAGGTCTAATAGATAAATTAAAGCGCAATTTCATCTAAAATTATGAAGATTTTCATCTAAAATGTATGATTTCCAAGAGTGAGGAAAAGATCTGAGTCTTGTCATGGTTTTTGACATTTAGCTAAAAATGAGGGAATTACAAAACAAAACCATAGCCATCAATTATCAAGCTAGCTAGCTTGGCGAATATCTGGGTTGAAAATGGTCTCCTTGACCAACTTCACCCCTCTTGTTACTGTTGCTGGATTGTTGGTGATTTAATCAAAATATCTTTTGTTCTTTTATGAATCTCACATAAAAAGTTCACTGACAAGTGTATACTGGTGCAACTATAATTTAAAATTTTAAAAGTACGAGAAATCTTGAAAATAAAAATTATTTTAATTGATAAAACTTGCACCGAGATTACTTTTCTTAGTGTAACAGATGAAAATTATAAATGCAGTATTTGGCTGTCACTTCCTTCTACAATTACTTGTCCATCTAGCTGCGTGAGGTTGAGGTCACATCTGTCCACCTATCAAATTAAAACACCACCTTGAATATAGGAACTGAACAATGCTATCATCAACCCACGTCTCTTGGCCTAGTGGTTAAGACTAGGTTCGGTTTCTCGCCCGTCAATGTATGGAGAAAAAAAGTTAATCATGCTACCATTTTTTTTCCCTTGATAATAAGCATGCTACCATCTTTATTTAGTGATCAGCCCAGTGCAAATTTTCACTGCCACTGTAGTGAATCTAAAGCTTGCTGGTGAATCTGTTTGTCTCCAGCTGCCACCACATTAAAACCTGGGAAATAGAACAAGATAGGATGGAGATTTGATGACTTGATGATGATAGATTTTGACACAGATAATGAGAAAATAACAGGAGAAAAAGAAAAGAAAAGAAAAGTGTGCTTCATATAATGTGAACATACTTGTTGCGCGTGAATCTGAAGAAGCTTCCCAACAAAGCTGATGTCCCTTCCAATCAGTTATAACACCCCCAGCACCTTCTATCACAGGTATCAGTGAAAGGAAATCGTATGGCTGATGAAGTTGCAGTTTGAATCAGATAAAAGCAATGAGGTTCTTTTTATGAAAAGAGATATTTGTTTAGTTGCAACGAGATAATCACTTCATGTCAATATAAGGGTGCAAAAATAAATAGAAGGAATTTACCTTGAGACCAGATTCAATGACAAGATCCACATAACCAGAAGCCAAAAGGGCATAAGCATAGCAATCACAGCCATATAAAGGCACCTTCACCTGTACACAGCCATAGCATGAAAAAGGAAAAAGGAAGTGAAGAAGTAAAAATCTGACGAAAACCTTGAGTTTTCTTAAAAGCATTGGATTCTGAGAAACCTTTAATCTGGTCACAGTATTGACAAATAGAATTTGTGTGTTACCTTCATATACAACTCAACATTTCCACAATTTTGGCAAAACATATTCATAAGAAGGAGAGGTGGAGAAAGGAAAAGTGACTTAAAGAGCTCCCTACATAAGATTAAATTCCTCATAAAGTATGGTTGATGATGTGATATGCTATATTATTGAATACAGACTACATGGATACAAATTACCATGATTTCTTTTATTTCCAACACCTCATATGTCCACACCAAACTGATGTCTAATCATATTGTATCTCTTCTGTTGATACCAATGTACAAAATCATTCACACAGATTCCTCATCAACATCTATTTTGAACAGATATGTCTGCACCAAACTGATACCTAATGATCTCGTGTCTCTTCAGTTGATAGTTGATACCAATGTATAAAATCATTCACGAAATTCCTCCTCAACATCTATTTTAAACAGATACACATATACCTTATTTCTAACACGAGCAAATGCCTCCTCAGCATCTCCACTAAAAAGATGTGGGCTCGTAGTGTACCTAAAGGGGTACACAAAAAGAGGTAAGAGCTATAAAGATACTCATAGGAATTGTATGCATGCTGTTAGCTATCTTGTGAAGAAAAAAAGTCTGAAAAAGGGGAACACAGATAAGATATTTTAATTTGTGGACAAAAACTCCTACTGCCATTCTTTCTTTTATCCATAACCAAATTTGTTAAAGAAGAAAATTGCTGTCAGGTAGCAAAACATACAAATACGCTTGTGATAGTTTTGCACAAGAGCGTGTAGACACTTCCTCTCCATTCAATGTAGTTCTCCTTCCAACTATCCCGATCCATCTTTCTCTTAGAATAGGCTGATCAATTATGCCAAGAATCTGAAAAAACATGTGTGATTAAGTAGGCTTACCGTGCAATTCCTCACTCCACCTAACCACAGGTGAAAAGTTATATGATTAAAATGTTGTAAAATGATTTGGCAAAATACCATAGGTTCTCCATTGCACGCATATACATAACATAACATGAATTCAATAAATTTTCACCACCATGTACTCAAAATATTGCAACATTCCACCAGAAAAAAGCGTGAAAGACAATAAATAAGCAGGAATAGAGACTTATGCCAACCATTAAGATCTATATTAATTTTCTCACTTAATAATCCATGTCATTTAGCTTTTGCTCAAGCTCGAAGGATAATTAATATTGGAACATGGCTTCGGTAATAGTGATGTGGACTCCATTATTAATGAGGTGATAATTTATAGCCTCAGTTTGTATTAGCATGGTAAGATTGCTCTTGGTTCAATTCAATTAATAATTTTAAATCCAACAGAAAAGCAAAGGATAAAGCAATCATTTTCTCTTAGATGGTATGTGTCTTTGAAAACCTGACTTCCACACCATAGAAAACTCAAAAAACTGTTAGAATAAAATCTAATGGGTGGGGTATGTAGTGCTACAGTTAAAACTTACCGGTTTACCTCTGTGGAGCAGAGCGATTAAAGTACCAAACAAAGGTTTCCCTGAAATAAAGAGAAGTATAGAATACTTTCACAACTATCTAAAACTTGAAGCTAACAATGGTAATTTGAAAAGAATTAGAAGGAAATATACCAGTAATAAAACTCTTTGTCCCATCAATAGGATCTAAAACCCAAACATAGTCTGCAAACTTCTCTTTACACCTCCATCCATTTTCCTCTCCAAAGCTACAATTACAACCCTTTAATACTTTGAGCAACAAAATATCAACAATGAAACTTCATTATTCACATGCAAGCAATCACTGAAAAAAATGTACACTTGATCTCATGTTTCATTTCATTTGCTGAGTATAAGGCAGAGAGAGAAAGCAAGTGATATAATCCATCTAGATTTTTTATTTATTGTAATCAATCACAGAAACTGCAGACAAAAGAACTCATAATTATATATTCCTTTGGCATAATTCATCATTTCCTCCATTTCCTTAGCAATCAGACAGAAAATTCTAGTAAAAGGGTTAACATGAATTCTCTCAATCATAAATAACTCACACTGCATGAGAAGGAAAATTTTCAAATATAATTGAAACCATAGATTCTTCAGCTGCTTGATCTGCAATTGTTACTGGACCTGCAGTGAATCGAACACAACAAAACTGAATCAAAGAAAACAATTCTCTTCTCTTATTTTCCTATGTTTTCTCAGCAATAGCACCATAAAATGAATCAAAGAAATTCAAACCCAACATTTCAAAATTAGTCATATCCTCCTTGACAGGATGAAAATAATTTTACAGATATATCTTTAAATTTCCCATACTCATCGCGAAAGTTCCATTTTAACATCACTTTCGCCCATGTTTTCAGCAACCAAACACGGCTCTGGAAATTGAACTGTGCATAACGCAAAGTTCTATATTTATATACGTATATGAATGTATATATGTGTCGAACAAAATCAAACAAAAGCTCACATTTTGGAAAGAAAAAAAAAGGGGGAAAAGAACTTACTCGAATCCTCTTTATCGAGAATGTCGAATTTGTTTCGAAAATACTTGCGAATAACTTCACCGGCAGCATCGGCGAGCTTGTTGGCGACATCGGCGAAGCAATCGAGGTCGGCTTCGCTGAAGCCTGATGAAACGATGACGTTTTGGTTGGAGATTTTCAGATTGGAAGCCATTGTGGTTTTCATTTGGAGGGGAAGTAGTTTGGGGTTATCTAGGGGCGAAAATGAGGGGAAAAGGTTTCTTTCCGTTGGAGGAAAGAAACGGAGGGATTGAGAGAGTGAAGGGGGAAGGAAACGGAGGGATTTGGGAGGCTGGGAGAGGAATTGAAGTGATTGAGATTGTGACAGCATTTGCATAATACAAGGAGAGGAATACAGGGTTTAAATAGGCGGGAAACTAAGCAGAGGAAGAGAATGGGAAGAGATAGACACGAGAGTGCCGACTGAGAGACTGTGAACTGTAAAGCGAGAGAGAGGTTGAAGAAGTGGAGGCTGATTTGTTTTGAACCGTCGGATTGAAGAGGGAGATATTTTATTGGTGGGGGCTGTTGTTAATTTCTTTTTGGTAAAATTCCATTTTCTATGTTATTTTCTTTTAATTTTTTAACTACAGTATTTTCGATTTTTTTTATTTTAAAAAAAGCAAATGCAAACCATTGCCCAATCTCTAGCTATCTCCCGTAGCATATTTTAAAAAATATATTTTTTATGATATTTATAAAATTTATAATTATAATTATATATATATATGTATATATATATAAATATAATTATATATCTGTGTATATATATATAAATATATTTGATATGTTATAAAAATATTTAAATAAATAAATAAATAAAATATAATCAAAATAGCATTAAATATTAGTTTTAAAATCTTAATTATTTATCATCTATACTAATAGTAAAATCAGAACACTCCTATTTATACGGAATGTAGAATAACTAGCCCAACTGTATTGTTTATCTGCTGTCACTGTTCATGGAAAGATGTTGATTATTACTAGGGTAAAATTGGAAAGTGAAGTAAAAATAAGTAATTCTTTTATTGACAAGTTAAAACAAGTAATCGCACCAAATAAGTAATTCTTTTATTGTTAAATGTTAACTACCCCACTAATTCTACGCAATGAAAAAACAGTCACAAACTTTATTTCAAGAAAATAAGTATTAAATTTAAAGGCATAATTTTTATTTGGTGTTCATTTAAAATGTCTTATAAACTGAAAATAATTTTAAAATTAAAATTTATATTAAAATTTTATTTCTGCTTTATCAAAAAAATCACAATGTATCTACAAGCAATATTATTCATGCACTTTATTTTGGGGTGTTTGAGACCTTTTTTTTAGCTTCATTAGTAATAGATCGAAATTAGATTAATTGCAGACCTGTAGTGATTAGTAATTGAAAAAAATTCCTTATATCTTACTTGTTATAGTGTTTTTGATGGAAAAACAATAAGTGAAACTGATTAATTCACCTCGATCTGTCAATTACTACTTAAGCCAGGTTTGGAGACCCAACCTTAAATCAATGTGGCTTAAATTTATATCATGATTGGTACCAATTTGCACAGCATAGAAAATGGAGATTGTGGTATTACAAAGGACAAAGGATACTTAACTCGATGATTACATCTTTAATCACGTGATTGAGAGTTTAACTCGACTGTTACATTTCTCCGTATAAATATAAATGTAATATCTCGATTTCGATGTTTCTACAAATTTCCCTTACCACGGCTGCCTTTGTTTTAAGAAGTAAATGAAAGAACATATAGTTAGATAGTCAGATACGCTACAAGTGTTTATTCCACTTTCACCCCAAACAAACAAAAGATATAAAACAGAAAAGCAAAAATTTGATAATTCTAACGTTGATTATAAGCTCAAATGACTCAGGATTAACTTCATATTCATTGTTCTTGCATTTGGGGTTTGCTTTTGGTAGGAGATGGAAAAACCCATGGAATTTGAGAAGAACTTAATTAATTAATGCAGCAGATCCATAATTGAATTCAACAAACTATATACAATCAATGCATAAAATTACATTTTCAATTATAAGCTCCTACACAAATTTAACTTATTACAACACCTCATAAGCTGACAATAAAATACCCATAAAACCACAAGAACAAATTCAAGCAACAAACAAGCCTTAATTATATATAAACACATAAAACATCTACTATAACTCACATAGTTTTATAGCTATGATGACCAGGCAGTTTTTCCTTGATCTTCTCCATCACACTCTTCTTCTCATGCTCATGGTTGCCCAGGAGCTGTGGTGGTTGTGGCGGTGGCTACAGTTGTGGTCTGTGAATGCTCTTCTTTGTGCTTCCCACATTTGAATTTATCCTTTATTTTCTCTTTCAGTCCCTTCTTCTTCCTCCTCCCACCTTGCCCATCATCCTCAGACTACCAACAAACGCACAACAAGAAAAGAAAACAATTTAAGTCCATAATATTAATTAACAAATGAATCCCAGAATCCCATTTGAACTTGACATTAATCAGCAACTACTAGTACTCCTAGTTTTAACATTTTAAGAATAAGGTTTACATTTTCTTAATTAGAGATTCTATTAAATAATTAAAACAATATATATAACAAAAGTCCATTTAAGAAGTCTTTCTATTTTTACATATATTTCTTTTATAAAACTGATCAGTTACAAATCTGACCATTGAATTTAATATTTGACATCACATCAATAACATATGTATATATGTATAACATGAGATATCTCACCGAACTACAGCTTGTACTGCTGGGGCGACGAATCTCCTTTTCACCCTGATCAGGAGGCTGCAGCTGGGGTTGGTGGTGCTCACCAAGGGCAGAAGTGGGTCCAGCAGCCACTGCACCACCACCAATATCCGTGCCACCAGTAGAAGCAAGGGGAGGCGTGGTGGCAACACCAGTGAGGTGAACAGGGTTACCATATTCATCTGTCAACTGAACTGGGTTACCATGTTCGTCAGTCAGCTGAACTGGATTTCCAAGTTCGTCTCTTAAATCTGCCATTTCTTTTGCTTCAACCGATAATTCGTTATATTACAAAATACAGACGAATTATCGTCTAGTTTGGGTAGTAAAGATCATTTCTTATAGTTTGGATAGCTTTAAAAGGGAAATGAATAACAGTGGAGGCTAACAGTTACAGCACTTGTTCTTTTCTGCATGTTGCTATGGTGTCGACACGGGGGATTAGTGATAAACAAGAGACAAAAAGGGATTGCCATACAAGAAAAATGAAGGCACGCGTCACTTGTTACGTGTTGCTGCTGATGCTGTTGGTTTTTCCTCCACGGATAAAGCTAAGGAAACAGCACCTGAAAACTGCGATTATAGCCATCCCGTGAGTAGATCCATATTGAAGCTTGCAACGCGGGTATAAATTGTTTTTTTAATCCCTTCGCATTACCAAGGATTTTCTTAATGTTATTAATAAAGATTAAGACAGTTATCAATAGATTTACTTGACCAAAAAATTGTCAAATCCTACTGTCCCATCACAATATAAGCCAGGTTTGAAAACCCATTTTAAATAGACTTAAATTCAATTTCTTTTAAACATCCTAACATTATCACCACTCTTTCCTCCACTATCCCTGTGATAATTGAGATAAAAACCGAAATTTTTTAGGTGAAAGAATTCTAGTGAATTATAGTCACCCTAACATCGCAATTATTATTTTGATTACTCTCAACCCATCTTCCAGTACAAGAAAGAGAAAGCAAATTATTTGGGGATTTTCAAGTTCACCTACCATTAACTTCACAAAGTTAGAAAACAGCAATTGAAGCTGTTAAAACAGTGACTTCTCTAAGTTATTAAAGGAAAAATCAACACTCATACCCTGAAATTGTTCAAATTAAAGAAAAAAAATTGATG
Source organism: Bretschneidera sinensis (assembly GCA_023935145.1). Classification (NCBI taxonomy): domain Eukaryota; kingdom Viridiplantae; phylum Streptophyta; class Magnoliopsida; order Brassicales; family Akaniaceae; genus Bretschneidera; species Bretschneidera sinensis. The sequence continues at coordinate 95,916,409 of CM043704.1, forward strand.
ATTTCTATCATACGGTTGATAAAGATGTTAAAAAGTAATCACTAATTAGTTTATTTTATCTTAACATGTTATAGATGTTGTACCTAGTAATTTCAAGAGATGAAAGATGCTGTAACTATTAATTTCAAGAGATGAAACCAATAATATGCTGGTGCATCATCAGTGTTCTAGGGAGGAGATACGGGACCTACAACCAATGATATAACTTCCTCTGAAAATATTTACCCTGTCCGTGGCATATAGCACATAAAATAAACTTCAATGCCTATATCAGGTAGGTAATTTAAGAGCTGAAACTGACTGCCCACCTTAAACTGATTGAAATGACTGTCATTGCCATAACATTACCTATGTTGAGCAGAATTAAAAAGACCACCACTGAACACCAGAGCCTCAAGGAAAAGCAGCCATGATATTGCTTTCTTTGCAGATCCAATGTCTATTAGCCATACAGATTTTCTTTTGAATCAATTCATGTATGTGTACAAGCAAGAAATAAATCAATCAGTACAAAACAAATAATGGACCACTAGTCTCATGAAGTGTTCTCATTCTATTAATTTCTTCTTCATATAGAGCTACTCATTCAAACGTATTTTCTTCCTTTCTTTTTTCTTCTTTACAGTGTATATCCAAGAAGATAATCCTGTTGAAATTTCTGAATGCTCATGCAGATGCATATGCTACTCAACAAACTTTGTCGAATGACATACTGTACTATCCACCATCCTTTATCCAGCTGAATTTGCAGGGTAAAACAGCACCAGAATCTGTATAAGAATAAAAGCCAAGTCTTCTTGAGTCCTAAGATCAGAAACTAAGATATGAACAAATTTTAATATGCAGAAAAATAATTAGAGGTTTAGAAGTTAATGATTTTGGTTCCATGAAGAAACTCGGACCCCAACATATATCTGGAGGATGCATTGAGCATCAAGGGGAAAAAGGTAAAATATCTATTTATAAAGGCCAATGCCAGGCAAAGGATGACAGTGAAGTATACTGACAAAAGAAAAACAAAAATGAGACAGAGATGCTCACCTCTTAAGAGCTGACAAGTTCACATCTTGCTAGATTTGGCCCAGAAAAAACCTTTCTTTCTGGTTTGGTGATTCTCTGACAGTGATCTACTCCCCTTTGATCCAAAAGAAAAGTGCCGTCTCAAGAAAGGTTTCCCTATGGAGCTTTTCATGCTTGAACTGGACGCTATCTTGGGATCCTTCCCTTCATGTCCGCTACTTTTCAGGCGATCAAACATGTCAGAATTACCATCAAGATCGCTATCCACAACCCGTTTCCTTGATCTCTTGTTGCTTCTAGCCTTCAAATCCATTTCTGCTCTCAATGCTTTTTCGGACAATTTAAAGGTCTTCTTCTCTCCCAAAGTACAAACTGGGCAAGAAGGGTCATATTTGTCAATTTCAGGTGTCATATTCTCCAAACATTCAGCATGGTAAACATGACCACAAGTCAGCACGGCAACTACAGAAAGGTCATTAGTGGCAATGATCTTCTGGCTGCTCCACAGAGATTTCTCTGACAACAGCTTTGAGCAAGCCCCACATATTTGCAGATCTATGGAGGGCGAAGCTGACATTCTGCTACGGTATTTGGTTATCTTCTCGCGATAAAATCCAAATGACTCATTATCAAAAGACTGACTTTCTCTATGCGAAGAGGCCATGAGTTCAGAAAAGGCCTGCATGGACCAACCATCAGAAGACCCACCTCGGGAACCCCGAGTTGATTCAGTGCTCCATGAAGGGATAATAGGCCTCTCTTCAGATACTGAGTATCTGTTTGGTGACTTCAGTCCTGGGATTTGGCTATCAGATACTTGGTGCAATAGGTGGTGTCCTGGAGAATGCTGTGGCCACCTTGGTGTGGTTGAGCTTGTAGATTGCAGGTGACTTTGGGATGACAAAGGGGGCATAGACAAGGATGATGCTGCAGGCAATGAGAGTGATAATTTTGTGGGCGATGGATACGAAACTGCTGGGGACTCTATTGACTCCTTCACCTGTAGTGTGATTCAGATTTGACAAAAGAAGTCACATTATGGGAAGAATATATGCCAAAGAATATACAATAAACTCCCTCTCACAGGAAAAAGCTTTACCTGTTTCAGACTGACATCCATAGAGGTATTTCTTGAAATAGATTGATCTGCCATATATGGTATAAAATATCAGGTACAACACATCATGCAGATCACCAAAACAATGGAATAATGAATAGGCTAACATTAAAAATGTAGCCCACTTACTGATCTTAATATCAGGAAGCAATGAATTCCATTACTTCCAAGTTCCAACAATGAATATAAGACATAGAAACAAATGTGGCCTACAGAAGATGCTATACTTATCCCAAAGCAAAGTTAAGAAATGAATTGAGGAAAAGTATTTGTACATATTATAATCACTATCATTGTTTTAAGAGTATTAGAAAATGGTTGTTGCAGAAAATATAATGAACGGCAAATTAACTGAAAACAGTATTTCTAGGCATGAGTCCACAACTAAAGCTCCTAAACATGTTATGGGAAAGACATGCATTTTTAACATTAACCAGGAAGAGTAATTGCAAAAAGACATGCTAATGAGGTTGTAATGACAGGCTGTCAGACTGTCATGATAACAACAACATGATCCATATGCTTCCGTTGAGGAGCGTGCAACTGAGCATTGTTTGCGCCATAAGAATTTTCATGTTGGTTCTGTAATTCTAAAAAGACATGTTTTCCATGGAGCTATGATTGAGATTTTAATATGACCTTAAAATCTAGTTTCTAAATCGTTCCAGAGCCAATCATCTAACATCACTTCGTAAAAATCGAGTAAACATATGAAGTAAGAAGAAGCCTGCTAAGTTCACTCAACTTTACCCATCGAGCTTAGATACCTATTACAAAGAATGGAAACATTCAAAAAAGAAAAGTGGTTTCATTGACGAGAATAGTAAAAGAAAAAGAAAAAGAAACATAAGTGCATCACATCATCATCATCCATCTTTTCGGCTTAATGACCAATGGCAAGTTGTCACCTTCTAATTTATTATTGAACTTCAGGTCTTAAATATGCCAAGATTGGGAAACGGAAACCACCTCAAATTTAGGAGTTCACTCTGTGACATTCATACATCTAATTATGTTTCCCCCTAATCTCCTTTTCAACAGAGAGTAACTGATCAATCAGTTGTAGACTGCCCCATCTATGGAACCTCAGTATTCTGTTGGTGCGAAATTAGATTGGCATTGGAGCTATCAATAAATAATCATGATAGCAAACTGGCTAGAATTGGGAGCACTTCCAAAGAAATGCTAGTTATTCAATCTGGTCCTAGATAAATGAAAAGGTAGAAGCATACTTTACTAACATTTCATCAATTGGTACTGCTCTAGCTGGGATTCAAGATGAATGGCTGCTCTTACTGCATTGCTGGTTATTGTGGTGCTACTGGTGTTATGTGCTTCTGATGTTATACATATTGGTTGGCTGTGTTTTTTTTTTTGGCAGTCTCTACTAGGCTTAGACTACTTGTTCTTTAGATATGTGGGAGAGCTTCTTGGAGTGTTCTGCTGCATCAGTGTACTCTTATGCACTTTCACGATGCTAATAAGAATTATTGATCTTTGCTTTCCGAAAAAAAAAAAAAAACATTCCGTCTATAGGATGATTAAGATGTACCCCAGCTCTCAAGCCACAAATGACCAAAGGGCCTTTAGAGACCTACTTGCATTTGCAAAGAGGTGCCAACTTTACTACATTTGTTAAGAGTGTCTCTTTTCTCTTGTTTGTACTCCTTGGTTGAACCCTTTTTCAATAAAAAAAAAATATCTGAAGAATTCAAACTTTTATGCTGTAATATGTCTTTAGGAAAAGAAATGAAAGAACAAAAAAATCCACCTTATCTGATATGGTAAATAATAACCTAATGCTATACCAACTGCCAGAAAGGACCTTGTTTCTTACCCTAAAAATAGTAAGCTGTCAATAGATGGCACAGGAAACCATTTCAATGTTCAAAATTTTCTAAATTGCATTGTCATTAATATCAAAGAGCTTCACCCTGGAAGTTTACCTGAAGCAGGAGTTCTCAGATGGCCAGCAGTCCTTTCAGAAATTGGTGTTTTTTGCCATGTATGCGTCCGAAAACTTTCCAATGGGCTTTCCTCTTCTGATGCAAATGCTGATTCATACTTGATGTCTGATCCATCATTCCCGCTAATCCCATCAGATAACCAACTTAGAGAAGTCTCTTCACCTGCTACTCGACCTCGATTATCCCACCGAAAGCTCCATGTTGGGGAATACCGGATATTCCTATGCAAAATCTCACTACCTGATCCATTTGGTATAGTTTTGTCTCTAGCAGCAACACAACAAGCAGATCCCATAGTCAAACACACCAAGATTCAGCCTTCTAACAGTAGCCAGCAACCTTCATTCACATTCTCCAAAGTGTAAACTCCATAAACAATCCCATGATCGATACTCTTATATAAAATCCTTCAGTATAGTTGCTCCTCTGAAAGTGTATTTCAAATCAAGAATTAATAACATAATCAATAATTTGATAATCATATGTCTAAAACTGAAATTCAACATACAACAACTCTCAAATCAACAGTTAGTTCGTATTAATTAAAACTATACTCCTCTGATCCTTACTAAAGTTCATTATTACAAAAAGTTATGCCATGGAATACAATAAAATGCCAAACAATAAGAATTGCAGTGACTCTATACTCAGAAACATCATTATTAACTGCCGTAATTGACATAAGAAGAGATATACAACTAAGTCAGACTCTCAACTTTTTTTTCTTACAGGGAACAAAGAGGGAGAGAGAATGGGGTCACCCAATTCGAAATGATTTCAGGGTTTCAAGTTACTACACTTTTTTTTCCAGTTAGATACAAAGTGAACGAAAATAGGGAAAAATATAAGAAGTCTATAAAATGATTCACAATCAGTGAACCCTAGACAGTTCAATTACATCTAATTTCAAAGATAAAGATCAAACAGTTTCTCTGCTATTTAAAAAAATCAAAAAAGAAAAAGATAAGCACTCACTATTGACAAAGGCACACTACTTAGAACACTTAATATTGATACCAACCACCAACCCCATTGAAAACACAGAAAACAGAAGCAAATGGCAACAAGCAAAACGAAAGCACAAAGAACAACAACAATACTTTCACGGAAATAAAATAGGACAAACCTCGATTCAATCTGCTACTCTTAAGGGAAGTGAGAGAGTAAGTCTAAACCAAAACAAATTTTATATATATATACATATATGTATAAAAGAACGCTAAATATAGTAAATTGAAGTGAACACTACAGAGGTCAAATAGATCCGAAATTAATGCCGAAAAAACAGTACTCGCTGTCAGATAAAAAAGCAACAAAAATAAAAATCAAACTCTCAAATAAAATAAAATCTAGAAATTCCAAAAAAAAAAATATAATCGAATATGTATAGTCATCGCCAGCAAAAAAAAGAGTTTCCGTCTACAAAACACGAACCTGACGCGGTCGAACTGTACCTCTTTAAGCCTACGGAAACGGAGGAGAAAATTTTCTAGAGAGAGAAAATGAGTGTTTTAAGAGAGAAAAAAAGAGAAATGGGAACTGAAAGGCTGCTTGTTCTTCTTTGCACAGAAAGAGAAAAAGAGGGAAGGAAGTGAGGTCGTTTTAGACGGTTTTATGAACGTCGTAAGAATCTGATGGTGGATTATATTGCAGCCGTTAGCTTGAACGGAGTTAAGTGACGTATAGCTGTAGGTGCCAGGTAAGTAGAAAAAAGAATCTCGCAATGTCGAGTGGTACTTTAGCAGTGATGTGCTGGGTTTTTGGACGCTGTGTCGGTTGTACGAGGGGCGTTTTCGAAATAAAAGTTTTATACCGTGCAGTTAATGGAAATTTCTGTTTTTATTTTGAGCAACTAAAAAGTAAAAACTACTGAAGGTGCGTGGGTTTTCTTCTGGGGTACGCGGAGTGCGCAGTACGCATTCCATGCTTTGCACCTTGCACGAAAGTATCACGAAAATAATTTTCACAAAAGAAGATTCTCTATTAAAATAAAAGAAAAAACTTCTTTTAAAATTATTTATTCTCCCTCGTTTTCACTCAATATGATTTTAGATTCTTCCTTTTCATTTGCATAATTCTAGCTGTTGAATTACTTTCACAGAACGAAAACTTTCTACATCTATAATCATTATTTAACTGATTTTTAGGTACTTGATTTACATTTGATTAGATGCATGATAAAAATAAAAAAATAACGATCAATCCTAAAACCTTAAGTAAATTATGATTTTGTCCCCACGCTTAAGAGATAATTTTATGGTCATCTTTATTCTTTTAATTGTTATATTTATTGAGAACTCAAATTTTTACTTAACAAATAAAGTAATCTATCTGCTCATTAGAGAGAAAAATTTCTACTCAAATTTAGTAATCCGAAAGAAAAACTTCTGCTTAATTATTGAATTAGAGAGAAAAATGAATTCTAAATTCTAAACTAAATTAGATAAATAAACTGATCTTAATTCTTAAAATTATAGTTACTCAATCATGTCTACCAAATATACCGTGGAAACATTGTCTATGACTTGCTTTAGTATTCAAAGAAAAGGATCTGATAGTCATTATCTTGGATAGAATCTCTTAAATTGAATCATTAATGAAATTTGAGTATTCAATTAAAATAATTAAAAGAATATGATCTATTTTAAAACTACCTCCAAAATTCAGGGATAAGAATCAAAATTTAGCCAACTATGCTCGTGAGTGTGAAAACAAACGTCTTTTATATGGACTTTGAAATATACCTGCCTTGCCAGTTCTCAATTATTCGTCATTTCTTGACTTTCATTGATTTTAGACAAATATGCAATATGCTTAGAATTAGGTATATTGATGGTTTGTGATTATTTTCTTTTCTTTTTGTGATTATTTTCTTTTCTTTTTTGGCATTTAAATATTTTGACTAACAAATATATCCTCCCATTTGTTCTAACGGAGCTAATTAACTTGTTAGTCAGAGGATTAAGATGAGATGGTTTTCGTTAATTGTAGCTTTACTTAAAAATGTTTTTATTATTTTTAGATTGATTTGTGAAATCAAAATCGAATTCAAATAGATTTATTAGAATTGGGTCGAATTATATTCTTGAATTCTATTTATTTTATTTCAAATATTGAATATTAAAAATAGAAGTTTAAAAACATCAAATTATAACATCTTTCGATATTAAAATTTTAAATGTTCAAAAATTCAAAATAAATTAAAATCACTAACTAATAATATTGATATTATAATTAGATTCATGATCGGGTTACAAGTAAGGTTGGACTATGAAAACTCCAACTATATTTCGACCAATATTTGAGATTTTTTAATTTTAATGTTTTCAAAATTCAGACCGAACGGGTTAATTTACCCATATTGCACTCTTTTGAAATGTTTAGGAGGCAAAGACAAGAAAAGCAAAGTGTAAATCAAATTAAGTATAGCTTTCACTATCAAACTGGTGGTAGCGTATATTGTATAGAGAGGCTGAGTAATCCTTACTACTACTTCATTAATTGTAACAGACAAATCACAATCACCAAAGTCTACACCAAGGAATCCCTCATAAGCGGCAATGCAAAATTGCAAACAATAAGCCCTCTTAATTAAGAAAGAAGTACATTAAACAAACATGAAACACAAGTTGATAGGGACAAGTTTTTATATTTCTATGCAAATGAATATTATCATCCTCTTGTCTTAAAAGACCAGCAGACTTCATGAAACCAGAAAGAAGACGGGTCCTTGTAGCTTTTGATTCAGTCTCTGACCCAATCGAGTTGACCAGCTACGTTAACAAAATTTGATTAATTCGGGTCTAAACTCAAAAGTTTAGACTAATTGAAAATTTTACTAATAATTTTAAAGAGTTTTATTGATAATATCAATATAGATGCGAGACTCAAAAATTAACATTATTAATAAAAAATTTAAAATTACCAATAAAATTTTCAACACGTCAAAAAAATCTTTCCAGCTACACATACTATACTTTTCTTGGTTCTATCTCCACCACATCTTTCTCCGCTTTAAGATCATCATGACTGCGTTAGACAAAATCAAGATTATCCTCACAAGCTTTTGCAATCAGCTCAGCAGCCTGTCTTCGGGCAAGAGAGAGAACATCAAAGGAAGGAGCATTTGCGGATAGTTTGTGCCCAGCCATGCACTGCACTGATTGTAAGGTAATTTAAAGGTAGGATTCTTTCCAAAGTCAAAGAATATGCTTGAAATGCAGTTAGGGAAGAAGAAAGCTCATGATCCAAGTCAGAAATTAGCTGAGAGAATTTCCTATCTGTATAATGACCTTCTGCTTGTGTGGGCTTTGGAACTATAGCCATTGGAACCCCATCCACCAGAATAGCAGAGGCAAGACATAAAGTATCTATTATGGAGGCATTTATTTCCGGAATCAGATTGCTCCGTAGAGCATCAAGGATCCTAGCATGCTTCTCCATCCAAGTAGTTGTTTCTTGAGCTTTCTCGGCCACTTCGGCCTTTGCTTGAGGAAATTCTCGAGCTTGAATCTGAAAGGATGCACTAGTTGTTTCAGAATTACAAGTTGCATCTGCAACATTTGGACTATGCTGATGTCTCATGCAGAATAAGGTTAGAACACCTCCAGCAACAATAAAACTATGTTCTTGTTCTTCCTTAGAACAGCTTCACAGTTTGCCCTAAAGGTGCCTTTGCCTCTAATCAACCCTAAAACAGCTTCCATCATCTGGGTTAGACGAAAGGGAACAATCTCTGGAACTTTTAGTCTTTTCCCTTTATCAAAACAAACATTGTAATCGATATGTTCTACATATCCACTGTAGAAACCCATTAGAGTGTGGCCACCATACTCATAGCTGCAACACGTCCAGACTACTTACAAGCAAAGAACGCAACTTATAGTACAAATTTTACAAAATAATTTACTTCAACGCTTAATTAAGTATATTAGAAGGTAAAAAGAGTTCCAACATTGCAAATAAACTAACTTCATATGATCCAGTAGAACTTTACGAATGGCTTCATGAAGCCAGTATCTTCGTGAAATTACCCTCCTTATGCCTTTCTCTTTGAGTGCCTGTATGATTTTACCGTAGAACATATCACTTGGTCGGGGAACAGAGGGAGGAGCTGCATTTATTTGTATAACCAGCACCTACTGCTGAGAGTTGTGCAAGCTGAACATGGTTTTGCCAAGACTTAAAGATGCTGTATCTAGTAATGACATTATCCACGCACTGGATGAGACCAGCCCTATCACTAATTGGAGTATAATAGCAAATGCCAAGGGAGAGACTATGAATTGAAGGAGGAGAACGCAGAAAAAGCTTGCAGCAGCTACATGAATCTAGTATCAAGGCGTAGATCTTCACGCCCTTTCAAGATATGCGTGTATTTATTTCCATCTGAACCCTATACAACAACCTTCTTAGGTTTTGTCTTGGTTGATAGGATTGTCAACTTATCTGGAAAAAAATGATAGTTCCCTGTTGAGTTGTAGTGAGACCTCTGTCAGATTCAGATAAGGGGACCTGCTTCTCAAGACCAGGCATTGGAACATCAGAAGATGATAACAAAGCTAGCTGTGGAGCAACTTCCCCCAAAGATATTGATGAATTTCGCTGGTAAGAAGTCAGAGATGCAGCAACATTTTCAAATGGACGCCATACATCCCAAGCTCAGGAGCAGATGCAGGAGGGTCTTAAAGGTCAAGATGGCTGATTTCAATTGTTCTCTATACTCTTGATGAAACCAAATTTCGATAAGTGTTTCAGGTTTCCAAGAAATCGAAGCTAGAGGGCGTTCTAAGGCCACAATAATTGGAGCCATCATGGCTGAGCATTAGGCTGCACTTATCTTGTTCTTCTCACTCAGGCTAAGAATGATATTTTCTGCAATCCTTGCAGACTCCTCTTTCAGCACATTTAGCCAGATAACCCCTTAAGCTATTTGCTCATAAACAAAGTGAACTGGCAAGGTGGCAAAATGAATAAGTTCAAATAACCACGTGTGCTAGTAACAAGAAAAGAAGTTGATGAAATGAAATTGCGACTTTGCAACACTTATTCATTGTTGTTTAAGAAAAGACAATCAAATAATTAAAAAAAAAAAATCAGAAAGTAAACACACCAACAGGTATGCCTTACAGTGCCATGTAATGGTTAGTTTTAAAAACGACTTAAAAAATGTATAGTTTTAATATAACGTTTTTATGTTAAGACATTGATACTCATGTTCATATCAAAGTCACATTAAGATAAAGTTCACCTTCCAACAAAGTTTAAAACATCATAGGATTAGAAAGACCATATCAAATAAAATGGCATCTTGAACAAAAACACCCTCAGATTAGTGAGTTGAGGTTACCCATGTGAAGATCTTGAAGTGTGCTGAGCCATAGTTCCTCCCAAAGAACAGTTACACTACCAAGCTCATTAATCATCAGTTGAACATCCTGAATTAATTTTGGATAAATCTCTCTCTCTCTCTCTCTGTGCATGCAATAGAATTATGACTTAGCCAACTCATATGGCACTTTAACGAATCAACTTAAAATTCAAATTAACGAATTCCAGAACAATCAAGGCCCTTGGCATAAAGCTTTTAAGCACGAAAAAAACTAGGATGATAATCAAAGACAATATGCATATATTTACGCTATTCTAGATGCATCCGGTGTGCAGAGAAGCACTGACCTATGCTCAAAAGGCAGGACCGCAGGAATATCTCATATGCTTCTCTTAACATGGAACCATTCATTCTTAATTAATGGAAGTGTGATTTCCAATTACATTAACAATGACTAAAACCCTCATAAGATGTTACTGCAACATTTGCAGCACTAAACAGTGACAGACTTGGCCTCCATAATGTCAAGGCTTATAAACGAAGCACGTGTAGGATCAAAAGTACAACAATTTTGTTAAGGGAATGTGATACAAACAGATTCCCAGACCATAAAAAGATGGCAAATGCCACACATATCACAAGGTTTGGTAATTCATTTAACTCGTTAAAACCAACAGAAAGAAGTAAAAGGGCACAATAGTTATAAAGAAATATGCTAAGAAAAGAAAGGAAAAGCCACCATGAAGAACAACAAGCAAGAAACAGAAAAACATAACATGAAATACGGAACTATCCAGCATCACAAACAGCCCTTGAAGATGTGCCAATACCATCCAGTTTTCACATCCAAGCCAAATTTCTCCTAGCCCAGACAATCACACTCCCTTGGTTATAGACAAAATGTATTCGACTGTCATGTCTAGTAGAACAAATATATATGATGCATTGATTATTAAGCTTCCAATTAATAGGGTCACCCTCTAATGGAAGCATGTGACTGGCAGCAGACCTCCATTGCCAACAAGTGGGATTCCAGTTAGTTAGCAGTATTGCATGGCAATTATTTTCCTAGAATGTTGTACTTCTGTATGTATTGATCAATAAATCAATATATTCATATGTATACTATATACATATTGTTTTCTTTTTAACAACAAAATAAATTGATGATAAACAAGGTAAAAAAAAAACTGTAGCAGAAATACTATAGAATACCAAAAAAAAAAAACTGCAGGAAACCTGCATAGACCACAAAACTACAAAAACATAAATCATATTTCAATGCAGAGAACCACCATAAAATCTTCATAAACAAACCACCGAAAGGGCTGCAGAACCAGAATTTATATAAGCAAATGCGTGAGCAGCGGCTCACAAGCCGGCCGCCCATTTTTCTGAATTTTTGTATCTTTATTATTTATTTTTTGAATTTTTTTATACAATGATCAGAATACCCTTTATATTAAAGGGGATAATATAGTGACAATCTTGTCCAAACTAATTTCAGCATGATATTAACTTGTTCTTTTTTTTTGTTAGGAATACTAATTTGTTTCTTAAGAGTGGCAAATTGGTATTTCCTTATATATAAACAGATATTCAACATCCCAATATATATTTACATAAGATAATTTAGGCATCATATATCTAGTTCATGTAGTACAATAATCGTATAAACAAGATGCTTAGCACGCATATACATAAGTAACTCATTCGCACCTTTTTTAAAGAGATATATAGCATAAGATTTTAAAACTTAGTATATGGACGAGACACGTAATTATAATACACTAGTACATACTATATATACTACTATATGTGATAATATAGTAGATGGTCCTTAATTTTACTTCATTTATTTGGGTATATGCTAATACTATCTATACTACTATATATCAGAACTCCAAGATTGATTGCTGAGCCAATATCATCATGATCAGTTGGGTATGAGCTTGAAAGGAGGCTTGACCAGGTTTGGTGATGGATTATATGTTCCATAGTCTTTGGTATTCATTCTGAGAAGCCTTTCATGGATGGTAGTTGCTAATTCCTGCATGTAGCAAGAAGAAAATTAAATAATTAATCAAGTAATTCAGAAAGAGAAAAATCAAAATATATAAATTATATAGGAAATTAAAGTCAGTAATATAAAAGATACCGTCTGGTAGAGTTTTCAAAACAGTTTTGTTTTTAAAAAATTAGAAATAAGATCAAATATCCAAAAAAGAAAAATAGTTTCTAAGAATTAAGTATCATAAATTGAATTTTTCTTCACATGTTTTACTAAAAACTATATAATTTTTAATTCTATAATTGTTTTATCAAAATTTGTTTCAAAAACTCTTTTGACGGTAAAAAACTGAAACTATAAATAAACATTGACATATATAGTATTATGGTTCAAGTGTTAGATTTATTGTCTCTACTAAGAGATTTATAATTGGATCGCTAATAATTATCTTAAAAGCTTAACCTTTCACGAAAAGACTAAACTACATAATGTTTTTTAATTATCTTAAAAGCTTAACCTTTCACGAAAAGACTAAACTACATAATGTTTTTAAGTTTTAACAATACTAGTCTTGCTCCACACAGTACAGTACTGCAAAAAGCAGGAGATTAAGATTCATCAGGGAGATAGAATGAGGAAAAAAAAGAACAATAACAACAACAATGATGATGATGATTAACCAAAAAAAACTTATCAACAACCATCATCGATCTAATTAATCATTTATACTAACTACTAATGTCCAGATGATAAGTTACTTCAAAGAAAAGCAAACTTTCACTGCCAAGTTTTATGAAGAAACAACAGAAGAAAAAGAAAAATGATCATCAGTAAATACAAACCTCATTAGTTGCATCCACCTTATGAACAGACACATATGGTCGGCCTGAAAAAGCAAATCAAGCATATAGATTGTTACTTCGTGTTGATGATCTTTTACAGTACATATTTACAAACATTTCGAAGAAAAGATTTAAAGATCATCGAGAAAATTAGTTACCATTCAGATAAAATGCTTGCATTGATAGAAAGAAAGAAGATCAAATAAACTTGTCATGAACATATAACAGCATTGATTAACTTCTTAAACCCTAACAAGGGTTTCTTGCAAAAAAGAGAAACTTAATTTATCTTATGGAAATCTGTGAGCATGTTGTTGTAAACTATAAATATTTCAATTTTATATACCCTACAAATAATTAACATAACTTGAAGCTTATGCGTTCAATTTTTAATCATTCCTCTTAATCATATTCTAAACCCTTCTGTACGCAGTACTAAAAGCTCTGACAATGCGCGCACGAGTTGTGGCTAAGGCTGCAGCAAGAGACCGAGAATAATTATAACCCACCTGCCAAAGAAGTTGATAAAAGTGATGCTGAAATGAGGAGAAAGATGAGGCTAAATTTCTTCAACAGAAGCAAGAGACCCATGTTTTGAGGAGACTTTTATGTTGCTAAATAAGCTATTTTCTCATTCTTCAAGAGAGAACAGACCAAATGATGCTCCCTATCTATTTTGCAAAGAAACTTTAAATTTACTTAATTAGACTGATTGGCATGCTCAGAGATAAACTGCAAAATTATTTGTTTATTTATATAAAGAATGCAATCTATATATACATGCTTTTGGTTTAAAATTCAAAACTGAAAAAGTTGATAGGAAACCACTTTTCTTTTTGTTGGGGCACTAAGTCTAAGAAGTTAGTGGATTGATATTAGTATTTAAGATAACAGTATTGAGTGTGACTTCTAGTGGAAATCATCTTAATACCCAATGATCAGTTTTAGTATAGTATAAAAAAATGGTAATTTTTGCAGTTTTAATTAACACATGCACCATGATTAGAAAAAAAAAATTACCATATGCACCTTATAACATTTAGAGGTTTCATATCTTATATGTGCACTCTGATAGAAAGGAAAATGAGAGGAAGGTAGAGAGAAAAAAAAAAAAAAGGTGAAATGTATTTTTACATGTACAAATCACAAATCTTTTAAATTAAGAAAATTGAAAAGTGAAACAAAAAAAAAAAACTAATCTTTCATATTTTTCTAACATCTTTTCATTTCTCCGTCTTCTTTCTTATTTTCTTCAATTAGTAAATAGAGCTAATTCAATAAGTTAGTAGATTATTTTCTTAATTACTTATCTAAGCTAATTCAAAAGATAAAGAGCTTTTCTATGTACAAAGTTGATTTAATCCATATATCTAGATGTTTGTAACTGAGAGCTTAACTAAGTGATTACACCTTTTACATGTCATGGTTTTGATCCAAACTTTATTTTGTTTGAACATGAGAGAAAAAAAAACAGATAGACGATCATGCCCACCTATTAATTGAGTGCCATCATGTTGGTTCTTCACTACATTTAAGAATGGCATAAGAATTATGATTAAAGAGTGATTTATCACACAAAGTTATATGTCACCAAGCAAATTCAGTAATAAAAAAAAAAATTCAAAATTTTGAATTAAAGAGATGTAAGCTCAAAAGGGCTGAAGTGGAAACATGGCAAAATGTTTGGTGACTAGGGTAATGTTTGTCCTTTGTTGTGCTAAAAAGATGAATTAGGTTTAGGATAAAATATAGTTTGTGGATGACTAGTGCTTTCAATTATCCTTAAAGACAATGACAACGCACCAAATTCAACTGAAAGGACACTGGTGGAGAATAAAGAGAGAAGCACTGTGAGACTTAAAAAATACTTTCTTTATCTTTTTTCTTTTTCTAATAAAGTGAACTTAGGACACCTTTCCCCCCAATTTTAAGTGAACCCCTCCTTTATTAATTTCCTCTTACCCAGTCTATAATTGGTCAAGCTCCTCAATGGTTAGCACTTGCTTCTTATGAAGAAAACATTAATGACCAAATGGGATTTTGACTATTAATAATTTGCATATAGATTTAATTATGTCATGAAATTGTTAATTAAATCTTTTGTGTTTGCCTTAACAAATGGTTTATGTATAAATTGATCAAATGAATGGAATTGTGATTAATGTATGTTTGTGATGTTTTTTTCTTCACAAACACCTCAGGGATGATGATATACTCTGTCGTTTTTTTCTCTCCTTTCCAGGTATTGAAGATTAGTTAAGTACCCCCACCACCCCTTTTCATTGTCTTTTTTGTCTAATCATTGCTCAGGTACTTGGGTATGCAGCATACTGAGTAGTATTTATCTTTCACATACACCATATAAACCCTAGTTTAATTAGGATAACATTCCTTTTAAAAGAAAAAAGTTAGGATAACATTTTACATATATCTCATTTTAAAGTAATACCGTTAGGCTTAGCTTTCAAAATTGTTTTGACTTTTGATATAGTCAAAAATATATCAGCCAATCCAAGGCTGACACATGACAATTATTAATGACCACAAATAGTTTTATAACTCAAAATACCAATCATATGAGGATATGTGGTGTCTAAGAGATGAGATCAAATTACTCTTAAAACTCTCAGTCCATATCATATATATAAACAAGGACTCTCATTCAGAAAGGTATCTCTTGTAGTAATAATTTTTTCAAATGGAACAAAATATGAGAATCAATACTTGAATTAATCATTGTCCTTAAAGTCTGCAGACAGCAAAATCTGAAAATTTTCAGATTTTATTCTGTTTTGAAATAATTGAAATATTATGGCAAAGGGTTTTGAGAGAAAAAAAGAGAAGAAGAAAGAAATGAAATTGTGTTCTGAATGTGGAGGGAGGTAGGTATTTATAAGTGTAGATACATATCTTCAATCAATTCTAGACAAACATATCTTTCTAATTTGGAAAAACGTGATTTTTCAGATTTAATATGAGCCTCTAGATCATGTCTCCTAATTTTAAACGGTCCAGATCGTGCCTGTTAAAGAGATAGTTGACTAATCTGACACTCTTTTGATTAAGTCATGACCCTTGGATTTAAATCATATATCTCTGATTAAATCACAACCTTTAGATTTAATCTAACACCTTTTTGATTAAATCATGAGCTTTTTCTAGGCTTTTGTTTAAAATCTGGATACCCAAAACCAGAACAACGGACACAGGTTAAGCTCGGGGCAAGGGCTCATCAGCGATAATGCGCACGTGCGAAGTGCAAAGTGCACCTAAAGCGCCAATGCAACTTTGCGACGTGACCGAGCTCGAGCTTGAGCTCGGACTCAGGCGTAGTGCAACGCTCCGTGGACCTTCACCTTTATCCCTTCTTTTAATAAAAGTAGATAAGAATCCTAAATAAATGATTATAAAGCATTTTATTTCTCATTTTCTTATCAACGTGTGACAAAACCAATTTGGGTTTTCAAACAATCTTTTATTCTCATTTTAAGCTCATATATTAAGTCTTCATCTTGAGTTTAATTTAATGCACTTAATTAAAAAAAATTTAATGACCATTAATTAGCTCAAATTAAGACTTTAAAATGATTTAAAATCAGCTCTTAGAGCTGATTTTTCCAACATCTCTCTCATAACTCTCTGTCTTTCTCACATTCTTTAATTCTAAGAATACTGATTTGAGTATTAGAGAGATCTAAATTCTGGAAGACTATCTAGTTTACCTGTTCTTATGTACTTAAGATTCATGAGCTCGTCTGATAAATTTTCAACATCAATAACTTCTAAAATACAGAAGTCAAACCCAAAAGATTTCTCAAAAGAATCTTTAGATGCAAAATTAGTTAAGCATATTGCAATTTACTCCAGTATTAGATGCTCAAATACCCTTTATAAACCCAAAAGTGGTGTCATTATAGCCGTAGTTCAAGTTTTTTTTTTATTTAAGCCATGTTATATACAAATAATATAATTATTAATTTGATTATAATACAAGTTTGTATTATCAAATTACTCGTACAGAAGTCCACAATACTATCACAAACCCAAAACCACATTAGTATATCAACCCCTATAAAATGAGAAAAGTAATCGATATAAAATCGAACAAATAACTCACACATCATGATAATAAAACCTAAGATTTGTTGACTAAGATCTCATCAACAAGTTTTTGATAAATAACTAGCTTTGTAGCTAAAACAGTCAATTGGGTACAAGATTCCCATATAGTTTGAAGTGAATTATCTTTTCCGTTCTATAGAATCAACACAAAGATTTGAGTTCAATTCTTTTGCAGTAAAAATTGTAAAATTACATCGTTTTTGTTATAGATTTAAACTTTTTAAATTTAAAAATATAATAATGATTACTTTATAATCAAAATTTATATATATAGCAAGACTTTACTTTACAATTTTTTCAGTACAAAAAAGTTAGATCTCCAAAGATTTCATGATCAAACTGGATAAACTAATTATAAATATTGCAATACACTTTTCTTGGTTTTGTTTTTCATGTTGATTTTCAATGTCACTATTTTCTCGACATGTAAATCAAATTCCATGTGCCTTGAAATATTCACTAGTAGCATCCTTGTAAGCTATTTGAGTTTGTCATAGGCTTACAGCACATACAATGACAAAACATCATTGCTAGTATGAAGGTTCGCTATCTTTTCATGAATATGCAATAACTTAGTCAGACCTTTTTTTGGAGTTTATTTGGATTTCCCTGTTTGCACACCGATTAATATTCGGTGCATGAGAACCACGGGCCCACAGCTTTTAGCCGTTTATCTGAAAGAGAGCAACAAAGAGAGGACAGTGCAATATCTCCACTGTGTGTGGCTGTTCATGCATTTATCTCTAGGAGGAACTATTATGAGTTGAAACAAAAATTGTTTTCTCTTGAACTGAACAGCTAGGGCAAGATATGTGTTGCCAATTGAAAAGGGTTTGGTCTATACTACTTAGTTAAAGAACCTTGATGGTTCCACCAATCGGATGAAACGATAAGTTCAATCTCTTCTCTTCTTTTTTCATATTATCTCACCTGTATCTCTCTCTTCTTCTCTTTCCAAAATCTGTTCTCTCTTAACAACAAGATTTGATCTCTTCTTTTCTCTTATCATCTTGTCTCACATGTTCTTTACAGAGTCTCTTTTGTCTTTTCTTTCTCCCAGTTTCTCTTGCTTCTCTCATCATGCTTAGTCAAACCAAGCAATCTCTTTATAAATCAGATGTTATGTTTGCAAGCAAAGAAATTAAAATGATTCGTGAAGATAAGCTGTTCTGGAACCTCTCTTTCTCCTTGCCCACTTAAAAAGGGCAACTAGTAGAGAGATTATTGTTTTGAGATTTTTTTATCTTTTTCAAGCTCTGAGAGAAAAAGTTCTTCCTCTGGTTAGATTTTCAATTTGGAGAAGATCTTTTACATCTAGGGCTTCACCAAGAATTTGGGAAGGAAAAAAAAATGAATGATTCTTAGAGATGGTTTAGAAATTAGAGATCTTGGGGAATAACTGTCTTCACCATGGTTACTGTCTTTCAAGGAATCTTTAATAGATTTCAAACAAGGAATAATATCATTTTACACGAAATTCAAATTGACTATTGGATGTTGGAGACAAAAGACTGCAACAAGCTAAAAATAACTATGAACCTCCGGTGGGGAGCAAGTGTGCTTCGTCAGACTATAATGCAATTCCCATTAACATAAAAGTAGTATGGTAAAATTTAAATTTGCAAGGCACAATTATCACACATCAAAAAGGTACACACTAAAAATATTAATGCACAATCTACAGATAGCAAAGAATGAATCAGGACTGAGGGACCCTGCTTAACATGATATAATCAATAATTAACACTTTGTTCAAAATTCAACAGATGGGACATGCAGCTGTAGATACAAAGCCAACAATTTCTAATACACCATACAGTCAATGAAGTTGAAGCAGATCTTTAAGTATCAAGATGACTATGATGATGATCCCGCATCCGACTTTTCAGTTTCATGGCGCAAGCTGTTTTCTCTGTTGTAAGCAGCCTTTGCACCCTGGGAAGTAATGAATAAATTGATATCTTCATTAGATATGATCTAAGCATATAAATGATGAAAGAATTACTTACTTAACTCCACATTACACCTATCAATATGTGCAAAATTCGGGACAATAATGCAGAAACTAGATACAAGATAGTTTTAAGTATCAGCATCGATCATATGTACAGACATATCTAATGGAAAATCAAATTTACTTGGAAGATCGTTCCTAGCTTCTTCAGTCCTTTGGCCCGTAACCTCAAAACATCCTTGGATACACTGGGGTCTTTAACAAGTACCTGACAAAGAAAAATCAAAGAATAACAAACCCAAATCTATCACTAGATGTCAACTTTATTAAATACTCAAAATTTTGTGACCAAACATTGAATCCTGTGTATTCGTGGTGTTTAGACGAGTTTAGCATGTGACTAGAGATATGTGATTCAGATCTGCAGATGTCAATAGGAGAATATATCCCAGTAGTGAAATCATATTAAAGTTCAATAACCGAAAATAAAATTCATTAAGATTTTTCTGGTGTCTGTGCCAAACTAATAAGCCTAATATGTACAGCCAAAACAATGGATTTTTAAGGTAGCTTCCAAGGAGGCCATAAGAGAAGCAAACCAACCAATGTGACTATCTTTTAGAGGGTACGGGGAAGCCCCATACATAGTGATTGGTCGGTGTTACTTTACATAATCTCTAGCATAGATATTGTCACGGGATCGGAAGACAACACAATTACCATTCAAATGATAGTTTGGTTAAGTCAAGTTAGCTGGTAGAATGAAATCAAATCAAAGCTGCCCCACGCGTAAAGACTTTTATGCTAAAGAAGAGAAATATTCAAACTCACTGCTTGGCAAACACGTGATAAAGTTGACTCGATGTCAAGCACATTGATATGCCAAAGGGATTGAAGCATAGCAGCCTTTTTAGCTTCCATGACTTTTCCAATGTGCTCTTCCTTATTCTCTCTGTCATTTAACTTCTTTAGTTCATCCTGTATTTGTATTATAGATAAAGCACCTACAAATTCAAAAGTAAATAAGATTGCTTTGG
This sequence comes from Bretschneidera sinensis, assembly GCA_023935145.1. Taxonomy (NCBI): domain Eukaryota; kingdom Viridiplantae; phylum Streptophyta; class Magnoliopsida; order Brassicales; family Akaniaceae; genus Bretschneidera; species Bretschneidera sinensis. The sequence goes on from CM043704.1 coordinate 95,936,810, forward strand.
GTTCATTTGACAGTTCCATGGCACTAGGAAGAGATTCCTTGATAGCAGCAGTTGTTTACCTGAAGCTGCCATTACTTGCGATTTTATTTGGTGTCCCTTATCTCGTACCCACTCTGCTAAGAACGGTACCTTCATACACCGCTTGTCCTTTCCAAGTTCCCTAGAAGCTTTCCTGGTGTAAATATAACCAATGGTATGTAGCATAGCCTCACCGAAACCTGATGGTAGCAGAAAATGAGTTCATACAAATTGCAACACTACAAATTTTTCAAAATAAATATACATACTTTATGAATCAATAGATTCTTCTCGCCTATTTGGCTAATGATTTAAATTAAACTTTATCAATTAAGATAAACTAATTTATACCCCAAAACTAATGTCAAAGAGTATTACTACTAACCCAAAGCAACCTGATTGACCTATAGTTATTTACGCTGATTTGAAAAGATATAATCACTTAACATGATTATAAAGTATTAATCACAGATGTCTAGAATAAATTTGAATGATGTTAGATCGTATAATTAGGAAATTCTTTTAGGCTTCAGTCAGAGATGGCAGGACTAAGTAAGGAACGCTAAGCCGATCACAAAGAGAGAAATTTTGTTAGAAGTGAGCTCAGTTGCTGACATGATTATAAACAGGCAAGCTTCCAGAAACGAGAGGAAAGTACAAAAGAAGAGAAAAATACGAAAAACAAGTAAACAACTCAATTACCAAACAATTTATTTTACTGACAGTAAAAAGTGAAAATTCCCAGATTTCATTATTGGCATTATCATGATCAAAAAGACATTATTGGACCTTGACAATCTGACAACATTTAAAATCATTTGAACTAATTCAAGAAAGAATAAGGAGAAAAAAAAGTAACAAATTTTGGGCCATATCACTTTAAGAACCATGTGGAATGATTCTATATCACTAAGAAATAGAAAGGACATCTTGCTAACCGTAGTAAAGTTTGTCACAAAATTAATGTTTATAACTTTTATTTATACACAATAAAACACAGGATACTAGAGTATGAAAAAGCATTAGAACTAGAGGTAGTATTTTTGGACCCGACACGACACGAAATAAAACGTGTTAGTGTTGAGTATAATCGGGTTCGTATCGACACGATTATGACACAAAAAAATCGTGTCGTGTCACGGGTTGACCCGTCAATGGGTCATGTTGATACAATTATGACCCATGACTTATTTATGACCCATTTAAAAAAATTGTCTATTATATTAAAAAAATTCTTAGTGTGTGAAAATAATTAGATGGATTTTTTATGTGTATTTGGATCATGAATATGTTGGAATTTGGATTATGAATAATTAGATGAATGATTATATAATATAACTTATATTTGCTTATGTAACAAACAGGTCGTGTTTGGTTAATCGTGTAGTGTTGTTGTGTCTAACACGAATAAACGGGTTAAGCGTGTCGTGTCGTGTCGTGTCGTGTTACACGTTTAATAAACAGGTTGTGTTAGTGTTGGGTTTCTTGACACGATTAATAATCGTGTTGTATTTGTGTCGACCCATATAGTATTATACCCAACTTCAACACGATATAAACACGACCCGTCAACTCGAATTGTCACCCCTAATTAAAACAAGAGTTCCACGGAAAAACTGACATTAAAAACAAGCAAGACATGATGTGGTAGACCCATAAATGGCTTCACATTGTCCAGTTGACTTGATAAGAGAAATTAATGAAACAGAAGGAAAATCGTCTCACAAAACTAAAATATCGTTCATTCTAGTCATGCCCATCTATGATACTATATATGCTTGGAACCAAAATTGATTTCAATTTAAATATCAAATTATGTTCTGTGGAAGAGTTTGGAAAAGCTACTGATTTAGAATTTCTTTGTCCCTGGATGAGTTTGGAAAAGCTAAACTGATGTGGAGTTCTTTGTCAAGTAGAATATTCCTTTTAGGGGACGTAAGTAGAAGCTTACCAGCTGCTGAGAGCTGCCTTGCCTCCAAATTCACCCACTTTAAAAATTCACCTGATTGACCTTCAACAAATGGTTCAAGGTGATTTTTCAATATTGTGATGAGCTTTTCTTCTCTCTCTTTCTGCATTGCCTGGACATCATAATAAGCTCAAGAAGAAAAGTATATCAGCTAAAGTGTATCAAAAAAGGCAAACATGTTGAAAACACTGGAGTAAAGAAATCACCTTCAACTTCTCTTGAACTTTTTGCTTGCGGATTTCGGAATCCTGCGGGTCTAATTCAGCGTCAATTGCTGCGATAGAAGCCAGAGCAAGTTGCCCAACATAATCTTCGAAGGACTCACTACCAAAAACCATCCCAAACACTGCTGCAGGATCCACCATGGAGTCCCTAATTCGTTTCCCCAATGATAAAAACAATCGTTAAAGTAATTCTCCATAGCCTAGTTGAAGATCCATAATTCGTTGAGTAGCTTTCTTACAACTTTCAAAAAAAAATTGAAGTTTCCATCAGGAAATGGTTATTGGACAAGTTTCATGACATTATAACCAAAGGGAAATATTAGAACGCACAAAGCTTTCAATGCAAATATATACTTCTTATAGTAAGAAAACACCTAAAGGATTTTTAGCAGCTGACAGAAGAAAGCAGAAATTTCCAGTACCAATGAACAATTCAAATGATGCTCATAGTATGTGAACTTACTCAGATACTCCTTCCTTTCCATTCTTGTCATATGCTTCACGCTTCTCAGGATCACTCAAAACCTGGTAAGCCTCACCAAGTACCTTTACACATATCACATAATTAAGAAGGAAAGTGAGCACCAAAAGGAAACAACAGACATAAACAAAGGAGCTTCCAATACTTCTTTTATATGGCTCTTGAGAACTCACGAAAAGGAAAGGATTCACAATTATGACAAAAAGCTGGTAGCCCAATACTAAAAGGTTAACGTAAATTAAACCAGCGATGAACTATCACGACAGATCTTTTAGACGTGGATACTTTCCAAAAATGCAAAGCTTCATAGAAGTATTTAACTTATCTTTCAGGATCTCCGCCAAGAAGCAGAACTAAACTTTGATTGATGTGAACGACAACTCATCAGTATCAACTCTAATAAAAAAAATTAATTTTTCAATAGAGAATCATATTTATTCACTGACCTGGAAATTTTGTGCAGCTTTTGGATCCCCGGCATTTTTATCTGGGTGAACTTTCCTTGCCTGCAAAAGAAACCGCAAAACTATCGTGTAAATGAAAGGTATCAGCAGCAGTTCCAAAAATTTTCTTGTTTGTGGTAAGTAACTTCTGCTATGGGCCAAACTAAAATTTTCTACAGAGAAAAAGGTAATTATAAAGGTAGATATTCAAGCAAAAAAGCTTAAAGCACGAAGTAAAATTTGCATACAATTCACTACCACAGTGCTAAAATAATAGAGATTTCAGTTGCAAGTGAAATAAGACGCCATGAAGAATCCTAAAGTTGATAAATTTATGACACTGTTCTCAAAAAATTAATTCGTTACCCAGTTGACAAAGATTAAACTCCAATAATAAGCATTGCTTTGTTTTTAAATTCAGAGAAACAGAAGCACATTTCAAAAGACCCCAAAAAAGGAAAAAGTGCAAGATATTCAATAGAAGCCTTACTTTGAGATGATAAGCCTTCTTGATCTCAGCTGGTGATGCATCCACATTTACACCCAAAATATCATAGTATTCAGTCTCCTTCACCATTGGTTTTTTTAGCTCAACTCCTTAGACACAAAAACCCAATCAATTAGCCTCAAAACTAAATAACCAAAAAAGAACTAGCTTAAAAACTATCAAACACATGACACTATACATAGAAAATCAACAGCAAAAAAGCAATTGAATTAGTGATAGCTTCCTAATCGTAGAACAAGAACTATAAAGAGTATCCAATAAAAAACCAAAAAGTAGGATAAATATATCTCGAAAATTGACAGGCAATGGATATTTTGACCAAAACAATGAACTTGCATGGTATAATAAATCTAGATCTTGTCCAAACTAGCAAATTCTAAACAAATGATAGGAGTTAAATATAAATTGGCATGTTCTATGAAACAAAAAAAAAAAAATCTAAGGAAAATTCATCAAAATTATCAATTTGGAAAACAAAATATAGAATCTTGAAAGTACATGTGATTATGAGACATAAGCCAAACCAAAAAAAAAATTATGAGATGAAAAATGCAGATTAGAGAGAAAGAGACTCACTGGTTGTAGAGGAGCGATGATCGAAGAAACCCAAAATCAGCGATCAAGTTTTGTTCATAGCAAAATGTACTAATTTTTATATTTAATAAATAACTAAAAAAAAAAAAACTAATCAGAGAAGCAGAACGTAACGTGTAATCACATGTTCAATAAGCAACAGGGCCACGATTTCGTGTTTGGCTTATGTCTCGTAAGCAAGGAAACACGATCCGACAAACGATTATGGATTTACAAATGATTATGAAAACGTGTCGTTTCTCGCGGCTAGCGCGAGAGGAAGCACGTGTCGATAATTTTACCGACAAGGCAACACGGCCATTAATGGCGCGGGAGGAAAGCTTCATTTACAAATTACCATTTTGTCACACTCGTTATGGCAGAGCGGACGGAATAAGAAAAAGCCACATGCAGTTTATGACACGTGCACTTTAGAACTATGTGCCGTTTATGGGAAAAAGTACAAATTAATCTTTCATGTTTTTTTATGGAAAGATGACATTGTATTAATTTGTACAGTAATAGACATAAATTAAAATCTCAAAAATAAATTAAAATATTTATAAAATCTCAAAGATCATAATATATTTAAATTCGTTTTAAATAGATTAAGCAGTAAAACTGTTGAAGAGTCAAGCGATACTAAAGCAATGCTGCCTGCACTGATGGTGAAAAGCATTGTATTAGAAGACGGTGGTGGGGTGTGTTCGGGTGAGTGTCGGGATGATTCGGACCAAAAACACTCTGAAATATTTTAGGTGTTCATTTTTCCTGCACTCGAAGAGTAATTTTTGCCTCGAAATATTTTTAAAAAATTTTAAATTAAAAAAATACAAATTAAACGTTTAAGCTCATGATCTAAAGACATAAATCTTAATCACTGAATTAGTATTCTTGTTGTGATATCATTACACTTCATAAATATATATTACATATTATTTAGTTTAGTAATAATTACAAATTATTTAATTAATCATTTACAAATTACAACATTATAAAAATATAAGTTATATTCCAAATAATTCATATATAAATATATATTAATATTTATAAAATTATACTTATCATGCTATAGAGTGTCCGTAAAGTTTTAAATTTTAATGAAAATTAATTAATTAAAATTTAAATTATTTTTATTTTTATTATTTTAATTAATTAATTATTATTATTATTTTTTTTTTAAAAAAAATTTTAAAAATATCCCAACGTATTTAAATATATATATATTTCAACACTTTCACGTATAAAAATACAAGTGAAAAGTAGAAAAAATGATGACCATAAAAAGGAAACAGGAGTACAAATGTTATGAATTCTATCATTTGGATAAAGCTGGTCGAGCGACACAGCGAATAGTGGACAAATAGTTAGCTGGGCTTTCCAATTGTCTGAAAAGAAATGAGTCCATTAGACCCAGCTAAATTTACAAACTCAATGTACAACAACCCATACAGTAGCTTATAAAAGCCCACACTTGAAAGGAAAAAAGATCAATGAGAATTAAATAGATCAAGATTTCAACCTTAGATCAAAATATGTTCGACAAGATTATATTTATTATTAGTAAGAGAGATAAGTTAAAAAAAAAATGAGAAAATGAAAAATAAGAGGATAAAAAGTGAAAATATTGAAATTTTATTTCATGCATTTAATAAAGAAAGATGAAAAACAAAAATGAAAAATAATTAATGGAAAGAAAGAAAAACAAATTTTATATTTCATTATAAATGAAAACTTGAGGGATTTTTCTCATAGGAAAACTGGAAAATAGTAATAAATTGTTAAATTATAATCTCATTTTTTTAGGCTTAATTATATAAAAAAAAGAAACATTGTGGTTGACTGTATTTTTAAAAAATACTTCGAGGTTTTTTTTTGTGGCAGAAAAATACCTTATAACTGATTTTATTTTCAAAAAATACCCTGAGAATTTTTTTGTGGCAAAAAATACACTATACTATGTTTCTGTTACTAAAAAAATACCTGGTGATTGACTAAAAGAAACATATGACAAAATAATTTTACTAACAGAAACATACCACAGAGTATTTTTTGTTAACAGAAACATACCATAGGGTATTTTTTACCACAAAAACCCTCATGATATTTTTTGAAAATAGAGTCAATGACAATATATTTTTTGCCACAAAAAAAAACATCGAGGTATTTTTTGAAAATGAAGTCAACTATAGAGTATTTTTTGAAAATTATGTCAATCACAGGATATTTTTTACCACAAAAACCTCGGAGTATTTTTTAAAAATAAAGTCAATCACATAATATTTTTATAATGAAACCTTTTTTTTATTTTGTCTCTTTAATTTGTTCAATTTGAAATGATTACTATTTTTAACTTTGGAAAGAAACTCACCATCCTCCATCTCTTGTTAAACAAAAAAAAAAAAAAAACTTTCTTTCCTCCCCCTCTTTTTTTCCTCTCATTTTTACTCTCCCACTAAACATAGCCTAGTGGATGAGTTCCTTTTACAAGCTATTCTAAAAGCTTCATGTATGAAGAGAGAGATTTTACTTAGCCTTGGCCTCACCAAAAGCAAAACAAATAGTAGCAGATGCATACGCATACTCATGCCAAGTTGCAGTAAGTGGACAATTATGTACCTAAAAGTCACTTTTAGTACAACCCTATCTATCATCAGGTAATTGAACTTCTCTTCAAACCCCATTCATCTAGTTGCATGAGTGGAGCTTCCATAGAGAGTTAAAAGTAATACTGTTTTCAGTCAAGTTTAATTTTGAGCAAAAATGAAATCATGTCCTACTTTAATTAGTTCTCCAAATTTTTACTCTTATGCAGCATTTTTAAGTTATGACCAAACAAAATCTTAGATGCCCATACTATTCTTTTATTCCTTCAACATATATAATGTCATTTTTCATGGTACATATAAACCATTAGCAGGCTCACCAAAAAAGAAATAAAGAAAAGTTCAATTATCTGTTTGATTTCATTTTAAAAAATACCATGTGGTTGATTGTATTTCTTTTAATATATTTTAAATATAGAACATTAATATAGTTTGGAAAATATACAACATTAATATATTTTTAATATAAAATGATGCAATATAATTACACCCGACTATGGAGATGTTTTTTTTTATGTATTTTTCCCAGAAATATGAAAATGTGGCAGTATCATCAAAAAAATTTGTTAATGCATACTACCATGACTCACTCAAAAGTGAAACACTATTATTTTTTGCTAAAATAATATATTTAATGATAAAAAAACTCTCATTTAACGGCAAAATCTATGCATTATTATGTATTTTCTTTTTCACCATAAAATATATTGATTTATCATCGAATGCTAATTTTTTTTCCATCGTTAAATGTATTATTTTAGCTGAAAATATAATAGTAAGGTATAGATATCTCACTTTGAGTAAGGCATTATAGAACCTATCAGTTTTATTTCTTATCCCATCGGAATCACTTTATTTTATTTTGTTCTTTGTGAATCCAGTTCATCAATGAACCAGTTTCTTTCAAAATTTCAATTAACTAATCAATTCAAATCTATAGCCAAATTGAATTATTGGATTAGAAAAAAAAAATATATTACCCATCTAAAGTTAAAAAGAGTATTTCAGGGGTTACTAAAATTGAAACTAAACTCCACCAAAAAGTCAAATTCCATCGAGAAGTCCTTTAAATAAACATGAGCAAATTATAATGATTTTTTAGTCTCTTACACTTTCATTCTATCCTTTTTTATCATTATATTGGCAAGCTGGTGAGTGGTGACCTAACGCCATACTTCTACTCTAACCTTTATTTTCCTTCGAGTTTTCTTGGTATGGTGGCTTTCACTTTTTTATTTATTTGCGTTGAGGATATTTATTCAGAATCTAAATCTTTGGTCTAATTAGGTACATGCAAACCTTCCATTCACATGAATAAAATAAAACTCAAAATAAATTTCACCACACCTATGCTAAGTAAAACACCTACCTAGAATATTCTTTGCACTTGAACTGACCCATTTGAGTTGATACTCTATTTTAAATATCCTAAAACCATATATGATATATAAGATTTCATGGCAAAAATATATCAAAACCAAAGTGAGTTGTGTTTTTTTACAATTTATTCAAAAAACATATACATGTAAAAAAAATTATATATAACGGATTGCATACGTTAATTTAAAAAAATATATTTAATTTTTAAAAATGAAAAGTAATACTTTTGCAAAACTCCCTTTAAGAGCATCTTTATAAAAGATGATGGATTGTGTGTTTAGTCAATATTTTCAAATTAAGCATTAATCTCTTACTATTCAAATAAATAAGAAAAATATCTCCCTCTCTCTCTCTCGCTCGCTAATAATGATTCTTAGTTAATATTTAATTACATGTTATTAGCACCAACCATCTGCATTCAACTAATAAGACATCATTCTCAATTAGAGCTTTTTACTTTCTCTTATTTAATTACAATCAATCAATCCCAAAGAAGCAATAAAGTCTTAGATAACGGTGAACGAAGGGATCTGAAAAATCAATGTAACATAAAAAATAAAAAAAAAATTAGATTAGTGAATATATATATAGAGTAGTGGTGTTTTGTTTAAATTTTTTCAAAACTTGAGTCTATCATATTTAAAAATAGTATCAGAATTAATAGTTCGATTGAGTGTGAGAGATCATGCGATTGACTTCAGAATGCTCGCGGTGGTATGGTTAAACAACAGAAAAAGCTCAAGAGACTCGTGAGACGCGAATAATGTGACTTGTGTGGCGAATGAGTGATACTAACATGATGTAGTCTATATGATTTGTAATTAATATCAAGTCTATAAAGTATATTGCTTAAAATTGTGTTTCTATTAGATTAGGATACGAGTTTGAAATGGTATAAATATGATGATGAGAAAAAATAAAAGAAATATTGTGAGAATATCTCCGTGTAAATATATACAAGAGATAGATTTAACCTAGCTTAGGCCCCTCCTAAAGCAAAACAAATGGTAGCAAATGCATATGCATATACTCATGCCAATTTGCAGTAGGTGGACAATTATGTACCTAAAAGTCACTTTTAGTACAACCCTATCTATCATCAGGTAATTGACTTATCTTCAAGCCCCATTCATCTAGTTGCATGAGTGGAGCTCCTATAAATAGTTAAAAGTACTGCTATTTTCAGTCAAGTTTTTTAGCAAAAATGAAAACATGTCCTGCTTTAATTAGTTCTGCAAATTTTTTACCCTTATGCAGCATTTTTAAGTTATGACCAAACGAAATTTTAGATGCGCAGTATTATTCTTTTGTTCCTTCAACATAAGGTCATTTTTCATGGTACATAAAACCAGTAGCAGAAAAATTGCAAAAAAAAAATTAAACAAGAGACAGAAAAATTTATCGTGGTTCCATCAAAATTTGCTTACGTTCACATTGAAAATGATCCGAATTTTATTACGTAAAAGAAAAAATATTACAATACCTTTAGTGTTTCTCTCAAACTCTAACCCACAAATACACCTACGCTCGCAATTATTCTTTTAATTCTAGTGTCAGGCTAACGTTAAGATTATATACAATATTTTTTTCTGACAAACGGGTCACAACTCTCTTAACCTTAGTGTCAAGCAAACACTAAAATTATACATATTACTATAACCCTAACCCGTAAATACATACACCCACGTTCGTAAGCTTGGCAATTAAGTCTTTTTTACTTTGAGTCTACGATAAACAAAATTCAAGGTATTCTATAACAGTCGGTAGAGAAGGGAACATAACAACATGTGGAAATTAATTGGCTTAGTTGAAAGTGATATTTTAATTTATACTCCTTTGTATAATTTTTACATGTGAATACTTTGATAAAAGCTGGTTTTACATTATTGATTAATTCGTTTGAACATAAAAAGAAAATTACAAAAAACCTCTCTATAGTTTGGTCTAAATATTGAGTTTTTTTTTTTGGTATTTTCCCCCAAAATATGGTACTTGAAAGGAAAATGTGGCAGTATCATGAAATTTTTTTGTTGGTCTGTACTATCTCGAGTCACTCAAAAGTGAGATATTCATGCATTATTATTTTTTATACAAAATAATATATTTTATGATAAAAAAACTCACATTTAATAGTAAAATTTAAACATTCAGTTGTATTTTTTTTTCATTACCAAACGTATTGATTTATCATCGAATGTTAATATTTTGTTTCACTATATGTATTATTTTACCTAAAAATATAATAATGAGGTATAAATGCCTTATGTTTGAGTAAGTAATTGTAAAACCTATCGGTTTTTACAGCCAAGTTAATTTCTATAGCCAACTTAAATTCTTGGATTAGAAAAAGATTATGTTACCCATCTAAATTAAAAAACAGTATTTCAGGGATTACTAAAATTAAAACTAAACTCCACCAAAAAAGTCAATATTCGATCGAGAAGTCCTTTAAATAAACATGAACAAATTAGATTGAATTTTTAGTCTCTTACACTCTCATTCTATCCTTTTTAATCATTAAATATTGGCAAGCTTGTGAGTGGTGACCTAACACCATTCTTATAATGTTTTAGCTTCTTATAAATCTTATACTCTAACCTTTAGTTTTCTCGGTACAATGGCTTTCACTTTATTTCTTCTTTCTTCTTTTCCTTTTATAAGGTATTCGGAATTCAGATCTTTGATCTAACTAATCTTTTGAGTTTACGCAAGCCCTCCATCCACATGAATAAAATAAAACTCAAAATAAAGTTTATCAGAGTGATGCTAATCAAGAGTTATTGACACTTGATAGAAAACCGAATCTTAAACCGGTTTGAGTTGATATTGTATTTTAAATATATTAAACTCACATATGATGTAATATTTCATGAAAAAATATATCAAAACTAAAGTGTTGTATATTATGTTTAAAGTTTTATTAAAAAAGACATGCGTCTAAAAAAATACATATAAAACTAATCGTATACATTAAATCTAAAAAGATATTCAATTTTTAAAATCACGAGATAATACTTATACAAAGTTCTATAAAAGAGCATCTTTTGGTGTTGTGTCAACATTTTCAAATTAAGCATTAATCTCATGCTATTCCAAGAGATGAGAAAAATACCCTTCTCTCTCTCTCTCTAATAATGATTTTTAATTAATATTTAATTTCATGTTATTAGCACCCACCATCTGCCATTCAACTAATAAGACATAATCATGCCCTCATGGCATATGGCGCAGTAGTAAGTTTAGCTTTTGAGATGGTGGTGACACCGTAAGGTCTCGGGTTCGAGTCTTACCACTGCGCTGTACATCCTGCGATTTACATCCTCCACAGTATCCTAAGACAAAGATTATAAAGACGGTCGTAATGGTCCGTTATCCAAGAATAAAACATAGAGCTTTTTTCATTTCTCTCCTTATTTAATTATAATCACTCAATCCTAAAGGAGAAATAAAGTGTTAGATCACTGTCTAGCAAACATCATCAAATTAAGTTTGAACTTAAATTAATCCCCTAAACAATAAAATACATAATCTCCCCACACTAAACAAAACCAAGATATAGGACATTTTCTTCTCAATTCATGTGAACCATACAATAAATTGGCTGGCCACATGCTGTCACCGTCACAAAACCAATGCCATTAAAGGGTTCTTTTTCTAACATGCAATCAAATCCAAAAAGAAAAAGGCATGACAGGAGATTTCATCGCCCATGTTTCCCTCTTTAGATGATGGGTCTTTTATAATATATGCAAGTACATAAGCTTTCTTTTTTGCTTTTGCACTAAATAAAGATTGGAAATCAAAACCACCATACCTAATTCACCGACTTTTTTAAAGAACTTTTCCTGTAATTTAGAACCTTTTCTTCTTTTCCTTTGTCTAAGGAAAGTGGCATAACTATGAGGTGAGGTCACTTTAGTGGCATAACATGTTGATATTTCATTGGTTCAGAAAAGTAACATCCATTATCATTATTTTATTTAATCAATAATTTCATCTTATTAGCCAAAAACAATTCATTGGCCGGTGATCAACTACTGAAATTACATGTCAATTTATCAATAATTTCTCAATACTAATTTGGTCTGGTTTCTATAGGATAAAATGAAACAACGTATAATTTTTTTCCTCTGTTTTCATTAGACAGAAAAATAAGAAATTAACTATGAATGGACAAAAAATGAAGAGATTTCTTCCTAAATTGAAAAAAAAAGTTACAAGTGGAAAAATGTCTATTTGATTTTTTTTTTCAGAAATAACAATAGAAAAATATAAGGCCACCCTCATATGAGTCTCGATCGGGTTTACCTAAACTTGTATCCAATCATGTTGTCGTCCCATTTCTAGTTCAAACTGGATCGGGTTTAGTTTATTTTTTAACAATAATTTTTTCTCAAACTGCAAAATGAAAAAAAAAATAAAACATATCTTTATGTCTTAATCAACTTTGCAACAAAGTCTATAAGTGATATGAGATAAATTTAAAGATAAATTGTAGATAAAAAAAAAGTGACGAAGGAAAAATGATAAGAAAATAGTAATATTTTCATTTTTTTGGTAATTAGTAAAGTTGAAAAAAAATAGAGCAAAATTAAGAAGAAAAGGACAAAAAAACCAACATATTTTACCTTTAAATTTCTATTATTTCAATTTGAAAGCGTTGTAATTCGTAATTGAAAGAAAAAACTGAGTACATTTACGTCTTTTTTTTTTTTTTTTACCGATCAAAAGAAAAGTGCTTTTTTTTTTTTGTCCTCCTCTCACTTTTGTCCTATCATTTATAACCTATGGCTTAAATGCACTTTAATTGCTTTTGCGGCCCCCAAAGTTTTAGGAGTCTCTTAATTATAGCAATTTAAGCCTTTAAATATCAAAATAGTAACAGCATGATTATATGTACTTTTTTGGTTCAAAAGAGATCCATTGGGCTAATGAACTACAGAATGGCAGAGTAGTCCTCTGTTATCTCTTATCTCTCTAATCTCTAGTGTGAGTAAAGTTTGATTATTGACCTCTTGTACGATAATAAGTTACTCTACTAATTAAGTCAGTTGACACTCACGCAATATGACTAGTCTATCATTATTTCGCTTAAATTAAAAACAAAATTCAAATGACTGATTAACAAATTAAAATAGTAATCTTAATATTTAAAAACAAACCTTATTCGTTGTCTTTTTTTTTCTCTAATCGTATTTTCCTTTTTCAAATCCTAATAACTGGAAAAAAAAAACTTTAATTAACATATAATAATTGTTGAGAATATTCACATGTGAGTAAAGAGATGGGGAAGACCAATCCCACATAGAAAATAAATTGGATTAGTGAAAGACATATATATGGAATCCATTGGCTTAAATTTTTGGGTTTATATGGTTTTCAACATCATATATTGAGTCTTTTCTTGGTGGACTTCTAAAACTCAAATTCCTCTCAAACTTGGGTCGCCATACCTAATAAATGGTATCAGAGTCGATGGTTTGGCTGAGCGTGAGAGATCATGCGATTGACTTTAGGATACACGCAGTGATATAGTCGAACAACAAGGGGAGCTCAAGGGACTCGTGTGGCACGAATAATGTGATTTCTTTAGCGAGTGGGTGATGCTTGCATGGTCCAATCTGTGTGGTTTGCAATGTGGAGTCTATAAAGCTCGTTGTTGAAAATTGATGCAGAAGAAATTGTTCACATGTGAATGAGAATATGTGTAAGACCAATCTCACATGGAAAAGAAATTGGATTATATAGTGGTGGAACCAAAACCCATTGATATAAACTATTTGATTCATATGGACTTTAATATCATATATTGGGTCTTTGTTTTGCGAATTCCCAAACTTGGGTCATCATCCCTAATAATAATAATAAGTTTTTTTCTTTCTTTTTCTTCTTGTTCTTCTACTCTTCTATCTCTTTCTCCTCCTCTTGTTGCCCGCGTGGCCACAAGCGTCGACCTGCCTCGACAAAGCAGCATCACTATTGTTGCAGCTTCACGCAATAGTAAATGGACTATACCGATAGAGAAGAATGAAGAGATAAGAAAAAGGCGAAGTAGATCAAAGAGAACTAGGAAAAGAAGAATAAGAATAAGAAGAGGGGTGAGAATGAGAAGTGAAATGGTGAAGATTAGTTTTTTTTTTTTTTCTCATTTTAGTTTTTAACTTTTTAAAGTTAATTTTAAGTTTTTAGTTGGGCACGTGCCACTGTTGTTACCAAATTGAACGGTAAGTGGACAAACACATTAAATTTCAATAAATTGATGAAAAATATGTGTGTAAATTGAAAATAATATTCTTAACATTTTAAACATATTTTGAAAAACAATATTTCTCTTTTCAACGTAATATTAGAAAAATTGAAAAAAAAATTGTTTATTACTTTTTTAATATTATATTAAAAAGAAAAGTGTTATTTTCCAAATTGTAAATCAATGTGCAAACCCAAAAGGGGGTGAATTGGATTTTTAAACTTTTAGCAATTAACAAACAAGTTTTAATCAATGAAGCAAGCACAACAATAAATATATTGTGGAATTAAATGAGTAAAAGAATAGAATATGCAAACTCCGTTTATAGTGGTTCAGCAATATCGAAATTTCTTCGACTCTACATCCACTCTCTTCAAGGAACTTTTTTTAAAGTTATCCACTAGAAATAGTCAAACAACTTTATAGATGTTGCTCAAACCTTACAGAGACCTCTTCTAATTAAGGAAATATGCAAGAAAATGTTTAATACCTAAATATCTTTAAGAGTTATACCAACTATTTCTCTACTAGAATTGAAGTTTGTGTAAGTACAAGAGAGATAGCAATTAATGCATTTACAATGTTGAATTTAAGAGAGGAAGTGAGACAATACAAAGAGAAGAATTGTATTGAATGGTGTGATTTACTTACAAAGGGAGCTATCCTATTTATATAAGCTAATAGGAGAAGTAAAGCTATACACAACCAATGTGGGATTATCCTATTTATACAAGCTAATAGGAGAAGCAAAACTATACACAACCAATGTGGGACTAAGCCCATATAATACATTAACATCCCCCCTCAAACTCAAGGTGGTAAGTGGGAGGTGAACTTGAGTTTGGAAACCAGAGAGTGAAAGCGTCCGGGTGGATGAGCCTTAGTGAAAATGTCAGCTGTCTGATCGGCTGAACTGACGGATTGTAGACAAACCGTATTCTGGAGAATGTGATCACGGATGAAGTGGATATCATTCTCGATGTGTTTTGTACGCTTGTGGAAGACATCATTGTGAGCGATCTGAATAGCACTCCTGTTGTCACAGTGTAGGATAGTGGCAGCAGGAGAAGAGATACCCATGTCAGCGAGTAGCCATCGAAGCCAGAGAAGTTCTTGAGTTGCATCAGCCATGGCACGATATTCAGCTTCAGTACTGGAGCGAGCAACCACAGTTTGTTTCTTACTACGCCAGGAAATGAGAGAATTTCCCAAAAAGAAACAGTAACCAGTGGTTGAACGTCTGTCGGTGGGGTCTCCGGCCCAATTGGCATCAGAATAGGCTTGTAAAACGGGGGCAGACTGTGCTGAGAAATGAAGCCCATGAAATAAAGTACCCTTGACGTACCTAAGAATGCGAAGAGCAGCCGAGTAATGGGTGGTCCGAGGAGCAGACAAGAACCGACTGACCTGATGAACGGCATAGGCAATGTCAGGGCGAGTGACAGTAAGATATACAAGACTTCCAACCAGTTGACGATATAGAGTGGCATCCTGAAGAGGTGAACCATTGAGTGGGGTAAGTCTGACATTCGGCTCGAGAGGAGTAGTGGCAGTGGTTGAGTCAGTGATCCCAGCTTTGGAAAGGAGGTCCGAGGCATATTTGGCCTGAGAGAGAAAAAATCCATCAGAATTAGATGAGACTTTGAGGCCAAGAAAATAGGTGAGCACGCCAAGATCTTTCATCTCGAATTGGCCACTGAGAAACTTTTTGAGTTCAGAAATACCATGTGGATCATCTCCAGTAATAACCATATCATCCACGTATAGTAAAAGAAGGATAATACCATTGGCAGTATGGCGGATAAACAGAGCCGAATCATGAGCACTCAGTGTGAACCCAAACTGATGAATGGTAGTGCTGAATTTGGCAAACCAGGCACGTGGAGCTTGTTTTAAACCGTATAAGGCACGACGAAGGCGACAAACTTTGTTTCGAGTGGCATCCAAGCCGGGAGGTGTATGCATATAGACTTCCTCAAGAAGTTCCCCATTCAGAAATGCATTTTTGACATCCATTTGAAATAGAGTCCATCTTCGAATGGCGGCGACAGCAATGAGTGTACGAACAGATGTGAGCCTCGCCACTGGAGCAAATGTCTCTTCATAGTCAATGCCATATTCCTGAGCAAATCCCTTGGCAACAAGTCGGGCTTTATATCGTTCAATAGAGCCATCAGAAAGTGTCTTGATCTTAAACACCCATTTGCACCCAATAGGAGTTCTTCCAGCGGGTAGATCAATAATATCCCATGTATGAGTTTTAGCTAGGGCCTGAAGTTCTTCATCCATTGCTTTCTGCCAAAGAGGATTAGTACTAGCCTCCTTATAGGATTGAGGCTCATGCAGATGAAGTATAGTGGAAAAACAATGATAATCACAATGGTAATCAGCAAGATGAGAAGGGGGTGAGTTACCCTAGTAGATCTGCGGGGGTGATCTGGAGGATGGCTCTCAGAGGGAGTTAGTGCAGACTCATCAGACATAGGAATATCCTCGGGCACAACCGATTGAGTCAGAGAGGTGAGGTCAGCTGATGGTTCTGGAGCTGGAACTGGGTCTGGGTCTGGAGAGGTAGGATCAATTGGTGGTTCTGGAACGGAAAGGGTGATATCAGCTGGTGATTCGGAGGTGGACTCAACAGTACCTGAAACTGGATTCTCAGGAAATAACTTAATAGATGGATCAATAAAGAATCTAGAGTTAGTGATGGTTGATATGTCAAATGACCGTAACGAAGAGAACATTTGATGTTCCTAAAAAATGACATGACGAGAGATACGAAGAGTTTTAGAAATAGGATCCCAGCATCGATACCCCTTATGTTCAATACCATATCCAATGAAACAACACAGATGAGCCCTTGGTTGTAATTTGTTGTGTTCATGTGGTTTGAGAAGAACAAAACAAGCGCAACCAAAGACTCTGAGGTTAGAGTAATCAGGAAGTTTACCGAAAAGGCGCTCGAATGGAGATTGATTTTGGATTGTAGTGGAAGGGACACAATTGATTGTGTATACTGCGATGAATGCAGCATCACCCCAGAAACGTTCAGGACATGATGACGAAATGAGTAGAGCACGAACAGTGTCAAGAATATGTCGATGTTTGTGTTCAGCTCGTCCATTTTGTTGGGAGGTTCCAGGGCACGAGCGGTGGGGGAGCGTGCCATTTTTGTGAAGTAGGTTTAGAAAAGCACGGTCTTTATATTCCATTGCATTATCTGAACGAAAAATTTTGATATTCCGAGAGAATTGAGTTTGAACCATAGAAGAAAAATCAGAATATATTTGAAAGAGTTCAGATCTGCTTTTCATAAGAAACAACCAAGTATAACGAGAATAGTCATCCACAAATATAACAAAATAATGAGCACCACCCATTGATGCATGAGGAGAAGGCCCCCAAACGTCAGAATGTACTAAATCAAAAGGTGCAAGAGAAACGGACTGACTCTCATTAAAAGGTAAAGCTGATTGTTTTGCAAGTTGACAATGAATACAATGAAAAGACTCATGCTGAAGTGAACCTAACTGACCACTAGAAATAAGAGAACGCAGAGGGCTGGATGAAGTATGACCTAACCGAGAGTGCCACAATTCCACAGGTGAGAGTGCTGGGATGGATGCGGCTGATTGATTTGGTGATGGTGAAGATGGGACTTGGAGATGAGTGAGCTCAAAGAGGCGTCCAACTTTACGGCCGGTTCCAAGGAGTTTTCCTGTCTGAGGGTCCTGCACACGACAACCAGTAGAAGAAAAATGCACATCAAGTCCAAGATCACATAGTTGTCCAACAGATATAAGGTTAAGCGTAAGATTAGGAACTAAATATGTGTCAGGGAGAGACAAATGAGAACTATCAACATGTCCAGTATGGCTGACCAGCATATTTGATCCATTGGCAGTGTGAATAGTAGGCGCATGCTCATCACAGGTTTTAGAGGAAAAAATAGAGGCATCAGAAGTCATGTGATTGCAACAAGCAGAATCGAAATACCATCGGGATGTACCTGGTGTAGTTGACATGGCTATATTGTTACCGATTTTATTTAGAGCCTCGGTAAGAACGGTGCAGAAACCACTCTAATCAGGTGGAGAATTGGATGAAGTTGGTGTAGCATCAGTGGTTACAGCAGCAGTATTTTTTGGCTTGGAATATGACCTATTGTATGAGCCTCGAGAGTGATATTGGTTCCCATTTGACTGATTTCCATATGGAAGTTTAGGGCAGTCTACAAGATAGTGACCCGGTTCTCTGCAGACTTTACATAGGCGAAAAGGACATTTGAGCAATTCATGCCATTGTGAATGACAATACTTACAATATAAGGGCTTCTGGTGTGTGCTCTGTCGGTGGGGTAAATCCGATTCAGCCATAGGAGCAAAGAGGAAGGTGAACCTCCAAGAAACCGGTGATGTGGCGGTCAACTGATGATGTGGCAGTCAACCGGTGATGTGGCGGTCAACTGATGACGTGACAGTCAACTGATGATGTGGCGATCAACGAGTATCGTGGTGCTGACGTGTTGTTGATGTGGTGCTACCGTGGCAGCAGCGTGTCTGAAACAGGAGCGGCAGCGGAGATGATGTCAACGGGTGACGTGGCACTGATGTGGCGGCGGAGATGGTGTCAACGGGTGACGTGGCAGTGAGGTGGCGCTGATGTGGCTTTTAGGGCTGACGTGGCAGCAGCGTTTCTGAAACAGAAGCGGCAGCGGAGATGATGTCGATGGAGAATGAGACTCCGACTATAGTGATGACCCGACAGGTATGAAAAGGATATACTAGAAGTTTTTCTGATGTAAAGGATCCACTAATAGTGGCAATCATAGAGCATACTCAACTCTTAATATACCGAGAATTTCTGATGTGAAGGATCCACTAATAGTGGCAATCACAGAGCATACTCAACTCTTAAAATACCGAGAACCATTATGGCTCTGATACCATGTTGAATTTAAGAGAGGAAGTGAGACAATACAAAGAGAAGAATTGTATTGAATGGTGTGATTTACTTACAAAGGGAACTATCCTATTTATATAAGCTAATAGGAGAAGTAAAGCTATACACAACCAATGTGGGATTATCCTATTTATACAAGCTAATAGGAAAAGCAAAGCTATACACAACCAATGTGGGACTAAGCCCATATAATGCATTAACATACAATATGAAAATTATCTCTATTTCAAGATTATAGCTTTAGAGATGGCTCAAGAAGATTTTTGAAAGCTTTGATTAACAATAATTGAGATCAAGAATAAATTCAATATTCAAATAGAGTTAGGTTTGCTAATTTATAATAGGTTTATATAGCTTCAAACCAATATGGTTGTTACTCATAAAACTAAGCTATTGGTGAGTGGTTTGAAGCATTTAATTCAAAATATAGCTGTTATTTTTTAAAGTTAAACGACTGGATGTTTGTTCATTTGACTGAATCAAATAACTATGTTTTAGGTTTTTAACCATTTAGTTAACTGAATAGATCGTTCAGTCGACTAGGTCAAATAATTGAATTCTTTGTCCCTCATTCAATCGACTAAATTGAATCTTTTAGTCGACTGAATCATTCATTCAGTCTACTGGATGATTTGAAACATTGTTTTTCTGTTTCCATTTAGTTTTATAAAAACAAACCCAGTTAAATACATTTTTGTTAAAACATTTTGTGATCAACTTGAACCATTAATAAAACTATAGACTTGAGAGAAAATTTACAAATATATTGACTACCTTAAATCTTTTAATCTTGTTCCAGAGTTGAGTACTTAGAATTTCAAGTACCGGTTGTCTTTGTTAAAACATCTTTGCAATTCTTAAACACTTAAATAAAATAGTTAATATATTGTTTTTTTATCATTAAAATCAAGTTAGAAGTCAACACAAATCATGTTAAAAACATAGATGAAAAATGGTTTTCATTTTCTACTAAACGCACCTTAAATTTTTCATTTTTCACTCACTTTTTTTTTACTTATGTTACTAAGAAAATAATTTGTAATGGTATATATATATATATATATATATATATATATATATATATATATATGTATGTGTATTTCGGACTCCCTATTTAAACCTTACATGTTCTAACCAATAAAATATATGAAAAAGCTTCATAATAAGTAGGTTAGGTATTGGAGAATAAATATAAATAATTGTCTGAATTATTGATTTTTGACGTAGCTGCCCACTTTTGTAGAAAATCATTATTTTCGCAACAAATGATGTCAACAAGAAAACAACAGTTACAATGCGAACCATCACCGCATTCGATCTAGAAACTTTTTTCAGTAAAAAAAAAGAGAAAAAAAATCATTATTTACATGAGAGGTGAATGTATCTATTTTAAAGGGGGGAAAAATGCACTCTTTAGTATGAAATTATTGAAATTGTTATGGCGTTTCATTTGGAAATTTCAATTTAAAGTTTACGTATTTATATATAAAATTAATTTAAAAAGTTTAAATTTATCAATCTTATAAAATTGTGAGTTCAAAATATCATTTTTATAAAATATATTTTAAATTTGTAATTTTTGAATATTTAATTAATTCATTGATATGAATAATAGTGTAAAAACTCTAACCTCTCAATAATAGAAGTTAATTATTGAAATGATGCTTTCACATTGTTTAATTGAGTGTAACCTATATTTTTTTTATTAAAGTCTATTTTACTTTAAAATTATTATTTTAAAATAAATGATTTATAATTTTTTATCATAAATCATTTTATAAGTGAATAATTTTTCATATATAAAATGAATTAAAGTGGTGATCGCGCGAGTCTGATTCGTAAGAGTTATAATAAAATCAAAAAAATTTATTAATAATTATTTAAAATAATTATTTAATTATTTATAATTATTAATAAAAAAATTAATTTTTTAATAATTCTTGTGAAACTATGTCCGCCTGTATTAGCCCAGAGAACTACATATACAACCTGATTCAAAGGATATGTCATTTCAAACGGGCGTGCTACTTTTGCTTGTTGTGCTGTGATTGTTGACCGCTACCTTACATGGTACTCTTGAAAATTAATAATTATAAGTGAAAAAAATGGTTACGGAACCATGATTATTACTTTATATAATGACTAATATAACACATGAACAACCTTTGTCCCGTTGTGATAATGTTTTTATATTATAATGTGGAAGAAAAATGTGGCATTAAAGGACAAATTATTTTCTGGGGCCTTTAAACTTTGAAAACAATCTTTAATTATTTTGTTTTGTTTGTTTTCATTTTTGAGATTTATAAGTGTAAAAATTATTGGAGCCTTAAGAGAATCAGAGCCTCTATTTCTCAAAAAAAAAAAAAAAAAAAAAAAAGTTGGAGCCCATTTGCCATTGTTCCCTTGGCTTTATTTTCCACAAAAGAAAAAAAAAGTGTTCAGTTTTTTTTTTATTTAAAAAAAGTGTTCAGTTCAATTTCCTGATTTACACTTGTTGGGTGCTTTTCTTTTTGTCTGCTTATATGTATTAGGATACAAAGTAGCATTATTGTCACAAGAAATAGAAAGCACTAATTATCATGTCTTCTCTACAAATTGAAACAAAAACATCATTCTGCTTTCCCACCAACTTTTGTTGCATATTTCATCCTTTTGGCTTCTCAAGTTTGGTATGGTTGGTTTAGTTTTTAAAACTTTTTTTCTTCCTAAAAAATAAAAACACAACAAAATACTTTTATTTTTTCTCCTCATAAAGATGGTTTTTGTTTTTAAGAATCAGAAATTAGACAAAACACAGTTAAAAAATGGTTTCTGAAAATAATCAAAAACCAAAATAAAGTTTTTAAGAAAATGAATTTGCGTCGAATAAAATGATTTCACATCTGTTTTGTCAAACACAAAGTAATATTTATTTTTATTACCGTTTTACCAAATATTGTTTCAAAAATTATTTTGACAACTGTCACTAGATCACAGTTGTTTTATTAAACACTGTAAACAATTTTTATTAGTACAATTATTTTAATAAAAGATATTTCAATTTTTTTTTGTCTGCTTTGACAGCCAAAACTAAAACCGTAGATTCATCTATAAATTGGAATCAAGTCATTTCTCATGAAATTAACACGTTGTAGCTAACTTATCAATCAATTCTGAATTATTTACTATGCTCTTTTTTTCTTGAGAAATTATTCAAAAAACACATATATAAAAGGGAAAAAAATAAAATTATTTATAAAATTGATTACACACATCAGCTCTAAAAAAATATTAAACTTTAAAAACCGTAAATGATACTTATATATAACTCTCAGACATATCTTTTTGTATGATCATTGAGAAGTTTTTATTGTTATTTTTAAAATATAAAAAAAAACATATATAAAAAAAAGAAAAAAAAGGATATATAAGATCGACTAAACGCTGCCTGTATTAACTTTTCTTAAATGTTACACAAATAAAAAAGAAGCATAAGCTAACATATTTATATTTTTTTTGATAATAGAGCAGGCAGATCTTGCAAGATTAATAAAAAAATTATATGACTTAATTTTTAGAGCCACCATGTTCAAAAAAGTAGTTGAACTGAAAACATTGTTCCCTGCACGTGGGACTTGCTCGACGACCATATGAGCACTTCCACAATTAACCTTAAGCCCACGCCATCATTAATTCTCTTTTTATTTACTTTTGTTGTTTAATGGTTCTCATTTTTTCTTTTCTTTATTTTTCTAAAACAAATTTAATATTTCAATTAAATGTTTTCGAGAATTCTATCCCCTTTATATTTAGAATTGATGTATTTCAAACATTTGTTAAAATTATCAAATATTAACATTGCCAATAATTTTCATTAAATAAAACTTTATTAGTAATATTAAGAACTTTATTAATAAAATTAATATTATACAAGTGTTTTCACCCGTGTCAAACACGAGTATTATTTCATATCAAATCTTTATCGAACAAAATTCATCCACTTAACTATTACAAAAAAAATTATGTTGATATATTTTTTTCTTTTCACTTGATCGATACGAAAAAAAAAATGGTTGGGTCTAAGTTCATATGTTATACTCAGTTGACTGCCTTTGTTCTCAATCTTGATTAGGTGAAGACATATGAAACATGCACAGCCTAGACATGTTTGATTGTTCCTAGCTTAAGAAATCAACCCAGAATGACAAAACTCACAAGGAAAAGATGCGTATTACTTGCCTAATCCTTTCATATTTTTGGCTACTTTACCATTCAATTAAAATACGCATGCGAACAATTGCACGTGAAACTTTGTTTAGCTTACACCAACAATTAGGATGCATCAATCGCATCATGTTAGCAGCAATCATTGTAAAACTATTAGTACTAAATTACCCCGTAGATCAATATATTCCACAACTTTTATTGGAGAGCAACTCTATAATTTTAACTCTAGAAAATATATTTGCGCTATTAGAGTGCAAATTGTATCGGAGAAATGTTAACATCAGTTGAAATTGATGCATGCATTTAAAATTTGTGTTTATCTTACACCAATAATTAAGATGCATCAATCGTGTCTTGTAAGCTTTCATTTTGAAATTATTGATAGTAATTTACATTGCAAAATCATTTGTATTTCCACTTGAAGTTTTTTTATGTTCTAGAATAAAAATTGAAGCCATCGGACTTAATCATCAATGATTTTTCATAATTTTAGAATAAAAATTGTTTGCATTTGGAGTGTAACAAGATGATAAAATGAAACGATTTCAATCAAATTTATATTTGATAAAAAAAATAAACATAAAATAACCGCATGCCATTAAATTGTAAAGCATTATTATAAAACTAGAGATCAATAAACATCAATAGGTCTTGCACATATTTATATTTTATAACAGCCACCATTTACAAACCAGAGAATCCAATACCCACAGAACCCTTTATGCAACACATTCCTTATTCCTAATTACCACTCCCTAGTGATAATTCCTAATGCTCCAAATCAAAATAAAATAGAGCCATCTCTCTCTCTGTTTACTCAATTCTTCTCTCTCTCAATCTCAAAATCCAATAAACACATGGAGAAAAATTAGTACTGATCAAACATATCTGCAGAGGCCATAATAGGCTGATTCATGTAGACCATATTCAATGGGTTCATGAAATTATCAGCAGCTGGCTCAGTGATGAAAGAGCTTGAATTATAATCCCCAGTTTCAAAAATACCATTACTTGCATTCATGAAATTGATTATCTCATTCAAAGACTGCAACCTGTGGCTAAGTTCACCAAACTGAGCTCTCAACACTGAGTTCTCAGCCTCAATGTTCAAGTAATGTTGTGTGGTGATGTTGATGCTTGTGATGATCTGATGATTTTCCTTCCTCAATTGAGCCATCTGTGCCATTAGATCATCCAAATGCTTCTGTTTCCTCATCCTTGATCTCCTAGCAGATTCTCTGTTGGATATCATTCTCTTCCTTTTCCTCTGATCCATCAAGGCCTGCAAATCCTCATCAGATCCTGAGTTCTGTATCAAAGTTGACCCTGAAGATGTGCCACTAGAGGAAGCCATGAAAATTGCAGATAATTCTTGCAACTTAGCAGAGAAGAGTAAATTATGAGAGATTTAGGGGTAATATTAGCAGGACCCAAATAGTAATTATAAACTTCAAAATGATGCAGATAATTAATAGTAGTAGTAATAATATTTATTTGTAGATTACTGCCTAGTTAGCAGAGATTAAATTAAACGGTAAAAATCATGAAACGTAATAGAGCCAGTAGAGGAAAACAACTGAGAAGGATTGAACAAGATGGGTCCTGCGCCTGAATGTGGAATTTATCATACACCCAGAAAAGAGGATTTCAATCAGAATTGAAGACATGAATCTCAAACATCAAGAACGAGATATTGAGCATTAAGATTAAACTAAAAAATTAACCAATAATTCCTGTTAGAAGAAAGTAGTGTGAGCTGATGTTTGAGACAGGTTCAAGAACACCAACCCAGCATCACCGATCACCGAAATAGAAAACTTTATAGAGAAATAATAGCGAAACAGCACATGGGTGGTGGGTTTTGGGTTTTCAATGCAAAAATTCCCTAACTTTTACTGCAAAATAAGATGAACCCATGAATCAAGAGAGAAACAAGATCCAGTTAGAGCAAATGGGCGCTTGATTCTGGATTGAAGGAAGGAAAACACGGGCTTTAGAACAGAGAGAACAAGAGGAAGATGGCTTCAGTTCAAAACTACAGAGTCTGAGAAACTCAGAGAGATCAAAATATCTATGCAGAGAATCTAAAAAGATGCTAAAAGAACGGTGAGCAAGAGAAAGAAAAGGAGAAGAGGTAATTCAAGGTTTAGAGAATGGAATTTATAGAACAAAAGTGACCAACAAGTTGATGAAAAAATTAATTTAAAAATACTTAGTAGTAGAAAATTACAAAAAAAATAAAATGGGAAAATAAAATAAGTGAAAGGGAAGGAAAATAAAAAAGAACTCTGGAATCTCCTCTTGAGAAAAAAGTTTGTTGAAAAAGTTGATGGGACATGTGGGGTGGCGGAGGAAGACTCACAACTGTCCAGATCCAGCTGGGAACCAGCATCAGTTTCAGTTTTCACACCATGGTGATTGGTTGGGTAGGGGTTGTTAAAATCAAATCGGTTAGCAATTCTAACCGAACCGAAAATAACAACTTTTTGGCTCGGTTTGGTTTGACCGGTTCGGTTTCCTTTATTGAACATCAAAACCCACCGTTAAACCAAATCTAATTGTATATATATATATATATATATATATATATATATATTAAATATTTAAAAATATTATAATTTTAAGTTGGGCTCAAACATCGTCACCAAGATTATACATTGTTTAACAAAACATGTCTTAACCATCGATTCCAATTTTATATGAATGGGTGAGTCTCCAAACTTTATGGATGATCACCTTTAATTTTCAAAATGTGTAACTTTTGTTTACTATTATGTATGCACTACTCAATATAAAAAACAATAAAAATAAAAACTAACTAACAAATTAAATAAATAACTTATAATCATGGAATCAAATCTAAAACCTTTAAAGTTCTAAACTTTCAACCCTTGATTTTTTAATAATACTAAACCAAGACCGCAATGGTTTATTTTATACTTTTAAATATTATTTTGATTGTCTAAATATGGGAAAATGCTTGGTTGGTTGGGTTTAAAACTTATTATGTTTTAGATCAAATGAAAATTTTATTGATAATTTTGAGAAATTTTACTGATAATTTTGAGTCTCACATCTATTCTGACGTTACCGATAAAATTTTTTAAAATTACTGATAAATTTTCAACGAGTCTAAAACATTGTGCCAACCAAATAGTTCTCCTAAATATATGGTTTACATAGTATATTATAATTTTTTATATGTTAGCCGGTTCGTTTCAAATAATCGGCTAATTAAAATTTGAACACTTGGGTTGGATTTCAATTTGGTTTTTTTATTGTAGCATTAACATTGGTTCGGTTAGTATTTAAGTGTATGGTTTTGTTAACCGAACCATATAATACGTCTCCATACATTCTTATTGGTAAATTGTAAATCCATCAAGTTGATGTTAACAAAGCAAGTTTATACAAAAAGTAGTAAAAGTTAAGGTGGTACCAGTATTCACATGGGCAAAGCAAAAGGAGCTAGTTAGTAGGAATACTATTATTGGCATATTGAAGAAACTCACCCTTTCACCATTTTTCATAAGTGACCTTGCAATTTTTCAACATTGATTTAAGAGAAACTCTAATAATATAATTGTCATTTAAATTAAGTAATTTTTTGGTTGATGAAACAAATGGGAACTCACTAGAGAGAGAGAAAAATATGATGTTGCAATTAATTTTTTTTAATAAGTTAAATTTAATGGAATTTGCCAGATTTTTATTTTATATTTTGAGGTTTTTTCTGATCAAATAAATTTTGTAGTTGTCTCTGTTATTATAAGAAGTTGTCAGGTGTTAAATTGTAAAAATAAATTATATCCAAGTTTACATTTTTAATCTATTAGTGTGTTCTCTAATTATTCAAATTAATTACTCCCAATTCTTTGAAAAATCGTTAACATTCTCTATTGAAAATTGATTTTATTTTTCAACCCTTTTGTAAGATTTGTGTGTAATCTAACATCGGTCCAAGTTTTACAATATATTTGAAAAAAATAATTTGAGATATTTAAAAATAAAAAATAAAAGTAATCATGCGACTGAAATAATAATTGTTTTTAATTTATTAAATTTCGGTGGTTGTTTTTTGTTCATGTTTTATAGATGGTTTTAAAAAGACTTTAGCTACAAATTGGCTTAATTTTTAAAGTAGTTTTAAAAATTTAAAAATAAAAACTAAATTAAACATAAAATAATAAGAAATTTTAAAAAATAAAAAACTGAAAAATAAATTTAAATTTAAATTTGTTAATTTATATCATAAATAAAAACTTTTGAATTATTTTATTAAACAAATTTTAGTTTCCTAATTATTTTATTAAAAATTGTGTCAAAAAGCCTTTTGACAGGCAAAGGGTTCCTTAACATGGTAGTTGTTTTAGGCCGGCCTCTTTGTAAAATGTGAAGGCAACAGCGAGAGTGCACATCCCCAAATGTTGCCTATTTTTCATTAAAAACCTGCACCAGATTGATAAGTCCACTTATGATGATGCCCATTTTCTGACAGGAGTCACTAAGAAAATTGCAAAATCTAGGGATGTAGATGTGCCCATTTAATTAAATACAGTAAAGTATTTTACCCTACTTTCTGTTTGGTAAATCTGAAATATTTGAGTACATTACTTTGAATCTAAGGACTAGGTAATTGGGAGGGCTTTGAATTCTCCAAATCAACCCTAGATTTGAAACAAAGGGTTTAAGATTGGGAGGGTAGTTTTGCATTTCAATATGTAGACCATATGATTCCTTTCCTTCTGTGCTTGAGTGCCCCAGTGGACTGTTGCAGTTGCAGCAACACAGTGATGCAGAATGGGAAAATATCATAGACTAGTGGTGCAAATTAGTTGCATTTCTGTGTTTAAAAATAGTATACTGTGGATCTGCTTGTTGGGCTCTATTTGCCTCTGTGCTTAAGACTGCATCAACTCTAAAACTAACATCCTTGCTGAAAAAATAGGAGAAATGGAAATTTTATTTTGAGTCCGTTCTTGTTATTGACGGAGTACCATAAAATTATCTATAAAATTTTAAGAAATTATCAGTGAAGTTCTTAACAAAAAATGTACAACGAACTCGTTGTATGAATACTCTGTTATTAATATCTTGAAACTACTCTTTACATCACTAGAGGTTAGATTTGGACTAAGTTATTGTTTGATCTAACAATAGTCTTGATTTAATATTGTCAAAATGGTTTTTGAAAGTAATTTTGATAAAATATCTAGAGTTGAAATTTTTTTTTTGTGTTTCATAAAACTAATATGAAAACAGTTCTTCTAAACTAAATGTCAGTTTATTGGAAACTCTTTTCCAACTTTTGCTTTTTAAAAAATTAAAAAAATATATATTTTAAAGATGTTTACTCTACCTTATATTGGAAACAAAAACCATTTAATAAGCTTTTTCAAACTGCATCTAAAACACTGTTGGTGTTGTATACTAATTTCATGTGATCTAACATGAGCCATTATTTCTGTTTGGCTCACTTGTGAAAATACTTGTATAGGGTAGATACTAAATAAAGAAATCACTCTCTCGTTTTCTAAGGAATGTTTACCTTACCTTCTGTTTATACAAGAAACAGAAGCCATTTAAGCTCTCTCAAATGGTATTTAAAATATTTTTTTGTTGGGATGCTAGACAAATCTTACATTGAAAAAAATGTTATTGTAAGTAGTTTTAGTCCCACATCGTCTATATATTAAATAGATATTAGTACTAATTATTATAAATATAGGCATCAATAGATGTAGTCTCTCACCCCTATTCCTTAACCATGCATAGTTGATCAGATGAGAGTGTAGTAACCAAACACCAATATAGGGATCCAAAAGTTGAATGAAATGGGTTATGAGATTAAGAAGAGTTTTTACACAGTTTTGTTTAAAAAATTTATGTATTGTTATATAATGAATTTTTAGGAACCAACGTAGTGGTTTTGGTTTTGGATGTCAGAATTCTCAATACTTTTGATATTGTATAGAAATTTCATGTGATATGATAAAAAACCATTATTTCTGTTTGGCTCACATGTAAAAATGTTTGTATGGTGTAGATACTTATATTAATCAATTAAAATCAATCTTATACGATGATGACATTGATGCTTTTAATATTCCTTGGAACATTTTTTTTTGTTTATGCTTATCGAGATTTTATGGAATCGTAGAAGATTTTGAGAATAAACTCTCTCTTTGAAATTGAACACATTGCTGTCTGATTGTAAGTTTAAAGGATGTGAATTTGTTCTCTTTGTCCTCCTCCTTTATCATTGAGACAACAATGTGTATTTTTTTAATGTGAAATGGGAACCATCAGATCCAGGTTGGATCAAGCTGAAAACAAACGGATCTTTTAAGGGTAACCAAGGTTTTGCAAGTGTGGATGCAATTTTGAGAAATGGTTGAAAGGTTGTGGTAGCCAGTAACTAGTGGCATTGCCAATGCCACTAGTTAAACTTTGGGGTCTTGGATGGTAAAATTTTTTGGTTGCTCAGGTTTAAACTATTGGGTTTAAACCAGTTAGAAACTCCACTGGTAATTTTAGAGAGCTTTATTGATAACGTTAATTTAAGTGTGAGATCCAAAAATTAACATTATCTGTAAAAGTTTTAAGTTTACATGTGAAATTTTCAATTGGTCTAAACTATTAAGTAGACCCGAACCAATTAAGAAATCATTCTTAGCTAGGGTGACTACGTGTCTAGTTGTCCGGCTACGCAAAACTCGGTTTGTGAATGTTCAGTTCAATAAGCTTTCAAGTTGAGTTTTAGTTCACTCTTACACTATTTTATATATATATATATATATATATATATATATATATATTACAAATGTTTTTATTTTAAAACAAATAAATATATACTTTCGTTTAAGTTCGTAATATCAAAAGTTTTATATTTAATTTAAAAGATCGAGTTTGTCTGAGTTTGAGCTCAATCGAGTTCGAAATTGACTTGAACTCAACTAAAACATTTTCTTTTGTGTTGTATGAAAATTTTGTGTGATCTTACATTAACCATTACTTTTATTAGACTCACGTGTGAAAACGCTTATATGACGTAGATACTTAGACAAAAACACCACTTTCTCATTTTCTCATTTCAAACTTCAATGTTTTATATATATATATATATATATATATATTATTTTGTATTGATAATTATTTTGCTTATTAGCTCGTCTTAGATATTGTTATATATTAAAAAAAATATTTTTATTTTAAATGAATAAATATATACTTTCATTTGAGTTCGAAATATCAAAAATTTTATATTTTTTTTAAAGATCGGATTTGTGACTCGAATTCGAATTGAATTGAGCTCAAAATTAATTCGAATTTGATCCAAATCGAATTCAAAAGTGATTCAAGCTTGAACCGAAAAAAATGAATGCAAACCATAATTGGAATTGGAATATGAATTTTTATGCTCTGCTCAAGTTCAACTTGAGCTAGAGTCTCAACTCAACTTGTATTCACCCATGTTAGAGATTGGACTAAAAATGGCAGCCGATTGACCTCAATCGACAAATTTCGTGTGGTCCTTGATTCATGATGCCTACTCTTCAACTCACCTTAGTAGACCAATTCTTGACTATTGCAAGTATGAGGTGGATGTTGCATTCCTTTAATCCCTTCCACACAAGAAAGTTGATCACAATTTCAGGGGAACGAACAACTGGACGGGATGCTCTGACTGTGAAGAGGACCATGTTTGATGAACTTTTTTCTCTTCTTTTTATTTTTTTTATTTTATGTATGATAAACCTCCTTTGAACGTTGTTAACTTTCTTTTTATGCGGGGGGTATGCCATTTCAGATGGAGTTGTAGGAATTATATGTTGGAAAATATATAATTATTTATAAAAAATTAAAAGATAAATTTTAAAATATATATTTGTGAAATTCAAAACAATTTAACACAATATACATAATAAGATATAAAACAAAATAATATAATTAATTAAAACTAAAGAGTAAAAAATAGAATAAGTTATTCTGTGAGTCGTGGAAAATCACTGTCTTAAAGTCATTATAACCTCTTTACGGGTATGAATGGTTAAGACCGACTCCAAGATAAAACTAAGTGCTCATAATTTTGCTTCATTCAATGTGCACGTCCATTGAGAAGTGGGGATGAATCGACCTGATCAAAGTTGCCCTAAAACACAAATATATAGAAACTAATAAAATAACTCTGAAAATATAGAAGACAATAAGAAGATTATGAAAAAATAGTGCTTTAAACTCTTGAAAAGTTTAGTATTTATAAGCAAAATTGAACTTAAGAATTTAATTCAAAATTTAAAATAGAAATAAGTTAAAAATTTGTAACTCTCAATTTATTAAGCTTAATTTATTAAGATTCAATTTATTGAAAATATTCAAAAATTTGTAACTCTCAATTTATTGAGATTAATTATAAATTTATAACTTTTAATTTATTAATTATATTAAAATGTTCAATAATAATTTTAAATTCACGTGAAAATTTTAAAACTTTATAACATTGTACAATTAATTAAATAGGTAAAGTATGTCAATTCAAAGACACGTGAAAAATATCATGTCGTGGGTCAGTTGATGGATTTTATTTCTCTGAGATTGCGAGAAAACATCCTCAAGAATCATTTTTACTTTTTTCTTCTTTTTCTTTTCAGAATAAGATCTTTCTTTACTTGACACACTGAAAACATGTTTTGTTATCTGTTTTCCTTGTCAAAGGCCATAAGTCAAAAAAAGAAAGAAAAAAAGTTAGCAGCCATAATAGTAAACTAAAACCTTTTTCATTATCTTGGTAAATTTTACAATGGGGACTACAAAAAATTTTTTGTCTAGACTTAGACTAAAAAACTCCTGATTGAAAATTCAAAGATAATTTTAAAAACTTATATTGATATCACTAATATAAGCGTGAGATCTAAAAAATAATATTATCGATGAAGTTTTTAAAAAATTTAAAGATATCCAAAATATTAGTTTTAAACTTAATATAATTAGGGTTGGAATCAAGTCGAAACTAATTTAAATATTATTAATTGTTATTAAAGATAGACGGAATATAACAATTTTATTTTGGTTTGATACAAATTTGAAACTAATTTCATTAAATTTTATATTTAGATAAAACTATAAAGCACATGGTTTAGAATTGAAATATAATATGTTTAAAATATAAAATGTTTTTAAAATTTGAACAAGTTTTTGAAGTTGGTTTTAAGAAATATCAAAACAATTTTCTTTTTTAAAAAAAAAAAACTGCAAATGAATTAAAACAGAGTTATTTGAAACTAACAATTTATTTTTTAATAAATGATATCTTGTATAAAGAATGCAATTTTTTTTAACCAATTTTAGAATAAGTTATACCAAATAAAATATTAATAGAGACACAAATTTGAATTTATAACGACTTTAGCTATTGAAAAATATATAATTTTTTATAGAAAATTAGAAGACAAATTCAAATATATATTTGTGGAATTCAAAACAATTTAACACAACATGCATAATAAGGTATAAAACAAAATAATATAATTAATTAAAACTAAAGAGTAGAAAATAGAAGCAGCTAGCCTGTGAGTAGTGGAAAACCACTATCCCAAAGTCGTTATAACCTCCCTACGTGCAGGTACGAATGGCTAAGACAGGCTCAAAGATAAAATCAAGTGCTCACAGTTTTGCATCATACATTGTGCACGTCCAATAGGAAGCGGGGATGAATCAACACGATTAAGATTGCCTAAAAACACAAATATATTAAAATTAATAAAATAACTCTCAAAGCATAGAAGACAATAAGAAGATTATGAAAAAATTGTGTGTTTTAGACTCTTGAAAAGCTTGGTATTTATAGTGTTAAGGAAATAGACCACTCAATTTTTTGTCAAAAATGGAAGTGCCTAACTTAGGCAAATTGTCAACAATGGAGGAAGTAGGCCATCAGCTATTTTTGGTCAACAATGGAGATGCCTAACTTCTTGCCTAATTTTTGCCTAACTTCCACCAACCCATGTTAAGCCTATATAAACCCCATTTGCTCTCATTTTGAAATGCAATCACAAAATCAAGAGAAGTGTATTAGAGAGTGTAAGAGTTACTACTTAGAGAGGAAAATTTGTTCATTCTTTGTAAGTAATATTTTTCCGATTTTGTGAGAGAGTTGTTTCTCCTATTACAATAGAGATTAGACAATTGTTATCTCATTGTAATCAGAGAGAAGGTGTAGTAATCCCTATTTTACAATAGTGAAATCCTCCTACACTTGCCCGTGGTTTTTACCCCAATTTGTTCGGGGTTTTTTCACGTAAAATATTTGTGTCTTGTTTATTTTCATTTTTCTCATTTCGCTTTAGTTGTGTGTTAGCTTCGACCCAGTAATCCTTTTTTTTTCCTAACATATAGGCACAAGTGAGCTTAGGAATTTAACTCTCAATTTATTAAGATTAATTACAAATTGTAATCTTTAATTTATTGAAAATAAACACAAATTTATAACTTTTAATTTACTGAGATTAATCACAAATTTATAATTTTCAATTTATTAACTATATCAAAATAGTCAATAATAACTTTTGAAAAATCAGTATAAATTCATATAAAAAATTTAAAAACTTTCTAAAGTTATACAGTTAATTAAGTAGGTAAATATATGTCTATCAAAGACGTGATAAATATCATGATGTGGGTCAGTTGATGGATTTTATTTCTCTGAGATTGTGATAAAACATCCACGAGAATCATTTAATACTTTTTTTCTTCTTTTTCTTTTTCAGAAAAGATCTTTCTTTACTTGACGCACACTGAAAACATGTTTTGTTATATGTTTTCCTTGTCAAAGGTTAGCAGCCATAAGCCAAAAAAAAAAAAAAAAAAAAAAAAAGTTAGCTGCCATAACAGTAAACTAAAACCTTTTTCACTATCTTGGTAAAATTTTACAACGGGGTCTACAAAAAAATTCTTCGTTAGACTTAAACTAAAAAGTTTCTGCTCGATAATTCAACGGTAATTTTAAAAATTTTATTGACAATATTAGTATAAATATAATATTCAAAAAATGATATTATTAAAGAAGTTTTTTAAAATTTTAAAAAAATCTAAAATATCAGTTTTAAACATGATCTAATTAGGATTGAAATCGAGTCGAGCTCTTTGAGTTCGGTCGAGTAGTCAAAACTTGGTTCGATCAAGCTCGAACCTGAAAATTAAACTCAGAATATCTTAAAGTTCAACTCAAAAAGTTTTCGAATAATTTGATAAGATATTGTCGAGCTCGAACTTAAGTTGAGTTCGAACTCAAATTAATATTTATTAAAATTATAATTGAAATTTGAGTTTGAATTAATAATTCAAAATTCAAATTCAAAATCAAAATCGAATAAACTCATATCACTATAAAATTTACCAATTTCGAATTCAAACTTACTACTTTTAAGTTCAAGCTGAATTCCACCCATAGATCTAACCGATAATTGCCCGCAGAGTACGAAGGCAAAAGCAAATGCATATTACATTAGTCTTTTAGTACAATCATCAATGTCAACAACATAGAAGTGTGTTTTGTTTTCAACTCTGTCAACGTTGCTTTGGTACAATGATGCATCAAATATTGTTATTTGTCTTTATAATCTTGAAAGTGCAACTTGCCTTCATCATGAATTATAAAATCTTTAAAATTATAAAGGACAAACGCGAAGGTACGTACACTTCGGACGGGTCTGGACAAAAACTAGGACTCAAATTTTTTTTATTTTAAAAAAACTAATTAATAAATTATTCAGGCTCAGATCCAATTCTAACCTGAGCCCAGTCTCCTAACTGTTAAACCCCAACCCAGTACAGTGACAGTAACTAACCCTTTTCTTTGAATTACGTATTTTCTTCTTCATCATTCTCTCTAGCCGTCTAGCTTACAGGTGCAGGCGCTCTCTCAGTCACTCTAACGTTTCTCTCTCTCATAGGTTCTCTAGTGTTTCTCTCCCGCTCTTCTTTATTGTTGGGGTGACTGGGTGGTGCAGTAGCATCTATGCATTTGAAGAATGGAAGGTATTTCTCTCTGAGTGTTACTTTCAATATTCGAACAAATATAAAAAAATAAATAAATTTAAATTTATTTTAATCGTGTTTGTGCCGTCGTATTAATATAATTATAATTTGAAATAATCGTGAATTGATCAGATAACTTGAAAATAACATTCAAGTAACTGAGTTAATTATTTACATTCGTTGAATTGATGCCGTTATGACATATTGACATGCTCATGCACATGACTCATTTTTTTTATTCATCATTTGTTTTTTTTTATAAAAAAAATGTATTTTTGAAGCCAGTGTTTGGGCCTGGCCTGCGTGTTTTCCTTCTATTTTGGGAAGCTGGAAAAGGAAATATATTTCGGCCCATGCAACTTTGTAGACACGTCCTTCAAATTTCAATGCCCCCTCACAACCCCCAAACAAAAGGAAAAAAAAGGGGGGGAAAGGAAAACTCCTCTCACTGGTTCTCTCTCTCTCGTAGTTTTCTTTCACTTTCTTAGCAGTTGGCGCTATCTATTTCTGTTTGGCTACTGAGAAAGGGAATGAAAAGTTTATGATTAGGTAAGTTTCTTTTTTTTTTCCTTATTGTGTTTTGATTGTTTCTTATTTTTGGGGTTCTTATACTTATAAAAAATATTTCTGAGCTTAATTTGTGCCCATTTTGTTTTAATTTTTGCACAGTAAAAAAATTTTGTTGGATGATTTTGAAGAATTTCATCAATTGTTATTCTTTGATATGTATGCATTGATGTGTATTGTGTTATTGTATATTAAAATTTTTCTTTTTTTCTTAATTTCCTCCTACCTGATCTTTTGATTGGGATCTTGTCGTGATTTGATAAGAAAGTTCAGTTCCGAAAATTCTTGAACAGTTCAATAAAGTATTATCGAATTCAAATTTGAGTTGAGTTTGAATTCAACTAAATATTTATTTAACATTTTTATTTATTAAAATTATAATTGATGTTCGTGCTCGAATTGACAATCATTGACTCAAATTCAAACTCAAAACAAAATAAATTTAAATTATTATAAAATTTATCGAATTCGAGCTGAAATCAACGTTATTAAATCGGAGCTTCTTTGAATTACATCTTTTCTTCTTCTATCAATCTCTATAGCCGTCAAGCGTACAGGTGCAGGTGCTCTCTCATAGGCCCTCTAGCGTCTCTCCCTCTCTTCTTCATTGTTGGGGTGACTGGGTGGTGCAGTAGCATATATGCATTTGAAGAATCGAAGGTATTTCTAACTCTAGTTACTTTCAATATTTTGTTAAAAATAAATATTTTTTTTTGTTTGAACAATTTATTCATATTGAAAATGGGTTATACACAGTCAGTTAAGGGTTGAACAATTTAAATTTAAAATATTTAAATTTATTTTAATCATGTTTATATCGTAATTGTATCAACATAATTATAATTTAAAATAATCGTGCAGTGAATTGCCCCTACAACTTGAAAATAACATTACAGTGACTTTTACGTTTGTTGAGTTGATGCCATTTTGACATATTGACATGCTCATGCACATAACTCATATTTTCTTTTTCATCATTTGCTTTTGCTTTTTTTTTTTTAAAATGTATTTTTGAAGCTAGTGTTTGGGCCTGGCCTGCGTGTTTTCCTTCTATTTTGGGCAGCAGGAAAAGGAAATATATTTCGGCCCATACAACTTTGTAGACACGTCCTACCCCCAAACAAAAGGAAAAAAAGGGGGGGAAAGGGAAACTGCTCTCACTGGTTCTCTCTCTCATAGTTTTCTTTCATTTTCTTAGCAGTTGGCGCTATCTATTTCTGTTTGGCTACTGAGAAAGGGAATGAAAAGTTTTTGATTAGGTAAGTTTCCTTTTTTTTCCTTATTGTGTTTTGATTGTTTCTTATACAAAAAATTCTGAGCTTAATTTGTGCCCATTTTGTTTTAATTTTGCATGGTAAAAGAATTTTTGTTTTATGATTTTGAAGAATTTCATCAATTGTTATTTTTTGATATGTATATATTGATATGTATTGTCTTATTGCATATTAAAATTTTTCTTTTTTTGTGAATTTCCCCTCTACCTGATCTTTTGATTGGGATCATGTCATGATTTGATATGAAAGAGCTACCGCTTTTGTTTGGTCGGCTTAGTCTAATTTAAATCCCAATTCAAATCAAGTTTTTAGGGTTAAAATTTAAATTTTAAGTTTTGATGATCTAATATTTAAACAACTCTAAAATGATATCAAAATATTTTATTTTTTTAATTGAAATGAAAGTACTTTACTATTTTAGGTACTATAATTGTTTTAAAAAATTTAGAAATATGAATTTTAAAGTTGATTTTTAAATTCCGAAAACAACAGTTCACATGAAATCTAATTTTAAACAAAAATATTACTCCTATTACTATATTATTTCAATATCGAAGAGATTTAAGTTTTTTTAAATCTTTCTCGAACAATGCTGCTTATTATATTTTTTCCCAAAATTTTTTTTTATGTTCATGAATAATGAAAATAAAAAATTAAATCAGTCACTTTATTTTCTTTCATGGAATTAATCAGTTATAAATATGGAGAACCAAATTTAAAGCCGTCAAGCAAATTTATTTTAAAGAAACCCAAAAGTCCTTTCAACCTATTTTAGGCCCGAATAGAAGTATTAGCCCAACATGTCTTAAATATTTTTATAGTGTGGCAAAAGAAATAATGCGATAAATTCGTGCTCTTATGTGCATCGAACCGAGAACCCCCGAGGCCCAAGGAGTGACTCCCTACCCATTTCTCCTACCACTGGACCATCAAAATTTTGTACCTTACCTTTGGCCATGTTTTCTATTTATTGGAACTGATCTCTGGGCACGCTCTCTCAAACCCTAGAACCACACTAGCTGCACAAAGATGACCTAGACAAGGTAATTTCATATAACTCCTTTATTCCTTGTACATGCGTGCGGTTTTCTTTTATTGGCTATAGATCATGATATTGTACGCTGTTTGGATGCTGGGAGAAGAACAGACGAGAATAGGAGAAAGATGGAATGTTGTAGTTTTTGTGTCCTCTGTGGATTCCGGTTCTTATGTGCTCAAAGGATTATTACTTTAAATCAGCGAATCTTCATTTTGAATTCAGTTTAGTTGAGGTTTTTGTTAAATTGGGTCTCAAAATTATGTTAAGTATTAAGATTTAATAGAGTTATTTCAATTCTTCCGTAGTTGTTTATTTGTGTTTGTGTTCGTTTTGCAATGTATTATGTATTGTTGGTGATTTTGATTCTCAAGAAGTTAATATAGATGATTGGCATTGTAATGTTCTTATGGAGACCATGTCTATTTTCTTTTTCTCTCTTTGTGTGCAAATACAATGTTAAATTTAGCTTCTTCCTTTTCTTGTGATATAATTAGTGCAGAGAGATTCAACTATTCAAATTTTGTGACTGCATTTTGTTGTTTTTCTAAATTTTGAGAAACAAATGTTGCCTACAAAGAGAAGTTTGGACGCTGAATTTTTCATGTGTTTAATTATTTGTTAGCATAGAAGATCAATTTAATTTAAGATAAGGTTTTCTGAATCAACCATGGACAGATGAAAGGAAGTTGTTTTCTATAATTCTATCTGCATTCGAAAGCGTGATAATATGGAGGTAGGGAACATGCTTCTAGATTGATTTTAGGCTCTACTTTTTGGAAATGCCAAACAAATTTAAGAATGAAGAGAGCCCGAAAGATATATAACATCTATTTTTTCTTTAATTTTGTTGAAATCATAGGATTGTCTTGTTTGTTTCTCTAAGTGAATTGTGAATAAATTTACTGTGGCAGTCATTATAAGAAATTTGGAAACTTTTGAAGCTGTCCATCGAAGTCAATATTCATGTTTATGCTTTCTTCATTTCCCTAGCTATGATCGTTGAGAAGACATAACAGTGGCCTATTGGAGTTTTTCTTTCTTTTTAAAAATCTTTATAGATTAGCTTCCAGATATTATAGACAGAGAAGGTGCTTCAGACTAATATACCTAGACAATACTGTCACTTAAGCGGAACTCCCATGGAAATGGACGATATGTTTTCGGAACCTGCTGCAGCCAATGGTAAGTAATGCTTTTATGGTACACATGTGCACTCATGAAAGTACATGTGTGTAAACTTGTATTTTCAACTCTGTATTTCTATTAAGGTGCCAGTGATTTGATGTTAAATTGTTTTACAGTTAAGGCTGGTGGAAAGTTTCAACCGAAGGCCAAACAACAACTGAAGAGGGAAGCATCTGTATCGATTGCTTCAACAATCCCTAATGATACAAAGGAAAAGACTGTTGCACAATTGTCTAGCATGGACGAACTGCAAGTTTTTCAGTATGCTGAGATTGCAGATCCAAAAGGTTTGTCTGTAGCTAGATCTAGAACCCTCGGGACTAAAAGAATCCTTGAAAAACAGTGAGGAATTACTTTCAGGAGTTCCGCTGTTGCATGATAACATGAAATCTGACTTTGTGATAAACTATTTAAGACTTGCTGTGACCATAGAGGAT
The DNA here is from genome assembly GCA_023935145.1 of Bretschneidera sinensis. NCBI lineage: Eukaryota > Viridiplantae > Streptophyta > Magnoliopsida > Brassicales > Akaniaceae > Bretschneidera > Bretschneidera sinensis. The sequence goes on from CM043704.1 coordinate 95,976,968, forward strand.
GTGGGTTTTGCAGATGGTCTGCCTTCCGAGGTTGCAGCGTCTGACAGTAAGGGCGACAACCATTCTAGCTTTGGAATGTCGACAACAGAGGTAAAATTTTATATTTCCTTCTTGTTGCATTGGTTTATAATAGCTAGATCTTTCATATCTCCCTTTACCACTGCTATATTGGTTTTAGGCAGAGACTGCAAGGCTTGATTTGGACCCTTTTTCTGATTTACCAGTGTCTGCCACAAGTAGTGGTAAGTTATGCTTTCTGGCTACTGTTGTATTGTCTCTGTCTTCCTTCAAGGGGCTGAATATAATAAATCTGTGTCAGCTAGGGCTGGTGGCAAGTTTCAACCCAGGGCCAAGCCTGTCTCTAGGAAGAGAGCATCTGAAGAACGTTCCTCCCTCCCAAATTCTACCATGGAAAAGCCTGTTACTTCAGCCCCTAGTGCCTCAGATAAGCAGTCTGTTAAATCTATGGGCGATGGACTTAGTTGTGGAGATACGCACTCTAACTTTGGAAAATCAGTGGGGGAGGTAAAATAATCATATATCACTTTCCTTATATTAATGTTTTCTCTTACATGTTGACAATTTTTGGTATTTTCAGAATGCAGATATATTTTCAGGTTTGGAATATCTGGATAATTTTCTTACACAAACTAGTGGTGGGACAGGTGGTTGCAAATATCTACTTTTTCCCTAACGTTAGAAATATCTCATTTGGACTGTCTGCTCTTATGAGCATTTATTATCTGTTATTGGCAATGAGCCCTAGAAGCAAGTCCCATGGGGTTGACATGGATTCCCAACCTCAGAATGAGTTGGTAACATCCTGTGTTGTGAACACTGATATGGAAGGTTTTCTTTCTCTTACAGAGTCACCAGCTCTTCATGCTTGTACTAATAAAGACTTAGAAAAAAGGGTATGTGATGATGCAGAAGCGCCCGCTTTTCCTGATTATTCTGTGGCCCAAGATCAAGTAACATACAGAGACTCTACTGTTTCTGAATATGACCTAGATATTCAGGTAGGAAATGGAAGATTGCGAACAGACGTAAAGATCTTTGCTTCTATAAAACTTCTGCTATTTAATGTTAATAATTTTACTTGAATATATTTAATAATAATGTTGGTTAGTTTCAGGAAGCAGGGGCTTTTGCTGACTTGGAAACTCTAGATATAGTACCCGAGGTGGCCATTGCATCTGGTATGTTCAGAACCAATTGCCTCTATTATATACCTTTTCTTTTTTTGGTGTATTCTGGATTATTGCTTTATTTTAATGTTGTTTATTATGTTTATGTTGATGTAGGGCGGCATAATGGAAAATTCCAACCCAAGTCTAAGCTCAAGCCTAAGGTACATACTGGAGAAGAGAAATCTAGTGCTCACATCCCTCATCCAGATGCAGTTGTGTCTATTATGGATCCACCAAATTCTCAGTTTGTTCCTTCTGAAACTGAATGCATCAATGAAGGCTCAATTCCTGCCTTCCCACCTGATGATGTTCTTGATCACTCATCCATGAGCTTTGGTGGTACTATTCCCCCAGATCCTACTAACTCTGAACTGCCAACAAACAAAGAACTGACTAAGGAAACTTTTAACTCAGTCGCTGCAATTTCTGGGGATGATGTGCATTCAGAAGTTGTTGCTGAAATGCCTGAAAAACAGGTAACAGTTTTAACTAATATTATTCTTCTGCAATTATTGTTTGATGTAGACACAACGTTTTGCTTAGTCATGTTCATCTGGCTTTACAATGTTTCCGTTAATTTATCAAACTTTTTCAGAGTTCTAGGAGTAAAAAGAGAAAAACTTCTACAGTGTCAAATCTTTCCCAGTCCAGAAAATCTTCCTCCACCAGTGAGGAGAATGAAGGTGGCAAATCATCAAGGCATCTGAGGAAGCGGGTAGCTGCTCCTCAACTTGTTGATGAACCTGAGGACTCTGTTGAAAGTCCTAGTAATTCTGCTATAGATGCAGATAAAGCTAATGATGATGAATATACAATTGAAGGAGAAAAAGATGCAGATGCATATGATGATGATGAATATATAGTTGAAGGAAAAACCCGGAAAAAAAGTGCTCCAGGTAAATCAAAGAAACCTGTGACTGAGAAAGAAAAACCAGTTCGAAAACGTAAAAAGGCCAATGAAGCACCACCAGATCAGTCAACCAAAGAAGCTCGGAAAAAGTTCTCTCATTCAACTCGTCGAAAGAGAAGATGCGGTAACTGCAACTTTGTGTTAAAGATTGTGAGATATGATGATTCCTTTTTATTTGTAGTAATACATTACTTTCTTTCTTGCAGTGGATAAAGATCTGCTTGAAACCCCAGAAGATGAAATTATATATTTGCCTCTCAAGGATATTCTTCTGCTTGCTGACTATAATGAGCGGTTAGCGGTAAATGTTGCATGCTTTTTTGGCCTTTGTATATGTCCATATTTTGTTTATGTTTGCTAATTCATATTATATTTGCTTGACTTGCATATGTCCTTTCAATGCAGAAAAAAGAGGCAAAAACATCAAAAATGCCTTCAACCAATCAAAGGTATGACTTTTTATTATTTTAATTTTTCTTGTCCAGGATGTTTATCAGCTTCTATTCTTCAAAGAAAATCTTAAATGCTGCATGCAATTTCTCTATTGAATACATTCAATGTTGGAATTGCAAAAAATTTATTTGTTCAGATCTTTGGCCAATTGGGCATAATAACGTATGAGCTTTTCTCGTTTTTGTTTTTCTTCCAGTTCTTCCCTTGTGTTGTAGTGGGGGTGGGGGGAGTGTTTATGTCAGAATGAGACTCGCTTGCAACACCTCAATTTTCCCATGGATTTAACATGATTTGTTAGGTTTGAATCGTCTGTTGATTACATAGACTTTTTAACACCATTGCCATTTGGCTAGGGGTACTGAGGAAGATCATCTTAAGTATTCAGATTCATCAGTCAGAAGCATCAGTTTTAACATGCCAAAGTATTATTTTGTGGCCATGTTTCCTTAAACATAGAACATATTAGTTTGAATGAGGTTGTAAACTGCAATTATAATTCTCATGGCGACTTTCTTTAGCATACCGAACTGCATTTGTTAAGGGTGATATGCTAAGCATTGCTAGTTTTTACATCTTACTATTATTATTACTGTTTGTTGACTCTATTTTCTACTTTTAGTTTGTTAATTATGTGAGTATATTGGAGTTTGGGATCTCTTTTGGTTGAATATTATGGCTATACGTTCAAATTATGTGAGGAAAGCACTTATCTGCTTTGTAGGATTACTGATTCTGCCCCCCTCTGCTTTAGGGTAGAGGTCTATCAAACAATGAAAGGTGAAGATGTCTTACATAATGAATGTGCTTGTTTTCAATTAAATTGCCTTCTAGGGGTGGGTGAAGCAAGTTTTCAAAATGAAATCACATGACTGAATCAAACAATTGAGTTTGCATGATAATGTTATATAGTGTACTTGTTTGTGATTAGGCCGTTTTGACATCATTCCTGAAGTCATATCCAGTCCATTGATTTTCACTTGTGATATTTTCTATGCAGTACTGAAAATACTTCTCGTGATGAAGATTCTCAAAATGAAGAGGAGACCTTTGCTTCGGAATCTATTGATAATAAAGAAAGTTATAGGGTTCAATCGAGTTCCTTTCTCTTCAATTACCAGTCTTACATGAAGAAAGAACCCAGGTCAAGATGGTCAAAGCAAGACACAGAATTGTTTTATGAGGTAGATTGATTATGTTGCAACTTGCAACCTGCTTATTTCTTTTGAAAACTGTAAGATAACAATCTTTAGTTGTAGGATAAAGTGCGTTTAGTACCTGTTTCAGGGTACTATAACTTTGGTACGGACTTCAATTTACATGTTATTTAAGGAGGTGCCTTCTATGGTTGCCTTATACTGGTACTCATTAACCCAAATGAACTGGAAGAGTTGTGATATTCGTGGTAGCATTTTGATTGCTGCAAAAAAAATTACTTTTATGCGGGCTGTGTTGTTCATATGTCAAATGATGTGAACGTGAAGGCCAAGACTTAAGTTGTAATTTGTGTCATCTGTTTGGTTCCAGTACTTTGTTTACTAAATAAAGCCAGTGGCATATGGAATATGTGAACTAACCATGCTCATTAAGCTTCAGAAGTGTGAGAGAGTTGGAAGTTAGGCTGAACTATTAACTAGAGTCACTAGACATAAAGTTGATTTGTCAATATGTTTTTAATTTTAATTTAAGTGGAAGATTCGATAGTTGAAAACTGTTTGAAAGATTTATTTTACGATTTTGTCACCTGTCTTCCTCAGTTTTATAGTATTTCACCTAATATCTACCCAAATATTTATTTTAGGCTGTTCAACAGTTTGGGAGTGACCTTTCAATGATACAGCAACTTTTTCCTGACAAGTCGCGTCATCAAATCAAATTGAAATATAAAAAGGAAGAGCGTCAACAGCCATTGAGACTTTCTGAAGCTCTGGCAAATCGCTCAAAAGGTTAAGTCCTCTCTTTATCTCTCTTATTTTGTCTGTTAATTTTGTTTAACAATCGGAAACTTCACCGAGCTAAGTAGTGGGTGTTAGGGTGTTATGACATTCGTGCATATAATAGTATAATAATATGAATTTTTCCTGTAGATCATTCTCATTTTGAAAAGGTAATTGAGAGGCTGCAACAAGTTGCTGCTCAGGCTGAAAAAGAACGTAAAGAAGACGAGTCAGTTGGCGTAACAGATGAGGTGGAAGAGTTGACTCCTGAAACTAATAATGTATGTTTCTTTTGTTCTCGTCTTCTCTTATGCTCAGATTAGAATGTGCTACACAGCTGTTTCTGCAAGTGAATGGCTTTTTGCACAGGTCTCTATGTTGGATACTCTAATCTGGAATAATTTCTTTCCTGAATGTGTTGTTTATTAGTAGGATACCAGGAATTCATTTTAGTCTAAATATTACTTAAATACTGTTAGCATTATTAAATGATTTTGCAACACTTTGTGGTTTCTTCTGATCTCATGGCCTTTTCTCTCTCAAAACCTCAATAAAAAGTTTTAGTAACTAGCATATATTTCAAGCTTGAATGATCCAGCCAAGAAACATTCTTGGAGAAGGTGTTGGGGTTGGGGGTTGGAAGAGGTGCCAAAGAATGTCTAATATTTTGACAGTTTTAAGAATGGTAATTTTGTCCTTGTAATTTCATACAAGCTTAGGTCTAAAATTCTTTTGCAAATTTATCAATTTTGATAGAATTTGTCAAAGTTTACTCAATTTTACAAGATTTATGATATGACAGTATTCTATATTTTAGCTCTCGGTTCTCCTTCCACATGCTATCCTTAAACATGATTATCCGATCAGAGAAATTGGATAGCTTAAGTGAATCTTCACAATTACTTGTTTTTTTAACGGTGTGTGGGAATCTGGGTATCTGACTAATTCTCCGGCATGTGCAGTCATCTGGCATCTCATGCGTTGGGCAATTATTGGGATAAATACCTGGTGGTAGCCCCAATATGTTGTTGCAGGATTCAATTCCTGACTAATGCCCCTAAACCTATGGGAAGAGCCACACAGTCAGAACACTTGATTCCATTTCTCTTGTCTGAAAACTTCTGCGCAAAGTTTGCAGTTTTAGGAAACTCAAGAATTCATCGTCATTGTTTGGACCTACCAAAATAGCCTTTAAATTGCCTTTCAATATGCTTTAGACCTTTTCCACTCTTTGAATGGAACTGCGTTGTAAGAAATTAAAATGTGTATACATGCCATCATTCAAGCAAACATCAAACACCAGTTCCTTAGGATACTTAGGGAAGTCTTAAGTGTAAAGACCATGCAAGTATGAAATGATCATGTTACTTATAAAAAAAAAATGTATGAAATGATCATGTCAATGTATCCTTGTGTGCTTCGACTTTGACATGTAATGGGAATGATGTTTTAACTTTTAAAATGTGACAAAATCTTTGTTAAATGCCGTGTTAACTCTTTCCGAATAGCTTTAATGATGTACTATAGTGCTTGCAGGAGGAAACAACGAAGTTGGAGCAGGAAACAGATGCAGCAGTTGAAGGGGAGGAAGCAGATGTTGCATTTGAAGACGAGGAAGCAGAGGTCCATAGTGGTTCGAAGTCTGATGGAAGTGATGATGACAATGATATATGGAGTTCATATAAAAGTGAATTTTAGTAAGCAACAACTAGACATGGAATCCTCTTGTTTTGTATTTCAATCCGGCTTACGAATGGAGTCTAAAATCTTTTTAGCTTCTTTTTTGACAACATATTCAAGAAACGCACACATGGGGAGGGGGAAAAAGATAGTTACAAGGCTGACTGCACATGCCACGGCAGCTGCAAAATATTTTTTATCTGGTTGTCTTGATTGTTCTGTTTGTTATCCAAGCAAAGTTCAGGCGTGAACTTCAATACGTTATTTTTGATACATCTCTTGGGGAGAGGACTGTTAATCACTAATGAGAAATGTAGAAGAAAGTTGCCTTTGGTGGATTAGTACCCATTTGGGGAAATTTTTGGTAGATAATGGTTATTTTATAAGGTTTTACACTGATATTTTACTCCATAAATTATATTAATTGTGATTTGTACGTATGAAAATAAAACATAAAAAATCAAATTTTTATCCCTTTTTTTTCTTGTTTTTTTCTATAGAAACTTTGGATTATTCAGCTAAATTGGAAGATATTTTGATCCAAGACTCGTCTTGGTTTTGCTCTTCTTGTCATGTACTTGCGCATGCTTTGTTAGTTTGTTTTTTGTTTACTTTTCTTCCCCTTTATCCGGCCATCTTTTTCATTAAAAAAAATGTTTGAAGAAACAGAAGCTTGACTTATTAAGTGGGTTGTTGGATTATAAATCGAAATAAGTTAAATCAATTTGGATACCTATCATCAAGCCTGATGCTTAACAAATCATGCTTTGATTAACTAATAAGTTAAGGATTTTTTAGTACTTTAACAAGCAAATTCGGTGTTTATAATTTGCTGGCATCTCTTCTTAAGCTCTTAGCCAGCTGTTGCAAGCAGGCTACGTTAAGAATTATTAATGTCCTTATGTCGATAATGATACGCTTCAATGGGTAAATTTTGTCATTCTTTTTGTTGTTATGCTGTTGATTATCTCGCACAAATCCATATGTTAGATTTTAGAGGATAACATAATTAATTATTAATACTGTATTTCATAACCGTAATAAAAAATATTTATTATGGGTGTTCATTGTTAAAACTAAATGATAATAATTAAATGATTTTAAAAAAAGTTTTGATTTATTGATAAAGGTTAAGATTTTGAAATTACAAGACTTTAAGTTTGATTTATACAATATATAAGCTACTTGTTTTTTTTATATATATATATATATATAGGTTAGTTTTTTCAATTTAAATTAATTGTTGTAATATTATGGGTTAAAGAGAGCCAAATTAATCAGTACATTATTAATGTATAATATCGTTTTAATAAAAATAAAAATAAAAATATTATATAATATTATAATATTATAATTTCAATATGTTTTTACCAAATTTTATAGAAGGTTTGAGCTTTTGTATATGTCAACACGGTTTAGTCAAATTTTTTTTTATCATGATATCCACTTTAGCTTTGTATGGTAGCCAATCATTAAAGTTGACAAAAATTGATATTCAGTCAAAAGTCAAAATAGGATGTTTGCTTGAGGTACAAACTTTTTTTTTTTTTACCGAAATTGATATCAACGAAAATAAAGTAAATCTGATCAATTTTTTTTTAATAATTAATATTTTTATGTGTTGTGATGTTAATTTTATTTAAATTATTATTAAATTTTTTATATTAAATACATATAAATAAATAAATAAATTATTTTTAAAATATAAAAAAAATATTAAAACACAAAACTAATAACCATTCTTCTTTAATTATATCCACATATGATTGCGTGCATATTAAATAATTTACAGTGACACGTAAAATAAGAATATTTCCGTACACAGCCAGTTACAAGCCCAGGCACCTTCCTTTTCATCTACAGCCGGCAGATTCAACATTCCATACATCACCCATTCCGGCCGCCAAGTGTCCATCTCCGAAATATTATACCAGTGGGCCCCACCTCACAGCTCCTCATTATAAAGACCTTCTCCTTCACTTCTCAATCTCTCTCCTTTTTTTTCTCTATCATCGCCGTTTTTGTCGGCGAAATTTCTAATTTTTTTTTATTTACGTATTCATTTTGGAAATTACTAATTGTTATATAAACGGTATAATAATTCTGGTCAGGAGCATTTATACCGTCCGATCTTCCTCGTGATTCGTGTCCAAATAGAATTATTTTCCCCCAAAGAGGTACAATTTCCTTTTATACAAACATTATTTTCAACAAAAATAGGAAAAAAATTGTAGTCATTTCCTGGTTTGTTTAGTCGTGTCTGTGATGAGAATGTGCGTGGACTTTGATAGAGTTCTTGCTGGTGCATTGATGTGCTGATCGATCGACAATTTTGGTTGTTATCGTAGAGAGTCTCCGTTAGTTGCCTCGATTTTCGTGACGAAGCAGAGATGTCGGGACCTCTGGATCGATTCGCTAGGCCTTGTGAGTAGTAGTTCTTCTGTTCTTGATTGATTGCTTGGTTGTGTGATTTTGCGCTTTTTTCTTAATTCTTTTTAGTTTCTATTTGCGCTGATTCTAGGGTTTCATTGTGCTCTCAGTTTGGCTGCTGAGAAAATTTGAGGAAACAGTAAAATTGAGAAGGAAATAAGCATTTGAAATATTGTTTTGTTTCTCTTGTAGTGTTTTATACTGAGAAGAACTGATCTGATTCAAGCCAGATATTTGACAGTAGGTTTAGATTTTTGCACGCTAATTTTGGTTTTTGTTTGGGCATGCTAAATGTTAAACATTTTAGTTTCAAAAGCTTAATTTTATTTCCTTTTTAGCCCTTCATTTTTTAGATATTAAAATAATTTTGTTGAAATTAAGAATGTGTTCATATCATTAGTCGATTGGATTAAGGGGTGATAAGAATGCCCTCTTTGTAATTCAATTTGAAGATATTTTAACGGGTAAGTGCCCTTTCTAGCTTGAGATAGTTGTAATTTGCTTAATTTTAAGAGCTTAGTTTTTAAATCTGGACGTTTCTATTTAATGGATATCATTAGTGTTATTCAAATTTGATACTCATGATGCTGTTTCTTTTTTCCTTTAGATTTATGAAGAATGTCAGTGCCATACTAACTAAGTAGTCAGTTAATTCTGTCTGTTGTTTGATTTTTAATCCTTACGAGGCAAATCAAATTAGGATTTGTTTGAGATTTTAAGCTTGTCTGTAAACTTTAACATATTGTGACCTTATTGTCTCCAATTTTGGGGGAAAAATTAAATATTAGTCTATTGACACTAGCAAGGTTAATTGGAAAATTGTTGTAGGATTTATTTGGTTTGTCCAATATCTGGTGTACCCATTTCTTCTTTATTATATTTTAATTTTACTATGTGGCAGGCTTCGAGGGGTTCTCGGGTAGTGATGAGAGGAGAGAAAGGAAATCTGATTTTGAGAACTCTGAGGATGAAAGGCGGACGAGAATTGGGTCCTTGAAAAAGAAAGCAATAAATGCTTCTACTAAATTCAAGCATTCCCTCAGGAAAAAGAGCAATAGAAGGAAAAGTGATGGCCGGGTCAGCTCTGTTTCTATTGAGGATGTTCGAGATGTTGAAGAGCTACAGGCTGTAGATGCATTTAGACAATCTCTAATTATGGATGAGTTACTACCAGAAAGACACGATGACTATCATATGATGTTGAGGTGCGCTGACCTGTGTTGTTTTATTTCATATATTTGTTTGCTTACACATGCTTTTGCTTCGTTTCTTCCTCTATACACTCTCTAGTGTTGAAATGATTTGCATTAGAATAGATGTAAGCTTTATTGGCTCAACTGCCCCATCAAGTTGACAAACATTCGCTGGATAACAAGATTACATATTTGTTACCTTGTATAAATTTTTGTACCTTTCATGTCTTTTATTTGTATATTTCTGCATTTGTCTGTTTTTTTTTTCTTTTCCATTTAATTGTTTGGTTGATACAGCATTGTATTAACAACCATTTTCACTTCTCTATACCATGATATTGTGTTAGGGTTCTTGTTGGCCAGTCATTTACTCTCTCTCTCTTTTAAGTGAAGTAAGCCAATCATTTACTCGCTTAAGGTTTGAGAACATGTTTTGATAATTTGTTAGGAGCACAGGAGGGATTTAGGTTTATGAGGGGCATGTTACTTAGATTATTGTTATGTCGTCTTCGAGGAGAGATGTGTCTTTTGATGAGGAATGTACCAGTGGTAGATGCAGTAAGCAAGGAGTCATGATACCACCAGTGGTACAATGATACTTGTATTGTGTGACATGAGCTTGTGGAAGTAGTTTTGTAGCAAGAACAAAAATTCTTTTGAGTTACCATTTTCTGTGCTTAGGAGGGAATAAAAAGATTTGTGATTCTGTTCATTGCGCTGTCAATTTTCTTTTATTTTCTAGCAAATCTACATGATGTGCTTTTGCTTGTTGCAATCCTTTCCTGTTTAGTCTTCCTTGAAGCCATCTGCATCATATATGCCAATTTCGTTTTTCTTTTTATTGTGTTTTTCATTATTTTATATACGTGAATATACTTTCATATTGTTCATGATCATACTTCACCAAGGTCGTAATGATTGCTGATCGTTAACAATATCAAGCCTCACATTTCTTCCAGGTTCTTGAAAGCAAGGAAGTTTGATATTGAAAAAGCAAAGCACATGTGGGCTGATATGCTTCAATGGAGGAAGGAATTTGGTACTGACACCATCATGGAGGTAAGAACAGTTTAACAATTTGCCGGAGATTTTGTTTACCTGTGAATTTTTAATTTGTTTACCATGTTCATATTATCAGGATTTTGAGTTCAAAGAGTTGAATGAAGTTTTAAAGTATTATCCTCATGGCAATCATGGTGTGGATAAGGAGGGAAGACCTATCTACATTGAAAGATTGGGAAAAGTTGATCCATACAAACTGATGCAAGTCACAACTATGGATCGGTATATAAGATACCATGTGCACGAGTTTGAGAAAAGCTTTGCAATCAAGTTTCCTGCATGTACCATTGCTGCAAAGAGGCATATTGATTCAAGCACAACAATTTTAGATGTTCATGGAGTGGTATGTTTCCTGTAATTACTTTATGATATTGTTTGTTGCTGAGTGTGTATTTGAGTGCAATTAGAATGTCTGACCAATCTTCATTGTTCATTTTCTCGTGGTTAATTTTTCAGGGCTTTAAAAACTTTACTAAGTCTGCACGGGAGCTTATTATGCGGCTGCAGAAGGTTGATGGTGACAATTACCCTGAGGTATATAACAGCTCTTTATGATTAATATTGTACCGTGCCTACAAACTTTGATATTAGGGAGCTGGAACTATATTGTACTATCAGTCTCTCATTTCTGTCATTTTGATTGATGCAGACTCTCCACCAAATGTTTATCATCAACGCTGGTCCTGGATTTAGGCTGTTGTGGAACACTGTAAAGACTTTTCTAGATCCCAAAACGACTTCCAAGATTCATGTATGTTAAAAAATGCTTTTTATTCTAGAGCTTTAGTAAATTTACCGGATAACTTTATTAGCTGTTGACATTGCCCACCATTTATTTATTTAATTTATTTGTTGATGCATTTTTCCTTTGTTTGGAATGGTTGTAGGTTCTCGGGAACAAGTATCAGAGCAAATTGTTAGAGATTATTGATGCCAGGTATTTAGAATTAGGAAGTGGTATAAATACATTAATTTTCTGTGTCTAAATTTTTCTTCAATTCTTCTTCTAATCATCATGCTTTATACTTGAGATTTTGTAATGCAGTGAGTTACCAGAATTTTTGGGTGGTACCTGTACATGTGCAGATCAGGGGGGTTGCCTGCGGTCTGATAAGGGGCCATGGAAGATCCCAGAAATATTGAAGGTTATTCACTGACCTTGGTATTATTTTATGTGATTGAACTGCTGTTAATGTCATGGGCATTATTTCTTCAGTTATTGCTTATAGGAAATGAAAACAATTGGTTTCATTTACATTGTTGCAGATGGTTCTTAATGGTGAACCACGTCGTGCTAGGCAGGTTGTAAAAGTTTTAAATAGTGAGGGGAAAGTAATTGCTTATGCTAAGCCATCTTATCCAATGGTATGACCCTTATGATTGTTATCAGTTCATATGGCTGTAGTTATTTTAGTTTATAGTTGGGAGTATCACATTTCTCTTTGGGCACTGTGTGAAGCAGCTAAAAGGTAGTGATACATCCACAGCCGAGTCAGGGTCTGAAGCTGAAGATATTGCTTCCCCAAAAGCAATGAAGAGTTATTCACATCTTCGGTTGACTCCTGTTCGTGAAGAAGTAAGCTTTGAACTTTTTAATTTATAATTGTGAAACATTATTGACAGATGCTAAAACTCCCAACTCAGGAAGTCTTTTATATGTTACATCCCATGGATCAGAAGCTGTCATTCTATATCAGGTGGTATTTATTTTGCACAGGTTATACAAATTTTTGGATCTCAAGAGAATTTTGTTGAAATTATGCTTCTTAATTTCAGGGATTAATTATTAAGAGTGTAAATTTTTTTCTCTGCTCTTTTATTTTTGGTTTATAATTCACATATGAAATTCTCTTGCATACATATGAAATATTGGGTGCTATCTAGTATCCAATGTTGTTTGCATTTTGTGGAAGTTGAACTCTATTTTTGCTCTCGTGAATTGTAGGCAAAGGTGGCGAAAGCAAACTATGCTGGCACCTTCTCAGGTTATGATGAATATGTTCCCATGGTTGACAAAGCTGTTGATGCTACTTGGAAGAAAAAACCATCCCTCCAGAGGCCTGCTTCCAGAGGTCAGCAAGCTTATTTTAGTGTTGCTCCTTATGTACTATTGTTGCAAATCTGTCTCTATTCTTTCTTCATGTTTGTTATATTAAACAATGGTGTAGTTATGCATAGAAACCAAACATCCTTCGTGCTCAAAAAATTATAGAGGATCCTGTTGGGGTTTAACATGAGTGCTGTGGTTGGATGCAGAAGTTAGCAGTGCAGTTCATTCTGCCCTGTCCCCTTCTTTTAAAAAAATAAAAAAGATGCAGATTCTTTCCGTCCCAAAGCATACACTGAGTTAATTGAAATGATGTCATCTATGTTTTATGCTTTGTTGTAGTACTTGACATCATTTACCCAAGCAAGTAAAAATCGATTTTCAAATGTAGGGACGCTAAACCTACCTGACACTCCAAAGACTCCAGATGGACTTCGTGCTCGGATTTTGATTGCGCTTATGGCTTTTTTTATGACAATTATGACCCTATTCCGCTCAGTGGCATGCTGTGTAACTAAGAGACTTCCTGACACTTTGCCCAAACATGAGCCAAATATTCCTGAACTTACCCCTGATGCAACACAGAAGGAGGAATTTCGTCCCCCTTCACCAACTCCAGCTTTTATGGAGGCAGATCTCCTCTCTTCTGTACTGAAAAGGCTGAATGAGCTTGAGGAGAAAGTTGATACACTCCAATCAAAGCCATCTGAAATGCCTTACGAGAAAGAGGAATTGTTGAATGCAGCTGTTTGTCGTGTAGATGCCCTAGAAGCAGAGCTGATTGCCACTAAAAAGGTATTTCTTAACATTGAGAATTTATTGTAAAATTAATCTGTTACAGCCAGAGCCGTTTCTCAAAAGGTTGATTGTGAACTACTCTAATAATATGCATGCCCTTTCTCTGTCCTTTTGAGTTTATACATTTGAGGATGCATAGGTGTCTGAATAGAGCAAAGCATGAATTAATTATTTTTTATAAGTAAATTTAAAGTATATTAATAGAGCACCAAGAGGGTGCAACTCAAAGCCAATGGTTATTTACAATAGAGGAAATCCACAAAATATCAACATGATTTACAAAGAAATTCCCTTTAAGCCAAAAATTTAGGATATTGAGCCAATTATCTCTAATAGTTCCAATAGGCTTTTCCACTTCGTCAAAAACTCTCCGGTTCCTTTCTTTCCAAACACATATATTGTCTAAGTGGAATGGTTAATAATTAATTCATCCTAGAAACCCTTCACAACTCTAGGTTGGAGAGTTGGATGTGGGTAGAGAAGATATTTTGAGGTGGGGACTTTGTCCGGAAAAAGGCTTCAAGGTGAAAGATTTTTATAAGATTCTCTTTGATAAACTACCTTTAGATGGTCATCCCAACTTTCCTTGGAAAGCTATTTGGTGTTCTACGCTCCCAAGAATATATATATATATATATATATATTTTTTTTTTGGTGTGTGGGAAGCTTCTCCCAAGAAAATTCTAACTTGATAATTTGCGAAGATGGGGAAAAGTGATTGTTAATAGGTGTTATATTTGCAAAGAGTGCGTCGAGTCCGTATATCTTCTTTGACAATGCATGTGTTGATGATACGCTTTTTCTGAGCAGGCTCTTCATGAAGCTTTGATGAGGCAAGAAGAACTGCTTGCTTACATTGACAGTCAAGAAGAAGCCAGATTCAAGGTGGGTTGATCTTCAGATCCTTCTGTTATGTATACAAAAATTGTAAGTTTTACGATTGATTTATGCTATTAGTGACTGGTATTTTCCTCTCTGCATTACAGAAGAAGAAGTTTTGCTGGTAAGATGTTTGCTGATGGAGAAACTTAGAAAATCACTTGGCTGTGTCAAGGGTATTTCATTTCTAGAAGCGCACACATGTCGACCCATGGCAATCCTTCTGAGGATATCTACTGTTTTCAAGCAATTTGATTTCTGTCAATTGAGAAGCAATACAGCTGCTGTTGGAAGGAAATGTGTAAGGACAAATAATTTCTGAACCTCTGTGTGGTGGTCTCTTTCGTTTCACATCACAACTCTCTTTCAATGTGATGTTTTGATATAAGTGCACTTCTCAATTCAAGGACTCACATATTTGTCTTCTTGATGTCATTTTGTGATCTGTAAAATATTATTTTGAACAATATATAGTTTGTGTCAATTTACAATACAAAGTCAATCAGAGTTTAAAATATTATTTTGAATATATATATATATATATATATATATATATATATTTTGGTATCTATAACACATGGTAATGTCATAGATTTGATAATTGAAGCTTGGGTACCAGGAAATTTACGAACGGCCTTCTCAGTTAACAACACATTCACAAACTTTTTCTTTCGTTAAAACTACCTGAAGGGACGATGAAGGCCTTCATTTTACTTGATGGTGAACCAATACATGTTATTTAAGATATACACAATCCAAGGGAAAAAAAATGTCAGGGCATATGTTACAAGGGCTTAGATTTTGATGTTACACACAAAGCAACCATCAGACTAATAAGAGCGCCATTGCCATCCGTAAGAACCAGCATCTATCACCTCACCAGCAGAATGGGTTCCGGATTTAAAATACAAAGAACTGGTAAACGAAAAACACTTAAAATGATCAGAAAAATGAATGATTCGAACTAACAAAGATCAAAGATTTGGTTTTATTTACCTTCTTCTTCTTCTTCTTTTTCTTCTCAATGTAGGTTACGATCTCCTGTTGTCGGAGAAGGGTTTCCTCAAGTGCCTGCACAAACAAAAGAAAATAAAGCAATATTAATGTATTTTAGACTTGCAGCATCTTCTATCATTTAAATATAGATTGGATCTATTTCCCCTTAAAATCATACTGTGATAGCAGAAGTCAAGAAAACCAGATATAGATAAGAACATACCTTCTTGGTTGCTGATAGCTCTTGCTCAAGGGCAGCGGCCCTGTTTAGTGCAGCATTTAACATCTCCTCTTTCTCAGGTGGCATGGCTGTAGGTTTCGCACTGAGAACATTGTACTTGTCTTCCAATTCTGCCATGCGCTTCATCATGGCCATGTAATCAGTGGTGGAGATGGAGGGTGCTGGCAACTGATGGGCATGGCCTTTAAGCATTGTGTCATTGTAAACGGCACTACCATACAGGGAAGCTTCTGTGAGTTTTCTAGGCATGTTGCGTGATAAGCGAACTATGGTGACAATACCCATAACAAAGGACATCACCCCTCCAAAGAGATTGTTCACATTTCCTTCAGGATTCTTGCAAGCACCTTCTTTCTTGAGGAAACAATCTGTAGGAAGAGAAAGAAACACACACAAAAAAGAAAAAATTAGTATTGTCAGCATATATTTCAACTCGAGAATCCTTTACAAACTTCCATCTCATATTCATGTCATCAGATGAATTTTATGTACCTGCAGAAACATTGAGATTCTGTTTTTGCATTGAGGTAGGCCAAGCAGCATCTACAGACTTGTCAAACATTGGAATGTATCTTTCATGATCATATCCAATGTTGCTCTTTTTGCTCATGAGAACCTGAAATTTAACAGATAAATTACAAGGTGACAACAACGATTTTGACAAGGTGGTCGTAACACGCGATTATCCTTCATGTGCGATTACCCCACCTGAACCTTCAAAGTATTATTCATTACCAACATGAGATAGAAATGAGAACTTACTTCTTCAGGAACAGGAGAGAGTGTTTGATGTTCTACATTCTTTTGATTAGTGTCCGAGTTGAAAGTTTCGCACCTCTTTTAAGTTATAGCGTACCCAGAACCGGAAAAATAGAAAAAGAAATATTAGGGAATTGACAGTAATATCAAGACTGAGAAGCAAGGCTAATGATAAAATTTAAGGGCATCAACATGAAAACTGAGCGATATAGTTGGTTTTATGCAAAGGAGTGCCTACCTTAGTGACAACTTTCTCATCTTCAGAGATTGTCTTCTCCTCAATGCCTGACAGAGATCTCCTTTGGCACTTGCCTTCACCATTTTGAACCATCTGGCTCATCGAAACGAAAAAACTCAATCATCTCTTATTCGGATTAAGCAATGCAGAATAACCCAGAAGATCAAATTTTAAAAACCAATCAATTAGTAGTTAATTGTACCTTTAATATATCTGGATCATTCCATGGACCTTTATCAGAGCGCATACAACCACCTTTGTCAGCACAATTGCAACTACCACCCAAGAAATCTGGCAGCTCACTGGATTAAACCCAGAAAAAAAAAATGTGCCATGAGGTTTAAGCGAGAAGTTTAATTTTACATTTCATCTGGTACTACCCAGATAAACATACAACCAGAAACTGTTATTTAGGAAAGAATAAATTTAGGTAAAATTAATCAAGAATATTCTTACCTAGCATCAATGATTTCAAGCAACTTGCTCTGGTATTTGTTACCCAGAACCTAGTGAATAAAAGACCTACTTAGTTAGTGACATTAGCAGATTGAAATCATAATTAGTTTTAAGGTAAATATATGGCAAAATGCTTACGTGGATTTTCGCGGTGGTTTTGGGATCAAGGAATGATTTCACTGTGTTCCACAAGAGCCTAAATCCAGAACCAGCATTGATGATGAACATACGGTTCAGGGTCTAAAACAAACAGAAAATTCAGTTAACATCATTGTAAGTGAAAAATAATGTTTCATACTAGAGAAGCAAACCAAGAATCGTACTGTATATTAACAGGAATCTTATAGAGATAAAAGTAAATACCTCGGGGTAATTATCACCATCGATCTTTTGAATGTGCTGAAGGAGATCCCTTGCAGCTTTGTTGAAGCTTTTAAGTCCCTGGAACATTGTTGAATTTCAATTAGTATGCACTTCTATTTGGAAGTAAACATGAAAATAACAGAAAATTAAAAATCAATCCTCACATACCACTCCTTGCACATCCAAAATAGTTGTGCTCTGGTCAATGTGCTTTTTGGCTGCAATGGAGCAGGCAGGGAACTTAACATTGAAAGTCTTTTCGAACTCCCTCACGTGGTATTTCACGTAGCGATCAATTGTTGTGACTTGCATCAGCTTGTTAGCATCAACTTGACCTAATCTTTCTATGTAAATAGGTCGTCCATCCTTATCAGTCCCATGATATCCTTGTGGATAGTATTTCATGACTTCGTCGATTTCCTTGAAATCAAAGTCCTTTACATAGAAAACAAAAGGAGAAAATTCAGACAAATACATGGTAGATAGACAAGAGAACTGCGTCATATGGTAATTTATGCAGAAAAGTTCTAGATCACAAAATACTTACTTCCATGATTGTGTCAGCACCAAATTCCTTCCTCCAGTGGAGCATATCAGCCCACATTTGCTTTGATTTCTCAACATCAAATTTCCTGGCCCTTAAAAATCTGTATTCATCATAGAATAAGTTAACAACCCTACTTGTTTTCCATAGTATCCAAACATAAGTTCAAGAATGCATATCAGTGGTGTCTCTAAGACCATTCACATGGAAACATTTCCAAACTAGATTAAAAATATATGAACAAAATCTTCTAAAGCTCTCACTCTCGTATACGTTGAAATGTTTATCCTAATGCATGCACTCGATAACAGAACATTAAATGAGAAAGAAAACTGTGTTTTGCTGTGAAATTCTCATAATGTTATTCAACTTGTGTGGGTTAATAACAATTAAAACAGATCTATTTCTCAAAGGATTAAATATTAACCATATCTTTTCCCTATCATTTAGATTAAAATTAGTGAAAAAAAACATGTCATCTTAAAACATTGAACATTAAGCAAGGAAATGAAGGTAACCTTAGCATCATATGATGATCATCGTGTTTAGAGGGTAGTAGTTCATCTAAGATAAGTGCTTGGCGAAATGCATCCACTGCCTGTAATTCCTCTGCATCAAGGTCATCTTCGATTGACATTGACATAACTTTACTGTTTCTTCGACTCTTCTTTGTCAAGGAATTCCTAAATTTTGTGGAGGCATTGATCGCCTTCTTTTTCAAGGAACCTTTATAAATAGAAGATGAAAAAAAAAAAATCAGAAACTGGTTTGGCAAAGAAACAAGCCAACAGAAAGAAAAATGAAGAAAGACTTCCTCGTTTCTTCAACGTTCATTGTTTTTGTGGTTTATTCATTCACTTTCTCTTACTTCCCTATCATATGAGAAGGCTTCTTTGATTCAAGAGTTTTTATTTAATTATTTTTCTTTCTTTCCTTTTTCATCTCCAAACAATATTATTTTCTTCTCTTCAAGTTTAAATTGTTCAAGTTTCTGCAAACCAGTATTTTTCTATCCCATTGCCAAAATACAGCAAAGATTAACATATCGTATGAAACTTATACAATGTTCAATCATTTTTATTGAATTTTCTCTATTTAATGCTTTTCATATTGATTAAGAAGAAAACTAAAAGGACAATATTATAAATCTCATCGTTCTTTTTGTTCTAAGTTCCCAAATAATAGAAAATCTCAGATCACATTTTTGTCCTCCTTCTTGTCTTTCTGTTGAAAAGAGTAAAGCGTTTAAGATTTAACAAATTGCTCAATTTATTTGCAGCTTGAAAAGGAATCATTGAATTATCTAACATGAATGTGAGAATATTCACAAAACAATCGAAGAATCAAAAGCCAATATAGAAAAAAAAGTGATAGTACATTATTACTTACCAACTTTACTGTGTCGATCAAGAGGTCCAGACATGGTGTCAGCCATGATTGAATTTTGTAAGGTCCCTGTATTCGGCCCAGACAAGAGGAAGGAGGATCAAGCACTCATTCCAAGATTGCTAAAAACTATTGCCCTCAACAACAAATTAATTTGTACACACTTGCAACAACATTCCAAAAATCAGTAACAATGTTCTTTTAACAAGAGCAAATCCATCGTTCAACTGCCAATTTTGATGTGAAAAATTTTGTATACATGCTAAGCTATGCTGCTGTTCCTGGCTTGATATTGGAAAGGGTAATTGAGAGATTGAAAGTTAAAAAAGTAAAAGCATTGACAGGGATTAAATTGATTGAAAATCAATGGTCTCTCTTTGCATGTAAGCACTTCAACATCAACACCAGTGAATATAAATTATACAATGCAATCAAAATGTGAACTGAAAATCACTTCTTTTTGTTAGCTTATGTAAAAAAAAACTATAGAAAATGGCAAAAAAAATGTACTTTCTAATGCTATGCCATTGGTGGTGCTTGAAATCCAAAAGGGTATCTATGGAGGATCAAAACGTTTAATAATTAAGGAACAATGAGGGACCAAATTGATGAAAAAAATAATCAATGAAATCAAGTATTCTACCAAAAGAAATCTATCTTTGCATGTCAAAATCAAAACCCATGTATATACATTAGAGAATGCAGACTCAAAATGTGAAAAGAATTTCATGTTAACCTGAATGAAAATCAAGAAGAAAAACATCAAAATTTAACCAAAAAGAAAAAAGAGAAAAAGGAGTGTGCTTTATAATACTGTGAAATTGTAGGAGCTTGAAATCCAAATGGGTATCCTATTGGGGATAAAAACATTCAAGAATTTCAATCATAATGTGAGATTCAATGGAAATGAGATAGATGATTAAGGTAGAAGAGGAAGAGGAAGAGAAGAAGAAAAGAAAATTACCTATTGAGAAGAACGTAGGTTGGATTATGTGAGAAATGGAGAGGTGTATATATCAGCCGAATTAATCTGTTGAATCGTGGTTTCTAGACAGCTAAAAATGACCAACAGGGATGATAAAGACAAATTTAGAGAGAGAGAGAAGATATTTGTTTCGTTTGATTGACAGGGTCCAAACAACTCTGACCTTTTTGAGTTTCTGTTAATGAAAAAAGAGAGAGGAAGCTGGCGATAAGCAAGCCACTTCTTTCATGTTTCCTATTAACCCGTTTCTCTTTCAACTTCTTTGCAATTTTCCCGGGAAATTTTAAGAAAATTATTTGAACCATCAATTCATCAACTAATACTTGATTATCACAATTATTAAAAAAAAAAATCAAATACGCTATCATCACATTAATTTACATATATTGTGGCAGTTTTGATACTTTATATTTATATAAATTGAATTAGTAGTTGAATTTTGGAGGAGTAAGTCAACTGTTTCTTTTAATGGTGCTCCACTAAGTTTCAGTCGCTGTGTTTTTTTTTTCTATGCTAACTAGTCAAAATAGTATTACTTGCAAAATCATTAATTTAGAATATTTATTTGAGAAATTAACTTAGACTAAGTAGTACTTTCGTATGGAGGCTATGGTATTAAGTTTGGGCAAGATTTTTTTTAATGTTATCAATCTAAATTATATTATTTATTATTTTTGTATAGTATTATATTAATATTTAATTATTTTTAGAATATTTATTTATTTATTAATAATATATTTTATATTTATTACTTATTACTTATTACTAATACAATATTATTATTTTTATTAAATTATGTTATTATCCTTTTGTTTTATTATATTTAGTATAATATTATATTAATAATTTATTAAATTTTCAAATATTTATTAGTTTATTTATATTTTTTAGTTTTTAATGATACATTGATATTTATTAATTATTAGTATATTATTCTTATTATTTATTATTAATATATTATATTATTTATCATAATAATATTATTTTATGATATTTAATATAATATTTTATTAATATTTAATTATATTATGAATTCAAGATTAATCAAGGTTGTAATTTAATAACCATTACACTCTTTCAAGAGTGTAATGCCTATTACAACATTTTGGTGTAATGGGCTTTACAATGTAATACTCATTACAATCATCTTAAATTAATCAAACAAAATAATAATCGTTACGGGATGAATGAACATTCCGTTACAATCATGATTACTACAACCAAACGGAACATAAATGTGCCAAAGAAAACATAAATCTAAAAGAAGATCTATAGATGGGCCTTGATCTGCAGTCTGAGCCCAAGATAAAATTTTATTGCTCCTACAAGGCCGGACCAGACAGCATCAGCCCTATCGTATGGGCCCTTGGGCTCTTCTACGGAGTTGTTTGCCATTTTAGAAAAAGATCAGGGTATCGCAGGGAACGTACATTGAACCATGGAGGCCGACTGTCTGCTGACATGGCAGGATCTCCAGTGATACTGGAGGAACAGTAACCCCTAAATTCTTTCCCTCTTTTTTTTTGGTTGCCGCTTACTCTTTGGACTTGAACAGTCAACTGCTTTCTTCTTCGTCTCAAATGGCCTCTACTCACGTAATCCCGACTTCCCCGTCTCTCTCAAGAACCCTAAAGCACCCGTTAACGCAAAGTCCATTTGCCCAAATCTCCATTTTGCCCCTAATATCCACCCGAAAACCCCTCTCCCTTAAAGCAGTCTTAACTCAAGAAGCAACAACCCCATTTCGTCACTGTTTCACCAAATCTCAAGATGGGTTTCTCTACTGTGAGGGGCTCAAGGTGCAGGAAATCATGGACAATGTTGAGAGGAGACCCTTTTACCTGTATAGCAAACCGCAGATTACTAGGAACCTTGAGGCCTATAAAGAGGCCTTAGAGGGGTTGAGATCGATCATAGGTTACGCGATAAAAGCAAACAATAATCTCAAAATTTTGGAGCATTTGAGGCATTTGGGTTGTGGTGCTGTGTTGGTTAGTGGAAATGAACTGAGGCTTGCTATTCGTGCCGGATTTGATTCTGCAAAGTAAGATTTTTATACTTGTATGTTGTTTTCCTGTAGGCTTATACATTTTATGTGTTTATATATGTTTCTGTTCTTGCGTTTGTACAACTCGAGTCTTGTCAATCCTTTTTATTTATTTTTTTGTTTTCATTTTCTTTTGTGGTAATGATAGAATAATGATGGCTAAACCCAAAAATGGAATTTTTCTTGGATGATTAAAAAAAATTCCGATTGAGTTTACAAGATAGGATGAATAGTATATTGATATTTGCCAAAAAAATTTCTTGGATGATGTCATTTTTTTAATGGAAAAACCATAGCTAAGTTTGAGAAAGATAAAAAAGATATGAGCGTATATATAGTTGACCTAACTTAACAATGTGAGAAAGGCATGTTCTGTACTTAACACTTCATTACATATAAGGTTTGAGAAAATAAACTACATGCAAAGCTTATATACTTCCAAATATTTTTAAAATGAAAAGAGTTGACCAATTATTTTTGTTTACATTTTCTTTTTGTGGTAATGATAGAATAATGATGGTTAAACAAAAAAAAGGAATTTTTCTTGGATGATTAAAAAAAATTACCAATTGAGTTTACAACATAGGCTGAATAGTATATTGAGACTTGCCAGTTCGTTAGAACTAATATGAGAATGGTATAGGGGACTCGAATAACCTTGCTTTTGGATATAGGTATCTGCTTGGGATAAATAAAGGCCTTAAATCGAGTTTGAATTGATGTTACATTTGCTTAGTAGTTGTTTGGCTAAATTTGGTGTTTATCATAATGGCAGATGTATCTTTAATGGGAATGGAAAGCTCTTGGAAGATTTGGTTCTAGCTGCCCAGGAAGGTGTTTTTGTTAATGTTGATAGTGAATTTGACTTAGAGAATATTGTAGCAGCTTCCAGGATTGCTGGCAAGAGGGTTAATGTTTTACTTCGGATCAATCCGGATGTGGATCCTCAGGTTTGTTGTGGCTACGGTTTAGTCATATGAATATTGTAACATTTTCAGCTTGTAATTTGGAGATGAAGAGGACAGTGTTTACAAACTCAGTAATCCTGTAAATATCTTTTCAAGTTGACTAAGTTAAACATGACCTTAGAGGAGTTAGATATATTGTTAATGGACAAATTTAAAAATTCTGGTGTTAAGAAAAATGAGTCAAAGCACTTTTGTAGTCTATATTAAATTTGAGCTAACAATGGTTGAAAGGAAGGTCCTTCGTGCCGCTTAGTTAAAAACATCTTAAGCTCTCCAAATGCCTTTACTTCATATTTAGTTAAAAATACACAATAGCTCATATAAATAAATTCCAGCGACCAGAGCATCACTTCATTTTTATATCTAGAATTATCAATTCTGTTGAAGTAAGGCAACTTCATCTCATTTTGAGACAATCAGCAGCTTCTAACTACCTCTACCATCCAATTTCCCACAGTCATAATATACCCATCACCACTGCACCACCTCACCATTGCCTTCATCATTATTCCTAATCTTCTACACCGTTTCAATGCAATAGTTTAATGCACAACCAGTATCACAAAACCATACCTCAGCTTAACATGCCTTAACTTGCCACATTCTCCACTATGAATTTTTGAATTTTGAATCCATGAGGGTTTGACTCTTTGGTTACTTCTATCTAGTCAAGATGATGGATTTTAAAGTAGTGTGAAGATTAAGAATGTAGCACGAAGTCAGGAATGATTTAGTTCAAGTTATTCACATAGAAGATATGAGAAGGCTATAGGAAGGTTTAAAAAGATATGGATGTAAACAGTGATAAATGATATTTTTCATAAGGACTGATAAACGATGTTATAACCCACGTTTAAAAGACTATATTGCTCTAGATAGAGCGGAATGGCGAAAATGGTTTTTGGTAGCTCATCATGTGTAGTTGAGATTGATGCTTGGGTTGAATTGAGTTGTGGAATTTGAATATTGGGGTTTACTGCATCTTATTTTCTTTGTTGTGGGAGTCATTTCCATGCTTAATATTTACATGTGTATTGTTTCTGTAGGTCCATCCATATGTTGCTACAGGGAACAAGAACTCTAAATTTGGTATTAGGAATGAGAAGCTGCAATGGTTTCTGGATGCTGTGAAGGCACATCCTAAGGAGCTGAAGCTTGTAGGAGCCCATTGTCATCTTGGTTCGACCATTACAAAGGTATCATAAAAATACTTAATTTATATCCTTTTATCTTTTGATACTCCTTTTAAAATCAAAACTTATGTGAAGTAAATAGAAGATGCTAGTAGTCTAATGCGTGTTGCTTTTATACTTCTATGCATTTGGAATACTATTTTATGAAGGCTCAAGCTTAAATGAACAGGCTCGAGTTCGAGTTCGATAAATTTTATAAAGGCTCTAGCTTGGCTCGGCTCAAGCTCGATAACAATCGAGCCTATTCAAGCTTGAGGTCAAGCCTGAGCTTTAGATTGCCTATTCGAGCTCGAGCTTGATCTTTGGATTGTCTATTCGAGCTTGAGCTCGAACTATAATTTTAATAAATAAAAATATTAAATAAATATTGGTTTAAGCTCCGTTCGGCTCGAGCTCGGTAATACCTTATCGAACTTTTTGAGAGCCTTTCAAGTCGAACCTTAAGGTATTTGAGCTCAGCTCGATAAGTTATTCGAGCCTAAGTTTCAGGCTCAAGTTCGAGCTCGAGCTTAAGCTCGAATAGTTTGATAAAGCTCGGCTCGATTCCAACCTTAGTTGAGGGTAGAAAAATCTATGATACCACTTTGATTGCTAATGAAGTTATGGATGCACACTTAAAAGATGGAGAGGAGGGATGATTTGTAAATTCGACATAGAGAAAGCTTATCACCATGTTTGTTGAGGCTTTGTGATTTACTTATTTGGAAGGATGGGTTTCGGGGACAAATGGTGTAAGTGGATCTACAAGTGCATATCTTTGGCCTCTTACTCTATCCTTATTAATGGTTGTCCTTTCGGTTCTTTAAAGCTTCGCGAGGTCTTAGGTTAGGGGATCCCTTGTCTCTTTTTTTGTTCACTTTGGTGATGGAAGTTTTTAGTAAGATGTTGGTGAAAGTGGTGGATGGGGGGCTTTTGAGTGATTTCAAGATGGGGAGAAATGCGGGTAGTGTGAGTGTGTCACGCCTTTTTTTTGCCAATGACACAATTGTGTTTTGTGGGGCGGAAGATATTCAAATCTTGCATCTCCTTTGTGTTTTTCTTTGTTTTGAGGTGGTCTTGGGTCTTAAGGTTAATCTTAGTAAGAGTGATGTAATCCCTCTTGGTGAGAATATTAATGGACGTTTTCTTGCAAGTTTTATGGGATGTAATGTCGAATCACTTCCTATTACTTATCTTAGTCTTCCTCTTGGGGCTAAATTCAAAAATAAAAGTGTGTGGAATCCTATTATGGAGAGGTTTGAGAAACGGCTAGCCGGGTGGAAAAATCACTCTTTCAAAAGGGGGAAGACTTTCTAGCCTACACACATACTTTGTCGTTTTTTCCTATTCCTAGTTTGGTGGCTAAGTGGTTGGAGGTGGCTAAGTGGTTGGAGAGTATTCAAAAAAGATTCCTTTGGGGCAATTCGGAAAATGAGTATAAATATCACTTAGTGAGATGAGTGAGATGGGGTGTGGTTAAGCAACCTTGAGAAAAAGGGGGTCTTTGTACTTTATTCAATAAAGCTCTTTTTGGCAAATGTTTATGGAGATTTATGGTGGAGAGTGATCATCTTTGGAGGAAAGTGGTGGAGGCTAAGTTTGGGTTGGATCCAAACAGTTGGATGTCTAAGAATGCGAGGGAGGCATATGGCGTGGGGGTGTGAAAATGGATCCGAATAGAATGAGAGGATTTTTTTTCCCTATGTATCCATTTTGGTTGGTAATGGAAGGAAAACTCAGCTTTGGTTTGACACGTGGTTTAAGAATTCTCCTCTAAAAGATCAATTCCTTAGCATTTTTGATATTTTGAGAGAGAAAGAAGTTCTTATTGGTTCTTGTGTCTCCTTGACCAGAGGTGTGATCTCTTGGAAAGTGCCTTTCATTCGCAATATCCATGATTGGGAGATCGAGTTGGATGAGGTTTCTTAGAGACTTTGTATCAGGTGAGGATGGATATGACTTGAGAGGATTTGGTTAAGTGGAAGCCTAGCTTGGACAAGGTTTTAAAATGAAATCTTTTTATAAGACGCTTCTTGACGAGGATACATTGGAAGGATCTCCCAACTTCCCTTTAAAAGCAATTAAAAAAAAGAAAGTAAGTTTTTTTTTTTTTTTTGTATGGAAGGCATCACTATTGACAATATACAAAAAAAGAGAAAAGTGTTGGTCAACAGGTATTACATTTGCAAAAGCTGCACTGAGTCCGTGATCTTTTGTTGGAGTGTTCTTTGGAGTAGAAGCTTATGGGAGATGGTTTATTGGGTTTTAAGGGTTTCTTGAGTGGTTGTCGGCTCCGTCAAACATGAAGTGTGAGCTTGATACGGATTATGGGCCTCTGAGGAGATTAAGAAGGCTTATTCGGTGATCCTCTTTTTATTTTTTGGATAGGGTGGAATGAGAGGAATCACAGAGCTTTTGATGGCATAGAGAGGTCTATAGAAGTAATTAGAGATAGATAGTTCAATACTCATAATTTTTGGTTTAAAGGGAATTTTTTTATAAATGAGGTAGATATTATAGATTTTGTGGAGCTTCTTTCGTGTAATTAGCCTTTGGCATTGAATTGCACCCTCTCAGTGCCTTTAATACAATTTTGCTTATAAAAAAATGTAGTTTGTGTATGATATCCAATTATGCTATTCATAGTATCTCACTATCTAAGACACTAAACAATCTACCGATATGGAAAATTCTTGAATTGACATGCCTTTACGCTCTTTAGATGGTAGGTGACAGGGTTATTGATGATTAGAACGACAGTTCTGTTTCAACTGGTCATTGGCTGCTACTTTCGAATACATTCTTTGCGTTTGTTGTTCTATTTATTTTTACTTTTCTATCGTTTCTTCAATATGACTTATCAAAAAATTTGTTTCTTTAATGTGATTTATCTTCTGTTTCCGCAATCTTCTTTTCTTCCCATGCATGTTTGAAGATAAACAATCATGAACATTTCGATGGAAAGGCACATCCTAAGTAAGTCATCAAAATGGCTTACATGCCTCGAAAGTGTTAAAAGAAGGCTCTTTCTTTTTGGATTGTGTAGAATGAGAGAAATAGGGCTTTCGAAAATGAAGGTCCTTAGAAGCCATTCAGAATAATTGGTTCAATACTCTATAAGATTTTGGTTCAGGGGTAAACTTTTTGTAAATGAGGAAGACTGTAAAATTGAGTTTCTTTCTTGTAAATAATGTACATGGGTTGCACCCCTTGGTGCTTTTCTAATATAATCTTTTACTTAATTTTTTTTGATAAATGACAAGACAAACAAGGCATGTAATTTTCCCTGTTTATTGACTACCTCATGTTATATTATACTTTGCAGGTGGACATATTCAGGGATGCTGCTGTTCTTATGGTGAACTACATTGACCAAATTCGAGCCCAGGGTTTTGAAGTTCATTACTTAAACATTGGAGGTGGTCTAGGGATAGATTATTATCATAGTGGTGTTGTTCTTCCCACACCCAGAGATCTCATTGACACTGTGAGAATCATCTCCCTAAATTTTGTGTTTTAACTTTCATAACAACTTGGCGCTTCTTATAAAAAAAACTTTCATAACATTTGCAGCTCATTTATGCAAACTACAGAGTTACTTGGTTTGAAAAGTGAAAATTCTTGAGATATGTTCCATTCATGGTGGTCTGCAACTATGCATGCATCTGTTAGATAGCTCCTTACCAAGACTTAAATTGTATTCAACTTCATGGTGGATTTGATATATTGATCCTTGAGAAGACTTCAATTTAGACATTCTGAGCTTTGACATGTGAGATTGTTACAAAATCAGCAGGTCTTACATTGGCAAGTACATTTAAGATAGTTACATTTGCATTGATTTATAGAATTTAGAAATTCTTTATCACTTAAAGAACAGGTTTTTCACATTCTACCATCATCAGTCTTTTAAGCCACATTTCAAGCCTTCATATCACTAATTGCTAAATTTTGACAATACAATGGCTCACTTAAAGCTTTCATTATTGGTTTTTTGTTTCAGGTAAGGGAGATAGTCCTTTCGAGAGACCTTAATCTCATCATTGAACCTGGGAGATCACTTATTGCAAATACTTGCTGTTTGGTTAATCGGGTCACTGGGGTTAAAACTAATGGAACTAAAAATTTCATTGTCATTGATGGCAGCATGGCTGAACTTATCCGTCCCAGTCTTTATGATGCTTATCAAGTAAGTATTCAAGTAAACCATGATGCACATCATCATCCTTCATAATGTATATATTGTATCATTACTTTGAATGTCTTATGAAATACAAACTTGTAACTAAGTAATTGAATAGTCTCATTCTTCAACTACCGAACTGATACATGAAATATTATACCCAAACAGTATTGTACCTTCATTTGAGGCAGTTTTGTTTTCTTGTACATATAGAGGATGATAAACTGATGGCACCACTGTTGATATACTGGTTGACTTAAACCTTATTCTGCACGCAGCTAGACTTCTATTGCAGTAGATTGATCTGATTTGGAAAAAAAGCCCACTAATCGTTCTTTTTGTCCACTGATCTTCTTTCTGTTCAAGTTTTAGTTACAGATCTCATGATCTTTTTGAAGACACTAATTTCTAGTCAAGTAACTTGCAAAAATGTTTAACTCCATGTCTGCGAATTTTTTTTAACTACATAGGTGTTGATTGGGTTTGACTTTCCTCTCGGCACAAGTTAGAGGGCTATCTTGCGCTGAGTGCTCTCTTGACATTTCTTGACCGTCGATCCTCTCTCTTTCTCTGGCCACGACTGCAGTGCTCTCTCGCCACTATAGTGTTTTCCAGCGTCTCTTCGTACTGCAACCGTGACTTCGGTTTTCTCTTTTTCCAGCCACGATGGCATGATATTTTGGCTCTTTTTGATGATTTTCATGCCACCGGGAATTTTGTTGAGCCTTAATGCCATTTTTATTGTTCTAATACCAAAGAAAGTTGGTGCCATAAACATAAGAAACTCCCGTTCTATTAGTCTCATTGGGTGTATCTATAAGCTCATCTATAAGGTTCTTACCAATAGATTGAAGAATGTGATGGGGGAAGTGGTCGGGCCAAACCAAAATGCTTTCATCAAAGGAAGACAAATCATGGATGATACCTTAATTGCTAATGAGGTAGTGGATGTTCATTTAAAAAGTGGAAAGATTGGGGTTATAATGGGGTACAAAATGGTACGGGGACAAGTTTGTAATTTTGTAATATGATGGCGAATTTGTAATTTTATAATATGGGGTAAATTTGTATTAGGATTAGGGTTTCTTTATTTACAGTGTTAGCTTAGGGTTAGGATTCCTAAAGATCTCTATATAAGAGATCCTCTACATTACTTTTTGATTAGCTTTGAATAAATAAAAATCAGATTGATTCTTGACATACAGGGTAGCCTGACATTCTCTTCCAATCATTAGGGTAGCTGGTTTCTATCTCTATCCTTTCAATTTCTCTTGTTCTACATCAAGTTTGGTATTAGAGCCTAAACAGATACCAAACTCAAATCCGAAAACAAACCCACATATACAGCCATCCCATAAGCACAGTACACAATCTACCTAGAGACAGATCCACGAACCAAACAGGGCCTTAGGTCAGAACAGCTTAAACGCGGATTCGTCGTTTTTTCGGTGATCTCTAGACCGCACTACCACCACCAAGGGACTCGTCGCCATGAGCCGACTAAAGCCTGAAATTTTTCGATAGAATTGCAACGCGCCTCCTCCAACAACCACCTCCGTCCGAGACAGACCACACCACCAAGACCAGAATTTTTTGATCTGCCCACCCTCGGCGTCCACATGCTGATCTTTTGGCCGGATAACAGTCAAAAGCCACAAAGGTTGCCGCACTTCCTCATCACCGATCTCCCTGATCCGGCAGCTTCCCACTGAGCCACCACCACCACCATGGTCGCCGACTTCAGGCAACCCCAACCCAAGGAGATCAACCCCATCCGTCGTCATTCCATCACCGTCTGAGAGCGTTATTGTTCCATCAACGGCACTATCGTTCCTCTGTTTTCAAATCAAGGAAACCCATTTGCATTTTTACTTTCTTATATTATTCTCTTTAATTGTAACACTGTAACAAAGGATAATCACTTGTCTTTTTATTTCTTTTTCTATTTTCTTATATAGTTAAAAAGAAGAAGAAAAAGAGTGGTGCCATGTTAGTCAAAGTGGGAGAGAGGGAGTGAAAAAAAAAGAAATTGTATCCACGAGTAATGGGTTCAAACCGAATCTTTTGTGTGACCATTCATAATGCATTTTATCTGGTCACACAGGATGTATTGCATAAGGTTTTTGATCCATGTGGGTTTGTTGAGAAAGTTATTATCTCACAAACTCATTATGATTTTCAAGCCATTGTGCAATTTGCTAGGCACCAAGATGTTTTTTGGACTAAAACAAAGTTGAATGGTCGTTGTATTTACGACTACTGTTGCCAGATGACGATTGGGTATTACTCACCAAGAGAACCAATTCTACCCAACGAGGTTTTTCTCGAGCTCGAAAAAGTACTTGATAGGGTTTCTAAGAGAATAAAAAGCTTCACCGCCGATTTTAATCGCAACTGTGGTTTTATTCCCATTCCATCAAAGCAGGTTAATTATGCTCACTTCCAACTTGAGAACCACGAAAATTAAGCTTCCAAGATCATTGATGTAGAGACACCTCAAAACATACCAGAAGTCTTTGTCGAGCAAGTTGAGACAATAGATTGTAAGCACGCCTAAGACAAGGATAAGGAGCTGAGCAATGTTGAACTCGGTAATCTAGATATTGAAAAGATGGTCAATGAAGAAAGTACGCAGGAACAAACTTTTAAGCCACTAGAAAAGATTGAAGACATAATTGAGGCCGTGGTTGATATACGTCCTTCTAGTGTTGATTTTATTTTGCCTGTTTGGTTTGAAGCACCTCCATAACAGACATTCTTTGCCAAATTTTTTTTTCGAGACTTCATTTTTCAAGACTGGCGTGACAATGCTTCATTTCTCCAAGCATCCCAGTTATTATTGCTTATTCACTTCAAAACTCGAGGTCGAGTTTTTCCGAAGTGGTTGAGAATGATGGGGTACATAAGGGTATGGGGACAAGTTTGTAATTTTGTAATATGCGGGCAAATTTGTAATTTTATAATATGTGGCTAATTTGTATTAGGATTAGGGTTTCTTTAGGATTCCTAAAGATCTCTATCCTCTATGTTACTTTTCGATTAGCTTTGAATAAATAAAAATCAGATTGATATGGGTATCAATTCCTCTCGACTCTGAGGTAACCTGACATTCTCTTCCAATCCCCAAGGTTGCCTGGTTTCTATCTCTATCCTTACTAGTTCTCTCGTTTTACATCAGGTTATTTGCAAGCTTGACACGGAAAGAATGAGATCATGTTTGTTGGGATTTTCTTCTTTATTTATTTGAAAGAATGGGCTTCGGTGCTTTATTGCGTAAATGGAGTAAGAAGTGCATTTTTCCGCATCTTTATCCATTTTGATCATTAGATGTCCCTTTGGCTTCTTTAAAGCATTTCAAGGTCTTCGACAAGGTGATCCCTTGTACCCATTGAAAACTTTAGTCATGGAATCCCTTAATAAGTTAATTCATAGAGCGGTGGACCGAGGTTTTTTAAATGGTTTTGCAGTTGGTGAAAGTGAGGAGTTAAATGTGTTTCATCTACTTTTTTGCAGATGATACTATCATTTTTTGTGGAGTGGAAGTGGAGGCTCTTCTTTATCTTCTATACTTGCTTCTTTGCTTTGAGGCAGTATCCGGGTTAAAGGTGAACCTTAGTGAAAGTGTCTTGATTCCCATTGGTAATGGGGTTAACGGAGAGTTGCTCACAAATATGTTGGGTTGTGAAGTCGGATGACTCGTTTCCCTCCCTCTCACTTATTTGGGACTTCCTTTGGGGGTTAAATTCAAAGACGAGCCTGGGCTCCCATTGTTGATAGATTGAGGAGAGGCTTACCGGTTAGAAGAGTTGTTACCTCTCTAAGGGGGGTCGTTTAACTCTCATCCTTTCGAGCCTTGCCATGTACTTCATGTAGCTTTTTGCTATTCCTTGTGAGATTGTCAATAGATTGGAAAGAATCTGAAGGATTTTTCTTTGGGGTAACACTGGTGAAGATCACAAATACCACTTGGTGAGATGGGATGCTATTAATCAGCCCATTGATCGTGGGGGTATTGGGATTAAGCCCTTGGTTCTTTTCAACAAAGCTCTTCTAGGGAAGTGGCTTTAGAGATTCATGGTGGAGAAGGATCATTTGTTGCATAAGGTTATTGTGGCCAAATTTGGGGTGGAGCATAATGGTTGGACTTCTAGAGAGAGGCGTGGTACTTATAGTGTTGGGGTGTGGAGGTGGATTAGAAAGGGTTGGCATTACTTTCTTCCTTATGTCCTATTTGAATGTGGCAATGGGAATGACATTTGGTTTTGGTACGATGTTTGGCACAGTGACATTCCGTTGAAAGATCAATTCTGGAAGGTTTTCGCCTATGCTCGAGATAATAAGGAGGCTTTAGTTTGCTCTTGTGCGAGTTCTCACAATGAGGCAATTGCGTGGGACATAGCCTTGAGTCGGAATGCTCATGATTGAGTATTGATAAGCATGGATAATTTTCTTGAGAATATCTATAAGGCGAAAGTAAACTTGTTAGATGATGACAAGGTTAAATGGAGGTTGAATATGAGTGAAAATTTTGAGGTTTAAGTCTTTTTACAAGACTCGTCTCTCGAACGGAAGCACGAAGGGCAAGGATAACTTCCCTTGGACAGGGATTTGAAAAAACTCAGCTCCTCCAAGGGCTTCTTTCTTTTCTTGGGAGGCTAGTTGGGGTGACATCCTCACGATTTACAATCTTCAAAAAAGAGGAAAGGTGTTGGTCAGTAGATATTATTTTTGTAAAGAGGAAGTCGAATCTATCTACGATCTTCTTTTTGGATGCTCATTCGCTAGGCATCTTTGGGAGATGGTTCTTAGTTTTGTGGGAATTCAATGGTGGTTGCTGGCTCGGTCCAAGATGAAGTGTGGGCATGGTATGGACTGAGAGGATCAAAGCAAAAGAAGAAGGCATACTATTTGATTCCTCTTTCCATTTTTTGGGTCATTTGGCGTGAACGGAATAGGAGAGCTTTCGATGGCAATGAAAACCCCGTAGCCACCGTCAAGGATGGGAGGTCACATACGTTTGTGTTTTGGGTTAATGGGAATTTTTTTGTAAATGATGAAGATACTATCTTGTATATAGTTTTTGCACATTGGTGGCACTCCTTGGTGCCTTTGATTAATATACTTGGTACTCATAAAAAAAAAATTATTGTCAAGTGAAGGGAAAGCAGATTTGTATTACTTGACTATTACTTTGTTATGTCATTAGACTTTTTCACTTACCTTCATGTCAACTGACTCGGTTATGTTTGGTTGCAGCACATAGAATTGGTTTCTCCTGTAACACGTAGTGCTGAAATTGCAAATTTTGACGTGGTTGGTCCTGTCTGCGAGTCTGCAGATTTCTTAGGGAAAGATAGAGAACTTCCAACCCCAGATAAGGTAATGTTTCATGCCCATTCATCTTTAGGAAACAAAAAAGAATTTATACCTTTGATGGCATGGTTGGAACAAGTACATATCTAATCAGGAGTTCCCTTGCAGGGAGCTGGCCTGGTTGTTCATGATGCAGGTGCCTACTGCATGAGCATGGCATCAACGTACAATCTCAAGATGCGCCCTCCTGAGTACTGGGTATGAAACTTTCAACTTTCTCATGTTTTGTGTTAAATATCATTTTCCCTTTTATCATGGGATTCTCCTCATAGTACGTTTTGGTATACCTTGCGTCTGTGAGACAATTTCTCTAGAGAAAGTAACTTCTGGGACCTTAAACACATCTTTTCAGGTTGAAGAAGATGGAGCGGTGGCCAAAATACGGCATGGTGAGACATTTGAAGACCATCTGCGGTTCTTTGAGGGTCTCTGATTGCAAACGGCAACCATTTGGGTGGTTTTGAAATCTGGTTTGAATTTCCTGAGAATGAATATTTTGTATCTGAATAATTTATTTAATTAGCTGCTGAATTTTATATATCAGCATCGTTTGGTCAACCTGAAGTTATACATTCAATTGGTCAATGAAAAGTTGTATGTTCCACTGGTTTTTATTTTCAGTTATTAAGTCAAATCTATTCAAAACTAGAAGTCACATAGGTTCTCATGTGCCATAGAGTAATCTGACAATTTCCCCTAAAACTTTAATCTAACTAGCTCCGTTAGAACCTTGGCAACGTGCAAACTACCCCTCTTCCATATGAGTATCTATAAAAATCATTTGCTCGAGATTTGATCAAGACCTGCAATTGTTTGCCTTGCTTTTGGATTCAAGTGTCACTTCAGCATAATCCAAACATGCCCTTTATGTAAAGGACAATCTAAAGATTTAATCTTAATTGTTAAAGCATAACATGGATTGTTTTCAAGTTTGTTCGTACGTTCGATAAACATGAATCCGGACTTTGGTATTTTCGTGTACATGTAAACCGTCTTACTCGTATGTATTTGCAGTTGGTGAGATTTGAACCTACCACGATAAACACTATGTGAAGCTTCGATATAGACTATGTGAAGCTTTTAATTTGGTTTGCCTTAGCATGTTAGTCTAACCCACCTAAAAACAGCTCTACTTTTCTTTTCTCACGTACTGTCGCTGCCCCTCTAACCATAAATACATTAGTAGACTATAACCAATGAATTAAAAGCAGTTACGTAAACAATGAAAAAAAATCTTATGAAAATATTTTTTTATTATGTTAACAAAGTGATTCGATGAAATGTGATGTGTCTCATTTGATAGTTTTTTACAAGAGCTTTCTAACGATACTTATGATGTGATTTTTCAATTCATAGTTGTCTCAATATAATCAAAAAAATTTGGAAATAGAAAATTAATTCAATAATTTGATTCATTTATCAAATTATCCTCTTTTTTGTGTAAATATCAACATTTAATTTTTTAAATTGTGATGTGTCATTTTCTCGTTAAAAGAAAATGAGATATCTTTTTAAAATAAGGAAAATGATAGAAGCCGAACCAAATTAAACAACAAATCCGAAAATAAAGTTTAAAAGTTCTCTTTAAAATACAGGGTATAGCCTTCAATTATCCCCAAAATTGAGGGGGAACTTTATGCTATTAACCTTTATTATTAAAAAAAATTAGAATCTTAAAACATAAACATAATATAATTCACTATTTTTTAAAATTATTATTACATCTCAGACCATGAAAATTAAAAGGAAAATTACAACGACAGAATTTAAATCTTTGCCCAAAAGTGAGGTGAAAAATGTAATTAACAGTCGCCACACAAGCGCAAGACCATTATTTTCTTTTTCTCGATCTGTGTATGGTAATATTTATGCTCTGTACATTCCACTATTGTCTCTATTTAGCCCACATATTTTTTACCCTAGTGGACTGCAACCAATAAATCTGTTATCCATTCAATTTGAATTCAATTAAATCCATTTAAATCGATTTGGTTGAATATATTTTCATTTTCATTTAAAATTTAATATAAATATATTATATAAAAAAATATTTTATTATAATTATTTATGATTTATTAAATTTAAAATCAATCCATATAATAGTTTATTAAATTTTACAAGTCGTCATTTATGAATTAAGTATCTTAAATCATTTCATAAGTTCAAACAAAATAATTAATTTAATATAAAAACTAAATAAAAATTAAATTTTAAAATGTTTAATCAATCAGAATTTTTAAAATTTCAACACTAGTATAGACTTGGTCTTAAAATCTCCATAACCAAATTTCATCATACAAAAAAACATAAAG
The DNA here is from genome assembly GCA_023935145.1 of Bretschneidera sinensis. Classification (NCBI taxonomy): domain Eukaryota; kingdom Viridiplantae; phylum Streptophyta; class Magnoliopsida; order Brassicales; family Akaniaceae; genus Bretschneidera; species Bretschneidera sinensis. Next base: position 96,013,567 of record CM043704.1, read on the forward strand.
TAAATTGACACATGATAAGCAAATTAATTCAACAAGTTTTAAAAAGCATATTGAAAGTCCAAAAAAATATTTTCTCTAGAACAAATGGTTTTTTTTAATTAAAAAATATTAAAAAAACATGTTACTCGCATATTTAAATTCTAATTGACATTTTTAATAGAAACTAGCATTTTTTATTAGAGGGTGTCTAAAATGAAAATATAAAAGAAATATATATATATATATAAAATATAATTGTATATTTTAGACATTTTAGTAAGTGTTATACTAGTATTTATGTTGTTTGTTGAACTGCACACTAGGGCAGCAGCGGTAAATAAAGCCATAACTAGTGGCACTTAAGCAGTGACGGAGATGATATATACGTTTTAACAGACCTTGGCGGTACTCCGCGTCAACCGTGCTTTTGGATTTTGTGTGCACTCTCTGTTTATTTCTCTCTTTTACCTTTCATTTCGCTTTTCCCTTGGAACAAGAAAGAAAGAGAAAAGAAGATTGTCAGAGAAGAAAGCGGTTTTACTCGCAGTTTTTAAGTTTTTAGCACACGCCCACTCTCTATTTCTGCTAATCCACTTGTTACTAATCACATTTCAAAAGAAAGAAAAAAAAGCCCTAATCTTCTCTGTTTCTCGAATTGGAATTTCTAGTTTTCTAGGCTTCTAAAGTGATTAATCGAAGATTTTGCGGTCCTTCTTCAGATCGGTTAGTAGCATTACCTTTTTTTTTTTTTTTTGTTATATGATGTTTCTTTTATGGGATTTTATTGGCAGTAACTTGATTTTTTTTTATTTTTTCTTTTCCTACTTTTTTAGTACTTTACTGTTGTGTTTCTCGATAGTTTAAAGGATGTTTCCGTGAATATTGGTGGAAATGCGTTTATTATAGTAGTTTTAGATTTACAGTGTTGTTATTATTAGTTGGATCTTATTTTTTCAGCATTGCTCAAATTTATTTTTGTTACTAGGTAATTCTTTATTTTTAATTTTTTGGGGTCCTACGCTCTGGAAAGGAAAGAAGAAAAGGTTAATTTTACTCTTTCTTTGTGTGTTCATATACCAAGTTTTATAACAAAATTATCATGAATTTATGTCGCGATTTATTTGGATGACAAATTTTCTTTATGAACGATTTGATACACTGGTTATAAACTATAAAAAAAAAAATTTGAAATTCTGTATTACATAGCATTTCTTTGAGTTGTCAAACAAATTAGTGTCGGTAAAATTGCACTTGATACCCAGAGAAACGGAAAATCTTGCCTGTTTAATGGCCCCTAGGTATTTATGATACATGAAAACAAGATGAAATGAAAGTGAACCATCACGGCATTCTCGGGAAATATAATCTTGAAGTAAATTATTAGTAAATTATTCATGCATGTAATTTTAGTGATGTAGAAAATGTCAAATTCATAAGCACATGTGCATCTCTCTACTCCATGCCGTCTCTAGAGAGTTGTGTTGCTAGCATCCTCTATATTTTTCGAAGTTTCAGGTACTACAGATTTCGATAGCTGAAATACCAACTGAAACTGTTAAGTGCTCACTGCATATGAAAAAGGGGATATTTTGGCCATTGAACTTAAATAGTTTGAAAGGATTTCAGAGATACTGAATATTACATTTTCTAGTTTAGATATGTATATTTTTGCTAGTATTTTTTAAAACTTTCTTAGCTCTTAAATATCTGTATTTTTCCAGTCATTATTCTTGTGTTCCGTTGCTTTCTTAGGGTGCTTATCTTCAGTTTCAGTGTATGAATATATCTGTATATCTGTGTTCTTCTTTATTCATTTACTTTAATTCTGTTTCCAATTTCAGGTTGTGCTGCCCTTCCACAAAAATTGGTTGTGTAGTTTTTGTTTTGAGCCATCATCTTTCAGTTTCTATCGGAATCTGAGTTCAATTATGGCTGCTGATACCATGGCGCACCTTCCTAATGAAAATTTTAATACACAGCCTAACCCTCAGAGAACTTATCAAGTTGTTGTAGCAGCAACTAGAGATATGGGTATCGGTAAGGATGGGAAACTACCTTGGAGATTGCCTTCTGATCTCAATTTTTTCAAGGACACCACTCTGACCACGTCAGATTCTGGGAAGAAGAATGCAGTCATAATGGGTAGAAAAACGTGGGAAAGTATTCCCATTGAGCATCGACCTCTGCCTGGTCGCCTTAATGTTGTTCTGACTCGTTCTGGGAGTTTTGACATTGCTACTGCTGAGAATGTTGTAATGTGCGGTAGCATGGGTTCTGCTTTGGAATTATTAGCTGCATCTCCTTACTGTCTGTCAATTGAGAAGGTGTTTGTTGTAGGAGGTGGCCAGATACTAAGGTTTGCACTTCTTGTTCATTACGTCATTGAGGTGCTCATCTTTCTTTGGTAATACTGATCATCTTTTTATACAGGGAAGCTCTCAATGCACCTGGCTGCGATGCTATCCACATAACTGAAATTGAGACAAGCTTTGATTGTGATACTTTTATACCTATGATCGATACGTCTGTATATCAGCCGTGGTACTCATCATTTCCCATTGTGGAAAACAGCATCCGATTTTGCTTTACAACTTATGTTCGTGTAAGGAGTTCTGCAGTTGAATCCTTTGGTCAGAACAATGGTCTCATTTCTGATAGTAGATCAGAATCCATTAAGTTCGAGTCAAAGAAGTTCTCTTTCTTGCCCAAGATGATTTTTGAAAGGCATGAGGAGTACTTGTATCTAAAACTTGTTGAAGACATCATATCAAATGGCACTTTGAAGGATGACAGGACAGGGACGGGTACTTTATCAAAATTTGGTTGCCAGGTGATGTGCACCTCAGATTATCTAGAGTTTATCTAATTTTGCTTCTTGAAGTATGCTTCAGCTACATGGTCTCTTGTTAGTACAGATTAACTGATTTCTCTTTTCCATTTCATCCACAGATGCGATTCAATTTGCGCAAAACATTTCCTCTTCTTACAACCAAGGCATGTGTACCTAATCTATTATTTATCCTCCCCCCCCCCCCCCCCCCCCCCTTTCTCTAATTTTTCCATGCAATTGAGTAATTTCTTATGTATTCATTTCCATCTTCTTCTCTCAGCAATTTTTATTGAGATAATGCCCTCTACGTAGTGATGTCAGTTTGATAAAAGGAATATCTTATATTTATTTGATATATAGGTTGACATGCATTGTTCTCATTTGGTTTATAGAAAGTATTTTGGCGAGGTGTTGTCGAGGAACTTCTGTGGTTCATCAGTGGTTCAACAAATGCCAAGGTAATGATTAATATTTTGCTTCTTAGCTATCTTTAATGCGACGATAAGCTAGAATAGAGTGCATCAATTTTGCTTCACTGCATGGATTCTCATACTGAGAATATTTTTCCTTTTGTGGATCAAGAAGCACTGATAAAGTTTACATACTGAACTTTCTTGTTTAATTTGATTCAATTCTCCTCTGCCTCATTTTGAACTCTCCATATGAATTAGGTTGAGTTCACATGTTACTTGTATCCAAAGTGCTAGCTTTCCACCAGAGAAACAGTACTGTGTTGCGTGCTAGGGGAAGTTTATGCAATGTGGTTATACTATTTTCTTATTTTGTATGTGAGGTGTATATGTTAGATACATATAGTTGGGAATTTGTACACGTCAAGAGGTGTTTTTTTCACATTATTTTGGAATACAAGCATTTTTAAGTATACCTAGTTGCATTTATATGACTGTTCTTGGGATTTTGAGATTGAATTTTTAGTTTTTGTCATGTTTTCATTTCTATCATGAAACAATTTGGTAAAACTGAGGCGTTCATGCTGCTGCTTAGTTGTTCTGTTACCTCATTGATATAGACATGAGTCTTTCATTCTGAAAGGTTGGCATAAAATTGGCAGGTCCTTCAGGAAAAGGGCATTCATATATGGGATGGCAATGCATCCAGAGACTATCTTGATAGGCAAGTATTTGACTGCCATTAGAATTAAATGCTACTTTTGATGCTGTTATAGCTGATATTTGTGTCTGCAATACCAGTGTTGGGTTGACGGAGAGGGAGGAAGGTGACCTAGGACCTATATATGGGTTCCAGTGGAGACACTTTGGCGCTAGGTTGGTGGATTGCACTTTTTTGTTTAGTTCAGCTGGTGAATTTTTCATGTAAGGAATTTCAGCCTCAATTTTTCCTTAATTTTACATCTTACAGGTACATTGATATGCATGCTGATTACACTGGCAAAGGATTTGATCAGCTGTTGGATGTTATTGATAAGATCAAGAATAATCCTAATGATCGACGTATTATACTCTCAGCTTGGAATCCTTCTGATCTCAAATTGATGGCACTTCCTCCTTGCCACATGTTTGCACAGGTTTGTATCGTTGTAGTGTATATTTTTGTTATTGCTATTTTTTGTTTTTGGTGTTGAGCAAATCTTTCTTCTGCAGTTCTATGTTGCAAATGGAGAATTGTCATGCCAAATGTATCAACGCTCTGCTGACATGGGCCTGGGTGTGCCATTTAACATTGCATCGTATGCTCTCCTGACATACATGATTGCCCATGTTTGTGGTATGTCATACGTGACCACAAAACAAGTAACTAGTTTTCTAGATATGTAGCCTTGGGATCAATATAACGAGAATGTGTTTGCATCTGAGCAGTCAATGAGTGAAATTGAAATACAGACGTTGATGCTACCACGCAAGAAGTTGGTTAAAGACTATCTTTAAGAACAGTTTTAGGGAACTTGTATCACTGAAGGAGACACGTTTGTCGAAAATAAATAAATGTTAATAAATGAATAAATAAAAAACTGAGGGTAAAGCATAACCTGTAGCCCGATGACTTCTATATATATGACTTCTATTGCTCTTTTTCCTTTTTCTGAATCTGTTTTAACTCACTGTCTTGTACAGACCTTGTTCCAGGTGATTTCATCCATGTGATGGGGGATGCTCATGTCTATCGCACTCATGTTAGGCCCCTTCAGGAGCAGCTTCAGAACCTTCCAAAGCCTTTTTCGGTGAGTACACTAAGTCCAATAATATTAGTCACAAACTATTTATAATAATCATTTATTCCTTAATTTGTTACTGGCTTGGAGCGAGTGTAGTTTCCTTTGATTTTCTATCTATTTACTCTTATAATTTTCATAGTTCTGCCAAAGAGACTTTGGCTCAATGGTTAAGGCTGAGGCCTTGGGTGCTAAAGGTCTCAGGTTCGAGTGGTGTGTGCGTGTGTTTTAACAATTAAAAAAATATAATAATAAATTTCATATTTCTTTTACATTTTCTTGCCCATGTTTTAATGCAGATTTTGAAGATCAATCCAGACAAGAAGAACATAGATTCTTTTGTGGCGGCTGATTTCGAGCTTATAGGTTATGATTCTCACCAGAAAATAGAAATGAAAATGGCGGTATAGAGCTCTCTTATAGGTTCAGTAAACTCAAAGACTGGTGCCTCCTAGGAATTATATGAGGCAAGTATTTTCTCAAAGTTTTTCAATCAATGATTCATGTGGATTATTTGCTTGTTTCCTCCTAGTCAGAGATATATGTACGCATATTTATCTCTAAGAGATCCCATTATGGTGGGTATAACTCATAGGAAGTGTGGTATTCAGACATAATGGTTGACCATGTGGCAAATTCTTTATAGGTTTGAACAATACACAGTCTTCTATTTTAGGGATTTTTTGGTCTTTTTTGGTACATTGGTGGGGAGGGGGATCAAACCTGGGTCTCCTTTATGTAGTATCTGGAGGTAATCACAAGGCCAAGAGACCCAGGTTTGTGTTTTTATGTTATTCCAGAAGTTGTTAAGATTGAATTCTATGAGACTGAAGCTTTTGTTTTCCATGGTGTTTCAGGTGCAGCTACTGGAGGCTTATGTTGATATAGAGTTTTATACAAACAACTAAATAAAAGATTTGCTAGTTGGATACCCTTAAAAGCTTTGTGTATGTAGTAATTGGGAATCCTTTAGTTCCGCAGAGTTGGTGGTTCTGAGGTGATTTAGGATACTTTTTTTTTTTTTTTTTTACTTTTAAGGTTTATTTTTCCATTGTGGTGTTAGATTTTCACTTTTTAAATTGCGAAAACTCTGGTATGATGTTGAGACAGATTGGAAACTCACTAAATTATCCTAATGGAATGCATGTTTATTTAGTATTTTAATTTTATTGGGTGAAGAAGTTCAACTGTGACTTGAATATAGATGGAATTGTGGCATGATAGCTGTTGCATCAGTTATGAAAACAGTCTTGGGAAAGAGTAAATGTGCCTTTTGTTTGGAAATTTATTTTAATGAGAGAAAAGGAAATGAAACGGAGATTCTCCATTGAAGAGGATTTCTAACTTGAATATTCTCTCAATTCTCTTAAATTGAGAGAATATGAATGGAGTGTACTTTTATAATTTTTTACATTATATCTCTAATTTTTAATGGAGGATTAAATAGTAAATTGTGTTATATTATTTTTTTTCCTTCTTATATTGAAACCTTTTTTAGGTCCCGTCATCTTTTTCCGTCAATTTTCCAAACAGTAAGTGTATGGTAGACTATGGTGTGTGCTAAAAGGAATTTGATTTAGGGGTTTAATACGAGTCTTGTTGAGATCGAGTCTTCCCGTCTCCTGTGGGATTAGATCTATGTGGACTTTGGAAAGCAGCTAATCTAAACGTAGGAGGTACAAATTGGAATTGAAATGTAAGTTTGCGTGTGAAGTCTGATTTTTTTTATTACAAGTCTGTCAGATTTCGTACAGGGAATTCAAATCCATTTTTTGTTTAAAGATATTAAACAGGCAACATTTTCTCATCTGCAAGTACTTTGTTTCAAATTTGTCCCTCTTTTCTTTTCTTGGATCTTGCCTGCAAGAAAATATATGATTGCCATGCCACGCTCTACTGGTTGTTAAGAAAACTGCTTGATATCATTCAACATCATGTAATTTGATTTTTAAAATTCGAATACCTCCAGCAACTATAAACATCAAGGAGGTCTCGTTTCTTTTTCTTTTTTTATTGACAAAAAGGGAGATCGAATCAAATCTCCCTATAACGGGAGACCATTGAACCAAGAAACCCGGGTCCAAGTGGGACATCTTTTCCCGTGCATATAATCACCCTAACGCGCAAGGAGGGCTGGACTTTGAAGATACCAAGGTATCGTACATTTTGCCATTTGGTGACGGCAACATTTGCCAATTGACAAAAAAACCATCGTTCTCCACCCTAAAATTGGATCAACGTTACCTGCAGATAGTTTTATCATCTTGTGTTTGCTATAGAGCTCTGAACACTGTATATGCAATTGCTTGTACATTTTGCAATGTACAAAACTCACTACAAGCCAACAGAAACCTCCCTTTCTATGGCCGAAACACTAGTAGGTTAACATCATCATCAATCATTGATTCGTTCACAATAAGACCCATCCTGTTGTGACTTGTGAGAATCAACAAAGAGTATTACATATAAAGACTGACCATGACAGTAACATTGCAATATCACCATTTGATTAACAAATTATTCTAAAACATTAATATACATTTATCTATATCAAATATGCTAGAGTCTCACCGGGAACCCACCATCATATGTAGATTCTTAGAGAAAAGAGACTACTTAGCATATATCACTCCATTATATATGTGCCTCTACTTGGGCTTCATCTAAGATTACCGCAACAATTTACTTACTACTTAGTTTTCGTGGTTTTCTCTGCCTTCTTTATTTATTTAAACTTCTTTGCCTTCCAAGTTTTGCTCACCTTTTGCTTCTGTTGGTCCTGCTTCTCCTTCTGCTTCTGCTTCAGTAGCTTTTGTTTCAAGATCTCTCTTCTTGCCCTCAAGGAACTCAATTAGGCCCGTTAGCGCAACTTCAGGCACCTCGTTCTTCATCAGCTGCTCACCTACTTCTGCGGGAGTCACCTTTGTTGTCACTAACAACTCTTCAACCTCTAAGAAAAGTGGGTGCTCTGTAATACCAAGGTAATTGGAGGCCAGCATTTTGAACCCACATGGAGTGCAATAGGACATGTGGATGTGCACATCCATACGACCAGGGCGTAATAGAGCTGGATCAAGCCTGTCTTTGTGATTAGTAGTGAACACTATAATTCGCTCGTCCCCACAGCTTGACCATAATCCATCTATGAAGTTTAGCAGTCCTGATAGGGTCACCTGAAATGAATTTAAAACATGTAAGCAAAATGCGGATGCTTAGCTTCTGCTAGATTGGCATTCCCTTCTCAGGAAAGAGATTCGTCTGGTTTTTATGTTGATCCTAGTCGTTGGACAAAGTTCTTGCATACACACACAGGCAAGAACATGGGATACACAAGGCTATATGCTAGCTTTCATTTATTGAAAACTAAAAGACAAAAAGCCTATGCATTACTTTACTTCTCCCCATCAATGGAAAAAACTAATTGATACAAACCTTTTATGACACTAAGAAAAATACTATATTTCATTGAAAAAATGTCGATTGAAATTGTCATCTACTTTCCACTGTAAAGACAATGCACGCCCTCCACAGCATTTGAGTGTAAATTAATCAAAATCTTGCTCATGATGTAAATAGGACCAAATTAGAGCTGAGCTTCTCTTTTCATCCTACCCCTTGCTGTAAATCACTAAAATCTACTCATCCCTTTGCTCTCAAGATATGTCTTCTGATAAGGCTCTTTAATCAAAGGACTGAATATGTAAAAGGGAATTCATCCATGTTTCCCCCAAAACTTCTCCAGCTAGAGAGCTTACAAAACCAGAATCATATTAACACTACTCAAAAATTGAGTGATTAGCAATCCCCCATCATTGTATTCAACTATCGTAGTAAACTAGTAATACATAACTATCTTCAAGTTGTACAACTTAGCAACCGGCTTTGAAAGTTATGGTGCTTAACAGTACTAGAAGAGCAATCAAATTCCTTCAATATAAAAGAATGTCAAAGTTTTAAAGGCAAAAACAAAGTGTAATACCATCTTTTTTGAATGAACCATAGTAATGTCATTTACCTGGGTTCCTTGGCTAAATCCATGACTAGTTCGATGAGGATTCATCATAGCCCTGGCTTGTGCAATCCTATCCTGTAACTCAATAGAACAATCAATATCCTCCACAACCAATATTGACTTATTCCCCGTCGAGATCAACAACTTCCTCAACTCAGAATTCCCTCTAAGATCAGTCAATTCCAAATCATAGATATCAAAATTCAGATAATTTGCCATTGCAGCGATCAAGCTTGACTTCCCTGTACCCGGTGGCCCAAACAACAAGTACCCACGTTTCCAAGCCTTGCCTACTCTCTTATAGTACTCCTTCCTCTTGACAAACCTCTCAAGATCCTCCATTATCATTTTCTTCACCTCTGTATCCATAGCCAAGGTATCAAAAGTTGCTGGGTGATCAAGCATCACTGATTGCCACGCATCCCCTCTCCTCCCATGCACCCTATCAAATCTAAGAGTAAAAATTTTCAACGTCTTCTTCCTCTCCTTCACTTCTTTAGATTTTCTCAAAACATGTTCAATATAAGCACCCAAAACCATATCCTTATGTTTCTTGTGAAAACTTAACTCGAAGCACCTGTGCTCGGAATTGACCACAGGATTGAAATGATCTGAGCCAGGAACAACCCTTGATGGGACTTGTTTAGATACAAACTTCCATTTCAGCTTAATCCCATTGAAAGTATCAATGATCTCTTCATTTCTTTCTACTGAAAGTGAAATCTTGGCCTCTTTCTTGGGCATTGTGACTTTGATTCTCTTCGTGTAGGGAGGGATTGTGGGCTCAAGATAGAGCTTTGCTGCTTTGAAGAGATGGTTGTGATTAAGACCAGCATATTCTTCAATAACCAAAGTTAGCTCAGATGAGAATGAGGCAATGAAGCTCTTAAGCTTGAAAAACAAGTAGTCGCGGAGTTCACGGGGCATGTAATCGCGTGTGATTGATCGGATGAGCATGGCAGTGGCTGCAGCAGAGGCTGCTGCAGAGATTATGGTTTTGGTGGAGGGGATTTGGGTGGTGTTGGAGAACAACATGGTTTTTGGTGGATTCTTGTTTTGGTTTTGGAGTTTTTAAAGAATGTTTCTGGGATTTGGTGGATATGAGTTAGATTACGAGATTTTGGAAGACAATTTGAGGTGGAAGTGATGAAAACTGAAAAGGTAATTGATAGGACGGAAAATGAGAGAATGAGTGGGAAAGTCAAAGAAAATATGGTGGATTTTTCAGATGGTATAATAGATTTTTGGGTTTTGGGTTAAATGATGGAATTTGGTGGAGAGTGATTAGTGACTAGAAAAACGAGAGAGTGAAAAAGTGAACGATAATGGCAGATCTAATTCATAGAGGGTTAAGGGAGATTTTTAGCTTTTGCTCTTTTTTGAGTTAGACCATGGTTTCGTGGAGCAAACAATGAGGAGTTGAAAGTAACGGTGGTTCTGGTGATTGGTTAGACTGAAACTGAGAGAAAAACCGGGAAAGTGAACATAAAATGGAGCGCTTGGCAGTAGTTTTACCAGTGGAGTGAGAGCATAGAGAATGGCAGAGCCAGATGAAACGGCGTAATTTAGCCGGTGTTATGGGTTAATTGGTCATCTCTCTTTTTTAAAGGACCAATCAGTAGCTCCGTTGACTTGTTAACTTAGTATATGCTCACCTTTGGGTGTGTTTTTTGCGGTTACATTACGGCAGAGTTTTCAAGTTTAGACCATCAAGGTAATCCTCTCCTCACAGTCCGACAACTAAGTTTTCGTCGTCAGAAAAGCTGCCATGAAATTTCCTAGCAATTCCTAGTTGACAATATGATAATATGATTAAAATTATAAAAAAATAAATAAAAATAATTAAAAAGCAATGAATAAAGAAAGTAATAGAAAAAATTTCTGAAGATGATACAAAGAGGGTGAGGGAATTAAGTTAGTGAAATACTGTAAGAGAAAAAATAGAAATTAATAAAGTCTAGGTGCCATGACATGTTTTTTCTCCACTAATATCTTTTTTAATTTATTAATATTTTTATTATTTTTTAGTGTTGTTTTTGAAATTAGGAAAATCAAAAAGAAAAGTTTTTTTCGAAATTTTATAGAAAAATTTAAAACAAACAAAAAGGGAAAAGAGAAAAAAAAGAAAGAAAGAAAAAGACATAAAAAGGAAAAGAAATAAAGGAAATGCTTATCTTAGAAAAACAGGAAGCAATATTAAGAAGTGGACACTTTCAAACACTCGATTAGATTAACATCCACACACTGGAGTAGTATGTCCATTTTATCCACTTTTGAAGAGAAAAAATGAAAATTAATAAAGTCTAGATGTCATGTCATTTTTTTCCTCCACTAGTATTTTTTTTATTTTATTATTATTTTTATCGTTTCTTAATGTTGTTTTTGAAATTAGGAAAATCAAAAGGAATTTTTTTTTTAATTTTATAGAAAAAATTTAAAACAAACAAAAAGGGAAAAGTAAAAAAGAAAGAAAGAAAGAAATAAAAAGACATAAAAAGGAAAAGAAAAGAGCCTAATCCCTCAAACACCTCTGACCTCTCCTTAAAATAAAACTGGGAACCAAAAAATGGCCCAGTTCATAAAAGACTCCCGGCCTAAACTAAACCAAGAAGCCCATCCCCTCTCAATCACACACGGGCTAAAGCCCACTTTGTATTCTCATATTCTAACCGGGTTAAGCTCTATCCATCGCCTACCTTTTTATGTTTTTTTACTTAGAAAATTCAACGTTCTAAGTATGCTTTTTTGCAGGTAATGTAAAGGTTTTGCATGTAAACAGGATGCAGAAAATATATGGCTTTTGAGTTATGATTTACTCCTTGATTGGTGACTTTTTATTGTTTATTTCTCTTTTATTTTGGCATTCAGGCAATTCAAAAGTTGAACGGGCGAATATTTAGTAAAAGACCCATAGCTATTGATTGGGCTGTCCATATGGTGGATCTGATGCTGTTCTTGCTTCAAAAGATGGTAATTGTGGCCCTTAAATGAATTCAACACATTAACCACCCGAAAAACCCTACCATACCCGACCCCACTCCACTGTATAAACATCTTAAACCTCACCCCATCCCCAACACCATTAACCACCACCCTAGTCCCTAATCCTTCATCATCTCTGCAAGCCACACTGCCTCTCTCACTCCTTCGTCTAACTCGGTTCCAGATTCGTAGTGGGTTATTATTATTTTTTTGTCCATCTTTCTTTCTCTGTCCGTATCTCTCACCTCTCTTCTTCCTCGCCTTCAACGTCTCCTTCCCTCTCCTTACTTTCTCTCTCCTCGACGACAACCGAAACAGCATCTGCGACGGCACGCGGCTTCTCGTCGACAGCGGCGAAGTCCGTTCTCTCTCAACTATGCGGCGGCGACCATTCTCACTTCTCCATCTCCGGCTTGGGGCACTTTTTTCGTCGCGATTTACGAGCTGTATGCTTTCTTTCTATTCTTACTCCTTTGGCTTATATAATTGTATGGGGATCGCTGCTTCTCCCGATGCGATACATCAATGAAAAAAGGCATGGAAACAAATATTATGAGAAAAGTTCTTAAGATCTTCATTACGTCCTCTTCTAAAGGTTCTCCTGTCCCTTAATGATGATTCCACTTTTCCCAAGAGAACAGATGAGTTAGATACCGAAGAAATCATTAATGTGCCAAATAATTTATCCAATGAGTCAGCAATAGAATCAGGTGCTATTAAACCTGGAAACTCCAATAAAACCAAAGAGAAGAATCTGAAGGAGAATTGAAAATGAAGAAGTGAAACAATGATTTTCTGGATTTGGGGAAGTGCAATTTGTATTTAATTCAACACGTTTATATTTATCCTTTTAATCAGGTTTCATCAATATTATCTCGTTCTCTTGTGGCAGACGATCAAGAGGGACTGGTTTTCTCAAGTTTAAACAGCAGACGCAGCTTCTGCTGCTTCTAAGCAGTGAATGCTGCATCAGGACTGGGGGTTGTACTGAAAGGTAGACAACTGAAATTGTTGAAAGCTTTAGATAAGAAATCTGTTCATGATAAGGAATTGGACAAGACCAAAATTGAGGATCATAACCATCATAATCTCTACCTGGCAAAGTCTGGTTTCCTTTCTCCCATTACCTGAGTTATCCTAATTGTATTGAGTTTTGCTTTTAGTATAGTTTTAGCATTCTGTTTTTGAAAATTCTTAACAGGAAGGTGTTATTCTTGAGGGACTCCAGCTGCTACAGGTGTTTCAGCTGAAGATATGGAAAAATATCAAATAAGTCCTTGTTCTTTCTCTCTATCATTTAAGTTAGGCACATGCTCGGCGCATACAGGTATGGTTGTATATGCTGCTTAGTCTTCTATGGGTCTTGACGTTGGCCAGGGCTAATTTTTGAATGGGTAGTCACAGTAGTATGTCTAGAACAAGATTCTATTCTTTTCCCTACTTATATTTGGCTTGCATAGAATTTTAATTATTGAGACATGTTAAGTTTTAATTTTGTTATTAAGGAAAATGGATGGGTATGTCATATGCTCAATGTGGACTCTTCCAATGTTCCTATTTTTGACAATGACTCAATGTTGCTGGTCATTTTTTCCTTCAAATTTCTTATTTTTTATTGGATCTTTATATTGTATTGCATTCATTATAGATTTAGTGAATGCATCAGAACTCATTTATTGATTGAGTGTTGGTTTATTATGAGATTTGATACTGGGCTATAAACAGAAGAAAAACATTCAGTTTTGAATTGAAAGTTAGATGGAGAGAGTGGGTTATAGTGGTTCGAAAGGGTGTTTAGTGCATGAAATAAGAAACCATGAGAAAATCTTTGCATGGACCAAATGTATTGTTTTACAACCAATCAAACATGTGGAAGTTTTGCATGAAAATTGTCGGCAACATCTCACCCACAAAGGCTTCTGCCACTTGGCAAATACAAGAAATAGCCTTCATGGGTATTACACGAGGCAATTAGGTATATGAGCTCTTGTAGTAAGTACATCTTGATATGAGACAAATGAACCGTGTAGAAAGATTCTTAGTCTGTTTTACTTGGATATAGCTACCTCCCCTTTATAATACCTTTCTAACTCTATTCTTTTTCTTCATTTTTTCCCCTCTCTCTATAATACCTTTTTAACTCTATTCTTTTTCTTCTTTTTTTTATTTATTTTTACTCCCCTCTCTCTTTATAATATACCTTTCAATTTTTATTCTCTCTCCATGTGTGTTAATGTAAGCCACCCCATTTCCACATTAGGAGGTGGTGTGCTTGCTTCCACAACTTGTTGCATAAATAGAAAAAATAGTAGCAAGTGCATCATGGCAGTGGTCTTAGTATCACAGTGATAGAATTGAACTCTTTCTTCTGTTGTTGTCAGCTTCACCCTCCACTCAAATTTGGCATCTTTCTTATACTGTATCTTTGTGATATTGAGGACAATTAATGAGCCATCCATTGTGCCTGCTACTAGCTTTTTTTGTGGTTTGTACCACTAGCTTATCTGGAAGTTTTTTTTTTTGATAAAAGCTTATCTGGAAGTTATACATCATTTTTTCCCTTTTTCTTGATTTTGTATACTGGCTTATCTCTTTGTCTCGGATTCACCAACTGGAAGAAATATATTGCAGCAGTTCTCCAGTTTGCATCTTTCACTTGCCTCTTCCTCTTGGAGTTTTCTCTTTTTTTATGTCTTCTCTTTTAATTCTTCAATTTATATTCCTTTTTCTGAAGACTAGGGATCAACAACATCATCTACTGTTCCCGTTTGTTGATATTCTGCAACATGCTTCACTGGCAGCTAAAACATCAGTTCTTCTTTCTCTTGGTTATGTGGGTTGCTCCTTCTGTTAAGCTAACTTTGAGAATTCTTTACAAGAACTATAGCGGTGATGTTGGCTTTCACTTGTCACTGATCCTTGTGTATTATCATCTTCCATAAACAAAGCATTTGATGTATTAAGATCCTTGTTACTATGTTATTTCAATTGAGTATTTAGATTGGTAAACCTGAACAGATTCATTAGCCATTTGAGATTGGTACGTACAAAAGAGTATTTTGGGAAGTACAAAATATTCAATTAAGTTGTGTACTTCCACTTTGCTCTCAGCTTTTCTGTAATGTTTCTCAAGGAAAGAATGGATTCATTTTGTTTTTTAGTCCTAGAACTGGTTAAAAGGGAGATGATACGTGACTTTGTTCGCCTCCAACAAAACATCAATGGTGCTTCTAAATAATTATGCTGATTATTGTGCTACTCTTGATGTTATATGTGACTTAGTTGGCCTCCAGCAAGACATAAATGGTGCTTCTAAATAATTCTGCTTATTATTGTGCTACTCTTGTAAAATTTTAATATCTGCTTAGCTTACTAATGCTTTTGAGATCAACTGCAGGTTACAGGAAACAAAGATGAAAAAGTTTCAATCTCCAAATTTTCATGTATCACGAACAAGACTTATTATATACAATTTGCCAAAGTAAAGGACTGAAAGGATAAAAAGCTATGTATTGATGCCGTTACCTCGCAAGAAACAAAGCAGAAACCTGCGATTCAACTGGTTAGTTATGTTTCTTAGTTCGTTATTATGTAGATTTGTTATTTTGATGTCTCTATCTAATTTTATGTGTACTATGAGGTATTTACTCTTAGCTTTATTATTGTTCATGCAGAAGTTTTTTAAAAGTTTGAAGAAGTGAAAGGTTGATACTAAGAACCACTCACATGGAGTTGCTTTTGTTGAGTTCACAGAGCATCAACATGCACTTGTGGCTCTAAGGGTTCTTAATAATAATCCTGATAATTTATAAAAATTTAGTTTTTTTTTATAATAACTAAATTCAGGTTAACTAAGCCTTAATTGCAAATTTGTTGGGATCAACTTCATGGATTGCTTCACTTACATTCAGAATACAATATAGTCCATATTCCATATGAATATGACCATTTGCAACACTTTTAGAAGCACCAAATCTAGTCCTCTATTTGTTGTGGGGGGTTGTGTAGCTGTCATTAGAAATTACCATAAATGCATCAATCTTGTTATGTTCTAGTATGGAGGTGATTTTCGGCTACTTGTAGAAACTTTTGGTCCTCAGAGTCGCCCAATTGTGGAGTTTACTCTTGATAATATTTGTTGTAGTTTGGTTTTAGTGTTGATACATTGAGGGAAGAGAGGGAGAGAAGCAGAGAGAGTATAAAGAAAGCGAGCTTTGCTTCACACACAAGCATACTAACCCTTTATAGATAAGAGGACAAATAGATTTCTGAAATATCCTTACTCTTAACACTCTCTCTTAAGTTGGAGCATACTCCAACTTGTTACAAATAAACTCGATACAATTTGAAACAATTAAATCCAAAGCCAAAATTTACAATAGCCCATGAGAGGTCGGGGCTGCACACCCACGACACAATAGACAATTAGGTAACATATCAACAAGACATTGACTTTTCTGTCTTGTTTTGACTAATACTGACTCAACATAAGACAACGATTGTGACTGGAATCTGATAAAGGATTAGATGAACGAAACAAACAGATTAGATTGTTTTCAACAAACACGAGGTAATAAAGGGTATTGTAAAAACACTACATCATCATTACTCATTTTTTTGTCTTCTTTTCTTTTCGTTTTCACCTTTCTCTTTTTTCTTTTCTCTCTCCCACTCTATTTCCCACTTTCTCTTTTCTCTCACTCACTTTCGACTACTCACTTTTTTTTAACTTTCCTTTTCTATTGGAAAAGTCAGAAAGAACCAGAGTCCGTTGGAGAAGATGAAACAACCTATTGGAATATATAAAACACGTCGGAATCTCGTCAGAAAAAGGAACAAAAATTAAAAGCAAAATTTAAACATATATATGTTTTGTGTTTTTTCTTGAGTTCTCAAGACCACTAGGGTCCCAATGATGTTGCTCTGATATCATGTTGTAGTTTGATTTTATTGTTGGTACAGTAAGGGAAAAGAGAGAGAGAAGAGAGTGTATAGAGAAAGACGTTGGCTGCTCGCACACAAGCATACCCTTAATGGGTTAGTAGTAGTATTTATAGATAAGAGAATACAAAGATCATGTGGCATATAGGGAGAAGGTACCTTGTTTGGTATTCTAACACTCCTTTCAAATTCTTAACCAAATCTCAATCCTGAAACAAAATATAAATATGTTTCAGACCAACCAATTTTGTAATAAACTCCTCCACATGTCAAATTGAGGCAATACCTGTACAACTTGCGTGCTTTGAGCATCAGAGAAGTCAGTTCCCTCTTGATAGATGAACCTAAGATAGATAAACAAACGAAGTTTGGTTCTTCTTGTTAGAGTGTAAGGGTATTATTGTAATTTATTTATGTTTTTTTTTTCTATTATATATATAGGACTACTAACCTTAGGGTTAGCAAGTCCTTGTGTGTTTTCTGCTCAGCCACCTCTCCTTGTCTCACCTCTATATGTCTCTCTTCTCTCTCTTTACTCACTAAACACAAACTACAACATGGTATCAAAGCAACATCCTTGTGACTCTGGTGATCTTGAGTAAACTAATGAAAAAAAAAACACAATATATATCTTTAAATTCTGGTTGTAATTTCTATTCTTTTCGCCGGCGAGATTCTGACATCATCTATTTGTTTTCTTGTGATTTTCATCTTCTTTGTCATGTTTTTGTTTCATCTTCTCCAATGGATTCAAGTTCTTTTCTCCTTTTCCAGTAACTTAGCAATGAGATCTTGCCGGATTCTAGCAATGTTCCGGTGATCAGGACCCATGGTCAGACTTGCCTGAGTCTTTTGGTAGTGGATCTGTGGTCGGTTTGGCCGTGCGACATTGCAAAGTGGTGGATCAGAGGCTCTCGGAAAATTTCCTCTTGTATCGTCGGATTTTGGCGTTGTCTTGATGATCGAAACCCACAATCACACTTGCCATGCTTTGGCGACCAGAACCAAGCCACCGACAACTCTTTTACAACATTTTCAGTAATTTTCCAACAAGCTTTTGTCAGATTTCAAAAGTTATTTTTTGTTTCTCTGTTTCTCTCTTGGAGAAAAGTAAGCAGAGAAAAGAAAAATAAAAAAAAGTAGGCATCCGAAAGTAGGTTAGAGAAAAGAGAAAGAGGGAAATAGAGTGTGAGAGAAAAGGAAAATGAGAAAAGGTGAAAAGGAAAAGAAAAGAAAAAGAAAAAATAGAGTTTTAGAGTGGGAAATAGAGTGTTATGATGATGTGTTTTTGCCGTACCTTTTATTACCTCGTGTTTGTTCAAAACGACCCAATCTGTTTGTTTCGTTCGCCAATTTCTTGTTGATCCAGTGTTTTTCGGATCTTGTTGTCGTTAGGTGGTGCCAACGCGGTGACTTAACCATTGGTCGTGTTGTGGTTGTGTAGCTCCAATCTCTCATGGGTTTGGATTTAATTGTTTTAGATTGTATCAGGTTTATTTGTAACAACTGAAGTATGCTTGCGTGTGTGCAGCCAACCCCTCTTTCTCTATACTCTCCTCTCTTCCTTCTAAAACCAAACTACAACAATGTTCAAACATTGAAGATACGGAAGGCTAAGCTACAAGGTCAGCAGGATAGACATGGTGATTTGCATTAAAATTGTGAATCATATACACCAGATGCCCATCTAAACAAGGAGAAGTCCAGAAAATGGAAATCCAGAGATGACAAAAGAGTGGTGAATCGTTCAGAACCTAATGAAGAAGATAAAGTAGATGATAAGGCTCCTAAAGTTCTAATAGAGTTGCCACTGAAGAATTCCAAGCTACTAAGAAGCAGAAGCGGAAACTGGTGAGTGAAAAGACAAAAGAAGATTCTTTGAAAGATAAGTCGGCGGGGTCAAAGCAGAATGTGAAAGGCCCAAAACAGAGACCGGATAATCACCAAGATGGCAGAAAGCTGGATGGTAAAAGTTCAATCAAAAGGTGAAATGACAGCCGATAAAGGCCACAAATTGAAATCAAAATTTTAAAAGGTTGTGGATTTGCAACAAAGAAAGAGAAAGCTACAAGACGAAACAAAGCAAGAGAAGGGATAGGAAATCTCAAAGGGAATAAAAAGGCCCAAAAGAACAAAAGATCCATTAGGGGGAGATGCTGTAGATAAGCTTGATGTGCTGATTGAGCAATACAGATCCAAATTCTCACAGCAGAGCTATGGAATAACTGATGGCGAAATGCGAGGTTCTGTGCAGCTTAGAAGATGGTTTCAATCAGAATTTTATGTTATCAGGTTTTGTTAACATTTTATGGCATTGTCCTATAGTAGAGTTGATGAGGCAATTGATATTGATGCAATTGCTATAAATTTTGTTCATTATACGATGATTTTGTGGACATTCTCTAAATGCAATTTTGTTTCAAGTTTTTCCAATGTTTATGATTTGAGCGTGGTTGGAAACAATGTCCAAACCCCACTGGGTTCTTTGAGGAACAAGTGTTTTCTTATTTTCCCAGTGAAAAAGAGGGAGAATATAAGATAGAATAATATGATTGTTCAACAATCAACAATTTTGATTAGTTGTTGATCCTTATTTGTTTGGAATGTAGTTAAGGCATCCTATTTTATGTTTGCTTGTCCTAGCTTCTCTAGCAGCTTTTGCTGATAGCGTAGGGCAAAGATCCCTTTGGTCTAGCTGCACTTTTAGTTGTCAGAAGTAATGGTTTCTGAAATAGTTTTTGGTAAAACAATTGTGGAGTTTAATGTTTTACCTAATAACTATGGAGTTTTTGCGTAAGACACAAATGCTTTTATCTTTTGGCTTTTGTTTTGTTTTTTTCTTCCTATGTTTGGTTTAGCTTTTCTTGTTTTTAAGCTAAAGTCATTTTAAAAGCTAGGCCAAATTGCATATAGAGACTAAGTGGGTTTTTACATTATCATTCATTTGTGAAGTGTGAAGTGTGAAAGTGTAATTGATTTCTGAGTTGCATTTTGGATGAGCCCCTTGCGACATTTCTCATCTTAAGATTTCATATAAAATTCTCCATACGAGTTCAGGATAAGATAATAAAACAGTTGAGATTGTGCTAAAGAACATTTTTATAAAGCAAGATTCATGTTCATAAATTGTAGAGCAAGTTTTAGCCCTTTGTGTACAAACTAAGCTCTTCCTTGAGAATCTGCATGTCACTAAGATTAGTACTTGGGATTTCACATGTTTTGTCTTTTTCACCTTGGTAGTTAGACAACATCTCAATAGAAGAATCATGAGGCAAGACTCATAACTAACTTATCCTATTCATCAACATAATTTTTCTTCTTGGGTAGGGTCCTATCTATCGGGTATTGCCATGTCATGATCAATTATATTTGTGGATACCATTTTATAATATGATGATGATAAAGACAAAGTAATGATGAGTTTGGATTAATCTAACTTTGAATTAAATAAGACTACAATAATGTGTATTGTGTAGTAAATGATGTTAAATTAGTCGGTGAGAATTTGCAATCTCTACTGTTAGGGTGTATAAATGTATATTCCATTATAAGAGTTTTGCTAATGTCAATAGTGACAAAACCTATCAATCACACTTGTGTAATGTATACATCCATCCTAAACGTCAACACGATTATGCCCTTTCACCTTATATTTTCTCGAAATGCTAAATGTCGTTCTTTTCTTTTTTTTTATTCACACCAAATTCATTTTGTAAGTGATAAAAAGACAATAAAATATAAATATAAAAAAGACAATGTAACGACTTTGTTACCGTGTATTTAGAGACTATTTTTTATTAGCATAATGATGTCATGCTTAGTAGAGGATTATATATGATGTCATTTTCAGTTATCTGCTTGGGTTGCTGACCTGTTCTTTATCTCGTGTTCAGCTGCATTGACAAACAGTGCTTTGCATATCTAGTGGGAGAGAGTGAGCAAAAGAGACAGAAGATAACAAAGAGTGAAAGAAAGAGATAACAGAAGAAAAGCTAAGTAGAGATAATAGAAGAGAGAGAAACTTTTAGAGTTGGCGTGGTCGTCAATGTCAAATATAATAAGCTCTTTTTCTTTTGTTTTTTTTAATTAATTTCTTCTTTTTAAGAAAAAAGATATGCGTATCTCTGTTTTGGTCCCTTTTCAAAATTCCATGATCATTTCCGTTCACATTGTCCTCTATATTCTTTTCTTTACCCTTCTACCATGAAATTCCCTATTTTATATCTTTTAGCAAACGCAAGAACATTACCTGAATATTTTCCAACAATTTGTAACTATCTTATGCTGCCCAATGGGACAATTACATAATTATATATGCAACACAGAAATATGTATCCTACAACAACCAGATTTTGACACGTGTTTTTCACATGTGTACAACAAGTGCCCCAAAATGTCAGACCTTGTGAGTTGTGTGTGATGTCCATTTTTCAATTGGGTCACACAAAAGTCAATTTTTTTTTCCTTCCAAGAAGCCATTGGCCTAAACCCTAAAATAGCAAATGAGCATCCTATGTGTAGTAACATCAACTTCCTCGTATATATATTCTCACTTTACTCTAAAAATAGCTTTTAATGTCTATTATTGGCTATGGAATTAGCATGTGGCAATGATTAATAGACCTAAAATTATTGCTTGATTTCCTACTTTAATATGTAAATTGATTTTGAAAGCATCCTACTATTTAAATACCCAAAGCCTATAAGTATAACAATGAGGTTAGAAAATAAACTAAAAAGGAATTGGAAAATAAACTAAAAATGAATTGGAAGGTTATGGTGGGATAAATAGAAATTTTTTGACCCATTGCTAAAAAAGTTGTTTTTCAAAATGAACTGTGTTGTATGTGTGGGGTGGACATAAGAAACTCTTATATTTGTGTAGTAATAATAATTTAATTGAGTTTACGTGGCTTCAGTTTAATTCACATTGCTTTGATGAAATAAAAAAGCAAATTTATAGTTAAATATTAAAATCAAATATTTTTTACAAATTTATTTAAAAAACATACACATGAAGAAAGAAAAGAAATTGTTATATATATATATATATATATATATATATATATATATATATATATATATTATACATGCTAACCAACTTTTAAAAAGTCTTTAAACATGTCATTTAGATGTAAATAATGATTATTGTGGATTTTTTTCATCCTTTGTTATTTTTTAAAATTTATTTAAAAAACATTCATGTAAAATCAAAATCAAAATGACAATGATTTAAAAACATCTCACTTCTTTTTCTTTTATAATTTTTTTATATAGAGGTTAAAACATTGCGTCTGAATGAAGAAAATGGCCTTTTTCCTCGTCATTGTGGATGTCAACCTATATATTATGACCCAACTGTCTTTTTTTACAGTTTGTGCATTTATGGTAATAAACTAATAATAATATGATTCAATGAGAAATGGATTCTGTTCTGTTGTACAGTGAGCAACTACACTATAGCATATATTTCCAAAATGTCCACACTGTCTCATATTTCTTCATTTCACCTTTTTTGCTCTCTCTCGCTTTCTCTCTCTCCTCTCTCTCAAATGGAAGCTAACTCATCTCTCAAGTGGCTTTTGCTCTGTATCCTCTTGTCTCTAAGTCTCAATCTGACACAATGCAGTGTTACCTATGACAGGAAAGCTCTTATCATCAATGGCCAAAAGAGAATCCTCTTCTCTGGCTCTATACATTACCCCAGAAGCACTCCTCAGGTACAACATATATTTTTCCACACTTTCCCAATTCCCACCTCACATTTTCCCGAGAAAATGTGATTTTCATGTCAAATTTTAGTGCCCTTTTTCTTAATGGAACAAGATATGGTTTCATGCATAATGCAGATGTGGGCAGGTCTTATACAGAAAGCCAAAGACGGTGGTTTGGATGTTATTGACACCTATTTGTTTTGGAACCTTCATGAACCTTCTCCTGGCATTGTAGTTTGCTTTCTCTACTTATTTTTTCTCTGTTTTTCTCTGTTTTCATTGATTATCATGCATGTTCTCCATAGTATGTTATATTTTTGCAGTAGATTAATGTTTCCTTCTTTTGGGTTTTTAGTACAATTTTGAAGGCAGATATGATTTGGTTTACTTCGTCAAGTTGGTCCAAAAAGCTGGGTTATACGTGCATCTTCGAATTGGGCCTTATGTTTGTGCAGAATGGAATTTCGGGTGACAAACATCTTTTTAACATAATTTCTAGATATTTTTTTTTAATTTTCTAAATTTATCTCTCTCACCATTGTTTTATATTTTCAGGGGATTTCCTGTTTGGCTGAAATATGTTCCAGGCATTAGCTTTAGAACAGATAATGAACCTTTCAAGGTCTCTGGAGCATAGGAAAATGCAAATGTGAATCTGTATTAAGAATATATTTACATTTGTAATTTTTTTTCAACTAATTGTAGCTTTGTCGTGTTATCTTACATATGCTGGTGCTGCAGCTGGCAATGCAAAAATTTACCCAAAAAATTGTCCAAATGATGAAGGATGAGAAGTTGTTTGAGCCTCAAGGTGGCCCTATTATCCTCTCTCAGGTATGGATTTTTGGTTATTGCATATTGCTCTATAATTGCTGGTATATGAGCATTTCAATACTGTAAGGCTATGATTGGATAGAGAGGAAAAGTAGGAGGAAGGAAGAGGGAGAGGAAAGAAAAGTGAGTGGAGAAAACATTTTATCTTTTGGTAAGAAAGAGAAGTGGGAGGATTAATGTTTTCTTCCCACCTACAAATTACAATCCTTCCAAATTGGGAGGATTAGGAATGGAAGCTAAAGTAAGCTCCTTTTTTGTCTTTTATCTTCTTTCCTCCCACTTTTCCATCATTTTTCTGTGTTTATGATTGTGTAATTTGTGTGAAGATTGAGAACGAGTATGAGCCTGAAAGAAAGGCATTTGGAGATGCTGGTTACACGTATATGACCTGGGCAGCGACGATGGCTGTTGGAATGAATACTGGAGTCCCATGGGTAATGTGCAAGGAAGACGATGCACCAGACCCGGTGGTAAGCCATTTAGTATTCAATTCCTTTGAAATTGTACACCAGATTTAGTATTCAATTCTTGTGAAATTATACCACCGGATTTAGTATTCAATTCCTGTGAAATTGATCTTAATTTCTGCAGCATATAGCATAATAAGGTTTATTTCCTATTAGCTTGGATACTGACATAACTTTAACCATTTTTGTTTAAACCATGGTGACAGATAAACTCATGCAATGGTTTCTATTGTGACTATTTCTCTCCAAACAAACCTTATAAACCAACAATATGGACTGAGGCTTGGAGTGGCTGGTAATTTGTATTGTCCCTACCATCAGCATCATTCTCGAAAATGTTTCCGTAAAATAATTGTTTAATTACCTGTTCTTTGTGTCTTTTTGTAGGTTCACAAATTTTGGCGGTCCAAACTACCAACGGCCTGTCGAAGATTTGGCATTTGCTGTTGCCAGATTCATTCAAAAGGGTGGCTCCTTTGTTAATTACTACATGGTCAGTTACACTTAAAATTCTTACTGCAGTTGGTACTGTGGTGAAGTAGTACTAAAAAATGTTTCTATAAAATTCACGGTACCTTTTTTGGTTAGAAGTAGAAATTGTTTTCATTCCCTTCTCACAACTTCTTTAATTGTTAAAGTTAAAGGAGGCAAAGCCCTTTATGCTTTTCATGATTCCCCAGAAAAGCATAAGAAAAAAAATGTAAACTTTGCATCTGATAAATGTTAATGTTGCAGTAGCACTTGTAGAATTTTACAATTTCTTCACTTTTTCTACAACTTCTACCAAAAGAAACATTTCTTCACTTCTTCTTACATGTAAAATATTGCCCTTAGGCATTAACTCGAGTGAGAAAGTAGTGGGTCGGATAGAGACAGATCTTGTGTTCAAATATCATATGAAAAAAGGGAAAAAGTAATACTCGTATAATGTGTTACTCCTAGTAATAGAAACCGACAACACGAACATGGTAGAAAATTAATATAATGTGCTTGAGTACCAAAACAAATGGAAATCTTATGCTCTTTTCTTTTTAACCTGCAGTATCATGGAGGAACCAACTTTGGAAGAACTGCTGGTGGCCCTTTTATTACCACCAGCTATGATTACAATGCTCCAATTGATGAATATGGTGAGATATTTGACCTCATTTTTTACAGCCCATTTTATAAGTTGGTAAAATGGGACTTCATTTTGGAAGAATTTTTTTTTTTTTTTTTTTGGCGGGGGGGGGGGGTGGGTGCGGGGGTGGATTTGTTGCTAGATTTGATCAGTTAGTCAGTTTGTTCAACATATAACTCACTAAAGTGCGATGATACTTTGATAGGCTTGATCAGGCAACCAAAGTATGGCCATTTGGAGGAACTCCACAGGGCTATCAAGTTATGTGAAAGAGCTTTGCTTACTGCTGATCCTAATATCACATCCTTAGGAAATTATGAACAGGTTTGTTATTTTCACTACAGTAAGTTTTTTAGAGCAATTTTAAATAAAACACAACTTTATTTTCAGACTAGATTTTGATTACTAAGCATATTAAGGCCAAAAGATAGTTCTGGTTTGTTTTAAGTGTTGGATTTTGGTTCTAACTGGTTCATGTTATACTATACCAGTAAACCCTTCAGATTGGAACATATGAATTAGGCAACTTAGTACCCGTTTGATACACCGGAATAAGAGGGGTATAAAATGAGATGATTTCAGTCAATGTCGCATTTGATACAAAAAATAAATGTAAAAATGATTCTATCTCACTAATTTATAAAACTATTTCATATTATCCTCTTCTTAATCCTATCTTCCTCTTAATCCGGTGTACCAAAATACCAAACTGGCACTTAAAAGTCTTTATAGTGGCTGCCATGTTCAGATTTTTGGATTAAAATGCTTTGAAATTAGTCTAAGTTTCTCTTTTTGCTTCTGATTAATGGATTAGTTTTGCAGGCACACGTATTCTCTTCCAAGTCTGGGCACTGTGCAGCATTCCTCTCAAACTACAATTCAAAATCAGCTGCAAGAGTGACTTTCAATAATATGCGCTACAACCTACCACCTTGGTCCATAAGCATCCTTCCTGATTGCAAAAATGTTGTCTTCAACACTGCCCAAGTAAGTAAATCGGACAGCTGCCTTTCATCAAATCCCGATTTCACACAAAAAGGGTTTTGACAGTGGTACACTTTCCTTTAACTGATATAATTTTCTGCATAAACAGACTCACATATTACTTAAAAAATAGATATGAATTTTTGTTTCATTTTGCATGTACTGAGATGATATATTTTTAAGTAAAAATCTCTTCGTTGCAGGTTGGAGTTCAAACATCCCAAGCGCAAATGTTGACCACAAATGTAAAATTTCTCTCGTGGGAAACATTCAACGAAGACATATCTTCAGTTGACGATGATTCAGCAATCACAGTCGTTGGTCTATTGGAGCAGCTAAACATCACCAGAGATACCAGTGACTATCTCTGGTACACGACAAGGTAAAAATAGAATAATCGAATTTCTATTATAATATTGACAATAATATATGAACAAAAGTTTTTCCATATTACCTGATGTTTTCCAGTGTCGATATAAGTTCAACCGAGTCATTTCTGCGTGGAGGTCAACATCCTTCTCTCACTGTGCAGTCAGCAGGTCATACTATGCATGTGTTTATCAATGGACAACTTTCAGGTGCACTGTTTAATTGCTAATTCTGGACTAAGCTTTTCTTAGTTATCCTCTCAACTCACCGAAAACTCTGTTTTCTCTATAATTATAGGTTCGGCCTTTGGGACTAGGGAAAAGAGGAGATTTACTTTTACAGGAGATGTTAAGCTGCATGCTGGAAGAAATAGAATTTCACTGCTCAGTGTTGCTGTTGGATTACCGGTTAGTTTCCCTATCCCGATTTTAATCAACAACTAATTCTTATTATCTGAAGTCAGATTTGATACCATTATAGTAAAAGGAAGAACTATTTTGCCTAGTGTGTGCTTCCACTATACCAGAAGACACTTTAAAGAGAGTTGAGTAGGCAAAAGTTTCAAAGATTAACAATTAGGATTTGGTTATAGTTCTAGTTTGAAGTTTATATATACTTCATTGATGTTACGTCCAAACCTGCAAAACCAAAACCCATCTGCTGTTTCTATTGATCAACTGATTTCTATTTTGATTTTTTGGTTATTGTGGTTGAAGAACATTGGTACACACTTTGAGACATGGTATACAGGAGTCCAAGGACCAGTTGTTCTACATGGATTAGATGAGGGACAGAGGGATTTATCCTGGCAGAAATGGTCATACAAGGTCAATAAGATCTCATTTCTGCAAAAAAAAATAAAAAATTATAATGATTTATCATTTATTTGATGAATTTAAGCTTCAATTTTGTTTATTTGTACAGGTTGGGCTCAAAGGAGAGGCCATGAATCTAGGTTCTCCAAATTCCATTTCATCGGTTGATTGGATTCAAGGGTCCTTAGCAGCAGAGATTCAACAACCATTGACATGGTATAAGGTATGGAAATAATCAACATGTAACTTCAAATATGCCCCTAATATCATATATTGAAATGCTTCTATTAGTAGTCAATAGCATTCAACAGAATTCCTATAAAAAAAAAATAGTATTCAACAAAATTGACATATCTAATTGAACAATATTGTAGGCCAATTTTGATGAACCAGAAGGAAATGAACCACTAGCTTTGGACATGAGCAGTATGGCTAAAGGCCAAGTATGGATCAATGGGCAAAGTATTGGGAGATATTGGACAGTTTATGCCAATGGTAATTGTAGTGGATGCAGTTATTCAAGCACATTCCGGCCGGCAAGGTGCCAATATGGTTGTGGCAAACCCACTCAACAATGGTACAAACTCTCTAAACCAACATTTATTAGGCTATGATTGTGATGACCCATAGCCAAAAGTAACTTGAGTTATACTTTTGGAGGGTAGGCTTGTGGTGTGATCCAAGTCTACTACCATGTGGATATACTTGTAGTATTTGAGGCTCCCAATCTATGGCCCATATCGCACATTAGTAGGTCATAATGTTTTCGAAAACATTTTTCTTACGCTAGAAAACAATTTTTTGATGTTTTTTGTTGTTTTCAAAATGTTTTTAGTATAAAAAATAATAGAAAATTGTTTCATTCTAGTTTTCAAACACATTGTCATAAAAACAAAAAACATTCCGAACATGTTAATTGAACTTCCTATCATGTGTTTTGGATATAGGATAAAAAAAAAATGGAATGAACGAAACAAGCAAAGAATATTAGCTTATTTTAGTTTTCACTATTTAATACTTTTAATTTGAAAGAATTATTATTTTTATATGGCGAAGAAAAACCCCAACTTACCAAACGAAACAAAAGTGCTTATATTGTTTTTTCTTTTCCTTATTTTTCCTTTCACTTTCATTAACTTGATATTAACACCGTTCATTGAAATTGGAACAAATACTGCGGCAATTTTCTAACCATTTTTTGATGTGTCATTTTCAGGTACCATGTTCCTAGGTCTTGGTTGAAGGCAACAAGGAATTTGTTGGTAGTTTTTGAGGAAATTGGTGGGGATGCATCAAAGATTAATTTTGTAAAACGATTGGTGACAAGTAACTAATTTTTCCTAATGCATTAATACAAACCTAATTTGCTTTCATATTGTATTGACATTATGATCCCATCTGATCACAAAGGAATTTAAATAGATTGGGATACTGTCTTTCTGTAAATATTTTATGAGGAAAATTACAAAAATAACCTTATAGTTTGGTACAAATCACAAATAGCATTTTTATAGATTAAAAATATACTAATGCACTTCTAAAATCTAACTATAATTAGTTCAGACTGGTCAAAAAAGTCGCATAACGATCAGTTGTCAATAACTGAATATTAACGGATTAAAATATTTTTAATTTTCATGAAATATTTTTACTAATTCGGATTAACTACGGTTATGATTTAGGGTGTATTAGTATATTTTTAACATAAGAAAGTATAATTGTAGTTTGTATCAAACTATATGGCCGTTTTTGTAAGTTCCCCATATTTTATAGGGTAACCTAGGAAGTATACCAAATCCCTATTGTGAGGCTGGAATCATAAATGGTATACATGACTAGTCTTTTTATTTTTGTAATGCTAGAGAACATTTTTTTTTTTTGTGTGTTCCCATTACTTTTTAGCTAAGCTTTACCTAGAAGGTGAGGTTGGAATTCATGGATCAACAAAGGCAATGGCCCACTTTTTTCACTAGAAAAAAAGGAGTTGGTACATGCTTGCTATGTAAACATAGGTTATCAAATTTTTTAAAATTGAGTAAAAGAAGGTAATAATAGAACAATTTAGCCTAAAATTTTGTAAAAAAATGTTGATACCATGAGCTTTCAACAAATTTAGATTTTCCTACAAGCAAGTAATCTAATAGAAAATTCCAAAAAAAAAAAGGTAAACTAATAAAAATAGAAGGAATTTTTTTTATTTTACCAATTAGCTAAAAACTCTTGTTAAAACAAACTTGACTTGTTAGTACTTTTAACGTTCAGAATAATTTCTTTGACAAGAAATTTAATTATTTTATTTAATAATATATTTACACGTATCATCTATAACCTATCAATTTGGATATATAAATTGATTAATGATTTAAAAAATGCGAATTGGAATTCATGGAACAACAAAATATGAAAAATATTTACATCGACTAACTTAACGATCAAAATAATTAAAATATTAGCAATAAAATATATCAAAAATCATCGTATTGATTGAATAAAATAAATGAATTAACATGTAATTTCACTAAATATTATAATAATAAATTGGTGATGGGATAAAGTAATTACTCTAAACAATGATTTCACAACGAACATGGTAGAGTATCAAACTCTTGAATTTTTTTTTTCGGTTGTTCACAAGGACCTTGCCTCTATCAAATGTTTCTTTGCCAAGATGGATATTGCATATAAACGAGGGAAGAGACAAAATACAATGCTCAATACTGCTTTTATCATAGTCAATTCCACGAAAGTCAACATTTGATACGCTGACATTACAACGATCCTCACGAGATATCTGAGATATTATCTCCTCTATTCTAGAGCTTAGCAGCTAACAATAATGGGTAATTATTCTGTGTTTTCGTTTTATTATTTTCCATTTATCGTCACTTTTTGTTTTAACCTTTTGTGTGTTTGAATAATAAAATAATTTATATAATATATATATATATATATATGCATATATTTATCTCATGTTTATAAATACATACAGAAATTGCTAAATTCACTGATCATTTTAGGAAGATTAACACCCAAAAAAGAGCTGTACAAATTTAAGAATATAGCATTACTCAAAAGAATTATTTAATTGAAAATTAATAAAAGAGAATTAGCACAAGAAAAAGTGCTGAAATAATTTAAGAATATACCATTACTAAAAATAAATATTATTTAATTGAAGATGAATGAAAAAATATATAGAAAAAGATGTAAATGAAGAGCAATAAAAAAAACTATGATATTAAAACTTCAAAAATTGTTATGACACTATTGTTATTTTGTTTTGGTGTAATAATGTCTTTAATTAAATTGGATTCTCCAAAGCATTTAACTTCTAAAGTTATTACATCATTGCGTTTTATTTTGTATGTCAATATATCCCTTACATTTTAAATAGTGTTTTGTTCAAAAAATTATTAGATGTTCCTAATCCTATACAGTCTTATCATATGCCCGTTAGTAACAGGAGGAACTCCAGTAATAATGTTGTGGAACTCAAGTGGTACCAATATATTGTGTTATCACTCGAGTTCTTTAAAATTACCATTGAAGTTCCTCACGTTATCAATTGGTAGGAAAACCCAATAATTTATCCTCCAGTAGACCATTCTGATGTAATTTTCAATCAAACAATATTCGTTACACGTGCACAACACACATGCGTCTTGTTTGAA
This sequence comes from Bretschneidera sinensis, assembly GCA_023935145.1. Classification (NCBI taxonomy): domain Eukaryota; kingdom Viridiplantae; phylum Streptophyta; class Magnoliopsida; order Brassicales; family Akaniaceae; genus Bretschneidera; species Bretschneidera sinensis. Next base: position 96,044,476 of record CM043704.1, read on the forward strand.
CATGAAAAAACCATCATACCCCTCTCTTATTTTCTACCAAATCTATATTTCAATTTCGGTTTTCGGTTTTCAGCATTTCAAATTGTTTTATTAATACACCATTGACTATAAAACAAAATTTTATTCATACATTATATATTCTTTTAATTTTCCTCTTATACTTTAAAATACACAGTAAATCACAAAAAATAATTTTAAATTAACTTGAATCAATTACTACCGAACAATATTGTGAAACACATGATAAAACATAAATATTTATCAATAATAACTTTAATTTCTATAAAAATCTTAACATAAGTTAAACAAATAAGATGAGCATCAATAACAATTTTTAATCTTAATTTATTACACCACCCAAAAAATATATTGCATTCATTTGAGATGCACACGTGGCAATATTAGAGGCGGCACCTGAATTCACGACAACATAATCTCAACTACACAGAATCTGAACTCCCTTTCTAGCCGCTTCCCATCAACTGATTAAAGTGCCCAACAAGGCACACGCTGCAAGCTTAAAAATTTGCACCAAATCTAATTATGCTGACGTGGATCCTCACCTTAAACCCTTATCCCCATCGCAAAACCACCAATCACTTTCTCCATTATTTTCAATCATACCCTTCGTCACATGCAATAAACGCCGATTAAACCCATGACCACTCCGTACTAAAATATCCCGCGATACATCGAATCAAAGCCCCTTTAACTCCAAAGCAAATGAACAAAAGATATCAGGAATTTCTCATTTTTATTTTCTCCTGATTTTCTTCTGGAGGAAACTCTCACAATCTGTCGTCTTTGTGCTTGTGCATGCCTTTGCCTTTAGTTTTCCATCACTCTGTTTTTTACTTCTTAATTCTTTCTCTTCAATGGCCAAACAAAAGGCTCCAAGGAGAACTCTGGACTCCTATACAGTTAAACACATCAACAAAACTATCAAAGGTAAGTACTTCTTCTTTTTCCCTTCACTTTCCCGAGAAAATTCCCCTCTTAATTTTCTCTCCCTCGAGGAATAGTATTTAAAAAAAAAAAAATAAGCACACGTATCTCTTTGTCTATACAGCTGGAGATTGCGTGCTGATGCGGCCGTCGGATCTGACGAAGCCGTCGTACGTGGCGAAAATAGACCGGATCGAGGCGGACGCACGTGGGGCCGTAAGGATTCACGTGAGGTGGTACTACCGGCCAGAGGAGTCGATCGGGGGAAGGAGGCAGTTCCATGGATCGAAGGAGGTGTTCCTGTCTGATCACTGCGACGTACAGAGCGCCGACACAATCGAGGGAAAGTGTACGGTCCACAGTTTCAAGAGCTACACAAAGCTCGACGCCGTCGGAAACGACGATTTCTTCTGCCGTTTCGAGTACAATTCCTCCACTGGCGCTTTCGTTCCCGATCGAGTCGCCGTGTACGTTGCTCAATATTTTTTTTTTTGTGATTTTTTTATTGTATATTGCTTGATTGGCGTTAATTTGACAGTTTAGTGATTTAATTTGGATGGATACAATTAAGTTGTGTGAGTTGAATGTGGAAAATGTGTGTTTTTTTTTTTTAATATTTCCTGATAGTTTACTCCTTCATTCGTTGTTGAATTGGATAAAATTTAGCTTTTTTGTTTTTGTTTAATTGTTTTGAATAATTTTTGTTTCAGTTGTTATAATTTGGTTGGCTTGGTGACGATATTAGGTTTTTTTTGTTGGATTGTGTCTTTAAGGTGAATATAGAGATGAAATGATAAGATTCTCCTTGAAATTGCTTATTATGCTGCTCGTAGCGTAATCTATCTGTATTTCCTTTTATTTAATTAATAAATGAGTTTGATGAACTTTTCAAAAAATAAATGAGTTTAATGAAAATAAAGTAATAATTCAGTTTAGCTTTCATGGTTTGATTGATCAAGATGGTTACATGAGTAGTGAACTTTTGGGCCTTTGGCTAAAGTCATCTTTTGTGCTATGATTTTAAGAATAGTAAGCTCTGATCTCTGAGTTCTAACAATTTGGGATCTTGCTTTTTTTTCCGAATTTATTTGAGCGTTTTTTTTTAACTTCACTGAAATGTGACAGGTATTGCAAGTGTGAGATGCCTTACAACCCTGATGACCTAATGGTTCAGTGTGAAGGTTGCAGCGACTGGTAAGTTGGATACTTTTCTAGTTATCTATTTTAGTTGAAACTTATTCGCATGTTCTCAGGTGTGTTTGACTGATTTTGAAATGTACAAGATGAGTTTTGCTGTAAATGTTTGGACAGCTATAATTTGGGATTCTTTCCACCTTCTTTTAAGCTTCTAAGCTACGATTAGTTATGTGTTCGTATTCAAGAACAAGAAATTAATTGAAGGAGTGAGTAAAGGATGATAAGATTCCAAGCAACCAGTTATATGGACAGCCACCACCTTTCAGAATGCTCTTTTGTATTTTTCTGACTGAAATCATGCTGACATTAAATGAGCTAGATATATCCAGGAATTTGAAGTTGGCTTTCCTTTTCATATATCTTTCCATCATATGTTGTCTTGTCTATTTGAAGGGAAAAGAGAAAAGAGCGCTGGGATGGGGGAGTTTGCAGTCTGGAGACGGCCATCTGTTGACCCTGTAGTTTCTGACATTTTGACAAATGACTTTGCATGTAAAGAAAAGTTAAAAATATCTAGGAACTTTTCAATATACTATAGTATGGAGTAACTTACCTCAGCCCTACTATTCTCTTATTGTTCATTTGGATCATGTAGTAGATGGGTTGTTGATTGAGTATCTACTAAGAAACAAGTTGCTCCTGAATGTTTTTTCTAAAATTGTTTTTGTGCATGGCTAATTACCAAGTTAATGTATATAGAATCTGCAGACAGTAGTATGCTGATGTCTGATACATATCAACATGGCAGGTAACATGTAAAATGCACCAGTGCTGTATTAATGTAGGGTAATAATTGTTTGGAAAGTCGTGAGGCTCATCTTTTAACTCCTATAAATGGGCAAGTCCTTTGCACAGAAGATTGGACTAGTAGATATTTTAGATGCAACTCTAAGATAGAAGCAAGCAGTTGTTTACGCATTATATATAAACTCACATTTTAACATGGAGTATAGTCTGAAATGAGTTGTACAAACTTTAAATTAATTGACCTATAAGAATGTTTATTGGAGAGGCATATGCATTAAGTATATAGAGTGTTGCTTGGCATTCTCTTTAAGGAGCTTCTAAGATTGCGGCTTGAGAATGTTTTCTTGACCCTTGTTTAAAAGTTGCAAGAAGGTGTCAAGGCTTCAGATTCGTGCCTTTTAAAAGTGTAATTTTAAGTTAATGTCTATTTTCGTAGGTTGTTTGTTTTACCAAACAGATTCTATGAATCAAACACATCCAATTTGTGGAGTGTGTTGTGAAAAATCTATGCAATATTCAGCATACTACTTTTGGTTCAGGTTTCATCCTGTTTGTATAGAAATGACTGTAGAGGAAGCTAAAAGACTCGATCACTTCTTCTGTGAAAGTTGTTCTTCTGAAGGTCAGAAGAAGTTGCAGAATTCTCATGCTGCTTCTAGGCTCTCAGATACAAAGGTATTCCCATTTACTGAAGCATTGAATTTCTAGTTTGACTGGCCGGCCTATTCTTTGGAAGTTGAGATGCTATTAGAGGATTTTGATTTATTTATCTGTCTCTTTACTAGAATGATTTAATCCCTCAAATATGATAAATTATATTATTCTAATATCATAAATTCTCTCTTATTTATGGAGTTTGCTATCTTAAGGTCGTAACACATTGATGCTTAACAGGGTTGTTCACTTGGAAGAAGTTAAAGAAGAAAAGAACATTGTATAATTATTGACAAGACAACTTTTCCCCATCATATCCACTGTGCAATTCATGAATACAGATAAACTATCATAATGTTTATTTCACGTTGTTCAAGGATTAATTTAATTCTTTTTAGGATATATCTTGTCTCTATTTGTTTTTTGCTTCTAAATTCCTTAAGTTGGGACATTCCTGTTGAATCTGGATGTTACTTCCATGTAGTGAATATGCACTTTTTAATACTGTATTATTAACATTAATAAGTGATGATGTTTCAGGTGGATACAAAACGACGTCGGAGGTGATAAAGCATGTAAGCATAGTATGTCGAGGTAGAAATATAAAGTACCGGGGTTCTTTCTTGTTAACCTTGGGTAGGCTTCGAGCAAACACAGAGGCAAAGAAATCTACATCTAAAGCTATAATATTTGTGAGTTGTTGGGAGAGGGAAACTGGTTTGAAAACCTTTGTCGTCATGTTTGTATGGTTTGAGGGTCAGTTATCCTGTTTTCAACTGAAATTGAGGATGTGTTTGGTTATCTGTAATTATGTGAGGTAGATTTCCCCTCTCTCTCTCTGGCCTTCTGTTTATAAAATAGGGTTGTGTACAAACTGAACTTTTTTTAACCTATGAAAGAGATAGATACAGTGGTCTTTCCATGCATCTAGTGGTACTGGTGTTTCGAATTTCAGTAGTTGAAATTTAAGATTATGGCTAATTGCTCTATTCTACAAAATTTGCTAGATCAATGTTTTTTTGGTATTACTTGTATTGTTTAATGCAATTACACCAACGCTGCCTAGTGTTCAAAATATCACTTGTCACTAGTTATGATAGGACTTCGAAAAATTGTCGAATTGGACGAGATAAGCTGCAACTTTAATAGTGAAAAAAACAAGGTAAATTCTAAACAAAGAAGCTGAAAATTTCATGGTAAATTATCGGGAATTTCAAAAGGTATGAAAAGAAAATTCCGTTGCCGGGGCTTGAACCCGGGTCTCTCGGGTGAGAGCCGAGTATCCTAACCAACTAGACTACAACGGATGGTGGACAAGGGCTTACCAATTATAATATATCTAATAAATGATAACCAAATCTGTGGACCTTAAACGTTGAGAGATGGCCACCTGTCTTTTGGAGGTCATCCAATTGTTTTCTCACACCTATCTTGTTTTTTCGAAATGATTAGTGCGATATGGCGTGATATAGATACCTATAACTAAGCACCAATCTGTACAAGGTTTCTTCATCTGAAAAATATATCTTTCAAATGTATTGAAATGGTAAATTGACTATTTTTTTTTTTAATCTATATTTAGTTTCGTTTCTATATTTCAGTGAAACTTTTAATTACAAGACGTCATCCCAACTTACCATGCCAAAACGGAAGCAGGAGTAAAAATTTAAAAGCGGTTTGCACGTGAAGTGCTTGCATGCTTTACGCAAGCATATATAGCTTAGGATGAGGGTGGGTAGGGTAGGACTAATGAGGTATGAAACCACTGAATTGCAAGTAGCATGGAAACTTGGGGTTGAAGGGAAAATGCAGTGCTTGTGCAGATTCAATTTCGTTTTCCTGGAATATTAGTTTTGCTCCACTCAACGCGTCAAATCCATTTTCCAATGTTAGGTGTCAATATGTTGCAATTTAAATGTTGGGGGTCCAAGTGCATTTATGCGAAACAAAATGATGTATTTACCAAAAATTAATCCCATGGAGTGCTAATAACTAGGCTTCACTCATTAAACCAGGAACTAATTCCAAAACCTAGAAGAAATTAAGTGTTGGATTACACCAAATACCTCTACGAATATGGGATTAAGAACAACATCTCTACAAGAATGCCATGCCTCCTAGAAGACCGTTTAAGTAACAACTCTTCTATTAATCTCACAAGGAAAATAGACCGTTTAACATCCCATATCCACCCAGGTTCCTTTTCCCTCATTGGCTTTCGCCTGCACCATTGTCTTCATCGCCTTTAGGCTGACCAGCATTACCTGGCTTCTCTGTATTCAAGATACGACCTGTCATAGGGTCAACAGGACGTGTGTCACGTGGTCCACCTTTCCGTCCCATTGCCACCATTGGAGGAGGGGGTAATAACCCAGCTCTAAAAAGGATCCGTTGAACTGGATCTGAGGGCTGAGCACCAACTGATAACCAGTACCTGCAGAAAGTAATGGAGAATAAACAGGATAAAAAACAAAAGTATTGGGATATTTTGTTAGCATTTAATAAGGTAACTTATAAAGCTTATGAAACTTTTAAGTTTCGCGATTTTCCTTCTCTACTATAAAATTCATCAATGATTTATTTGTTTTCAGAGAGCTTAGAGAATAAACAGGATAAAAAACAAAAGTATTGGGATATTTTGTTAGCATTTAATAAGGTAACTTATAAAGCTTATGAAACTTTTAAGTTTCGCGATTTTCCTTCTCTACTATAAAATTCATCAATGATTTATTTGTTTTCAGAGAGCTTAGAGAATAAACAGGATAAAAAACAAAAGTATTGGGATATTTTGTTAGCATTTAATAAGGTAACTTATAAAGCTTATGAAACTTTTAAGTTTCGCGATTTTCCTTCTCTACTATAAAATTCATCAATGATTTATTTGTTTTCAGAGAGCTTACAGAATACACAAGTAAAGGAAAGACATGTTTTCGAACACTGAATTACAAAATATGCATTAATGCATGAGAAGGCATTGATCATACTATTGCAGATCATAAAAATATTCTCTGAAGAAGCATTCCAACTCCTTCAACAATTACATGAATTTGAAGCAATTAGTTCCATATTGAAGCAACCATGGATTTACTCCAGGTATAGATCAAGTAATCCAACAATTTTGAATTTACAAAAATATCTATAGACACTTCTTTCCAAATTCAAACAGATAAGTCTAAAGCATTGCTTAAAAAACAATGAAATATAATCACCATGGGAAAAAGGAGAAACTTCGAGCCAGACCAAGCAAATGCCGGAAGGAAGGGACACTGTCTAGGACCATAGTTAAGAACAGTGATAACAAAGGGCCAAAGATACTGTTTTTGTCCATTTGAGATGGTTGATTTCAAAGCTTAAAGAGGAAAAAGATATTAATAAAAACCCATAAAAGATGAAGAAGAAAGAAGAGAGTAGAGAAAAATATGGATCCATGCTGGACTTCATGCTCATGTACCACTCTTGATCTCTTAACTCTCAAGTGCTAACAGATTTTAAGCACGGGCCACTTGAGTTAAACTTTCTAAAACAAAGGGATTTATCTTTCTGCAGACAAATCATAAGGTACTTTTTTTGCCTTAAAAAAATTATATGTGAGTTATCGATTAACAAATATCAAATAAATATATATTCAAATGCAGTAAATGACAAAAAAATATAAGTACATACATGAACTTCGGAAAAGAAAAGCATAATAAAGGCTTACTTCACTCTGTCAAACTTAAGACCCATTCTTTTACCCCCATCTTGACCTGTAAAATCGGTAATATGATTAATAAATCAATAAAAAATAGTAAATAAAAGTAAAAGAATAGGAAACCATTATTATTAGAAAGCACAGGGAGAGGGAAATGCCTCCACAAAACTTTCATTGTCAAGCAAATTTTATCATTTTTCTTCCCTATTTCTCTTTCTTTTAAAATTGAATGAATCTTTGTATATCTTGTTGATCTTGTTGATTTCAATGTAAATAAATGAATAACTCAGTGAAGTCTGTTTTTTGGGTTGTTCCAAGTAATAGTAAAACTAAGATTCAAAAGTTTCTATATGGTTCCCTTCCCACCAACTTCTCAGCAACCAAACAGTTACATTCTGCCTTGAAACTTAACTAAATGGAAGTAAAAGAGGATGACACTATTATTACTAGAGCCATTTTGTTGCTTCCATAGCCATTGCACTCAACCGTACATTACAACTTGCAAGGCCTTGTAAGCAACAAAACAGCTCCGTCATAATCCATGTCCATGATAAATATAATATCAAACCTTAATTTAGCGTTATTTCCATCATCAAATGATGAAAAGATCACATCAAACACTCAAAACAGTAATGCAACGAAGGTTCCTTTTCTCTCAGGCCCACGCCAAGATTCCAAATTTCATTTCCCATTTGGTTCACAGTATTTTCTCATCAAATCAGATTCTTAATGAAGGAAATTTGCACGAGTGTAATGGACCCAAATCAAAGTACAACCAAAATCAACACGCACTACAAGCCGAAACTGAAACAATAGATTCACATAAACATTATATACACATACGTACGTGTGCAGTGAATGAGGCGGAGAGAGAGAGAGAGAGAGAGATGGACCTGGCAATGGATTGTAGTAACCTAAGACCTCGAGATGCTTGCCATCTCTAGGGGATCTGCTATCAGCAGCCATGACCCGATAAAATGGCTTGTTTTTGCACCCGAACCTTGACAATCGGAGCCTCACCACCATTTTTATCTGCAACAATCTTACTTCCTAAACCTATTAGACAAAAAAAAAACAATAAAATTGTCACAATCAAACAACCATCTGCTAGGGTTTAGGGTTTTGGTTTATTAGCTACTAATTCTCTTCTTTCGGCAACTGGTACCACTACCGCATATATTCAATGTAAAATCTTCGGCAGAATATGCAGATATCAACAGCAATCGTGAAACAGAAATCAAATCAATAATCACCAGTAGCAAGGGACAAAAGAGAGAAGAGATACCTGCTGATGATAGAAGGGAAGAATAAGAGAGATTGGGGAAAGCATTTTAAGATTTAGATTTGGGCTTTTTTGCCCAGTAAGATGGAAGCCCAACGCTTGGTTCTTTTATAACCCAAGGATTTGTCCCATTAATCAAAGCGTTCAAAACATCACAAAATCCTCCAATGAAATTTTGGTTTAATGGTTAAATAATTAAAGAAGAAGTTGTGGGATGACAGTCTCACCGTTTGACTTTTATCGTTGTGTAAGTAATTTATTGATTTATATATTAATTATTTTTTTTATTTTAAATAAATAATGTGATAATATTATAGATTTTTATATTGATTATATAATAATATTGTAAGCTTATATTGCGACAAAATCAATTATTACACTTATATATAGCATAAAAAAACACAGATAAAAGATATGCATAATTTATCCTGAAAAATTGCTTCCAAGGGTATGTTTGGATTCTGCTATGTGTAATTTATCATGGAAAATTGCTTTAAAATATATGTTTGGAATTTGAAAAAATTGAAGCAAATAAAAATTTAGAGAACTTTTTTTTTTTTTTAAATCATATGAAATTATTTCTTTATTTAATCTTGTTAAATTATGAAACATAAATAGAAAAAAGAAATTGTTTTTCAATATTCCTTTCAGCTATCCTTTCTTTCAAAATTTCTAAAATCCAAACGCAACGTAGTGAATCAGATTATGCTTTTTGAAAGAACTATAAATATACAATTTCTTATGAAATGCTTTAGTGAAAAAATTGATTTGGCATATCAGTAAGATTTGTGATATTAAAAAATGTTTTTGAGTTTTATACTTGCTTTAGATTTGTAAAGCCTTCTTTTTTCTTTTCAGTTTCAAGGTAGTTCATATGTTATTGCTTCAAGATAGAGTTGTGATATGGACTGAGAGGATAAAAGTAAATTAAGGATGTCTTATCAGAAAAGAAAAAAAAAGTACAATTAGAAATGGATTCAGGGTTGTGGAAAAAGAGAAATCTCAACAGATTAGAGAATTAAGTGGATAAAAATAATTTTTTTTTTGTTTTTTTAAAAAATAAAATAAGTAGATTAACCCACATACCCATCAAAGAGCATTGAGCTCAGCACATAAAATAAATTTGGAATAGTCTCCACCACATCTACGGAGCTGAAACTAAAGACCACTTAAGTACAATAAAAACCTAAATTTAGCACCATCAAACACTTATAGGAAACTCAAACTCAAACATTTCTAACGAGATAGATAAGAATAAATTCCCACCATCAAAATCGTCATTTGATTGTATTTTGGGAATTTATTCAAATTGGTTATACAAAAATAAGAGCAGAAGACCGCAAAAAAAATTCCATCGTGCTTATGTAGTCCTAGAATCATCAATTGGATGCCAATGTCTGTTGAAAAACCACATGGTATCCGCTTCAACAGCATATCCATCTTGATTACGGTGCCAACCATAGTAAGCATGCGTTCGGTTCTTAATATCGAAAATGGCATGACCGAAACTGGCGTCACGATAAGCCGAGTACTCTGGCTGTGGCTCTGACATGCTGTAAACCACACAAACAATACATTAGTATTTCACAATGGCAACATATTGATAACAAATCTATAAAAGAAAGCACAATTTTGTAATGTAATGATCTTTACTTGGTAGCTAAGCCTTCAAGATTTCCACCATCACCAATGGTTATGTATACAGGCGCTGATTGATCTTTTACAGGAGAGCAAAGACCATTTATGATATTGTATGCAACGTTCGATACACGTTCCTGTTATGTCATAGATTCAAAGTCAAGTGACACTAGAACAAATTGAACTATTGGTGAAAACAGAGAATGCTGAATGAATACATAAATTATATATAGGCATTCATTGGAAAAGAAAGAAAAAAAAATTCTATATATAGACATTAGACACACATAGGTCGAAATTCAATTAGGTATCAAAAACAGAGAAAACAAAAGGTGGGAAGAATGAAGAGGAGAGGATGGAGAAGATGGAAAAACAAGAAGATTGATGTTTTCCATCATGTGTTTGGAAGATGATGGAAAAATGAGAAGAAAGAAGGAAAAGACAAGAAAAAAAAACTCATTTTAGCTTCCCCTCTCTAATTCTCTTCATTTGAAAGGATTGCGATTTGTACATGTGAGAAGAAAACGTCAGTTCTCTCACTTTTCTTTCCTACCAAACGATAGAGAAGTGCTCTTCACTCACTTTTCTTTCCTCTTCCTCTTCCTTCCTCCTACTTTTCCTCTCTAACAATCACAAAGAGAAGCATATCTTGTTTAGTCCCCCACCCCACCCCAGCAAGACGCGCGCACTCTAATTTCAATGATGTTGAAGTTTTTTATTGTCAAATGCAAACTTCAGGGGGATAAAAAATAATTTATCAGAGACAAATACTGCAGAACCTGAAAATATTTAAGGAACACTTACAGATCGTTCATAGGCATGGACATGACCAGCAAATACCACATCAACTTTGTATTGCACAAACCATGGTTCATACATCACCCTCATGGTTTCTCCTTCCATATAATGATAGTTGTAGCTATTGTACCATGGAGAATGCATAAGAACAATCAACCATGGTGTCTCACTCCGGTTAACTTTTGGCAGCTCCTCTTCTAGCCATATATACTGAGGAGTGTACGTACCTGGGAAGAAATGAAGGGGAAAAAAAGGTGAAATGATGAATAATGGGTACATATGTATCTAGAGAATCAATTCATAGTAATAAAATTTGTTAAAAGATTCTTATAATCCTTACCGTATGCCGAGTATGAGGACAAGACTATGATGTATGCTGAAGCTCTCTTTATCGAATACCAAAAGGGAGCAGTACTCTTTGATGATTGATAAGGAGTGTGATAACGATGAGTGTAAGGCTTAAAAGGTTTGTTTTCACCCTGCGACATAAATATAATTCATTTTTTAGAGTTGCCAAAATTAGGTAGAATCAACAAAGGATAACATGCTTGAGCTATACTATACTCCATTGATTCAAAAACCACAGCCAATAAACAGCAATCTTCAATTACTTTCCTAGGCTCCTTATGCCCCCTTTGTTTTTAGTAGGTACAAAGTCAAATGTAGTTCTTGGTTAGTTAATGGATCAATATTCCACAGAGGTGGAAAACAGAGAACAAAGTAGCACTTAGGAATTAAATTATGGTGTTTTACAAGTGAGCTCATACGAATAAAGGTAAATGCAACTCTTTCAGAGCTTCCTGCCCCTAGGGCATTGTGAAATAGCATCATAGTTATATAGTATAATAACCTCAACAAGAACCATATTTCAAATGATGAAATAAATAGTGAAATCTGAAGGAAAAAAAAAACATATCACAAAGATCGAAACCACATTGTCCAGAAATTGCAACAGGAATCGAAGCAAATCTCAGTAAACAGATATTATAGAACAGATAATTTTACAGACTTAATGAGCATCATATTTGACTTAACAATGAAAAATCTAGAAATACTCACAATTTCTGGGGCAAAGTCGATTTCGTGATTCCCTGCAGTCCATATCCATGGTTGATAAGCAGTGCTTCTCTCAACAAACCGTCCCCATGTATCCCATCTAACATTGTCATGGTTAGGATAGTTATCTGCATAAGAAAGATCCCCAACAAACAACACTGTTTCTCCTTTCGTTGGGTTTAATTCATAATGAGTAAGTGTCTTGTTCGAATCAAAACTCTGACCAAGATCCCCTGCAAACAATGTCCCATAGTAAGATGTGAGTACACATAAACATCTCAAACATGAAACATGCCTGCATAACATCCACCAATACAAATTCACATAAATGCTCATTTTACCAATCAAATTGAAGTTTAGGGAGAAAGTAAGGAAGCCCCAAACTATAAATATACCTGAGTATAATGCCACTAGCTTAATCAAATCTTAAATCATTAGCATCTTTCACTTACCAATGAGACCAAATGTGTATGGGACATCAGGACCAACTTCAGGAGGAGTTACAAACCAGAATTTTCGCATAGTGTGACCAACCCCAACCACATAGTAATATTTGGTGTTGAACTGCCCAGAAATTGAATAAGCAGACAAAGAAACACAAAATTCATTTCAATTCACAATTCAAATTCCCCAATTAACTCCAAGCAACAAAAAGAGGAACAAGAAAATAACTTATATCATGTAGAACATAACGCAGAGGAATTATGAATTCACCAGTGCACATGAAACAATTAAATTCAACAATAAATGGATAAAAAAGAATCCAAATTCACCTCCAATTTTCTAATGGTACAGTGGTGAATATAACCAGAAGTGTAATTGTAGAATCTGTAGGTAGTAACTTTGCCTTCAGCCTTCTCTTTCTCCTTGCTATTTTCTTTCCAGTAAAACACTGTATTTGAGCCTGGCTCATCCTCAGTCACCCATGACACTATAACTGCTCTCCCCACATGATCTCCTTGTGTTATATGAACCTTAATTCAAAAATCCAGAACCAAAAATCAAGTCTGAAAATTATATTCAAATAATTAAAGAAAAAAACCCCACTAATTATCTAATCTTATCTAAACGAGTGCCAAAATATAAACTTAATCATAAGCTTGAATGAGAAACATCCTAAGCTTGAATGAGAAATATCCCACATAAAAGGACAAAGCACATAGTTGAAATCTAACACAAATTAATGAACAAACATAATAGTTTCTGTTAGTTTTTATGTTTATCTTACGGGTTTAGTAGTTAGTTACCACTACGTCTGTAAACACCTTTTATTCTGGGTTCTGTTATTTGATGATTTGGTATTTTCAGCACGTTTTAAGAGTTGTTTAGACGTAGGTTATTTTCACGTTTGTTCAGTTATTTCTATTTGCTCTGTATGGCTATATAATAGCCAAGTTTGTTATTCAATTAAGTTAAGTTGATTTCCTCCGGTTTCATCTATACTCATTATTCAGCTTATATTTTCTAACAGCTTCATGGCTGAAAAAACAAGGAAAGACGAACAAATATGAAATAACAAGGAGAACAGTGGGAAAAAAATACCTGCTGAGGGGCATTATAGCCAGGAGGGACATCAAAGACATCACTGTCAAGAGGCATATCAACAGTTTTCTCCACTTTCCTCACAAAACTACTTGTTTTACCTCCGGTACATAATACTGCCGCATTCAAGACCAAACCCAAAACGAAAACAACAAACAAAAAAGAAGATCCTAATATACCCATCTTGATCTTATCCTGCAAAACCCAACACCGCTTTCTGTTCTTCTTCATTGTATTTATATGGGGAAAGATGGCATTATGAGAAAAATACGGGGAATATTCAGCTCTTTAGACGAATAATACAAATTAGATGTCAACTCTTTTGAATGCTAAGAGGAACGGGTTTCTCTTTGTTTTGAATTAGATGGCATGTGAAGAATTAATTACTACTTACAAGAAGAAGAAAAAAATACTCTTTACAATATTATTATTGTTTTCGGGGAAAATAAGTTGACTTTTAAATAAAAATATAAACTTTAGTCCAAAAAATGAAAGGCAATTGTGGAGTATACTAAATTGTTCGACTATTGTGGAGTTGTGTAGCCTTGCGTGTCGGAGGAAATGGGCGGGTATAATTAAAAAGGGTAATTGTGGTATTTCATATATTTTAGGGTAAATTATGGTACTTCTGATAGTATTGTAGTCAAGATGCAATTTCGTTGTAAGTTGAAACTACCACCATGTGATGGTTAATGTCGTTTGTTGATTGATCAACACCGTGTGACATTATGATTAACGTTCATATCAATTTAAGAAGGCATGGATTTCTGTGATATTCTTTTTTTTGGCAGTAGCAATTAATCAGTATTCATCAAATTTCGGCATACTCAAATTTGATCAATATTAGCTTGGGTAAAAAATAAAAATACCCTTGAGTTTATATAGAAATTATACTTTCATTATTTTAGTTTGAAAATAGACATTTATATCCCTCAAACTCTCCGATTATTAGTTATTAAACATGTTAATGCCGCTAGCTGTTGGTGCTGACGTGGCCTGGGTGAGAGCGTGACCTGGATGTTGGCGTGGCTTGGGTGAGGACGCGGCCTGGTCTTGCACAAGGAACATGGGTGAACTGAAGACCCTCAGAAGGAGGGGAGGAGGAGACCTCCGAGGGCGCTCCGAAGCTTAAGTTAGCTTAAGTTTAAAGGAGAAACTGATGGCTCGAAAGAAACCGAGGGCTTTAAGCAGTTGGAGTGTATGTGCAAATGTGTATGAATGAATCAGTGAAGTCCATACCTTGGCCCATTTATAGTCGTCTGCTGGTGGGGAGGGTATGATTACAAGCTCAGGAGAAAGGGCGTTGTAGGGTGGCTGCAGGTCGTAGGGCGGCTGCAGGGCTGCGGACGTAGGCGGTCGTAGGGCGGCGTGGAGCGGCTGCATATGTAGGCGGTTATAGGGTGGCGCGGAGCGGCTGCGGGGCGGTGCGCGCAGAGGGGGGCCTAGGTGTAGGTTTGTTGGGCCGTTCTCTATTAGGCTGGAGAGTCACTAGGCTGGAGAGTATATTGGGCCAGAGCGTCTACTGGGCCGATCATTGGGCCGGAGTGTCCATTGAGTCGGAGCATTCAACCGGCCCTGGAGCTTATTTGGGTTGGAGTATTCTGTTGGGCCTGAGGCTCACTTGGGCTTGAGTATCTTGGGCCATATCACAGGCCTCCCACTTCTTTGAGTGCATTTATGTGCTTGAGGAAGTATTGTGTGGCACAGGCTTTTGATGGGATTTAGAGAAACTGGTCGAGCATTTGATAATCAGCTCAAACGCAGGGACTTGGAGAAACTTGGCCGTGTGTTTGACAATCAGCTCAAACGCAGGGACTTGGAGAAATCTGGCCCTGCGTTTGACAATCAGCTCAAACGCAGGGATATGGAGAAATCTGGCCCTACGTTTGACAATCAGCTCAAACGCAGGGACATGGAGAAATCTAGCCCTGTATTTGACAATCAGCTCAAACGCAGGGACTTGGAGAAATCTGGCCCTGCGTTTGACAATCAACTCAAACGCAGGGACATGGAGAAATCTGGCCCTGTGTTTGACAATCAGCTCAAACGCAGGGACTTGGCGAAACTTGGCCGAGTGTTTGACAAGGCTCAGACTTTTGGAGAACATGGCCAAGCGTATGCAACGCAGCTCATACGCTCGGACTCTGGAGATCTTGGTCGAGCGATAGACAAGGCTCAGACTTTTGGAGATCTTGGCCTAGTTTTAGACAAGGCTCAGACTTTGGAGATCTTGGCCGAGCATTGGACAAGGCTCAGACTTTTGGAGAACTTGGCCGAGCGTATGCAACGCAGCTCATACGCTCGGACTTTTGGAGATCTTGGCCGAGCGTTAGACAAAGCTCGGACTTTGGAGATCTTGGTCTAGTGTTAGATAAGGCTCGGACTTTGGAGATCTTGGCCGAGTGTTAGACAAGGCTCGGACTTTGGAAAAACTTGGCCGAGCGTTGACAAGGCTCGGACTTTGGAGAAACTTGGTCGAGCGTTAGAAAAGGCTCTGACTTTTGGAGAACTTGTCCGAGCGTTGACAAGGCTCGAACTTTGGAGAAACTTGGCCGAGTATTAGACAAGGCTCGGACTTTTGGAGAACTTGACCGAGCGTTGACAAGGCTCGGACTTTTGGAGAACTTGGCCGAGCGTTGCCAAGGCTCGGACTTTAAAGGATCTTGGCCGAGCGTTGACAAGGCTCAGACTTTGGAGGCTCTTGGCCGAGTGTTAACAAGGCTCGGACTTTGGAGAAACTTGGCCGAGTGTTAGACAAGGCTCGGACTTTGGAGATCTTGGCCGAGCGTTGGACAAGGCTTAGACTTTTGGAGAACTTGGTCGAGCGTATGCAACACAGCTCATACGCTAGGACTTTTGGAGATCTTGGTCGAGCGTTAGACAAGGCTCGGACTTTGGAGATCTTGGCCGAGTGTTGGACAAGGCTCAGACTTTTAGAGATCTTGGCCGAGTGTTAGACAAGGCTCGGACTTTTGGAGATCTTGGCCGAACGTTAGACAAGGCTCGGACTTTGGAGATCTTGGCCGAGTGTTAAACAAGGCTCAGACTTTGGGAGAACTTGGCCGAGCGTTCAACAAGGCTCGGACTTTGGAGAAACTTGGCTGAGCATTAGACAAGGCTTGGACTTTTGGAGAACTTGTCCGAGTGTTGACAAGGCTCGGACTTTGGAGAAACTTTGCCGAGCATTAGACAAGGCTCAAATATTTGGAGAACTTGGCCGAGTGTTAGACAAGGCTCACACTTTTGGAGAATCTTGGCCCAGTGTTGACAAGGCTCGGACTTTTGGAGAACTTGGTTGAGTGTTGACAAGGCTCGGACTTTGGAGGATCTTGGCCGAGCGTTGACAAGGTTTGGACTTTGGAGAAACTTGACCGAGCGTTGACAAGGCTCGAACTTTGGAGAAACTTGGCCGAGCGTTGACAAGGCTCGGACTTTGGAGAAACTTGGCTGAGCGTTAGACAAGGCTCGATCTTTGGAGATCTTGACCGAGCGTTAGACAAGGCTCGGACTTTTGGAGAACTTGGCCGAGCGTTGACAAGGCTCGGACTTTGGAGAAACTTGGCCGAGCGCTGACAAGACTCGAACTTTGGAAGATCTTGGCCGAGCGCTGACAAAGCTCGGACTTTGGAGAAACTTGGCCGAGCCTTAGACAAGGCTCGAACTTTTGGAAAATTTTGGCCGAGTGTTGACAAGGCTCGAAATTTGGAGAAATTTGGTCGAGCGATCAAGACTTGGAGAAATCATGTTCATGGGGTCTCTTCCTCTTCTTCCTTGTTTCTCCCTCTCTCTTTCTTCTGAAGGCTTGGTCGTCCTCTGCTAGCATGTACTTCTCAGCTCGGGCCAAAATCTCATTCATGTCACTAGGCGGGCGCCGAGTGAGCTTGGGGCCGAATATATCAGACCTCAATCCATTCTTAAACGCCATTATCTGGACATTTGGGTCGAGGTCAGGAATCTCCCATGCCATTGTACTGAACCGGGATATGTAGGCCCGAAGCCTTTCCCCTCGATGCTGTATAATATTGAAGAGGCTCTCTGAAGTTTTCTTGGGCCCCTTACTATTGAGGAAATGTGAGGCGAAGGCGTAACTGAGCCCTTTAAAATTGCTGATGCCCTCAGGCTTCAGACGTAAGTACCAAGTGCCTACTGCCTTCTCGAGAGTCAAGGGGAAGGCACAACACATGACTGGGTCGGAGTGCCGGTGTAGCATCATAGTTGTTTTGTAGTGTTGCAGGTGGTCTATAGGATCCGTTGAGCCATCGTACATTCTTACTTGAGGCATCCTGAGGTTGGGTGGAAGTGGGGTCTCGATGACGTCCTCCGTGAATGGAGGGTCTTGGATGCAGAGCTCATCCATGATACTGAAATTCTTGTGCCTTAGAGCGAAGTCTATCTTTTATTTCATTTCTTCAAACCGTCAGTCGAGGTTGAGGTTGCCTTTTGAGGAGGAGCTCTCCTTGGATCGGTTGCAATGCAGTGAGGGCTCGGTACGGGATTGGTTGTAGGTTAGGTCATCTCTGCCGGATGACTCCGCTTGCTCTGGGGCTTAGTGAGGAGAGAAGAAAGGTTGTTGACCTCCTCCTCGTACTTGGGCCCCTAGGTCGGCTATCATCTTGGAGAGTTCCTGGAACTGAGCTTGAGTCACTGGGGCTTGGAGGTGGGCAGCCTCTTCCTCGTAATTAGGAGAGTCGGTTCCGGAGAAGTGAGGGCACTGCTCTCTGGCAGGGAGCTTCCTGCTGGTCCAGGGGTGGCATGTTCGGGGATTGAAGGAAACCTGGGTCCAGATTATTGACTGGGAGCGCTGCCTCAGATTAGGGCCGAGAATGCTGTTGGGGCTTCTTTATCAGTCTTTCCTCTCCTTGGTGGCATCGTGACAGATGAGTTCTTTTCGTACTTCTTTGCTTTCACTATAGCGAGAGATTGTGGTTTCCCACGGACGGCGCCAATCTGTTGATGCCACTAGCTGTTGGTGCTGACATGGCCTAGGTGAGGGCGTGACCTAGATGTTGGTGTGGCTTGGGTGAAGACGCGGCTTGGTCCTGCACAAGGAACAAAGGTGAACTGAAGACCCTCGGAAGGAGGGGAGGGGGAGACCTCCGAAGCTTAAGTTAACTTAAGTTTAAGGAAGAAACCGAGGGCTCAAAAGAAACTGAGGGCTTTAAGCAGTTGGAGTGTATGTGTAGATGTGTGTGAATGAATCGGTGAAGTCCATACCTTGGCTCATTTATAGTCGTCTGCCGGTGGGGAGGGTATGATTACAAGCTCAGGAGAGGGGCGCTGTAAGGTGGCTGCAAGTCGTAGGGCGGCTGTAGGGCTGCGAACGTAGGCGGCCGTAGGGCGGCGTGGAGCAGCTGCAGACGTAGGCGGTTTGGTTGTAGGGTAGCGCGGTGCAGCTGCGGGGCGGTGCGCGTAGAGGGGGGCCTAGGTGTAGGTTTGTTGGGCCGTTCTCTATTGGGCCGGAGAGTCACTAGGCTAGAGAGTATATTGGGCTGGAGCATCTACTGGGCCGAAAAATTTACTGGGCCGATCATTGGGCCGAAGTGTCCATTGGGTCGGAGCATTCGACCAGGCCTGGAGCTTATTTGGGTTGGAGTATTCTGTTGGGCCTGGAGCTCACTTGAGTTTGAGTATTTTGAGTCATATCAAAACAAAAATAAAATAAAAATCAATTAAACGAAATTAGAAAAAAACTAAACCACCCCGCATTTCTTGGTCTTGAACTCTTGGTCAAGTTAATTGATAGACAATTTAAAGTCATTCGAGAGTGAGAGACGCAAGAGATGAAAAATGAAAAATGCTTAAACACCAAGTGTATAATTTTTAAAGAAAGTGAAAAGTTAGAAAAGGAGAGTACAAAGAGGGGTTGATTAAAGTATACTTCATGGAAATTTTGGTTTTAATGTAATTATCCAAATATCCTTCAATCCTCTGCACCAAAATAAAAGATTGAGACTCAATGAATGGCTGAGATTCAATTGATGCAAGCTGCAAGATCAGTAACATGGTTCTTGAACCATCTAATTAATCAACCCACAGTACATGGCGATAGACAAGAAAAGCAATAAAGGATCCACGAAAGATCTCACATCATCTTTTTAAGGCTTTAGCCATGCAAACTCATTTTTCAATAATTCTTGTAACTTAAAAATTACATATATGCTGTTCTTGAAGGATCGTGTACAACACACAAATAATATCATACGTCATTTGTGCTCCCTCTACATATATGGGTTTTTTTTTTTTTATTGGTTTTTGATCTTTTAATGGCGTTGAAAATGAAGGTATCTTTAATAGAAATACAAATTGTTCTAGAGGAAGAAGTTCCTCTAAAGTCTAAGTCAAGGGTACAAAATAACCAGGCTGGGGAAACAAAAGCAACAAATCCCAAAATATCCGTTTTTTTTTACTTTGTCAAAAGGTTGCAGCCTGGTTGGTTTTCAATAAAATATTATCATAAAAGGATTGCGTTGAAATCCCTAAATAACCATGTATAGTCGTGAGTAAAAAACTCGATCAAATGATCAATAAAAGTAATAGTTTTTACCATATTCAAATATTATTTTTGATATCCAAAATTGCTTGAGCATCAAGCTCAATATGAAATAGTTAAATACCAAAATCACGAGTCAAAATAAAATCATCTCTCAAAACTCGTAACTCAATCGTCACATTAAAACCAAAACCAATATCTCAGGCTATAAAAAAAGAATCATTAAAAAGCTTAAGAAAGGATGATTGTTTTTTATCAAGGATAAATTTGTTTCAAACAATCCAAAAGTTCGAAATCCCAAAAACAAAGAAACGGTTTCAAAGAATGTCGTGGGAAAAAAGGTAAGAGAAAGCAAGATATAAATTTGATTTTTCAGCATAACGGTTGATCAAATCGAATCAAAATTATATAAATATATTCAAATATATTATTAACAATATATATGTACACACTCAAATATTTTATTGAAAAGAACAAATAAATATAATGTATCATTTACTACAAAATTACGTTTAACCATAAAATTTTGTTAAACCAATTAAAAGTAATTTAAATATGATTATGATTTTTGACAACCCGAAATTTCAATTAAGGTTATGATTTCTTTTGAATTAAAGGTAATTATGGATTTGATAAAGAAACCCTGTCACTCAAGAGAAGCATGGAAAATGACATACATGGGTATTGGAGTGTGAAAAGGGACACCAACATTGGACCAGACGGTTCAGTTGACTGACCTAAAACGGTTGGATCAGAACTAACAGACTCTCCATGCCATGATTAGTGAGTAACAACCAATCGGGTTCAGGCCCACTTTCTTTACTTCAACTCTTTTTTTTTTAATCTGTAAATGTTAATATATTGATCAATTATGAACAAAATACACTGAATATACCCAAGAGATATAGCATGAGAGGCATTTACAAAATTACAAAAATTACAACATAAGTCTTAGCTCAGGAAAACTAGCATATACAATTTTATACACATGAATTTTAATTTTCCTGGCTATGCTACTAGGATGGCCAACAATACCATCAAACTGTCTAGCATTTCTTGCAATCCAAATGTGGTGAACTATGCTGGCCAGAGCAGCTATCTTGGCTTTGGCAGGAAGCCCTTTTCCTTTAACTTATTTGTGAATCCATTTTGCAGCACTCTTGATAGTATTCATACCTCTTCTTATACCCAGCCATCCTTTGATGTCTGACCAAATGATTGCACTGATCCGGCATGTAAAGAAGAGGTGCTCAATTGATTCTTCAGACTCTCTACAAAGTGGGCACCTTCTGTCTATTTCAGTGTATTGAAGCTTGTATTTAGTGAGGAGCTTATCCTTCATTGCCAGCCAAAGTATAAATGAATGCGTAGGGGTGCAGCTGCTGTTCCAAACTATAGGAGCCCATGGGACTTGGGGTCTTCTAGGCCTGAGGCTGTTATAGGCCTTTCTGATGCTAATTTGCTCCATCTCTTCCCACTCCAACATCCTGGATTGAGCCTGCTGAATAGATCCTTTAGAAGAAATCAACCCATTTTTAATTTCTAGAATTTTCTTCCATAAGGTTGAGTCTTCATGCTTGGGGTTAGCTATCCAAATAGAGCTCCCATGTAAGTAGAAATGGTGAACCCGTCTAACTCATAGAGAGTCTTTTTATGGTGGATGTTCCATAATGCTCTTGCAAGGAGAGCTGTGTTCCAGCTTTTGAGATCCATAAGCCTATTACCCCCTTCAGATTTGGGCAGGCATACTTCTTTCCAGGCCACCAGGGCTTTTCTGGAGCCAGAATTCTTGCCATTTCATAGGAATGTTCTGCACAGTCTAGTGATTCTTTCCAAGATGTTTGCTGGAATGGGAAATATTGCCATCCAGAAACACTCTATTCCCTGGAGCACTGATTTGATCAACTCTGCTTTTCCCGCATAAGATAATGAGCTGCCCACCCAAGCATTTATATATGCAGATATTTTATCAATAAGAGGAAGATAGTGTGCTGAATTGAGTCTTGAGGATGCCAAAGGGACCCCCAAATATCTAAAAGGAATATTACCTTCTTCAAACCCAATTACTCTTCTGATTTCTAGAAGCTCAGTCATAGGAATACCAGCAGAGTAGATGCTTGACTTAGGCAAACTGGCCTGCAGCCCTGAGCACTCACTAAACCTCTTCACACATTTCATTAGAAGTCTTACTGACTATGAGTCCACTCTTGCAAAAAGGATGAGGTCATCAGCAAAAGCAAGGTGAGTGATTTTGAATTGCTCACACTTGGGGTGAAATTTAAAACCAGACTCATCCTTCAGTCTAGCAAGCAATCTTGATAAATATTCTAGGCACAAGACAAACAGGAAGGGAGAGAAGGGATCTCCTTGTCTAAGCCCCCTCTTTCCCTCAATGAAACCCTGCAGACTCCCATTTATTGAGATGGAATAAGAAGTAGATGTGGCACACTCCATAACCCACCTTCTGAAATTAACTAGGAATCCAAGGCTTCTAAGCATACTTTCCAGAAACGCCCAGTTAACTGTGTCATAGGTTTTTCTTAGATCAATCTTTAGCATGCGCCTAGGAGAGATTCTCTTTCTGCTGTACTTTCTAAGTAGCTCTTGCACTAAGTATATGCTCTCAGTCATGGTTCTGTTCTTTATAAATGCTGCTTGAGCTGGATTGATAATACTGAGCAAGATAGGGGATAATCTTGAGGCAATGATCTTGGAGATAATTTTGTAGACCACATTACAGCATACAATTGGTCTAAAATCTTCCACTTTTGTTGCATATTTGCTTTTAGGGATCATTGCAAGAGCTGTATGGTTTATCCGTTTCAAGAGTTTCCCATTTCTGGAAAATTCTTGAACAGCCCCTACCACATCCTGTTTGATTGCCTCCCAGGCTTTTTTGAAAAAGGATGAAGTGTAACCATTTGGACCTAGGGACTTGTCTTCACCAATACTAAACAAGGTTGCTTTAATCTCTTCTTCAGTGACCTCTTTAATCAGACTTTCAACTTGATCTTCTGAAACTTTAGGCCCTTCCTCAATTGCTTCTAGGTCTATTAGGCAGCATAGACTTAAAGAGCCCAGGAGGTCTTTGTAGAATCTGGTAAATTCATTGACCACTTGAGCTTGGTTGGGGGGAGCTTTCACCTTCATTATCAGAACCAGAAACCTCCTTATTCAAGCCCTTAGAGCTTGAGTCCTCCCTTTCCAATTTGCTGGAGAGTTTCCGTGAGACCTTTGCAGTCTTCTTTCGAATCTTGTTACTGTTCACAGCTGAAACATTCCTTGTTACTGTTCCTATCTGCTCGCAGATTTCATTCTCTGAGCAACGTCCTTCAATTTCCAATCTCAAGGAGATTGAATCCTCCTCACCCAAGGTGCAGGGATGCTGTCTGACTCCATACAGTCTTCCTTTTCTGTTTGCAAACCTCGTGTAGCAAAATCTCTCTTGCTCGACATTGTTACTGTAGCATTTTTCTCATTGAAATGTTTCTGCACATACTCGATATCCTTCTGGTCTTGAGCAGAGATTAAAATCTTCCTGCTTTGTTTCTTTTTACCCATTACAGATTATTGAATCAATTTAAGAAATGAGGGGGATGAGAGATGAAAGAGGCATCAGACATGGGCAAGCAGCAAATCGCAAATCGCTTTTTGGTGAAAGTTTTTCTCTCTAACTTGCCACTGACTGAGAACTCTTGCCTTTACTTTAACTCTTCTTTTAAACCTTTTTAGTGATCACCTTTTCAACTTTTTTTTCTTCAAAAGGCAGCTTTGCTTTGTGTTCATCTTATCTTTGCTCAGCTCGTTCAACAGATTATCTATCGACCTTTTTTTTGTCACCCTTGGATGGAACCTCACGTTCTTAAGATATCATTTTATTACATGAATGGAACGTTAAAATTGTGAATAAAATTAACATAATTTATTACTAAAAATGACAGTTATCTAAACAAAATTGTCCAAACAAGCAAATAAGAAGATCGACTCCACAACCTTATCTATTTTATGCATGCTTTATAAATTAAAATTTTAATTATGTAAAATATCATCAGGTTGGTTTTATTTTAAAAAAATACTCTGATGATTTTTTTGGTAAAAAATATCATGTGGTTGATTAATAAAATTATACCACATGATACTTTTGGCTAATAAAAACATACCACAAAATAATTTTTGCCACCAAAAAAAAAAAAACTTACGGATATTTTTTAAAAATATAGTCAACCACATTACATTTTTATAATTAAGCCTAAATTAAAATAACATTTTTCTTTTGCATAACATGTTCTATTTCAAAAAATTGTCAAGATGCATAATAGTAAAAAAAAAAAAAAGTAGGCTACTTCAAAATATTTTGGATAGACCGAGTTTAAAACCAATTTGTTAGGATATCCATGTGTGAGTTATCTCACATCATACAAAAAATAAAAAATAAAACTGAGTTACATACACTGTTTGGACATAAAACTCATGAGTTTAAACTTTTAAGTCATATTAATTCATATTCATGTATATTAAGCATGTGTGTGATCTACTATTATATGAAGTAATCCCAACATGCCAATGTAAGTATGGAACCCAAAAGATAATGTTACCAAAAAAATTTCTCAAAAGAACCAAAGAAATTTCTCAAAATCAGATTCTTAATAAAGGAAATTTGCACGAGTGTAATGGACCCAAATCAAAGTACAACCAAAATCAACACGCACTACAAGCCGAAACTGAAACAATAGATTCACATAAACATTATATACACATACGTACGTGTGCAGTGAATGAGGCGGAGAGAGAGAGAGAGAGAGAGATGGACCTGGCAATGGATTGTAGTAACCTAAGACCTCGAGATGCTTGCCATCTCTAGGGGATCTGCTATCAGCAGCCATGACCCGATAAAATGGCTTGTTTTTGCACCCGAACCTTGACAATCGGAGCCTCACCACCATTTTTATCTGCAACAATCTTACTTCCTAAACCTATTAGACAAAAAAAAACAATTAAATTGTCACAATCAAACAACCACCTGCTAGGGTTTAGGGTTTTGGTTTATTAGCTACTAATTCTCTTCTTTCAGCAACTGGTACCACCACCGCATATATTCAATGTAAAATCTTCGGCAGAATATGCAGATGTCAACAGCAATCGTGAAACAGAAATCAAATCAATAATCATCAGTAGCAAGTGACAAAAGAGAGAGAAGAGATACCTGCTGATGATAGAAGGGAAGAATAAGAGAGATTAGGGAAAGCATTTTAAGATTTAGAGTTGGGCTTTTAGAACCCAAGGATTTGTCCCATTAATCAAAGCGTTCAAAACACACAAAATCCTCCTATGAAATTTTGGTTTAATGGTTAAATAATATTATAGATTTTTATATGATTATATAATAATATTGTAAGCTTATATTGCGACAAAATCAATTATTGCACTTGTATATAGTAGGGGTGAGCATGGATCGATTTGGATTGGTTTAGCCTAAAAATTCAACCCAACTCATTTATACCGGGTTGAAAAAGTCTCAACCCAACCCAACTCATGAACCAATCTAATCTCAACTCAACTCAACCCATTCTAATTGGTTTGGATCACCGGGTTGATATATTTTTTCTACTAAAAAATTAAATCATACATATTATATAACAAAAAAATATTATACTAAATCCAAAACCAAATCCATACATATTGCAAGTAAAAGTTGTTTACTTCAGCTTTATATAAACTCTGTAATAGATGCAATAACGTCATCATATTATCGATATAAGACTTAGACATAATAAACAAGTTTATTATCAGTAAGAAATTTCAGATTTCAATTTCAAAAACCATAAAGATAAAAGTTTGTCACTAGAGAATAAAGCTCAGACAAAATCATAAGGGAACCAAATGAAATTTTCCATATCTATCATACCCAGAAATTTGTCAAAACATTTCTTCCTTGAACATCTTCAGCTCTCAATCTGATCTTTCTGTAAGCATGGTCTTCATCACCTTGGAGGTCAGCCAATGTGTAGCTCGAGGTTTCAACCCAAGAGGGGGGGTGAATTGGGTTTTTAAAAACTTTCGCGGAATTTATACAAGTTTATAAAAACTGATAAGCAACAAATAATTAATACAAGTAGAAAGCTGTAAATAAAGAGTTTAAGGAAAGAGGATGCAAACACAGTTATAGTGGTTCGGCAATATCGGATTCGTTCCGACCCTACGTCCACTCTCTTCAAGGAACTCCTTGAAGTAATCCACTAAGAAAGCTTAGTCGCACAACTTAGCCGGGTGTTGCACAAACCGTACACAAGCAATTTACAGGAATTGCTTAAACCGAAAAATCCCCTTCCTTTCGGAAGTTTCCCCTTCCTCTCGGAAGTAATCCCTTTACAAAGATGGTGTAAAGTAAAAGGTAGAGAGACAACAAATGAAAGCTTATTACAACAGAAATGTCTCTCTTTCAAAGTAAAGCTTGAAGAAATGGCTCAATAAGATTATTTCAAAGCTTTTTGTGTTTCAAGAGTATAAAAACTTGATTATATGAGATCAACTCTTTTTGAATATGTGCTGCTTGTTATTGAATGCTTTGCTGAGAGGGTTTATATAGCAATCAATTAATATGACCGTTTTGGACTTTAATTTGAAAAAGATTTACTTTAAAACGTTCAGATTTGGAGTCCAACGGTCATATTTTTGAACTACCAGTCGACTGGGTCGAGATACCAGTCGACTGGGTTCACTTGAAAAATATACGTTTTCAGACCTTCTGGGTATCCAGTCGACTGGTATATATCATCCAGTCGACTGGGGACTTTCTGTCCATTTTGCCAGTCGACTGGGTTGATTCATCCAGTCGACTGGGAAATTACTGGTCAAAGTACCAGTCGACTGGGTTAATTCATCCAGTCGACTGGGTACCTTCTGACCCATATACCAGTCGACTGGTATATGTACCCAGTCGACTGGGTTGTCTTCCAACCCAGTTTTTCTTCTGTTTTTTTATTTAAAAAACATTTTAAAATTAATGGTTTTAGAAAAACCATTTGTGTTTGAGCCATTGAACAAGCTAATACAATGTATGAGTGAGACTTACATTGGTTCTAAACCTTAAGACCTATACTAGATCTTCAGTCTTCACTTGATACTTGATTTGGTTCGAGTTTTTGCACTTTGTTCCTTGGTTGAATGTGTTTGATCCTTAATACAACTTAGTTTAAACATGTTAGTTAAATAACAGTTGTGTTTTGCCATCATTAAAATACGGGCGAGGGTCAACAATCTCCCCCTTTTTGATGATGACAAAACTAATAATGTAAAAACAGTTTTAAAAACTAAGTGTTAAGATTTTACAAAAATTTGGACAGAGTCTCCTCTGTTTTTCGAGTAAAACCACCCTGTAAACAAGCAAACACAGTTTATATTTCTTTCAACCAATCCAAAATTAAACTCAACCAATCAATAAACATTTTTACACAGATATGGAGCAATGCTCCCCCTAAATCTATGCATTGGTTGCGTTTTACTTAGATTTTCTCGTTTTTCTCATTTTTCTCCCCCGTTTTGACAACAGCAACCAAAGGGGGCATTTCATAAAAAATAAGCTAATTAGCTAATACAGTCAAATAGAACATAAGAATACAAATATGTGCGCGAAGATGTGGCTTCATTTGAATTTCAGAAGCCTTCCCGGGAAGAACCGGAAGTTTTTCAAGCATATAAGCATTTTATATCAGATTTAGTGACTAAACAGATATTTAAAACAGTTCTAACATATCACAAATAGCGTAAATAAATGCAATAAATATGGTTAATAGTATTACATCATTATAGAGAAAAAGTCAATACAAGTAGGGCCTCATAGAACCATAACAAAAAAAAAAAAAAAACAAACATGAGATGTCCGTGCTATGTGACAAAAACTGGAAAAGTGCTAAGAACTGAGAGACTCATGGTGCGGGAGAGTCCGAGCTGTCACGAAGAAGTTCCCTAATCTCAGCTAGGGAACCCTCGGTGTGCTCTCGATGTAACTCGAAGTCATCCAGTAGGTGGTCTATGGAGGAGCTCAGCCTCTGATAATCGGACTGCATGGACTGAAAACCAGACTCCATCGTCATCTGAAGACTCGCGATAGCTCGTAGGATGTCACCATATCCAGTCTGACCAGTACTCGAGTCACCAATGGGAGGTGCTCGGGTATCTGTCTCCATCTCAGCAGCCGTATCAGCATCCTCATCACTGTCACTCGCATCCTCTCGAATCCTTAGGCGCTTTCCAGCATTAGGATAGAGAAACCCTTCACGAACAGTACATCCCATCTTCTTTAGAGATGAGATGTTGATGATATCCGTCAATCCGATATCCTGAGCCTCGGAGGCAGGCAAAGGTACCCGGAAGTGCTGGAGGATGAGTGTAATGAGCATCCTATAAGGAAGACACCCGGAGTCGTTTGCTTCACCGTTTATCATGTTGGCGAGCAGTAGAGGATATATATTGAAGTGGTGCCCAGATTTTAGGCACCAAATCAATACCGTATCTATTTTAGATAGATACCCTCGACTCCCGAGTCTCGGGTGGATGGTCCAACTGACAATCAATTGAAACATTTTTGAGTCGAGGGGCAAGTCACTACATGTGTGAAATGTAGTGGGTCTGTACACATAGTTAGGGTCGCCCCTGACTATCCGACAGGCCTCCTCAACTTCAAAGTTGTCTGGCCATCCATCCAGACTCCATTGAACCCCCCTTATAGGGATTCTCAGAATGCTCATCAAGAGGTCAGTGTTGACCTCAAACTCCACACCGCTAACTCTGGTTCTGAATCTCAGAGCCAGAGGACTGGGTTTCACCAAGTTAGCATAGAACTGGTGAATCAGTCGCGGGTAATATTTTTCATGAATACTGACCAGTGGGGTCAGATTTATTGCCTCAAAGGCTGGTAGAATATCGAAATTACCATGACGAATGGAGTTGAAATCAACGACTCTACCCGTCATGATTTTCTTGTGACGGATTATAGAGTTATACCTCTTATGAGCAGCTGGGCTGAAAAACAGAGCCTGCTCCAACTCTGTTCTGGGCTCCTTGCTGGATGACCCTGCTACTCCCTTCCCTTTTGATTCCGAAGCCGAAGGTTTTGAAGACCTAGGCTTTTTGGGCGCATTAGGTCCACTTGTTGTGAGTTTTATACGGATTTTGTCACTCATTTTCGAGAAATTTGAAGTTTTTGGAAAAAGGAAATTTGGTAAAAATGAGAGATTTTAACCGTAGAAAGTTAAAAATCTCTTTAGGAATGAGTAGATCGGTGTGTTTAGAAGGGATTTGGATGGTTTTTAGATCAAAAAGATGAATTTTTCTAGAGAGAGAAAGCTTGGGCTCTTTGAAAATGGCGTAAGAAGGGCGAAAATGAACAGTCCCTTTTATAGAATCGCGATACCAGTCGACTGGGTAAACTTACCAGTCGACTGGGTAAACTTACCAGTCGACTGGGCCCTTTTGAAAAGATGAACAGTTTCTCTTACCAGTCGACTGGGTAAACGTACCAGTCGACTGGATCAACTGATAGTGAGATACCAGTCTACTGGGCTATCGTTACCAGTCGACTGGGGGTTCAAAAAAAATGAAAAAATTTGGCTCCAAGCATGATTTGATTTTATAGACGACTGGAGAAGACTTACCAGTCGTCTGGAGTTTTTGGCAGAGAGTTACCAGTCGACTGGGTTGAAATTACCAGTCGACTGGACAATCAGGCAGTGACTTACCAGTCGACTGGAGCACATTTACCAGTCGACTGGACCATTAATAAAATTTCCAGTCTTGAATTTTTAGCACGAATTTGTTTATCTATGACATTTTTGAGTGAAGGGAATAATTAAACATGGATTAATACTCTATCACTCAATGTCAAACATGCAAATGATGAAATGAGATGCAATCAAACATTCAATTTATCAAAATCAAGCAATCCCATCAACTTTCTTATTTTGCAAAAACTAGCTTCACTTAAGGGTTTTGTAAGAATATCAGCTATTTGATCTTCTGAAGGTATAAATTCTAATCTTATATCACCTTTTTGAGCATGGTCTCTTAAGAAATGATGTCTAATCTCTATATGCTTGGTTCTAGAGTGCTGAATAGGATTTTTGGTTAGGTTGATGGCACTAGTATTATCACAAAATATAGGAATATTTTTGAGACTCATGCCATAGTCTTCTAGTTGTTGTTTCATCCATAGTACTTGGGCACAACAACTGCCAGCTGCTACATATTCCGCCTCAGCGGTTGATAGTGCAACTGAATTCTGTTTCTTGGAGAACCAAGAAGTTAACATAGCACCTAAGAATTGGCATGTTCCACTTGTGCTTTTTCTATCTAACCTACATCCAGCAAAATCAGCATCCGAATATCCTACTAGCTCAAAAGATGATTCTCTAGAATACCATAATCCTATGGTTTGGGTCCCTTGTAGATATCTAAGGATTCTTTTTACTGCAACTACATGTGATTCCTTAGGATTAGATTGAAATCTAGCGCACATGCATACACTGAACATTATATCAGGTCTACTTGCAGTCAAGTACAGTAAAGCACCTATCATGCTTCTATAATATTTAGAATCTGCAGTTTTACCTCCTTCATCAAGATCAAGTTTGGTGGTTGTGCTCATAGGTGTTCCAATTGGTTTTGAGCTTTCCATCCCGAACCTCTTTAGTAGATCTTTGACGTACTTTTGTTGATTGATGAAGATACCTCCTTTTAGTTGCTTGATTTGCAGTCCAAGGAAGTAGGTAAGTTCTCCCATCATGCTCATTTCAAATTCACCTTGCATGCACTTTGCAAACTCTTGACACATAGATTCATTAGTAGCACCAAATATAATATCATCAACATATATTTGAACTATCAAAGTGTCATTTTTGTGAGTTTTTGTGAAGAGAGTTGTATCTATTTTTCCTCTTACAAAATCATTATCAATCAAAAATTTGCTTAGTCTTTCGTACCATGCCCTTGGAGCTTGCTTCAGCCCATATAAAGCCTTAGAAAGCTTGTAGACATGATTTGGAAGACTAGGGTTTTCAAAACCAAGAGGTTGTTCAACATAAACCTCTTCTTCTATAAAGCCATTTAAAAAGGCACTTTTCACATCCATTTGAAATAGCTTGAATTTATTAAAGCATGCAAAGGCTAATAACATTCGAATAGCTTCTAATCTAGCTACGGGAGCATAGGTTTCATCAAAATCTATTCCTTCCTCTTGGTTATATCCCTTAGCAACTAGTCTAGCCTTATTTCTAGTTACTATACCATTTTCATCCATTTTATTTCTATATACCCATTTAGTTCCAATAATTGAATGATCTTTAGGTCTTGGAACTAGTTTCCAAACATTGTTTCTCTCAAATTGATTTATCTCTTCCTGCATTGCAATTATCCAATCATTATCTTTTTCAGCTTCTATAAATGTCTTAGGTTCTACTTGAGACAAATAAGCTACAAAATTACAAATATTTCTAATGGAAGAGCGAGTTCTTACCCCTTGTGAAGGATCACCAATTACTTGATCAATTGGATGATGATTTACATACCTCCAATCCTTGGGTAGATTTTCCTCTTGTTGACTTGAGGATGGTTGGTCCAAATTTGGAGTTGCCATCCCTTCATTTGTTTGAGAAGAACTCACTTTTGGGTCAACAATGGGAGTAGAAGTTTCCATTCTTGGAATAAAATCTGCATCATCTTTAAAGGAAACTTCTCCACTACTCATTGGGTTAGATTCATCAATAGTTACATGCACAGATTCTTCTACTACTAGAGTTCTCTTATTGAAAACTCTATAAGCCTTACTAGTAGTAGAATATCCTAAAAATATCCCTTCATCGGTCTTAGAATCAAATTTACCCAAGTTAGTTTTATTGTTATTTAAGATGAAGCACTTACTACCAAAGGCACGAAAATAGGAAATATTGGGCTTTCTCCCTTTCCATAGTTCATAAGGAGTTTTATCAAGCAGGGGCCTTATCAAAATTCTATTTAAAATATAGCAAGAAGTATTCACGGCTTCAGCCCAAAAATATTTTGGTAAATTATTTTCACAAAGCATTGTTCTTGAAAATTCTTCTAGAACTCTATTTTTCCTCTCAACAACTCCATTTTGTTGAGGAGTTCTAGGAGCTGAAAAGTTGTGATTAATTCCATTTTCATCACAAAATTTTGAAAAGCTTTGATTTTCAAATTCTTTGCCATGATCACTTCTTATGCTTGAAATACAAATTCCTTTTTCATTTTGTACCTTTTTGCAAAACTTTTCAAATCCTTTGAAAGCTTCATCCTTATAAGCAATAAAAATAACAAAGGTATATCTTGAATAGTCATCAACAATAACAAGAGCATATTGATGGCCACCTAGACTAATGGTACTAATTGGACCAAATAAGTCCATATGCAAAAGTTCCAAAGGTCTAGTAGTTGAGACAACATTTTTTGCTTTGAAAGATATCCTTGATTGTTTTCCCATTTGACAAGCATTGCAAATTTTGTTTTTCTCAAAGTTGATTTTAGGAAGACCAATAACTAAATCTTTTCTTGAAACAATTTTTAGCAAGTTCATGTTTACATGACCAAGCCTTCTATGCCACAGCCATTGATTTTCACTAAAAGCAGGAAAGCATTTTTCATTATTGGAATGTAAGGATTTCAAATCAACTATATAGACATTTTCATGTCTATGGCCAATGAATTTGATCTTGTTGCTCTTGATGTCTATAACTAGACAATGAGAGGTTTCAAATGTGACTTTATATCCTTTGTCACATAATTGACTAATGCTAAGTAAATTTGGCTTTAAGCCTTGTACTAGCAATACATTATCTAAAGTTGAGAAATCATTACCGACTTTTCCATGCCCGATGATCTTTATTTTAGTATTGTCTCCAATGGTCACAAGTCCACCATCTCTTAGAGTTAGCTCCTTGAATACGCTTTTATCACCGGTCATATGCTTCGAGCAACCGCTATCAAGGTACCAACAGTTACCTTTCTCCTTGGTGTGAAGGCAAATCTACATCACACAAGGATATACGATAGCATTTTTAGGTACCCAAAATTTCTTGGGTCCTTTGGGGTTAGTCCTTGAAAATACGGTTCCTTTTGGGACCCATACTTTCTTAACAATATATGGTACTCTATGAACATGTTGATGATGCACAGACCTATCATTATAGTCATAAAAATTTCTAGGAAATTTTAAATGTGCATTCCTATAATCCTTAGGATGATAGTTCCTAAGATACATGATTCTACGGTAAGGGGTATGAAAATGCATGTCATTTCCAGAAAATGAACGATGATGCATTCTAGGATACATGCTAGCATATGTATGCAAGTTATTTCTAGAATAGCTATGATGGTGATTCCTAGGTTGAGCATGAGCAGAATGCATTCTTTGATTATACACATTGTTCCTAGAATGAGCATGATGATTATTTCTAGGATGTGTATGAGCATTTCTAGAATGAGCATACAAATAAGCATGAGTATTTTTAGGATGCTTCAATTTAGTATGATCATTTAAGTTTCTAGAGTTCCTCGGATTTATTAAGGGAGTGCTTTTAACAAGGTTAGGAGCTTTCGAAGTAGAAGCTCCATCTACACAAGAGGCTTTCATGAATAAGCTCTCTTTTGTTTTTTGTTTTCCCAAAGGAGAATATCCTACACCAGATTTTCCTCCACTTAATCTTTGGGAAGAAAGCACTTCATCAAGTTTTTCTTTACCAAGCATAAGTCTAGATACAGTGCTGTTTAATTCAGAAATTTTATTTTTCAAATTTTCATTTTCATCTTTAAGAAAATCTTGAGACGAATTATACAGTAAAGATGATAATTTTTCTTTTTCTTCTCTAAGAACTATCATTTCCTTAGAAAGAGATGATACTTCTTTCTTAAGAACAGAATTTCTAGAATCAAATTTCTTTAATTCTTCATGCATTTCATTTATGACTTCTAGTAATTCTTCACTACTAGTAACAATATTATTTTTTGAAGAGGGAGAAGATGTTACCTCACTTTCATCATCGATTGCCATTAAACAGAGGTTGGCAATCTCTTCGTATCCAATTTCTTTGTCTGATGACTCATCTTCTTCGTCATCGCTCCAGGTAGTTGCTACCATAGCTTTCTTCTTGAAGCCCTTGTATGGTTTGCTTGAAACCGGACAGTCAGCTTTTATATGTCCTGGCTTCTTGCAGCCATAGCACATAAGTGGTTCCCTTTTTGAGGTGGGATCCTTTGAGTAAGGTTTCTTGCTTTTCTTCAAGAACCTGTGGAATCGTCTGGTGATTAAAGCCATTTCACCATCTTCTTCACTGCTCTCTGCTTCTTGTTCTAATTCCTTTTCTTTGTTGCTCGTAGAAGCTTTGAGAGCAATTTGCTTCTTCTTCTTCTCATCATCATTGACGATGGGAGTCATTTCTTCCATCTCGTATGTCAATAATGACCCAAGCAGCGTCTCAACATCAAGCTTGTCAAGATTTTTGGCCTCTTGAATGGCTGTCCTCTTTGGTTTCCATTCTGGAGGTAGAGATCTTAAGATTTTTCTGGTTAGTTCAACTTCCTCAATATTCTTGCCAAGCAATTTTAAACTATTTATAATAGTAGTAAATCGTGAGTGCATTTCAGAAATGGTTTCATTAGGAGACATCTTAAAAGATTCATATTCAGAAATTAGCATGTAAATTTTAGACTTTTTTACTTCACTTGTTCCTTCATATGTGACTTGCAATTTGTCCCATATTTCTTTAGCAGAAACGCATGCAGATATTTTGTTATATTCAGAAATATCTAAAGCACAATGTAGCATGCTTGTTGCTCTGCTATTGAGAGACATCGTTCTACAATCCTCGTCAGTAAACTCAGTTTTGAGTTTAGGCATTGTATGAAGAGTCTCTCCAATAACTATTTCTTTTGAGGGAATTTTAGGTCCCTCTTCTATAATTCTCCATAGATTGTAATCTTGTCCTTCGACGAAGATTTTCATTCTATTTTTCCAGTAGTTATAATTTGATCATTGAACAATGGAGGTCTAGTATAAGAGTGTCCCTCAGAGTAGCTATTTGCTGCCATTGGATCAACTCTAGGAATTTAAGCCTTATAAAGAGAACGAGGCTCTGATACCAATTGTAGCTCGAGGTTTCAACCCAAGAGGGGGGGTGAATTGGGTTTTTAAAAACTTTCGCGGAATTTATACAAGTTTATAAAAACTGATAAGCAACAAATAATTAATACAAGTAGAAAGCTGTAAATAAAGAGTTTAAGGAAAGAGGATGCAAACACAGTTATAGTGGTTCGGCAATATCGGATTCGTTCCGACCCTACGTCCACTCTCTTCAAGGAACTCCTTGAAGTAATCCACTAAGAAAGCTTAGTCGCACAACTTAGCCGGGTGTTGCACAAACCGTACACAAGCAATTTACAGGAATTGCTTAAACCGAAAAATCCCCTTCCTTTCGGAAGTTTCCCCTTCCTCTCGGAAGTAATCCCTTTACAAAGATGGTGTAAAGTAAAAGGTAGAGAGACAACAAATGAAAGCTTATTACAACAGAAATGTCTCTCTTTCAAAGTAAAGCTTGAAGAAATGGCTCAATAAGATTATTTCAAAGCTTTTTGTGTTTCAAGAGTATAAAAACTTGATTATATGAGATCAACTCTTTTTGAATATGTGCTGCTTGTTATTGAATGCTTTGCTGAGAGGGTTTATATAGCAATCAATTAATATGACCGTTTTGGACTTTAATTTGAAAAAGATTTACTTTAAAACGTTCAGATTTGGAGTCCAACGGTCATATTTTTGAACTACCAGTCGACTGGGTCGAGATACCAGTCGACTGGGTTCACTTGAAAAATATACGTTTTCAGACCTTCTGGGTATCCAGTCGACTGGTATATATCATCCAGTCGACTGGGGACTTTCTGTCCATTTTGCCAGTCGACTGGGTTGATTCATCCAGTCGACTGGGAAATTACTGGTCAAAGTACCAGTCGACTGGGTTAATTCATCCAGTCGACTGGGTACCTTCTGACCCATATACCAGTCGACTGGTATATGTACCCAGTCGACTGGGTTGTCTTCCAACCCAGTTTTTCTTCTGTTTTTTTATTTAAAAAACATTTTAAAATTAATGGTTTTAGAAAAACCATTTGTGTTTGAGCCATTGAACAAGCTAATACAATGTATGAGTGAGACTTACATTGGTTCTAAACCTTAAGACCTATACTAGATCTTCAGTCTTCACTTGATACTTGATTTGGTTCGAGTTTTTGCACTTTGTTCCTTGGTTGAATGTGTTTGATCCTTAATACAACTTAGTTTAAACATGTTAGTTAAATAACAGTTGTGTTTTGCCATCATTAAAATACGGGCGAGGGTCAACACAATGAAACCTCAAAGACTCGATATTTGAGTCCTTCAGAAGCAATCTGTTAGAAACCATGAAAATATTATTTCTATGCATCAATATAGCCTAAAATACATCCTATACAGACTTCAAATTGTTTTAACAAAAACACAATAGCATGCAAGATTTAAGGTAAAGGTTCACAGTCTAGCGTCCTCCTCACACAAAGTATGCAAATGAGATGCAGCAAAATGATATAGACGGCAGCTACTCTACAGACTTTCTGAAAGTCTTGTTGAGAAGCAATTTGCCAGAATAGTGAAGTTTATCATTAGAAGCTCAAGAAAAAAATTATAAACATCTTATTAAATAATAAATATCATAACATAGAACAGTATAAGAACATATACCCAGCACACTGGTTGCTAAGGCATGGTGAAGAAAATGATAAAATCACAATTAATTAAAAAAAGGTCTACCATTTAGTTTTCATTGATTAATAGTTTATCATTTAGTACATGACAAACAAAAGAATTCTACAGTCTACTGGCTACCTCTACGGCTATTATTATCTTTGATAAAGTTTATTTCTCATTTTGAAACTTGAGATTTGAAATAAATTTTAATTTTCTCTTCTACCACAACTGGGAAAGCAAAAAAGAATTCAACCTTTTATCATGATACAAACTGTATAATATATGAAAACCCATAATATAAATATTTTTTAGAAACAAAATACAAACAATTCAATCCAATTTGTGGTTTACGTATATCCAAACCAATCAATTTACAATACAAGTAAAGCAAGAGCTCATAAACAAGTAAAGAATTCAACCTTCTGGGCAATTAAAACATTGATTCCAAACTTTGTACTGTTTGTTTTCGAAAAAGAAAAGTGTAAAAGGAAAAGGAAAAGTGAAAAACCATGCCAGCACTTTCCAAGGAAAATGAAGACTGCATAGTACTGCATACCTTTCTGGCTTTCTCTCACCAAACTTCACATTCACCACCTGGGTTTCTTTCAAGAGAAAACGATAGCCCCACAAAGAAACGAAGAAAGAGATACTGAGGAGACTGAAATTCTCAATCAGAGAGGCTAGGTTTAGTGAATTGTAATTTCTTTTTCTCAAAATACCCATCATTCTATTATCTAATTACAACAAGCTATGCCCTGTTTAGTTGTTTGGATTTGGACTGTGCTACATATAATTTTACTCATTCATTATACTATAATTATTTAAACACAATTTTATATTTAATAAATATATAATATATATACAATATAATTATATATTTGACCGGGTTACTGGTTTGGGTCGGTTTGAAAATTTTGAACCCATGACCCAACCCAATCCATCAGGTTCAAAAAAATTTCAACCCAACCCAACTTTTAAAAAGACTTAGCCCAATCCAACCCATTGTATCGGTTTGAATCGGGTCTACGGGTCAACCGGGTTCCATGCTCACCCCTAGTATATAGCATAAAAAAACACAGATAAAAGATACGCATAATTTATCCTGAAAAATTGCTTCTAAGGGTATGTTTGGATTCTGCTATGTATAATTTATCATGGAAAATTGATTTAAAATATGTGTTTGGAATTTGAAAAAATTGAAGCAAATAAAAATTTAGAGAACTTTTTTTAAAAAAAAAAAAAAATCATATGAAACTATTTTTTTATTTAATCATGTTAAATTATGAAACATAAATAGAAAAAAGAAATTGTTTTTCAATATTCCTTTCAGCTATCCTTTCTTTCAAAACTTCTAAAATCCAAACGCAAGCAGTGAACCAGATTATGCTTTTTGAAAGAACTATAAATATACAATTTCTTATGAAATGCTTTAGTGAAAAAATTGATTTGGCATATTAGTAAGATTTGTGATATTGAAAAATGTTTTTGAGTTTTATACTTGCATTAGATTTGTAAAAAGATAAAGTAGGGAGGCTATCCTACATGCTCACCAAAGAGCATTGAGCTCAGCACACAAAGTGAATCTGGAGTAGTCCCAACCGCACTTACGGAGTCGAAGCTAAAGGTCACTTAAGTACAATGAAAACCTAAGTTTAACACCATCACACCTATAGAAGACTCAAACCCAGACATTTCTAACGAGGCAGATAAGAATAAATTCACATTACCAAAATCGTTATTTGATTATATTTTGGGAATTTATTCATGTGGGTCATACAGAAATAAGAGCAGACTGCAAAAAAAATTCCATCATGCTTCTGCAGCCGTAGAATCATCAACTGGATGCCAATGTCTGTTGAAAAACCACATGGAATCTGCTTCAACAGCATATCCATCTTGATTACGGTGCCAACCATAGTAAGCATGCGTTTGGTTCTTAATATCGAAAATGGCATGACCAAAACTGGCCTCACGATAAGCCGAGTACTCTGGCTGTGGCTCTGACATGCTGCACACCACACAAACAATACATTAGTATTTCACAATGGCAACATATTGATAACAAATCTATAAAAGAAAGCACAATTTTGTAATGTAATGATCTTTACTTGGTAGCTAAGCCTTCAAGATTTCCACCATCACCAATGGTTATGTATACAGGTGCTGATTGATCTTTTACAGGAGAGCAAAGACCATTTATGATATTGTACGCAACATTCGATACACGTTCCTGTTATGTCATAGATTCAAAGTCAAAGTGACACTAGAACAAATTGAACTATTGGTGAAAACAGAGAATGCTGAATGAATACATAAATTATATATAGGCATTCATTGGAAAAGAAAAAAAAAATTCTATATATAGACATTAGACACACATAGGTCGAAATAAAATTAGGTATCAAAAACAGAGAAAACAAAAGATGGGAAGAATGAAGAGGAGAGGATGGAGAAGATGGAAAAACAAGAAGATTGATGTTTTCCATCATGTGTTTGGAAGATGATGGAAAAATGAGAAGAACGAAGGAAAAGACAAGAAGAAAAAAAACTCATTTTAGCTTCCCCTCTCTAATTCTCTTCATTTGAAAGGATTGCGATTTGTACATGTGAGAAAAAAACGTCAATTCTCTCACTTTTCTTTCCTACCAAACAATAGAGAAGTGCTCTTCACTCACTTTTCTTTCCTCTTCCTCTTCCTTCCTCCTACTTTTCCTATCTAACAATCACAAAGAGAAGCATATCTTGTTTAGTCCCCCACCCCACCCCAGCAAGATGCGCACACTCTAATTTCAATGATGTTGAAGTTTTTTATTGTCAAATGCAGACTTCAGGTGGATAAAAGATAATTTATCGGAGATAAATACTGCAGAACCTGAAAATATTTAAGGAACACTTACAGATCGTTCATAGGCATGGACATGACCAGCAAATACCACATCAACTTCGTATTGCACAAACCATGGTTCATACATCACCCTCATGGTTTCTCCTTCCATATAATGATAGTTGTAGCTATTGTACCATGGAGAATGCATAAGAACAATCAACCATGGTGTCTCACTCCGGTTAACTTTTGGCAGCTCCTCTTCTAGCCATTTATACTGAGGAGTGTACTTACCTGGGAAGAAATGAAGGGGAAAAAAAGGTGAAATGATGAATAATGGGTACATATGTATCTAGAGAATCAATTCATAGTAATAAAATTTGTTAAAAGATTCCTATAATCCTTACCGTATGCCGAGTATGAGGACAAGACTATGATGTATGCTGAAGCTCTCTTTATCGAATACCAAAAGGGAGCAGTACTTTTTGATGATCGATAAGGAGTGTGATAACGATGAGTGTAAGGCTTAAAAGGTTTGTTTTCACCCTGCGACATAAATATAATTCATTTTTTAGAGTTGCCAAAATTAGGTAGAATCAACAAAGGATAACATGCTTGAGCTATACTATACTCCATTGATTCAAAAACCACAGCCAATAAACAGCAATCTTCAATTACTTTCCTAGGCTCCTTATGCCCCCTTTGTTTTTAGTAGTTACAAAGTCAAATGTAGTTCTTGGTTAGTTAATGGATCAATATTCCACAGAGGTGGAAAACAGAGAACAAAGTAGCACTTAGGAATTAAATTATGGTGTTTTACAAGTGAGCTCATAAGAATAAAGGTAAATGCAACTCTTTCAGAGCTTCCTGCCCCTAGGGCATTGTGAAATAGCATCATAGATATATAGTATAATAACCTCAATAAGAACCATACTTCAAATGATGAAATAAATAGTGAAATCTGAAGGGAAAAAAAAACATATCAGAAAGATCGAAACCACATTGTCCAGAAATTGCAACAGGAATCGAAGCAAATCTCAGTAAACAGATATTATAGAACAGATAATTTTACAGACTTAATGAGCATCATATTTGACTTAACAATGAAAAATCTAGAAATACTTACAATTTCTGGGGCAAAGTCGATTTCGTGATTCCCTGCAGTCCATATCCATGGTTGATAAGCAGTGCTTCTCTCAACAAACCGTCCCCATGTATCCCATCTAACATTGTCATGGTTAGGATAGTTATCTGCATAAGAAAGATCCCCAACAAACAACACTGTTTCTCCTTTCGATGGGTTTAATTCATAATGAGTAAGTGTCTTGTTCGAATCAAAACTCTGACCAAGATCCCCTGCAAACAATGTCCCATAGTAAGATGTGAGTACACATAAACATCTCAAACATGAAACATGCCTGCATAACATCCACCAATACAAATTCACATAAATGCTCATTTTACCAATCAAATTGAAGTTTAGGGAGAAAGTAAGGAAGCCCCAAATTATAAATATACCTGAGTATAATGCCACTAGCTTAATCAAATCTTAAATCATTAGCATCTTTCACTTACCAATGAGACCAAATGTGTATGGGACATCAGGACCAACTTCAGGAGGAGTTACAAACCAGAATTTGCGCATAGTGTGACCAACCCCAACCACATAGTAATATTTGGTGTTGAACTGCCCAAAAATTGAATAAGCAGACAAAGAAACACAAAATTCATTTCAATTCACAATTCAAATTCCCCAATTAACTCCAAAAAACAAAAGGAGGAACAAGAAAATAACTTATATCATGCAGAACATAACACAAACAGAAGAATTATGAATTCACCAGTGCACATGAAACAATTAAATTCAACAATAAATGGATAAAAAAGAATCCAAATTCACCTCCAATTTTCTAATGGTACAGTGGTGAATATAACCAGAAGTGTAATTGTAGAATCTGTAGGTAGTAACTTTGCCTTCAGCCTTCTCTTTCTCCTTGCTATTTTCTTTCCAGTAAAACACTGTATTTGAGCCTGGCTCATCCTCAGTCACCCATGACACTATAACTGCTCTCCCCACGTGATCTCCTTGTGTTATATGAACCTTAATTCAAAAACCCAGAACCAAAAATCAAGTCTAAAAATTATATTAAAATAATTAAAGAAAAAAACCCACTAATTATCTAATCTTATCTAAACGAGTGCCAAAATATAAATTTAATCACAAGCTTGAATGAGAAACATCCCACATAGAAGGACAAAGCACATAGTTGAAATCTAACACAAATTAATCAACAAACATAATAGTTTCATGGCTGAAAAAACAAGGAAAGACGAACAGATATGAAATAACAAGGAGAACAGAGGGGAAAAAATACCTGTTGAGGGGCATTGTAGCCAGGAGGGACATCAAAGACATCACTGTCAAGAGGCATATCAACAGTTTTCTCCACTTTCCTCACAAAACTGCTTGTTTTACCTCCGTTACATAATACTGCCACATTCAAGACCAAACCCAAAACGAAAACAACAAACAAACAAGAAGATCCTAAAATACCCATCTTGATCTTATCCTGCAAAACGCAACACCGCTCTCTGTTCTTCTTCATTGTATTTATATGGGGAAATATGGCATTTATGAAAGAAATACGGGGAATATTCAGCTCTTTATACGAATAATACAAATTAGAAGTCAACTCTTTTGAATGCTAAGAGGAATGGGTTTCTCTTTGTTTTGAATCAGATGGCGTGTGAAGAATTAATTACTACTTACAAGAAGAAAAAAAAAAAAAAACTCTTACAATATTATTATTGGTTTCGGGGAAAATAAGTTGACTTATAAATAAAAATATAAACTTTAGTCCAAAAAAAAACTAGTGGAGTAAACTAAATTGTTTGACTATCATGGAGTTGTGTAGCCTTGTGAGTCGGAGGAAATGGGCGGGTATAATTAGGAAGGGTAATTGTGGTATTTCGTATATTTTAGGGTAAATTATGGTACTTCTGATAGTATTGTAGTCAAGATGCAATTTCGTTGTAAGTTGTAACTATCACCATGCGATGGTTAATGTCGTTTGTTGATTGATCAACACCGTGTGATGTTATGATTAACGTTCATATCAATTTAAGAAGGCATGGAATTCTGTGATATTCTTTTTTTTGGCAGTAGCAATTAATCAGTATTCATCAAATTTCGGCATACTAAAATTTGATCAATATTAGCTTCTGTAAAAAATAAAAATACCCTTGAGTTTATATAGAAATTATACTTTCATTATTTTAGTTTGAAAATAGACATTTACGTCCCTAGACATTTACGTCCCTCAAACTCTCCGATTATTAGTTAATAAACAAAAATAAAATAAAAATCAATTAAACAAAATAAATAAAAAAAAGACTACACTACCCCGCATTTACCGGTCTTGAAATTTTGGGGCAAATTAATTGATGGAGAATTTAAAGTCATTTGAGAGTGAGAGACGCAAGAAGTAAAAAAAAAGAAAAAAACTTTTTCATTAAATCTAAATTACACCGGGTGCATATCAATCATCCAACAAAAAAAAAGAGTAACTTTTTCTTTCGATGAACGATTAACATAAATCTGACGCAAATGCACCTAATACACTCAAAAACTCGTGAAAATAGTATATGTTAGTCCATAGTCAAGCTGGTTGCATTTTCAACTCATGCCATGCCTTTGGAGATCTGGTTGGCATAAAGAAGCGTTTTAGGAAGAAGATAAGCATTGGACCAGGTACCATTCTTCTTAATTTTGTTTTAAGGAATAACTATTTAAATAAAAAATAAATAAATAAGGCATTCAAGAAAAAAAAGGTATAATTTTTAAAGAAAGTTAAAAGTTAGAAAAGGAGAATACAAAGAGGGGTTGATTAAAGTATATTTCATGGAAATTTTGGTTTTAATGTAATTATCCAAATATCCTTCAATCCTCCGCACAAAAAAAAAAAGATTGAGACTCAATGAATGGCTGAGATTCAATTGATGCAAGCTGCAAGATCAGTAACATGGTACTTGAACCATCTAATTAATCAACCCACAGTAGATGGCGATAGACAAGAAAAGCAATAAAGGATCCACGAAAGATCTCACATCATCTTTTTAAGGCTTTAGCCATGCAAACTCATTTTTCAATAGTTCTTGTAACTTAAAAATTACATATATGCCGTTCTTGAAGGAACGTGTACAACACACAAATAATATCATAAGTCCTTTGTGCTCCCCCTTTCTATTATTCAATTTCAATGGACTAGGGCCGGTTGAGATTTTTGGGTTTTTTTTATTGGTTTTTGATTTTTTTATGGGGTTGAAAAGGAAAGTATCTTGAATAGAAAAGAAATAAATAAGATTATGATTTTTGATAAAGAAAATGACATACATTGCTAGTGGAGTGTGAAAAGGGATACCGGCATTGGACTAGACGGCTCAGTTGACTGACCTAAAACGGTGGGATCAGAACTAACAGACTCTCCATGCCATGATTAGTGATTTACAATCAATCAGGTTCAGGCCCACTTTATTTACTTTAACACTTCTTTTTAACCTTTTTAGTGATAACCTTTTCAACTTTATCTTCAAAAGGCAGCTTTGCTTTGTGTTCATCTTATCTTTGC
Source organism: Bretschneidera sinensis (assembly GCA_023935145.1). Classification (NCBI taxonomy): domain Eukaryota; kingdom Viridiplantae; phylum Streptophyta; class Magnoliopsida; order Brassicales; family Akaniaceae; genus Bretschneidera; species Bretschneidera sinensis. The sequence goes on from CM043704.1 coordinate 96,088,748, forward strand.
TAAGCTCGTTCAACAGATTCTCTATCGACCTTTTTTTTTTTGAGTTGATTCGCACCTTTTTTTTTTTTGTTACCCTTTGATGGAACTTCACGTTCTTAACATATCATTTTATTACGTGAATGGAACGTTAAAGTTGTGAACAAAATTAACATGATTTATTACTAAAAATGACAGTTATCTAAACAAAATTGTCCAAACAAGCAAATAAAAAGATAAGCTCCACAATCTTATCTATTTTATGCTTGTTTTATAAATTAAAAGTTTAATTATAAAAAAATCACAAAGTTGATTTTATTTTTAAAATATATTTTGATGTTTTTTGTGATAAAAAATATTTTATGATCGATTAATAAAAATATATCATATGGTATTTTTTACTAATAAAAACATATTACAAGATATTTTTTATCACAAAAAAAAAATTTATTGATATTTTTTAAAATTGAGTCAACCGCTGGGTATTTTTATAATTAAGCTTAAATTAAAATAACATTTTTTCGATTGCATACCATGTTCTATTTCAAAAAATTGTCATTAAAAAAAAGTCTTCATGAATCATAATACTAAAAGTAGGTTAAAAAAAATAAAATTGGATAGATGGAGTTTAAAACTAATTTGTTAAAATATCCACTATGTGAGTTTTCTCACGTTATAAAAAACAAAAAATAAAAGTGAGTTGTATATATGGTTTGGACTTAAGATTCACGAGTTTAAACTTTTAAATCATATTAATGTCTATTCATATATATTAAACATGTGTTCATATGATCTACTGTTGTGTGAAATAATCCCGATACACCAATGTAAGTTTGAAACCCGAAATATAATGTTACCAAAAGAGTCAAATTTCTCAAAATAACCAATAGAGTTTCGGACATATAAGCAAGAATTGTTCTGGTTACTTGGGCTAGTATTTTTTTTTCTTTTTCTATATGTGGACCAAGGATCAAACCTCCATTTGGATTATTTGTTACGATATGGGTTATGATTCCAGCCTGTATAAATTTTAAGCCCAAAACATGCGTTACTAAAGCCCAGACCAGCTAATACTAGACTGAGCAATCTCAAGGTTTCAGCCCTAGAACAGCAAAAAGGGAAAAAGAAATTCTTGAATTAATGATTTATTTATTTATTTTGTATAGAGAATTAACGATTACTCCATCACTTGATTCATTCCCTTCACACAAAGGTTGCTTGGAGTCATCACGTGAATTTACTGTCAAAAGGCCTTCAATTTTCATGTAGGAAGCTAATTTCCAAAAGAAAGCTTCATGTGGTTGCTAAAATGAAAGCTTCCAAAGAGATGAATGCCAAGTAAGAAGCTTCCCGGAAAATAGATGTTAGAGTTAGGAAGTTTCTCAAGAGAAAGCATCTCTGGGAAAAGTTGTTTGATACGAAACTTTTCCTGTGGCTACATTCGTGGAGCGTGAAGCCATTAAGTCGGAGACATGAACATCAAGCTTTCAAATTTCCCCGTTAAGAAGGTAAAAGAGTATTACAATTATCTATAGCATATACTATAAAGTCAAATTGTATACGGTTTAACTTAATATTTAAATGACACGATATTATTGGAGAAAACGAGTAACACATCGAAAAAAAAAAATGGACAGCACTTAAAGAAAGCTAAAAATGTAATGATCATGAGTAATAATCCATAAAAAAAATAGATGACACGGTCCATTTTGTTATTGAATAATAAAAAATTCATTATATTTTTTTATATCATCCATGATAAAATAAATATTTATATTATATATTTTTTATGAATTCGAATTAAATAATAATTTCTCTATTACAGACAAGTTAAAACTTAAAAAGTATTGGACATATGTTAAATGTCAATAATCAAATGTTATCATAAAGATTTTTGTCTAAATTTTATTTATAAATTTTTTTTTATCATAAATATATTCTACCGTTTCATTGGAAGGAGGAGAAAACGTTAATACTTACTGTTATAATATAATTAATAGTTTGTCACATTTTTTATATGAATTTATTAAAAAGTAAATAAAAAATAAATTATTATCAATCATGATTAGATTGACAATGAGATTCTTTGACGAAGCACACACGTGTTACTCACATGCTTCAAATCACGATAAAATTCTACCAGCGAGACTAACGTTTCACAAAAAATTATTTCCCATATGAACATTTTTTTATACTCCGTAATTAAAAAATGGAATCTTAGCTCAGCCATTACGGTTGTAATTTTTTAAAAAAAGGGGTTATTTATAATTTACAACTCCTCTGAGGCATCAACAAACAAAGGGCAATATTTGTCAAACACCCATTCCTAAAAACTCCCAATCCGAATCCAACTAACATTCCAACGACAGCCCAGTGACCTAATCCAAACAAATTCAAGCCAAGAAAAAAAATATAATAATCCACAAGCAATTATCATTCCACTCCTACAATCAAACTCCGCCACCTGTCCTCTCTTTATTGGCTCCTCTTGTTACCTTCCTCCTCAAGCAAAACCAAACTTCCTCATCAAATTACCAAAGTACCATCCACCCTTGACTGATAGCTTTAAAGGCACCTTATCTCTCCCTCCTTTTTTAAATTATCTTCCTTGTCCATGTCGTAAACGTATGTATACGTATATACATACGGTGATTTTGTATAAATAAATCCCTCTTGTTTCTTTGTTTTTTGATTCAAACGATATGGATTGTACTTTTTTTTCTCTCTTGGTTCTCTTCTCTCTCGTCTTTGCCTCCGTTTCGTCGACTTCCTCGACGGTCGACGGAACGGACGGTGGTGATCCGTTGATCAGGCAGGTGGTGGACGGCGTGGATGGAGGAGACCTGCAGCTTCTGACCGCAGAGAATCATTTTTCCCTCTTCAAGAGTAAGTACGGGAAATCGTACGGGTCTAAAGAGGAGCACGACTTCAGGTTCAATGTTTTCAAGGCGAACCTGCGAACCGCCGCGCGTCACCAGAAGTTTGACCCGACGGCGAGTCACGGAGTGACTCAGTTCTCCGATCTGACCCTGACCGAGTTTAGGAGGACTTTCTTGGGATTGAGAAATAAGCTGAGGCTGCCAAAGGACGCTAACCAGGCCCCAATTTTGCCCACTAATGATTTGCCCGAGGATTTTGATTGGAGAGATCATGGTGCTGTTACTCCTGTTAAAAATCAGGTTTTGTATCTCTTTTGTTTGTCCTTTTAAATTAATATGATTGATTAATTTGTTACTGATTTTTTTTTTTTAAGTTTTGTTTTCTTTTTTAAAAATCAAAAGTTGAATTTGTTGGTTGATTCGTCCTGTATATTTGATATGTGAAGAGGATGCTTTTTTGGTACAGAAAAAAAAAGATGATATTTTGATATATTCAAAAATTTTGGTTTGATATTGTAAGAAGATTCTTTCCCCTGTTATTTTTTTTTTCTGGCTAAATCTACTATGTGTAATTGTGTATGGTAGACTAGTAGTGTTTGAATTTGGTGAATTTTGTGATTTTTCTTTAGTTGAAAGTTGGTTTTGCCGTGTTTGATTATAAGTTCATCTGTGTTTTTGAAGTTTTATCAAATGAATTTGATTGACGAGGATTGATTCTGTTTAATTTATATATGGTGGTGTTTGACTTTGGATTTCTGATTGGGTATGCTAAAAATTGGTTTTCGTGATTAAATTTGTGTTTTGTTTTACTTTTGCTTCTGATTTTGAATAAGCAGTTTTGTTAAATTATTATGTTCATTTTTATGGAATCAGGGTTCGTGCGGATCGTGCTGGAGTTTCAGCACCGTTGGAGCTTTGGAAGGTGCTCACTTTCTTGCAACTGGAGAACTCGTGAGCCTTAGCGAGCAGCAGCTGGTGGATTGTGATCACGAGGTCAGATGATTTACCTTACTTTAGGCTCGTGTTATATGTTCAATTAGCTTCTCTTCATTTATGAAGGTTTATTACTATTACATATGTGCACAGACATTCTTGTGTATATATTTGGTTTAGATTTTTGACTGCCCATTGATTGATTATTGATTTATTGTAGATCTTAATGCCACTTAAATTAGTTTTAATTGGTTCTTGTTATGCTAACTTATGGTAATCATATATTGCAATGATTTGATTTCTTTGACTGATCTGTAACTAGGTGGGGTCTAGTTTTGCAGAGAGAACACTGCTGTTTATGTGTTTTGGGCCCACAGTTTGTGTTAGATTAGGAACGTTGGTTCATTGGCTGTATTTTTAATCAAGTTAGTTGTAATTTTAAGGATTCGTGTTGTCTAATGGCAATCCTCGTAGCTTCCCAACACCAGACATCTTGCAGGAAGTTCATTACATGACTCAGCAAGTTTGATAGGCTCCTAACTATATGCAACAAGTTGGATATCTCGAAGTTGAAATATAACAGGACCATTTTTATTTAGTTTATATAACTTATTCGTTGCATTAAGGCTGATGTTAATGATATCATGTAAAAGTGGCTGGTGCTATCTTGTAAGTTGGGAATTTTGCATCAGCTTGCATATTGTGAAAGATGAGGGTTAGTTGGAGAGAGATGTGCTTGTAAATTTTGGCTCTAGTTATGAAGACATGGTCAATGGTCTTGGGTTCAAATATCACAGAGCGATGGTGCTCTCGAAGCTGCTAGATTAGTTTTCATAGTCATATCTATTTGAGTCCCATGTTTAAATTGTGCAGGTTATTCATACAGCAGCTCTTTTGCATATGTACTTGATTATTGGCTGAGAAATTATTGTTTTGTATTCACTGACATGCAATGGAAAAAATTAAAAGTGGTTCCTTTAATTGCCATTTGTTACTGAGCTTGTTCCTCTGTCTGCAGTGTGATCCAGATGAGCCAGGTTCATGCGACTCTGGGTGCAATGGTGGGCTGATGAATAGCGCCTTTGAGTACACACTTAAAGCTGGTGGTCTTATGCGAGAGGAAGAGTATCCTTACATTGGTACCGATCGTGGTACATGCAAATTTGACAAGACCAAGATTGCTGCATCAGTGGCCAACTTTAGTGTAATCTCTCTTGACGAAGATCAAATTGCTGCGAATCTCGTGAAGAACGGTCCCCTGGCAGGTAAATGACTAATGAAATTTCACTTCATGACCTATTAGTACTTCTATTTTGGCAATTAGGTTTGCATTTTAAAGGAAAGATGTGCAACAATGCTCAACTCCTGCTTTGTTTGAATGCAGTGGCTATCAACGCAGCATACATGCAGACATACATCGGAGGAGTTTCATGCCCATACATATGTTCAAGGCACCTCAATCATGGGGTGTTGTTGGTGGGGTATGGTTCGGCTGGATATGCTCCCATCCGAATGAAGGATAAGCCATACTGGATCATAAAGAACTCATGGGGAGAAAACTGGGGAGAGAATGGATTCTACAAGATCTGCAGGGGTCGGAATGTTTGTGGAGTAGACTCCATGGTCTCAACCGTTGCTGCAGTTCATACCAGCTCACAGTAAGGCGTGAGCTTAATATTGATCCAGTTGGATGCTGCAGTTCATACCAGCTCACAGTAAGGCGTGAGCTTAATATTGACCCGGTTGGATGTATGTACGTAACGCATGTGACATTTATATGGCAATTTGTGATTTTCTTCCTATCAAATTCTCCCAAAAACCGCAAGATTGAAATTTCTTGCGCTTTCGGGTCTGTTAAAACGATAGAAATGTCTGTAGATTTTATTTCTTTCAATGCATATTACCTCTTTCACAAACTACATAAAATCATTCCACTCGAGTGTTAGGAGTTAGGTCAACATTCAAGAATAAGGGTGAACTTGAGCTGAACCGAGCTCAAATATTAATCTGAATGCTAAGGTTTTCGAGCTTAGCTCGACTTAAAATTAACAGGGTCGAGCTTAATTTTGAATCGAGCTTTTATAAATTGGATTTGAATTCGAGTTAGATAAATTTTTTGATGGTTCAATCTCGATAATAAACGAGCTTATTCAATCTTGAGCTCGAGCTCGACCTTTGGGTTGTCCATTCAAGCTCGAGCCTAAACTTTAATTTTAATAAATAATATTAATATTAATATAAATATTAATTTGAGTTCGATAGTACTCTATCAAAGTATTCGAGAGTCTTTCGAACATGACTTTAAGGTATTCGAGCTTGGCTCGATAAGCTAATCGAGTTTAATTTTCAAGCTCTAGCTTGATAAAAACTCAGTTCGAATTCATTCCTATCCGGGAGATATATTTGAATGAATCTTATTTTCAAAATGTCTGTTATTCTTTTTTATAGAAAAAATGTTTGTTATTTCCAAAAGCAGCTTCTAGCATTTTTTGATGTGCCATAGAAAAGCTCAAATTTTAGAGTGTAGGAAGCTAACATTCAATTTTAGAGTGCAAGAATGACTCTGGAGCTCCAATATCATCTTCCTTTAAAAATTCATGAAGATAGTTTTCACTCATCAGTTTTGCTATTTCCCTTTGCACCCGGGATTTGTAAGAAGACTATTTTAGTATAACACTGATATCGTGCGATTCCATTGTAATTTCCTTCCCTTGAGCTTTGGTTCAGATTTCAGATCCCTGAAGTTTCGTTTGTTTCAATTCACTAACTCAAGCCATGCTTTGCTCCATGCTGTTAAACGCGTGCCTTTACTCCTCGAAAAACAAGCGTCAATTTCAATTCCCCTGAGGTTTCTTTTGTGTATTTTTTTTCTACGTTAGTTGAGACATGGAAATGAAATTGACACTTGGTTTTGAGGTTTATAAAGGCCTTCTTAACATGAAAGAGAAGAAACAAATCGAAGGGCTCAGACATGGTAACGATTCGACTCGATTCGACTAATCCCCAAGTCATGTAAACCGTCCCGCTCTCCCTAAAAAGTCATTAGCACTGAGTGGGATTTATTTTTGATAAACATCATCTTGTTTGGCTTAAATACACTTTGACCCCAAAGTTTGGTAGATCCTTGCACTTTGACCTTCAACATTTAAATTGTAACACATTGATACTTAACATGGTAAAATCTATGCAATCCCTCCCTCCCGCCTTATATTCACTGTCCAAATTAGCAACGGAAAAGCACACGTCAAATGGAGAAAAACCAAGATTACAGGAAAACGAAAATGAATCTTCACAAGCACTGCCATTTTCACTTCAACCACAAGTTTCCAGGCAAAATTTATCCTAAAAAGACCGAAACAGAGAAAGATCTGATGTTCTTGTAGATTCCACCATTTAAAATTTGGAGAAATGCAAAATTTATTGCAATCAACTTCACTGATAAAAAGGCAAATTCTAAGTACTACAAAGCATACGGTGATACGTTTATCAGTTTATGATATTTTCATATTTTTTATTAAATATAAATAGAAAGTTGAATAAATTAAATAATTCTTATTATTACACTTGGCCATAACAACAGCCACCACATCTAAAGCCACCAGCCAAACAAGAAAAATGCTTCTTCCTTCCAATAACAGACAACAATTGGAAGGGAAAGGGACAAGTGCTTGCACTGTATAAAGCTCCCTCAACTCCCCATACAAGCTATGAGCCAATTCCTTCTCATCATGTTCAAAATCATAAATAAAATAAACATGAATCAATACCTGTGCACAATAAACTCCATCCTCCTTAAAAAGCAGCTATGGTTCACATCATTGCATCAATCATCTTCGCCAGCATCTAGCGTGAATGAAAATGGATAGAACTTGTAACCATCTCCTTCGTAAAACTTGTTTTGGAATTCCACCCAGTGAAGTCGCATCGCATGTAGGAAAGCACTGAGAGTTTCCATCACTAGCAACACACCAACAGTTGCAAAAATAAAGACGATGATGCCGACAATTAGGATAATTATATTGTTGTACCTGTGCATGCAGAAAGCTCCATGTTATCATCCATTAAATATTCCAGATATACCCATATGCTATGCTACAATTCATTGACTGCGGAGAATAATCCAAGGAGATATAAGATAGTATTCAAGATGATTTTTTTCATTTTGTTTTTCCTTTTTTGGTGGTGGGTGGGGGTTAAGTTGGGTTGGGGGTGAGTATGGAAGAGAAGGGGTGAAGGAACTTTGTTCTTATGAGTATTACTCGCTGCTTTATTTTCTAAAACTAGTCCCAAATTGAATATTACAAACTTGAAACTGACGATGTTAGGGCAATGAAATATCATAGATTACAAAACATACCCCCAAGCAAGGAGGAGGACCTTCTCGTAGAAGACGCTTGACAACTCCGAATGGGCAAGACTGCACATAGTTGATAAGAAACAAGCCACAAAGTATATGGTTAGCCTCTATTCATGAAATCAAATGACCTCTATAAAGAAAATTGTTGAGTCCTAATTAGGAACCTACTACGACACATAATAGGAAACCTAATTAGGACTCTCAACAAAAATAAACAATGAAAATAAGATAAAGTGACTAGCTTTTATGCAGAACATATGGGCAGGTGATGTGCATGAACATGCAAGTGTCTTCCCAAAGAGATAGCAAAGCCGAATAAAGAAAGTGGACTCTGCTCTTTGCCTACCAAGGCAGGGAGGACACTTTCATCTCACAGCTTTCCCCACGAGTTCATATGCACAAAAGATGATATTTGTAGAGAGGATAGATGCCCATATGCACAAATACATTCAGGCTTCAAATGATTTCAACATTCTCACATTTCCATCACAACTTGGACATTTTACCTTATATCAAGTATGACAGTTGTGTGCTCTTCATGTTTAGTTTTCTTTTTTCAATAAATGCATCAAATGTTCCCTCAATAAAAAAAAAGGTATGACAGCTTAGGCTAAAAATGCTCAAATTCAAATTTCTAGCAACATACCTGAGGGCCCATAGGCGAAGGTATGAAGCTGTATTTGAAACTGCTCCAAGCACAAACTCTATGGTGTGTATGAGTTGATGTACAAAAATTTCACTGAACTCAAACTCCTCAAGATCATGGGAATCATGGTTTGCCTCTACTTGAAGACTATCCTCAGTACCCTCAAGTAGTCTGTATGATTGGCTTTGGTGCCTCTAAAGAAACACAACGATCAGAAGTGTGAAAAGAAAAAGAAATGGCTTTGAAACACAGTAACCAAGAAATCTAGCAAAAGGAAAGATACAGCTTACATCTTGGTGTTGCTTCTTCAAAAGAAAAGGCTTTGGAAACAGCATCCACGGTACAGAAACAATAGATAGTAATAATAGCACAAGCTGGAAAACGAATGCACAGAATGAATGAACACGATGCCAATATTTCAAATTCATGACAATAAATTTAAAAATTATTGGGCAAAAGAGCCAACCTGAACTGTTTTTTGGTAAGGAAAAAGCTGATTTTCCCCTAAATCATCAGTTGGACTCAGGAACATGTATATCAGTGTGTGGTATAAATCAGCTTGCGAACCAGTGACCCACTTCACAATGATGAGGAGTGATAAATAGCCAAACATGCCATTTAAGAATATCATTTGGGGAATAAATTGAAACCTGGAGCAATGCAAGCCAACAAACTACGTTTTAGTTAGTAATCAGTTTAACTGATCTGGAAAAGCTTGAAAGATAGTGAAGCAAGCGAAGATCCAGACTGGTGCATCAAAATTTACCAGATGTTTAGGCTATTTCGAAAGAATTTCGCATTGAAATAACTCAATATGATTCCAAGGTTCATTTGGGCCACCCCAATAAGGATTGACATTTTCATCTTCAAAGAGTTGAGGAATGGCAACTCACTGCGGGAACCATGCCATACAGGATCCAGACCAAATGGGTAAGTGTCACGCACTTTAATCAAACCAATTGTATAAGCGTCCCTGCAAAAAAATCAGGCAAGACACAGTCAAAAATAATTTAAGCAGCTCATACTGAACATCATCTATCAAAGGTCTTACTCAAGTACCTGCAAGAGAGATCGCGGCATGCATATGCTGAGCGACCAAATAATTCAAATGGCACGGAGAAAAACTCATTGTAGATTAAACCAGTGTAAATTGAGAAGAGTGACATCATCAGAATAATATAACGGCCGCCAAAGGTCATTTCTGTGATGTCTCCAAGCTTCTGTAATTCATAAGAATTTTTGTTCAATTAGGTTCTAACCACTGAGGTAAATAAGTATTAAAAGAAAGAAATGCAAGGCAGGAAAAAATCAACAATTCTAAGGAACCAATGAGAAAAATCAATGCATAGTCCTGCATGGTAATGGAATAGTGTTCCTTGGATACCTTTGGGATTGTGATGTCCACCAAAGGTGCATGAAAAGGGAAATTTATCATTTGGAAAGGTGTTTCATCAAATGAAAAACCAGAAAGGCCGTACATGGAACAATTCTACCTTTTTTTACAACTAAATATTTATAAATCACGCACTAAGTAACTCTTACTCATGTACATTTTCTCTTAAACCAAAAACAAACTGTATTTAACCATCTACTTTTAATGGTATCTATTGAGCTCTCTACACCCTCAAAAGCCGTACCATTCTCTCTTTCCAAACCGACCAAAAGATAGAGAGAGGAATCAAAGTAAGAACCTTCCTCATATCCTTAGAAAGTATAAATCCACTCTAAGCCCAAATTTCACCTTGAATGGAGCCGACCACGGCTATTTATAATGTCAGAAAACAAAGAAAGATATAAAGAAAAAAAAACTTCCAAATAAGCCTTTATTGTCTGAGATTAATGCCCGACCCTTAATCAGTTGGTTTAATAGGTGACAATGTTCACAAAGTCTCTTTCGTTTACACCTTGAAAAACTGCTGTACTGGATGAAAATGGAAGCTAATACAAAGTGATCTGACACAAATAGCGGACTAAACAAGCACTGCTGTGGTAATGACTTATACTATAGGAAACTGAGATTCTCGTGTCAAAGTGCTGGATACAAACATCAACATTAGCAAGACCTTGCCCATATTCCATCTCATATATATATACCTTCGCTCCACTGTTGACTTTTTGAGGCAATTTTATTTTTTATTTATTTTGTTGATTTAAAATTATAGAAAATACTTTTTGAATATTTGTGAACTTTAAGAAAGTATATTTGGATATTAATTATTTATCAAAAAAATTGGATATTACTTTAAAATTAAGAAAAAAATTAAAATTTAATTGGGTGAATAGTGCAATGTGACAATCATTTTGGGACATATATATATATATATATAGGTGAAATTGAGATATTTATGACAAATTCAGCACAATAAATAAGATGCAACCCATATCTTCTAATACCTAACAACCTTAACCATCGATAGCACATTACTTGACATGTTCCAGAATTCAGAATTTGGTCTTTGATCCGGAATCTAAAGAGTACGTGTTTGTGCCACGCGGAAACAAGATAAATTTGGGATATCAACTTCAGACACAGACACAGCAAAGCAATCTAACATATAATTAGTGGAAGAGCTCGAAGAGTGTGTTGAGTTATTTACTTTGTATATAGATAGATATTTTGTAAATGGGGTTGCACCCCGTTGGTTCTCATCTAATATATTCTTTTACTTATAAAAAAACAGCTCATTAAGTAAATAAAAGCAGACAAATTGATACTTTCAGCACAATAATTATCTATTAAAAAATATACATGAAAAAGCATCTAAAATTTGATATAGTAAAGAATAAGAACAATGCAAAAATCAAGATAGAAATCAAATGCAAGTACAGATATGATCTTGAATTATTCTTCTAATGAAAATATAGATTGCCAGGTTGATTTCAACATTGAATGGGAAATACCTGACCAGAAAGTTTCTTTTCTCTGGCAATAAAAACTAATGCTGCAAGTAACATGCATATTCCGTGCCCCCAATCACCAAACATGACAGCGAAAAGAAAAGGAAATGTAGCAATAGTGTATAAACCAGGATTTGCTTCTTGATACCTGGCCACCCTGCAATCACATGTAACCATGGCATTTTTATTTCTTTCAATTAGATTTAAACACACACACACATGCAAAAGCACAATGCATGTAAAGGAAATAAGCCATAAGGTAAATTATCATTGAAAATGAAGATTGTCCGGACAGTGGAACTTGAGAATGCATCGATCTTTACAATGGAATAAAAACATATGTTAAGTATCCTCTCTTTGGACATGTTTCAGGTTGCTTGATGGCTTTGTAGGAGCTCATCACACGACTCACAACAACATCAACCCTAGTTTAGCTTGAGGGGAAGATTTAGAGTTGGTTTTCCTTTCTCTAGAATTTTAAGCAGACTTAGTCTTCTATTCTCTGGCTCACTAAAATTTCATTAGCTGGTCATAAATCATCGTCCAAAAAAGGTTATTTTGGCCATCAGCTAGAATAAGCAATGAAAAAATAAGAAAAGAAAAAAACTAAAGGACATGACTAAAACTTTGAATTTCCAGTATTATAGTACAGAGTTTATTAGCTTAGAGTTACATGACAGATACAAACGAGAAGCGGAGAGGGCACACTCAATCAAGATCAAAATAAATAAAACCCTAAATGGTCTATATACATGTAGGCTATTATTGAATCCACCAGGATAACCACACAGTTATCCATAAAATGCATGACAAACTTATGATCAACTAGCTAGTCCTTTAATAATAAGGAATTTTTTTTCCTTACTATGCTGAACTCAGGACCCACAACCATGTTACTTTTGCTGAAAATTCTTACAGTTATCAAGAGAGCAGTAGAAGTGAGCACAATCATGGAGGAAAACTTACCCATATGCATCAACAATTTCCTGAAAAGCAGAAGTAAATTTGTTTGTGCGAAAATAGGTAGGTGGTGGCTCTTTTGTCCTCAAAACCTGGAAAATGGCTCCAACTTGGGAGTTGGAGTCAAATGCAGCACGCTGCAATGCGTCCTGGATCTGCACAGATCAAAACTTATTTGTAAGTAATCCAAAACAATATTACATTAGCAGATTGAAGGTGAAATTAAAATTCAAGTTGGATCAAATTGATACCCATTTCCATTTGAAATTTGATGTGGAAAGAGGGGAAAACAATTACCAGCTTTGTTGCAAAAAGGGGACTCCACCCCTCAGCCACAAGACATTTTTTTGTCACATCAAGACTAAGCATGTTCAGCGAGTGGTAGATGGATTTCTCCTTCCTCACCTTCATGAGTGCATGTAAAATATTATTAAATAAGTCTATCTTGAAAAAAACACACTAAGTAACGTAATTTTTAACGGACAAGAAGGTTCCACTGCTCAAATTGATCTCCAATGGTCTGCAGCAAATTGTTCCAGTGAAGCAGTCCAGTATCTATAGTAGTTTTAAGCTCTGTGAGTCTTCCTGAAACCTGAATGTTGAAGGAAAAAAGATATCATACATGTTTCAATGTTGTGAATCTGGTAACTATCACAGGACTAAAAGACATGAAATAGATAATGACACTAAGAATCAAGAAGAACGATACAACTACGGAGAAAAAAGGGGCCATTCGACCCTCCCCTTTATCATCTCCAGATTAAGAAATCACACTTCCTATGGTCAACTGCCATTGTTTTGGACCAACTGCCATGTCAGATTTATAATCATTTCACCTTAACACTCACCCTCCCCCCCCCCCCTCTCTCCTTTCTTGGTATATCTATTTTCTGTTGAATAATTTCCTCCTGACTAAAAGAGCAAAACTATATCCATCAAGGCAACAAAAGATAACGCAGAAAGAACCATTAAAATTCATCATAATTTAGCTATCAATCAAAATATTAAAATTAGTGAATTGAATCCTCATCTAAAAGAAACAAAGGGACAAGGCAATTCAACAATTGATAGTAGCCCCATATCCCAGTGTGATTTACCTCCTACACATGCATCAATGTGGCGAAGAAGAAGAATTGCAACCTTGTCATGGAAATTTAAGTTTCAAACAAGAGCATAACGCATACCTCTGTGATCATCTGAAATCGTTTGCCCAAGTCCTCGCTAAAAGGATAACGATTTGCTCCAAAAGCTTCACATATTTTCAGGATTTTGTTCTTTGCTCTTTCTCCAGAATAGAATACCACAAATACATTTTTCTCAGCCTGCAAATTGACATTCAAATTCACCGACAAAAGAGACAGAGTACTACAGAAAAATAGGTCAGTAGTGAATAGCCTTCTGCTCTGTCAATTTTTTTCCTTGTACCAGTCTGTTTAGTTCAAAAGTTGTGAAATTTTGAGCATTAAACAGTAGTCTGTTAGATCATATATTAACTAAAGTGGGCAATAGCCCCAGACATAAGGGCACGTGAAAAACATGCATGCATGCAGATATTTTACAAATATATCTTGATACGTATTCCATTGCATCATCAGTGCAGCACTGTTTCAGAATGTAGTATGCAATATAATATTTAATGTGGAAAAAGAAAAGAAACAACATCAATGACATTACAATAAAAACTTGCTTCTCGTTTTTTCAAACAATTCAAAAGTAGAATAAAAACAAGCTATAATTAACCTTTTCTCCTGAGATAGGATCAATGACAGGCTCCTCGACAACAGCCTGCTTTAGAAACACATTACCCCTAGTAGCACGAAATATGATCCTCTCAAATGCCATCGATTTTTCTCGAGGAACAAGGCCAGTGAGAAACCCCAGCTTTACTTGCTTCGATGGATCAGTTGACTTTTCCTGTGAAACACCCAGATGAAATGCTATAGGTTAAAAGAAGAGGGTAAACTAATAATATGGTATACTGAAAAGTGTTGTAGAGCTCATACTTCCAGTAACAAAGGAGTCTCTATGGACTCTTCACCCATTTGACGTGATTCTATTTCTCTCTGCTGGGCTGTGGCGCTGCTTTGAGCAGAAGCCAAAAACTCACCAGCCTGAAAGGAAGAATTTTGAGTCCAGCTTAACTGAGGATATAATATAATATGATAGGATAAAATATATATATATATAATATGATCTATCGAATCCTTGAGACATCCGAATATTAAATGATAACATAATATGATATGATAAATATATAAGATAATATAGTATAGCATGATACGATACGATACAATATATATATATATACATATATATATATATATATAAAAGTATATTAATCAAAGACACCAAGGGGGTGCCACCAATGTACAAAAATCTATCTACAAGATAGTGTCTCTAAGATATCTTCATCATTTATAAAAAAAAATCTCTTTAACCCAAAACCGAAAAGTATGTAACCACCCATCCTTGATGGTGGCTAAGGAGTTTTCCTTGCCATCAAAAGCTCTCATATTCCGTTCACGCCAAATGAACTAAAAATGGAAAGAGGAATCAAGCAAAATGGAGCCATCTCCCAAAGATGCCTAGTGAATGAGCATCCCAAAAGAAGGTGGCAGATAGATTCGGCTTCCTCTTTATATATATATATATATATATAGAGAGAGAGAGAGAGAGAATGTAAATCACCCATAGGTTATTTTTAATCTCTCATAAGTTTTCCTTCCCCTACAATGATAATATGTGGCTATATTTTTTGATAAGTATATATGACCATGGTTGCTTCGACACTTCATTTTACTCTATCGTAACCGAGTCGAACATGACACTCCAAATATGGATTCTTCTCTTCGACACTCCAAATCAAAGGAAAACTTACAAAACCTAACAAAAAATAGATGAGTCTAACACTCGGAAAACTTGGACACCTAGCCAAGTCCGAGCAACATAATATGGCTATATTGTCTAAAAAAATATGGGATGTTATATGTGTCAAACTTGAGAACTATGAAACGTAATAGGTTATGGCAACCAACAGATACCTTCTGCAGAACTAGCTTATATTCTATGAGCTCATTATATGAACGTCTTAGCTTGTCATTGTTGGCATTCATTTCAACCAGCTCTGCCTCTAGTTCTCCAAGTTTTATCTAGCAAAGCCGAAAGGAGAGGAGTTCAAGCATAAAAATATTAAAAGTGCTTCTAACGAAGCATTACGAATCTTCATTTACCTCAAGGTCATCCACATCGATGTCAACTCTTGTCACAGAGTTTTCTGAGGGAGACAAACCTGCCTTCAACATTTGCTCCTTAAAAAAGCGTAACTTGCGTGCCATCTCTCCGCATTTTTTAATCTTCATGAAGACAAATACATTAACATCAGTATCAACTTCTTAAATATGAAATTAAAGTATAAATCATTTTCTTCTATAATTGGGGGTGCATAATTTGAACTTGGGACCTCCTAAAGAGAAGAGGTGTGGAAATTAAGGTATTAATCATGACAACAAAAAAACTGTATATGATACCAATTGTGTATTTGTTCAACTGACTTAGATACAAGATGCTGAGCATATCTTACAAAGCTTTTCTTTTTTATTCGTAAAGAATGGCACTAAACAGCCATTAAATTAAGTTCAGGTCTTAGGAAAAATTTAGTCAACAATGTAAAGGAATAGTCTACTTTATGTTGACATAATGTAAGTTTAATCAATCAGTCATAAGTTTTTATATAAAATTATTTACATTTTGTTCCTTTTGCTAAACATTATCAGATGCTACATAGAGAAGCAGGATTAACTCACCTGAGCAGCATAAGTTCGCTGAAACGGGCTCTTCTCCGTATTTAGCTGAAACAAATGACGCAGCAAAGAAAAAATTCGATAACCAATCAATCAACAACCAGAAACAACAACCATAAACCAAATAAAAAATTTAAGCACTTTCTGATGAGCATTTTCTCTAATGCTAGCAACTTCTAAAACAAAACAAAAAAAATATTTATTCAATTTCGCTTTTAAGAAGCCAAAACTAAATTTTTTAAACAAATTTCGAAATTGCTAGCCAAACAGCACTCAACAAAAACCTAGCTGCTTCTATCATACAAGCCAAAACAAATTGCCATCCCTAGCAAACAACAGTAACAGTCTAGGGTTCACAATCAAAGTTCAATTACCAAAAATGACGCCTATATATACACAAACATAGAGATAAAATACTGAGCGAAAACAAGGAATTCACAGTAAACAAACAACAGAGAGTGCTAAATATACACACACATATATAGATACACCTATATATATACACACACAGAGATAGACAGATGTAGATTATAGATGAATAGGTGTTTTTGTGTACGGACGTCTTTGAACTGGATTAGGCCGAGGGCGCCGAGATATGAGACGGTGAGGTGAGCGGACTCCATTGGGATGATGAGTTGGACCAATTGCATCGGTTCTGACCGGAACAGATCCATCGGAGGACAGCATCCTCCTCCAGTCTCTCCCATTTTTTCTTCACCGTTCGATTCGATTACTTTTCGATTTGGTCTCTCTGTCTCTGTGTATATCACAGGCTTACACACGGATCGATCTCAGATTTCCAGTCTATTATTAATCAGACCGCAACACAACACACACAGGGGAAAAGAGGAAGCTGAGGGAGAGGGAGAGAGGCGGAGAGCGAGAGACTGCGTTGTCTGTAGTTAGTTAGCGCCAGAAGCTTACACGTATTTGTCGTTTTAATATTGGGCCCTTTCACAGTACTATCCGTGTTCATTTTAATTTAGGACATTTTTTTTAATTGAAAAATAATACAACCTACTTTCCTACTCCTGGAGATCTTCTCATTCTTTTATTTCTATTTTTTTAAAAGAGAAATTCCTTTTTAGAAAAAAAAGAAACTTTGGGTGTGCTCGTATGGCAAGTGTTATACCCTTATAAAACATTTATATAAAAAAATATATATATATATTTTTATTATCTTTAGAGTAAATTTTATTTTTAACTTTTTTAATTTTCTTTGTGTCGCCTTTTTTTATAAATATCTAAAATAATTAAAAATAAAATTTACTTTTTTTATGTTTTACTTTCTTTCAAATTCAAAGACCTAAAAATACTATGAAAGCAATATCAGTTGTACGATAGTAATTACCGTAGCTTTTTAAGCAGAGAAAACTATAAGAGATTAAATGAAACCTTTAAAAAAAAGTTTATATATAATTAAACCTTATTTTAAGGATAGTGATAGCACAAATTGTTTTGTATTTTTTGAAAAATAATTGGAAAAATCATATCATTATCCTTAATTTAGTTAAATTCGTTTTCTTTGCTAATGTTTTATGTTTCTATAAATACCTTAATTATTAATGATATTTCACAAAAAAAGAAACAAATCAAGTAAAATTGTTTTCTCTTAACTTATTTCCTAAAATCTCGAAATCTCCCTCTTCTACCTCTTTTGGAATTAAATGTTCTTAGTGAGTAATCATATCAATGAATTTTGAGTGGAGCATGAACTACACATTTGTTAACATATTTCATTAGATATTTTTCCATCAATATTAAGTTTATAAACACTTTTTCAAAGTGGTTGCTAAAAGTGGAGTTTTTACCCTACACATATTTATGAAAATACATGATAAAAAAATATATCTCGTCATAAAATGACAGGTAAAAAGAAACAAAATATTTTATTTATGTTTAAATGTGAGATAAATACTTATATCATATATCTTTTATGGACCCAAGTTAAATAAAAATTTCAATGAAAAGACGATCTATTTCCAATGCCACCTCCACCTCATTATCAAAACCCATGAATCATGCCAAAATGGCTTACAAACAACCACACATCCTCGTCAAACTCCATAATGAAAAATTATAAACTACAAAAAAAAAATACATAAAATTCCCCCATCGAATACACACATCTGATAGTCTCATAAAAACAATAGTATTTTTTTTTTATGGAATTTCAGTAGTAACACACTACTTAGTAATAACATGCAAGATTAAAAACAAAAATTCGATTTTCGATGGCCTTTAAAACGTTGTTTGTTGTACTACAATTGATTGAGAACCTAGATATAGGCTATACACAGGGTGAGCATGGGTCGGGTTATCCTAAAATTTCAATCAAACCTATTCGTACGGGTTGAAAAAATCTCAACTCAACCTAGGAACCCATTAAAACTCAACTCAATACAACTCATTCTAATCGGTTTGGGTCGGTTTGGGTCATCGGGTTGATATATTTGTTTTACTAAATAATTAAATCATACATATTACATAACAAATAAATATTCTATTAAATTCAAAACTAAATCCATTCATATTATAAGTAAAATATGTGTGTCTGACAGCACAAAGAATATTTGATAACATGGAAAAGAGAACGATTGTCTTATGGACTACAATAGTTGTAAGCTATGCTAAATTTGGTTTTTTGAATATTACTAAGAAGTTTTTTGATGACATGTAAGAAAATGATATTGTGCCATGGAATGCCATAATTGAAAGCTATGTTGAAGTCAAACTTGGTAACGATGCTTTGACATTGTTTTATGAAATGCAAGCAAATAATATAAAGCCTAATGAAGTGACCATGGTCAATTGCTTATCTGCATGCTCATAACCTATAGCTCTTGATGTTAGAATATGGATTCATTGTTATATTGAAAAACACAATCTTCATCTAAATGTTGTGCTAAGAACTGCTTTAGTTGACATGATTTAACTGTTTAATTACGAATGAAATTTTGATTTCTAGACAGTTGCTAATAATATATTTTAGTAACTTAGCATTTGTTGACCATGCTAATGCTTTATCATACATCCAGTATTTCTTCCATCAACATTATGGTACATCTTTTTGGAATATAAGTTTATCTGCATACATTGATCCCAACTGGAATCTTGTAGATTAAAGTGTTAATTTCTGTGTTTATTTTATAGTTATGACAGTACAAAAAATCAAAATTTTGTTAGCATAAGTTAATTGTGCATCGGTTTTTTTCTGATTGAAGTTATGTTTAAAAATAATTATGAAAACTATTTCGTAACTCGAAATCAGTATTTGTTTCTAATGTAAATATTTGAAAACAAAATCCGAGTAATTGAAAAGTATGAGATTTGTTTGGACATTGTAGTATCTGCTACGTATAATTTTACACGCTAGTAATAATTAAAATGAACATTTTATGATTATATATTTTACAAATATACTATAATTATTTATACACTATTTTATATTCAATAAATATAAAATATATAATTATATATTTGACCAAGTTAATGGTTTGAGTTAAGTTAAAAATTTTGAACCCATGATCCAACCCAATCTACCGGGTTCAAAATATTTTCAACTCAATCCAACCCAATCTCTAAAAAAACAACCCAACCCAACCAATCATATCGGTTTGAATCGGATTCGCGAGTCAACCGAATTCTATGCTCACCCCTAGCTATATGCAATGTAAGCTTTTCTTAATCCAATCCGAATACCACATCACATGATTTCAAAATTAATGTTCTTAAAAGGTGAAAATTTTTGCCTTCAAATATCAAGAAATTATAGCAACAATACTACAGACCAGGTAGTAAGCTTGTAGCTAGCATGATAGCATATCTAATCACTAAAATAAGAAGTATGACAAAAGCATTTTACAAGCATATGGACTCAAGCATATCATATAATCTGCATCCTGAACATGGAAACCTCTGTTCCAATACAGCATAATGAAACTTGAGGAATCCACAAGTTGATAACTGCAAACATGTGCTGGTAGTAATCTTCTGTGTTGCACTTTTCAGGAAGCAAGTTAGCTTAGCTAGTTTAGATGTGCCAATCAATTATGTCGACAAGAACAATTTCTACTCATTGATCTCCAAATCCTACCATCATACTCTCTTTACACTGTCACCATGGAGAACTACAGATCCCTCGCTTGCAAGGGTGGTGACTGCATTTCTTAGCTGAAGTAAACAGAAGAAACCAATCAGTCTCACATTCTCTTCAACAAAGAGAGAGCGAGAGAGCTAAATACTTACATCATGAAGGTGAAGTTCAGTGCTACTGCTTTGCTTCTTCAGTTCATCAAGTATCTACAGGCAAAATTAATCACAACAGCGGTTAATTGCAATTTTGATTGGACAAAAAGTTTATGCTTTTTGAATCTAGCAATCAGCTTACCTCCAACAAGCGCATTGAAGGTCCCCCAATTTGCATCTTCTCCAGAATTAAGTTGCGAGTTGCTGATAACAGGTTCTCCCGTCTCATTCTTTCACTGGCCGAAACTCCAGTAGTAATCAGATCCATGTCAATAGTTCCTTTAGAAGACAGCAGGAGTTGGAAAAATCATTGCTTCATGTTTATCCAGAAAGAAATGAAATCGGAAATAATAGAAAATGGGTTATGACAATTACCAGTGGCATGATCTGTCGCTGATTGTTGCATTGCAACTTCCAGAAGCCGGAATGCCTCTATTACATCATGCTTTTCAACCTGTATGCACCAAGACGTAAATTAATTGATTTTTTTCAGTGAAACCATTATGTGCTGCTAAGACATGGGGCTAGCTGAACAAACCCATTCCGAGAAACGAATCCGAGCCAAGGCTTCACTAAGGCGTATCAAACTTTCTATTTGCCTAGGTGTTGCTGTTATCACCTGTCAAGATTATCAAATCCAATAACATATGAGGAATGAGGCACACTGACAAGTGAAAACATGCGACCATTTGGATCAGCAAGAATTCAGAATTCAAAATTTTTGTCTAAGTATCTTGTAAAGGTCAAGAGCATGCTGTATTGGCCAAACTTAAAAATGTCTGAATGAAGCAAAAAATTCAACAATGATTTTTTTATGCGATGAGTTGTATATAATATAACCCAAGCAAATGAATTAGATAAAGTACTAAGGAGATCAACTGAGTAGGAACAATATTATTACAAGAATATAACATAAGAGAACCATAGCAGGTAACTACATAAATAACACCAAACCTTTTTACTACTGCCAGGGAAGTTCCCTCTCCTCCTCATTTCAACGTATCCTCGAGTCAACTCTTCAGCAGCTTCATCCGATAACTGTGGGTGAATATTCTTACGGGCATAGCTCATGTAAGCAGTTAATGTAGCAAGATCTAAGACATCCTGCTGTGCACTCTGCAAATGGAGACAGAATCATTCTGAATGAAAAGAGAAAGCAACAAGGTGGGCCCTTACACAAGATAATGCAAGAATTCAGCAGACCTCAGGATTCTCAAAGTGTAGTGCAACAATATGCTTGGCAAGGCGTCTGTCCGTCTGTTCATCAGCTTTGTCAAGAATCAAGTAGATTAAATCAAACCTGAGAAAGCATTAACAATTAGGACTGGTTCTACTCAAGAATGGCTGCTTATTTACATAAATATTTATCTGGAATTGCGATACTTAATCCTAAAAACCACAGGTTCTCCTGATAAAAGTATGGGAAACCTGAACCTATGTCCATGCCCTACTTGCAGAGCATGGGCAGCATCTTCTTACCTGGATAACAAGGTAGGAGGGAGGTGTATGTTCTCAATCACAGACAAGCGAGGATTATAGCGTGAGCCACTAGGATTTGCGCAAGCCAATACAGAGGTCCTAGCATTGAGAGAAGCAATAATACCAGCCTTCGCTATTGAAACAGTTTGCTGTTCCATAACCTGAGAAAATTGTAGTAAAATTAAGTACAGTCGTCCTACGATTTGCAGGACCAAATGAAGAATGGATAAAGCATTAAGGAGTTTGTAAGGTTAAGACAAAATCACACAGGTCGATGAAGTTTAGTCTGGCATACTATTATATAGAGAGAAAAAATGAACCCCCAGAAATTCCCATATGTAGATGTCAAAAATCAGCAGAGAATCAACTCAAGCATGTTTGACAAGCTACAAAAGATAGGCATATTTTCATGTTCTCAAATGTAGAGATACTAAAGCAGAAAACAATTTTACCTGACCATAAAGAGTTTTTTTTTTTTTATTTACTACAAATTCTTGGACATGTATATGCAGTACACACCACACCAAAACAAGATCTTCCTGTAAAATTGAGAAGAAAGGAATACATAACCAACCTCATGTAACATGCTTCTTGCATTATCAGACATTTTGTCAAATTCATCGATACAGCAAATGCCTCTGTCACTCAGAACAAGGGCTCCACTTTCCAGAACCTAAATAATATATGTAATACATGAAAATCAAACCCAACTTCACACATTCCTAGGACAGATGGAAGAAAAGAAAAGAAAAGCATCACGTAAAAATAGCATCATACGGTTTCTCCTGTTTCAGGATCTTTAGCAACATAAGCAGTCAAGCCAACAGCAGAGCTCCCCCTTCCACTGGTGTAAATGCCACGGGGAGAAAGCTTATGTATGTACTGGAGCAGTTGGGACTTGCTGGTTCCAGGATCACCAACAAGAAGAATATTGATATCACCACGGAATGTAGCACCAGTTGGCAACTTCAAAGCATTCCCTCCAAAAAGCTACATTGAGGGCAATTAGCTAAACATCAGAATCAGACCAGAAAATAAAGATTAACCAGTTTACCTAATCAGCAAAATTCAGAGTACCAATCTTTCAAACTATTTAAGTACCTGGCAGAGAAGACCCTTCTTTACATCATCCAACTCCCATATGTTTGGTGCCAAAGACCTGGTTAGCCTCTCATATATATCTGGTTGTGTGGATAGCTCTGTTAAATGCTTCACCTGCAATTTTACATAGAGATGAAATAAAAATCAACAATTAAAATTTAAATTTCAGAAAATAAAAGGAAACTTTATACTGATATACCTTGTCTTCATCAAACTGGACATCTTCATTGATTTTACATGAGCCAGTGTCCACTTCCATAGGATCCTCCGCCAGCATTCTCGACTTATCGGTTTTCTTTATATGAAGAC
The DNA here is from genome assembly GCA_023935145.1 of Bretschneidera sinensis. NCBI lineage: Eukaryota > Viridiplantae > Streptophyta > Magnoliopsida > Brassicales > Akaniaceae > Bretschneidera > Bretschneidera sinensis. Next base: position 96,112,334 of record CM043704.1, read on the forward strand.
AATCAATGTATGTCTATAGTCAAAAGGAAAAAAAAACATTACATTCAAACCATATTGTTATCCAATATAAAGAGATCCAGCTGTAGTTGGAAGGAAAGATAAAAACTCATGCCTTAAATAATGATTTAACAGTTCTCTGTGTTGGCCCTATTCTGACACTCATAGCCCTGTAAATCCCAGTGACCTATTGAACGAAAGAAACACATCAATCAGATATGCAAGGCGTCAGAATTCTTTTTGTCATAGCACAATATATAAACAGTGGTTTCACCTCAATTCTGTCACCAGGCTTTCCAGTATCAACCAGCTTGTCATGCATCAACAAGCTGACTGTGTGTGGCGTTCCTCCTTCAGGGATCTCATCAGGTGTCTCCTGAAGCCTCACAATCTGCTTATCAGCAAACCTGAATTTTGGAGCAAGTTAAGATATTTGGTTTCATATTTACTGAAAATCATGAAGTATATGAATGCATACGAGTAAAAACTGGCCTTCTAATTGCATAATGCATTAAATTTCAATCCTCCCCCTCCTTTCGGATATCCGTGTGCTATAGCTGCATTTTGTAATCAGAACTATGTCTTGTATGCTTTTATCTGATATGAACCTTCTAACAATTAATTTTAAGGCTTTATCATTCAGCGGCGGCTTGTGGGCTCAATTCAGCCACTACTATGAGTTTGCTCAGGTTTGAAGTTTGAAGTTTTAATCTTTGTCTTCAGTTGACCTACTGCCACTTGGAATTAACAATTTTAACATAAGTTTTAATCATTTAAAATTAGTATGAAATTCACAAAGGTAAATACTACGCAGCGCTTCACATAAGATAAACTTAAATAACTGGAAGGAGAGTTATAACAAAATTGTATATCTGAAAAAAGGGGTTTACAACACTGAATTCTGAAGAGAACAATGCGGTTGCAAGATGGAGGTAAACTAAATACCTCAAGAGTTAATATATAAAATAATATATTTTTATCTACCATTTAGGTGACAGCTAACCACTGGATACCAAATGTGCTAACTACGAGCAAGAATCAAGAAGGAACTTGATGAAAGCTACATGGATATAGCCTCATTCTTAGTATGGATTAGCAAGTTCAATAGTCAGAAAGATTGCGAAAAGGTGTCTGTTGAAGTGTAGAAATGTGAATTCTAAACTATCCAGTTCAAGACAATGTGGCAAGCAATTCACACTGCTTTGACTCGGATAATAGCTGTCAGCTCAGAAAAATGAAACCAAAGCTTTCAACTTAAATTACCTGCATCTGTTGTGAACTAGTGTCATTGAATTCTTGGCAAGACACTCTTGCTTCAAGCATGTAGTAGGCTCACTTATTCTCCCTGATAACATCCAATTGTCAACAAACAAATAACCAACAGAGCTAATAATCTATAACACAACTAAACCAACAAACGAAACAGCCTGATGCAATTACCTCTATCCACAACAATGGGATCAGTAAAATACCCACACACAAGGCACCTAAATACGGCCTCCCTGATCTCTGGTATTATAGAACTACACCTGATAATCATTCCCTTCAATGACACCATCTTCTCAATATCTAAATCAAACCACACGCATATGCCCATATCAGCCAGAATGTTCATTTAAACTACCCAGTTTATCAAAAATTCATCCAAAATTCGAGATAGGAAAAGAAAAATGAAACACACGAAACTCACCAGATGGGTTGAGATTTCGCATGGAAATAGATGTCTTGAGGTTAAAAATCCGAACTTGCACATGTTTGTCGAACAAGGGATTGATCAAACTCACAATATCCATCAAAACAATATCGAAAATGGCCAAAACCTCAAGTGGGTACCTAACCATTTTGGTGTACAAATCGGAGTCATAATCAAACACATCGTGTGCATCCACGTCGATCCACTCGCCTTCGATCTCCAGCACCCTATGTATCGCTGCCATGTACTTCCCATCTCTATAAACATCACCATTACTAATTTCTTGGGTTTCTCTAAAGTGCTTGATAAACATCTGTATCGCGGATTTCACATCCTGGACGCTGATGTTGGTGCCCCACACGAAGGTTGGCGTAGAGTCTTCGACGTCGTCACCGGCCTCCGAAGAAGGCGGCGCGTCGTCGGTATAGGACGGCGTGTCGGGGCGGTGGGACCTAGATCGGCGGGCGGCGCGTGAGGGAGCTGGTGTCGGGGAGGACTCTGACGTGGCGAAGCGTGATTGGGGAGGAGGAGTTGCAAATAGGGAGGGAGTAGAGGATCGACGGCGGCGGCGGCTGCGAGAGCCTGGCGAGGAGTAGATGTTACCGTTTGGGCTCGAGAGGGAGTCATCGGGAGATGAAGGTCCTGTAGAGAGAATTTTTTTATTTCAAAACTGAGAAAGTTATAGAGAGACGTGCATAAATACAGACACATAGAGAAAAAGTTAGAGAAAGAGTTACCATTGTTGAAGTTGGGTGGAGTCGAATCGGAAGCCATGGCTGCAGAGAGAGACAGAGAGAAAGAGAGAGAAAAGAATGGGGGTTTGGAGGGGGATGGGGGCAAGGTGTTTGCTGCAATGATTTGGCGGGAAGTAGGTAAAGTTTCGCGCCAGAATTCAAGTGGGCTTCTGTGGGCTTAACTGTAAGTAAGGGGTAAAGCATTATTTGGGCTAGGCCCGCTGTGATGGGCCTTGAATCTAGACATTGAGATGGGTCCACTTGATTTGTTAGGCCTAATAGTGAGTTTCCAAACCCCACAAAGGAATATGGCTTCAAAACAAGAGAAAAGAAAAAACCCCAAAAGCAAATGCAAAAAACCCAAAAAGACCCAAGAGAAAGAAGAAAAGGACCACTATGAGACCATTGCCATGAAATGGATTGGAATTAATTTACCTTGAGTTTTTTTTTTAATGGAAAAAAAATCAAATCCAAATCTTTTAAATAAAAATAATATCAAGAGGTTAACCTTGACTAATTGTTTCTCACTGAACTATAGCATGATGTTGGTGATCCAATTTTGGGGTTAATGTGATGAGACAAAATTGAGATCCCAAAGTTATAAGCCATGGTAGGAAGTAATGCATATCAACATTTCAAGTGGGCTTTTATCCCATTCAAAAAAAAGTTTGTTTTCTATCAATAGTTATGTAAATTTACGGTTATCAATATCAAATATGAAAGAATGAAATTTGATTAAAATTTTAATATAAAATAATGAAAAAATACACATGGTTTAACTTTTATTAATTTGATTATGATAGAATTTCAAAGCATTCAAATTTAATTTTTTAAACCGCATTTACATACTTTAAAGACCAAACTATCAACCATAAGCTACTTTCGTATATTTTTCTTTTTTTAAGGATGAATGTATAATCAACAGACATTTGTATTTTACTTCAACAATAATGAGAGATATAACAACAAGTGGATCAAATTAATCATCTAAATATCACCAACTACTTAGTTGAGGTAAAACAAAAGGGAGAGACTATCTACTCTTTTAAATGTCTTAGAAAGAAAGAAAGAAAGAAAAGAAAAGAAAATAAGAAGTGAATTTTCAAACTGTTACTTGTAATTAAAGGATGCCTTATGACTTACTCCATCACTTTTTCAAGATATATATTGTACAAAATTGAGCAAGAAGCATGAATTCATGATAGACAGAAGTGATAAACAAAAATTTGCAGACACCACCTTGGTTCTGAAACTGAAAATGATCAATTTTCTGACTGTGACTTTTTCATATATAATTATAGCATTTTCATATGATAATTTTAACAATGCATTTCATCAACAGCATATGATGGTTTCCATTGTATGTACTTGTAAATTTTCTGTTAGAGTATGTCAATTAGTTAAACATATACTTCCTTAATTCTTTTATCATCAAGCTAAAATTGTTGTCCGTAGTCCTTGGCCAGATTGTTCAAGCATTCTTGTTGGAACACAATAACATATTTTAATACATATACATAGAATAAAAGAGAAACTTAACGTCAGTCACGACTGACGTAGCACTGTTATCTTTGTAAAACATGTGCACAAGTAATTGTGTGTAAAATTTATAAGTGTCTTGCATGGATGGCTGCGCTGCGTCATTAACGAATAGTAATAGCCCTCCAAAACAAAACTTCACATAAACAAACAAAGCGTTTCTAATAACCGGAGAGAACCATTTGCTTCCAAACTAAATCTAACATCACATAAGTTTTCAATTCCAAAATAATGAGTGGAATCAAATCCCAAAAGGCCCACTAATGAGAGTTCCCATTGTTTTCTCTGTCGCCATACCATATATTGCTATCCTTATAAAGAAAACAGTACTATCTTTAACATCCTTAATATGGATGAATAAATGCTCTATAAAAGATACTCTTAATTAAGAAGAAAGAAACACTATAAAATCCTTCTCCTAATTAACTTTGCTTTTGCTCATGAGGCTTTTCAAGGTCAACGCTGTTAATTAATCATACTGTAATCTGTAAATTAAACTTCATTAATGTCCACTCTAATCTTAGAGCTAGCTAGACAGATTTGTTCAATTCATTTTTTTCCACATCCAAATTGCAAAATAACTTATTAATTCCCTTTTTTCCTACCCAATTTTGCAAGTATCTTGCCATTGAAGTCTTCCTTTTTGCGTGGTTTGGGTAATACTTAAATAGAACTTAAACCAACATTTTTTAAAGTGTTTTGAAGATTTTAACTCGATTTAAGTATCATCCAAACAACGCTTTTATATGCATATAAGAATTTTTATGACTATATTAAGAAAGTTATCTAGAAGCTCAATGTTTGAGAGAGAGAATCCACTGTATATGGATTTCTTACTTGATTAGGAAGGTTAATTCTAGATGCATCTATATTGAATAGAAAAAAAAAAACATTACACAATGACATTTTGTACCTAGTTTTCACTTTCAAGTACAAAGGATATATTCATATTGAGGGTATCAATCTTTTCCTATACTTAGTGTGATTGTCTCTTTACCCTAAAAAATTAGGCATGGGAGGTTTATTTAGTGCTTTCCAATATATTAAAGTTATTATTATGTAAAAAAATATAAATAAAAATCAACAAGATGCCCACCTAGTCTTTTTATGTCTAAACTATAAATTATTCAGCTTGAGAGAGTTAGTTTATGCTTTATAGCTATAGGGTGATACCCCTAAACTCCTTAGCCCTAATTAAAGTATGATTATTTCATACATAAGCTGCATTAATCAATTAATCAAATATATGTAATTCTCTAAAGCTTGTTGCGAGAAAAGATCTCATAAAGTTGCATGCACATATGCTTGGACAAGAAATTATTTTATATAATTTTAAGCAAGAAACAAGAAATCATGCATATCATGATGTAATATGATATTTTTTCAGAGTTTGAGCCTTTTAATGCACCAAAAAAACATCTTGTAATCTTTGTAATTTTGTCCAAACATGTACTAATAATAAACAGATGTCGTTGGCCGGTTTAAGACCAGCAGAGAAACGGAAAAACAGGAAAAAGAGTGATTTCGAAGTTGATAAACAATAGTAATTTAACATTATTAACCTGAACTTAGAAGATAATTAACATTAAATTAAAGAAGTAAAGAACAAGACAAACAGTAGCATACCACATTAATTAGAATATAAATCACAGACAAGATCATATAATTCAAGTCTTGAAATTTGATAACAAAATACAAAAACAATTAATAAACTGATCTCTTCTCCTCTTTTTTTTATTTCTTTCAACTTCCATGTGCATATCAGATGTATGTACTAGAAGTCTAGAACACCACCGCCAACAACGCTATTGATGTGATCAAAACCAAGAAGGATTTATAAGTGTTATACCCTTTCTTAGTTTCTTTTTTTTTTTTTTTTTCATTTTCCTCAATCTTTTAAAGGGTGCATTCAATTATAGAAAATTATCCTTGAATGGTATTTTTTCGGAAATTTTCTACAACAAAACGTACTCTGAACATCTTTTTAAGATTTTGGGTTCGGTGAAAATTGCATACCAGGCATGAAAGCATTGAAGGGAAATGGACATGGAGAAGGAAGAACAACTTCTACAGCAGCTGAACTTGAAGCTCTTGTAGTAGTATTGGCATTAACAGGAGCAGCTAGGGCACCAACATTGCTTTGATTAGGCTGCTGGGAGGAGGAGCTCTCGCCGATGGTGTGATACTGACTTTGATCATCAGGGCCTTGATCATAGAGAATACCCTTAAACACATGCCCTCCAATACTTACAGTCGTTTGATATGCATACTGATCAACTGCATCATCAATGGAACTCACTCGAACGCAGCGAAACATTGCCGGAGAACTCACTTCTGCCGGAAAATTCCCCTCTTCTAACCCTAGAGAGGATCCCAACGTCATTCAAAACAAGTACTAAATTAAGTTTCCAAATTAACTTAATCAAACAATAAAGATGACTAGAAATAAAAATAATATAAAAGGAAAGGTTAATTTGTTGATCTCTCTTCTTTGTAGTTATTGTTCTTGTCAAAATTTAGTAATTTACACTCTTAATAAGGGAATATATAAAAGAAGAAAAAAGAAAGCTACTAGCTAGGGCTAGTGGGTCATTACTATGTGACCATCACTATCACAATTTCACCACAGCAAGCAAACTATATGTTTTTTTTTAAGTTAATTATATTTCACTATCTCTCTACTATACACATATCTAAAGAGATCTATAAGTACATGATGTGTGCAGTTAAGTAGTAGTACTGTTACCTGAAGAACTGGAAATCTTTCTAAGTCTTTTAGGGTTAACGTGTAGTGCTTGAAGCTGATGAGGGTTGTGCTGTTGTTGAACAGGAGGATGAAGTAGAAGGTCATGTTGTTGATCATGATGATGGGTCTGGGTCTGGGTCTGGCGCCTCGTATAGGTAGGAACCCAAGTGCTCTTTATGTGTGTTTGGCATTGAAACCCTTTGTTCTTGCAGCAAGTCCTGCATCTCATGTACACACAATCTTTCTTGGCTTGGTTTCCACACTCTTGACATCTTGTGCTTCCTCTCATCATCATCACCATCACCATCACCATCACCAACATCATTACTCGTACAAGGGCCAATCTACACCATTCATTTTCCCTTGTTTAATTTAGGTCTCCAAAAGCTTCTTTCCTTCTTCTACTGCTACACCATAGTAATACTTTGTACTAGTACAACCAAAGAAGGGTTTTCTCTAGCTAGGTGGGTGAATTTTGTGGTAAGGTGGTTTTTGTACAAGGATTGGGTCTGTGGGTCATTTTACCACTACCAGTTCTTTTTGAGTTCATGTGACATGTTGGGGGGAGGGAGGTTCTCCAGGATTTTTCAGTCACTGGGAAGGGGTGTTCACAAACTAATTGATTAAAGATTTTGTTTTTGAAAGGAACTAATTCATTAAAGAATTGAAAGAGTAAGAACAGCCGCCATATATATAGAGCAATTAATTACTAAGCAAATAGCAAACATCATCAAATTTAGTGTTAAATGGAATACAACACTTCACCAATTATATTACAAAAAGAATAAAAAAAAAAATAAAAGAAATTTTAAATCAATGTATTATCGAATGAATATTATATTATTTTAAATTAATATATTATTAAATAAATATCATATCATTTATAATATTAACGTGATATTTACCTAATAAATATTATTTTAAAAATCTCACTCAGAGATTCTTATCTAAAAAGCCTTCATCACATGTAACAACAAAAGCGATAATTCGGTAAAATTTGTTTTTGTGTGTTTATTTGTGGTAGCTAGCAAGTGTAAGTTTATTAAAGAAAAAGAAAAAGGGGAATTAATGAAAGAAAATTTACCTGCTGGGTATTTCTCTTTGAATTTTAAAGTGATAGGAATATATATTTTTTATTTGAACAGTTAACAAATGTATGGCATGGTGCATTCCAAGTTGTCTCAGACTGGCAGCTTTATTTTTACAATATGTCCTTGCGCCCACAAAGCCCTCGTTCTTTGGTTTCTTTAGAGACTAGACCTACAAATGCTAGATCCCTTAGCTTCCTCCTTTGTACTTACAGTTTCTGTGCAATTCCTTTATTTTGCCACACTGGCCATACGCTATAGTTTTGGAATAAACTGAATTGAATTCAGTAACAGTAAAGAATACCTTTACACCCAAGAGAGAGCAGAGACCCATTATAAACGGGAATCATGATATTTTAATTTTTAAAATTTCGACATATTAAATTAGTAATTTTATATCACATCAAAAAATTTGATTAATAATTAATTATTTTATTTTTGAAAATTAGTGTGATGAGCAAGAAAAAATACATTATAACCAACTAGAGATAATTTCATATTGGTTCATATTACTTAAAAGTTAAAAAGCAGTGTTAATGGTTAAGTGTTAACCTAGACTATTGCATATATCCCCTTTTCCTACTTAAATAAACTGACATAGTAAACTGAGTTTAAATTTTAAATTAAATTCAAACGTGAGTTGATGAAATTCGTCCATGTCATCTCTCACAAGAAGAAGTGAATGTTTAAGCTGATCTTCACAGCTATTTCAATTATATACTTTATTGAGTAATAATATTGAGATAAAATTCTTACCTAGATCTAGTTTCTAACGTTAAGAAAATAAATATTTATTTTATAATTTTATCACTTATGTGTATCGAGAGTGAGCCATTGAAACTATTGTTCACCCGTTGTGACACATAAAACGTGTTATCTGTGTTTATTTATGTAATAATTAATCAATTAATCATTTCACTAATGAAACATATGTTGTTTCTTGATCATTTCTGTTTGGCAATGTCGTTTAATTTGTCAATGACTAATAGATTATCTTCCATTTTGAGGAATCAAATACTCAAATAACTATGGAGTCCGGTGTATAATGAGAAATACAAAGCTCTCAGTGCTTAAGATTGAATTCTTACACCAAGGCATAGGAATTGGAATTTGGAAAGGTATGCATCAATGTAACCCTTAAGCCCAATGGGTCTGCAATGAACCCAAAAAAAAATCACAAGAAACTGATTCAATCAGCTACAGACTCAAAGCTTTCAAATGAACCGTGAATTCGTGCTTCTACTTATCCTCCAAAAAACCTAGTAGTCACCTTATTGAGAAAAAAGATTTTAAAAGTTCCGCAACCCATTCCTCCATCATATACAATTATCAAAGAGAAAGAAAGAAATAATCTCTTGCTTAGCACTAATCTCACTCTTCAACTTCAAGCATCTCTCTTCACAATCATTCTTGCAATTGACAAAATTTTAAAACAAGAGCAAGTTTCCGCACACTATTAAAATTTGTTCCATTGCTCCTCAAAATGCAAAAATTCTTGGTTAGATCGGGTGAGACTCGTTGAAAACTTTATTGTTAATTTTAAAAAATTTCACTAATAACATTATTTTTTGGATCTCACCCTTATAACAACTGTACCATTGAAAACATCCGGTCTGGCCAAGAACTCCTCTCTCAAATGTGACCAAACTCATTCAACCAACAACTAACATTTGAAACGCTATGAACACTACATTCACAAAAACTTGGAAAATTAAGATAACAAGTTGATCTAACAAATCACAAAAGAAACCCCAAACCAACCGCAGCAAATACATTAAACCTGACAAAATCAATACTCACAGAACCCCCACCATGATCAGATCTTTTCAACCATATCCTTCACAAAAAAGCTGATTTCCCATCGAACAAGTGCTCTCTTCAATAGCTTGCCCATTGACAACCCAAGGCTTCACATACAGATTACCGACAATCAAATGATCATAATAGATTTTATTTCAGTCCTAAATTCGTCATCCCTACAACTATTTCCCCAAATGATCCCCAGAATGCATCAATACCGATTACCACAACCAAAGAAAAGATTCATAAACAGTTAGACAATAACCAAGTTAATAACAATGGCATAAAGTGAGTCCAATTAACATAGCCTATTAATTAAGCAATCCAACTACAGTAATTACAGCCAAATCATAATTTTAACAAATACCCATTTTGAGATCAGATGTTTTGAACCACTTCCTCCCCAAATTACCCAATCTTTTTTGCCTTCTCAAAAACTGTGCTTCATTCCCAGCCCATGTTTACCATGAACGCACCCAGGCTTCACATACAGATACGGAGACCTCTTTGAAGTGTTCATCTTTGTAAAGGCTCTTTTCCCCAACTTCCTCATCCTCTGCCTCCCAAGTTTCCCACTCACAGACCGAGGCACAAGCTCATCGTCCAAATCGAACCCATCAACATCTTCTTCCTCCTCGTCTTCCACATCATAATTATAACCATAACGATTATACTGAAAACCCACATCATACACACGCCGCTCAAAATACGCATCATCGTCATCATGGAATGGCTCATAATCACCAAGATCTTGATGGGTTTCATGATCATGGTTGTTTTGCGTGGGCAAAAGGTAGGAGGAGGAAAGAGAGAAGGAGTTCCAAGAAGCAATATCATTAGGGAGGCTACATACAGAGAGAGAATCATCAGAGTATTCAGCATCAGAGTTGTTGACCAATTCCCAGTCATCATTTTCTTCTACTCCAATGTATAATTTTTCTTCAAGGTCAAGGAACGCCATTGTCGGTACCATGCTGCTGCAGTTCATTGCCATTTTCTCTCGATCTCACTTTTTTAGCGCTGTTCTTTTGATCTTTCTCGCTGAGGTGTGTTTTTCAAGACTTAGTTATTTGATTTCATTTGGGGAGTTCTTATATATACATTTAGTGGCCCGTTTGTCACGCAGAGGAGATAGCTATTGAAACACGTTTTCTAATCCAATCGTAGTACGCCACGTGTACAACACAGATGGTAGTTTTCATTTTTCGTGCCCCTCTTTCTTTCTTTCTTTCTTTCTTTCCATAGTTGATGTCTAAAAATAATAATTTAATGGATAATGTTTTAAGGTTTTCTAATTAGGAAACCCGTTAAGCATTCACTAACACAGCTAAATTGTTAAGATGAGAATAATATTTTAAAATTAATATTTTTTTTTTATATTTAATTGAATTAATAAAAATTAAACCAGTAAATTTAATTTTTTTTATCTCCACTAAAATAATATCAAACCCTCACTGTATTAAAGATTATCACCCCTAAAAATAAAACCAAAAGAACACAACAACAACACCCATTGATTTCATTTCCCCGCAATCAATTTTATTTCATATATTAGCCAGATCTGATTTAGGAAGACTAATGAGATATATGGGAATTGGGTTGGAGATTTTGACAAATCCCAGTATGGAAAGGTTGGGCAGCAACGGTGGCAATTTTTGTTGTGTCTTGCAACTTTTCTTGTGGACGACAATTGTTGGAGATAATGAAAACCAGAAGGAGAGGGGGGGGGGGGGGGGGGGGGGAAGGAAAAAAAAAACAGTGTCCGTATATGATTTTGTCACCTTGTTTTGTGGTGGCCACTTTTCTTGAGAATTTCAGTCTGATTCTGATAGCTTTTTCTTTATTTTTCTTAGTAAATCTGATGATCTTTAAAAAGAGGGATTAAGGAAAGACTAAAGAGAAGGAAAAAAAATTAATAAATATTACCTTTTCATTAAATAGAGATTAATTTTGTATCAACATAACAATCACTCGTCTTAATAGTTTACAGTGTGATAATATCATTATCATTTTTTTATTTTCAAGATTTGAGATAAATTATAATTACTCGAAAGTCCATGTGTGTAATTACCCAATTTAAAGATAAATAGCATTATTAGAAAAAAAAGGAAAGAAAAGATAATATAATAACCAATTTTCTCGTGATGTTTATTTTTAGGCAGTGACGTGAATAAGCTCATATTTGGATTAGATTCCTGGCTGTTTCTTCCGCGTTTTACTGTTTTTAAAGCAATTGGATTGGAATTCGACATTTAAAGGCCACAATGCTGTAAGATATGCCCATCAACTTAAAGCCTGCTACTTTCAAATACTGGCCTTTTATTTTTGTTATCCTTTTTCTTGTGTGTGATATATATATATATATTGTTTAAAAAAAATAGTAAAAGCATCTTGTAGCTCTATGCCCAAATAACATGAACTATAATTTCATTATTACTAAAAAAATTAGGTAAATTACACTGTCATCCTTAAATGTGATATTAGCATACAATAGCAAGAGATTAAATCAAAGAGAAAAGATGAAAACCATGCTGAAGAAAAGAAATCGAAGCTACTAATTAACTAAAACGGAGTATCAGAATTACTTGAAGGAAATCACTATTGTTAACAAGTTGGAGTAATTTAGTTAAAATTATCAATCAGTTATCAGTAAGACGACACACATGCGCATCTGAAAGCGATTTTTCCACTCAAATGAAGCCACGTAAATTACCACCTAGGATTAAAATTGAGGCTGTACTAAATCGAAACCGTAATATAAGTTATGAGACTCAATTGGGACAAGCCAAACTGGAAGAACAAAAATAGAACCAAGTGCAACCTTCAAGGACATCCTTTTGTGAATTTACCCTCATCTTTTCCAGAATTCAAACTAATAACAGCTCTAGATCATTTGTGTTGTGCCAGTCATCCTACCACTACTAAACAACTTCTCAAATTAGCAATTAAATTCCTAACATACTCGTCATACCTTAGTCCTAACTAAAGAGTTCTATGCATTATTTTCTTGCTCTTAACTTTATCATTTATATGAATCCACACCTTCCAATTCTTTTGCGTTTCATTAATTTCAACTTCCCTTACTTTTAGACATTTAACCCAAAATTCCTGCATGACTTTTAAATCTATAATCCACTAACACGACTAGGCCATGACTTCTATTACTGGTTATTCTAAAAGGTTTTTAATGTCACTCATCACAAAATAAAAAGTTCACACCAGTTTCTAATGAATTTTAAGCCATATGTCAAATCAACATACCAAAGATCCACAAGACTTCTCCTAATCTAGTGTCAGCAATACCGGTGCATAGCTCTCCTGTACGGTTGTTGGTAAACACTAATAGTATAGATTCATTTCTGTGGCAAAAGTTACTATGGAAAATTCAGCCGTCAAAAAAAGATGCTTATGGCAGAGAAACATGAAAGGTCGTAAAATGGAGGAAAGAATAGTAAAATTAATATTTAGAAACAAACAGTACTTTCAGAAGCAAGTGAAACACCAACATCAAAGTAAAAAAAAAATATTGCCAAATGGAATCAGCATTCATTGATATAAATTCTTATGCATAATACAAATTATTTAAGTTTACCTTCAACGTCCCACAAACAAGATAAGTAACGTATCACATTTCTGTACCAGTACTGTAAACCAACATATTGAATTCCTGGTAACTATGATCATGCTTATGAACATTATCTAAATAAGAAGGGCTCATTGACTTGTAATTAACAAAAACAGCCCAAGACAAAATTCTCAAATCTTTTATTACATTCAAAATCATAATCAACTAAGTAAAGAGAGAAAAAGAAGAAACCCAAGACAAAATAGAAAAAACCTAACTCTTCTATAGTTTAGTATTTCTTACCTCTCACCTGCAGATATGATTACAGAATCAATCAACATCACAACCTCCGTTGACTAAAGGTTGAACTGAAAGAAAGTTGAAAAATGTTCTGGTTCAGTAGCACAATCATCGTATCTGAGAAGGTGAACAGAGCAAGCCTGAAGCATCCACACCAATGAAAGAAAGATCACAAACGGTACACAGCTTCCCTTCCTGGCTAGGCACAAAACGGGAACTACAGTAAGGGCAAGAGACATCCTTCTGGCCTCGGTAAATTGGCACATAAGTCGCCCCACATGTAACAAATGGGTTTCTGAAATCATAGTTCAACTCAGATGCATCTTTCATATTCTTCTCTGCAGCTTGCAGGACTTGTCTGGCGGTCTTTGCTTGGTTCTCAATGGTGGGGTTTGTCTCTAGTAGCCGTCTGGCAAAATTAGCAGCTGTAGCAAGGTTCTTTGCCTTGTAGCAAACAGTCATGGCATTTAGCAAGGCAAGCCTCAAGTGAGGCATTTGAAGGTTGCAGTGGGTGAAGTAGGCCGCAAGTTCCTGCTGCCTCACAGGATTGTCTTTAATTTCCCTCCTCTTAAGCTCCATCTGCAGGCCAAGAACATACTCCTTGACTATAATAATCAATTCCTTAACCTCATCGACTTCCCATCTTGAATCAACAACAATCAGAGGAATTGTATGAAGAATGCTAAGAAAAAGACGAAGAGCCTCAGTGAATTTCCCAGCTGTTGGAGCCTTGTAACCAGCCTTGAGCTTCTCGTCCCACTGAGAGAAATCGAACACCAATGCAGGTGGGCCCCTGACATTAGGACTAGTAGACTCATTCCATCCTCTTTCAATAGCAAGTGATATCACTGGAGTAGATGAAAATGCACGCAGATAGGTATGGCTGCCACTGTTAAGATCAAGAAACATTGATTTCAATGGAGTAAAGTTTTTTATTCCAAGTTGCCTGCTCAGCAACCGCATTGCAGTGTCAAAATTGCCAGCTGCTGCATGTTCAGCAGCAAGAGATGATTTTTGAATCCAAATTTGACTTACAGGCATACCCACAGTTGGTGCCACAAAGACTGAAGAACGAGCATTGACAGAGACCCTTGGTGTTTCTGCCTCAGGGGGAAGATCCAAATCCTCAATCTCCCATCCTCCGTCCTCATCATTTTCTTCAGCCAATTCTCCATCCTCCAAAATTGTTGCGACATCCCCATTCTGTAAGCCATCAACATCAACCATATCAAGTTCTTCACCCCAATCACCATCACCACCCTCTTCCTCTTCATCCACGGCATCCCTGCCAACACTATCCAATCCACCTTCAAATATGCCTTTCACGACTCTCAGTAGGGGCCAATCACCACCACACATAATGGGGGCCGGCGGCATTAAAAGGGAGGGTACTTTCCCTTCTGGCACAGAAGGAACATTATATCCCAACTCAGTTGCTATCCGCTCAGCAACATCCTGTAGCCCATGGACTGAAGCCGTGATGTAAGCAAGAGGCAAATGGCCAGCATTCTCTAAGATTTTAACACGTTCTCGGATATCACCCAAATACATGGCATTATGAAACTGACCCATGATGTCATTCTTAACTTCCGCAATTCTCAGCATCTTGGACAGCTTTTCCAAGTTCGCAGTAATAAGATACAGGAAAGATAACCTCTCAAAATTCTTTGTCCGCTGGTAGGCATATTCCACAATACCTGCATTGCCCTGGCGAAGGGCCTCCACCCCCAATCTATACCAGTGATCTTTCTCATCAATCTCCTTAGCAGATGCAACTGCAATTTGAATGTTCCCACTCTCTAGAGCCAAATTAAACCGAGTTCTCTCATCTCTCACGAAATGGAGAGCGACTTCTGGGAAACCTTTCTGTTGCAAGTACGCAATCATTGCCTGCCCACAAAGCTGTGAGTTCTTTATCATGCTCATAACATGATCATATTTCTTATTTAATAGAGATTGCTTGAAAATATATTCTGTCGCATCAAAAACGATCACATTGTTCTTCCCATCCCGATCCAAGCAAAAGATCTTATTATTTGAAACCTTAGTAATGTAGATGGGGACATCAAGGGTTCTAATGATTCCACTATCTCCATTAGGGAGGCAGTATTTAATGTGATTTAAGGTAGTGTAAATAAAGACACCATTGTCATCCCAGGATCCGCTCTTTACACGGATTGTCTCATGAAGAGTGCACTGGTGCACAAGCTTCTTGTTAGCAATGATGATTGTCTGTTTGCTAAGCAAGGCAACACTCTCCATGTCATTTGACCAAACGACATACCTGATGAAAGGGGTTTGCAGATCACCGAGAACAAGCCTCTGCTGGAGGTCAAATATAACAACTCTATCCTCTGCTCTACAAAGCAAGTTCCCTGTTCCAGCATAGAATATAGTATCCGTGGCGATTGGGATGCCACTCTTTTTAACCACCTCATTTTTGAGGTTCTTGACAAGGACTTGATTGTTGTTTTTGTCAAGCACAGCAAACCGGTTACGAGCTATAAAGATTGCAGAACCACCAATGCCTCTCTATGGCTCTTGCACAGTGCCACTCCTACCAATGTTGTCTTTAGGTATGATATACAACTCATAAGACCCCCCATCTACATCCGAACAGATAAGAACAGCATTTTCTGTTGGACTGTAAGACAGAGTCCTTGGACTTTGATTAAGGCTGGCAGTACCAGGCCGTCGAATGGGACAAACTTGTGTGTCTTTTTGAGACGAAAATTCATAAAATCGCAAAAACCGATCTTTGGCATAGAACAAAGAATCACCACTCACAGAAAAGGCAGGACACTCTCTCTCTAGCTTGAAAACAATCATTCCACTGTCATGGCCAGCTGCCAAAAGATTCATCTCAGGGTGAACTGCAAGGATCCAAAATCGATCGTGCTCTCGGCGGAAAGTTTGAAGTCCACATCGCTTAGTTGCATCCCAGATACGAATGCTTTTATCCTCGGAATTTGAAACAATTATGTCTTGTTTGGCATGGAACATAATGCATGACACATTATTCGTGTGCCCTCTCAATGTGTCCACTTCCCAAGCCTTCGTCTCTGCAAACAAAATGAATAGATCACCTCAATAACCGAGTTTTTTCAGATGACTAAAATCATAGTAAGTAAGAGTTTGCTAATATTTTGGGTAATTTAAAACAGAACAAACCTATCAGCTATCATAAACCATGTAGAACACAA
The DNA here is from genome assembly GCA_023935145.1 of Bretschneidera sinensis. Taxonomy (NCBI): domain Eukaryota; kingdom Viridiplantae; phylum Streptophyta; class Magnoliopsida; order Brassicales; family Akaniaceae; genus Bretschneidera; species Bretschneidera sinensis. The sequence continues at coordinate 96,128,999 of CM043704.1, forward strand.
TCTAAAAAAATTAATAATAATAGAAACAGAAGATACCCAGTCATCAGGAAGTCAACTTCCTAAAAACTCAATCAAATGAAAGGTGTTTTTTGAGAAAGTACATAATTTCTTATCAATATTAAAGTTGTCCGACAAAATGGATAGCAAAAAAGACCACAATCACTACTTTGCAGACAATTAAAAACAATGGGGAAAAGCATTGTTTCATCACCGTTCATGCGCCATAGTTTAACTTGTCGGTCATCTGCCCCTGAGACAATTAGAGGTAAGGTGGGATGGAATGAAGCCCATTTGACTCCACGATCATGGCCTTCCAAGACATACTTAAATTTGTATGTTTTGTGGTGGCCAATTTTCTTGGGAATTTCAGTCTGATTCTGATAGCTTTTTCTTTATTTTTCTTAGTAAATCTGATAATCTTTAAAAAGAGGGACTAAGGAAAGACTAAAGAGGAGGAAAAAAAAAATTAATAAATATTACTTTTTAATTAAATAGAGATTAATTTTGTCTGAACATAAAAATCACTCGTCTTAACAAATTGCGGTTTGATAATCTCGTTATTATTTTTTTATTTTTCAGAATTTGAGATAAATTATAATTACTCAAAAATCACTGTATGTAATTACCCAATATAAAGATAAATAGTATTATTATAAAAAATAAAAAAAAAGAAAAGATAATATCATAACCAATTTTCTCTTGATGGTTATTTTTAGGCAATGACGTGAATAAGCTCATATTTGGATTAGATTCCTGGTTGTTTCTTTCGCGTTTTACTTTTTTTTAAGCAAGTGGATTGGAATTGGACATTTAAAGGCCACAACGCTGTAAGATATGCCATCAACTTAAAGTCTGCTACTTTCAAATACTGGCCTATGAACTGGACATTTAAAGGCCACAACGCTGTAAGATATCCCCATCAACTTAATGTCTGCTACTTTCAAATACTGGCCTATGAATTGGACATTTAAAGGCCACAATGCTGTAAGATATGCCATCAACTTAAAGTCTGCTACTTTCAAATACTGGCCTATGAATTGGACATTTAAAGGCCACAATGCTGTAAGATATGCCCATCAAGTTAAAGTCTGCTACTTTCAAATACAGGCCTTTTATTTTTGTTATCCTTTTCTTGTGTGTGTGAGAGAGAGAGAGAGAGAGAGAGAGATATTGTTTAAAAAGCATCTTGTAGCTCTATGCCCAAAAAAAATGAACTATAATTTCATTACTACTAAAACAAATTGGGTAAACTACACTGTCATCCCTAAGGTCTGGTCAAAATTACAATAACAGCTCAAGTTTTTAAGAAGTGACATTTCCTCCAAAACTTTTTATGAACATTACTTAACAAAATCCAATATAACATTGACAAGGCATCAGTAGATTGTTATTTAATGTCAAAAATACAACTCACGCACAAGATTCTCACCAAGAACAATTGTTGTTCATCATTTTCATGGATATGATGAAAAAAACCTCAATCAATCAAATGCCATTTTGACATAAAATTGTAACAACAATAATAATTTCTTTCATTTAATAATTTATTGATCAAATAAAAGAAAATTAAATGCCAAAAAAAGTTTCAATTAGTTTTATGTTTTTTTAGCCTTGAAGTAAAATTATAAAAATCAATGAAAGAAAACAAAAAAAAATCAACACCGTCTCAGTTAAGTGAAATCTATTTGTGAGACTTAATTATTAACATCTTATTCACGAGAAAAAAAAAAACTAATGCATTAAGAAAAGTGAAATGATCGACAACTTCTCGCAACAAGCATGGAGGATACACCAAAAGGGCAAGTTTTTCTTTTTAATATTTTAAGTTGGATGTGATTAATATTTTTTTTTTAAAATTTGAAATGCATTTATAATTATGACTAAATTTGAGGGATGTATTTATAATTTATTCAAAAAATTATTATTTATTTAAGAAATTTTTGTATGCACCAATATAGATAAATAGATACAAATATGGTGTAGTAACCAACAATCATATGACCTCTAAACAAAATTAAATACCTTAACAAAATCTTTGGCTAAGTGAAACTTATCAATTTCATAAAACTCATTATCTTTAACTGTAAAAAGTGGTATCAAAAGTACATAAATCTTGCTTTCTAGACGCTAGTCCAATGAAGGTAAAAACTTGAACAGTTAGACCCGGCCTTTTTTCTTGCCATTTTTCTTCAGCAAGATTTACTTTTGTATTTTTCTTAAATTTTCTACTATAAGAAAAGAAAGAAAACCCATTAAACAAGATGACCTGACATGGAATTTTTGTAATATAACATACCATCCATCCCATGTGAACACAACAACTTTTGATTAGAAACTATGATTTTTTTTTTGAAAGGGTAGTCAAAGAAAAAGAAAATTTTATTACAAATTGAAAAGGCCAAACACAATAAGGGGAGATTATAATTTGAAAGGACAAGTCCAATGTCTAAGGACTACCATTTGGGCGGCTTAAGTTTGCAGATTTAAATGACAGAGATTTGCCTATCGTTCTGGTAAGAATGCTCTCTAGACCCCTTGGCTTTTTTAGGAACAAAATCATCAAGTTTCACCTTTCGTTTGGAATTAAAAGTACTGAAAGAATTGGATTTTGATAAAACACCTGTATTAAAAAACATCAAATTGAACGACACAAAAACTGTGTAGAGTTTTGATAAGTTTATTTGCAAACCAAATTTGGGGAAAAAATAAATTTGTAAGATATTTTAAGTTAAAATAATTCTGAAAGTCATAAATGATGAAAAAAAGCTTATTTTCATTTTTCTGTCATTGTACTAATCAGAAGAAGAACACAAAAATAAAGATACTTAATAACCTGCGTGAGAGAGGGTTCCAAAGGGTTTTTTTTTTTTGTTATTTGATTTAATATCTTTAAGTTTATTTTAATTGAATTAATTAATAACGTGATGTCATTTTAATTTGATGACACAATCTTATCTATTAAAAATAAATAAATTATTAAAATTAAAAGTAATATTCTCTTTTTAAATTGAGACAACTGAAACCTTTTGTATTAGTAGCATTTTTTTTTTCTCTAAAATGTTATACGTATCATTTATAGGAATCCATACCTTCCGACTTCCCTTTCCCTCCTTTATTACTTTAATTTCATTTTTTTATACGTATCATTTATAGGAGTCCACACCTTCCCCTTGTTTTAGACATTTGACTTTGAATTTTAACGTTTGGGTAAATTAAAATGAGGTGTAAGATACTTTGGTTCTTCTATCTTCGTCAAACAAGTTTGGTTTGTCTAAATTAAATCCCAAAACTTATTTTATTGTATAAATTGGGACCTTTTAGCTAAACGAAACCAGAAAAATATAAATTTTAGCCACATATGGCACATGGGGCGGAAAAAATTGGTGCCCAAACGTTGGGGGGGACATTAGAGACATTAAGACCTTCCCCCTCATGCAGCTATGGTCTTTTGCAAATTAAAAAACAAAGGGTAACATACAAACACATCAATAATTACAACTTAATCTTAAGTTTTAAACGAAAGACAAACTTATTCCGCTTAATCTAATGTAGTAGAGGAAGGTATTCTACTCTACTCTACTCTAATTGAGCAAAACATGTAAGTACTGCAACCCATTCCTCCATTATTTGAGCAATGTTTTTCCTCTCCCAAAACCAGAATCCATCGATAAAGCATATCTTGGACCTTATCAAAGAAAAAGAAATAATCTTGCACGTCACCGCTAATGTTGCTCTTCAACTTTAAGCATCTCTCTTCACATTATTCATGCAGCTGACAACTTTGAAACAAGAGAGAGTTTAACAAGTACCAATTACCCAAACTATCGATTTGAGCCCTCAGCTTTGCAGTTTCAGACTTCGATTCTCCAAGAAATCATCAAATGTGACCAAATCCATTCAATCAACAACCAACATTTGAAATGCTATAGACACAACATAACAAAAACTTAAAAAAATTAAGATAACAAGTTGATCTAACAAATCACAAAAGCAAACCCCAAACCAACTGCAACATACATTAAACCTGACAAAATCAATACTCACAGAAACCCCCTCCAAGATCAGATCCTTTCAAGCATTTCCTTCACAAAAACCCGAATTTCCCATCCGACAAGTGCACTCTTTGGTTGCAGACTTGCCCATGAACAACCCAGGGCTTCACATAAAAATTTCAACATTCAAAATGATCATAATGGATTTCACTTCAGTCCTAAATTCGTTATCCCTACACTCATTTCCCTGAAAAATCCCCAAAATGTATCCATACCGATTACCACTGTTATCAGAGTGAATAGCCACCTAACCCTAAGGTCAATAGTCATATTTATATAGAACTGAATAATAAGAAAATACAAAAATACCCTTATAGTAACATGCACCCAACTTGTTACATAGAGATATAATCCGAGTCCCATCTAATAGTGAAGATATCAGCTAACTAATCTGCAGATTTCACATGTCTTGTACGAATCACATCTTATAACAATTTCTCCCGAACAGCATGACAATCCACCTTAATATGCTTTGTCCTCTCATGAAATACAGGATTAGTTGCAATATGAATAACAGCTTGGTTATCACAGTCTAAACTCATAGGACAAGACTGTGGAAACCCAAGTTCAGTTAGAATCTGCTTTAACCATACTACATCGCATGTAGTATGAACCATAGTTTTGTAATCAAACTCTGCACTAGACCTTGCAACTACTGTTTTCTTCTTACTTTTCCATGACACCAAATCACTCCCCAACAAGCACACAATATCCTGTGGTGGATCTCTGATCTGATGGAGAACCTGCCCAATCTGCATCAGTATATCCCTCAATCTCTCAATCTGAGTATAACCAAGATTCTGATATAGCAAACCACAACCGAGAGCACTCATAAGATATCTCAGAATGCGTATAACTGCATTCCAATGCCAAACATAGAAATAGGAGAGGTGCCGGAAAAATGATCGGGATGGGCGGAAAACAGGTAGTTTGTGGTCAAAAAAGGAAAAAGGGGTGGGCTGTGGGCGGATTGATGTGGTTGCTAGGGTTATGGGGTGGAAGAAGAAGAAGTGTTGTTTCAGTTTTTTTTAATCAGGATCCCACTCACGCTCTGATACCATGTCAGAATTATCAGAGTGAATAGCCTCCTAAGCCTAAGGTCAGTAGTCATATTTATATAGAACTGAATAATGAGAAGAAAAAAAAGTACCCTTATATTTTAACATACTCTAACAACCACCACAACCAAAGAAAAGACAGCACCGCAGAGACTACATAATAAACATTTATAAACAGTAAGCAACAAGTCAATAACGATGGGATAAAGTGAGTCCAATTAGCATAACCTACTAATTAAGCAATCCAACTAGAGTAATTACAGCCAAATCAAGATTTTAACAAAAACCCATTTCAAGATCAGATCTTTTGAACCACTTCCTCCCCAAATCTCCCAATCTTTTTGCCTTCTCAAAGACTGTGCTTCATTCCCATCCCATGTTTTCCATGAATGCACCCAGGCTTCACATACAGATAAGGAGACCTCTTTTTTTCATACAAGTAAAGAAATATTATTGATAAGGAGACCTCTTTTTTAATACAGATAAGAAATATTATTAAAAAAAGGAGACCTCTTTGAAGTGTTCATCATTGTAAATGCTCTTTTCCCCAACTTCCTCATCCTCTGCCTCCCAAGTTTCCCACTCAGACTGTGGCTCAAGCTTATCATCCAAATCATACCCATTAATATCTTCTTCCCCCTCATAATCATAACCATATCAATCATACTGATAACCCACATCATATACACACCCCTCAAAAGACCCATCATCATGGCATGGCTCATAATCATTAAGTTTTAAGAAAACGGCAAATTCATTCCATTGTTAAGAAACTTAACTAAAATTGGGAAAAACACAAATGCCTTTAAACTAATATCCATTACATGAGTAAAGAGATTTCAATGGAGCAGCAAAAACCTAATGTTAGGTGGCTGTGAGGAAAAAAATTCACTCTGACTATTAGCTACTTTGAATGTAACTTATGTCAACTAAAACTTAAGGAAGAGAATGTGTTTTTCAAAAACTTGAGACTAAATTGTAATTACTATCAAACTTGAGGGATGTAATTGTATTTTACCTAAAAACAAAGCCTCAACTTCTCTTTAGAAAAATGACACGCCTGATCATTTGGGGAAAAAACTCACTAGTTTATTGATACTCTATTTTTTTCACACTTAATGCCTCGCTTAGTCACAAGCTCACGCTACTGAGCTCGGCATTGATACTCTATTAGATTGCAGACCTCATGAACAACATGGACAAACTCAGACTCTGCTCATCACTGAAAAAACAAAACTTGAGACTACTCATCATTCAGGAATGAAGGGGAAAAAAGTATTTTTTTTTTAAAGTAGGGAGAACCAGAGCTGACAGACATTCTCTAAACATCCATTGCCCAAAGAAAGAAATTGGGTACTTTGGAGAGGTCACATAATAGTTCCAAAACCACAAGAAGCAACAAGTTCCCATTGTCAGATAACGCTAGCAATTCAACCACAGCAAATTTAAACCTTCAATTGAGAAGAGGACTAACACATGCAAATTTGGCGGTAAAATCTGACTCAGAAACCAAAATAAGTACTAAACTTCCAATAAATAAACATGGCCTGTTGCTATGAACCTTGTTGATCACAAACAAAATATACCAGCTATATCCATTCCCAAACCAAACAAACATGCTTGATCACAAACAAAAGATACCAGCAAACAATATTAGATTGATCCATTTCCAGCAAACGAAATATACCATAACAAACAAACATGCTCGATCCATTTCCGGCAACCAAAATATACCAATATTAAATTTAGAAAATGTATCCATTCTATACCCAGAAAATCCTTCAGCTATGCCCAAAATGATATTCACTCTCCCTAAGAAAACTACCAAAACAATCAGATTCATTAATTTAAGAAATAAAAATTGCCAAAAAAAATATCAACAGTGGATTAAACAGAGAGATGTAATTGAAAATGCATGCTAAAGGTGAGATTAGCATACAATAGCAAGAGATTAAATCAAAGAGAAAAGATGAAAACCCATGCAGGAGAAAGGAAATCGAAGCTATCCATTAGCTGAAACGGAGTATCAGAGTTACTTGGAGGAAATCACCATTGTTAACAAGTTGAAGTAATTTAGTCAAAATCTCCAATCAGCTATCAGTAAGACGATGCACATTCGCCTCTGAGAGGGATTTCCCCGCTCAAATGAAGCCACATAGATTGCCACCTAGGATTAAAATTGAGGCTGTACTAAATTGAAACAGTAACATAAGTTATGAGACTCAATTGGGACAAGCCAAACTGGAAGAACAAAAATAGAACCCAGTGCAAACTTTAAGGACATCCTTTGTGAATTTACCCTTATCTTTTCCAGAATTCAAACTAATAACAGCTCCAGATCATTTGTGTTGTGCCAGTCATCCTACCACTACTAAACAACTTCTCAAATTAACAATTAAATTCCTAACATACTTGTCATACCTTAGTCCTAACTAAAGAGTTCTATGCATTATTTTCTTGCTCTTAACTTTATCATTTATATGAATCCACACCTTCCAATTCTTTTGCCTTTCATTAATTTCAACTTCCCTTACTTTTAGACATTTAACCCAAAATTCCTGCATGACTTTTAAATCTATAATCCACTAACACGACTAGGCCATGACTTCTATTACTGGTTATTCTAAAAGGTTTTTAATGTCACTCATCACAAAATAAAAAGTTCACACCAGTTTCTAATGAATTTTAAGCCATATGTCAAATCAACATACCAAAGATCCACAAGACTTCTCCTAATCTAGTGTCAGCAATACTGGTGCATAGCTCTCCTGTACGGTAGTTGGTAAACACTAATAGTAAAGATTCATCTCTGTGGCAAAAAGTTACTATGAAAAATTAAGCCACCAAAAAAGATGCTTATAGCATAGAAACATGCAAGGTCGTAAATGGAGGAAAGAATAGTAATATTAATATTTAGAAACAAACAGTACTTTCAGAAGCGAGTGAAACACTAACATCAAAGTAAAAAAAAATATTGCCAAATGGAATCGGCATCCATTGACATGTTAGTCCTGCCCATAGTTATCGAGATCCTTATACCCTCTTGGAACCGTGATCCGGATTCTACAATCTGATTCATGGCGCAATCGCACACCAGATTACTAAAATCGGAGATCCAAATTTTTCTTAAGATTTTTAGCTGAAAATTTTTAAAATAAAAAAAAGATTCTTACATACAATAAAGGAAATAAGAGAATGTTCATACTTCATTTTTAAATTTATGTTTTCTAATATTATGGTTATTGACTTAAATATTTTGTCAAAACTCTAATAACTTCTAAAGTGTTATTATGCACACACTTCTATTTAAATTGAATTAAAAAATATATCTAATATCCTAATTTTATACAAGTTCTTATACATTATACAAACCACTTAAGTTTACCCCCAACGTACCGCATACGGGGTAGGTAACGTACCACATTCCCGTACCTGTACCGCGAACCAGGGCATACTGAATTCCGGTCATGCCTATGAACATTATCTAAATAACAAGGGCTCTTTGACTTGTAATTAACAAAAACAGCCCAAGACAAAATTCTCAAATCTTTTATTACATTCAAAATCATAATCAACTAAGTAAAGAGAAAAAAAGAAGAAACCCAAGACAAAATAGAAAAAACCTAACTCTTCTATAGTTTAGTATTTCTTACCTCTCACCTGCAGATATGATTACAGAATCAATCAACATCACAACCTCTGTTGACTAAAGGTTGAACTGAAAGAAAGTTGAAAAATGTTCTGGTTCAGTAGCACAATCATCGTATTTGAGAAGGTGAACAGAGCAAGCCTGAAGCATCCACACCAATGACAGAAAGATCACAAACGGTACATAGCTTCCCTTCCTGGCTAGGCACAAAACGGGAACTACAGTAAGGGCAAGAGACATCCTTCTGGCCTCGGTAAATTGGCACATAAGTTGTCCCACATGTAACAAATGGGTTTCTGAAATCATAGTTCAACTCAGATGCATCTTTCATATTCTTCTCTGCAGCTTGCAGGACTTGTCTGGCGGTCTTTGCTTGGTTCTCAATGGTGGGGTTTGTCTCTAGTAGCCGTCTGGCAAAATTAGCAGCTGTAGCAAGGTTCTTTGCCTTGTAGCAAACAGTCATGGCATTTAGCAAGGCAAGCCTCAAGTGAGGCATTTGAAGGTTGCAGTGGGTGAAGTAGGCCGCAAGTTCCTGCTGCCTCACAGGATTGTCTTTAATTTCCCTCCTCTTAAGCTCCATCTGCAGGCCAAGAACATACTCCTTGACTATAATAATCAATTCCTTAACCTCATCGACTTCCCTCCTTGAATCAACAACAATCAGAGGAATTGTATGAAGAATGCTAAGAAAAAGACGAAGAGCCTCAGTGAATTTCCCAGCTGTTGTAGCCTTGTAACCAGCCTTGAGCTTCTCGTCCAACTGAGAGAAATCGAACACCAATGCAGGTGGGCCCCTGACATTAGGACTAGCAGACTCATTCCATCCTCTTTCAATAGCAAGTGATATCACTGGAGTAGATGAAAATGCACGCATATAGGTATGGCTGCCACTGTTAAGATCAAGAAACATTGATTTCAATGGAGTAAAGTTTTTTATTCCAAGTTGCCTGCTCAGCAACCGCATTGCAGTGTCAAAATTGCCAGCTGCTGCATGTTCAGCAGCAAAAGATGATTTTTGAATCCAAATTTGACTTACAGGCATACCCACAGTTGGTGCCACAAAGACTGAAGAACGAGCATTGACAGAGACCCTTGGTGTTTCTGCCTCAGGGGGAAGTTCCAAATCCTCAAGCTCCCATCCTCCATCCTCATCATTTTCTTCAGCCACTTCTCCATCCTCCAAAATTGCTGCGACATCCCCATTCTGTAAGCCATCAACATCAACCATATCAAGTTCTTCACCCCAATCACCATCACCACCCTCTTCCTCTTCATCCACGGCATCCCTGCCAACACTATCCAATCCACCTTCAAATATGCCTTTCACGACTCTCAGTAGGGGCCAATCACCACCACACATAATGGGGGCCGGCGGCATTAAAAGAGAGGGTACTTTCCCTTCTGGCACAGACGGAACATTATCTCCCAACTCAGTTGCTATCCGCTCAGCAACATCCTGTAGCCCATGGACTGAAGCCGTGATGTAAGCAAGAGGCAAATGGCCAGCATTCTCTAAGATTTTAACACGTTCTCGGATATCACCCAAATACATGGCATTATGAAACTGACCCATGATGTCATTCTTAACTTCCGCAATTCTCAGCATCTTGGACAGCTTTTCCAAGTTCCCAGTAATAAGATACAGGAAAGATAACCTCTCAAAATTCTTTGTCCGCTGGTAGGCATATTCCACAATACCTGCATTGCCCTGGCGAAGGGCCTCCACCCCCAATCTATACCAGTGATCTTTCTCATCAATCTCCTTAGCAGATGCAACTGCAATTTGAATGTTCCCACTCTCTAGAGCCAAATTAAACCGAGTTCTCTCATCTTTCACGAAATGGAGAGCGACTTCTGGGAAACCTTTCTGTTGTAAGTACGCAATCATTGCCTGCCCACAAAGCTGTGAGTTCTTTATCATGCTCATAACATGATCATATTTCTTATTTAATAGAGATCGCTTGAAAATATATTCTGTCGCATCAATAACGATCACCTTGTTCTTCCCATCCCGATCCAAGCAAAAGATCTTATTACCAGAAACCTTAGTAATGTAGACGGGGACATCAAGGGTTCTAATGATTCCACTATCTCCATTAGGGAGGCAGTATTTAATGTGATTTAAGGTAGTGTAAATAAATACACCATTGTCATCCCAGGATCCGCTCTTTACACGGATTGTCTCATGAAGAGTGCACTGGTGCACAAGCTTCTTGTTAGCAATGATGATTGTGTGTTTGCTAAGCAAGGCAACACTCTCCATGTCATTAGACCAAACGACATACCTGATGAAAGGGGTTTGCAGATCACCGAGAACAAGCCTCTGCTGGAGGTCAAATATAACAACTCTATCCTCTGCTCTACAAAGCAAGTTCCCTGTTCCAGCATAGAATATAGCATCTGTGGGGATTGGAATGCCACTCTTTTTAACCACCTCATTTTTGAGGTTCTTGACAAGGACTTGATTGTTGTTTTTGTCAAGCACAGCAAACCGGTTACGAGCTATAAAGATTGCAGAACCTCCAATGCCTCTCTTTGCCTCTTGCACAGTGTCACTCCTACCAATGTTGTCTTTAGGTATGATATACAACTCATAAGACCCCCCATCTACATCCGAACAGATAAGAACAGCATTTTCTGTTGGACTGTAAGACAGAGTCCTTGGACTTTGATTAAGGCTGGGAGTACCAGGCCGTCGAATGGGACAAACTTGTGTATCTTTTTGAGATGAAAATTCATAAAATCGCAAAAACCGATCTTTGGCATAGAACAAAGAATCACCACTCACAGAAAAGGCAGGACGCTCTCTCTCCAGCTTGAAAACAATCATTCCACTGTCATGGCCAGCTGCCAAAAGATTCATCTCAGGGTGAACTGCAAGGATCCAAAATCGATCGTGCTCTCGGCGGAAAGTTTGAAGTCCACATCGCTTAGTTGCATCCCAGATACGAATGCTTTTATCCTCGGAATTTGAAACAATTATGTCTTGTTTGGCATGGAACATAATGCATGACACATTATTCATGTGCCCTCTCAACGTGTCCACTTCCCAAGCCTTCGTATCTGCAAACAAAATGAATAGATCACCTCAATAACTGAGTTTTTTCAGATGAATAAAATCATAGTAATTAAGAGGTTGCTAATATTTTGGGTAATTTAAAACAGAACAAACCTATCAACTATCATAAACCATGTAGAACACAATCTAAAGAAATTAATAATAATAGAAACAGAAGATACCCCATCATCAGGAAGTCAACTTCCTAAAAACTCAATCAAATGAAAGGTGTTTTTTGAGAAAGTATATAATTTCTCATCAATATTAAAGTTGTCCAACAAAATGGATAGCAAAAAAGACCACAATCACTACTTTGCAGACAATTAAAAACAATGGGGAAAAGCATTGTTTCATCACCGTTCATGCGCCATAGTTTAACTTGTCGGTCATCTGCCCCTGAGACAATTAGAGGTAAGGTGGGATGGAATGAAGCCCAGTTGACTCCACGATCATGGCCTTCCAAGACATACTTAACCACCGCATCAATGCCACCAAAAAGATCTGTGTTCATCTGACTTAACCGCGAAATGTCGTCTGCAGGGGACACAGTCTTCTTTCTCAGGGCACCAATATCCCAAACACGAACTGTCTGATCTAGAGAGGCAGACACAACAAGGTCTTCTTTAGGATGGAAAGAGGCACACATCACATAATGATTGTGACCCGTCAACACAGAAACACATGTCCGTGACTGCCAATTCCATATGCGGATAGTCTGATCATCACTGGCACTAACAATCCATGGGTATTCATGATGAAATTGCACTGTACGGATGTAATCAAGGTGTCCAAGAAGGGTGAACAGACACCTATGCAGCTTGTAGTTCCAAACTTTTAACTTGTAGTCATCTCCTGCAAGAGCCATCAGTTTTAATAACACATGTTCCATAAGAACACTATTCTCAGCAGAAACAATTTATACATCAGATCTGGCAACAAATAGAAGTATTATCCATTTCATCAAGATTTCCTTATTCAGGAATTTATTCCAATCTCAAGCAGTTTCAGAATTATTGTCAATAAAAATGTGAGCACTGTGATAATTCAGCCATAAATTCACTACATGGTCACTTATAAAAAAAATTCACTACATGGTAAATTAACAATAAAGGTTCCACCTGGCTTAGACGTTAATGTCTCTCTGTGGTCATACATTAGAACTATACTGAAACTCATGTCTTCAAAATGGTGAGCTTAAGGGATGAAGAAACAACTATCCCAATCTACCTGGTTGTATAACCCATGGTAATCCCAATGAACCAGACTTGCATCCAGACACATAAGTCAGATTTAACTATACTAAGACCACAAGCCTACACTAAATGTTAAATCGGATTAGTAAGCTCAGATGAAGGTGTTCCTACTAAAGCTTAAGATCATTGTACTACAAGAAGGTTACCCTTGCACTTAAGGACCAGGGAAAATGAATGACAATCAAGTTTTTCAGATGATAAATTTATCGCTTACCCATAAGTTTTAGAAGAGCTCAGCTCAAACAATCCTAATACTACCATTAGATTGGATCAAGGTAACTTACACCATTCTAAGGAAGCAAAACGACATGAAACAGTACCAGCCCTCATTAAATTTACTTCTCTTTCCCCAGTTTTCTTGTCAACCAAACGTACGGCAGTCACCTAGATCTAAAAGGAACTCAACCATAAGGCACTAAAACAAACACACTTCAATATTCCTGGTGAATCACACACCACTTAAACATCACAACTACAATTCTTAAATCAATCAAACAATTGCCCAGAAGTCGACAGATTCAAATTACAAATCAAAAGCAAAACAGAGATAATTTAAGAAGTAGAAAAAAAACCAAGTACCTCCAGACACAAACAACGGCTGCGATTTGTGAAAATGAACACCCCGAACGGGGCCATCGTGCTCGTCAAATCTATCGATGAGAGTCCCCACTCGATAGTCCCAGAGCTGGATCACACCACTATGAAGACTTGCGAGAATCCATGGTCTCTTACTGTGGAAACTCAGTCCCTTAACTCTATTACTCTTTGTCTCAAATTTAGTCAACATCTTCTCCAAACACCAAAAGAGCACCCCAGACAGAACGCTATACACAACCAAATCACTAACCTATCACATACAAAATCAACAATCACAGCATTGTTTCGTATATAATACTCAAGCAAATAAAACAAGGGAAAAAGAAACAAATAAACTAGGAAATGATATTAACCGTTGGGAGGTTAAATATTTCTCGGTAACCAAACTGAGCAAATGGATTTCTAAATAGAGCGCAGATCCACAAAGATCAAAGAATTTGATTCGAAAACTAAGAGTTAATAGAAAAACATAAAGAACTTACCTCAGATTCGATCAGTACAGTAAGGGATCAAGAGAAAGGACACTACTATCTACTATCTATCTATGATCACTAACAACACCCGACATATGCACATACAGGAGCGTGTATATATATGTATAATTGTATATAGAGAAAAAGTTTTAACCTCAGTTAGGAAAATAGAAGGGAAAACTGGAAAAGTAAAGAAAAAGATCGGGGAAAGGAAAAAAAACGAGAGAAAATTGTGGAATTTTGATCCCACGAAGTTTTACTTGTAATTATAAAAAACTACAGTAATAATTAAATAAAATATTTAAATATTTAGTTATCATGCTGATGAAATTCTTTAATTTTTTTTAATAATTCTCTCAAAATCAGATATGTAAAAATAAAACTCAAAATTGAGTTGTCATCGGGTTATCTCTATTTTCGAGTTCTTACATTTGATTAATTTAGTGAAATGATCAATTTAAATTATTTAAATAAAATAAAAAAGTATTTTGATATCTTAATAAAATATAAATTTATATTTTTTAACTTTGAAAACTTTGGATAATATCGAGTCAAACTCATTGTTAAAAAAAATATAATTTTAATACCATTAAAAAGAACTCTTCGAAATCTATCAAATGAAACCTTTGCCAACACTCCTCACCTAACCAACCCCTTTCATGCGTTACTGGTTGCCGTGCCGCAAACTGAGGAGAGGATTTTTTTTTTTTTTTAAGGGATTTGAATCCTTTTTATTTGAGATCTAATAATTTTCAATGTGAATCACTGAAAAATAAAATCATTGTTGGGTCAGAAATGACACACTCCATTGATATAAGGATTTTCGCCATCAAAAAGTTGTTGGTGCGATCCCAAGTAAGTTTGGCCCATCAGTTTACTTCTCTATTTTCATTTTTTCTGAAAAAAATTAAAATTTATGAATTTTAAAAAATAACCCACTTTTCTAAGTTGACAAAAAATATTACAATAAAAAAATTATATTTCATTCCTACCCTTTCATTTAAACAAAAATTAAACCAAATGTGAAAAAACCGTCACATAGAGCTTATTTGGTATTTCACAACACAGAAGCACTTAAAAAAAATCATAGCACAGAAGCTCCACCCAATTACTATCTTTATTATAAAAATAAAAATAAAAAACATTCTGGTAAGAATTGGCTTTGACATTCAACGTTAATGGTTTGTGTTTGAAAGAAATTTAACATTTGATCCGAGCTTTAATTTTTTAATTACAAAATTGAATATGTATGTTTTAAAAATTGATGAAATACATGTTTGATAATTTGTACAAGAAAGTTTTTATATTTGATTTACTACATGAGTTTTATTAAATTGTAAATTTGATTTTGATTTTAAAAAATAATGTTTTTAAAATAAAGTCTTAAAAACTTCATCTAAAAAACTCCATCTAAGTTTCAATAAAACTTATAAAAAATTCTTTATATGAAATTTGTAAAATTCTATTTTAAAAAATAGTCTTCAAAAATAAAACTTAAAATTGGACTTTGATACTCAATAAAACTACTGAAATAAATCAAATATATAAAATTTCAACTAAAAATTGTCATTTAAATGTATAATTTAACCCATAATTTATCAACAATTTAAAATTTATCAAATTTTGTATGAAAAATTAAAGTTTAAATCGTTAGTTAAAATTTATCAAAAAATATTATTTTTTTATTTTACCTTTTTTACAAATACATATTAGATGATAAGTCATAATAATTAATTTTAGGGAAATGCTAAATACACTACCCATATTACTAATCCATGACAATATGGGTAAGAAAAGACCATTACATCCAAATTAAACAAATGAGGGAAAAAACAAAAATGATCAAAATGGAATATAATGTCATGATAAATCACTATGAGCATAAAACAGAATACAATGATATATATGATGACTGATAAGATAAAATCATGAATTCTACAAAAACATAGCCTTCAAGAAAAAGATATGTGGGAGCTGAACATAATCCTATTTTTTTCCTTTGAACTGGCTGAAGAACATAATCCACTGGTTGTTTTGTACAGTATTATTGCATGATGAATGGTCAATAATATCTACATTTCTTGATTCTCAAGTTCTGAGGGCGTTCTTTTCTTCATTTTCTGATGCAAAGATGAAGCTCCTCAAATTTGCACCTAAAAACACCAGACAGGTACTACTGCAGCTTTCCCTGAAGTAATTGGACGATCTCCTCTGCTCTCGATTGGATGCCTTTCAGATACTCAGTAAGAACGCGCTGCTGATAAGAACCTCCCTCCTGAGAGAAAGAGATATGACAACACAGGAACAAAAAGAGCAATATCAATTACCAAAGATCCAAAGCCAAGAATGTTTCTTACTGTTCGGATTAAAATTCTCTCAATTCTCTTCTTAATGACAGCATAGAACTCCTCCGAAGAAATTTCTCCTTTACCAACAATCATTCCATTTATCAAAATCTTGTTCCACTCTTCTTCAGGAGCTGCAGCACATAAAATATCTGTAAGTGAGGCAGATCACCTGACGCAAACACAAAAACAGATGGAAATTGATGAAAAACTACTGAGTAGAATCATCCAAGCTCAAATATATAGCCTACAAATCATGAATTCAGGCATCTTTCAGCCTCTCCATTCCAATCATTAGTAATCATCCTAATCATCAGTGCTGAAAGTAGATCAAATTGCCTTCACAGGGTCATAGATAACAATGACTTGGATGAGGGTCATTCAGTCAAGAAAATATATGTACTTAAATGTCACATGAGATCAAACACTCTTGTATGTATGGAATATGTACCAACCTATATTTCAGGATCAAGAATAAATCTGAGAGATACCTGATAACTTCCAAAGAGGGGGGGGGGGGGGGGGGGGGGAGGTGAGAGCAGTGTATTAAAAGGCGGCCTCTGGGCGCGCTCTGAGGCGAGGCATTTTCAAAACGCCTCAAGGCGTGAAAGGAAGGGCGTTTCTACTGCTGGGTGCCTTTTGCCATCAGGTGTACATTTCTACTGTTGGGCGTTTGTTTTTTGCCTTCGGACGTATGCCCGGGCCCCTGCTCCGTGAAGTTTTTTTAAAAAGCTTAAAATTTAGGAAAAAAATGCACATTAAAGGCTCAAACCCATGACTTAATGAGTGTCATAGGTCTTAACCATTAAACTAATGTTCTTGTTGTGACATTATTACACTTCATAAATATATAATACATGTTATCTAGTTTAATAATAATTACAAATTATTTAATTAATCACTTACAAGTTACAACAATATAGAAATATAAGTTATACTTTATGTAATTTATATATAAATATATATATACTAATATTTATAAAATTATAATCATCACACTATAGAGAGTTAGTAAAGTATTAAACCTTAATAAAAATTAATTAATTTAAATTTAAATTATTTTTATTTTATTATTCTAATTAATTAATTAATATCATTTTACTAAAATTTTGAAACGCTCCAACGGTTTCAAAAGATTTACACCCCAACACCTTAAGGCAAACCATCTCGTCCAACGCCATCGCCTCTGAAAACACTAGGCGAGAGTAATATTAAGAAGAAGAAACTAAACCATTTCCAACCACAATACATTAAAAAACACTATAAATCAGGGAATTAAAAGTCTAGTACAATTATTAAGATGACAACTGACAAGAACTCCCTTTGACGCAATCTTCTACATATATGTAACTCTCAATTCAAAGGTATACAACAGCAAAAATGAACAAAAAAAGTTTCTTGTGACAATTTACTTAAATAGTGATTGCCACATCCAGGATCGCAAACCACATTCTTCCGCTTTCATAGGATCTTAACATGGGAGAACCAATAACTTCCAAACAGAGTTTTAAGTTAAACGCTGGAAGCCAGTAAGCATAGAAAGAGAACAGCTCAAACACATAACAGCAGAAGCACAGTTATAAACGATTTTGTCTTCGTAAACTCACCACGACAGGCATCCTTGATGTACGCTAAACACTTACACCAAGGCCAGACATGTCCATGCATAAATCATCACTAACCCCCTCCCGCTCCCAAAAAAGGGGAAAAAACTACCATATCTTTTGGAATTCCCCAAATGAAATACGGACATATTCTCTGGACTTCACCATCTGATACATGCAGACTATTCCTTGCTTACACAGAAGAAGGCAATGCTAAACAACTTGAAATTTCCACGAAGAGTGATGAGCTAGAAACCAGGAATATGGGGTTTTAAAGTCAAAACTCTCCATGAAAAAACTGTTACTAATATAGAATTTCACCAAAGATGGAGAAAGAAGGGATATAGATGGAAAAAGAAAATATAGAACACAGTTGAGCAATTACTAGCAACATAGTTCATTCATAAGTAAGATAGATTTGCAATTCCTGAAGCATGATAATAATGAAGAGAGTAGACACCTTTGATCACGGTTTCAAGAAACTCCTCAGCCTTCAAAATTTCATTCCCTGCGCCAGCAACAAGTTTAAAAGTTGCCGTCACATACGTATGATTGAACAAGAGGAAGAATTTGACAAATTAATACTAGGTTAAAAAAGACAATGAAATTAACCTTTAAGATCCACCCCTGTACAAATAACTACAACAAGGGTAAGTCGTCTCCTTACATAAGCTATTGCTGCCCTCTTTAGAGTGTCACTATATTTACTCAACCCTATTCAATGTAGCCTCAACACTATTAATTTACCTTGGTCATACTATTACAGCACTAGATTCGTAAGCCAATTATTAATTTCCATTTTCCATAACAGTATTATTTGCTTACATGAATTCCAAGCAGATGATACAGCATATGAACTCAGTAAGGATTATAAGACTACCTTTCTTTGCATAGCTACGTTTGGAGAGAACTATGGAAGCATAGAGCTGCAAAACCTTTTGCAACATAGCCTCAAGCCCAGGCTTATCCCCATCTTCTTTTGCCTGAAAATGACTAATACCATATATTAGTATCTCATATTTGAATATCATGAAAATAAAAAATTTAGCATCTGAACACCATTGCAAGACAAATTTAATTGTCAAAACATGTGAAACACACAGGCATACAATAACACACAATAACATTTTTCCCATGAACATCATTTGACGTGGTATCCCCCACCCCATTTGAACATATTAGTTCATGATCTTTGACTACTAGCAGAACAATCTTCTGTTGCTCTTGTTTGTGATCTTCTAACAGATACAATATGAACAATAGAGCAAACTCACTTGTCGTAGTTGAGCATTAACTTCTGAAAGGAAACCTTCATCAAGTTGTCCTTCTTGCTCTCTTTGGATTATTTCCTGGTGATAAAAAAAGTAAAAGGAGTAGAATAGATTAATTATATATCAATTAAAAATATAACAGTCTTCATAATTGCATTCCTAAAGAAGATGCTTATCAACAATCTCATGTACATCCACTTACAGTCATACATAAGCTACTTACCTAAGAATGTTTTTACAAATGATCATTCTAGCTGTACTTAAAAAATAAGGAGAAAAAGAAGAAGTGCCATTAATGATGAACTTGAAAAGACTGAGAACTTTCATCTTCATATGGCATTAGACCCTGTGTTAAAATCAGGCAGGAGGGTCAACAAAAGCTATCTTCTTTGACACAGAGTTGCAAAGCAGGCTAAATATCACAAAGCGAAAGGCAAGTAAAAGCTGAATATATAGAATGTTCTTATTCAACATAGATAATAAGATGATCTAGGGGAGAACATGAAAGGACATAGAAGTCTAAAAACTTTCTGAAATTTTGAGTAGAAGATAATTCAATTCAGACAAAATTGAAACAACAAAAAAACCTACTTTCTTCATTAGTTTGATAGCCTCGGGATCTCTTGGAGGCCATGGAATTTCTTCGACTTCATCAACTACATGTTTTAGAATTCCCTTGAGAACATCAGTCGCTGATTCTATCTTTTCCTGCAGGTAGTGAAGAACTATGTTAGTTTAAAAAGAAAAAGGAAAAAGAAGCAACTTCATCAAAAGAAAATCTATATAACCAAATAGTTGCCTTGAGTATGGATGTGTGTGTTTGTGTGTAAGAGAGGGGGAGAGAGAGACACGGGTCTTATGGACAAGGCAATCCACTATGCTCATCACAGATGTAGCCAATTCCTCATAATCTTTCTGCAAGTAGACAAACGATGCAAAAAATCACAAAAAATAGGGTTTGAAAGAGTTCAGCCTCAAAAACATCGTAAAAAAAATTAGAATTAACCAAATAAAAAACCATGCTTTGTCATCCTCTGATTTGCAGGTATCAGTTCTAGCCGCGAGTCGAATCCAAAAACCCTCATTGAAAGCAAGAACATTTTCAACAACAAGCTTCTCAAGCTGTTCAGGAAAAAAAATAGTAGCAGTAATGAGTTTATGTAAAAAGAAAAAAAGGTAAGCTCAATTCTAGAAAATTGTCAGTTGCCAGTAATAGGTCCTGCATTTAGTCAGACAAAAGACACACCCACAGCACAAGCTAAAGAGATTAATTGCCAATATGCACATGCATAACTTGACGAAAATAACTAATAGTGTGTTTGCATCGAGTGGAATGGAGGGAAATCAAGAGAAAGAAAATGGAGGGGTACATGTACCCCTTGTTTGGGAGTTTTTTTTTATTGAGGGGAAAGGAGCCCTACAAATCCTCATTTTTTAATTCCCCCAAATCGGAAGGATTTGGAAGAAGAGTTTACTTCTTTTATAATTTATTTACTGTACCCCTAATGTGGAAGGCCAAATAGTAGAGTCCGTTATGTATTTTGTATTTCTTTCCTTTCTTCATTTTTAAACATACAAACAACGGGTACATGTACCTTTCCATTTTCTCTCCTTTCCTCTAGCTTCGTACCTTTTCCTTTCCTTTTCCCTCCAAATT
This sequence comes from Bretschneidera sinensis, assembly GCA_023935145.1. Taxonomy (NCBI): domain Eukaryota; kingdom Viridiplantae; phylum Streptophyta; class Magnoliopsida; order Brassicales; family Akaniaceae; genus Bretschneidera; species Bretschneidera sinensis. Next base: position 96,150,016 of record CM043704.1, read on the forward strand.
TCCAAACATACGGTAAAAATTTGATACGTCTGATATTTAATATTCTCCACTAAACTTCAAAGTGAAAAAATAGCTTTTTGTGGAATTTTAAAACTAAAAAGAGACATCAGGCTGATAACAAGGAATGATTAAGACAAAAGACAAAGTACACTCAACTTACATCTTTCGGATTTGCATCCCTGAGTGTATCTATCAGTCTATCCAGTTCTACAGTCTTCTTAAATGCTTCCTCAGCATCTTGATTGACTGCACAGATCAAAGTTCTCCTGTTTTATTAGATCCAAAGATGCCATTTATTATCCATATCTCCATCCACTAGATACAAAAATAGCAAAACAATGAAATTCAATAGTATCATTTGAGCATATAAAAAGAATAACTTAATCATATGGTACAGATTTGAAGATCAATACCAGCTAAGTTACAGATACTCCAACCACCAAAAACAAGAAATAAGATGCGATAAAACAAGAACTTTTAATGAGAACTTGTGGAACAGATGAAGAAAGTAGAGTCTTTTGATAAGACAAGAATTTTGTCCGTCATTGCTCATTAGTAAGCATCGAGGGGAGTATCCCCATCACACCTCATCCATTAACAGCTATGTTCCCTCACTCGTTCTTCCTTTGAACTCATTCAAACAGTTGCATTAACCATACAACTCATCAATTTTCCATTTTTAGCTTCAAATCCATCTAGTTAAACTCAGTTGGACTCACTAAATTAATCAAGTCAAAAGTCCATTTTGATCACAAGACAACGTAAACGATGGAAAAATCATTTGAAACCGTAAAATAAACAACGATTCAAAATAAGATAAATAGTGTGCTTAATAATGTCAAAAAATGCAAACCAATTACCTCCTCTTCAACTCTATCAGAGTGGTTGAAGGAAATGGCTTGAGAATCCGCCCCCTAAAAGCCCCAGGATTCCATCTTTGAAGTAATGAACTATTGTGCAACACAGAGCAATAAAGCACCTGTAGCAAATTCGGATAAAAAAAATAAAGAAAGGAAAGACGAATAAATTTAATCACCAGGAAATTATGATAATCCTGTAATGCTAGTTAAAAAAAAACCCATATTTTATCTTGTTGTTGTCCACTAAAGGGGAAGAAAAAGAAAACAAAAGGAGTACCTGGTTATGATGTAGAGAAGAAGAACAAGAGGAAGAGAAGCATTGAACAGCGAAGAGTGCGGCCATTGATGTACGGACTGTGGTGGCGGGAGATATTAGAGGGTTCCACCGAATACTAAATGGCCGTTCAAGTTTGCAAAACCAAATCCTCCATTATCTAATGATACATGTACTGTAGCTGAGACTAGAAATGGGGAGATTTTGCCATTTTGGTCCAGATTTGACACAAGCACAGAAATTTTTTGGGGGCCTAGTAACATTTGGGTGCGTCCATTAGATTATTGTATTGCCTTTTTGAGAAGTTGGATAATTGGTAGGACAGGTTAGGCCCGTAGATAATAATAATGGGCTAAAGTGGGGCTTATTTCATTTTCAATTTTGTTTTATGAATCCCAAATTATAACAAGGGTTCTTAATAACCAGGGAGGATAATAGATAAATTATCCTAAAATTTTATGTATTTATTATTGTATTTATTTATTTATATAGGATATTTAAATTTAAATTTAAAATTATTAAAAATCATAAAATACAATTCATAATCATAAAAATTTTATTTACTTTTATCAGACAAAATTCGAATCTTAACTACAAAAACCAAAGCATTGTCATCCCTGTATAATAAAAGTCTTGTGGTAACTTTACAAAGCATTATTATATACGTGGGTCCTAAATTAATTATGAGGTGACCCACCTTTTTTTATGGGGAAAAGCCAAAATTGACATGCATGAGGCTTAGCCTACCACGTGATATCATACCAATGGAGGACTTAAATTATGAAGTGGCCTAGCAATCTTTGTCATTGAATGCTTCGAAAGCTATGGTAGTCAGCTACTAGAGATTTTCGACTTTCTTCGTAATTGAATGTATTGAAAACAATGGTCGGAACTCGGAAGCATAACTCAACGATTATGGATCTTTGTTTTTCGTGAGAATAAGGTCATATCTGAAAACAATTTTTAAAGTTAAATTTTAATTTTCAAAAATTAAAATTAATTTTAAAAAATCTAAAATTACGTTTGAAATCATATTTTCATAAGTAATTTTTTTAAAAAAAATTTAAAAATCTTAAATTGGTGTTTTCTGACATAATTTTTGAAAAACAACAAGTTTTTTATTTTTGAAAACAATTTTCGAGTTACAGATATCCAAACATGTTTCTTCATAAAACTATTTTCAGTTTTATTTTTTAACACAGTTTTCGGAAACTGAAAATAAAAAACTGTTACCCAAACATGTCTTAATATTTTGGTTTTCGAAAAATATTTTTATAGTTTGATATAAACTATAATTATATTTTTTATATTAAAAATATATTAATGTATTTTTAAATCTTAATAATAATTAGTTTAAAATGATAAAAAAATTATATAAGAATCATTTGTCAAGAATTAAATACTAAGTTACTAACGGATGAAAATACACTCTCTTTCTTATGATTTTTATTTCACATTTTTACTAATTCAAACTAATTATGGTTGCTATTTAAAAGTACATCAATATATTTTACTATAAGAGGGGGTAATTTTAATTTGTATCAAATCATAAGGTATTTATATAATTTTTTTGAAAAAAAAGTAGAGAACTAAAAATGTGTGTTTAGTGAGTGTCAGTTAAATTAATTTACGAAATCATTTATTATTGTAAAAAAAATAATATTGAATCTTACTCACATAATATAAAAGAACAAAAAGGAGAGAAACTTCCGCTCACATAAAAAAAATGGAAAAAGAGAGAGAGAGAGAGAAACTACGGCGATCTTTGCGTTGGTAACAAAGGAAAAAAAAAAGCATGTTTCATGACACTAGCAATCCCTTTCTGGGCCTTTTTTTTGGGGAGTTAACTTTTGACTAGTAACAAAGACAATGACTGAACACAAAGTATTTTTTGTGCCACCAACCAAGTCATGCATGTCTTGCAAAGTTGAAATAATCACACTAATGACCTTCGGCATTGTTTACCCATAATTTTTTCTTACCAAAGATGAGACTTGTATTTGAGTTAACTTTCTAGAAATAACTTGATTTTTGTGTTATTTGTTTAATGTTTAATTAGCAAACTATGGTGACATCGAAATAAGTTCAAACATTACAAAACTTTACGATAACAATTTATATTGTGATATCCTAAAATTTACTATCGAACCACCAAATTTTGAATTATATCTTGTGATGTACTCGTCGCGTAGTTCGAACATGCCAATCATGTTGACACTAGCCATATCAATTAAAGAGAGAAAGCTTTACATCAATGTTTCTCCAATCACTTAACAACAATACACATGGTTTGAAGGTAGACAGCTAGAGATGAAATTAGGTTAAATTTTGGCAGCATTGGTCTAATATGGTTATTCTTATTTAACTTATTGATCTTTCAATATAAATTTTGAGGAATTAATTATTTTAAAAGCTTAATTAAACTAATTAAAAATGATATCAACAATAAAATGGGCTATGTTTTACCTATATATAACATGGGCTTTCATGATTTGAATCATTTGATATATCATATTATTAGAGAAATTAAACATCTCTTTAGACTGAGGAATAAATTCAACTTAATTGATTCATTGGAGAGTTTAATAGCAAAATCACTCAAATTTAACTAGTCAGATGAATCCTAACTATAGAGCTAAACACAAATTAGCAGTCTTATTTGTGCACAAGGACCATAGATCTCTTGCAATTTTTTTATTTTTTTTGCATATATATTTTTTTATTTTTTTTGCATGAATTTAATATTTTTTTTTGTTTTTAGGTTAAAATATATGCATAATCACGTGGTTTGATCCATTTTTATAAAAAAAAATCATAAGTTTTTTTTCGATACATAATAAATCATATGGTTTCAATTAGTTGCAATGTAATCCTTTTAAGCATTATTTGTAAATGAAATTATATTAAAAACTTAATAATACATGGAATTTGATAATAATTTTTTGTACACATGTAAAGAAAAACAACATCTACCGTGACAAAAAAATGAAAAAAATTGATAACTAAAAAAAATATATATATATTTTTTACTATTAAATATTGAAAACCCATAAGAAATAGCACAAAAATAAAAAAAAAATTTAAAAATTATTGGATGATTTTCAAAAGGTTTATAAAATTTATTGGGCATCAAAATTGGTCAATCTCACATCCAAATGAATATAAATAAATTATAGATTTAACAGAAACTCATATTATACTACTAATGCAAAACGCAAGATTTGTTATGTAACAGAAAACAATAAGGTTATGCATATATTTTAGTTTTATTTTATATTGATTGAGAAAAAGACTGAAATCAAATCTCTTGTAAACCCAGAAATAACTTTTCAGTTTCAATTTTATAAAATAATCCTTAATTTATGATTTATCTTAAGCTTCATTATTGACGGTGGTGATTATTCATTCGACAAAAGTAGCTTTAATGGACCCAAATGGTCCCCTTATTTGGTATTCTGCTTCTCAATAATTGATGATTTAGAAAGTACCAAGTGAGAAAAACGTGATATATGTTTTTTACTTCACATTTACGAGGGCTTGATGAAATGGAAATAAAATGGAGTTGAAAGAGAGAGTTATGTTGTAAATATCTTAGTCTCTCGAGGAAGTACTAGAGAAGGATAATGAGATCTCTGCATCTCAACGTGGCTTATGTGTGTTGAATGTTAATATGTTTTTTTTATGTGATAAAATGAAAAATAAAAAGTAATAGATAAAGATATAGAGAGATAAAGTTGATTAAATTACATATATAACTTTATTTAAATATTTGATTTATATATTTAAGTATGGGTTTAAGTGACATTTTGAAAGGTGAACATCAAATATGAGTTCTAGCTTTATTAATATTATAAATAAATCATAAGTATATCATGGCAAGAATAATTCATGGTAGACAAACCATGAAGAATTTAAGAATCCGCTTCAATAGGAATATATTATGATTTATAAAATTATTTTTAAAATGGTTTATATAAAAATAAAATAAAATATATAAATATATTATTTAGTGAGTAATAGAATAACAATAAAAATAAATTTTCAACACAAATTCAGTTTTTTAAAACAAAACCACTTTATAAATTATTCTTACTTAATTTTTGTTTATAAAAAATAAAAACTATTTCGTACTTTAGAAAACGGGTTCTAAGTTATGGTTGGTTGAAAAAAATTGATTTTTCTATCGTTTGATAAGAAAAAAGAAACAGAAAAATCGATATTTTCTTCTCAAATGTACAAATCAAAATTATCCAAAATTAGAAAGATTAAATAGTGAAAATTAAAATAAGATAAAGAATATTTATTTTCTTATTTTCTCCTACTTTTTACCATCTTTACAAATAATCTACTTTCCAATTCTCTCTTTTTTTCTTTTCTCTCACTTTTTTTTCTCTATTGGTCATAACTTAAATATTCTTGGTCAATGGATAAATTTGGGTTAATAAATTTTTTTATTGTGTTACCCAATTAAAAGAAAAGAATAAAGAATTTTATCTATGATTCTCAGTTTATCTCTTTTAATTAAAATTACCTTTCATGTGAGTTTTTTTCTGCTCCCCACACTCAATTATATATATAAAAAATAAATTATTATTTGTGCAATCGAGACATTTAATAATGGCAATAATGACATGGATAACGATATAAAAGGACATTTGTAGATTTGTGTTGAAATTGAAAATTTGTGTTTGTAAATATTGAATCAAAAGATGAAGGGTTGCCGCTATTGTGATTAAAAAAAAAGAAAAAAAAAAAGAGAGAGATCTTAAATGGGTACTAAAGATCGATATAGACTAGTACTTTGTATGCTAGGGAGAAGTTATTACCTTACACGAGAAATTATTGGATGTTTTTTATTTTATTCAGTGTTACGATTAGTCTATTGGTAAAATAAATAACTCAAGTTGTAATTCTAAGAAACTTGAGTAATATTAATGTGTTGTGTTACCACTCGAGTTCTTTAAAATTATTATTTGAGCTTCTCATATTATTAATGAAAAAAATAGTAACACTGTATAAGGTAAGGAACACTTAATAATTTCTCGTATGTCACAGTGTCACGAGAGATATATGGTACAGATCTATTTCAACGTTAAATGGTACGAGAAGAGAGAAAAAAAAAAGATATTTTATTTTCATTCAAAATTGATATTGACACTTGTATCATATATCTCTCATGATATTGCGCTAAATAAAAATTTTCTTTAAAAACATCTAAACATAACATACATTTGACAATAGGAATTAGTTATCCGAGTTACCAACTAAAAAAGCAAATTGTAATTAAAACTAAAACTTAGAGGTGAATTTATAAATCTGTCACGTTTTTGTAACACTGGCTTGAAATTTAAATACATGTGCACTGGCTTTCTTAGATTCGCCCTCGGATTTTCTGAGTTGTCTCCATTTTCTTTAATTTCCTAAGTTCAGTACAAAGGAGAAACTGAGCTGTAATGGAGCATGCGTGATTCATACTGCAGTGAAGCAGAGGTTTTGTATGGACAAAATTAAAGCAGTATTCATAAAACTTTTTGGTGGAGAGGGACAATCAGGACTCAGGAAGACTAATAAAATATCAACTGGTAATCTATATGGACTTACTTCCTTAATTTATTTTTTCTTTCCTTTTACCCTAAGTATAAGAAAGACTGTTGCTGCTGTGCATCTCTTATTGATGATGACATTATGTCACACGTACAAGCTTTGATGAAATCATTAATGCCATTTGGCATATAGCTACTGTATATAAATAAATGCATAATAATTTTTTTATGGGTGCTGAGGAATCTTTTAAAATACTTAGTAAAAAAAAAAAGTAACGGTCGAGAAAGTGAAAAACTTTCATTTCAAAATAAATACAGAAAGAAATAGAAATTTTCTCTAATTTTTTTATTTTTTAAATTTGGGAGTTGAAAGTATTTTTTATCTCAAAAAAATAAGGAATCAAATTTAAGCAAAATTTTTACATTATCGTGAACATAATTCAACCGATGCATTTTTTTTCTCGTAAGAAAGTGATATCGTAATTCAATCTAAACTGCCATCACTTTAGTAAAAAAAATAAATCAAGAGACAGATTTCATTTATTGAAAATTTGAAATAGAAAGTTAAACAGTAGCTTTGGTCTCCCAAGCTTGACATATACGTGATTCTCTCTGTCGTTTTGTATATTATATTAAACAAATAAATTCAAAAGATGTTTGATTCAATAAATTTTAATTTTGTCTCATCTTGAACAAAATTTTCGGGTAAAATATTTTAAAATTTTATTGATAATTTTAAAAAAATTTATTGAATTATGGATAAAATTTTGAATTAATTTTAAACTCAATCTAATAAAAAAATCATCACTTGAACCTCCAGAATAAAAGTCTCCCATGAAAATTTTGACAAAAAAATAAATATTCAATACTCAAAAGAAAGCCAAATTGCTCCTTCACTCTTTGCTCACAACAAATAGAAAAACTCAATAAGAAAGAGAGAGAGATCTCATTGGCATCTATCTAGAGAAGTTAAGACCCCTGAAAGGCTGAAACCTTAGCTTCTCTTGCTTTATCTATAACCTCTATTGCCCGTACTCTCATCAAACCCTTTTGTCTGTATTCTCCATCCTCTCAAAATTCACCCAAAAAAAATCTCTTTATTTATTAAGCCAATATATAAAGAAGAGAGTAGTAATAGCAAAAGAGAAGCAGAAATGAAGATTTGGTGTGATGTGTGTCACGAAGGAGAAGCCTCTGTTTTCTGCTATGCTGATGAAGCTGCTCTGTGTGATGGCTGTGATCGTCGTGTTCACTATGCAAACAAGTTAGCAAGCAAACACTTGCGCTTCTCTCTTGTCAACCCAAATTATAAGGAATCACCTCTTTGTGATATCTGCCAGGTACCTTCTCCTCCACTTTCCCATCAAATTGGATTTGTTCGTTGATAAGTTGAAAAGGGGCCAAAAACAGAACAGATCATTTGTGGTCAAAGTAAAATAAATCTATTTTTAGTCTCGAATTTTAGGGACTTGAAATATGGAGAAATTTCTATTAAGTCATAGCAGTGATCGTTTATCAAAAGAACGATTCAAACTTGTGAAGATAATATAATTTCAAGTTCCTAATATTTCTTGGAAAATATTACAAATTTACTATAGGAAAGAAACAAAGAAAGATTTCACAGCGAAGATGTGAGAAGAAAAAAAGAAAATTGATTTTTTCAGGAGGTGTTTGGTGGAGAACATGGGAAAGTGAAAGAAAAAAAGAAAAAACAAAATATTTCAACTTATTTTAGCTTTCATTCCTCAATTTTTTCTGAAAAGAAATCTTTGTTGGGAGATGTCTGAATCGGATGCATTGGACACCTGACAAGAAATTTCTCTTCTCATGCCATCAAAGATGCCCGCTTAGGCTTTCCCATGGCTCCGGTCTAAGTAAAGAAAATACTTTCCACTCATTTTTCTTTTTTCTCCGTCTTAATTTCTTCAACTTTTCCTTTCTACCACTCATAACCTAAATGTAACTCTGTCGATGAGTTTTGATCATTCATCAAATAATGGATATTACGATACTAATATTTATTCCCTTATACAGGAGAGACGTGCCTTACTTTTCTGTCAAGAAGATAGAGCAATTCTTTGCAGAGAATGTGACCTTCCAATTCATCAAGCCAATGAACATACCCAGAAACACAATAGGTTCCTTCTCACAGGTGTTAAGCTCTCTGCTTCTTCTTTTTTGTACCCAACTTCATCATCCTCTATTAACTCTAGTGCAACCATTGAAACTGAGCATAAAAACTTCAGATCATCCGTAAAGAGACCCAGTTCAGTTTCTAATGAAATCTTCAGTTCTCCTTCATCAAACAAAACATTGCCAGCAACAACTAATTACATGGTTGAAGATAATCATACAAGCGATGCCGGTTCAATTTCAACAAGCAGCATAACTGAGTACTTGATGGAGACATTACCTGGTTGGAGTGTCGAAGATTTACTTGATCCTTCATCTGCTTCAAATGGTTTCTGTAATGTTCGCAGCACACCTTATGAAATGATGTCTGTTTCCCTTTAAAAAAAAAAAATTTGTTTAGTTAAGATAAACCTTCTTAAAAAATAAATGATAAAATGATTTATGTTTTTGAGAAATTGAATTTATATTAGAAAAACTATTCGTTACTGTTTGGTAACACTAAACAGTTAATAACTCAATTCATGTTTTACCATAAACGTTTTAAAAATCATTTTATAAACCATAGCTTGTTTCACTGTTAGAACAAACAACACCTGAAAATGCCTTTTTTTAATGGACATGCTAATTTTTGTGAGCAATCAAGACCTTTTTTGTGCTTACATTATCATTGTGTTGTTTAACGCAGACTTTTGATCATTCGTTGCCATATGTGGATCAAGATCTTGAAAGCAATATGACTTCTTGCATCAGAAGATTTAGCAATCTGGGTGCCTCAAGTTTGATCTCAAGCCCCTCAACTTCCTCTTTGTATTCCCCAAAACGGCTTGTTAAATGGATCCATGGAGCCTAAAGAAGCTAACAGTTTCAAAGTTATGAGGAAATGGAGTGATGATGGTCATGCAGTCCCTCAGATCTGTCCTCCAGCACTTAAGAAAACCAGACACTTTCGGTTGAAATTAGTATCAAATTTTTCAAGGGGAAAGAAAAGAAAATCTTATCACATGTTTCTCGAATTTTTCCATGATTTTTAGATAATCTTTTAGCTGCGTGGCTCGATCCGGACTGGGTTTTTATGGTTGGTTTTTTCTTTTGACGAAATTAGTTCTGTTACTTTTTTATGATGCCAAATCATTTTTGTCAAAATAAAGAAATCATTCAAATGATGTTCACTAATTCTAGTGATCATAATTCAGATTTTATAAAGCCAAATAACTTTCAGGAGATTCTTAAATCACTTAATAGTATAGGCCAACCTACAATCATGATCCCAAAATTTAAATACAATGATCAAATTGTATTTTCTAAGCTACAAAATTTTCAAGTTATAAATTTATGGCTTAAATCAATTAAAAAAAACCATGGCACGCACAAGTTAATTCATCACATAAAGCGCGTTTCGTTTTTTTTATATTCATCACCTTGTGATCATATAAAAAAATCACATTTAAGTTTTATCTTATTTCATCAATGGTCAACTATAATAGATTAAATATACACTTCAGCATTTCAACTTTTGTAAGATATTTTAATAATATAAAAACTATTGATTTGAAAAATATTATGTGATTCATAGTTTTTCTTTAACATTAAAATGATTAAAAAGAATTATAATTTTACTTTAACTCTAATTCTAATTTTCAATTTTATACAATCGAATGTAATATTCAATCGTTTTCTATAAAACAGAATTTAAAGATTTCTTTCTAGCAAATTTACTTAGTTTACCGTTAAAAAAAACCACAATTCCATCAAACTCTATTTCCAAGGCCGCAATTTTATGCTAGCAAAGTTGGCAAATTGAATAGAATAATCACCAAAATTCTACTATAGAAAAGTATTACAAACCAGAATGGGAAAACGAAAGAAAATAAGCAAAGAATCATGGAATCAGCATTCCACACATATCAAATGGGGGAAAAATACTTCTTACCGAAGCGTACAGTGTTTCTATACATAACAACAGAAGTTTAGAGAACAGATCACAACATTCTGCTGTAGTGCTGTGTTAAAAAAAACAAACATCTTGTATCCGAAACTTTAGAATGTCTCGTTTTAAGCTTCTTTAACCTTTCATTCCCTCTTATTTTACAGGCCCCAGAGGAGAGGTAGAGAAACCAACTATTGATATACCTTTTAAACAATTACATACAAGCAAACTAATCAAAGAATAGCAGGCTATTGAATGGAAAATAGCAAACAGGTGAACGATGAAAACCCTGCAAATAAAGAACAGAAAAGAAAGGAGAAACAAATAACATGTTAGTCACTGATCTGAACACAGGCGGGTATATCCTCCCGTGATAGTATTTTTGTCCAAATATTCAACATTATTAAAAAAGTTTTAATGTATTCTACCATGAAGGACTGATATAGGTCTGTCTCTCCTTGTATACTGAATATTTATCACTATGTTTAATCAAGTAAACTGATTAAATAAAATGTTTCAATCTAGTATGTGAATTGCGTTATGAAAGAAGGCCTTGAGGGACATATATTAGTCCTGTAGGACGAATTCTCAAGATTCTATATGTAAACAAAGCAGAACCAATTTCAATGACCTTAATTTGGCGGGCATCAATCGCAGCTTCAAGAAGTGAATGCAAAAAGCCTGTCTGCAATTGTTGTGCGACAGATTGGACACTCAGAACAAGCAAGCGAACAGGATTTACACACTGTAAAAGAGTACACCGAAGGCATTTACAGTTACAAACGATGGTCACAAAGGGTAGACAAAGTTCAGATTCATTGAAGTTTAAAATGACTTACGACAAAAATGCCGACAAGGGAGAAGAACTGCTGCAGTTGGTGACTCAAAACAGACTTTACAAATATGCGAATTGGCATCCCCATTTTCTTGGGATTTGAGCTCTTTCTCCTTCATCTCTTGCATTCGTGCCTGAAAAAGAATTAATCAAGTATAAAATAGGTATCCTTTTTGAGACTAGTTTTCAGAACTAACGAGATTTAAGTTTATATTAGTCGGACAACCCTCTATCAACTTAATCTTCATTCGTATGTCCTTACATCAAGTAACAGCATGCTCCTGAAGAAATATCAATGTCCAATTATTTTGGATCAACCTTCAGAAAGCTTTGTCAGGCTAAACAGTTTAAGTTCGAGTGAATAAAGCATACTATGATAATTACGCCAGGTGGGAATGCAAGAAAAGTGGACCCATCAATAGAGGAACATTGAAAATGTTGCGTAGCCAAGTGGATAAGGTGGGAACTAAATATATTTGCAAAAGAGGAATAGCAGTTCAGAAAAATACAATACAAACAAAATCAATAACAAGGGCAGTGAAATTCAAGACCTGGAGCTTCAAACAAACAAATTGGCACATAATCTTGGTTAAAATGTAGAGTAACATAGAGAAGTAAATGATGTTTATCTTCCTTTGGTACTCAAACCTCTAATCAACAGGGTGTGGTTTCATTCCAGCCTTATATTCTATGAACTTAATAACAGAAACAAACATACCTTAAATATGATTTAAGAGCCCATTAGGTTCAAATTTGAATGGAACAAAGAAAAACACTTATGACACGACATTGGCAAAGGAAACATATGCAAAGTTATAGTTATAGTATCACCTTCAGGCGAGCAACAAGGGGTTCCTCCTTAGGTGTTTCATCAGCGGATTTTGAAACATCCGACACTTGTCTCTCTCTCAGGACTGTATTACTATCAACTTCATTTGCTTTTGGATCACCAACTTCATCCATCCCATTAGGATACCTCTCATCAGTATTCAACTCAGAGATAGCACCTCCTTCTTTCTTTAACTTAGCAACAAGCACCCACATGTTTGCTAAATCATTTTCCAGAGCTTCCTCCCTTTTCTTCGCTTCTTCAACCTTTTTCCTGTATTCATCTTCGACCAACTCTTTTTCAGCCAATGCAGCCTCTAGAGATGTCTCCCGTTGTTTCCTTGCCTGCAATTCCATCTTTAAATCCTCTGGACCAAGATTCCAAGAATCGAAGTCACCACTGACCACTCCAGAAATTTCATTAGACCGGCCAGACAGCCGCCCCTTTCTCCCAGGTCTTATCCCTTCACTATACTTGCGGTTTACACCATTAACAGTTTGCATGCTGGCATTGCGAGAATGTGCTAACTCTCTAGCGGCCAACAATTCTTTTTCTAGCTTTGCGTTCTGTAATGAGAGCTTGGTCACTTCACCAGCCAAATTCTTCAACTCAACAGCAGCAGCAGAGGCCAGTTCCTTTGCATAAGAAGCTTCTTCAGCTAATTTTTGATTTTGCACACATAACCCACTGTTCTCTTCTGAAAGCTGAACATGCTCTAGCTTTAATTTTTCGTTTTCAATCTCCTGGCAAGTAAAAATAAACATTTTTATCAGTTCAAAAATTGAAGCACCTAACAAAGAGTAGACACAAGTACAATGTTGCTTTTCGTAATGTACTTATAAAAGTGCACCCCAATAGATCATCTTTGTACAAAAAGATTGCTTTACAAGTCATGATGCAACTTCAAAATCTATAGAAAGAATGGCTATGCCCATTTACTAAGTATAGTTATATGTAGACTCTCAAGGCTTTGTACAAAAATTCAGGAGGAGCTTCCAACCTCATGTAGATAAATACCATGCATTCACATTATCATGTGTCATTTAGGATTTTTAAGGATGGAAAAATAAAACTCACTCTGATGATGTCAAACAACTTTGAGCAACAATTCATGACATACATGACCTGGTGAACAATTCTAAACCCAACAATGCAAGATTAATATCTTCGAATAAGTGAAAGTATCAAACAAAGTAAACAAAGAGCAGCTTTACATCCATCTTTCAACAATTTTAAAATAACTATTGCAGAGTCCAGATTGCTACAATATACCTAATGACACAAAATTGATAAACGAAAGAAGTTATGACTCCATTTAGAAATGCCCGTCCAAAAGCTACTGGAAAATCAAAGAAAATTAGAAATCACCTGAGACTGAACTTTCTTTCTCAACTCATCGACATATTCTTCAGAGACACCCCACCGTTCAGAAGATAGTGATGCTTTTTCACTAGAGTGTGAAGTCAACCGCTGCTCCAGAAGATTCACCTTCTCTTGCAATTCATTGTTCTCAGCACACTGCAAATAATCAACATTATAAATAAGGAATAGCTCTAGCCTTTCTAAGAACATGAAACAAAGTCAAGAATGACAGTCTTTAGAGATAATAAAGAAGCTAGCAGCATCTTCAACCAAAAGTATAAAGTTCTAAATTCTTCATTGAATATGTGGAACAGAAAGGAACCAAGTCATATATGAGGAATAGAAGACATAGAAAACAAAGTCTCCACCTTATTCTGCAATTGTTCCTGGAGAATACGATTGTCTGCTGATTTTATCTGCATCACATGGTAAAATCAATTTAAGCAAATGATGAACATACAAAATTCCTCTTCAAGCAATATGATCCTTATTAGAAAAATGGAATGCTTCACACATTTATTATTGAACAAGCTTTAGTCTAGTTTCTAGAAGAAGTTCTGAGAATTTTCCACTTATTCAAACATTAAAATTAAACTGATACATACCTCCAACTCAAAGCTCTTTTCATTACATTGGGTCATCAATCTCATTACTGTCTGTTGCAAAACAAAAGAATTATAAATAAATTGAGTCAAATGGCCAAAACACTAAAGCTTGCCAAACATATAATGAAATAACATTATAGAGGAAATTATAAAGGCAATGAGAATGACACTGAGGTAAACATACCTGCTGCATATCAACCAACGATGCATTAGCAATTGAAGCCTCACCACTCTCAATTATACGTTGCTCTAAAACCCTCATTTGCCTCCTCTTTTCTTGAATCTCTCGTTCCAAGTTCTGGATCTGTATTTGAGAAAGCATTCACATATCTGAACTGGGCCTAGGAAAATATAAAGTCTTACAACTACTTAAAACTATATTACTGAAATATTTGAATTGCTAGATGCTGCAATACAAAAGTACTGGGTTTAAAATAAATTGCAATTTCATTCACCTGGAACATACTTTCAAACTTCACTAAGATATCATCAAATATACTCAAATCCTAAAAACTAAAACAGACATTTTCCAAAGGTAATTCAAAAGAAAAGGAAATCAGGACCATTGTTTAGCTATTAAACAGGGTAGTAACATGCAACAGTCAAGAAAACTAAACCAGATTAGGTTTACATGTGATACACATCCAACCACATCACTTATAAGTTCCATGAAGAATCATCAACCAGCCTGCAGCCAAAACATCAGAATAATAAGAACATTTAGGGTATGTGTAGTTGTACAAAACATTTTTCATTTTCTATCTCCAGTTTCCTTAACACATTCATCAACAATTTGCACATTCTTAACAAAATTTGAAAAACAAATCTTTTTTTACTTACTTTTTTGGCAAACAAAAAAGATGTTTTTAAATTATGTAGAAAAGATCTAAAACAAAGAAGTGTTGTTTTCCAAATTATGTTAAGAATTTGCAAATTATTGAAAAAGTGTTAAGGGAAATGGAGATAGAAAATTAAAAATGTTTTCTACAACTAAACAAACCCTTAGGATTTAGCACAAACTGGAGAAAGACATAAAGATTACAGATAAGTTTAATGTTTCATCTTTACCATAAAAAAAGAAGGTTTTGTCCTACACACAGAGAAACTAATAGCAATAAGATAATGTATAGGCGTAAGAAAGTAGAAAAGAAAGTTTACTTGGGTTTTCGAGTTGTCAGGGTCATTTACAGACTGCTCCACTAGGCGCTTAAGGGTGCTGGTGCTAAATGCAATCTCTCCAGCAAGCATCTTAACTTGCTCAACAAGAAGATCCATCTGATCTGACGTCATTGCGCCCTACAATGATAAACGAAAAGGTCACTTCTATATCATGACTTCAATGGACTAATAATCAAATTCTACTGTGACATGCGCAAAGGCAACTCTTGACTAGTAAAGCTATGTGAGGGAGATGATCATCTGCATTAATGAGATAGCAGCTCAGGTAAAACGTAAACTCTCAAGACACTAGAACTAGAAAGATATTTCAGATTTCATGGTTCAATAACTTAAGGTGAGGAAAGCACAGGAAGGAAAATCCAAACAAATCTGGAAGTTCACTACAAAGAACTCCTCCATAGAGTTGTGGGTCGTGTCTGTGTGTGTATGCATGTGTGAAAGCAAGAGCGACAAAGAAATGAAATTTTGGGCTCCACATTAAATTTCAAAAACAAACTGCCAAAAGAGTCGAGGCAGCATCAGACCCTGCCAAGGAAAATTAAGATTTTATCCCCATGACATGCCACAATGCTTTCATGAGGCCATTGACAATATAGGTTAACTTATACAGAGGACATAATAGAACCAAATTCCGAATCAAACCAAAGAAATCTGACAGAACATCTGCTAAAATAGGCATCACTAACACTGGGCTAAGCTACAAAAACCTCACACATGCTTCAGCACAGGGGAAAAAAAGAGTATCTCAAATGACATAATAAATTCTCAGGCACAAAGGTGAAACATCCCAGGTAAATAGGGTTGGACCAGCGCTTATTGTCATCATGTTGCAGACGATAAACTGAGAGGAGAACTTAATTAAGCTACTTCACTGGCAAAATATCTATTATATGCAAATATCTTAGTTTCTATGTTAGATAGCCAACAAATATATAAGAAATATAGCAAAACATACTGCTGCCATTTTTGAACTAATGATAAGTTCACCCACTTGAGTTGATTCTGTAACCGTACTGCTAGCTGGTGAGAGTTCTTCGTTCCACTTGCTGGAAGATCTTCTGTGCTTAAAATCAGAAGAAGAATCTGATGGGAGAACCAAGGCAGAAGATGAGTCCTGATTTTCACCATCTAAAAGCAGAGAACCCTCTCGCAACACATCCAACTTCTGGATAAAGACAACACATGAAAAAAAGTCAAGTTTGTGTTCTACAGATTGAAAACGAAGATCTACTAAACTCCAGTGGGAAAACAATATAGACTCGTCAAAGAAAAGGGGGGCAGAGGGATGTTCTGGAAAGAAATGGTCATGGTAGTAACAAAAATGAGAAAAAGTCACAGAAAACAAAAATATCATCCAGCTAGACCGAGAAACCAATAATTTTTCAAATACTCAGCTAACATTCAGCTCTTATTTGAGTTTTTCCATTGGAATAGAACAATATTCAAGTTCAGATGTTCAAATTTCTTCGCAGAAGTGGAGTCCAATAACAAATATACAAAATGCAAAGACTAAAACTTTTGCTTACATGACTAAAATGAAAATTTGAACTTACATCATCCTCACCAACAGAATGACTCCGTTGATGAATAGGCACATCACTCAAACATCCAGGAATTGAATTCTTTGTAGATACAAGTATGAGTTTGGTGAGCCTTTGGATTCTGCTCATCAGCGCTGCTTTGGCTTCCTCTTCTTCCTCTAATCTTGACTGCATTTTGACTTGACCCTCTTCCAACTATTTCATAAAAAATAGTGGTTGTAAATATTTTTTGTATAAAAGCATACACGACCACTTTGGAAAGATATGATCAAGGACGAAGGAGAGGCGGAAACCTTTTGCCTTAAGGTCATTATCTCTTCATGACTGACACCAACAAGCATTCCACTCCTTAGCTGATCAAGTTCTTCTTTGAGAGTTGATATTTCTCTTTGATATTTCTTAATCAATGATTTTTCATCAATTATCTGGAAGAAACATTTTTTTCAAAATCGAACATAAGGATGAGTTTTTAAGTGTTTGTTAATGTGCCTTGCAACTGGATATCATACAAGAAACTGAGCTTATAGAGCACCTTATTACGTGAGGCATAGATTTCCACTCGCTTTGCCCTACTTGCAAACTTCAATGTGTTGTGAGTTTCCTCCATACTACTAGATGCAGGAGTAACTGTACATATAAGCTATAAATTTTGAATAAAAAAACAGTTGAATTAGTATCCTTTGCATGTTGGTTCAAGATACATTACGTACTAAGGTTATTAAACTGAAAGCAAATAACTATAAATCATGAAAAGCATAAAACACCTTAGACTTCATATACTGCAGAAAAGCGATAAAATTTTAAATGCACAATGCACTTCAATTCACATTTTGGAGCAAGGTGCCATCCTTTTTTTAGTTTTCTCAGCTAAAATTGCAGAGTACCATCTTATGAACTTGTATTTACAAATAAAATACACAAGTTTACACGATGCAGTAAAAAGTAAAAACTTTTGATTAGCAAATTATTCATCAATAATTGGGGCTTGCCATATTTCAGACTCACCGAAACATGTCCATGCCCACTCAGTGAAGACTGCAGAAGACGGGTAAGCTTAGAATCTCGATAAGGAACATGAGATGCCTTCCCCTCACTCAACTTTCCGATTACCTTCACATTGCAACCATTAAATGAAACTATAAAATTAAAATAGTTATGTATTAAGTCAAAAGTGTTGATAACATAAGTACAAACTTCCTTTCAGCAAAGAAACTGAATAATTCCAAACTAAATCAAAGCACCCACTCCACAGTTCACTTACAAAAAAAAATAAAAAATAAAAAAAAACTTCACTTATAAAAAATAAAATAAAATAAACAAACCAAAGCACCAACTTCAACAAGTTCTAGAGCAACTGAATCAGTGTCGACAAAAAAAATTCAACCATCAGCACTAGTCACCCACCAACCTCATAATTCTAATGGAAATCATCAACACATCAACTACAGCATTGTTAAGTAATTAAAGGTGCATCAACCAGGGATTTGCATATTTTACCTTTTTAGTTAAAATAGACGATGGTTCTGACTAACACAAAGAAAGTATATTGAATAACAAACTCCAATCAGTAAATAGTAACGCATACTGTGAAACAGCACCTACCGTTCCTAGAGTTAGAAGACTCTTGTTTATGTAAGACCCTTCCTTCCTCCTCAGCCCAGTTGTTTCGGTTTTTGAACTCTCAGATCCAGCTAGATCAATTAAATTCTAAACAAAAGAAAGAAGGAAAAAAACAGTAAGACAAGTCATATATCTAAGAAAAATAATAATCTAACTTGATATTGCAAAATGAATGAAACCATACGAGCTGAGAGAAAATCACTCCATCATATTCGTCTCCATGGGCACTACTTTCAATCATCTACAAATGCAGTGGCAAGTTAGAAACAGATATAGCCTAGAAGAATACAAGTACCAAAGGAACCATGGCACCCAATATGAGAAGTGAAAAGGAGGAATTAAATTAAGAAAACCACAATATAGTAAGACAAAAATTTATGAGTCAAGATACGGAGAAATGTGCATTCCTATTACCTAACCCTTGGAAATGAACCTTCTTTTTTCCCCTCTCTAATGTGAGAGGTATATAAACTCTACACAAACGCAAGGAATATCTTTATTAAAATCTGAAACCATTTTGAACATGTATACATGTCATACATGAGTTTCAAAATTTTAGATGCAATAATGATATCCAAAATATAGTTCCAAAACAAAAAACAGAGAGATGGCAGACTATTACTCAAAACTGATATGTGCTTGTTGTCAGCTTGATAAATCTTATTAATCATGCTACATCTATTTTTCCTACAGAAAATACTAAAAAAAGAAATGTGTATTAAGTGTTCCTGTACCCTGGATGGTTGTGGCGCACAATATTGGAACAATAACATGATAAACCTTTACCCTAAATGTGAAACAATGAGTGTAGGCTTATAAACAGTTTATCAAGGTTGGCCAACTAAGAGTTACGATGTGATAAGGTATTATTGAGTTAGAACCTCGGGGGTGGCCAAAACTAGATAGATTACACCTGGTAGACTGGTGACAAGCTAATTATCATGTAGTAGATAGCAAAAGCAACAACTGCTCCACACTTTGACTAACATTATGGATTTAGCACAATAAATGGACTAGAAATTTGTGGGATATAGCCTTCATAGTTTTAGGCCTTTGTTGGATTGTTTCCGGTACGATCCAAGACGAGAGTTGGGCGTGGCATTGTATTCATGCTTCTAAAGAAATGAGGAAAGCTCTCCATTTTTCGGCTTAACTAGAATTAAAAAAATAGAAGGGCTTTTGATGGGGAGGAGAAATCCATTGTTCTTATCAAGGATAGATGGCTCAACATTGTTAAAGGGAACTTTTTTTGCAAATGAGGAAGAGCTTATTGAGTTCACCGAATTTTTGTCATATAATTGTACATGGGTTTGCACTTTGCACCCCCTTTGTGCTTTGGAATACGGTATTGTTTACTTATTAAAAAATCAATAAATGGACCAACCGAAGCAGAGAAGCACAGTGAATAATTGAATGGCACAGAGTTATATACCAACAGTGTAATCATACTGTTTCTGCATCATGAATAAATTGCCCTGGTAATTATATTGACTCAGGGAAACTCATATAATTTCACTCAGATAGACACAAGTGCTCAAACAGGGGAAAATGTAGTTAATTAAAAAAAAAAACAAAAAAAGAAAAGACAGAAATAAGTACTTAGCAACTTAGTTCTGTCGAGCACTGTAATAGGAATACATGAACAAGTATTGTGTATAAAATGCTTACCAGTGTAAATATGGTGTGACTTCGGCTACTCAATAAATTAAAGTTATTCGAACCAACATGACGATGCTCTGCCATAAACGCATCAAATAAGGCTAAATTATAAGAAATTTCACCAATTCATCATCCAACTACTGGAAGGATCAGGAAAAAGAAAGCCAAAAGAACGGCATAAAACTGAAGATATTTATTTGTTCGTTAAGTGAGTAAAACTGAAGAATATTGCAGATGTGAATCCTTAATACCTTCCCCAGCGGCAATGAAAGATAGTACATGCCCAGGAGACAAGACAACTTCTTCCTTTATACCCTCAACATAAGTGCCCTGAAAACATGGTGCTAGCATAAGTAAACCAACAAAATGACAAACTTTTCAAGCTAAAGGAGAAAGAAAAAGATTAAAGTGAATCAATGCAACATGTGACTCATATAGCTTAAATAGATAGTATTTTTTCTGTTTGGGTACTTTTGGAAGTAATTTTAACAAGTGAGTTAATATGACATGTGACTTATATCTAGCTTCCGTAGATAATATTTTTTTTTGTTTGGGTTCTTTTAGTATAAATTTGATATTCAGTAGCAAAAATCCATTTTTAAATATGATTTACTTTTTTTAGAGGAAAGGGGAACAACATGTGAGAGAATGAGTGATATATATATATATATATATATATATATATATATATAGACACACACATACACATACATACACATATATATATATAAAGAGAGAGAGAGACCAGGAACCAGAGCTGAATAAAAAATGTATATTTCATTAAAAATAAGCAAAAACCTGGGAATCTTCTCTAACACGCAAATTTTGGCCTGTTGGATCAAGCAAATCATTTATCACCTGATACCAGAAGCAAACATGCACTGTAAATGAGAGAACTTTCAATGAAATTACATCAGTAAGTTCTTTCATTCAGTGGTTAATAATGAATATTCTTAAATTGGAAAAACAAAAAGAAATATGCACCAATGGACAAGAATCTGAACCAGAGAACGAAAGTTTTAGGCAAATCACTTCATACACACAGCAGCATTGATAGTAATACCAAATTGGAAAAGGAAAATGTTAATTCTCAAGAGTCATATCATAAATTGCAAATCATAAGTGCCACTGACCTCATTATATATTTCAAGATATGACACACGGAGTAGGAACTCTCTTCCTGGAGTCTGTAGTAAGAATGATGTCAGTGATCCAATTAACCAGGCAAGCAATGTCAATTTGTTATCAATGCTACCCAAAATAAGAGAGATTATTTCTATGGTCAATAAAAAATTATAGGAACACTTAAATAGTATTTCAATTAAAGGCCACCAGATGAAATAGAATTTAGTGGAGCGGAAGCCCCCTTTAATCATGCATGGAATAATCAAATGAAAAGGAGGAGAAAAATTATGAATAAAGGACCAGGATGATTGGTATAAAATTATGTTGCAGTTTAAAGCATAAAATGTAACACAGTGTACATATTGCAATGAACATATGATACAATAAAGTCTAAAAGGACTTGACAAATAAATGGAACACTTACATCTTGGATAATGCTGAACACATCTTTTATGGCCAATGGTATAATACCTGGAGAATTTTGATCTCCCTGTGCATATTAAAAAAACAAATCATTAATAACCAGCCGTTTTTATTTTATTGATTATAAATCAATTATAATGCACGTGAGAAGTATAAAGTACAAGTACTTAGACAGCTGACATTTATGAATGGAAACAACAAAAGTTAACAAAGGTGAGGAGGGAAAGAGGGAGAGAGGGAGACACAATGAGGATCTAATTTAACAACATTTAAACATATTAATACATATACGGACATATCTACACACGTCTTACTGGAAGAACATTGCAAACAGTAGAAAGCATATAAACGCCCTCTAGTCAAGATTAGACAAGCTACTGATCGCTAGGGAGCTGATTACATTGAACTTAAAGTAATAAACCAAAATGCTTCAAAGCAATCTTACATCATGTTAATGCCAATCAATGATTTTAAAGAGATATTACAGAGATAAAAATACAGGGAACTCCCCAGCAAAAAAAAAAAAAAGAGGTCCGTTCCAAAGAGGGCTAACAAAGACACATGATAAATACAGATGCAGCAACAACACTACAAAGGTAGGAAATCTGATGCCAATGTCAGCCTGGAATTTAACATAACAAAGTCTTTTGATTCCTTGACTACTCTCCAACAAAGTCTTTAAAATGTTTCCCCTAAGTATACGATTTGTGAAACATGTTATCATTAATAAATACCGCTGAGTTCCTTTTTAGTAGTGCGAGTTATGGTTTCATCAACTTACTCTCATGATGTACTGTCAAGGAGTAATTGCAATATGGCCTTACACTCTATGTATAGTATTTTCCTTTGATCATTTATTTATAGTTGCCTAACTTAAATCGAACCTAACAAAGACTCGAGCAGATTTGCATTTAATACAAATATCCAATGCTATCCATCCAGAGATTTACCCTACCAAAACGATCAGCAACATTGCTAAAGCACAATGAGAATGCGAAGGCGTTTCTGTGAAACTCCAATTGTCTAGTACAATGTCAAGATACAGCGATTCTATTTTTGCCTTTTATAAAGGCCACATCATAGCAAGCACTCAAACTTACATGCATAGTATGTGTTTTCCCACTACTTGTAACACCATAAGCGAAAACAGTTCCTGCATGATTAACACGCACGTATTAAAATACAACACCATTTAACTTCAATCAATTCCACAAAATTAAACATAGCACTAAGGCAAACAAACTCATTTAAGTAACTTCATTGGAATAACTTCAACCTGATTAATCCTTATTCCTATACTAAATTTGGTTTCACAGTGCAATAGAATCAGAATTCATTCTTAGGGATTTAAAGAGTAATATTCCATACCATTGACACCTTCCATTGCTGCCTTGACTACAGGTTTTGCTGCTACCTCATATACCTCTTGAGAGGCAGCTTGCTGTCCAAAAACTCTATCTGCCATTAACAAAACAAAAAATAATTCCTTTTCAATCCAAAACTCAATGCCAATGCAATGACTCAACAGTTGGATTCACATCTTCCAGATTTAGCACAATAAAAGAAAAAATGACCATGACGTTCAAATTTCAAAATACAAAATCCATAAACTGATACCAAATGCATAAGCCGTAGCTGGATTATACTCATTTCTCACAAGCTTATCCCCATCCGCGTACCACGCGATCTCGTCCCCTCTCTGGTACTCCCTCTCACTGTAAACAAACAAAACATAACCAAATTTCAAATTCTACAAAAAATTACCAAATCATCCAATCACATTACCTCAAAAAAAAACCCTAACTCAAAGCAAAAACACAATTTCCTCTTCATTAGATCTGATCTAGCACGCTCAGATCTATCATTACCTCAACGGCCTAAACCGAATCGTAACCGAGATGCTATCCCCTCCCGACCTCGGCAGGTCCACCGGCTCGCCAATCAACTCGTCCGAGGGGTACCTGACCGGCGCGCGATCACCGTAGCCCTGCGCGATTTCTCCGCAGCCCTGCGCGCCGTAGTACACCGAATCGGAGCGGGCACGACTCGGCGTCATGGATCGGGAACCGAGTCCACCTCCCGTGTTGTAGTAGGAAGAAGCAGACGTAGAGCACGAGCGAGGCATGAGACGGTTGTTCATGTAAGAAGAAGACGAGGAAGTTGAAGAGTAAGGGCTCGGGGTCGACGGTTTACGGTAAGAGAACGGCGAGCTGCTCCTCGCTCGAGAAGACGAGGCCATCACTGAGTCCACCAACTGAGTCGGTGACTCGGTGGATTTAAAATGCTTCGAGAGAGATAATAGAAGAAAAGAAAGAAAGAAAGAAGAGGAAGGGAATGTGTCAGTGAGCTCACATGGCTTGGGAGAGAAAAGTGAAGAA
Organism: Bretschneidera sinensis; assembly: GCA_023935145.1. Taxonomy (NCBI): domain Eukaryota; kingdom Viridiplantae; phylum Streptophyta; class Magnoliopsida; order Brassicales; family Akaniaceae; genus Bretschneidera; species Bretschneidera sinensis. The sequence continues at coordinate 96,174,309 of CM043704.1, forward strand.
GAAGAACATTTTTTCTTCTTTTCTTTCTAATTTTATTTGCTTTATAGCTTATAAGAGAGTACAGTAGCTATAGAGAGAATGAGAACAGATACAGAGGGAGATTGATCCTTCTTCTTTAAGACAGAGAGTTGCAGAGAGAGAAGTTGAAAACTTGAAATTGGAAGGAGAATTCCAATATAACTGGTGAGAGAAGAACGATGTATTTTTTATTTTTTAATTTAAAGTTTTATCAAATTTATTTATGTTGAGTAAACTTTAAATTATGGTAAAACATTTACGGCGGATGACCTGGAGTGGTGATGATGACGTGGATTGTTGGTTATTGGAGGTTTAAACTTGGTGAATGGACCCGCGCAGCATAGAGATTTTGAAAAAATTAAGTGCTAAAATGAGCGGGAATAATTTAGTGTCGAGATTAGGAATTTAAAACAAAATGGAAAGAAAAGAAAACGGACAAAACCGAAATTATATTACTGTAGTTTATTTTTAGTTTTTGTAATTTGTATTGTTTTTTGAAGATAAATTAATTATAACCGCTAAGATAACGTCATACGAGAGCAAAGGACGTGGACTAATATAAATAATTAAATATAATCACACCATCTTGTTCTGAAATTATAAAGCGAAAATCTGTAGAGGCTGAGGAGCTTGAGGAGGACTGGAGGAGCGTTGCGGAAGAAAAGTAGTGTTGGCAGTATTCAATGGGATGGTGACACGTCATAATATAAATCTGGCTATGAATTCCTGTCACTTTTTATTTGAAGAGTAGATTGCAGAGCCTAGATTCATTAAATTATTCGATAAACCAACCAAACAGGAGGTTGATCATTGTAGTATGCATAGTATGTACCATTATACATAATTTATAGTTGTTCTACGTAACACTATGTTAACATGGTGCCGTATACCCGTATGGTATCAATTTTTAAAATTTCCGATTTTTCTTTTTTTCTATGATTATTTAACCCATTTTATATATTTCTTTCATTTTATGTTTTTATTGCATAATCCTATATTTGTGTGAAATGAATTATATGGTTGATTTTTTTGCTATAAAAAAACAAAGTGGAGATCAATAAATTATGATTTTTCAAGTGGTGAATGGGTATATATGATAAGTAGGTCATCTCTTAGAATAAAAACTATGGAGATAAATGTTGGCCCCAAATTTTCATTAGACCTCACTCCAAAAAATTTCTTTTAGGTCTTTTAGTTGGCCTATTTATATAAATAAAAACAGACGTAGTTTCGTTAGTCAACAAACTATTAAGTTCAGGAGTATTTTATATGGTATGAGATCTTATGAACACAAACTTTGATACACATTGATGAACACTGATATGGCTTAAAAGCTTAAGTAACGAGGAAACCAGACAAAGTTATGGGAGTCTTCATGGGGCAGACAATCGTAAGCACACAAACACTTCTCTTTTCAACTAAACCATGAGGTAGCATTGTAGGAATTACACATCATGATCAACGGGAGATCATACGAGCATAGACTTTGATATACATGGATGAACACCAATATTACTCAAAACTTTAACCTCTTGAGTTTTTATCTCAAATCATATATATAATCTATTCTTATTTTTATTCATTTTTTATGTTGGATAAATTATATATGGATATCTAACCAAACTTATTTATGATATAATACTCTAAAACATTTGATGTTTCAATAAAAAAAAAAACATATTATTGTTTGAAAAGGAAAACAAAAAAAATAAAATGGTAAGAAATTGACAAACAATATATTTAATCTTCACCATTATTTCAAATACAAGTTAAATTTTACACCTCTCCAAAGTAAGTGAAAATTGAGCAAATGTTACGTCCATATCAAACTAAATCCAAAATGTTCGATGAATTGTTAAATATTTATGATGGCCCGCACAACAATTAAGATTGAAGCAGTAAAAGATATTTAGATAACCAATCATCACATAAAGGTGTATTACTACCATAAGGAAAATTTGTTAGTAAGACAACGTAACAATAAAGTTTTCATTGAAACAATATAAATTGTTGAAAAATTTAAAATAAGAAAAAACAATTTTATAATCACATAAGCATTCAGAAGTTATATATGTAATAAAAAAATATTTAAATGATGTTTAAAAATTAATTTAAACATAATTATTTAATAAATTTATATAAATTTTATTTTAAATTTATTAATTTAAATATGTTTTAATCAGTTTTCAAACATCACCTTAAAAATTAAAACATGAATGTTCGATGAATAAAAAATATTGTCTTTTTATATGCGATACAACTATATATGCAAATGTCGAATAACTTTGACTGTACATTAAAAATTGTTTGAATTATAAAAAATATTATGTAATTGATTTTATTTTCGAAAAATATCTTGAAATTTTTTTGTAGTAAAAAATATTTTATGGTATGTTTTTGTTAGCAAACAATATCATGTGTTATGTTTTTGTTAATAAAAAAAATATCATGTGATATGTTATCACAATATATTATTCGTACACAAAAATATATTATAATGTATTTTTTGTCACATAAAAAATTTCAGAATATTTTTTAAAAATAAAATAAATCATATTATTATTTTTTTTATGATTAAAACTTATAAATTTACCGAAATGGAGATTAAGAAAAATAAATTTGGTGAACAAAAGGAGTATGTCACACGCGCTGAGTCGAGATCTAAATAAGTTGAATAATTGGACGGTGGGGATGGGAAGATACTGTCCCATGTGATGGGTGTCTTTACCTGTCAGACTCGCGCTTTCCATGGAGTAGAATTTTGATCAGTGACGTGACCAACGTAAGTCGAACTTCAATTGTTCATGATGATGTCCCAGTGGGCAGTGGGGTCATGATCGTCTTTTCCCCTCTCCCGAGGCTGTAATACGGACCTACAGTTGATGATGGATGGGTCAACCACCGTACCTGCCTTAATAGTTAATACATTTCATATTTTAGTAAGTGCATTATTATTATTGCCCCCATCCATTCATTTGACCGTACAGGTGCACCAAAATTATCATGTTCGTATTTGCAGTGGATACGTTTGTTTCTCCGGTAAAGATGGAACAGCAACCCGAACATTTGGATAAATGAGATTGCGATGTGATTTCATTTTCCCTTTTTATTTTTAATTTTTTTTAAGTTAGGTCATTGAAAGGTATTTAAACCCCAACCATTAAGGTAATTATGTTGTCAATCTAGCCAGCATTATGTTGGTATTTTCCTTTTCACGCCTGTGTTGCGCCTTCAATGCTCTACATAATTGTGCTCAAGAAAAAAAAAATGCTTAATCAATTCTTTTTGTTTTTTAGCTGATGTGTTAAGGGGACGGATTTGATTTTGACAGAAACACTGTTAAGTAAATTTAAAATTGTTAATTTTAATTTAGATTTGAATGGTGCTCACCTGTATCATCGATAATTGCTAAGTAAAAAATTTTATTCGAATTTGATTTTAATAAATTTAAATTATTTTTTTAATTTTTGTTTAAAATAAACTTATTTTAATTAGGTTTAAACAAACTTAAAATCAGAATCAAACAAAACCACTTTCTCTACTTACTCCATGATTTGTTTTTCTTTTCTTGAGCAAACCATGATTAAAGTTTTGTTTGGCTGCGCCTTGCAGCAATTCTTTCATGATTATTGTGAATGATTCCCAAGCACCATTTTTAGAGTAGTAATTTCTAAACTTGTTTTGTCAGGAAATGTGTACTTCAGCAAATCTATGTTGAGCTTTCCATAGATTTTTTTATAACACGTGGTTTTTTAATATTATCACGGCTCAAACTTAAATTTTAAAAAAAAATTAAAAAATAACTATCAACCCAACAGATTCGTTCTCACAAAATTTTTTTTTTGATTAGATTAGGTTTAAATTCAATATTTTAAAAAAAGTATTAATAAAATTTTAAAAAGTTCTAAAACTCTAAGAATTGCTTGTCTTTACAATGCGTTCTTGATACTCATTTTTCATCACCCCACCTTAATTCTTCCCCATCTCATAGTAAAAATATAAAAGGGAGAGGAAACAAATGGGTTTACTCAAGATTATAAGAGACATATCTTCATTTGTCTCCGGGGTGGGCGTGGCGTGGTGATTAGGTAACATTAAAATTTTGTCAAAATATAACCATAACCATAATACTAATTTATTCAAAATCATAACTATAAACCTAGTAATTTTTTTTGTTAACCACACTTTTGATTAGGTTCGGTTATCAAAATTTACAACTAACTACGGTTAACCAAAATTTTATCAATTTAAGAAAGTTACACTAATAAAAGCATAATGTAATTTAAATAATCCATATTAAATTTTTTAACAATTAATTCACACTCAAATACTTCAAAATAAGTTACAAATTACAAACTTTTAAATGAAAACTAAAATAACCAAAATATTAAACAATCAAACTATTTTCCTCTAAGTTCTTCCTTCAATCATCAATGTTAAAAAAAATTGGTTTATTGTTAAAGTTGATATCTGTAATTACACCCGAGAGTCCAGAATGATTATGATTAACTGATTAATTAAGTGATTAAGCTATAAAGAGTTAGAGTATTTTACTTGTAAACTATTTTGCCATTTTATCATTGATCTTGAAATGTAAGTATAACTTATTGTTGTGATTTATAAAGATAAAATTTTAATTACATATATAATGTATATTTAATTATATACTTATAAAAAATATATATAACTATAAAGTATATATATAATTTTAATATACTTAGTTTAAGTAGTTAACCAGCATATTTAAAAATTAAGAGCCAAAATCATAATCATAACAAAAATAAAAATTTTGAACCATAAAACTAACAATTTTTTTTATAACCATTTTTTTATTTGATTATAAAATGATTAAAATTCTATTAAATTTTTAAGTTATTTGTATCCGACCTTAATTATAACTAGTTCTGCTTCATATTTATCCAAAACCAACAAATGATGCAAATTAAGAACCTTGAACGATATAAAAAGGTAAGACATAATTGTAAGTCCAACAGTAAACACTATCCGAACGATATAAAAAGATGGTTTGTAGAAAATCTATCAAAGTATCAAATCAACCATGGCAAAAAGAAAATTTTGTCCCATTCTGGCCTAGTGGGAGTTCCACTAATAACTGTGGAAAAGTTTATTATTAATTTTTCATATCAATTTTTTTTATTTAATTGTTTTCAAAATATGTATATTTTTAGGTAATTTAATTTAAAAAACCAGTTTTGAAAAAAAAAATTGTCACAAAAGGACCTCTGAAGGAAAAAAAGGAAGAAGCTTTTCTTATATGATTAAATAATTCCTTTTAAGATGAAAGAGTGAAAGCAAAGAATAGATGAGGTCATTACCCAAAAAAGAGAAAAAGGAACAAAAGGAAAAATCGTGGCGAGTTATATTTATCACTCCATCTGTTTTGACTCTTCTCTTTTGAATGGCACATGCAACCTTTTATTCTTTGGTTGTGGTCCTACTTTGTGAATAGAGAAGTTGTGACTGTGGGGTGAAGCGAATTAGCTGTCACCCCCACTTTGAGCTGTACAAGTGGCTCACGTGCTACCATGACCTGTCTTGAGTGCCACCCATCAGATCTTTTGTTCGGAATGATTATAGGCCCAGAGCTCCTCCCATACTCGGTGAACTACTTAACTTGCATGGTCCGCTACAAGAAATTTAATTCTCTTTCAACAATTAAATAAATAAATAAATTTAAAATTGAAAAAAGAGTGATTGAAAATAATATAGTAAGGATAAATATAAATAAAGTAATTGAAAATATATCTATCCGAAGGTACAAATGGATTCATTATAAACTGTATATTACAAAATCCAGAAATTAAACATGGTTTTCAGTAAAATCTAAAACAAAAAAAAAAACATAAAAATGATTTTCAATAAAATTAAAAGGTGAAAATAAAAGCAGAAAACGAAAACAATTTTTATTGTATGAAAGTAAGAAAACGAAAACAATTTTTAAACAAAATTGGGCTAACCCATAGATTTATTAAAAAAAAGCCCAAATATTGTTGCTCAATGGGTTACTACCTCGCGCAAAAAATTCGTTAGGCTGGTAAACGACATGCCGTTTTGAGACACTTCTCCATTCACAAGACGAGTTCTTCACTTTTTCTCCTTATCCGCGGAGAAAGACAAGAGGCACCGAAGATTTGGGAAAAAACATTGAAATCATGCTTGGCGCACTTAGCCATTTCTCATTATCTTCTATCTTTCTCTCCTCATTATCCGCCAAATTTGGTACCTCTCTTTCACTCTCTCTTGTATACTAATCTATAATTGTTGTGATAAGTTTCTTTCTTTCCTTTTGGATAATGCTGCTTTGTCTGAAAATTAGATTATGATTTCCAAAATTTCCTATATTATTGTAAAATTTTGAAGGCAGACACATGTTTATGCTATCTGCAATTTTATTTTAAAGCTATAAATAGAGAAATTAACATATAATTGATGATTGGTGCATCAGGGTATTATAATTCAAGGAAGTTACCATATTCATTACGAAGTGGGCAATATATTACCTTGAACAAAAGACTAAGACCAAGAACAGTGACTTCTACAAGTAGCAGCAATGTTGAAAACAGAGAAGTGGTGGTTCCATTCAGTGAAAGACTTTATTTAGGGATGGATTTTGGTACATCTGGAGCTAGGTTTGCTCTCATTGACAAGCAAGGAACAGTTCATGCTGAAGGAAAGAGAGAGTATCCATCTTTTATGGTAATATTGCTAATGTCAAATTTATTCTTCATGCTTTTTATGTGCATCTGTTAATTTTGTAAAGTCTCTCTTTATATGCAACTGATTGCTGGTAGCTATTGTGGCAGTTGAGATTTGAGTGTTACTAGTAAGCAATTATGTGGTAGATAGGTGAAATGTGTATAGCATACTCTTGCTTTATATATGCATCTGTCAGTTTTGTGAATTCTCAATTTGCATGCAATTTATTGCTGGTAGCTATAGTGGCAACTGAAACTTTGGGTGTTACTGGTAAGTATGTGGTAGATTGGTGAAACGTGTGTAGTATACATGATGGATTAATTCATTAATCTACTGGGGAATTGCTGTTAGTGCATTGTAGATGTCATGCCATGATCTTAACATGCGATATGTGGCTTTATTAGTACATGATTGTGATTCTTTTGAGTGGAGAAGAATTTTTTTGAGATTCGCAAATTGAACTTCCATGAAACTGTCATGATTTATGCAATTAATAGATTGTGAAGTGAAAATTTTCTTCATAAGAAATAGAGGCATGAGCAGTGAAGCTACTGATATGGAGTTTGCTGTCAACTGGGAGTTAACCTCACCGCGTAGACGGTGCAATATTGAGCTGGGTATTATGAGTAGTATTTGTAAGAATTTTTCATTGTGGAAAACTTAATTTTGTGTTTTGTTAACATGGTATGCGTGCATACATGACGGGAGGGATCTTTGTGAGGAAGTCGTGTGCGATTTTGATGTTTAGGAGAATTGCATACCCTTAAGAAGGTAAAAATGGGGCTCATAATTGAGCTGGCTTCTTATATGCTTACTTCATGCGTTTTGAATTCTCAAGAGTACAACAGACCTTGCTTAGAGTTATATGATGATTATTTGTATTGATGCAAGGAGTTCTATAGCATAGGTAAATTGAGAATCTTGTTTTTGTTGTCTAGGAAGAGAGAAGAAACAGTGGATTGGGTAAGCTCATGGAAAACAACATTTTTCTTGCTGCTAGAAGACGTTCCAGTTAACCTTCGCCCACTTATTGCTTCCATATCTATTGATGGAACTTCTGCGACAACTCTCATTGTAGATAGGTGGATACCATAGAGATTTGTTGCTTATACCTGTATTGTTTTCTTTGTCCCTGTTGAGGCGACATTTGAAGTAGGCATCTGAATTTGCTGCTGCAGCAATACAGGCGAACCATTATGGAGGCCTTTCCTCTACAATGAGAGCTGTTCTGATGCCTTACCAGTGGTGAGGTCTATTGCTCCCACAAACCATACTGTCTGCTCTGGTTCCTCTACCCTGTGCAAGCTTGTCTCATGGTGGAGCACTTACAATTCTAATAAAGAATCAGCAGTGTTATTGCATCAGGCAGATTGGTTGTTGTGGCTTCTTCATGGAAAGCTTGGAGTTTCAGATTATAATAATGCATTGAAGGTATCATTCAGTTATTAGTTAATTACTTACATTTAAGTTTTTCTTTGATACCTCTTTCACTCATTAGCATCAAATATCTGCTGGAAAACTAAGTTAAATGACTCTCTCATGTGTTATAGGTTGGTTATGATCCTGAACATGACGCATATCCATCCTGGCTGCTTTCTCAGCCTTATTCTCGACTGTTACCTTCTGTGAGAGCCCCTGGAACTTCAATTGGCCATTTAAGAGAGGACATCATAACACGATTCGGTATTTTTCCTTCCATTGAGTAGCCTAGTCATGGATGCTATATGGGATCAAAATACGCAATGGTATTAGGGATTAGCTTAGTTAAATTGTTGAAATTATACTTTAGAGATGGGAAATTTAGGTGACATTTCCTATGAAAAGCTTTCATGTGGTATCACTTTTAACTGTTCATTTGGGTCAGTGTTTCCTCTTTTTTTTCTTCCAGAAGAAAGCCCTAAGTTCTGAGTTTCATTTGTTAGTCCTGTAAAAACTCAGCATCATTTTCAACTAACACTCTAGCTTCTAAGCCTTATAAATTACATTTGTCCCCTATTTCATTTCAAGTGGTCTTATCAGAAAGATCTTCCCTTCATTTTTCCACAATCTTAAGCAAAATGCTATGTCATGGTTTACAAAGGCCATCACTTTTTTTAGGTTTTTGAGAACCAATCATTATGTCAAGATGACGAAGAATGATAATTGTACAGTACTTCTAAATTTTTTGTCTCTTCCTTGTAAGAGAAGGAATAAGTAGAAACTTTTGTAACTCATTGTTGTTGATTTCTGTATGGTGTGACCTATCAAAAAAAGATTTTCTATGTCATGATGTTGCCCATTGAAGTTTCCTGAACTTGCTGGCTTTGTATGTGTTGAAACTGCAATTGATGGTTTACAAAATTGATCCTTGCAGGATTTTCAAAGGATTCTGTTGTATGCACTGGAACCACCGATAGCATAGCTGCCTTTCTTGCAGCACGTGCAACAAAATCTGGGAAAGCGGTGAGAAATCTGCAGCACTTTGCTTTCCTTTTCTATTTGTTAGGAAAATCATAGAACATGCATACCTACCGTCTTTCATATGGACTTTTGGGGGGCTTGGCATATATGCATACATGCATCAGGCAGTCTCTTTTGACCGTGACATTCCTGTATATCTTTCTCAATATGTCCTGCAAGAGAAATTGACTGATGAATGGTTGTCTACTTAGATAGCTTCCCCTGTTCATCTCCCTATAAAACATCATATTAATTTGAGTTTTGCCAAATAAAATATGGACCTTACCTTTCTTTAGGTGTTTCCTTTGGCAGTGCATTTGTTTAGTCTGATCAGGGGTAGCATATATCTTCACCTTAGACCTTGCCCACTTTCAATTTAATTTATCTAGCATTCTCTTTGCTTTCAGAATAATGGTTGTAGATGTGTTTATTTAGGTAACTTCTTTGGGTTCAACATTAGCTATTAAGCTACTGAGTACTAGTAGGATTGACGATGCAAGATTTGGAGTTTATAGTCATCGTCTTGATGATAAGTGGCTTGTGGGAGGTGCTTCAAATACTGGTGGAGCTGTTCTTAGACAAATTTTCACTGATGAGCAATTGGAGAAGTTGAGTGAACAGATTAATCCCATGGAAGCCTCTCCTCTGGACTACTACCCTCTGCAGGCAGTTGGCGAGAGATTTCCTGTGGCGGATCCAAAAATGGTTCCCAGGTAATCTTAATCTTTTCTCAATTGAAATAAGATAGAGCTCAAACACTTTTTTGGGCATTTATAGAATTTGATATAATAATATGCATGCACTAGAAACTTGATACTTGGCTGTGTGCAAAACCATATTTGCAATCAAACGCAGTTTTCCAGTTGGAATTATTGATTATTTTCCTTTCTTCTACAGGTTACATCCGCGCCCGGAAAGTGATGTGGAGTATTTGCATGGTATCTTAGAATCTATTGCACGTATAGAGGTATAAAAATTCTTCCGCTTTCTTCAAATTCTGTCTCGGTTGAAAAATAGTACCAATCTATTAGTGCTAAGCTAAAACCTTGTAAAATGGACACCTGCAATACGATATGTTATTCAGGCAAAAGGTTATAGCTTATTGAAGGATCTAGGAGCAACCCAAGTTGATGAGGTTTTTACTGCTGGAGGTGGAGCAAAAAATAATAAATGGACAAAGATACGAGAGAGGGTACTTGGTTTGCCAGTGAGGCAGGCAATTCAGACAGAGGCTGCCTATGGAGCTGCTTTATTGGCATTGAAGGGTGCCCAACAGAATACCTAGAGAGATCTTGGTACACTAGAAAGCAAGGACTGTACCAGGCAGATAGCATACTGGTTCAGATATGTATATCAGGCTAAAGTATGATAAGAGGAGGAGGAGGTCAAATTTTTGAAAGATAAACTTCTTGAAATTGTTCATTTTAAGTGATACAAATTGTAATTATGTGTGAACAATGTAAAATTCCATCTGCATATATTAAAGGTTCAAATTTAAGTGGTTCGATCTCAAGCCCAATTTGTTCCATACTTCCATGCAATTTGAATTAAATTTACTTTTACTTCATGGAAATACTATATTAATTTGCTCAAACCAGAGATACTTTTGTCTTCTATGACACTAGAAGACAAATTTGATACTAGAAGACAGTTTTTGTGCAGATGACTAAATTAGTCGTGTACGCAGAGCTTTCCTTATTTTATACATAAGCAATATTTTAAAAAACTATTCATTATTATTTTGTATTAATGTTTTTTTATTAAATTTATTCAAAAAATATGCACATAAAAAATAAAAAAGAATAATTATATATAAAATTAATTGCACACAGAAACAAGTTTTTTTTATAAAAAATAATTATTATGTATTACTTAAATTATTGGAGTAAAATTTTTATAGCATTAGGTTTTAATTTTTTTTCATTAACGAGAAAAGGGATGAAACTCGATTCTTTTAAATAGAAGACTCGAAAATAACTTTAGTACTAATTCCTTTTAGTTTAAATTTGAATAAACAAGTTATTTATAAAAGAATTCATTACTTTAAACAAACACAAATTTTTCATAAACCAATCATTATATAATTAAATTCATTAGGTTGAAAAAATGAAAAACATTGATAATGTTATGGTAGTTTGATTCTCTTAATTTATTGAACAATAAAGATAGGGAGACACCCCAACGTTCATCTCATTACATGATAGGTAATGAAATTTTATTTTGGTACATATATGTTATAATTCAGTTTTTGCATATTACACCTTAAGTTTTGTGAAAATCACTATAATATACACTCAAGTTTCAGAAAATCCAAATATACCTCCATGGTGTATGGTTGGGGATGTAATAATAGGGTAATAAGAGACAAACGATAAAAATTAAAGGTAGATTCGAATCAAGTTTTAATCAAGTTATTCGAGCTCGATCAAACTTTGGCTCGTCGAACTTTGAACTGAACTCGAGTTTGGAAAATAAACTTAAATACCTTATTGAATTGGACCCAAATACTTTTCTATTTGGCTCGTGAAACTCAAGAACAATACGATAAAATATTATCAATCTTGAACAGAACTCAAACCAATACTTACAAATTGATATTAATATTATTATTTTATTTATTAAAATTAAATTTTAAGTTCGAATTTGAATAAATAATCTAATACTTAAGCTCAAGCTGGAACCATTTTATTTTGAGTTGAGTTATATTTGAATATCTTATCATTTAGATTTGGTTCAACTCGAGTTTACTCATAAAAAAAAAAACGAACATCAATTCATTTATTTTTCAATCAATTATACCATGTAAGATAAATACGAAATGAAAATTTTATTTTAAGTTTTTTTTTTAATATTAATAAGATAGTTTTCAAGAATTACTGATAAAACATTTAAAAAATATATGTTTTATAAAAATTATTATAATATACACTTAAAGAAGTTTTATTGATTAATATCGTAAGATCAACATTTGAAACGAAAATATTGTTGATATCTATTTAAAGTAAGATTAAAGTGACGGAAGCCCGAAATCACTGCCAATCAACGGTGAGAAATCTGGTAGAGTGGTGACAAGAAAAATGATGATACTTCTACTTCAAGTCTTAATAAATGAAGGGAACATTTGCCGTCAACCGTCAGTTCTATCTGTGTATACTCAGGTTAAAACAGTTTTATAGTCATCACAAAAAAATCTCTGTTCCGTAAGATACAAGGCTTTCATGCCCTTTGTTAGACACGCGCTCATATGTAAGTACCCTTTCATTTTTTCCTTTTTCCAGCTAAGGAGTTTATTTTACTCCCCACATTAAACTTTTTATAAAAAATTAAGTAAAATAAAAAATGCATAAAAATTAGTGGGTTTTGGGATGTTTGGTTTTGTTTAAAAAGTTTCATTTAAAATTAATTTAAATGAGAACTAAACATTATTTTTAGTTCAATAAATATAATATTAATTTTTTAAATATATTTAAAATTCTATTGTATAATTAAAAAAATGACACCATAAAATTGTATATATGTGGGTAGATATTACAGAAAATAAGATTTATATAGGTGATTGGTGACCCTTATTTCATTTTTTTTAATTTTTATAAAATGCCTTTTCAATAATTTTTAAAGTGATCAAAAGTAGTTTTCAAACCCTCACGTAGTTAATGAAAAATTAATTTTGAATTATTATGAAAAATAGATTTTGGCTTAACGGTTATAATTTTCTAAGCTATCAAAGTTGTTTTCAAATCCTTCTATAGCTTATGAAAAACTAATTTTGAATTATGATGAAATGATGGATTTTAATTTAACTATTGTTTTCAGATCAATAATTTAAAAGGTTGAAAAAATCGTTTCACTAAATATTGTAGTTCAATTATTGTTTTATCATAAGCAATTTTAAAAATTATAAACCATTTTTTAATTCAAACTAGTTTTATATATATATATATATATATATATTTTTCATGGTTTGGACAAAAGAAAAACACATGGAGAAAAATGTTAAATGAGTGTGTTTAAGTTCTTTTTGGTTTCTTTAAAGTAACTTATAAGAAAAAAAGAAAAGAAAAAGGAAATCAAAGATTTTCTTTTTGGGTGTAAATCGTTGAACACTCTTTACAAGTCTAACCCCAAAAAACACACACAAAGCACCGCCGACTTGACATCCCCACATTACCCCAGACATCAGTGCCACGCCATCAATCATCATGAACTCTGCCTCTGCAGTTTCTTTTTCTTTTATTTAATTTTTATTAATTAGGATGAAACCGTAAATTTGAGAGCTTCGTTTTAGAGGGAAGGTGCATGATTTCTCTTTTCATAATCCTCACATATTTATAGCAGAAGGAGAGAGATCCAAGCCATTACTATTCATAAACCGGCCCGGAATAGTAATGCCATGTTTTGGTGAGAAGTGGGACGTACCACAACACTCTGCATACTTATCTATGCAGCATGCATATATATAGCTATCTGCTGTACCATTTCTCATTGTCTACAAAAGAAAACAACTTGTTCTCCAATCTTCATGGCTACACTGCATGATCTGCAGTGTGTTGAAACTCAAATCTTAAACCCAGAAGCTCCTTCCTTCTTCCCTAACCAAAATACCCAACAAATAATATCTTCATGTATAATCGCTACCCATCACAATCTCCTCCCTTCAAGTACTAATAATTTCTCATCCCCAAACACTCTACTTCCCTTCCATGACCATTATCAACAACCTCCTCCACCACCATCATTTCCCAATCTCCACCACTTCACCTTATACTCTCCTCCTTCTCCACTTGTCTACTTTCATCATCTTCTTCACACAACAAACCCTTACCCTTCTAATCACCACCCCATATTACCCCCACCACCATCACAACAACAACAGAACCAATATGATCATCATCTCTTGCCTGCAGCTCCATTACTGATGAGTAGTAGTACTCAAGTACCAATTGTCGACCCACCAAAAATGGAGGCTGCAGCTTATAATGATCATCAAAAGGGTACTAGAGGAAATAGTTGTTTTGGGGGGAGAAATGGAACAAATTATCGTGGTAGATTTAGAATTAGACAAGGTTTTTTTAGGAGGCATGGAAACCAGCTGCTTCAGGTCGGTAATTATAGCAGTAATAAGCAGGAATGGAGGGTCAAATGTGGTGGTACTATTGCTGATCATGCACATGATGAGCTGCAGAGCCGGCTGATCAGATATCATGCTGTGGTTCCGGTGCAAAAAGATGGCCACAACACCACTGTCATGATCAGGAATATACCCAATAAAATACACGTATATATACATATGATCTTAATTAATTGCCTAGCTTATTTTCTCTACTTATGTGTTTATTTATTTATTTTTTTGTGTGTTTGTGTTTAATTTCCTAATTAATTAGTATTTGTGAGAATGCTTTAATTTTGCATCACATGCATTCCCTAGGTCTTTTTCTATGCTAAGTTTTAGTAACAATTTTGTAGTTTCAATTTACTTTCTTGTTTCTTGAGGTGAAATTTTTTTAGGGTATGTTCTTTAAATTAATTTCACTGTGATCAGTAGAAATCCATCTTTGTCTATTGTATTTGTATAAATTTACTACTCTAATGACATATGTCTCTCTCTTTGGCTATTTTACTCAGTCGTGAAATGCTGATGGAGTTTCTTGACAATCACTGCATGGTGGAGAATCAAAAGGAAAATGCCATGCACAGTTCTGCTACTGCTACTGCTACTGCTGCTGCTGCAGGCAAAGAAGCCATTGTGTCAGCCTTTGATTTCTTGTATTTGCCTATGGACTTCCAGTAAGTGGAATATATACTTCTACATCTTTATTCCATATTGCCAAAATCTTCATTTAATTACTACCGTCACCTTTGTTCCATTCGATATTTTGGGTATGTTTCATTAATTATATATGTTCCCTATTTTGGGTATTAATTAATTAATGGTACATATTGATCATTTATTACTTTTACCTCTATTAATTAATGCAAATTGTGCTAGTATAAAAATTTGTTGTGGCTGTAATTCTGTGAATGTAACATGGGTACTGCACAAAATAATGCAGAACTGGATTAAACAAAGGTTATGCCTTTGTTAACTTCACAGACCCTAGAGCTGTTTGGAAGTTCCACCTTGCCTGTAATAATCGAGCTTGGGGCCATTGTCAGTCCAAGAAGAGAAGTCAAATAGCCAGTGCTAGGCTCCAGGTAATACAACTAGATCTAATCATTAATGCAAAATTCGCACAAAAGATTTTGTGATCTTTGGGGATTTTCAATTTTTTTAATAAGATGTTAATTTTAATTAATTAATTGATTTTTAAATAAAACAGGGTAAAGAAGAACTGGTAAAGCATTTTAAGGGTATGGCCTTTCCTTGTGAGGACTTTTTACCAATATGTTTCAGCCCAGTCCAAAGGATTAGTCAGTGTGGCAATGCACAATTGGCATCATCTGTACCGCCACTATTGTGAAAAGAGAAACTGATCATCTACACCGAAGTACCAAACCCAAATCTTGGGTTTCTTTGTTAGATTTTGTTGTGTGTTTAGTGTGTAAATGTGGCTTGACATGATATGCTTGTCGCAATCACATAAATGCTTGTTGGATTTTTGCGGAAAGAGGGGATGCCTGGTTTCGCTCTGTTTCAGTTTTTTTTTTGATATGTAAATGTAAATAAATTACTCAAAAATTATATACAAAATTATATTGGGCATACTCAGGAGATGTGATTATTACATGAAAGGTCTAAAGTCAAGAAAATTTACAAAATAATCCTATACACTTGGATTTGTATTTTCCTAACTATGCTGTTGGGATGAGCTACTACTCCTTCAAATATTTTGGCATTTCTGGCTAGTCATAGATGGTGAACAGTGCTAGCTAATGTTGCTTTTTGGGCCTTAGCAGTAGGACCCTTCCCCTTAGCTTCCTTGAGTAACCATTTAGTTGCACTTTTAAGAGTGGACATACTCCTTTTATTGCCAATCCATTCTTTAATATCTATCCAAATAGCAGTACTTGTTCTACAAGAGAAAAACATGTGAGAAATTGATTCATCAGCTTATTTGCAGAGGGGGCATAACCTGTCCATTTTATAGAACAGGAGTTTGTCTTTAGTGAGCAACTTTTCTTTAATAGCTAGCCACAAGATAAAGGAATGTTTTGGGGTAGTGCTGCAGGATCCCACTTGATTTTAGCCCCTTTATGTCTGAAGTAGTCATAGGTTTTCTTGATGCTGAACTAGTTCTGAACTTCCCACTGACTCATCTTTTCAATGGCTAATTGAACAGAAGACTCAGAGCAGATCAATCTATTCTTTATACCTAACAGCTATTTTCAGAGGAAAAAATCCTCATGTCTTGGACTTGTATTCCAAATGGATTCACCATGAAGATAATAGTGATTAACCCATCTAACCCATAGAGAGTCCTTTTTCTGGTGGATGTTCCAAAAGGATTTTGAAAGAAGAGCATGGTTCCAACTTTTGATATCTCTGAGCCGCAAACCCCCTTCTGTTTTGGGGAGACAGACCTCCTTCCAGGCAACAAGGGCTTTCGTAGATGCTAAATTCTTACCACTCCACAAGAAAGTCCTGCAAAGACTAATAATTCTGTCTTTGATATTATAAGGAATGGGAAATATAGATAACCAAAAGCATTCCACACCTTGAAGAACAGACTTAATCAATTCAGTTCTGCCTGCAAAGGACAAATTAGTACCAACCCAAGCACAGATGTAGCCAGAAATTCTTTCTATCAAAAGGGAGGTAGTGGCTAGTTTTAATCTAGAAGATGCCAAGAGAACTCCCAAATACCTGAAGGGCAGATCTCCTTCAACAAGACTTGTGATTCTTCTGATTTCCTGGAGATCATGAAAGGAAACCCCAGCAGTGTAAAGACTTGATTTAGGGATGCTAGCCTGTAACCCAGAGCTATCACTGAATTCCATGACACACTTCATAAGCTGGCTGACTGACCCCATGTCCCCTCTAGCAAACAGTAGAAGATTATAAACAAAAGCCAAGTGAGTGATTTTGAAAGACTTACATTTAGGATGGAACTTGTAAGTTGTGGATTTAGTCATCCTAACCAATAGCCTAGACAGATATTCTAGGCATAGAACAAAAAAAAGGGGGAAAAGGGATCCCATTGCCTTAACCCTCTTTTCCCAACAAAAAAACCATGGAGGCTGCCATTGATAGATATAAAATAAGAAGGAGTAGACACACATTCCATGATCCACTTACAAAATTTATCTGGAAAACCAAGCCCCTTGATCATGCTATCCAGAAAGTCCCAATTTACTGAGTCATATGCTTTTCTCAAGTCTATTTTCAACATGCACTTGGGAGAAATTATTTTTTTACTATACTTTTGAAGAAGCTCCTGGACCAGATAAATGTTTTCCACTATGCTTTTGTTCCTAATGAAGGCAGCCTGGCCTGAGTTAACAATGCATTCCATTAAAGGAGTTAGTCTAGTAGCAAGAATCTTATAAATGACTTTGTACACTACATTACAACAAACAATTGGCCTATATTCCTCAACTCTTGCAGCTGATTTGATCTTAGGAATCATAGTCAAAGCTATGTGGTTAATTTGCTTTAGCATCTTGCCACTATTGAAGAATTCTTTCACAGCCCTCACAAAGTCTTCCTTAATGATACACCATGCTTGCTTGAAAAAGGCAAAAGAGTAACCATCAGGGCCAAGAGACTTATCCTCTCCTATACTGAACAGGGCTTCCTTGATTTCATCTTCTGTAACTGCTTGAGTCAGATTTTCAGCTTAGCTCACATTCACTTTAGGACCCTCATCTAAGACTTCACTCTCAATAGGCCGTACAGGATAGGAAGACCCTAGCAAATTCTGATAGAACTTCAAGAATTCCTTCACCATTTGGGCTTCAGATGAGGTCTGAGTTCCATCTATTGTCTCCATTACAGATATATGATTCTTGCTAGTCTTCATTTTCATCAGTGCATGGAAGAATTTGGTCCTTCTATCACTATTTAGAAAACACTTACACTTTGCCTGTTCAGCATAAAAACTTCTTTCTGTTTCAGTTTTTTTTTTTGTTACTATATAGATAGGTTTTGATTACAAGGGTTGGTTAGCTAACTTAAGGGTCATTGCTCTGCTCACTGTGGGTGTTGAGTGGAGAAGGGCAGAGGGTGGACCTTGGCACCTAGATCCGATAACTAAAGACAAGGTGGTGGGATCCACCCTTCAGATGGATGGCTGTCATTTGGTGGGGGGTAATAGTAACATTTTTTTTGATCGGTAAAAGGTAAATATATAGATCAAAATTATATACAAAATACACTAGGCATTCCCAGGAAATATGAGCATTTACATTCTTTATCTAAAATCAGGAAAACTATCATATACAATTTTGTACACATGGATTTGTATTTTCCTGACAATGCTGCTGGGGTGAGATACTAGCCCTTCAAACTGTCTGGCATTCCTAGCTAGCTAAATATGATGAACAGTGTTGGCTAATGCAGCACACTTGGCCTTAGCATAGGGCTTTTCCCTCTAGCTTCTTTATGGATCCATTTAACTGCACTTTTTTTATGGTGTTCATACCCCTTCTAATGGCCAACCATTCTTTAGTGTATTTCCAAATTGAAGCACTGAATCGGCAAGCGAAGAAGGGGTGATTCACTGATTCTTCAGTCTCCCTACACAAGAGGCACAATCTGTCAATCTCAGTAAAGAGAAGTTTATCCTTTGTGAGCACTTTGTTTTTAATGGCAAGCCAAAGAATTAAGGCATGCTTGGGTGTGCAACTATCACTCTCTGCTCTACCCACTGCCTCATTCTGTTAGTTTCTTGCTGACCAGAAGTCTCTGAAGTTATCAGACAGTTCTTGATTTTAAGAAGCTTATTCCATAGTGCTGAATCCTCATGATTTGGGCTAGATTTCCATATGGAAGATCCATGTAAGTAAAAATGATCAGCCCACCTGACCCAGAAAGAGTCTTTTTCTGGTGGATATTCCATAAAGCTTTTGATAACAATGCTGAATTCCAGCTTTTGAGGTCTAATAGACCCAGTCCCCTTTCTGCTTTAAGAAGACATACTTCTTTCCATGCTACCAAGGCCTTTTTCGCACCTGAATTCTTTCCCCTCCATAAGAAAACTTTGCAAATACTGATATTTCTGTCCTTAATGTTGGATGGAATAGGGAATATTGACAACCAGAAACACTCCACACCCTAAAGAACAGACTTAATCAGTTCAGCTCTACCAATAAATAACAGATTTGTACCAACCCAAGCATTAATGTATGTTGATATTTTCTCAATAAGGGGAAGGTAGTGGGCAGTGTTTAGTCTTGTTGTGGCCAGAGGTACCCCGGGGTATCTGAAGGGAATATTGCCTTGAACAAATCCTGTGACCCTATTGATTTCAAGTTGATCATTTCTGGGTATCCCAGCTGGGTACAGGCTTGATTTAGGGAGACTAGCTTGCAGACCAGAGCTGTTACTGAATCTCTGAACACAATCCATAAGCATTCTGACTGATTTTGTATCTTCTCTAGCAAATAAGATAAGATCATCTGCAAATGCAAGGTAGGTGATCTTGAGATGCTCACATTTGGGGTGAAACCTAAAATCTTTTGAGTCATTCAACCTTATCATAAGTCTAGATAAATATTCTAGACAAATAACAAAGAGGAATGGGGAGAGAGGATCACCCTGTCTAAGGCCCCTCTTACCTTCAAAGAATCCATTGAGACTTCCATTTATAATTATTGAGTATGTTGTAATAGTAACACACTCCATTACCTATTTTGAGAACTTATCCGGGAAGCCAAGACCCCTTAGCATACTCTCTAAAAAGTCTCGATTGACTGAATCATATGCTTTCCTCAAATCAATCTTTAACATGCATCTAGGGGAGATTTTTTTTTTTGCTATACTTTCTGAACAACTCTTGCACTAGGTAGATGCTTTCTATCGTACTCTTGTTTTTTATGAATGCAGCCTGGGCAGGGCTAACAATACTGTCTAGTATGGAAGCTAGCCTGGAAGCCATTATCTTAGATATAACTTTATATACCACATTACAACATGCAATGAGCCTAAATTCCTCAACTCTGGCAGCTTGCTTAGATTTGGGTATCATTGCCAAGGCAGCATGGTTAATTTGTTTACGCAACTTACCACTTCTGAAGGATTCTTGTACTGCCCCCATAAAGTCCTCTTTAATGAGATCCCAACCTTTCTTGAAGAAGGTTGAAGTATACCCATCTGGACCTAGGGATTTGTCATCCCCTATGCTTAATAAGGCTTCTTTAATCTTTACCTTTGAAACATCTCTAGTCAAGATGACAGATTGTTCCTTATTTACCTTTGGACCCTCCTCTATGACCCCAATCTCAATAGGACAGATAGTTTCTGCTGAGCCTAGCAAGTTCTTGTAGAATTTAATGAATTCATTCACCACTTGGGCCTCTGATATGGTATGGTGACCCTCCATGGTTTCCACTGCAGTACTGTGATTTCTGCTAATTTTACTTTTCATCATGGCATGGAAGAATTTGGATCATCTGTCACTGTTCTTAAGGAATTTTCACTTAGCCTGCTGAGCAAATAAACTCCTTTCTGCTTCTGCAAGATTAAAGGCTTTAATCCTCTGCTCTGCCACCCTTACTTGTAATTTAGTATATGAGATATTATCATGCAGTTCCTGTTGCAATCTAAGCAGCTCGTTAGATGCTTCAACAGCTCTAGCAGAAATATGACTAAAATACTTCTCATTCAATAATTTGAGAGTGCCTTTTAGATTCTTCAGATTTCTGCACAGCTTGAACATCTTGTACCCTGTGACATTACTGTTCCATTATCCTCTTACTGTCTCTAGAAAGTCAGCATGAGAGGCCCACATATTGAAGAATTTAAAGGATCTTTTCCCCCATTTTTCCTCTTCAACTAGATTAACTATGCAATGGGAGTGATTTGAGAGGCAGCTAGGTAATGTGAACTTTGCATAGGCATGAAGCCCTTGCTATACCCAGTTACTATTCACCATAGTAACATTTTGTCCTCTTTTTTGCTGGGTATTGTTATCTTTTGAAATTAACACTTAATTCCTTTTTAACATGTTAGTTGATGTAAATCGGTAAATGTAATGCTTGTTGACTACAGTAGGAAAGAGTTTGCTTAAAAATAACCATGTCATATTCCAATTTTTGGTTATGTTTTTCCTTTTTGAGTGACACTCCCATGAATTACAAAAGGAAAACCTATAGAAGTTAATTAATGCTTCTCCATGTGAAAGCTGATGATCTCACTTTTGCTATGGTAATATATACCTGCCCAGATAACTTTGAGCAGACAACATTTGTTAATACTTGTGAAAATGTTGGGAAACAGAATATGGTCCTTTCCTCTTCCTCTTAGAGCTTGAAACGAAAAAAGTAGCCCAAAAGGTTCTTTTCAGTTTTCACCAAGTGAAGCAATGAGAAACAATGGCAATAAATTTGGATTTTTTAAATTTTAAGATATGATAGAATTCACTTGATAATCAAAATTTATGTGTACCGTATGATTTACTTTATAATTTTTTATAACGGAAGAATTGATCTTATTAATAGCTATTGTGTCTAAAGGAATATTGGAATACATCATCGTGCTTACTACGCATACATACAATGCTTTTAAATTCAATTGGTAAATTTTCTACAATTTTTAAAACTAATAATTAATGCATATGGACATGCAGTAACGCAAGGGCAAAATTCTTGTCGATATGATGCGTCTTAATTGATGGAGATCGTAACATTTACGGTGTACAAGTCTATGGTCTTTTATCATCACTCTAAAAGCTTGTTTGGTTGATAAACAAAATTATAATGGGATACGATTAGAATTAACATATGATAAGATAAAATGAGATTAAAAAAGCAATACCTTAATATTATGTTTGGTTCAGCATGAGACTATTAGATTCAGATTAAAGTAAAATAAGAAGTTTAAATATAAAAAAACACAGTAGTACTTATTCATCAACATTAACAATCCTTAATTTCTTCACAAACTTTAAAATTTCATAATTATTATTCAAATTTTTATTATAATTATAATAAATATCATATATAATAGTTATGTTTATATAATTATTATTTTATCATCATAATTATAACTACCATAATAATTATTAACTTTATTATTATTAATCTAATTATAAATATAATTATTATAATAATTAAAATAATAATATTATCATTATCATTATTATATTCATTATAATTGTTATTATAATAATTTAATCTCACATTAATCTCATATAAATAGTTATCTCATATTTGATTATAAATATACTATTTATATGAGATTACAATAATATAATCTCAACTTAATCCTACAACCAAATAAGCCCTAAAATAATGATATTGAACCAGTGCTCTATTATAGTCGAGTACTGATTTTTCCAAAAATATATCTAATTTGGTATATCAATAACTTACCAGGGAAAATAACGGGGTGTTGCGAGAATCGAACTCGCGACCTCTCGCACCCGAAGCGAGAATCATACCACTAGACCAAACACCCAACATGGTGTTCTGATCCAGAATTAATTATAAAACAGAAGTTTTGATTAACCAAAATTATCTCGTTGGCCAACAAAAGCCCCACCAAATCCTCTTACAGCGAAATGAAAAATTTACAGACGGCAATGGCGGCAGTATCTGTGTCCTCATCTTCATCATGTCACCTTCTTCACCATCTCCTGAGACAGCCAAGACCAACATCTGCTCCTGTAGTTTCTTGCTTGCTCTTGAGACCTCTTTGCATATCTTCCACTAACAACAACACTACTCTACCCAATCATAAACGACCAACTCATAAAACCCCATTTCACAGAATTCACTTATCTATTTCACAGTATTCCCCATCTCACACTCTCTCTTCCTTTCCTCTAAGCTCCGTCCCCACTAAATCCTCTCTCCATTCTTTATCTTCCCTACAAGAACCAGAAGAAGACCCAGAACAGGAACAGGAAGAAGAAGAGGGGATTGAGCGAGAACAAGAAGAAGAGCGAGACCATCCTTTATATTCACTAAAAGGGCAAGAACAAGAAGAGGGAATTGAAGAGTTTGAGGGGGGTGATGGAGAAATTGAGGATTCTGAGGTGGGTGAGGATAATGTTGTTAAGAAGATTGTGCAAATGGGTGTGGATGATAAGAAGGATGGAGAGAAAGCGAGAGGTTTGCTGAGTTTGACGGTGAAAGAGAAGAAGGAGCTGGCGTCTTATGCGCACAGTTTAGGAGATAAGCTCAAGTGTCAGCTTGTGGGCAAATCGGGTGTTACTGATACTGTCGTTTCGTCTTTCATTGAGACCCTTGAGAAAAATGAGCTCTTAAAGGTATATCTCTCAATTTGCATTGCCTTTGGTAGTCAATTTAGTAATTCTATCTCAATTGCTCAAATGAGGTTTCTAGGTTTATCTCATAGTTCAGGCTTTATGTTTATAACCACATACAAAGGAAAATTGTTTTGATATCTTTTCACCCATTTCTTCATTTTATCAGCTATAGAACTATAAGTGCTATTAATCGCCTTCCCCTCATGACTGTTTATTTATGTTGCAAAGCTTGCTGCTTTTGTTTCTTAACCAGAGGAATCTAATCACAACTTGAAGAGTTATTTTACAGTAGTTGCAGTTCAATTGTTCAAGAGATGATCAACATTCGGCTTATCTGATTGTTAGCTAGCTTTTCAGTTAAAGGGCAAGTAAAACTGGTACTGTGAGCGCAGATAACAGACTCGTTTTAAAAGTACTCTTGTTGGGGTCTGGAAATGGATTGGGAATGGTTGGGAGGACTTGTGCCTTGTTTCTGTGGCGGTAGGTAACTCGATTGTGGCTTGTTACATGGTTTGGGAACAGGCCTCTCAAAGATCAATTTCCGGAGATTTTTTCATTAGTGAGGGATAAAGAAATTCCTATTTCTTCGTGCATCTCTGATTCTAATGGTTTTATCTCACGAAATGTCCCATTAACCGAAATGTCCATGATTGGGAGGTAGCGAGGGTGGAATTATTTTTGGAAACACTGTATAGATATATTATGGATATAAAAAAAGAGGATGCGATTATTTGGAAGGAAAACCCGGGTAAAGGGTTTGAGGTGAAATCATATTATAAGATTCTTTGGGCTGATATCCCTTCGAAATGTTTTTCAACTTTCCGTGGAAAGCTATTTGGTGTTCCAGGCCTGAAAAAAGTGGATTTTTTTTTTTTTGTTTGGGAAGCCACTTGGGAGAAAATTCTCACTTTAGATGATTTACAAAAAGATGGAAGGTTTTGGTGAATCGACGTTTTATTTGTAAAGAATGTGGCGAGTCTGTATTCCATATTTTGTTGGAGTGTTCTTTGGCTAGAGCAATATGAGAGATGGCCTATAAGGTTTTGGGGCGGCTCCGTGAGAGATGAGGTTTGGGCTTGGTGTGGATTTAGGGTTTCTAAGAGCCTCAAGAAAGCTTACTATATGATTCTTCTTTCTATCCTTTGGATTATTTGGAACAAGATCAATCATAGAGCTTTTGATGGCATTGAAAAACCTATTAACGTAATTAGGGAAAGGTGGTTCAATGCTCTTAATTTTTGGACCAAGGGGAATTCCTTTGTAAATGAGATAGACATAGCAGATTTTGTGGAATATCAATCTTATAGATAGTCTTTGTACATGGGTTGCTTTTCGTTTAATACAGTTTACTTATAAAAAAAATAGCATAACATATGATTTTATCGTATCCTGTTACATTTCAATTGCTTGAACACCGATGTTCACGGGTTCGCTAGATGTTTCTTGTGTTTAACATGTTTCTTGAGGTTATTAGAGATTTTCTTTGTAAATAATGAGGATTTACTAGATTTTGTGGATTTTCTTCATTGTAATCAGCCTTTGGCTTTGTGTTGCACATTCTTGGTGCTTTAAACGTGAAAATCTATTTGAAACATTATAGGTTCTGCTCTTGGGTAAACCTCGAAAATTAATCTTAAGGGCCCTTTTAATTTGAAATAGAAGTTGTTTCTTATTTCTTAGCTTGATGTCAAGCACATGGAAACGTTTAAGCAGATTAATATTCTGCTGTAAGCACTAAGCTCTCGTGTCTCACTCTCTAGTCTAGGTAACGGGTTTTTAAGCTATACAGATATATTTGAGATGATAGACAAGCCTCTTCTTTGTTGAGCCGGTAAATAGGTTGTTAACATATTTTAGCTATCATGTATGTTTGTTGTTTTTAAGATAGAAAGAGCTGGCACATACTATGCTTTTAAGCGACCTTTTCTTTCTGGAGTTGATTTCGAAACATGGTTTAAATGGAATTCGGGTTTACGAATTAGGTGTAGAAGATGTGTTACATGATCAAGACTGGTCCTGTGAGTCTGTCAGCACATTTTGTTGTTGTTCTTGTTGTGCATTTATCTTATAATGTCCTTTTTCCTTCCGCAGAATGGAAGTTTTCTTTGTGTGTGTGCATGTGTTGAGACATGCACGCATGAGTTGCTTTGTGGCCTGTGTTTACGAATTGATTTGTGGCCTAAGCTAATACTTTCAGACTTAAATGCCATGAACAGATTAAGATACACAGGACTTGTCCAGGGGACCTTGCGGATGTGGTAAAGCATTTGGAAGAAGCAACTGGTTCTCTGGTGGTTGGTCAAATTGGTCAGACTGTGATTGTGTACAGACCCAGTCTCACAAAAATGAAGGCAGAGGAGAAAAAGAGACAGGCTCGTAGAGTTTATGTGAGGAAAGAACGGGAATGGAAACCTACACTGATGGTAAGGAAACAAAGAGGAGATAAACCGCTTTCTTGAGTTACTTTTGACATTCTTTTGTTTTGAAGCAAATGTTTCACCTGTGTTCAATCTTTTCTTATTGTCTTTTGGAAAAAAATGCAGAAGAAAGTTCAAGCCTTCAGAGATTCTGGGTGCGGACGTAGGGGAAGCAGCAAGGTTTGAACTCGTGCCGTGTTGTGGCAAATTGTTTATGAGGAGTGTTGGAGCTGACACTGTGATTTTATAAAAGTCTTGCTCTACTAAAAAAGGGCCTTTGTTTGAAGCAATACCTGTACGGATACTCATCCTGAATCTTCTGGCGGCAATTTTATGTCCATTTTAAACTAACACGGAACCCGGGGAGAATTTCTGTTGAGAGAAGGAAGCAGCATGTGGCTGATTCCAATGGACAAACATGGGGGGGGGGGGGGGGGGGGGGGGTTAAAGGATCTTGAATTTGTTGGACTCATTTCTACATCTTTTACCTTCTGTTAACTTGAGGATCCATTATATGACTCCAATGGCATCATCTGAATGTGGCTTCGAATGTTGAAAGTGGGCTTGGTTCATCCACAAATATTTGAAATATTCCTTGGAAAAAAAAAATATAAGATTTGAAGATTGGTGGTGTGTGATTTACCCTAGTGGTTGCCTGGTTGGACTAGTATCAAATGGTTGAAAGTTTAATTCTTAACAATGGTCCAAAGGGTAGTTTGCAATCTTGGTCCAGTTCTTAACACTGGTCAAAAGCAAATAATAGGAAATATAATTGGTTAAAAATAATATCTATGATTTCTTGTAATGCCATTATTTTGTCTTTTTACTATCAATGTGTCTACTTTTGGCCAAAAATGGTTTTATTAAAAATGATGAATTAGCACCAAAATGAAGTGGCAGAATTCTGTCGGAGAAAAATGTGTTACACGGCTTCACAAAAATGCAGAATACAGAGTACAATACAATTACAACTGATGGCAACCATTTGCTGAGAAGACAACAGCTTGAGGTAGTGTTTGGCTTAAGCTCGAATCCTCCTTTGAGGCATCAAAAAATAGTGGCAACCTAACGTTTGGCAGGTTGGAGCGAAGGATATGCTGATTTTGCAAGAAGCATGAGATTTGAGCCTAGAAAAGTTATCAAAATTTTGCGGTGTTTTTATCACATAAATTTGATAAGGATTCTAAAACTAGGCAGTTCTCAGCTTCTCCTGTTTCTATCGGCTCAAATCTTTAGAATATACTATGCCATTAGGAGAAAGAACTCGATAGAGGGCCAGAAAAAATCAAGAATAAAACCTACTCATTCAGTTTACTTCCATATAAGTAAACTTTTGCATATTCGAGTGTCAGAGATGTTTAGTCTTACCCATTGAAATCCTACGAGCACTTACCAGCAGCCTGGCAAACCATATCCTCAGCTGCTCAAAAGCTGGCACAGAGAAAGACAGCAGAGCATTATTAAATCATGGGAATTTAAGGAACTCAATAATAAACACTAGGGAACTGAAAAATAGATCTTCACCAGTTGTAGAAGGGCAAACAAAGTCCAGCTGCAAAATCAAACAGATGACGTGATGCCATAACTCAAGCTAGGCTACAAGCTCGTCCATCTTCGCTTTGTTGTGCACTGGTATGTATCTATCTGAGCAGGTTAGCTACAATCAAATTATTAAGTCCATAGGTCTCCAAGGCTAGCAAAAATCCCACAATAATATGAACTAACACTCTTTACTTCCAAAGGTGACAAGCATGATTCTCAAATTAAGTTTTTAACCGTCCAAAGTTCAGGTAGAAGACATGCAAGAATAATTTTTTTTTTCTTTGGTAAAATTCACACACACCACTTGAACCTAAGATACCAGGGCCTCAATCTCAACCATTTGACCCAATGCCGCCTCCGCGACACGCAAGAATAAAACTCAAGGGAAAACTTTGTTGGAGTTTTTGTTTTAAAACAAGTGCTCCAGTTGACTAGGATTTTGATCCAGTCAACGGGTGCTTAATGAAGAAGTTAAAGGCAAGGTCCAGTGGCTTCGTGAGTTTCCAACAGATTTTCTTCCAGTCGACTGGATGTCCATTATTTTCAAGATCTGGGTTTTCCAGCAACCAATTTCTCAAAGAGTTGGGATGTTTGGCTCATACCTCTTAACTCCATTCCAGTTGATGATTATTAAAATGTTTTTAACAGACTTATAATCAGTTTTTTTAGAGTTTTAAACTTGTCTTCATATACTTTTCCTCTTTTCTCGCAAGAAAAATTACCGTCATTGTTACTTATGATTTGGTATTTGCAGATCCCATGAGACTTTGTTATATCCTCGAAGATATTTGTTTGTAACCTATTAACAAACTCTTAACGGAGTGAGAACAAATAAAACCTTAAAGAAAACATTTTTCAACATGCCTTAATGTTTTGTCTTGTTGTCCTTTTTTGATTCCGATTCTTAAAATTAGACCAACGAACTTTGGGGAGAACATCCAAAGAACATACCAGCAATGACTCAAGGCTAACAGTGGAGGGTGTCACAACTAATGCGATGAAGTATGGTATCAACCCTTTGTGCATCTGCATGGACATGAGAAAAGCATATCCAGAAAAGTCAGATTCTCTTTAAAAGTGGTATGAAACTAGTATGCTTTTGTTCTGTCTTTACAATTTCCAACGTCTTTTTCCTCAAATTAACATTTATGCCCCAATCAAAATAAACAATCCGAGTTACCTATGAATTACAGGATATATGTGATCATCTGTCTTAGAAATATATCAATAATTAAAACAAGGGCGATTTTTGTTTTTGTTGGATCCATCACATATTATACTTTTCCAAACATTGAACTGAAACACTTTGGAATGTCTCTGAATCAACTCTTTGGGTTATCTATGACTATTACACTTACGTCACGTGGTTCCATGCAATGCTGTAATCAATTCATAACAGCTGACAGTATTCACAAGTCAGGACTGAGCAATATGGCTCACGACTCTTCCCAATATGATGGTACCGCATCACTACTTATAGTGACAGATTGTGTAGGAAGGAAATTGAATTACTTCTTGAAAGTTCAACAAGTATTTACCTCCAGTATGACCTTGGGGTCAGATGTGAAGATATTGGGACGCAACCAAGGAACAGACATTCCAACAACCGCTAATGCCAGTCCTAGAGTGGCTCCAATGATCATAAGTGACTTTGGCAGCATTCAAGCCTGTTTATATCATAGACCTTATGAGACATTTAGAAGAAAAAAATCCATGTAGAGACAAAACCTGCAACAGTAATTTTTCTTTGGTAGGGGGAGTGGAATTCTACATGACATATATGTCCAGACTGAATACACTGAAACTCTTGTTATCACATGAACATAGCAGTGAGAGCAACAACCATTAAGCAGGGATAAGATGTTAGTAGCTTCAATTGAAAATGAGCACTACTAACCTTTGCCAGACTTCGATTGATTCCGTAACTACCTAAAACATCAAAATGCCTCAGATGCATTGGAAAAAAATCAAATGAGAGTATGTCAAAGCCATTGTAAAACATCCACACTTAAGGTGCTACCAGCAGCACATTCAGTAGATGTTGGAAAATAAACAGTATATTTCCACCTTGCACTTTGAGCAACCCATCCAACAAGAACTGCAGGCCATGCTACACCTTGAATCTACACCAAGAGAATAGATGAAGTGATTTGCAAATAAGTTGAGAAGAATATCATAAATATCAAGTAAGAAAAAGGAATCTTTACAATTGTCATAGAAAATATAAACGGAATTAATGCTTCCAATGTCGAACAACTTGTCACCACCTTAGTTGCCAGCCAATATTCTGTGACTGCGTCAATTTAATTACACTACTGCCTAGGGTACACTCTCCTAAATTTACTTAATTCTGACCTCAAATCATTTGGTCTGGCATTAGTGCCCTGACCTCCTGATTTTATTCAAACTTGATCCACTTAATAGCATACACGAAAAATCAACATGTGTGACTGAGTGTATACAATAAATTAAAATTTCAGCAACTGTAAAACTACTAATTTGGGAAAAAGAAAAATCAAAAGCAACCAACGCATTTATTGGAGAAGCCAAGCTAACTTCAAAGTGAAGAATCAAGAACAAAGAGAGGCGTAAGTCAATTACTTGCAATTTTCTTATGTGAGATTGGCAACAGCTGAGCATAATTATTTAACAGCGTTACTTTTTTCAGCACAACCATCTTCCGCACTCTGATAAGAAAATGTT
The DNA here is from genome assembly GCA_023935145.1 of Bretschneidera sinensis. Classification (NCBI taxonomy): domain Eukaryota; kingdom Viridiplantae; phylum Streptophyta; class Magnoliopsida; order Brassicales; family Akaniaceae; genus Bretschneidera; species Bretschneidera sinensis. The sequence goes on from CM043704.1 coordinate 96,204,511, forward strand.
CACAAGGAAACTCTAATTTCACATGTCCAAATTTGATCAACTGTTGAAGAATGCAAACCCATTACATGAGCTGCTTCTTTTAGGCTTGTAGCTAATGCAAAGATACTGACTTTCCATATGATAAGCAAGAACAATGTCAAAGAAAGATAGTACCCTGTCATCTTGAAGGAACGTTCACCAAAGACGAACTTATCAATTATACTTCCAATCAATTAAGAGAAAACTGAAACTGAATTTTAAGGATTCCGCAGTACTGTCATTATTCTATTTGTAAATTTATCATATGGTTTGCCAATAGCAAAGAGAAGAAAAAGGCATCTAGCTGACAGTTCATCAGAAATGCTGGTAATCTTGTATCAAAGGATGACAGGCGTAAAATATATGAGAATGAAATGAACCTGGACATATGTGTTTGCTGCAGGTAAGATATGTTCATTCTTTGACCCAGCAAAAGCTATCAGAAAGGAAGAATATAAAATTTGTCAGTCACTGAATCGCCTCTACTATTTTCTCTGTTGCATTTCCAGATTTTGTGATCCAAGATCTGTTGATAGACAAAATGACTGACTGAAGATCCATATATATACAAGCATTTCCATATATCCACATATGAAAATAAATCATAGGGTTTACCAGTCTCTATTTACCAGATAGAGTCCATGAACCAAAGAACTTCGTGAAGAAAAGCATCAAGAAACCACAAGTCAACCCAACAAAGAGCAAGACAGATAGTTGATGCTGCACTTCATTTTTATCCTGCGCCAATAGTATCTAGTCAAATATTGTGCACAAAACACACACACAAAAGAAGCTCATAGTTAGTAATTGATTATGCAAATGGTATAACTGTCATGGATTTTATGTTTAATACAGAAAATATAAGCAGACATATATGGCTCAACACCGCCCTCCAAAGGAAGAAAAAAGGGCACAGTAATAACAGTAGTTAAAACGGTAGTAAAATTGAATTGTTGGTAACAGTGCAATAAGGTCATCGGAATAAGACCTGCCACTATAAAGGTGGACAAAATGCACCACCTAATCAATAACCATAGTTGCAAGGTAAATCATCCACTTTCTCTTTACACAAGCTATACTAGAGGCCTGAAGATGATTTGTAGATACCTACTTGACAGTTCCATCATGATATTAGGATTACTGTTGGAAAAATTTAATATAAGATTTGCTCCAATCTACTTTCTAACTTAGTTTTTTTGGATCATTGATAATGAATTTAAATCAATAATACATGATAATACTTAAGTTTTATCAACTTAACTCATGAGAGTAAGCCTATAGGTTGTAAATAGGTTTTCAAGAAAAACCTTATGGAAATATTATGGAGGCTGAGTTAATAGATCTAAATACAACTTATATAGAGATTAAGTAGTTAAAAAAAAATATTGATGGATATTTCTATTATAAACAAACTTATGCCCTCCATATATATACATTGTGATAATAAAGTTGTATAGATCTTGTACGAAAATCTCATTATAATAATAAAGTGAACATACATATTCAAGTGAGATATAAATAAATCAGAGGAATGTTAAGTAAGAAGTGTTATATTTCTAGAGTTTGTGAGATCTAAAAAGAATATAGTTGACAGCTTGACTAAGGGCTACCCATGAGGGTTATACTTATACATCGAGGGGGATAGGCTTAATCCATATGGAGTCACCAACAAGGTAATCTAACCTTTGTGATTGGAGATCCCATGAAAAAGGTTTAATGGATCGAAACAACCTGTATCGCGTGACTCAATTTTAGCACTACTTTTGAGGAGTATTCTTTAAGAGAGCATCTTTTCCCAATCCCTAAGGTGATAGTACTTATTAGTGTGATGTTCAGGATTGATATTTACTATTAATGAGACTGAGACGGGTATTGTCGCGAGTTACTTGTCAAATGTACCCTTGGAGGTTTACCCTAAGTGAGAGTTGTTGTGGGGCCCTGACAATAAGATTGAGTTATTCCCTAGAGACTCATAAAAATCAAGATAATATTGCATGACTATTAATAGCGCTAACCCGTGAACCTGACCCTATATCAAGTATTGTGAGTAACTTGATGAAGTATGATCAAGGGACCTAATTCAAGGCGTAATCCATTACGGCTCTCTCAATATTGTCAACACTAAGTGTAGGCTCAAGTTTTGAAGACTTATGTGTTATCAAGCTCACGAAAATGATTAGAAACTTAAGGTTGAACAACCGCCAATTTGGACTTCGAAGTGAAGAGCTGCCGGGGCGAGAGAAAGAGAGGGAAAACTGCTCTGAATGCATTTCACTGAGAATTTTTTCTGCTGACGGCAAGAAAGATAGTGGCAACATATACTCTGTGTCTGCTTCCTTTCCAGACCCGACTCAAACCCATCAACGGAGACCGGGTTGGGTCCAATCTCGGACCTGAGTGAGTTCAGTTGCAGATCGATTTCGTGGTGCAAAAATAAGTCCTGGTACTCCTCCTCATCCTCTTCCTCCTCCTCTTCCTCATCGTCGAAGAGGGAGTAGAGATCAGGGAGGGTTGGGTCATTTTAGGGATCTTGGAAGGTTTTTTGGAGCCAGTAATCGCGGATCCAAGGGGAGGACTGGACCAGGGCGCACCACTGATCGGAGAAATCCTCCACCGTACGATACGCCAATGGGATGAACATCAGAGTGTTAAGATTCAGTGCCGACGATAGTGATGATGGATCTCTGAGAAATTACGTCCATTGCCACCACTGCTAAGGTCTCAACGATAACATCTTTTTTTTTTTTTTTTTTTAGAGCTGCAAGGTCAGAATTTTGCTCTTTGATTTGGCCCATGACGGCGCCCTCTGCCCCTCTGATGGCTTTGTCGTCGGTGAGGGACGCGGTTTCTGGCAGATTGGGACGAAAGTCTTTTGCTCAGGCAATGTCGAAGATGACAGAGCCTTTTTCATTTAAAATGCTGATGCGGTTTCCTGTGGATATAAATGGAGAACTGGGGTTCATCTTCTCAGAACCGGAGATGGTAAAGGCCGTTGAAGAATTTCAGTTCGCTCTTGTCATGAAGTTCGTGCGCCAACGTCCATCCATTGAAAAAATTAGATTGACAGTGGTGAAAACTTAAGGGCTGATAGAGATTCCGACGATCAGTTTTATAGATGAATATCATGTGCTTATTCAGATGAAAAATGAGCATGACTTTAGGCATAGATGGGCACATGAAGGGAGGACAACGGAAGGTTATGTTTTTTGGCTTTTCAGATGGACGAAAGAATTTGATCTGAATAAAGAATCGCCTTTGGCTCCTCAATGGATTTTTTTGCCAGGTTTGCCAATGCATTTATACCGACAAGATTGTTTGCAAATTTTAGCCACTCATTTTGGGCGCTACCTTGGGATGAACAATGCCACGCTTAATCGTACTAGAGCGTCGGGGGCGAGGATTTGTGTGGAAGTGGATCTGACGATGGAACCGGTACAAAGTTTTCTTATTGTTTTATCATCTTCAAAGTGCATTTGGCAGGAGGCAGAATATGAAAAAAATTGGCTTTTACTGTCAGAAATGTTTTCGTCAGGGGCACATCTCTGTTGTTTTTTGGGTTGGTACGACAAGAAAGGATGAAGGAAAAAAGAAAGAAAAACTGATTTGGAAATCAAGAGTTAGGGAGTGTCCACTAATAAGGATACTACTTTTGGGGAGGGGCATCAAACAGAGGGGTCTGGTAAAATACCTGTGATGACAAAGGTGGGACATGTTGATCCTGTGATACTTCTTGTGAGTAAAGAGCCTATGATGACTGAGGTGGGGCATGTTGCCCCTGTGATAACTCCTGTGTGTAAAGAGACTGTGATGACAGAGGTGAGACATGTTAACCAGTTGAAAACTCCTGTGTGTAAAGAGCCTATAGTGACGAGTCAGAAGCCTTTGGTGAGTGCAAATGAGGAGCACATTTTGGACGTGAACCAAGTGCTAGAGGGTTAAGGGGACATGAACCAGGTTGGGAAGACAAATGGTGATGTGCATGACGAGTTAGTGCGGGATGTAATTGTGAATCAAGCCAAGGACAGTGATAAAGAATGTGAGGAAGTGTGGTGCGAGGAGGAGCCGACGTTTTCTTTGGTACCTAAGGGTGAGATGGTGCCTACGGTTAATTCTAGTGTAGATGTAGTGACAACTGAAGACTTATATCACGATGAAGGGCATGTGGCCTCTTATTCAGACAGAGAGGAGGGAGAAATTCCAGTGCGGTTGGGGAAAACGAAGGCATATAACTTAGATATGGATCCACGAACAGTCGCCGATAAATCAAGACCAGTGGTTAGCAAATCAGTGAAAAAATCGAAAAGGGTGCACACCCAGCCCCAAAAACTAAATTTATGACTGATACAATTTTTTTCTGGAATGTGAGGGGATTAGACAGGTCAAGGAATAGGCTGAAGTCTCTTATCAAGAAGAAAAAACCACGTTGGTAGCTATTTCGGAACCTTTTGTGGAAGCGGCTCATATGTCCTTGCTTGGAAGCTTTCTGAATTTCCACCATTTTTGCTCTAATGAAGTTAAGGGGGGTAAGTTATGGATTTTCTGGTAGGATCCGAACTCTTTTAAGATGCTGAGTAGTTCATCTCAAACAGTGACAGACTGGTTTACTTTGGCCAATATAAGGGTTTTAGTTACTTTTGTCTATGCCAAGTGCACTTATGTGGAATGAAGGGAGCTATGACGAGTCATGGAAGAGGTGCAGGTGGGAGAGCAGCCGTGGCTTATAATGGGCGATTTAAAAATTATTCTCACAGACTCAGAACAAATTGGTGGATGCCCTCAGCCATTAATTTCTGTGTCTGAGTTCACCGACTGCTTGGATAATTGTGGTTTTTTTGATTTAGCAAGTGATGGGCAAGCCATGTCATAGTGCAATGACCATGATTGGACTTCACGAAGTTGGGCTAAACTCGATAGAGTTGTCATCAACAATGTTTATTCTTCCAAGTTCTTATCTGCTTAGCTAGAATATTTGAGCTGAAAGACATCTAATCATTGCCCGATGGTAGTCCATTTGGAGAGGCCCAACTCTTCTTAAGGTCCCGTCCCATTCCGCTTTCAAGCTATGTGGTGTTCTCATGAGGGGTTTTTGTCTTGTGTTGAGGAGGCTTGGAATAGACAGGATTCGGCTAGGGGCCTTCGACGCATTGCTCTCAGAATTAAGAGAACAAAAATGGCATTGAAAACTTGGAATATTAATGTCTTTGGGAGAGTGAACGTTATTCAAAAGGAGCTTGAGGAAAGAGTGACGATTTTGGAGCATCAACTTTAGTTGGATTTCTTTCCAGAAACAGAGGCTGATTATTTGACCACTAAACTTAAAATCCAGACCTAGGAGAAAAGAGAAGCTACATGGCTGGGTCAAATGGCAAAAAAGAAGTGGCTGACGGAGGGTGATCAAAACACTCATTTATTTCATGCTTCGACAAATCAGCGTCGGCAGCAAGGGCGCATTTCTCATATGACTCTTGCAGATGGAGGGGTCTTGGACAATGCTGAAGATGTTCATTCAGGAGCCACTCAGTATTTTTGGGAGGTATTAACATCGTTTTCGGAGGTGGAGCAAACAGACTTATCGACCTTTCTTGATAATATTATTTCAAATGAGGAAAATATGATGCTTTGTATAGTGCCTTCTGAGGAAGAGGTGAAAAAAAATGATTGTTTCCATTCCGAGACAAAGTAGTCCGGGGCCTGATGGCTTTAGCTTTGCTTTCTACATTTCTTGTTGGGATATTATCAAAAATGATGTGCTGGAGGTGGCTCAGGAGTTTTTTAGTGGTGAGCCATTACCTAAGTTTTTTTCCACTTCTTTTATTGTTCTTATCTCGAAAGTGCAGGATCCTTCGAGTTTTGACAAGTTCCACCCTATTAGTTTGTGTTCTATGGCTTACAAGATTTTTTCGAAAATCCTTGTAAATAGATTGACGTGGATTATTCATAAGCTGGTCTCCCCTGAACAAGGTGCTTTTGTGCCAGGGCGAAGCATTTTTGAGAATATTTCCCTTGCTCAGGAAATGGTTCACTCTTTGAATAAGAAAAATTTGGGTGGCAATGTGATGGTGAAAATCGATATGGCGAAGGCCTATGATCGAGTTGATTGGAATTTTTTATTAGAGGTTTTGAAGGCTTTTGGGTTCTTCAACAATTTTTACCATCTTGTGGGGGAGTGTATAAAGTCCCCGCTGGTTTTCTGTGATGATGAATGGGACTTTCAAAGGTTTTTTCATCCTTTTCGGGGTTTATGGCAAAGGGACCCTCTATCTCCTTATCTATTTATTGTAATGGAGAAAGTGTTGACGCAGTTGCTCAAGAAAAATTTTGAGGCAGGGCGAATTAGAAGTTCCTTTCATCCGGCTGGGGCTCCTTTGATTTTCCATTTACTATATGCATATGATCTTCTGATATTTGCAAACGGTGGGAAAAGATCAATAAAAAGACTTGTTGAGACTCTTGCTTTGTATGAAAGGTGGTCGGGGCAATTGATTAGTAAAGAGAAGTCGGCAATATTCCCTTCAAAACTCATTATAACTTCTCGAAAACGTGCCTTGTTGAGGTTAACAGGCTTCAAGGAAGGAAAATTCCCAATTATACTTGGATGCGCCTCTTGTTTCGGGTAGATTGACGACTCGCATAATTGAGCCATTAGTAGAAAGAGTAAGAAAGAAGGTGGCAGGGTGGAAATTTAAATCGTTTTCTTAAGGGGGCGGTTGATTTTATTGCGCCATGTTTTGTCGAGTATGCCCTTACACTTTATGTCGGTGATTAGTCTTCCCATGGTTACTATCTCTCGCATAAATTCTGTGTTGGCTAATTTTTTTTGGGGGGAGGTAGATGGAAAAAGGAAGGTTTACTGGCGATCCAGGTCGAAACTGAATAAGCCAACGATGGAGGGTGGTCTGGGTCTGCGAGACTTTAAAGAGGTGCAACAATCTTTGCACATGAAGTTTGCATATCGCCTTCTGACGACTAAGAATTTGTGGTATGATTTTTTCTGAGCGAAATACTTCAAAGAGGGTCATATAGCTGCTGGGAGATCTACAGGCTCTTGTTTTTTGAGGTCTATCGTTTCAATCCTACCTGAGGTCATTGAGAACACTAAAGTGTTGGTGCGAGGAGGCAATGCTTCTTTTTGGTATGATAGGTGGCTTACTTCGGGTCCTCCTTCTGTGAAGGTGGAAGATATTGCCAACACTCAGCTTCAAATTAAGGACTGTTAGGCAAACCAGTCTTGGGATGTTGGTCTTTTGACGGATCTGGTTGGTGCAAAGGCTACCTCGAAAATCTTACAGAATGTGCGTACTGGTAAAGTAAGCCTAGATGTCTTTGTCTGGACTCCTTCACGTGATGGCAAGTTCTCGACAACAAGTGCATGGGAGGTGGGTAGATCAAGAGGTGATGTTCTTCAGTGGAAGGAATGGTTTTGGCACCGTTTGATACCTAAATGAGTGTCCATCTGCCTTTGGAAAGCATGGTTTAACTCTCTGGCAGTAGATGAAATGGTGCAAACGAGGGGTGTTTCTTTAGCTTTTGGGTGCAATTGCTGTATTTGGAGATTTACAGAATCGCTGGATCATGTTCTATGCTCAGGCAAATTGGCTACTAAGGTTTGGGATAGCGCTGGTGTTGCTTTGGGAGTTCCTTGTATGCATCATACTGTATGGAAGGCGAGGGTCTCGACGTGGTTTCAATGTACAAAAAAGTCGTCCATAACAGGTACGTTAACGGGCTTATTACCGTGTCTAATTACTTGGTGCCTTTGGAAGAGAAAATGCAAGGCATGTATGGAGGGGGTGCAAGAAAGTGTTGATCAAGTGTGGTGGTCTGTGAAATACTGGATCCGTTTGTTAGCTAGAAAGATTAATTCATCTCGACTGTTATCTTCGAATGATTTGCAGATTTTGACTGAGCTCCAAGTTGAATGTCCGAGGAATAGGGTGAGTCAACATAAATTCGTAGCCTGGACGAAACCTCCTGTGGGTTGGGTTAAGTTAAACTGTGATGGGAGCTGTCGTGGTAATCCGGGGAGTTCAGGGGAGGGGGGTGTGGTAAGGGATGCTGCTGGTAATGTGAAATAGGCTTTTTCTATCCATTTTGGTGTCGGCACTAACAATGGAGCTGAACTAAGAGCTATCTTATAAGGGATTATTTTGTGTAGAAGTTTAAATTGTTTTAATGTGATTATTGAAAGTGATTCCAGTCTGGTAGATGATTGGCTTATGAAAGGGAGATGCACTTTGTGGTACCTACGGGATTTTTGGGAAGATTTAATGGTTGCATTTGAGGGGCTAACGTTTAGAGTGGTCCACCAATATCGTGAAGGAAACCAAGCGGCGGATTTTCTAGCACGACAAGGTGAGATGGGAAGGAATGTTAGTTATGAAGGCCCTCATAATTTACCACGGCTATTGAAAGGCATTATCAGACTTGATAAAGTGGGGCTTCCAACTCTCAGGATTTAATTTTCCGGGGCGTGATCAATCTGTTTTCCTTTTTGAGTTTTTGGATGGGTGGTATTGTTGTTTTTAATTGTTTGTTTTGTCTCGTTGAGTTTTTTGTCTAGTTGTGTTGTTTTAATTTTCGGGTGTATAAGGTTTTCCTCCACCGTAAGTGAGGCCACTATTTAATAAAGTGTCGGAGGTATCGTCCTCTTTTCTTTAAAAAAGAAGAAGAGTAGTTTTGAAGACTCTTGTAACTATTCCGCATTACTAGAGTTGCCCATATATACTTTCTATATTTTATTTTGTTTATTTTTAGTTTCAAAATTTTAAAACTTGTGTGGATAGTTTAGAAAAGTTTTAAATTCCTCACAATTATTCATAGTATTCAAATGACTTTTTAATAGCCATTATTTGGTCATTTTAATATAATAATTAAATTGAGAGTTATACATTTTGTAACTCTTTTCAATAGTCATTATTTGACTATTTTAATATTGTCAATAAATTGAGAGTTACAAATTTGTGATTAATCTCAATATAATTATTTTTATTTTAAATTTTGAATTAAATTCTTAAGCTCATTTGTGTCTTTAAATACCAAGCTTTTCAAAAGCCTAAAACACAAATTTTCATATTCTTTCTTGTTTACTACTTTCTACATATTTGTGTTTTTGGACAACCTTGATCAGGCTGGTTTACCCCACTTCCTAGTGGATGTGCACATTATAGAAGATAAAGTTACGAGCACTTGAGTTTTATCTTGGAGTCGGTCATAATCATTTGTACCTGCACGCAGAGAGACTATAACGACTTTTCGTGACTCACAAGTTTTTTCTATTTTTTTTAGTTTATTTTTATACAATATTGTTTAATATTATATATTTATATTATGTTAAAATTATTTTAATTTTTATAAACACGTATTTTGAAATTATTTGTTTAGGTTTCATCAACAATTATATAAAAAATTTCCAACAGTTATTATCTTTTTATTTTTCCACGTTTCTCTTTTGATTCAGCCCATTGGCATTTGAAATTTAGTAAACATTATATTAAAATACATTGTAAAAGACAATAAAATTACTTGAACCTAGAGAACTTCTAAGGTCAACCTAATTCCTCGGATTGAAGCCTAGAATTAACGTCGATATAAATTTTAAAAATAAAAATAAAGGTGAATAAGTAGTGGACAATTTGTCTTCTATGTTAGTGTGCTTTCATGTCATCTAACAAGAGTAATAAGCAGTGGAAAAATTCAAAAAGTAAAAATTACATGCAACGTCGCCTGAGAGATTCGAACTCTCGCGGGGAAACCCCATGTACTTAGCAGGCACACGCCTTAACCACTCGGCCAAAGCGACTTCATGCTTGACAGTTTCCCTTTTAACTTTCTTGTTTATATGTTCTACTCGCAAAACACAGTTGCACGGCTACCCTCACTATTTCTGTTCTCTACGTTCTCTTTCTCTCCTCCCTGCAAAGTTGTCACAGATAGCAGTCGTCCATAACCGCCGAAAGTATTCACCGGCCGGCCGTCCCTCCATCCGTCTTCCCATGCCCAGCCGACAATCACCACCGCAATCTTATTTTTCCTTCTTTTATTCTCTCTTCTTCTCCAACTCTCTACCTCTCTTTACATGTCCTCGCTCTCTTTCCCTTACTCTCTATCGCTTGAAGCAGTTGCGGTGATATGCCTTTCTTTTTTATCTTACAGCCCCATAGCTTCTCTTCTCTGTAAGAGTTGCATCTCTTTTTCTCTTTTTGATTCACTTTCTTCATAAACTGACAACAACAAGCAGGTATGATTTAATTTTTTTTCTCTCTTTTCAGCTTTTGTCTCTAGATTGCTTCTCTTATAGTCTTCAATTCTTTAAATTTTGAAATAAAATGGTTTGAATTTGGTGTATTATGTCCTTTGATTTCGAGATTGCCTGACTAGTAGTAGAAGAAAAAATTGAATTCCTGTTGCTGGGATATCTGGTTTGCTACGTCAAAGATATCCAGAAAGACCAGCTCAAAATCTTAGTTTCGAACGGTATCTGTTGTATTGGTTTTGTATGTGTTTTTCAATATAATTGTCATTGTCATTGTCAACTAAACTGATGGTTAAATTCAATCTACTATCGCAAAAGAAATGTTATTGGAGAACGTGGAGCTGAATCTTGAAGCTTTTGATTATTTGCAACTCCCATTTGCTCTTAAACAAGGTATGCTATTTCTACTATAACCAAATTGAAAATACGCGTCTTTTTTACTTTTTCTTTTTACAAAGTAATATTTTACCAGTTCAAGCTCCTCGGAATTCATCTTTGATAGGCCGTTTTGGAAAATTGAGCATAAAAATCCCGTGGAAAAAGCTTGGCAGGGAACCCATCATTATTTTATTAGAGGATGTTTTTATATCTGCATCTCAGCGCCATGATCAAGAGGTGATTTCCACTCTAAAAGCTAATTGTGTCTCTTTTTTCTGAATCAAGTTTGAGTAAAAAAGGAAAAACATGTTCCTAGTTATTAGCAGCCTCACTCCAGCAAGAAGAAGTAAAAAGAAACACGAGAACCAGAAGCCTTATTCTTGCTTTCTTATTATGTACGTATTGTATCTATCTGTGTAGTGGTCAATGATGTAAGTTGCGGAATTGAAGTTTTAGACTTACTAAAAGTATCTTTTATTTATGATGCAATCTGCAAACTTTTATTATATTTCCATACTCGTGGCAGTGGAGTTTGGATGCAGTTGAGAGAAGAGAGTTTGCTGGTAAAAAGGCTAAACTTGCCGCTGCAGAACTTGCAAAATTATCAAGACGTGTGTGTGGTGAGCTTTGTGACTTCTACCTCTAATACCAATAATAATAAATTTATAATATATCTGGTTCTAGAAAATTTATTATTTTTTTACTAACATATGCAATTATACGCATGGATTATAAGTGGTGATTCATTAACCATGTAAATTCTATGAAAATAAGTTATCGATGCTAATCACCCGGAATTTTGAGAAGAAGGCCTGTACAAATAGTCTACATACAGTCATATGAAGCATGATTCTTTTTTTTTTCTTTAATTATTTATTTAAAGAAGAGAGCAGTGGCCTTGCGCTTCAGCACCTCTTATCTGCTTTCTACCAAGATCTTGCTAATAAGATTACCTTTTGTCTCTCTAACTTTGCTGAATTCTTTCTAATGATTATAAGTTTTTATTATGTTCATGGTAGTAAATCTACATTATGATAAAACATAATGAGCATTAAGCTCATATAGTTTTTTGTAATTGATTTGGGACATTTATTGTTTATATCTCGCTTCATATTTTGCAGATAATAAAACTGGGTATCCATTTATTTCATACATTCTTGCAAAGGTGACATCTTTTGTTGTGACCCACTGTCCTTATATTTTCATTTTCACTTCATTTTTAGTTTCAAGTGGTTTTCTATGTTTTTACTAGAACTTAAAGAGTTTCTTTTGTATATTCCTTGTTAATTGTTTTTGTGTATGCTCCACTTTTTTTGGTAAATAAAAATGTACTCACTAAGTTCACCAAGGGTTGCAAAGCCAATTACAAAACCATTTACCAAAAGCTCTATAAACTCAGTAAGCTCTTCTTCCTTAAAAGAAGTGCCTATTGAACAAAAAATTTAGAGTGTGAAGCCATCTAGATTGGACAAAAAATTGACTTTTTTATACCATCAAAAACCTTTCTAATTCTTTCAATCCAAACCATCCAAAAAAATTGAATGAGGATGCAAACAACAAGCTTTTCTCAACTCTTTAAAGCTCTACATCCTTTCCAAAGCCCAAATTTCAACTTGATGCAGCTCGCCACTACGAAATTCAAACCAAGAACCGCATAGGCTATTTCCCACAATTGCCTAGTCCATGAACAGCTCAACAAAAGGTGGTTAATAGACTCATCATCTTGCAAACTAAGTTACTTTAAAGATGTAATTGCATGACTTTTGGGAATTTGTAATCGCTTAACACTATTATTGTTTCTTTCTTTCTCTTCTAGATTCTTGATGGCATCCAAGTGTCAATCAGAAACTTCCATGTCCTAAACAGTGATATACAACCCGACTTAGTAAGCTTACTGCCCTTTTTTGAACATTTTTTGCTAGTTTCTCTTCAATTTTTGGTGTTGTTTGTTGTATCATCATTTGAATAATGTTTAAATCAAAACTTCCATGATTCCATCAACTACTTCATTTGTGTTTATCGGCAACTTCTACTTTATACAGTCCTATATTATTTTAATTTTGTGCCTGGGTTGCATTGAGTAATTGATTCTTTCCTGAGTTATGGATTTTGATAACGATCTTTTTTTTTCATTATATTTTATTAAACATTAAATGAAGAACAAGAGACAAGAAACAAAATTTTATTGCCATTGGAAAACATCAATCAATTATCTTTATGAAAAATTAAGATGAAACGTTATAGTATTCCTTGTAAAGTTTAAATATCGTCTAACCTATCTTGGTGACTTTTATTGAGTTAGGATTTGAATAATGATGTTCCATTGGCAACTTTTTTTGTCTGTTTTTAAGTTATGTCCCCTCTGATTTGTTTTTCTGGATTACATAGAATGCATGACATGGTTTTATACATCGGAACTCAGATCTTGGTGGTAGGTTTCATCTGATGAAATTGGTTTGTAATGATGAATGGTTGACAAAATGAGATTTTTTTTGTAATTGTTGTCTTCTTCTCAATCTAATCTTTAACATCTTCATTGACATGAAAATATGTAAAAGATAAAAAAAAATATTAGACAAAAGTTGATAGCATATGAATCTTAGCAATTTTATGTTACTCCCTCTGTTCCATAATAAGTTTCTGCATTTCCATTTTGGGATGTCTCAAAATAATTGTTCATAATCAAAAGTCAAAGAGTAAACATCATCAACCTTCTAAATTCTAATAATACCCTGCCTTATTACTCCAACTACTCAAGTAAAGAAAAAAGAAGTTTGAATCAAAGGGTAAAATTGATTGAATTTTTTAATCTTTCAGCTTTTTCAAAAAGGATACTATGGGACGGAGGGGGTATTTCTTTAAGGATTAATGTCACTATATGATTGATATTGGAATTTTCTGTTTGCTTCGTTAAGTGCTATGTTTCACAGACAATTTGAATTATTTGGTTTAAATGCTTCGTTTGTGTTTTGCTGAAATTTTTTCGCAGGCACAGGTCATGTTTGGTTTAAGGTTTTCCAGCTTGACAATAACAAATCAAAATCTGGTCGGGTAATTTTTGGGTTAAATGTCTAATGTACTTGTTCAATACTATTTTGAAATTCCCTTCTCTTGGACAATATCTCTTGGATTCTATATACTCATAGGAAAAGGTATCTCTGGGATTCTATACCCGTTTAGAATTCTGCTTCTATTGACATTTTTTTGATTAAGTAACTCCACTTCTGCTGAGGTGAATCAGCATAATATCTCTTTGATTGTGATCTTGTTATGAAGTTAATCCTCATTTTTTTAATAAATAAAGTTAACCTTGAATTAGATGTTAAGCTTCTTGTTACTGCACTTGTTGCTATTATGACTTGAGTAAACCCAACGACTTTGCTGTACACTTTCATGAACACGAAGGATGCAGTAGTAAACGCATAATTTCCTATGAAATAGCATCAGTGAAATATTTATCGGTGACAATTTGTCCTTGGATCAGTTTAGTTTAGCTTGGATTAAATGTAAAGCTTAAAATTTGAAAATTTTATCATTATTCGGTAAGAATATGATTATGTCATGTTTTTCATTTGTATTTTTTTTCTTTTGTATTTTGATAATAAATAGGATCTGGTGTGTATCCTTTTGTGTACTTAGGAATTTTGAAATTAGCATTACTTTTACTTGTCAGGCCTTCTGGTGGGAAAGTGAGAGGTGGGCAAGTAAACAAAATTGTGGAGATTGAAGCATTGGAAATTTATTGTTTGCGCATATGAAGGTGATGCCGATTTGACAATCTTGGATAGCAATGGGGACTCTATATTTTGGTGGAATTCAAGATTTGAAGGCAACAAACTCGATAATTTATTAAATTAAATCCATTCAATGTTTCAGTGTCACTTCTGGTATTCAAGTTTTATTAGAATCCTTCTTTTTTGTATATTATTGTGGTTAGTACCTTTGTTGTCCTTGTAAAATAGCCCGCATTTTCTTTCAAAATTGTCCCATAATATTGGTCAGTGGTGAAGAGTCAAAGTTTGCCACATGCTAAGCATAGATTGCAATTATTGTAGAGACACAATATTCATTTTCATTTTATAAGGTAATTGAGGTATGTCACATGCTCAGCATCCAAAGGTAGCCTCTACTTTTGGGCCAATAATTAATAGTCACGACTTCTAAAAGTGTCCACAGAGACTCTAGTGGAGAAGGGCCTTTGGTGCAACTTTTAACTCCTAGAGGGGTTCTCCATCAGCATTTCCAATTGCTTTTCACCTTAGTGGCAATTAAGACTAGGAGTGAGATTCGAACATTGATGCCTTGAAAATTGATGAGATGGCTAGAGATCTTGGATTAGTGAGTGATTCCCCTTGTGAGATGTATGTCCATTCCGATCCTAGGAGTGCAACATTCCACCTTTACTTTCCTAAACATGATCGGTATCTCTTGAGACATGATAGCATGTTCTTGAGGGTGTTTTATCTTGTCGCACATTCATTTGAGAGCTTATTTCCCCATTGTAAATGGGCGAGCATCTGGAATTGAAAGCATGAAGTGTTGAGATCTATATGTGGTATATGATGGAGGTATACCTCCTGCTTTATTGGCACCTAAACTTGTCAAGCTTCTGCTTTGGATACTATGAGTTTCACTTATGTACATTATGTTTAAGGATGCTCTTTTTAGTTTTGACTACATTATAGTTCCCATAATTAATTGTTGCTCTGTTCGTTTGCCCTTTCTTATCCTCAGGTTTATTTTTATGCCTATAACAGTACACACACACACACATATATTTTTCTGTTAGATCTCTTAGTTATTATTATAGATTTTCTTCTTTTTTAAATATGATGTATTTTAATAGAATATAAATATATTTTAAAATTTAGATCAACAGATCAGGAAAGCTTTACAAGGATTTGCTACAGTATTCTATCAGTGCCGAGATAACTTGCTTGGTTGGTATTTTCTTTTTTGCTGATCCATTGTATTGCAATACTTTTTTGATCAGTATGTTGGTTCTTATGGTAAGTTTCACTTTTTAATTGCTTCAGGTCATGTCTTTGAATGAGGTTCAGTTGAAACAGATCTTGATACTATTGGATTACTTAAACACTAGCCTACTACGTGAAAAGTAAGCTCAGTATTATATGATTATTATTTTCAGTGCTAATATATATTCTTTCCTTTTTGTTTTTAAGTTTCTGTGTAATAAACATGACTTTCAATAATTTACATATGATAGGTAATCCCTCTCAATGAAGGTGATTGATAAATTGTCTATGTTTTTTGTTTTATGTACTGCTATTAATAACAAAGTGAACTTAATATCACTTGTCTTTAAGGGAAAATAAACATTCTTAAGGGGTCATATGGGGAGAATAAATGCTTATTAATATTTTCACTCTTATAACCAAAATATAGCTGGGAAAGAGTTGATTATGACCTCTAAAACACTTGAAGCTTGAATTAGTGGTTGATTTGACATGTTATATATTGAATGATTCAGGGATGGACGTTATCGTCCCTGGTCTAGTTCTTTATCAAGAAAACCAGATGGTTGGCAGAAACTGTTGTGGCACTATGCCCAAGAATCTATTTTGTCAGATATACGTATGAAATTAAAGAAAACTTCATGGAGATACCTTGGACAGCGACTGTAAGTTTATTTTATATACGTTGTACATCTTTCCTAAATGATGTATGCTATCTTTACCATTTTTATGTAGTTAAACTGGGTTCAAACACACCTACTCATAGGTGTGGAATCTAGTGGAGCCGCTGGCAAGCAGCTTTGTAGACTTGTCTTTTTCCTTTGTTTCCTAATTACAGGGATAATCGTCGGAAGTATGTGAAGTTGTACAAGATTAAACTAGATTTTCTTCGACAAGAACAGGTTATAATTGCCTTCCCCTCCCCTCTTATTTAGCACACATACCTACAAAGAGACTCCTTATGTCATATGCTTTACGTTACCAATTTTTACTTGTTAAGCTCCAATTTTTGCTGTGAATGATTAGAAGACATACTTGAATGTATGTCTTTTAGAATGTTTTTGTCTGCACCATCAATGCAATCAAAAGCCAAGCCATCCAAATTCGGCCTACAAACACCAGTCTCTCTATAGAGCTTCTTATAGAACCCACAAATAG
The DNA here is from genome assembly GCA_023935145.1 of Bretschneidera sinensis. NCBI lineage: Eukaryota > Viridiplantae > Streptophyta > Magnoliopsida > Brassicales > Akaniaceae > Bretschneidera > Bretschneidera sinensis. The sequence goes on from CM043704.1 coordinate 96,221,293, forward strand.
CATCCTTCATCTCTCTTCCTCCTGAAACACAGTGCCATCTACCTCAATGAATGTCAAAAAATTATGTCTTCTGTGATCATTAGCGATCCTGTATTAGAACTTAGTGTTCCTATCACCTTCTCGAAGCCAAAACTCTCTAGTTTTTTTACGCCAAGAAATTTCTTCCATTGAAATAAGCTTTGAAAGTTCCTTGTTCACACAAACCCTACTCTCCTTATCAACAGAATAAAGACCCAAAGCAACCTCCTTTTCATGAATAAATACTTGAGCGCTGTTGCACTCGATTGCAGGTCTCTTGTGCTCGATCGCAGCAGCAGATTCCGGCTTTTGCATTTTTTTCACATTAAATCTCCAATTTCCGTTGCCATCCTATAAAACATTAAAAATCATAGAACTGCCACAAAATATCAGATTAGGACACAACTAAAGAATAAACAAACGTAAATTAAGGGACCAAAATATGCAATATTTGGCCTACTTATCTCTTTTAATAAAGCGTTAAGGGAGGAATTAACATTCCAGAGCTTCTCCTCATTCCATTTTTCAACTCTTCTTTAACCGCCTTAAACTTTGAAGAGACAACAAAACTAGCAATCAAGGGGCTGTTTTCTTAGTTTTAATATGCAATTATTGAAGAGTGGGTTAAGGGTTATTGGGTAGGAATTTTGTGTCTGGGCTTGAAATAAGTCTGGTTGAAAGGTAAGGACTATCTTCTTTAGTGCAAAGAAAGAATGATTGGGTCATTTTGGTTACTTACCTTTTATGTTCTCCCCATGCTTTTGTGCGCCATAGAAGAACTATGTTTTGTATTGTGTTGTCACATATATAAATATGCATATTCTAAGATGAATTGGACATTTTAATCTCTATTGTAACCTATGTGCAATTTATATACATGACTAAAATTCGTGAAAATCTGTAACCTCAGTCTTATTACAACTTCCATTTTAAATGACTCTTGAGAACAGCTTACCACTTTTTTTTTTTTATAAGAGCTTACCACTTTCTCATCTTGTATAGAGTAAATGTTTTTAATCAAGATGGTAGGTGATGAGGAAAGAGAGGGAGTAAATGATCAATTGATCAAGCTTGCTAATATTAAATCCTCCATCTTAATACCTTGTCAACTCTTTTTGTTATGGTGCCTTGGACTAGGGTATTGTTGGAGATGATGCCCTTCTCAATCCTAGGCTATTGTTGGGTGGTTTCCTGTTAGGCTATCGTTGGGTGATTTCCAGTTCCGTTAAAAATCATATGTGGATGTGGCATCACATTCAAGCACCTAGGGAACGGAAGAAAGCCATTAAGTTGATTCCTCTTTCCATTTTTTTGCTTGTTTGGAATGAAACAAATAAAAGAGGTTTTGATGAGAGGTAAATTTCTACTATTAAAGACAACTGCTAAACATACTTAATTGGATGTATTTTGATGAGGAATGCTTTACCTGTCGACATGATGGTACAAACTTGATTCAAGTAAAATTTAGCTCATTTTTATTCTTCAGAGCTTTCAAAAATCCTATTGAGTCATTTTTAAAGCTTTGTTCTTGAAAGAGAGATAATATTCAGTTGTAAAGCATTCCTTACAATGTCTCTTGTAAACTAGTACATGAATCCTAGACTAGGTAGCCAATTCAGCCCCTCCAAGTTGGATATCCTTCTGATTTATTGCCTGAAAACTGGAACAACCTATAATCCTCATTATTGAAAACATGATAGCTAGGAAAGAGAGTGAATCAGGTGGCTTACCCTATGGAATGATTATCACTCTCCTTCTAAATCACTTTGAGGTTCCCCTTTTCTGAAACTGAAGCCAACGACATTGAAACCAGTTATTTAATCAATGTCTCTACCCTTAAGAGGATGAGGTGTGCGATATGGGAAGGTATGGTAGTCTTGAAGCAGGGGAAGAACATCATGATTGGAGATGAAGCCTCTGATGAAGAAGAAGAAGAACAGGATGTCCCATTGGACACTCAGCAGACAACTTCAGGCCAAGACTCAGTTGGCTCTGGTTCTCAAGATGCCATCCTTCAAGCTTTAGCCAGTCTACAATTATCAGTGACCAGTATGTAGTAGGCAACTGATGTGCAGCTTCAGGGATTAAGGACTGAGATGACTTCCTTGTCTGATGACTTTACAGGATTCAGGACTGAGATAGCAGGATCCCTTGCTGAGATACGAGACCAACTTCATGACCTTAGCTCTGCTCCTCCACCTTTTTGGGAATATTGATCCTTGTCTCTTTTATCTATAACGTTTTATTTTGCTACTCCTTGAACTTTGAAAGTACATTTTATCTATTTTCATGCATATTTGGGATTTGCTCGTATGAGCTTTTACTTTTAATTGTTCTGGATGTTTTGGATTGGCGTGGGAGCCTTAACTTTTAATTGTCTGTCTCTGCATTCTCTTTTTATATCTTTATATGCTAATGCCTACTTAGTTACCCTTTTCTACTGATGTCAAAAAGTGGGAGAAACATGAGAAACGAGGAGTGGTATAAAATTATCTGCAAAGGTTAAAGGGGAGAAATTGAAAATTGAAAATTTTCTTTAGAAGAGTGTTAAACTAAAGGGGAGCTTAGCATATTTAATTATTCATATGCTTTATAAACTACTTGGTTGGTTTGTGTTTGAGCTTTACAAGAGTTTGAAACTCTATCCGATTTTCTTTAAAAACCAAACATTTAGAGCTTAAAACTTATGGTTTTGTCATCATAAAAAATAGAGAGTTTGTTGGTCTTAAATTTGATTTTAATTATGACAAAACAATATTTAGTTGTTCTAACCATTTATCTACATATTTAAATTGCTAAGGTATTCTATTCAAAGCCAATACGCATAGTACGTACTTAAAAAGCTACCTACGCAACCTCGGGAGAAGTCTGAAGTTCAATAATAAAAGCTTATAAAGGTTATTGATATAATTGTAAATTTCTCATTCAATTTCCTAGTTTTATGTGTGGCTCAATTTGATTACAAAAATATTTTTTGACAAATTCATATTGATTGAGTTTTGTTTTTAAAACAAAGTGAAAAAAGAAAAAATTTGTTTCATGTGATCCAGAAAGATAGAATTTTCTAGCTTTTGATCTAGTCGTCTGAATGATCTATTCAGTCGACTGAATGAAATTCTTGAAGCTTAAAAATTGAATTTTAAATGATTTAGTCGACTGAACCAAACATCTAGTCGGTTGAATGTGCACAAACGACTATTTCTTAAAAAGTAAAACATGGGTTATAACACCCATTGCTTCAAACGGCTAGCTCTTGTGTCTAACGACTATATGGACTTAAGTCTATAAATACCCATCCCAAACGAGCATTTAAATTTAACTACTCAATCTTTAGCATTCAATTTCTTCAAAAGCTCATTTTTATTTTTCAAAGCTTTCAAAAATCCTTCCATTCTTAAAGTTTTGTTCTTAAAAGAGAAATAATATTAAGTTGTAAAGCATTTCTTACAAAAGTCATGTTATAAACAATGCGGATAGAATATTTTACATTGAAGTATAAAGGAAATCAAATGTAAATAATAAAAATGGATTGAACCTTAATTAAAATTTACTTATACCACAAGATCAAAGTTTGGTGGCATAAGATTACATTAAAAGTAATTTGGTAAAAATGTGAGAAGAATTAAAAATATAAATATAGTTGGAGGTTGAACTTTTTTAAATACGCAAGAGTCAATTGTTCATTTTTTTTAATTTTAAATTGAACCGATATTTTTAATTGAGTATAACCAATTCTAAATATATATTTTAAAACATTCCAAAAGAATAAATAGTCTAATTCTTTTTTGAAAAGCTGAGCGAGGACAATTACTCACCGTACTCAATACACTATAGATCCATCCATGTCTAATCGTTTATGTGTGAGTGATGTGTAGTGCGACAGATAAAAGAAATGCATAGTATTTTTTTATCCTCTGTGTGTGATATAGAATTATTAGATGTCATCATGTCAATAGACTTTTAGATTTTTTTTTTATTTTTTTATTTTTTTAACGATGATATTCAAAGGTAAAAATATATTATAAATTTGGAATTAAATAACCATCAAGTATACTTAATTTTGTACAATTGAAAAATAACATTTCATTTTTTTTTTGTCTTAGTAGGTATATAAAGTTATAGAAAAGTGGAGTATGTTTTTTTTTACTTCATTTTTTTTATTTTAAGGAGGTAATTATAATATAAAATTTTAACCCTTAAAATAATATATATTTTAAAAGAAACCTTGAAAAGATATAAATGTGTAATTGCATATCCTTAAATCCACTCATGACTACATGCATGATTATATGCAATTGCATTGTAAACCAAATGGAAAAGATCACATATTAATCTAGCACGAGCCAAAAATGTCTTTATGTTAGTGTGCATTAAAGTCATCTAATAAGAGTACTAAGCAGTGGAAAAATTCAAAAAATAAAAACTACACACAACGTCGCCTGAGAGATTCGAACTCTCGCGGGGAAACCCCATGTACTTAGCAGGCACACGCCTTAACCACTCGGCCAAAGCGACTTCATATATTACGATTTCCCTTTTAACTTTCTTCCTAATATGCTCTACTCGCAAACCACAGACGCGCGGCTACCCTCCTTATTTCTACTCCCTACGTTCTCTCTCTCTTCCCTCTGCAAAGTCGTCACAGATAGCAATCGTCCATAACCGGCCGGCCGTCCCTCCATCCGTCTTCGCATATCCAGCCGACAATCACCATCGCAATCTTATGTTTTCTTCTTTTATTCTCTCTTCTTCTCCAACTCTCTACCTCTCTTTACATGTCTTCGCTCTCTCTCCCTTACTCTCTATCGCTTTAAGCAGCTGCGGTGATATGCCTTTCTTTTTTATCTTACAGCCCCATCGCTTCTTTTCTCTGTAAGAGTTGCATCTCTTTTTCTCTTTTTGATTCACTTTCTTCATAAACTGACAACAACAAGCAGGTATGATTTCATTTTTTCTCTCTCTTTTCAGCTTTTGTCTCCAGATTGCTTCTCTTATAGTCTTCAATTCTTTAAAATTTGAAATAAAATAGTTTGAATTTGGTGTATTATCTCCTTTGATTTCGAGATTGCCTGACTAGTAGTAGAAGAAAAAATTGAATTCCTGTTACTATTGTGGTGTATAAGGAAAATGTTTGAAGGGGTTGTTCGTCAGGTGTTGCTGGGATATCTGGGTTGCTACGTCAAAGATATCCAGAAAGACCAGCTCAAAATCTTAGTTTCGAACGGTATCTGTTGTATTGGTTTTGTATGTGTTTTTCAATATAATTGTCATTGTCATTGTCAACTTGAAATACATAATACTCCTATAATAAAGTTATGGTTAAATTCAATCTACTATCGCAGAAGAAATGTTATTGGAGAACGTGGAGCTGAATCTTGAAGCTTTTGATTATTTGCAACTCCCATTTGCTCTTAAACAAGGTATGCTATTTCTACTATAACCAAATTGAAAATACGCCTCTTTTTTACTTTTTCTTTTTATAAAGTAATATTTTACCAGTTCAAGCTCCTCGGAATTCATCTTTGATAGGACGTGTCGGAAAATTGAGCATAAAAATCCCGTGGAAAAAGCTTGGACCCATCATTATTTTATTGGAAGATGTTTTTATATCTGCATCTCAGCGCCATGACCAAGAGGTGATTTCCACTCTAAAAGCTAATTGTTTCTCTTTTTTCTGAATCAAGTTTGAGTAAAAAAGGAAAAACATGTTCCTAGTTGTTAGCAGCCTCACTCCAACAAGAAGTAAAAAGAAACACCAGAACAAAAAGCCTTATTCTTGCTTTCTTATTATGTATGTATTGTATCTATCTATGTAGTGGCCGATGATGTCAGTCGCCGAGTTAAAGTTTTAGAATTACTAAAAGTATCTTTTATTTATGATGCAATATGCAAACTTTTATTCATATTTCCATACTGGAGAGTTATGTGACTTCTAATTTTTAAGAACGTCATGAACAGTATTCTAGAACTTTTATTTTTTGAAAAGAAAAAAAAAATTATTTAGGATCCAAAGAGAAATCTTGTTTTGATATCATATTGGAGATAAGAATAGAAAGAAATTCTCATTCTTATTAATTGATTAGAATACAATTCAGCAGTCCAATATATAGACATTTTGTTAAGGAAAATAGCAAGAATTCGAACAATGCGCACACACAAAGAATTGAACACAGAGATTTAACGAGGTTGGTCAATGTGCATACTCCTCGAATCCACACCCAAAATATTTTACTATTTTGGCAAAAGGCTAGAGAAAAAAACAGAGCAGTGCTCCGTTACAAAAGACCACCCACTTGATTTTGTACAAGACACTTATGTCTCTCACAATATTTTTTTCTTCTTAGAACTCAAGGTTCTAACACCAATTTATAGGCTCATTGGCAGCTCACCATTAATATTGGCAGCTCCAGTACATGGCCTTTGTCATTAATTTTGATAGCTCTAGCACATGGCCTTTGCCATTAATATTAGCAGTTCAAGCACACGGCCTTTGTCATTAATATTGGCAGCTCCAACACATGGCCTTTGTCTCCATTTTTAACAATCTCCCACTTGGAGACAATTTGCCATTTGTAATGAAATTCCATCATAGTCAAACTAGGTGTGAGTCTTCTCCCGCTTCTTCAAGCATGAAGACCGATCGAAGCTGAACATCCTTTCAGCTTCTCAATCGTAACAGTCTTGGTTAACATGTCTGCAGGATTCTTGCTGGTGTGAATCTTTTCCAGCGTAATAACCCTTTCTTCTAAGAGCCCCCGTATGAAATGGTACCTGATGTCGATGTACTTTGTCCTGGCATGAAATACAAAATTTTTTGCCAGATGAATTGCACTCTGACTGTCACTGTAAATCTTACAGTCCTTCTGCTCTTTGCCTAATTATCTGAGTAGACTTTGTAGCCACACTATTTCCTTTCATGCTTCTGTCGCTGCCACGTACTCTGCTTCTGTAGCTGAGAGAGTTACGATCTTCTGTAATCTTGAGACCCAACTCAATGCTGCACTGCCCAGTATAAAGATGTACCCTGTAGTACTCTTTCTACCATATAGATTTCCTGCCATGCCAGAATTGACATAACCTTTCAAACTGATTTCTGATCCATCATAGCATAAGGATAGATTAGTGGTACCTCTCAAGTACCTCATAATCCACTGCACAACCTTCCAATGCTCTTTGCCTGGATTATTCATGAATTTGCTCATGACTCCCACTGCTTGTGCAATATCTGGTCTGGTACAGACCATAGCATACATGAGGCTACCAATTGCTGAGGTATATGGTACTTTTGACATATATTTATGTTCTTCGACTGTCGTCGCACCTTGCCCTTTTGAAAGTGCGAAGTGATTTGCTAGTGGAGTGCTCACCGGTTTAGCCCGATTCATGTTGAACCTTTTTAGTACCTTTTCGATGTACTGTTCCTGAAATAGCCACAATCTTCGATTCTTCCTGTCTTTGCTGATCCGCATACCAAGGATTTGTTTAGCTCTACCCAAATCTTTCATAGAAAACTCTTTGGAGAGTTGTTCCTTCAACATTGTTATTTCCATCATGCTTGATCCTGCAATAAGCATATCATCCACATACAATAGAAGAATGATGTAGGAATCATCAAACTTCTTGAAATAACAACAATGGTCAGCGTTACATCTTGTATACCCGTTTTTAGACATGAAATTATCAAACCTTATATACCACTGTCTGGGTGCTTGTTTCAACCCATACAAGCTTTTCTTGAGCTTACACACCAACTCTTCTTTCCCTAGTTCTTCATACCCCTGTGATTGCTTCATGTAGATATCTTCATTCAGATCACCATGAAGGAAAACGGTTTTCACATCTAGCTGTTCTAGATGTAAGTCCTCTACTGTAGCAATGCTCAATATAGATCTGATGGTACACAACTTTACAACAGGATAGAAAATCTCAGTATAGTCGATACCTGCCTTCTATTGAAATCCCTTGACTACTAGTCTGACCTTGTATCGCTTAGTTCCATCGTGTTCTTCTTTCAACTTGTAAACCGACTTGTTATGCAAAGCCTTTTTGCCTTCTGGAAGCTCAGCCAAATCCCATGTTTGATTTGCTATCAGGGGGTCCATTTCATCATTCATTCCAGCCTCCCACTTGAGCTTATCCTTAACCTGCATTGCTTCTTCATAACATTCTGGTTCACCATTGTTAGTTTATAGCAAATAATTCAGAGATGTTAAATAACAAGTCAGGAGTTGACCTTTGTTAACTCTTCCTGATCTCCTCAATTCTTGAGGGGGAACTTGGGGAACAGGAGTGTGAGATTCTATATTCTCATCTCTTGGTTGTAACACTCCTTTTGTAGAAATTTCCTCAAGTTCTACAAACTCTTTCTTTTCTGTTTCCCCTTCCACCTGTTTTATCATGTCCTTATATAGAACATTCTCGTTAAACACTACATCTCTACTTCTGAAGACTTTTCGGTTTTCTGGATCCCAAAACCGATAGCCAAACTCATTAATGCTATATCCAACAAAAACACACTTTTTGGATTTTGGGTCTAGCTTAGAACTTTTGTCTGAGTTTATATGGACATAAGAGGTGCAACCAAATATTCTTAAGTGTGATAGGTTTACCTCTTTACCCGTCAACGCTTCTTCTGGAAGTCCAAACTCAAGTGCAACAGATGGTCCTCTATTGATCAGATAGACTGATGTGTTCACCGCTTCTGCCCAGAACTGTTTGGGTAATCCAACATTAATCCTCATGCTTCTAGCATGTTCATTAATGGTTCAGTTCATGCGTTCTGCCACTCCATTTTGCTGTGGTGTTTTAGGAACTGTCTTCTGTCTCTTGACACCATTGAGAGCACAGTATTCCTCAAATTCATTGCTGCAATATTCTCCACCATTGTCTGACCTCAGATACTTTAGCTTCCGACCTGTTTCAGTCTCAACCATAGCTTTCCACTTTTTGAAGACATCAAATACATCAGATTTATGCTTCAAAAAATACACTCATAACTTCCTAGTGGCATCATCAATAAAAGTAACATAGTATTGAGACCCATTAAGAGATGGTACCTTGGTTGGTCCCCTCACGTCTATATGGACCAATATCAGCTTTTCAAGCTTTGGTTTTCTGCCCGTCTTAGAAAAACTTGCATTTTCCTGCTTTCCATAGAGACAATCTTCACAGAAGCTCAGGTCTAGACGCTTCAAATTTGGAATCTTCCCTTTTGATAGCATGACCTTCATACATTTCTCACTCATGTGCCCAAGTCTGCGGTGCCAGATGTCTGCGCTTGAATCTATTGATGCAGCTGTTAGAACACTATTTGTTCCACTCATCACATAGAGAGTGCCTTCTTTCTTTCCGTGAGCTATCACCATAGCCCCTTTCGACACCTTCCATGAATCACTTGTGAAAGTGGTTCTGCATCCTGAATCTGACAGTTGGCCTACTGATATCAAATTCCTTGTGAGGTTCAGAACATGTCGCACGTTATTCAACTGTAGGATAGTCCCATTCGCTAGGTTTATCTGTACATCTCCTCTTCCAGTTATGTTGCATGGTTCATCATCTCCGAGATATACTTTCCCGAAATCACCTTGCACATAATTTTGGAGTACATCCTTCTGATAGGTAGCATGAAAAGATGCACCAGAATCTATCACCCACAAATCATTACGAAATTTAGAACTTCCACGTGCTTTGCAATCTCTCATCAGATGTCCTTTCTTTCCGCAGTTCCAGCAACCTCTACTTCTTGATTTTGGTCCTCTTGATTTACTCTTCCTAAATTTAGAACTTCCACGGTTCTTATTTCCTCTCTTTGAAGATTTTCCTCTTTCTTCTACGCTCAAAGCATTCCCAGACGTTTCTGCAGATCCTAAAGATCTTCTGCGCAATTCTTTGCTTAGAAGAACTCCCACAACGTCATCGAACTTTAGCTTTCCAGAGCCAGAAGAGTTACTAACGGCCATTACCATACTATCCCAACTATCTGGTAATGTTGACAAAGTTAGCAGTGCTCTAACTTCGTCGTCGAAGCTGATCCCAACAGATTCCAACTGACTTGTCAGTGTGTTGAAACCGTTCAAGAGTTTAGCGATGCTACCGCCGTCTTCCATCTTCATATTGAAGAGTCTTTTCATCAAGAATACCTTATTTGAGGCTGATGGCTTCTCGTACATTTTAGATAGAGCCACCATTAAATCTGCAGTGGTTTTCTCCTTCAAGATGTTGAACGTGACAGTTGCAGCGAGAGAGAGTCTGATCGTGCCAAGAGCCTTCCTGTCCAGCACCTCCCACTCCTCATTTGTCATTTCCTGTGGTTTCTTTGCTTTGCCACCAAAAGGAAGATAGAGGTCTTTCTGGTAAAGATAATCCTCTATTTGCATCTTCCACAAACCGAAGTTTGCTCCATTGAACTTCTCGATCCTTGCTTTACCTTCGTTCGCCATTGCTCCTACCCGAATATGGCTTTCTCTTGATCTTTTCTGAAAATTCCTGCAAACCTCCATGTATTAGAACACCGTTGCCGATAAATCGGTACCACCGACAAAATTTCACTATTTATGTGAATAGTAACCTCGCAGAAAGCTGACATAAATTTATCACCAAACACTCTGATACCAGTTGCTAAGGAAAATAGCAAGAATTCGAACAATGCGCACGCACAAAGAATTGAACACAGAGATTTAACGAAGTTCGACAATGTATCTACTCTTCGGACCCACACCCAAAGTATTTTACTATTTTGGCAAAAGCTCAAAGAAAAAACCAGAGCAGTGCTCCGTTACAAAAGACCACTCACATGATTTTGTACAAGACACTTATGTCTCTAACAATATTTTCTTCTTCTTAGAACCCAAGGTTCTAACACCAATTTATAGGCTCATTGGCAGCTCATCATTAATGTTGGCAGCTCACCATTAATATTGGCAGCTCCAGCACATAGCCTTTGTCATTAATTTTGACAGCTCCAGTACATGGCCTTTGCCATTAATATTGGCAGTGATTACGCCCAAAACATAACACGGTTATTGTAGTATAGTTTTGGGGTATCGATTTCACAAGGAAACAAGTTAAGTACAACAGAAGGTGTAAACCTCAACACAAACGATAAAAGATTAAAAGAATCTGAGTTGTTTGAGAAAAAAAGTAATTGTGTAAATAAGTTTAAAATAAAATAAAAATGACAAGGTTCCGGAAATCCTCCCTAGGTTCGTTGCTCTAATCCTAACTTGATTCAGTTGTTTTTATCTCGATTGCAAGTTTCACATCCCAAACAGGCAATCGAAAAATATTCAATTAAAGCGCATTTATAAATCTTAATGTAATTGTTATGAAATCTTCTTTACTTTCAAGCACACATGACCTAACTTATAAATTATCAAGAGACGACGATATATCTAAACGATGATACCGCAGCAATGGACAAATCTATAAAAGAGATCTACCGGACTCAATCACACCCAAACAGGTACACATAAAAAAAGTCTGACTGAACTTATATGGAAAAGAAGCATGCAACCACCGGAGTTATAATAAATCTACTAATTAAATTAAAGAATAAAACATAACAATATTTAACGAAAATAATTCCAACTACAACCGAAAATAAAGGAAAAATAAGAACAACTACACCTAGGGATTCATCCCTTCGCCTTGCTTGGAGACTAGCCGGCCATGGGGCTCATGCGTCCTCGAGTTGCCTCCAGCCTCCCGACGATCATCTCTCCCAACCTTCAAACTTTAAAGTTCGGGTTCCTCCTAAAGACCCTCTGGATTGCTCCTAAAGGCCCCCTGGATTCATCCCCGATTGATTCCTCAAAGCTGAAGTGGAGTAGGCCTTATATAGGCAAATACCAAGAGTGCAATGTGTTTCCCATCCAATGTGGGATGTGGGATGTGGGATATAGAAATGTGTTTTCCAACCAATGTGGGATGTGGGATTTAAGCCCAAAATCACGCTGAAATCCCGTACAGCCCGCACAGCCTGACCTTTGTCTACTTAAACTGCCATAACTTTCTCTAGAAAAATCCTTTTGACGAACCGTTAAATTCTCTAGAAAATAGACTTCTGGATCTTTCTAAGCATATATGGTTCATCTCCTGGTTCTTCTTGTATCAATACAGTTTAATTTTTAAAGATGATTGATATGTACGGGAAATTCTGGCAATTTAGTGAAACTTCTTTCCAGTGCGGGCAGCAGCTGTTGCTCTTTTAAGCCCTCCATCTTGTCCTTTCGGAAGCATTCCTTCACTCCAGTATGCCTCGAGTTTTTGTGCTTCAAGCAATGATAACTTTTCCTCCTCTTTTGAGGTTAAAGTACCTGAAAATGCACCGAAATAGATCAATGATCCAAGAATGATACTTTAGAGTTGTTAACGTATAAAAGTGCAATTAAAACCTAGATCAACCCTAAAGTGATAACAGCTAAGTACTGTTAAGATGCATTTTACGACTCTCATCACAACCCACAACCAGCTTATTGCTAGTCCCTAGCAATTGAAGCGAAAATAAGATATGAATTCTATGGCAGGAGTTAAAAACAAAGTAAAGCAATGCTAGCGTTAAACCAAGAGTAATTCACTTTTTGTCTCAAAAATTGCACATAACATACGACACATAGAATCATTAAATTTCACCTAAGTCCAAAAGTAAAACAAACATCAATCTTAAAATCGTTATTGACTCTTAACATCCATCTTACCACAAACCATTAATCCAAACACCCGGATGATTTTATGCATAACATTCATGAATACAAGTCTTGGCCTCTTAAAAACATAATAAATTGCGTGACATCAATCACAAAAACAAGCTCCATAAGCTCACTTTTCAAATCACTCTCCACTATTGTAGAAAAATCACACTACATTGGATCAAAAGGTCTTTAATAAGCTTGTAACGATAGGCTAAGGTAAAGGTTAAGAAAGAACGGGAAGGATTCAACAAGTAGAAGAGCTTAATTTCTTAGTTTTGAACACAACTCTTTAAGCACTGGATAACCTTACTTCAACACCTAACTCTTTCAACCATTTTTCGAGCATTTCTTTCAATAAATCACCTTTTTTTTCTTTTCTTTCTTTCTTCTTTCTTTGCCATTGGCACATAACCATTCACCTTCTTTTTTGTTTTTTTTTTCTTTTCTTTTCCACAACCCCCAACTTATCTCCTTTAATGTACTTGGGTTGCGGTAGTGATATTTTTTTTCATATTTCCACCCTTACTCCTTTTAAGTGCTTCTCACAACATATGTATAACTAAGTTCTTTTAAAAGAAAGGTAAGGATAAAAAAAAATTTAGGCTCATAAAGGTAAGTAAATGGTTTATCGAAAGAAACAAGGCTCAATTTTTCTTTTCAAGAAAAATGCTCAAATAGGTGACTAGTGATAAATATAGCAATGGTAGGTTTGAAAGGCTCAAACGGTTCAGAAATGACCTATATCATATCCTAAGTAGTGTGCATTCTAAGAATTCGCCTCAAGTGATTATCAAGTAAGTTCTAGAGCTTGTCAAGACCGCAAAAGTATTCACAAAATAATCACACATAAAACTTTTCTAAATGCTTTCGATTAATCATACAATCTTACCACAAGCTAGAGTCTCTATCCAAATCAAGATTGATACTTAAATTAATTTCAAACCGAAGCAAGATTTAACGACTTCTAAATGCTATATGCTATCTCAATTAAGCTCACATCATTGACATGTGAATTACATACAAGGCAACCACAAAGCATGCTTTAAAACAAAAAGAAAGGGAAACAGACACCAAGCAGTTCAATGGAAAAAGAAAAAAATGTATGGAAATAAAGAATATGGAAACAAAGAAAATGTGTTTCCTCCACCCCCAACTTAAAAATTGCATTGAGCTCAATATAAAAGAAAGAGTAAAGGAAACTCCCCTTGTAGCCAAAGGTGCACATGGCCTTTGTTTCCATTTTTAACACATTTGAATACTAAATCTAATAGGACTATGATACAATGATTATATAAGATAAATATAATTTATTTCTTACTAGAACACATAATAAAAATCCTATTAAGAACACATGCTAAATCTAACAGTATTGATCACTTGACCTTGAAACCATAGAGAGCAAAGTGTTACTTGATAATTCCAAATTAATCCTGCTCTTGCTTCATTCATAAGAACTGTGATGCTGCCAAAGTAAGTGAAGAAAGCTATGGTCTTAATATCTCTCTCTAGTGTAGAATAAAAGAAACATAAGGGCGTTTGATGGGGTGGAAAATCCATTCGCTTTGAAGATGATGAACTTATAGAGTTAACTGAATTTTTTTTCCGTGTAAGTAGCTTCTTTTTGTAAATGTTTTGGGACTCCCTTGGTGCCCTACTGTGATTTTTTTACTTATTAAAAAAAATATATATTTGCTAAGTAAGATTATATCACTAAAAGGCACCAATGGGGTGCCAACCCATGTACAGTTTATTTTTATTTGATAAACAACCCATGTACAGTTTATATACATGACAAAAATTCATGACAATCTGTGACTTCAATCTTATTACAACTTCCATTGTAAATGACTCTTGAGAACAGCTTAACACTTTCTTTTTTGATAAGAGCTTACCACTTTCTCATCTTGTATAGGATAAATGTTGTTAATCAAGATGGTAGGTGTTGAGAGAGAGAGAGAGAGCAAATGATCAACTGATCAGGCTTGCTAATATTAAATCCTCCATCTTAATACAATTATAAAAAACCTTTATCTTCTAAACTTTGAGAAAATATAAAAAAGTAACCCTGATTATAATGGGGACGAGGAAGAACTTGTCAACTCCTTTGTTATGGTGCCTTGGACTAGGGTGTTGTTGGAGATGACCTTCTCAATCCTAGGCTATTGTTGGATGGTTTCCTGTTAGGCTATCGTTGGGTGGTTGCTGGTTCCATTTAAATCAGATGTGGACGTGGCATAGCATTCAAGCGCCTAGGGAATGGAGGAAAACCATTAAGTTGATTCCTCTTTCCATTTATTTTTTTTTTACTTTTTTGGTTTTGATGAGAAGTAAATTTCTGCTATTAAGGACAAGTGCTAAACATCCTTAATTTTTGGTTTAATTGGATGTACTTTGAAAATGAAGTGGAGCTTAATTATAGAACTTATAGAATTTTTGTCATGTGGTTTGGTACCCCTTGGTGCTTAGCAATAAGACTTCTTACTTACAAAAAAAGGTTCTTCGTCCTATTTTTGACATTGGTTATTTTTTGAACTTGTGATTTCAGACAATTGATGAATCTATCCTTTGGGAATTAGAACAAATGGAGAAAGAATGTGATATTGATGATATATTAAGTTACAGGTCTGTTGCCGAATGTGAGCTGCAGGTATGAAATATGAATATTTCTAATTTTAATCAGCTTAAAAAATAAAACGCTATGTTATCATCATATTCCTTGACAAGTAAAATTGACCAGGTTTCATTTTTCATGATTATGCAAATTCATGCTTTGTGTCAATGAGTCGAAATTTGTTGTGTCAGTAGATATATTTCGTTTTCCCAACTTCATTATGCAGGAAGTTTTGTCAAACGCTTCAATTTCCAATATGGGAATAGATGGTGTCAGTATTTCCGTAGAGTGTTCATTGGGTATGCTTGGCGCTGGGGGAACAGATGATTCTAGTCAGTTTTCTGGTGTTGTGCCCGATGAAGTTGTAAAGGTAGCTCATTTCTTATCAGTTGATAGTAGTGATGGTTAAAAATGTTGTTTTTTAAGGGAACTCACTTCCTTCTTTTTTCTATAGGATATATATGAAGCAACAAAGTTATATCTTCTGGTTTCATCTACTGGGGACTCTGATGCAAAGAACTTCGTAAAGAAAAGCATCAAGAAACCACAAGTCAACCCAACAAAGAGCAAGACAGAGTTGATGCTGCACTTCATTCTTATCCTGCACCAATAGTATGTAGTCAAATATTGTGCGCAGAACCAAAAAAAGAAGAAGCTCATAGTTATTATTTGATTATGCAAATGGTATATTTGCCATGGATTTCATGTTTAATACAAAAAATATAAGCAGACATGGCTCAACACCGTCCTACAATGGAAGAAAAAAGGGCACAGCAATAACAGTAGTTAAAACGGTGGTAAAATTGAATAGTTGGTTATAGTGCATTATGGCAGTAAGTACATCGAAATAAGACCTGCCACTATAAAGGTGGACAAAATGCACCACTTAATCACTAACTCGTAGTCACAAAGAACCGTTCCAGGACTGCCTAAGCAAACAATCAAGCTAATCTTTCTTTAAAACCCAGAACGTAAAAAAAGAAAAATCTATCTTCAATATAGATTTTTCCAATATAGGCTTTGTGTATATATTGTAAATCCTCTGCGAGCTTGAACTTGCTCCAAATTTAAAGTGGACAATCTGCTTAGTTTATCAGCTCAGGGCTTCATGTCTGATAGCTTTTCTTAGATGGTGGATTTATTTCCTTACAATTACAATCTTTTAAATTTCTTTTTCTTTGGGGTGATAAGCATCATAAATATAATTTAAATTTTCACTTCATTAGTTGCCACTTTATTTATGTATTTTTTTTGTTCCATGTCCTTTCATTCTATCTTTACCTGAACTATAAGTTATGGCAAATGAAAGAAGAAGACTATGCTTGATGCGTGAGGGTTTTGCACGTAAGATTCGTTGCTTCTGCTAGAATAATAGAGGGTCGATTGTGGGAACCACATTAAAAGCCTTAAACAAGTAAGAATTGAATTCCAGAATTGTAATTTCTCAATCAATGGATATAAAATTAACTTTAAAATCACAAATTTTGTCAAAAGTAATTTTTGGTCCGAAAGCCGCAAAACATAGCTTTTAATTTTAATAAAAAGCAAATTAAATATTTTAAGTTACTTTCAATCTTTTGTTTGTTCTTTGCTATTTATCCTTTCATTATTTACAACTTTATTTATGTATTTTTTTTGTTTTTTGTGTGACACTCCTTCAAGATAAAATCAAGTCTTGGTATTCCACGTCAGTTACATAATACATTTTAAAACCGTGAGTAGATAATATTATAACAAGTGGAAAGTCGGATCCTTGTACTTTGTCCTTTCATTCTTTACCTGAACTACAAGTTGTGCCAAATTAAAGAAGGAAGGAGATTATCTTAATTAAACAAGTAAGAATTGAATTCCAGAATTGTAGTTTACTCAAGCAACAGATATAAAGTGAGGAAAGTCAATCAAGCTTGAATATATCATACAAAAGAAAACTTCCAATTTTTTTGTTCCGTAAACAAATCACGAATAGCAAAAACATGGCTGAGTCTGTGGTCTTATCCGTTGCATCAAGGCTTGGCAGTTCGCTACGTGAAGAAGCCACATTCTTGTGTGGGGTAGAGGAAAAATTCAGGGTTTGCAGACGGAATTGAGGTGGATGCAATCTTTCTTGAAAGATGCAGATGCAAGTACAGAAGAACGAGTGCGCACTGCTGTTGACCAAATAAGAGATCTTGCATATGATATTGATGATGTCATCGACACATTCAACCTCGAAGTCGCATCGAAGAGGAGAGGAGCAGGTTGTGTTAATGTCATCAAAAGATCTGCTTGTATCTTGAAAGAAGGGTGGACACTCCACAAGCTTGGGTCTGAGATTAAGGCAATCACATCCAGAATCTCTGGCTTGACTGAACAGTTACAAAGGTATGGTGTACAACGATTAACGGAAGGAGGAGGCTCAAGTTCTTCATACATGAGGCGACAGCAGAGACGATCTTATCCTCATATCGAGGAACGTAATGTTATTGGGATTGAGGATAATATTAAAGAATTAGTCACTGCTATAGTGGTTGAAGAAAATCATTTCAGAGTTGCTTTGATTTGGGGGATGGGTGGTCTCGGAAAGACCACTCTAGCAAAGGAGATTTACCGCCATATCCAAATTAAGCGTCATTTTGACCACTTTGCTTGGGCGTACGTTTCTCAACAATGTCAAACAACAAATGTTTTGAAGGGAATTCTTATAGACCTTGCCGTTTGTCCAAGAGATGAAATTTTAAAATTGAGAGATGAAGAGCTACCAGGGAAACTTCACCAAGTCTTACGAGAAAAGAAATGCTTAGTGATACTTGATGATGTTTGGAAAATTGAAGATTGGAAGAATCTCAAAGTCGCCTTTCCAAATGAGCAAACTGGTAGCGTAATATTGATCACCTCTCGCAACAAAGAAGTAGCTTCAGATGTTCAAAATCGTTTCTTGCATCCACTGCAACCTCTAAATGAAGACAAAGGATGGGAGTTGTTACAAAAAATAGCAATCTCAGAAAGAGCTGGAAACGGTAACATTTCACCCCACTCTTTTGTTTAATTTCATCATACATTATTTTATGCCATTGATAAAATTGAATTGATATTACCATATTCATATAGCATTATTATGAAATTGAGTTTAGCTATTTTTGAAATTGATTTATCATATTTTCTTGGAGAGTTTGTCATAGATTTAGATATGGTATTGATAATGGTTTTTCGTAATTTTTTATTGAATTTCGTCCATGATGATATTCTTAAAGTAGGGATTTGTAATTTTCATATTATGATTGAAAATGTTATGATTAGGCTTTAGATACAAAATCCTTCATGTTCTATGATTGGTGGGCCTTAAATGTATACTTCCATTTTCGAAATATTTCATGAGAAAAATATTTGTTAAAATCAATTTGTTGAAAGTCAATACAAATACTATTTGATAAATTACATATCTGTTCTTATATTTCATCTTAATTACAATCTATTTTACTAGTTTGCAAGTCAGACAACTCAGTCACTGAAACGAAACGCATGTTAATTTAAAATGATAATGTCTAAATTACTTTTATATAAAACATTTATATATATTGGTAAATTCCATACGGAAATAGTAGCACTCTTCAGATACGTTCATAAATATCTTTTATAATATATCAATAATACCATGTTATATTTCTGTTTTACTATTTATTTCTAAGCTACTTTGAATTTGATTTTAAGGTTTTTTTTTAAAATGTTTTTTACAATTGAGTTTTAGGTTTGTTTCGTGATTTGGTTTCTGAAGCCATTCATGTAGATGAAAACATGTTTACATACATTTTAGATATTTTACCAAATAATTTACAAGCATAACAAATTTAAAAGTACAAAGATAGAAAAATAAATCACAAAACTCATGTGTATGAAAAAAACAATTAAAATATGAAAACATAACTTAAATAGTTTTTATGGATTGAAAAAGCCTAAAGATTACTTTTTATTTCTTCATCAATAGCTATTTTTCTCCTAAGAACAAAGCGTTTTTATTTTCCTTTAAGACCAAGAACATTAGGTGTGTGATACAAAGATGCATGTAAGGTGTGAGACAAAAATTAAACACCATGTGTATAGCATATGACTACTTAACTAATCACTTTTTGCCATTAAAAATGTCATATCAACATTTTATTTAATTTTTTGACGTAATTTACCAACAATAATTGATTTGTAAGGTATACACTAATCTCTTAGAATGAATTACTTAAGTTGCAAACTAGTTGATGCGTTGTAATTAAGTTAATATTTATATATATCTTAATATTGGATCTTCGAATATTTGAGTTATTTAAGGAATGAACACACACACATATATATATATATATATATTCAAACTGAAATAATAAATTAGCATAGATTTAGATGTTATTTCACTTCATTTATTTAATTCGCATAGGGTGTGGTCAGAATAGTTTTTTTTTCTTTTTAAATACTTCTGATGTATTTATGTATATGATCCATCGATTTTAGATTGCTTTTTTTTAACTTCTTTTAAACCAAAAAAAATCTTTTAACTGATCATTACTAAGAGTCGGACACTCTTTCTCAAATTTATTTGAGCATAAAATATGTAAGAGCTTGGATCCACCGATCTCTTAAAAATGGCAGATAATAGGAGCTTTTATATATATATATATATATATATATATATATATATATATATATATATATATATATATATATTGCATTATAGAAGCGAGACGTGGGTTATCACAATTCTATTTATAGTTTATGTATTATCGGATCAAGGTCTTTGATGTTAAAAATGAAATCCTATATACTTCCATTGCATATTGAAGTAAAAATAAAATGCCTTCATTCTTAATTTCTGTTCACTGGTAGCAGTTATTTTATATATAATATTCTATAATATCTTTTGATCTTCACTATTTAATTTGTAGGGCTTAAAATTGATTCAAGAAGAGAAGAACTGGGGAAAAAAATTGTTAACCGTTGTGGGGGTTTGCCATTGGCCATCACTGTAATAGGAGGACTTTTGACAACAAAACATTCAATTAATGAGTGGGAAACGGTGAGTGAAAATATTCAGCCCTCCCTAAAGAAAGGGAAAGGCTATGAACAAGGAAATCTTGAAGTTAATGAGGTCTTGGCTTTAAGTTATGATTATCTATCACTGCAATTAAAACCATACTTTCTTTATTTAGGCCATTTTCCGGTGGATTATACGATAAATGTGCGTAAATTGATTCAAATGTGGGTTGCAGAAGGCTTTATAACATCTGATCAAAATCAAGAAAGAGAGGGGGGAGAGATGATGGAGGATGTAGCTGAAGATTATTTGAATGAGTTGATAGAGAGATGCATGGTTTTAGTTGCAGAAAGGGATGCAAGTTTAAGAGTAAAAACTTGTCGCCTGCATGACCTTATGAGAGATCTTTGCTTGTTGAAAGCAAAAGAGGAAAATTTTCTCCACGTTTTTGACCATCGACTTGAAGATGCCAATGCACGCAGACTTGCTATTCATGAATTTGTGTTCATGCAACAGATAAAAGGTCGCCACCTTAGTTCTAGATCTCTTTTGCTCTTCAATCAAGAGGTCCCGGATGAATATTTTCTAGACCTCTTAGGAAGTGATTTTATAAGAATCTATAGATTAGCTTCCAAAACAGTAGTTTTGTTAGGAAACTGTAGATTCGCTTTCAAGCTCTGGCGATCTATGAAAGTCTTGTGCAAAAACTTCAAATTACTTAGAGTTTTGGATGCTGAGGGATCAGGTGGACATTTTACATTTGGGTTTTCAAAAGATATCGGTAACTTGATCCACTTGAGATTCTTGTGTTTAAATGGAATTGAAGTATGCAAGTTGCCATCCTCTCTAGGTAACTTAAGGTTCTTACAAACATTAGATTTACGAGTTCAAGAATACGGTTTTAATAAACCTTTGCATATACCGGATGTGATATGGAAGATAGAAGGGTTGAGGCATCTTTATCTCCCTGATGATGATAAGTGGAGTAGTAAAACAAGGTTGAGATTGGGTACTTTAAGACACTTGCAAACACTCGTCAACTTTCGGATACCAAATTGTGATGCAAGAGATCTCTTAAATTTGACCAATCTTAGAGATTTGACAATAAAAAATTACCTGCCTGTTGTTCATTTTAGGGAAATTTTGAAATCCCTAAGCACCAAATCATTTAAACATCTTCAGTCTTTGCTCATAAAGGAATTTAGTAGTGATGAAGGGAGAGTAGATGTAAGAGAATTGGTCTCTGGATGTGTTAATCTTTGTGAGTTGGACTTACGGATGAGTATAGAAAAGTTACCAGATAACCACCAATTCTCTCCAAACATCACCTCCATAGCCTTAAGCAAATGTCAAATTGAGGAAGACCCAATGCCAACACTAGAGAAGCTGCCTAACTTAAGGGTCCTTGAGTTATCGGGGAATGCATTTATTGGGAGGAAAATGGTTTGCTCTACACAAGGTTTTCCTAAACTCCACTCTCTGGCGTTGTTTGGGCTGAACAATCTAGAAGAGTGGAGGGTGGATGAAGGAGCCATGCCCAATCTTTGTAAACTGGAGATTGGACGCTGCCTGAAACTGAAGACACTTCCAGATGGTTTGAGGTTCACCACAACCATCCAAGAATTGAAGATCTCTTCTATGCCAAAGGCATTCAAAGATAACTTGGTCCAAGGAGGAGAAGATTTCTACAAAGTACAACATGTGCCTTCCATCGTATTTGAGTATTGTGATTGATTTTGATAATCATCATCGGGTAATAATTTTTAAATAACAAACTTTAATTCTGAATTCTCTAGAAATATGTTTATAGTAATTTTAATTTTTTTTCTTATTATTGAAAAAAAATGATTTATTTCTCTCCCCCTTTCTTTATCTTTGCGTTATTAAAGTTTTTGTTCTACAAACACAAATATCGTTATTAAAGTCTTTGTAATTGCATTTTTTACTTTTATTATGCTAATTATCTTTTTGTCCACATCCAGCAAAGCTCTTTTGGAACTGATCTCTATTGATTACTGTTTACTGCATGCAGATGGAATTGATTGTGAAGTACTTGAGGAGGTTGTGCAAACTTGGTCACATATCCCTTGATGTTCTTAATTTTATGGTTGTCGCATGTGCAATAAATTAATTCATCTCTGTAATTAAAATTGTCCATCAATATTTCTTTTCGTCTCATATTTTTTTTCATAATAATCAGTTGAAATGCAATGATCTTGCTTTAGGCCATAAAGGACAAATCACAAAACTTTAAGTCAGTGATATATTTTTTTTGAATTTTTTTTCATGATCTTGCAAAGGTAATTGTGAATATGTGATATACCATGAGCACAATTTAAGAACCTTTATAGTATTGTAAATATTTTGTTTATTTCTTTTCAACTAGCAGACCTAAAAGACAAAAAATACACGTGAGTGAAAAAATAAGCCTGCAACAGAATTAAAACCTAAAATATTTGTTCTCATCATTGCAAGTTGTGTGTGTGTGTAAGCATTTCAATAAAATCTGTCATTGTTTTAGTTCTATTATTTGATTTTAAATTGACAAAAAAAAAGATGCAAGGGTTGCTACTCTTTTTTTAAAAAAAAAATTAAAAAAACAATCACACCTGAGAAAGGGAAAAAGAGATGATTGTTGCTCTTAATTTGAAAGCTTGAGAATTTTTTACATCAAATTTTATATTTTAGAAACCTAAATGAAATAATTCTACAAGTCATTGATCTTCAATGCAAAATTTTCTTATTTAATTTATATATCACGAGTCTTTTTGATAAATTATATCTATTTTCTTAACATTTTTTTTTACAAATTTTTAACATTCCATATAAATTTTCTTAACTATCTGTTACGGTGGAATGCATTTATTGGGAGGGAAATAGTTAGTTCTATACAAGGTTTCCTTTACTCCACTCTCTGAAACTATCTTATCTCCACAATTTGGAGTAGAGGGTGGATGAAGGAGCCCTGCTTAATCTTTATTGTTTAACGATTATGACTTGCATCGTGTTGAAGGCACTTCCAAATGGAGTGAGATTCACCACAACCCTAAAAATTAGATATCATATATATGTCAATGACATTTAATGATAAATTGATCCAAAGAGAAGAATTTTTACAAAATCCAACATGTTCCTTCAGTGTTGTTACGAAGAATAATAATCATAATCGATTCTTGTAGCTCTATGACATTTCTGTAAAGATTTATAGGTAATAATTTTTTTTTTTGAGATGTTCTTATTTGGAATAGTGTCATAAAATATATAACACGAGAGTTTATCTCACAATTAAATAGTATGAAAAGAGAAAAAAAAAATATATATATTTTATTTTCAACGATAAAATGGATCTTTATGTCATGTATATCTCATGGCAATGTGCTAAGCAAGAAATTTTCTTCTTATAATTATGATCCATTCCTTTAGTTTCAAAATCAGATAAAATTTGTTAAGAATTGATTATGCGACATTATGCGTATATCTGTGGGCACGGGCGGACTGCTACAATTCAACCTTCCTGTAGTCTTGTTGTGCAGTCGCTGATCAAATAAATTTTTAGCATATTTGATTCTCATTGTGTTAGTTTGTTGACAAAAAAGTTGAGAATTGCATTTTTTATTGTTTTGGTCCTGTTAAACCAAATATTATTTTTATCTTAATATCGTTTCAGTGATATTTTAAGAAAAAAGATCAGATTCTTTAATTTTACAATAAAAAATTCCAACTAAGATATCAACAAATGTCGATTGAACAGAGAGAGCTAAATGAAAGTGCAGGCTAAAGGATAGATTAGCATACAATAGCAAGAGATTAAAAAGAAGAGATGAAAATCCATGAAGCTGAATAGTGGAAATCGAAGATACCCAGAAGCTGAAATGACTAATCTAAGTTACTTGGAGGAAGTCGCCATTGTCAACAAGCTGGAGTAATTTAGTCAAAATCCCCATTCAGCTATCAGTAAAACGACGCATGTGTGTCTCTGTGCGGGATTTTTCCAGCTCAAATGAAGCACATAGATTGCCACCTAGGATTAAAATTGATGCTGTACTAAATTGAAACAGTAATATAAGTTCTGGGGCTCAATTGGGAAAAAAAATAAGAAACCCCCACCTTCCAATCCTTTCCCTTTCATCCCTTTATTACTTTCAACTTCATTTTTCCCCTTCCCTTCACTTGCTTTCCTTTTAGGCATTTAACCCAAAATGCTTGCATAACTTTGATATCTATAATCCACTGTCATGACTTCTATTACTGGTTATTCTTAAAGGTTTTCAATGTCACTCATCACAAAAGAATTAGTTCACACCTGTTTCTAATCAGCTTTAAGCCATTATGTCAAATCAACAAACCGAAGATCCACAAGACTTCTCTTAAGCCATAGTATGTTATCATCTCTGTGGAAAAAAAAGTTAATACGGAAAAATAAGCCACCAAAAAAGATGCTTATAGCATAGAGAAATTTTAAATGAAGGTGAAAATGGAAGGTCGTAAAATGGAGGAAAGAATAGTAATTATTAATTATTTAGAAAGCAACAGTACTTTCAGAACCAACTGAAACATCAACATCAAAGTAACAAATACTGCCAAATGGCATCAGCATACATTTGACATGTAAGTCCTGCCTATGAACATCATCTAAATAACAAGTGCTCTTAGACTCTAGTTGCGTATAAACAAATAACAAAAACAGCCAAGACAAAATTCTCAAATCTTTTATTACATTCAAAATCATAATCAACTAAGTAAACAGAACAAAAGAAGAAACCCAATATAAAACAACACAGACAATTAACTAGAAAAAAGTTTTAACTCTTCTTTAGTCTAGTATTTCTCACATCTCACCTGCAGATATGACCATCTGAATCAATCAACATCACCACGCCTGTTGCCTAAAGATTGAACTGAAAAAGAAGTTGAAAAATGTTCTGGGTCAGTAGCACAATCATCGTATCTGAGAAGGTGAACAGAGCAGGCCTGAAGCATCTGCACCAATGACAGAAAGATCACAAATGCTACAAAGCTTCCCTTCCTGGCTAGGCACAAAACGGGAACTACAGTAAGGGCAAGAGACATCCTTCTGGCCTCGATAAATTGGCACATAAGTTGCTCCACATGTAACAAATGGGTTTCTGAAATCATAGTTTAACTCAGATGAATCTTTCATATTCTTCTCTGCAGCTTGCAGGATTTGTCTGGCGGTCTTTGCTTGGTTCTCAATAGTGGGGTTCGTCTCTAGTAGCCGTCTGGCAAAATTAGCCGCTGTAGCAAGGTTCTTTGCCTTGTAGCAAACAGTCATGGCATTTAGCAAGGCAAGCCTCAAGTGAGGCATTTGAAGGTTGCAGTGGGTAAAGTAGGCTGCAAGTTCCTGCTGCCTTACAGGATTGTCTTTAATTTCCCTCCTCTTAAGCTCCATTTGCAGGCCAAGAACATACTCCTTGACTATAATAATCAATTCCTTAATCTCATCGACTTCCCTCCTTGACTCAACAACAATCAGAGGAATTGTATGAAGAATGCTAAGAAAAAGACGAAGAGCCTCAGTGAATTTCCCAGTTGTTGTAGCCTTGTAACCAACCTTGAGCTTCTCTTCCAACTGAGAGAAATCAAACACCAATGCAGGTGGGCCCCTGACATTAGGACTAGCAGACTCGTTCCATCCTCTTTCAATAGCAAGTGATATCACTGGAGTAGATGAAAATGCGCGCAGATAGGTATGGCTGCCACTGTTAAGATCAAGAAACATTGATTTCAATGGAGCAAAGTTTCTTATTCCAAGTTGCCTGCTCAGCAACCGCATTGCAGTGTCAAAATTGCCAGCTGCTGCATGTTCAGCAGCAAGAGATGATTTTTGGATCCAAATTTGACTTACAGGCATACCCATAGTTGGTGCCACAAAGACTGAAGAACGAGCATTAACAGAGACCCTTGGTGTTTCTGCCTCAGGGGGGAGATCCAAATCCTCAAGCTCCCATCCTCCATCCTCATCATTTTCTTCAGCCACTTCTCCATCCTCCAAAATTGTTGCGACATCCCCATTCTGTAAGCCATCAACATCAACCATATCAAGTTCCTCACCCCAATCACCATCACCACCCTCTTCCTCTTCATCCACAGCACCTCGGCCAACACTATCCAGTCCACCTTCAAATATGCCTTTCATGACTCTCAGTAGGGGCCAATCACCACCACACATAATGGGGGCCGGCGGCATTAAAAGGGAGGGTACTTTCCCTTCTGGCACAGAAGGAACATCATCTCCCAACTCAGTAGCTATCTTCTCAGCAACATCCTGTAGCCCATGGACTGAAGCTGTGATGTAAGCAAGAGGCAAATGGCCAGCATTCTCTAAGATTTTAACACGCTCTTGGATATCACCCAAATACATGGCATTATGAAACTGACCCATGATGTCATTCTTAACTTCCGCAATTCTCAGCATCTTGGACAGCTTTTCCAAGTTCCCAGTAATGAGATATAGGAAAGATAACCTCTCAAAATTCTTTGTCCGCTGGTAGGCATATTCCACAATACCTGCATTGCCCTGGCGAAGGGCCTCCACCCCCAATCTATACCAGTGATCTTTCTCGTCAATCTCCTTGGCAGATGCAACTGCAATCTGAATGTTCCCACTCTCTATAGCCAAATTAAACCGAGTTCTCTCATCTTTCACAAAATGGAGAGCAACTTCTGGGAAACCTTTCTGTTGTAAGTAAGCAATCATTGCCTGCCCACAAAGCTGTGAGTTCCTTATCATGCTCATAACATGATCATATTTCTTCTTTAATAGAGATAGCTTGAAAATATATTCTGTCGCATCAATAACGATCATCCTGTTCTTCCCATCCCGATCCAAGCAAAAGATCTTATTACCAGAAACCTTAGTAACGTAGATGGGGACATCAAGGGTTCTAATGATTCCACTATCTCCATTAGGAAGGCAGTATTTAATGTGATTTAAGGTAGTGTAAATAAAGACACCATTGTCATCCCAGAATCCACTCTTTACACGGATTGTCTCATGAAGAGTGCACTGGTGCACAAGCTTCTTGCTAGCAATGATGATGGTGTGTTTGCTAAGCAAGGCAACACTCTCCACGTCATTAGACCAAACAACATACCTGATGAAAGGGGTTTGCAGATCACCAAGAACAAGTCTCTGCTGGAGGTCAAATATAACAACTCTATCCTCTGCTCTACAAAGCAAGTTCCCCGTTCCAGCATTGAATATAGCATCCGTGGGGACTGGGAGGCCACTCTTTTTAACCACCTCATTTTTTAGGTTCTTGACAAGGACTTGATTGCTGCTTTTGTCAAGCACAGCAAACCGATTACGAGCTATAAAGATTGCAGAACCTCCAATACCTCTCTTTGCCTCTTGCACACTGTCACTCCTACCAATGCTGTCTTTAGATATGACATACAACTCATAAGACCCCCCATCTACGTCCGAACAAATAAGAACAGCATTTTCTGTTGGACTGTAAGACAGAGTCCTTGGACTTTGATTAAGGCTGGGAGTACCAGGCCGTCGAATGGGGATAACTTGTGTATCTTTTTGAGTTGAAAATTCATAAAATCGCAAAAACCGATCTTTGGCATAGAACAGAGAATCACCATTCACAGAAAAGGCAGGACGTTCTCTCTCCAGCTTGAAAACAATCATTCCACTGTCATGGCCAGCTGCCAAAAGATTCATCTCAGGGTGAACTGCAAGGATCCAAAATCGATCGTGCTCTCGGCGAAAAGTTTGAAGTCCCGTTCGCTTTGTTGCATCCCAGACACGAATGCTTTTATCCTCAGAATTTGAAACAATTATGTCTTGTTTTGCATGGAACATAACGCATGACACATTATTCATGTGCCCTCTTAATGTGTCCACTTCCCAAGCCTTTGTCTCTGAAATCAAAATAAATAATTAACATTAATATATGAGCTTACTGAAACTAAAATTATTTATTTGACAAGTACTGAGACTAATTTTTTTTACTAGAGCTGAGACTAAAATCATATAATGGCTTATCTTAAGGATTCAAATTTTGGACTATCCTAAGTTTAATATTACTGATTAACTTGGCTCAACTAACGAAGGATCACGTTATTCTATAAGTTAACTAATTAAAACCATTGCTATGAGCACCTTTTTAAATCCTAGGTACACAACAACGTCTTCATAAGCAAGTCAAAATGTTCTTATAAAGATAGGAATTTGGCCAATTGAGTGGACTCGTAAAAAGCCTTGATCTAATGTACCGGGACTAAAGCATAAATGGAGAAAAAGAGCAAGGGTTTTCATAAAATTACCATTCATTCGCCACAATTTCACTTGCCGGTCATCTGCTCCTGAGACAATCAGAGGCAAGGTGGGATGGAAAGCAGCCCAGTTGACTCCTCGGTCATGACCTTCCAAGACATACTTAACGACAGCATCAACACCGCCGAAAAGATCCGTGTTCATCTGACTCAACCGCATGATGTCATCTGCAGGGGACACAGTCTTCTTTCTTAGGGCACCAATATCCCAAACACGAACAGTTTGATCCAAGGAGGCTGATACAACAAGGTCTTCTTTAGGATGGAACAAGGCACACATAACATAATGATTGTGGCCCGTCAACACAGAAATACAAGTACGTGACTGCCAGTTCCAAATACGGATAGTCTGGTCATCACTTGCACTCACAATCCACGGGTATTCATGATGAAACTGGACGGTACGGATGTAATCAAGGTGTCCAAGAAGAGTAAACAGACATCTATGCGTCTTGTAGTTCCAAACTTTGATCTTGTAATCATCCCCTGCAAAAGCCAATGCGTTAATGAGACATATGCTATAAAGGAACAGTATTCTAAACAGGAGCAATTAGAGCATTAGAGCATACATAAAAAGACTAATCTATTTAGATAAGATCTCCCCATTCTGACATTTCTTTATTAAGCCATCTCAAAATTTATGAAAAACACATTTTCTAGCACTTGATATTGATAGAATTAAATCTCTTTTTTTATTGGTAAAACCAAGTAACCCACACACACCACTTACCTGGGACCTTGACGATCTAGGGCCTAAGCCTTAACCATTGAGCCAAGGCCTCTTCAGCGACAGAATTAGTTGCCAACTAGCTAATGGTAATGTCTCTTAATATCCTACCAATACCAGAGACCCCTACAAAATCCCACCATCTTCAAAATAGTAACTTCAAGTGACAACAAGGGGCTACCCCTCTTCCCATCCCCCAAAACAATCATCCAAATAGAGTAGTCCACGGCCTTCTAAATGAACCAAAACATATGCATTTACATACATCACTATATTTATTAGCATAGAGGAAGAATGTTGGCATATGATGCTAAATCTAGAAATGTTTGGGTCTAGATTAAACCCAACTTTAAGTTGGAGCTTATTTTTTAAAATTTGCCAAAAACTTGGTCAAGTTGAATCAAATCTTATTAAATTTCATTAAATAATAATTAAACATTAATTAATAGGTGGTTTGATTTGATTAAGTTTTTAACGAATTTAAAAAAAAAAGTTTGATCCAGGACAACATAACAACTATGCCCTATATATAAGGTTCAGACAATAAGCCCAGATGCAGGGTGTTCCTTGTGATGCTTGAGATCAGCTCAATATGATAGAAGGCCACGCTTGCTTTAAAATTAGTAAGCCAATAAAAATATATGCACTCTACCAAATCGATGTAACAAAATCTAAATTTCCATTCCTACATTTCTCACTATCCACTCAACTAATCCTAACACAATCATTTTCTATACTCGAAATAGTTCAATCACTCCTGGAAAAAACAAACAAACAAGAGGCTAATACCCTAGATCTAACCATCCAGCAGTATCAGCTCAGTCATACCATGTAAACAACACAACCACAATCATACAGATCAATCAAGCACATGTGGGAGTGGACATAGAATTCACAATTGCATCTTAAAACAGAAGGCAAATATAATCGTACCTCCAGATACGAATAACGGCTGCGATATGTGGAAATGGACGCCGCGAACGGGGCCATCGTGCTCGTCGAATTTATCTATGAGAGTCCCCATGCGATAGTCCCATAGCTGGATCACACCGCTGTGAAGACTCGCCAGAATCCATGGTCTCTTGCTGTGGAAACTCAGTCCCTTCACTCTGTTACTCTTGGTCTCGAATTTCGTCAACATCTTCTCCAATCACCAAAATATCAACAAACAAAACCACTCTACTAAACCAAACCAGATACAAATTAGAATCACAACAATAATTCGATGATTATATTCCACTTGTTTGATAGCTCAAAGCAGGGGATTCAGATTAACGTCGTGAGGACAGCGAGCAAAGGAAACGACTTAAAATCAAGCGAAAACCTACTTGCGTAAATTCAGCAAACATAGATCAAAGAACTTCTATATGAAACTGAGATTCATGCAAAGAAAAAGAAGCAAGAGGAATTTAACCTTAGATCTGATCAGCATACAAGGGGACCAAGACGACACAAAACCTCGTCGACGATACCCAGCATTACCAAATATTTGTATGAATATATAGGAATCTATACATATAAAAAGAGGTAAATGGATCAATTTGAGAGAGAGAGAGAGAGAGATCGGGATGAAATGGTAGAGACGGAGAGAGAGGTGGTGGGTCTCACTTTAGATGGCTCCTTACTCGGTAAGAGTGTGTTGCTTTCGCTTCTTGTTTGCATAATTAACTAGTAATTAGGATATAGGTTAAAAAATGGCGAAGAAAAAAAAATAATGGATCAAAAAAAATTATTACATTTATCTCGTAAAGTGTGAACATATATGATATTATATATGTAAGCACACTATAATTATATTTTTAAAAAATTTGTTATTTTTAATTAATATGATATTATAACTCATGGTTTACGTTAGTAGAGTTAAAAAAAAAAAAAGTGAAATGAATAAAATAGGGATAGAAGGAAATTTGGATGTGAATATTTCATTCCATAAATATATTTTCGTACAAAAAGAATTTCTTTAACATTTTTTGTTTTTTAATATTAATTAAAAAAATAAATTGATTAAAAGTTTAAAGTTTAAATTATGCACGAACAAAAAACCATTTTTCAAGAACATCGAAAAAAATGTTGAATCTTGAATAATAACTTATCAGGTGTCCAATCTGATTTGGGTTAAAATTGTTTTTGACACACATTTAAACAATATTATCTCTCTCCCAACTTTAAAATTTAAATTACATTGGTTATCTTCAAATTTATTAAAATGACAATAATATAATAAACTTTTTTAAAACCCACGATTCATCACAAAAACATCAATTTCTCAATCTCGAAATGAAATTTTTTTAAGAATACAAATTTTAATTGGATATTATTTTTCATAATAATCAAAATAATTTAATGTTAAAATATCTTCAAATAATTATGATAAGTTCAACAATCCTCTTTATCAATTATTTATCTTAAAATTATTTATAACACAAATTTTTAATCTTTATCTATATTAGGCCCAAACCACCTTTTGTTGGGCTAAATTTCCCTCACTATGGCTAAATTTCCCTCACTATAGCTACACCTTTTCTTTAAACAAGACCTTATTCACTTGCTTTGAGCTAAAGTCATCAAATCACTATAGGACCAACTATCTTATTTTCCAACAAAAATAAATAAATGTAATTTTCTTCTACTAACTGTTTCTTCTTTGACAACCCAAATTAACAGGAAAAAAAGAGCAATCAGTGATGTTTGAACTCTGTACAGTGACCAACTACCTACCACCAATCTAAGAAGGTGGTTGCTTCTCTTGTTATAAAATATTTACCCTTATTTTTTGTGATTGGATGAATAAGTTAAGAACCCACCACCATACTCTCCAAATCTAAATTTTAATATTCATGTGAGCAATTTTCGGCCTTTTGATCACACATATAACTCCAATTTGTCTGCGTAAGTTGGAACATTTTGTCGAGATCCGGACAAAATGGCGAGGGTTGGCGGGCCATGTCTAAAAAATAAAACTGAAATTTCCAATAAAATAGTAATACTATGCTCATGAAAATGCAATATAATTGGCCAAAATAAGTAATTATCATAAAATAAAAAAAAGCTGAGAATAGTACTTGTGCAATAAAATATAATTAAATTGTATATTGCATTATATATGATAGAAAACTAAAAGCAATAAGGTTTTGGAAGAGAATAATTATATTTCATATATTAAATTTACAAATATATAACAGAATATATAGTGATACAAAGAGCCAGACATGACAAATAATCAAAACTTAATTATAGTGTGAATAGAATTTCTTAATTATAATAGGAATAGAGTTTCCTAATTATATTCTAACACTCCCTCAAACTCAATGTGGTAAAATGCATATCAACTTGAATTTGTCAACTAACTCGTAAAAGCGATCAGATAACTGAGCTTTAGTAAAGATATTAAAAATCTGATTAGTAGATAAACATAAACAAGGCGAATGGTACTACAGTCGATGTGTTGGCGAACAAAATAACAATCATTTTCAATGTGTTTGATCCGTTCATGAAAAAATCATTATGAGCAATAGTCATGACACTCCAGTGGCAGTAGATGTGTAACACTCATTTATTGTAGTAACCAACGAAACCAGAGAAGTTTAGCAGCGGTATCAGCAATGGCTCGATATTCTAACTCGGTACTAGATCTAGAAGTAAGAGTTTGTTTCTTGCTGCGCCAGGAAATAAGTGAATCACCCAAGAAGAAACAAAACCAGTGGTAGAACATTGATAAGTAGGATCTGTAACCCAATCAGCATCAGAATAGGCATGTAACTCAAGAGAAAACTGTGAGGAGAAATGCAAGTTATTAAACAAAGTACCTTTGACATATCGAAAGATGCGAAGAACAACAGCAAAATGAGTGGTATGAGGTGCAGACATAAGTTGACTAACAATATGAATAGCATGAACAAGACTAGGACGAGTCATAGTGAGATCGACCAAGCTCCCAACCAACTGATGATAAAGTGTAGGATCGCTAATAGGTTGACCATCAGTAGAAGTGAACTTGACATTGGCCTTAAGATGAGTAAAGGCAACTTTGTTAGCTTTCAAACCAGTTTGAGTAAGAATATTAGACGCAAACTTAACTTGAGATAAATACTAACTAGTGGATTCAGAAGATACTTCAAGACCTAAGAAAGAGCTAAGAGAACCAAAAATTTTCATTTCAAAATTTTGACTAAGAAATGTTTTGAGCTTAGAAATACCCTTTATATCGTCACATGTCATTATCATATCATGGAGAAAAATGTAACCTCATTTAGTTTTCTTGAGAAAAATTGTTGTGTCATAAGGGCTTGAAGTGAAACCAAACCGACTGACGGTGGAGTTAAGTTTTGCAAACCAAGCTCACTAATCTTTTTTAAGACAATACGGAGCTCGTCGTAGATGACACTTTATCAGGTGGGTGATCATAACCAAAAGGGGTTGCATGTAAACTTCTTTATCAAGATCATCATTAAGAAATGCATTTTTGACATCCATTTAAAACATATTCCATTTATTTACTGCAACGATAAGAAGCAAACTACGAATATATGCAAGATGGGCAACATGAGCAAATCTTTCTTCATAGTCAATCCATATTCTTGAGCATAACCCTTAGCAACAAGACGAGCTTCATAGTGTTCCAAAGATCTATCAGAACGAGTTTTGATTTTATATAACCACTTACAACAATTGAAGTTTTACCAGAGGGTAGATCAACTAAGTCTCATGTATGAGTTTTAGTAAATGCTTGAAGCTTTTCATTCATTGCTTGCTGTCAAAGAGGATAAGAACTGGCTTCCTGATAGGATTAAGGTTCATATAAAGAGTCAATGACAGAAAAACAATGATAATTACGAAGATGAACAGATGGTTTACTTAACCGAGAAGAAAGATGGCGCACAATCAAGTCCAAAGACTCGGGATGACCTAGACTAGAACCATCAGAAGGAGTAGAATCTGCAGACTGAGCCGTAGTAGTGTTAAAAAAAACCTTTGGTAGCTCAATTAATTGTCAGAAACATTATCACAAGAAATAATTCAATAGAAGAGTCAGAGAAAAATAAAACAAAGCTACTAAAAGATGATAAGGAATAAAGCATCTCGTGTTCCCAAAAAACAACATGACGAGAAATACAAAGTCGGTTAGATATAGGATCCCAACACTTGTAACCTTTATGTTCAATACCATAGCCTAGAAACACAATAAAGTCTAGCACGGAGTTCTAGCTTTGTGCATTCATGGGGTTGAAGGAGAACAATACAGGCACAACCAAATACTTTAAGAAGGGTATAATTTGGGGAAGTACCATTCAAGCGTTCATATGTAGATTGATGTTGAATGACCAGTGAAGAAATACGATTAATGGTATAGACAGCAGTAAAAACGACTTTCCCCCAAAAAAAGCCCAGGATAAGAGGCAGAAATGACTAAGACATGTACAGTTTCAAGAATATATCTATGTTTGCGTTTAGTATGCCCATTTTGTTGAGAAGTGTCAGGGTATGAACGATGAGGAAGAGTACATTGACTCTAAAGAAAAGCAAGAAGACCGTATTCTAAATATTCCATAGCATTGTCACCATGAAAAGTTTTAATTAAAAAAGAAAATTGAGTCTTAACCATAGCAACAAAGTTTTGATAAATCTGTGGTAATTCAGAGTGAGTGCGTATAAAATATAGCCAAGTGTAGCAAGAAAAATCATCAACAAAAATGACAAAATATTTTGATCCCTAATAGTGGAATTAGGAGAAGGACCACAAATATCTTAATGAACTAAAAGTAAAGTAGTTTGTTTAGCATGCTGACACGACAAACAATCAAAATTATCATCCTTAATAGAACCTAAAGAACTAGTGAAAGTAACTGGGGTAATCGACTAACAGAAACATGACTCAAACACGAATGCCAAAGACTCAGAGGAGAAATATCTGATACCAAAGCTGAAGCAAAAATGCGAGGTGGAATATGAAGGTTGATGAGCTCAAACTGGCATCCCATTTTACGGCCGGTCCTAAGAGTCTGTCTCATATGAGGATCATGTACAACACAAGTTTGACCCCAAAAAAAGAACATGAAGACCAGTGTCACAAAGTTGTCCAACAGAAATAAGATTCAAATAAAGCTTATGAATTAAAAAGGTGTTAGGTAAATAATAGTGGTGATGGTCGAATGGGACAATCTGTAAGAGAAATTATCATTTTGATGACAATTCCGACAAACTTTATTTGGACAGTCTGTAACAAAATGTTTAGATTTCTTACAATTACGACAAGTCTTTTTATTTAGGGAAAAAACGAGCAGCAGAGGTGGCAAGTACAAAATTGGTGCGCTGAGATCAATGTACCAAGATGATTTTCCTCATAAATTAATTCAGAAACAACACTTTCAATAGTAGGAAGATGTGTGCGATGAAGAAGAGATGCTCTCACAGATTTAAAATTATTAGTCAAAGACATCAAAAGTTGAATCAAACGCATATTATTACAATATACTCTAAACTTATTAGCATCAATAGTATTAGCCCAAACAGATTCATAAAGTTATAATTGATCCCACACATAATGAATCTCAACAAGAAAATCAATTATAGATTGTCTAGGAGCTTGTTTCATAGTATGAAGTTTGCCCAAAAGTTGGCACTGATTAGCAAGATTGATAGTTAGCAGTTTCATAACGACCAAACTGACCATTAATGGATGGAAGAGAGGTGTTTCAAAACCATGTAACTATTTGATAATTTTTACTATCCCAATCCTCCAACCGTTCAGCAAAATTTTCAACGGTCTAACGAAGAGGAATCAGAATATCACCAGTAACATATCGCCAAAGTCCATATTTTTTTAGAAAACTACACATCGCATGCATCTAAGTATGATAATTAAAATCATTCAAAATAGTTAAAATAGGTTGTACAACATTAGATTTTTCACGAATGAGAGTCATAGTACCGTAGCAAAGAGAACTGAATAATGAGAGCATAATTTGAAAAAACAAACCTCAAAATCATAGAGAACATGTCGAAAAACTTTAGAAATCGATCTAACGGGGACAAAAACGATCTGAACTGGGTTGTGCAAATTTTTTAATCAAAAGTGAACCGGCTGATACAAACTATAACCTGGTGCAAAAAAACAAAGACACAAGAGCCTAATATGTTCTAAAACAAAAATGCAAACTACAAATCCTAAAACCACCAATCCCAAACTACCAAAAAGTCACCGGCCCCACATGCAATTACAAACCCATAGAATACATATTTTGGTAAAAATAAAATTTGAGAAAGATTGGCTACTTGCTAATGTCGAAGGCGACAAGAAGGAAAAAAAAGAAAAGAATTCGATGACGATGGCATGAATGAGAACTAAAGAAATTAAGGTTATGATATCATGATAAAAAATTAAAAATAATAAGGTTTTAAAAAAAAATAATTGTATTAATATAATAAATTTTTTAATATATATATATAATGATACAAAAAATCAGATATAATAAATATAAATTAGATAAATAATCAAAATTTAATAATAATAAAAATATAATTTTTTTATTATTATAAAAAAAAAATTTAATTATATTTTAACAATATATAAAAGTATGGTAAGATGTATGTTCCAGTACAAATGTTCAATGATTATCTTAAAGAGGGCAAAAAAAAAGAGTTAAATGATTAGAGTATATTCCAAATTCTTTCTTAGCTTCAAGTTATACCGTCATACAATAGTCCAATATGTCTTGAGGGAGTTCGAGTCGGTCATTATAAAAAACTGTTTTGAGAGAATACTTGTGATTCTTGCTACGGAAATCTTGATGGATTATATATGAAAAAAGTCTGCGTAGACCTTTAATCTCTAACGGTTCTTATGCATGTTTTTGAGGTATTTTATATGCTAATGATTAGATTTTTTAGAATAAAATAAAGGAAATGAATCCTTTGCCTCGCATATACGAGTTAGGCACCTACTCATGTATCCTTTAAATATTCGGTAACACGCCCATAAACTTGTCAATCGATGAGTCAAAATGGTCCTTTATACCCTATGAAGTGGCTCCAAAATCCGAAGTTGTTGGCCAGTCTAGTCCTCGAATCTAACAGCATAAGCACTTCCACAAGATAGGAACTAAAACAAATATTAAACAAGTTAGAGTTGACTATCACCAAATATTAGATATTGACAAGCAACAATTACAACCAATTAGTTCAATATGCTTTAATTTTGAAAATCAAACTTTTGAAAAAGCATTATACCCTCTTATAAAAGTAATTTTAATTTTTCATCTATAAAAATTGTTTCATTTTTTTTTTCATTTTTGATTCATTTCAATTGAATTATTCACGTCATAATTTTATCTTTGTATAAAAGTTTGCAATTTATTCATAACAACAATTTAGATTAAAAAAATTAACAACCATAAAAGATCGAAAGAGAATAAATTTGTGGTTTTAGCTTGTTGGAGTTTGATTTTTTCTCTTCTCATCATTGAAGATGAAATTGAAGAGTTTTAATCTATTAATTAAGTCATGTTTTAAATATTTGTGATAAATAGTTACGTCGAATTTGATGTGAGCTTATGTTATGTTATATTTAATGACATTAAGAATAAAGATCTCAATCATAACAAAAACTCAATTGGACGAGTAAAAAATATAAAAAATATAATAAGGTAATAGTAATTTTCAGATTACGATACTTTTTATTTGAAAATTTAAATGAAGACAAATTTATTGTGAGATTGAACGTAATCATTACAAATTTAAATATTTTTTTTTGTTAACGTGACATTTAATTTATTGTAAACTTAACAGTATTTTAATTTTCAAATAAAAAAATCAACATCCATGCTTTACTATGATTAAAAATAAAATAAAATTTTTTATTTTAATTTTTTTGTTAAACAGAAAAGAAGGTCAAACT
Organism: Bretschneidera sinensis; assembly: GCA_023935145.1. Taxonomy (NCBI): domain Eukaryota; kingdom Viridiplantae; phylum Streptophyta; class Magnoliopsida; order Brassicales; family Akaniaceae; genus Bretschneidera; species Bretschneidera sinensis. The sequence goes on from CM043704.1 coordinate 96,259,531, forward strand.
CAAACTTAAGTTGTGAAAATGATCTTAATCACATCACACAAATTTTCCCAAATTCAAAATAAAAAACATTTTCAGGCTGGCAAGTTCAACGCTTCCCCTGCGAGTAGCTTGCTTTTCAAGTTCGTACGTTCGTTAAACAAATCAGACCCTTTGAAAATTTAAAATTTTCACAAGATTAGAGAGAGAGGGAAGGCCCATTATTCCTCACCATAACTTCACTGTAGTTCATAGCCGGAGTCTGGTCTTTTTCAACCACAATATTCTACTTTTTGTATTGATTCAAATCAAAATATATGGTAAAATAACTTTGAATATCACATTTTGTTCCCTGCTTTAGTACCAATCGCTTTTCAACGACTTAGTGAATTGTGATCATCATTTTTTTTTTCTATTGATAGACGCCACAATAGACCAAACCTAGCACCAATTGTCTTCGACTACAAAAATAAAACCCGTTTATCATTTACGCCAGAAACACAAACCGATTATCAGTTTGTCCTGTGATTTGAATTTCTCGGATCTGATTTCTGGGCATTTGTTATTTTCTGAGAAATGGGGAGTTTGGGTGCGATTTTGAAACACCCAGATGATTTTTACCCTCTTTTGAAGCTGAAAATAGCTGCTAGGCACGCAGAGAAGCAGATCCCACCTGAGCCTCACTGGGCTTTCTGCTATACCATGCTCCACAAGGTCTCTCGTAGCTTCGCTCTCGTTATCCAACAGCTTGGAACTGAGCTCCGCAACGCTGTAAGCATCAATTTTCACTTAAATATATACACGTATATGTGAATGAATCTATGCGCCTATATGTTTGTGTATGGATATGTTTAGTTGTGCTGATTGATGGGTTGCAGAGGAATTTGGATTTTGTGTGTGGTGTATGAGTTTGTGTATTTTTGTGGGTTTTATTTATTTAGTTTTTTTGGGGGAGCTGTGTATGATTTTGATGTTATCGATTATGGGTGAATGGTTGTTGCCTTGAATTTATATCTGTGGGGTCATAGTCGAATTTGAAGTTAGAAGTTAATTGTGCATGTTATTGTTCTAATTAGATGGAATTAATTATGTGGAGTGCTGGAAAATTAGAAAACGACTACTTTCAATTTCAGGCTGGAACAGTTAGAACTGAAGACAAAGGACCTTTCGTGAATTTGGGATGGTTGGTATAATGAAGTTAATGTTGGCTTTTCATTTTGAGATGAGGGCTTCTGCCGAATTGGTGGATCCTGATGGTGCTAACCTTTTGTGTGCTCTTGAACCTTGATGCAGGCAGACCACTCTTGACGTACTGCATGAATTTTTATATAGAGACGAAAATAAATAGACATCTTATGTAGCATATATTAAACCAAATATCCCTCCATTGCCGGTTTCCCTGGTGTGGCACTGGTGCTGATGATGTGCCCATCCAGTGCCGCATGGGGGAACTGACGCTAGAGGAGAGACCGGTTCCATTTATTATATGCAAGGTTTGAAGGAAAAGCTAGAAAAATATTCATGTAACTAATTTCAACTACTTTTACATTAAGGCTTAGTTTAGTGGAGTATGTTATATGCAGGTTGTCTTGCCTTTCAATGCTCGTTTCTGTATTTCCATTCTTTAAAGGATAACATAGTGTTTTGAGACAAAAAGTGTTGGGGATCATGTTGATAAAAGCTTTCAACTCAGGTTCTAATGGTTGTATGGCACCCAACCTGGCAGTATGTTTTTTCCTACTAATAATCTATTGTGTGTGAGGCTCATGGACCAATATGTTTCATCTTTCTTGTTGCATTTTTATCTTATACTTATATGTGCAACACTTCATATCTGATTTTCTAGGGACATATTTTGTGGTTTTGCAGGTATGCATATTTTATTTGGTTCTTCGGGCCCTTGACACTGTTGGTTTGTTCCACTTATCCCTAGCTTATTCTTCTATGTGATTTTCTCATTTTTTATCTGGCATATCAAATTTGGCTTATTGAAGTTTAGATATCTGTTCCAAATGTCTAGTCTGTGATGTTAACATATGTGAGGGTTGATGCAAGAGGTTATGAGTGTACCTTTTCTTTCTCCATCATTTTTCTGGTGTGAAATTGTATTTTTGTCAAATATATGTTTGTTCTATCTTGAATCCCTCCTTATTGTCTTTGTCGAATACATGTTTGTTCCATCTTGAATCCCTCCTTATTGCCTGGTATCCTTGCATTCCATTTACATTTCTTGTTGGATTTAGATTCTTTTTTAATGGACAATTAAGAGCCTCAATTTTATCATTACGAAGGATCATTATTAATCTAGTGAATTCATTCTCAATATTGATTAGATTTTTAAGGTTTAACAGTGTAGATGTTTATCTTATCAAATTATGAGTTTGTTATCTGAAGGCTGCATAAGTGTATGTTGATACTAAGTCTGGAAAACAGATAGGTTGCCTGTAATGATTATATTTGTATATTAAATCTTTGAATTCTGATTTCCTTTTGGGTTGTTAACTGTGAGACAATCAGTATACTGTTTGCTTTACTTTTGGCTCCTCTTGTTGGTTAATGTGGATTATTTATAAACTGAATATTACTTGTAAAAATCCAGTAACTTTTCACTTTTCTCTGATATCTCCTACTTTTCTTCCTCTTGTTAATATACTTTGCTGGTTACAGAGGACGACACAAGCATACCCACTGATATCAAAGTGCCTATCCTCACAGCATTTCATCGTCACATATATGATCGCGACTGGCATTTTCCATGTGAGTATTATGAACTCTCACTGAATCATGTCTTCTCTGTGATTTCTTTGATTCTATAGACTGGAGAGCACTGCATCTGAATCATTTTGTTGCCATAATATTTGTTATATAAATCTTATGAAACACGGTTATTCCATAATCCTTTAATAACTGTTTCTTGTGACAATTTGAGGGCATCTTTAACAACTTGAAGGTATGTGGTTCTTCATTCTTTGGTATGTTGTATTTATTTAAGTATTTTGCCATGCACATTCAGGACTCCATTGAACTTTGATGTTTAGATTTCTTAGCTAGGAGCTTGATCTTTCCTTTTTTTTTTCGATAGGTAAAAAGTGAGCTTGATCTTTCTTTTGTTAACTTTCTATCTTCGGTCGGCACAGAAGTTCATTTCTTCTAAACAATAAAGCCCAAAAATTGTTTTGTGATGTCTAGGCCCTAGGTTATAGGGATAAATCTACTTGAGGACGAGTGGGGGCACCCGCCCCGGTCAAATCCCATATCCCTTCGATTTTTTTTTTTAATACTAATGAGTTGCCTCTACTAACAATTCCAATGTGTCCCACTAATAGTCTATAAAAAGTGAAAAGTTGCCTCTAAATCCCAAGTTACAAAAAAAATTTAAGAAATAAAAAATTGATAAAGAAATACATATAAATTTTGTTTTCTTTCAAGTTCTAAGGCCAATCACAAATAAATTATACAAAGTAAGTGTTTCTCTCTCTCTTTCTCTTTCTCTTTCTATCTCCCATTCGTTCTCTCTTGTTTGGGAGTTTGGAGGGGAAGGGAGTCAAGGGTGTTTAGGGAAGGGATTGGAAGGTAGAGTAGTTGCCCTTCCCATGTTTAAATGTTAAAATAAAAAAATGGGTGGCTAAGGGAGGGTAATGTACCTTCCTCTTGTTTGGTTAGAAGGGAAACGGAAAGGGAAATGGTTAAATTAATAAGTTTCAATCCCTTCCTCTACCATACCACCCAAATCGGAGCGTATGAAGAATTGCGGTTAGATGGGATTGGTCCCTCCCCCTCTCTCCTTTAAAAAACGCTCCCATAAAGAGTTATAATACTCAATCTCCTCCCCTTTCATCCTTCCCAAAAACATTGTTAGCTTTCTCTGCTCACGAACTTTGCTTCTTTTGGGAATTTCATTTTTCAAAGAAACAATGGCCATTATATTTATATAAAAATGTAGTTTTTTTTTTATCGTTATGTCAATCTTGTATATAAATCTTTTTTTATATGAAAATATCCATATTAATGATATTACAAAAAAAAACTCAAGTATGCGTTTTGTGAAAGCCTCATTATATTTTTCTCAAATTATAAATATTTTTTTATAATAATTTTGCCCCCACTGTTGAAGATTCGTGGATCTGTGACTGCTAGGGTACCATGTTTACATGGTATTTATGCATTACATGTTGAATAGAATCTTATTTTGCCAACTTATTTTACTTCTTTATGCTGTATTAAGGTGGTACAAAGGAGTACAAAGTTCCCATGGATCAGTTTCATCATGTTTCGACTGCTTTTCTGGAGCTTGGGGAAAGGTAACCTCTTACCCTTGCTTTCTTTATTGATATAAGTAATTGAAAGGATGATGAGCATTCATTTGAAGGGTTGTTGCTCGTTTCATTAATAAGTTAGATCTTGGAAAGTACTTATGCAACTATACTTGAATTTGAGATTATAGCAGTTATGGATGTATTTTTTTTTTATTAAAAAAAGCAGTTTGGGGATAGGAATCTTTCTAATCCAGTAAATGAATGTTTAAATGTCCTGAATTTGAATGAGTCTAATTTGGGATGTCAAAGCCTGGATCATCTTACAAATGCTATTGAGAAGTCATCTGTATAATCTCCTAGGCCTTGACAGCGGTGGTAGAGGGGTGGATTGAGGTTGGAATAGGTCTTCGATCAAAATATTGCCTTGCAACTAGGTAAGGATTCAATTATGTTAAATATTAAGGAAATTGGAGACTTAATAAGAAATTCTGTGTTCAACATTGAGAATTTCTTTATCATGCAATCAGCTATACATAGAGGTCGGCACCTACTTATTAACCATTTCCCCCAATACATAAAATTGCCGACTTCCAAAGTTTTTGAAGTACTAACTTTGAGGACTTAAATTTGTGATGTGATTTACATGTCCATGCTCTTATGCAATGATGTATGAAGTGTTTAGCTTTTGGAACCTTTGTTGCACATCAATGGCACCCCCTTGGTGCCTTTTAATGACATTTTTATTGCTTGTAAAAAAATGTTTTATCTTCTTTCTGTCAATCATATTTTCCATGTCAGTATAACTGGAAGATTTTGGTCCTTTTGGTTGCATTTCCCTCAAGTAACTGAAAATATTTCTCAAACACATCAATATTGCATGCCACAAGTAGAGGTCAACTGCGGTGTTGTCTTCAAGAGCAAGGATTTTTGGTTTCAATTATTTTTTACACCTTTTTCCCTGTTATGTTGGTCATGGAATGCACTGAAATGACCATTATAGTGCTTTTATTATGCTGATAAAGGAAATTACCAAAGGCCCATGACATTGATATTGTTTTGATATTATAGTACTTAAGGGGAATTGAGATACTTGAGGATGTGAGACATTTAAAAATTCTGCCATCTAAGTTTAGTTTTATTGGCCAAAAAGAAATTTGAGTGAGGAATTAATTTATGTTTGGGGCAGTATGATATCAATTACATCACAAGATGTGTGCTTCTTGTCTATGTAGAATAGAGAAACCGTGATTCACTTATTTTGCATGATTTAGTGGTCTATAGGAACTGGTTTATGCTTTTACAGCTTTTTCTTTTTGGTCAATGCTTTGACAATCTCACTGCATCTACTTGCCTACTTACATGTAGTGATGTAAATATGTCATTAAATTTTTGCTGTGCTTTTTCTATATAAATTATTTACAGCATTACATTAATTTTGCAGTTACCAGGAGGCAATTGAGGACATTACCAAAAGAATGGGTGCAGGGATGGCTAAGTTCATTTGCAAGGAGGTTTGTGATACATATATTCTTCTGTAGTTAAGGGTGCATAAATGCTAATATTTCATATCTTTTTTGACTCATTCCTGAGCTGCATGCTGCATGTTATCATCCCCTTCCTAAAAAGGAATTCACTTTATTTTACCTCAAAACATCCAAATTCAATTTGTAATAACTTCAAATGTAGAGCTTAAATTGTTTCTTGACGCTGTCAAAGTGTGATGGTGAACATGCGGGTAATTGGTTGATTATTCCTTTTATTTCAAAACATCTAAAACTTATCTCAGACCCCAGATCTTAAATTAATGTTGTGCATGTGTAAATAGGTAAAACATGCCTTATTATGTGATGCCAATAAATGTCTTCTCATCTTGCAGGTAGAAACAATTGATGACTATGATGAATATTGCCACTATGTAGCAGGACTGGTTGGGTTAGGTCTGTCCAAGCTTTTCCGTGCCTCTGGGTTTGAAGTTCTGACTCCAGATTCAGATCAACTCTCAAATTCAATGGGTTTATTTCTTCAGGTATTATACATGAAGCAAGCAATATGCTTTATGTTGAGTTCTACTTCTGTTTGAAATTTGATTCTAAAACCAGAACTTCTGGATCTAATAAATTGCAGAAAACAAATATTATTCGAGATTATCTGGAGGATATTAATGAGATACCAAAGTCGCGCATGTTTTGGCCTCGCCAGATTTGGAGTAAATATGTTAACAAACTAGAGGTATATCTCTCTCACACATTTTTTAAGCATATTCTAATTTTGTCACCCCTATTCACTTGTCATTGTGGCCCTTTAGTGATGTATTCCTATTTACTCTTCCACTACAGGGGCATGATATTTCAAGTCTTTTCTAAATAACTTTTCCTTAAATGATATTTGCATCCTTAGGACTTGAAATATGAGGAGAACTCAGTCGAGGCAGTCAGGTGCTTGAATGACATGGTCACTAATGCTTTGACGCATGTGGAGGATTGCTTGAAGTATATGGCTGCTCTACAAGATCCTGCTATATTTCGGTTTTGTGGTATCCCTCAGGTAGGGTAAATGAATCTTAACATCAGCGGTTTTTCTGGCCACCCCTGTCTCTCTTCCCCTCCCCCTCCCCCCTCACCCTCACCCTCACCCCCACCCCCTGGGCGAATCTGGCCTCAAATCTTGTAATCTTTTAGTATCCTTATATCCAAAGAAGATGTTTTTGGTTCTCTTCAAGTTTATTAATGCTATTTTGCTTTTCATTTAATCAATCTCTGTAATGATTATAGGATGTCTTTTAATCGTCAGGGTTATAACATGTAGCTTCTTCCCCCTCCTTACCCCCTGGTTTTGATAGTAAATCATTAACTCTTGCATTTTCTTGTCAATCTTACTGCATATTGTACCAGTAATGTAATATCTGCTGGTTTTATTCTGCGCAATTTTTATTTATTACTGTAATTATCATAGAATGTCTTTGACGCTTGCATTTCATTTGGCATGTATTACTCTTATCAGATCATGGCAATTGGAACACTGGCATTATGCTATAACAACATTGAAGTCTTCAGAGGTGTAGTGAAAATGAGGCGTGGTAAGATATAAATCTGTGATCGTTTTCTTTGGAACTGAATCAGAGCCGTGTTAGACAGTAAAAGGAAAATTCACCCCATCCCTTGCTCTCCCTAATTTACTGAATGATTTCATATTTTAAATTGAATAGAAGAAGATTATGACGTAGATGGTGCTTTCATACTTGTGTAGTTGTGGTTATCTTGTAATAGTTTCTTTCTGAGTGTTGGTGTTTTTGTTGTGGCCCAGGTCTTACTGCTAAAGTCATCGACCGAACAAAAACAATGACTGATGTCTATGGTGCTTTCTTTGATTTTTCTTCTATGCTGAAAGCCAAGGTACCATCTTCTACGAATGCTTACGCCTTTATCAGACAGATGATATTCTGTACTGCTTAAAGTTTCACCATAAGGCTTTTTGGGTGTGTTTATCTGTCCCCAGAAACCTTGTAATCTGCATTACTCATCCTGAGTAGATCTTTTGCTCGCGATTTTCCTGGATGAAGGGAATAAACTGGTTGATTTCTCCAGGACATAAATTGTGTTAATTTCTCCAGGATATAAATAATTTATTTTGCGACAAACTGGTGTTGGATGAAATAGGGACTAATGGAAGTAGTTGTTCCACGAGTTTAAGATGCACATAAGAAGCAGGACCACATGCCTTGTCTCTTGTATCACAATCATCAGGATGACTCTTGGAACATGGAATTGTGCTTTGTATAAGCTGAATACTTTATATAAAGGAGTGACTTATAGGAAAACAAGAACTCTGTGTTTTATTCAAAGGACATTGTCATGACAATATTCTGCAGTTAACTAATTTAAGCCCTAGCTAGTGGACTAATGCAGCACGTATATTTCAACTGAGTTGTGTTGCTTGGAATTGAAATTGGAATAGAATCATACTTTTTTCAACAGTAAAAGTATTGAAAAAAATAATGATTCCACCCCAATTCCAAGTCTCAATAAAAATACTACCAAATGTAACGTGATGGTATTCATCATGTCAAAACAGTGAAAGGATAAAGTTTTCTCCAAAGCTTTGAGTTTATTTCTAAGAATGTTAGCCCTCAGACATATCTTCATCATCAGTTCAGTCTGAAAATATGTATACAAGTGCGGTGCCTGGTGGCCTCTTAGTTTTGGAATTATGAATCTAATTGTATATATAAACTGCTGTTTATTGACCGCCATTGTGCACTGGCTGCTGTGTGCTTAGATAGCCTACTCGTACAAATGATAGTGCATGTCTGTTGTGTATAAATTTCTTCCCTTTCTTTTGTAACCTTCAAGATTGTACTAAAACAGCTTCTTAATTGTACTAGTAAAATAACTGTTGTGGTTATTTTGATTCCATAATCACGAGGTAAAAAGTTTGTTGTAGGCCTCTTTACCTTAATATTTCTTTGTTTACGGATTTGAGGATACTTATTTAATGCAGAATAATTGTTCTTTTGCTACTATAGGTCGACAAGAATGATCCTAATTCAGAAAAAACATTAAGCAGACTGGAAGCTGTCCAGAAGGCATGCAGGGACTCTGGAGTCCTACACAGAAGGTTGGTCCGAATTGCCATTTCTACGAATATTTAGAATGGGTTTCTTTCTCTAACAAACTTTTGTCTGTTTCGCTAGGAAATCTTACATTATTCGGAGTGAGCCAAGATACAATTCAGCTCTGGTGAGTTTCTGCTCATTTATCTATCTCGATGTTTGTAGGAGTATACCAAGTATTCCTTTTTTAAGCTATGGATTAGAACGTAGGATCTCTTCCAAACCGCCATGTGATCCCCTCTTATTGAATAGAGCACAAGTTGCTAATCATTCTTTTTTCTCAATGTAGGTTGTATTTTTCATTATATTGGCCATCATATTTGCTTATCTCTCTGCCAACCGACTGAATAACGAGTGTAAGTTTCATTATAAGAATAATTAATGATGGTTTAATAATTATCACAAGAGTTTTGAGGAAGATCCATGTATTTTCCTTCTCATCAAACTGTATTTTCTTGTTCCTTTGTGCAGGATTGTGGCTTTCGTGAATTTACTCTTGTATGTATGGATGGCTGGCCACAAATATGTATACCAAGTTCCATGAAGTTGCTTTCTTGTGTTTGTAATTTTATATACACCATATTTATGGTTATGGTTGACTGTTTTATACCCAATCTAAAGATGTCAACCTTACAAGTTGTTTTTACTCATATGGTGGTTTTTCTAGCATTGAAGCAAAGAAAAACCTACCAGAGTAAACAAGGAAACTATAGAAAAGCTTTTGTAAAGCAAAATAATCCGTTCTCTCTCCGTCTAAAAGTTTATTCAATTCACTTTGATGTTCACTCAATGCTGCCATTTGGGGTTTCTTAGTAAACAAATTTTATATGTCGTCTCAGCATTCCAAACAGCATTGAGATACAGGGATTTGACCTTTATTTATGTCCGATGCATGGTTGATTACTGCTAGAAATTTTCTGACAAATGATGATCAGTGGCGCAGTGCATCGCAAAGTCACTTCTGGTCTAACTAAACTAAGTACTCAAAAAGAAGAGTAAAAGCTACAGCTTATTTGAATTATATTGATAAGACGAAATACTTGGTACCAAAAGGTTGCATCTGAATCATAAAATTCTCTGTTGAAGCTTTTCGATTCTTTTCTTCTGCTGTAACACAAGAGTGCATACTTTGGTTGCACTTGCCAGGTTACCTGCGAGAGAATTATAGTAAAGAGATAAAAAATGAAGCACAGAATTGTAGTCAACTAAAGAGATAAAAAATGAAGCAAAAGTTTTTTAACGTTGAGTATTTACATTGTAAATGGTTTTTAAAAAGAATCAAAAGTTGAAGAAAGAGCTTGAGAAGCTAAAATTGTATTGAAACAGTTGTTTCACTAAACATAATAATCTTTAACTTTAGAATTCTTTTATAAAAAACTGTTTTAAAAAACATTTTGATCAACCGAAACTACAGCTAGGTCAAACAGTACCTGAATTGTGTTTAAAAGACTGTAAGCCTAATGACTTCTAAAAAAAATGACAGTAAACCTAATGTAAATTTTTAGACTAGCCCACCCTGATTGTCACTTCGAATAGTCATCATGGACAATCTAAACAGCCTGTTTCCTTAGTTTTTCCCAAGGATAATAATCTGGGGCAATGTGCTAATATCTGTTACTGGAAAGTTAATTCAAGAACGCCTCAAGTTCCAACCAGTTGCAGTTAGCTGAATTTATGTAACAAAAGAAAAAAAATGAATAAAAAGGTTCTTTACAAATCAATTAGCAAATATCATAAACAGATTAGGACGGACTTCAGATCACATCCTTGCACCCCCAATAAATAAATATAAAGATATAAAAGGTATTCACATATCAATAAGAACAAAGAGGAATATTGGTATCTATATCACATTTCAAAGCAAGGATGATAAGTTTCCTATTTGCGACAACACATGCTCTCTACCTTTTTGAGTACAAGCAAAACAAACACATACAAAAAATCTCTCCTCATAAGCCAATTTAGCCGAAAAATCAAAACACATCGGCCACCTTGCTTGCAAGAACGCGTTCCCTTCTCTCAATGTATCCAAATGGGAACCAACCCGCTTTACCCTTACATTCCCCTTCAGCCCAGCCATTGTTTGTCACCTGCGAAGAAGACAGAAGATGAATCATTCTTGCACTAGATTCAGTAGATACCGGGAAAGATGCTTTAAGATCATATATAGGCTATCTGCAAACCTTTCGCACAACAACGTAATCACCAAGCGACAAACTGAGCTCCACATCAGATTCTGCATGATACGAATAAATGACCTGCAGCAAAATGGCAAATAAACAACATACAACAAAAAGCAGATTAAAGAGCCATCATTAAAATCTTAACAATGTCATCAACCAAAATCATACAAAGAAACAAGATATCTTTAGTTGCTAACCTCTCCTAAAAAGTACCCCATACCGTCTGCTGACCCATTATGTGTTTGAGAAGCATACACACCATTAACTTCCTCATATGATGGAGGTGGAGGCATGTTCTCCACACTTGGACTAGGTGGTGCTTCTATTCGTTGTCGCTCTGACATCATCTATCAACGACAGGACCATATAAATCATAATCATAAAAACATGGTCTCATTTAATCATTAGTTCAACTGCAATGATTTAAGCATCACAAAAGAGACTTGATAATTCGATTGCAGACCTCGCCTTCGAGCTGATCAAGTATCTGGAGGACTCTTTGATGGTAAGTACGTTCAGCTTCAACCTTAAATCCAGAATAAACATGACAGAACAAAGAAAATTCAGAATTGAGTTCATAATGTATCACAAATAAATAAATAAAATAAACTAATTGAGAGCAGTTGCACTACCATAGCAATCAGTCGCTGAAGAGTCAACCTCTGTTGTTGAGCTTCAACAGCAGCCATTGCTGCACCAGCCTCCTTCCCCAATATTGCCATATTTGACTTCATGTCTTGCAGCTTTCCTTCAGCAGCTTCCAATTTCATTACACCCTCAGGATTGCCTGGTGTTTCCCTTATCCTTGCTTGGCGTTTTGAAACTTCAATAGCCTGTCCAGGTTCAAGAGAAAGCATAATTACCAACTTTGTTGTTTATAACTGAAAATACAAACCTGTTGAGAAAAGTGCTCAACATGCTTTGATAATCCTCTACTCTATACACTGCAAGTGGGTCACACACACATACACTATATATATATATAGGGAATGCTAACTTGCCACATTTTAGGCACAAGTTAGCATTGTGCCCACATTTAGTTGGACAAAAAATACCCCTCAATGATGACATTACTTGAGGGCAATATCATCCATTTACAAATTCTTTTTCTCAGATTTTTTTATCTTTGCTTTTATGTTTAGTCTGTCTGGCGTCAAAACTGAGAAGAGATTGACAGACTCTTGTTTGATTTCAAGATGGACTTTGTCGCCGGTGCTGCTACTCAGGCTGTCTTGCTGTTTTCTTTCTTTATTTTCTTTCTCTTTAAGGTTTGTGAGCCTAGATGGCTAGATGTAGTTAAGCAACAAAATGCCTATCTTCTTTAGCAACTTACATGAAAAAGGTCCCAGTATAATTCTAATTACAGAATTGACAATAAGAGATCCCAATTTGGAGTAAGGTAAATAAAAACTTGAATTTCATCAAGAATTTTGATTGGCTTTTCACATTGAAGGTGGTTGATTGAGTTGAAAAGCAAACATTTGCTTTAAGGGAATTGCAGAAGTCCCACTATCCCAGATTCCCAGTAAGTCTGCTAATTACATGAAATTTCAGTAGCTTGAAGCTATAAAAAAAAAGAAATCTAAGAAGGAAGGAGAGAGGATGTGGGCTGGGGTTTAAGAGAAATTCCTAATGTGTCCTTATTAGAGTGGTAAGGTTTGTTGTGCTGGGACTAAGGTTAAATTCCTCATATGCTCTTATTTTAATGAGGTGTCAAGGTTAGTTTTTGTGCAACTAAATGTGGGCAGAATACTAACTTGTGCCTAAAGTGTGGCAAGTTAGCATTCCCCTACATATATATATGCGCAATTAGATATACTAATATCATAGAATGAGTAAAACTCTTGATAATTGTACAGAAAAAGACTCTCTTGTCTATTGGTGTCAAATATGAGAGGATTAAATGATCGCTGCATAAGGGATTTACAGCAGCCATTGGACACTCCCCCTTCCCCAACCCCCGAAAAGAAATAGAACTCCCCCACCCTTAAAGAAAAAGAGAAAGAACATAACAGGTGAAATTAAGACAAGCAGTTTGCGAAACAAGAAGATATCACCCCCGACATTTCAGGAACAATGTAAAGAGCAATATTTGGAATACCTGAGCTTCAGCCTCTTGGCGTATTCTGTCATACCGTTGAGCAAGATGCCTGGCATCCTCCAAAGGAGCTCCCATTACCATCGCTCGTAATGGCTCTGCAACCTAACAATTTCAAAATTCAACGTCAGAGAAGCAGATGACTAGAAAGCTTATAACAATAAAAGGGCTGGTGGGGCAATAAACAAAATTGAAAATGAAATCGATGGTAGTGTATCTAAAAGTAAAATAGACAATAAACAAATACCAAGTTAGATATAAAGGATTAGCCTAAAATATGTATAGCTAAAGCTTAAATAATGCAAGTTTCTATGAAAGTATATGAGAAAAACAATAATTCCAAAAAAGAAAAGATTAGTTAACAAAGAACTGTTGCCTGAACAAGACATTGGATAAATTTGAGACTCTGCAGTCAACTAAGCAGAGACAAACTTTTGTACCTTTGGCTTGACACAGTGTTCTATTTTCCCATAGCAATTGACCATTAATCCAGATAGGACCTTGCCTGTGTGTTAACTATTAATTTATTGATCTGGACATCAGCCAATACATCTAAGAGAATAAAACACAGTATGTCCTATACACAACTAAGCATGAGTTTCTTTGCACCATTCCAGACAATATGTCCTGCGTGCTTGAGAGAGAGAGAGAGAGGACATTTTTTTAATCGATAAGAGAGAGAGAGAGAGGACATTATTTGCCATTTAATGTTTGCACTGAGAATCGAAATGGAAACTTTCATTACATGGCACACTGAATGCTTTACATTAAATATCATGCTACATGTTTGGCTTTTTTTCCGCAGAACTAACGAAACTAAACCATCTCCTATTTTAAAACTTTTTAGATCTTAACTACTGAGTTTAGAAACAGTGATCTTGGTCCCATCCCTGCCATAACATTTACAAGGTGGCATCAAGACTAAAGACTCACTGCATAAAATCAGGAATATATGCCAACCGAAAATAGAAAAAAAAAAATTGAGAATTGATTTTTTCACAAGCAACAGCACAATCCAAAACCCGTATCTACAATGTGTTCAGACAACATAAAAAGCTCCTCCTCCCTTCTTGTTGATCTTACATGCTCAGGATAAGATAAAAAATTCCCACTTTTGTTTATAGGTGATATATTGCAATTATCTAACAATCAAACTGCACATAGTGATTATTAGAAACAAAAGGTAATAAAGACTATAGACAGGGGTGAAAGCAATTAGCCAAAACTATGGATAAAAAATTTCTTTTGACGGAAAACAAACCAATAAGTGCACTGATCAACAAGGATTCTGAATACTGAAATACTAGCTCCAGCTATGTCAATTGCCTCCCCACTCTAGGTTAAGTTTTCAAGGGAATCTATGTCTTGGAATGTGGCAAGCAGGGTAGAGATAAGGGCTTGGGTTCAGAACAGGCAGCAGAATGCAATCAGGAAAGGTAGTATCAATGCTATAACACCTCCATCCCACCGAAAAAAAATATCCCAGTCAGTTCCAGTTTAACTTTACAATCTCGTAAAAGTTAATCATTTATATACACAAATGTGAAAAGACTTCTACAATGGACTCATTAGCTGTCAGATACGTCTCCCTAACGTGACTTAGTTTTCAAGAATTATATGTTCTGGTAAAAGAAATGTTTGGTCAAACCTGTGTACCAAGAGCCTTCAACAGATTCCCACGCTCTTTCTCCATGTGAGCACGAGCACGTCCATAACTTAATGCAGCTTTTGATAATGTATTACCGCTTGTACATGTATTTTCAGCACCATATTTCCTGCTATCCTCAGATAATTTTGTTCCTGATCACCCAAATGAGCATAAACAAAATGATAATGCCAAGCCCTTAAAACTCAAAAGTAAATACATAAAATTGACATTAAAGCCTTGCCATCTCACCTATTTCAAGTTGTTTAGACCCAGTAACAATATATCCTTCAACCCCGCGCACAATATCTCTTTGAAAATGCTGAAAATTGAAATAAACATTTACTGTATGAGTGAAGGTATCAAACAATGAGATCAGAGATACCCAACAGAGAAACTAGGCAACCTTGCCAGCACGTGTTGAGATGTAAAGCTTCTCAAGTTTCTGATGCTGATAGAGTTCTGCTTCATCAGTAATTAAAGTGTCTGAACCTCCATATCCCCCTGCCCCAAACTGTTTGAGAACAGCCTTAAAAGTTCCAAAGACGTAGTTAGCACAGTGCTTGTCCGCAAAGCTTTAGAAGATATAACCAAAGTTATGCACATTTAAGTCATGCAGTTTAACTGAAGCGCGTAGTTTGCACACTGCTTGCCCACAAAGCTTTAGAAGATATAACCAAAGTTATGAGCATTGACATCATGCAGTTTAACTAAAGCACATAATGCTACTGATATTGGAAAATTCCGAAGTAAAGAACTAATAAACCGGAGCTTCAAATTGATGGCATTGCCAAGTACACATCAAACCCATGTTCAAAGATAGAGAGTAATAAGAATCACATGAAAGCAAGCTTGAGTGATATGACAAATTCATAATGATCAACAATATAACACGAAAAACCTCCTTTATGAGGTAGATTTTCTTTATTGATAATCAAGAAGACACTCTATACCAGATTCCACAATTTTGGTCCAGAAGGTATTTAGATGTTGACGTGAATTAAGTCTGCTCCTTCTGTATTCTATATAATTATACATGAAAATCCATCATGGCAAGGGGGTTTAATACAAACAATTTCCAGCAAAAGTTCAAACTAGTATTACACCATTAGTCTTTAAAACGAAACTACTACCACCATATACTCAAATGGTCTCAATCTGAAGGAGGGCTTTCTCAGACAAATGAAACATTAACATAAAATGCACCCGGTCACTTTCCATTCTATGATCAAAACATGTCCTTAGGTTCCTCACACAAATACGCACTCCCCTTTGTAAACTCTTAACTATAAAAGGCATTAATACAATATACTAACTATATCATATCAAAAAATTAAAAGAAAATTTGGTTTCTCAAAATTGTATTCAATTAAAAAAAACTATCCAGATGTTCAATTCACTAAGCTAATCAATACAATGCATTGATCGTAACATTCCTAATGCAAATGCATTTGATAGATCCAAATATACAATATTCAGGGTCACTCTACAAATAGGCCTAACCAATTATCATCGCAATCAACGAACATAAACCACAGCTAAAATAAATTAATTAATTAATAATTACAAAAAGAAGAACCTCGATGTTAACTAGCTCCAACCAATTATAAATTACCAAAAAAATCTCTCAAATTATACCAAGAGATCATGGATATTGAGCTGAGAAATTGAAAATGCAATAGGATCTAGAGCGTGACGACAAATAAAAATTAGGTTTAGAATGGAGAGAAATAGAGAGAGACAGAAAAGGTACATGTTGTTGCCTCGCGACTTGTTCTCTGAGCCTTGTGGCTTGTTTTCTAATTGCCTCCATTCACCAGATAATTCTTCTTCTTCTTTTTTCTTCTTCTTCTTCTACTTTTGCTCTTGACTTCTGATTTCTCTCTGAGAGGAAGGAAAAGAGAGAGACAGAGAAGAGAGATTTGAAATCAAATTTTGTGCTGTTTGCTTTGGGCAAACAGATCCTTTACTAGGATTTTTGCAAGTACATTAAGATAAAAGGGGAAATGTTAGCATGAGGGCGTTCTCATTTTTGTTTCATCAGCTCTCCTGTGTATATAAAGGAAGTCGCATGTGAATTGCACGGACTGTTCAAATTAATTAGTCAGTCGTGTTAACTACAAATTTACCATTACATTTTTTTTCTTCTAGTTTTTCACTTGAGGGTCTGTTTGTTTGGGATTGTTGAAAAATCAGTATAACGAATAGATTAAAAAGCTAATAGATGAAAAAAAAAATATTTGTTTTGATAAAAAATTTGAATACAAGGAGTACTTGAAGAGCTATTAATTCAAAAAACTTGTGGCAACACATGTTCATATAAGTAGTGGTTCAAATTATCTTTAAGATCATAAGACTTTATATATATAATAAAATCTTTTCAATTGCATTATCGTTATGGGATGTAAATCATCACAAACTTCTCATTTAAACTCATATATTCTCGTAAGATAGACTCCAAATCACAAATCATATTGACATTTTTTAACCTATTACGTTACCCATTTGGGTATAACAATTCAGTAATTAAAAATGTGAAGATTAATCTAAATATATTCAAATAATTTTGATTTTAACGATATTAAAAGCGATATTGTGTATAGATAAATATCCGCTATAAGTTAAAAGCTGACATGTTAACAGCCTCTTTTGTTTTGTTCCTTCAATAGAGAACTTGCTAGGGGAAAGGAGAGATTTCTAAAGAAGATAACTCCCCAGATAGTGCATGGCTAACAAGTATTAACAAAGCAATTTTGCATGAAATCAGCCCAGACAAGATCATGTCTCTTTATGTTTAATCACTTGTGCTTGAAGTAATTTCAATTTCATTAGTGTTGAAAACTTGCATATTACGTCTTCTTTATATCGTTTGATGGAAGCTTGTTAACATAATGCATCTTACTTTAATATAGCTTTCTTCTTTTGAATTAAAAGTAACAACCAAATCCAATAACACTAAAATAAGCTATTAATCTATCACATTGTGTTTACGGCAAAGATGACTGATGAGAAAAGTAGAGGATAAGATGTTATAATCCTGTTTTAACATTGTGCTCGAGAGTTTGAAAGAAAAAAACAAGGTATTTAAATCGAAAAAATGATAAGTGATAAGATGAAAAGCTTGATAAGATAGTTATCTTTTTCATATTTGGATGTTAAAATAAAAATATCAAGGTAAAATAAAATACCTTTCTCTTATCTTGTTAAAAGGGAAAGGGAAAAAGAAAATCAAATTAATAAATTTCAATCTCTTCAATTTTTTTTTTTTTATATATTGATGGTTATTAAAATTTGTGTTTTGAAAGGAATTGGAAGAAATTATATCCCGTCCATCACATTTCCTTTTCTCTTTAAAAAAAACTCTCAAATGGGTTTATAATACCCAAACCCTTCATTTCTTCCGTTCTTTTTATTAATATCTTCCATCCCAAACACCTTGTAAAGAAAGAGAGGGACCCTTTGGTATCTTTTAAACTCGAATATTTGATGCATTTCAATTCGGGATATGACGAAAAAAGAGATTGATATTTATTAATTTAACTATTTTCTTTTTTTTTTTTTAATCCAATAAGAGAAAAATATTTTACCCTCTTTTATCTTCCTGTAATTATTTTAACTTTCAAACGAAGTAACGTAGTCACTCTATCTTCACATCTCATCTCTTTTCCTTTCAAACTCTCTATCATCATCATTGCTCTTCTGCTTGTTTTTTGAATTGGTTACTTTATATGAAATCATTGTAGGGACTAGGGAGTCTTATGCATCTAAAGAAAAAAAAAAAAAAAAAAACCCGTAGAGTTTTATATTCAAATATTATGAATTCTCACTTTTACTAGTATATACTCTATCTATCTCATATTGATTTTTACTTTTATTATTTCATCAATTAAATAAATATTTTTTTAATGTTAAATCATTAAAGAAATTTATTTATTTTTTCATATATATATAAATAGAGCTTAGAAATTTTTAATTTTTTATTATATATGTTTAAAATAATATATATATATATATAAAATTTAAGTCAAAGTTGAGTAAAAAAAGTGATAAACAACAGTTGTTTTGGGAGAAATGGAGTATTATATATCCAATGTACATTATAAATGAGGTTGCACTTGAGTTTACTATAAGCTTCGTTGATGGAATTTAATTTTTATTTGTTTACATTTTTAGGACAGTCCATTTTACAGTCAATTTTTTTTAATAAGCTATATACATTGTTTTATCTTTTTTAGTTATTGACGGTGGGTGAGATCGAACTCGGATCTCTTATTATTTTGGTACATTGGGATAATCAATTTTTCAATGTTAAAGATATTTATGTGTGATTTAAAAAAAAAGTGAAAAAATAATCTCACATCGAAAATAAATATCGTTAGGTTTATGGCCATCCATATATATATCAAACTCATGTGTAAAATCTTCCTGATCTTATCAATGAGTATCAGCAACTATATAATCAAATTGAGCAAAACTAATCATACAAAATTGATAATTTTAATTATGTAAACCCGCAATAGTCTATTAATTCCATGAATATTGACTTGTAGAAGAGGGAGCCATTGATCTCATAAATAAATGGATGCTACTCCCATGGTTTTGGAGGGATATTGTAAAAGAGTAATCACATATTATTTATAAAAATAAAAATAAAAGTGAAAAAAATGAATGGTTTATATACATAATTTCGGTTTTAAATTGATGATTTTAAGTCAAGCTGCTGCTCATGTGGAATTACTTGTATGCCACAGGCCATCTAAGTTACAAAGGATTGGTTTAAGATGCTTAAGATGTAAGATGAATGGTGCATGTATGGTGTGTGGCGTACTTATTTTCAATGAAACTTCCTTTGAGTATGTTTCTTAATTAATTAATTGGTTGACCTTTGAAATTGTAGAGAAACCCTACGAACGAATTGAACTAATTTTGGCCAAGAAAAAGAACAAGACTTTATAGTCACTAAAATGATGATCAAAATTAAGGCTACCTAGGATGAACTCCGTTGAAGTTGACGACCCTTTATGGGTAAAAAACAAATCATGACTCTTTACAAGAAAGCAAAATAATATTGTCGGAAATATTTACACTTTGATAAAAAGACAAGGGAAAGAACAATCTCATTGAAAAAAGAAAAACAATAATGACTTAAATGATTTGAGTTACAGACTTATAAATTTAAAAATTTCTGTCGAGATGAAATCCGAAAATTCAATCTTAGATAAGAAAAAGCTATGATAATATAACTTCCATACAAAGATCAGATTAAAACAAGAATTTGTATATAAAATTATCTTTTAATTTAAAAATATTTTTTATTATTAAATAACATAAAAAAAAGAAAAAAATATTTATTTCATTGTAAAAAAATACTTTGCATAATATATCTTTTTTAGATCATAATTAAACAAGAATTTTTTTTTTAAGAGGATATTATTGTTCGTTTCCAAAAGATATGAAATATGATTTTTTTTTTATAAAATTTATTAAAAAAAGAAAACAAACAAGAAAATGTAAAAGAAATTATTAGATGTAAAGCACAAATCTCACGCCAAATTTAAAAGAGTAGATGTTGGATAATGCCTTAATTAATTTTTATTTTTTTACTGTAGTAATTATTTTTTAATTATCACTACATGATAATGGATTCTACGTAAAGGCAATGGAGATGAAGTGACCTCACCTTATATATTGTCCGGTTTACTGGAAAGTCAAGTCAATGTTCTCCCTCAAGTATGTTTTTTTTATTTAAGACCAAAATACTTTTAAAATTTATTTATTTATTATATTTTAAAATTTAAATTAATTAAAAAATTTATTGATAATTTTAAAAAATATTAATAATATTAATATTAATATAAATATAAAATTTAAAAATTAATATTATCTATAAATTTTTAAAAATTAACAGTTAAATTTTAACTATCTAAACCATTGCGATCTTATTAAAAAAATCTTCCAAATTCCACCTCTTGTAATCCTGGCAATCTGGCATCTTCTCTCTCCGGTTCCAGGATCTCACTTTTGTCATTCAAAAGCTAATCGATCAGAGGTTTTTTTTTTTTTTTGAATCACCATAACATTTTTTTTCATTCGATTTTGATGATAAAATAATTATCCAAACAAAAATAGGTTTTGATAAAAGTCATAAGGCACACGAGATTTGGCTATGAATTTTGACTATTCATTCAATGTAAATAATGGAAATTGTGAAAGATGTCTTACCCCAAAAGATGGTTTGGTCAGAGGCTGAGTCAGGGATTTTTTTTAAGGTGGAACTGAAATATATTATCGACACTTAATTGAGAATATTTTTTTTAATTGGTCATTAATTATTATATGTTTGCAAAGTATATGAAAATTTTACCACGTAATATTAATTTTATATATACTTTTAATAAGACACGTGTTTTACATAAACTAAAACGAATGATAGTTAAAATGGTATTAAAAATTTGTAAAGATATTACTGAAACGTGAAGAAATGATAAAACTTATATCAACATAAATGCTATAAATGGTGATTACTTCTTGACCAAAAGTAAATTCGCTCAAATGAAAAATCTAACTTGAGAATTAAGGAGTAACACTTTATTTACAATACAAAACTAATAAATAGAGTGCATATAATCAATAAAACTTTGGTAATAATATCTATTTTTATTAAAAAAATATAAAACTAAAAAATATAATAATATCTTCTATCTAAACTGAATTTTGCGTTTCCTCGTAAAAGAAAAATCATCTATAATCTCATAAATAGAAAACTGAGTTACAATTTTCTTCTTAATATACAGAAGCATGCAATCTCTAAAGAAATCATCGTTCATCTTACTACGAAGTTGAGTTTTAATAATTTTGGTTTATGAAAATTTTGTCTTTGAACTTGTTGAAACGGAAAATGTCAATACCAGACGGATTAACATATCAAGAAATGGGTATATTGTTGACTTTCTAGTCTGTACCAATTCTTGGTAATACTTGTGACTATCTGGATTTTGACATATCTAGCTCATAACTTAGTATTAATTTTTTATTTACCTTAATCACATGTTTATTCTATAGACGGTGGTAAGAATTTCCAACTTACTTACTAGATCAAGTAATTTAATCATTTACAGTAAGTTATTTTTCATGTTCCTTATATATTTGAATAGATAAAATAACTATTTAATATGATTAAAGGAAGATGCAGATCATTATTATACCTGATTTTATAAAATTAACTTCATGTTTATAATAACTTGGTTAACAACTTGACACAATCGATTTTTCTTTATAGTTTTTGTAGCTTCTGTAATAGATGAATATGGTCAAAGTACTGTGGCAGCTCCTCACAAGGAGGCTGACCCATTTGACTTTGGAGGTCATGTTGATCCCAGTAAAGCTGTAGCTCCAGGTCTCATATTGACATGGGGATTTCGGATTATATCTGTTTCCTTTGTTGCATGGGCCATAACAATACTGCCATTACCTTAATGACAAGGATTAGCACCCAATGCCATAAATCAGCCAAATTCCTTGTAAATCGGATTCTTCCTTCTATCACCATCCCTGAGCTTACGCATAAATTGACCGTATCAAGGACAGTTACCAATGTCGGTCCAGTGAAATCTGTGTACAAAGCTCGAGTTCAAGCTCCTGCAGGCACTTCTGAGAGCGTAGAGCCATCAATTGTCATTCGATTCTGCAATAAAGAAGCAGAAGTTTAAGGTTACCATTTGTTCCCAGATACGAGTTCAAGGAAGATACTCGTTTGGAAATCTGTTTTGGGAAGATTGTTTTCATCTAGTGAGGATACTCTTAATAGTTCGAACTGTCATGATGATTCTTA
The DNA here is from genome assembly GCA_023935145.1 of Bretschneidera sinensis. Classification (NCBI taxonomy): domain Eukaryota; kingdom Viridiplantae; phylum Streptophyta; class Magnoliopsida; order Brassicales; family Akaniaceae; genus Bretschneidera; species Bretschneidera sinensis. Next base: position 96,282,129 of record CM043704.1, read on the forward strand.
TTCAGAAACATGATTCCAAATGCCATGTAGTATCACTTTGATATTATCAGAAACACACACTCAATAAAAGCGCGACACGTTGACCTCTCCAAGTTAAGGTAGCAGGGTAACGTGCAGATGACTCAGGTTCGCTTAGCTGGATCTTGGGTCATTACCGCCCTCTACGTCATCACCGCCCTTGGCACAACGGCCGCCTCATATGTGGTTAGCTTCTAACCGAGACAGCAAGGCAAAACACACGGACGACCCAAGGCAATACAATTGGGCCTTCTGGGCATCATTGCCTACCCAGCTAGACCTCCACGTCATCACCGCTCTGGACGAAAGGACCGCCTCAAAAAACTTATAAAAAGACTCAGGTGAGTGATCCAAAACCAGATTTTTCTTAACAAAAAAAAAAACACAATTATTCTCATCACATTAACAAGAGCTTCGAAGCATCTTCGGAGGTATTCCCTCCGGTGATCCCAAGTTTACCTCTTATCCCTTGTATAAATTTCCTTAAGGCCCGGCCTCCAACTCAGTGAACACGTTTTTGGCATCAAGACATTTTTAAAGTGATAATTAAGCATCAAATTATTCATCATTTCTTGCTGCATTCTTCACAAACTACCTGCTGTTCAAATCCACTTGGAAACACAATAAAATTTGTGAATTAAGCAGTGAAAATGGGTTCTCTTTATTTTTTTAATCTTCAACTTAGTTGCTCTATATATGAGACATGTTCATACTCTTTCCAAGTCCCACAAACTTGATTGAACTCAAGTGCTCATAATCTAACAACCCAAAACAGGAGAGGAAAAATTAAGGAAAAGCAGGATGCTATATATTTGGTTTGATCTCAAATCCAGATGCTGGTCGTTTTCTATAGACTTTAAAAGGATGTTGAATTAAGCATCCAGATAATGAAGAACGCCAATTGATTTTTCATAAAGAAAGATAACAGAAAGGAAATCACTAAAAAGAGTCAGATGGGTTGACCTTTCTTTTGAAATTGTTACCCTCAGAACTATTGGGATAATCTGAAATGAAGACATGAGAGTATGGGAGAACCCATACTTTTTAAAATGAGATTTTTAGGCCCTTTGGGCCTACAAGGAGAGGTACTCTCTTCCTTCCTTTATCCATCCAATTATTGATGTGAACAGGATTCAACTCAAATTTCTTGAGATACTTCGTCTGATTACAATTATTATTTGTCCAAGCGTTATGTGATAATGAAATAAATTTAAATAATATGAAAAGCTAAATTGTATATAAGCTTAAAAGTTTGAGAATTGAATGAAACCACCTGTCATTCAAATAAGCCAAACTAAACTCAACGTAAATCATGAGAGTTCTCACGAGGTGGAACAGCATTATGTGAGTTAAACTACCTTGATTAACTCGAATTATGTTTTTACACCACTTATCAAGATTAAGAATACTTTACAATATTAAAAAATTAATATTCTAGCAAAAATATTAAGGGCAAAAGGTATTTAAAATTATGTAAACAAGCAAAGTAAATTTACTTTAACAGTTGTTGACTTAAGAAACAAAACTCGCTGATATGGAAATAAATGGGAAGGAACTGCTATTTGCCAACCATGCTTACTTTATGATGAGCTCGATAACTTGGAGGATATTCACCACACATTTTATCTACTCCTTTTTCACAAATTTTCTTGAAGTTGAAATGATTTAGACGAACTAAAAATTTTATTGATAACATTAATATAAATATAAAATTTAAAAATTAATATTATTAATAAAATTATTAAAATTATCCATAAAATTTTTAATTAATTTAAATTATTAAATTTAAACTTAAACCAACCAAAAAAATATTCGATCTCCCAAACATTATATTTCTCGTAGCGGTACTTCTATTACCCGGTTCTAAGAATCAGTTCTTGCTGGTCGTCTAAGAACATTACTTGGTGCTAAGGACAAAAAAAAGTAGCCGCCCGGTTGTTGAATGTCCATTCTCATAGCAGAAACCTTCTATTTCTCGAGTGTAAATGCTTTGAGTCAACTCAAGACCTAACAGCCAAGTGGTTAATTGTGACTTTTCTCCAATATTGTTTGGCTAGCTAGTCTCAAATCTACCTGTTTGTTCTCTTGCGTAGCTCGTGCTTATCACTCAATACATGGGTCCTACTGGATGTTAATTATTAGTTTTATTGATCAAATTTAATTAATTAGTTTTATCGGATAAAAATCATGGCGTAAAATTCGTTCGGGATAAATTTAGTTTTTAAAAATATATTTTTCAAGTTTTTTTTTTTAAAAACTGTTTTTTAATTGTGAGGCCTAACACATGTTCTTTTGAAGCTGATGTGAGAAAAAAAAACAATTTATATCCAATAAAAGATTGACGTGAGACAATCTTTAAAAATCAAAGAGTAATTTCACGTCTTAGACACCAATCAATTAAAAAGAATATATAACAAGAGTAAAAAAAATATATTATTTGACACCATGTAAGTAACGGTTTCCTGATCAAGTTAAAGATTCTTTTACTACATAAAATTGTTGTTCGTTTGTTTTGTGTGCTTAGGTTTTTTTTTTTTTAATGAAAAGATTTTGAGAAAATGATCAATGAAAGAGAATGATAAATTTGGAAGGAAAATGAGTTCTGATGATGATTGTTTCTTACTTTGTTTCAGTGTATTCAACAATAAAACAAATTCTTCTATTCATGGAAACTTTCAACCTCATCTCCGTTCTCTGATAACCGTCTCATTTAAAATTCAAAACATGAATAATGTTTACCCATCTATATATTATGATTATCTTTTAACTCATGATCAACTATGAATTTATCAATTTCATTTCGGAATAAACATTATTTGATGATTGTTTCTTACTTTGTTTCAGCGTGTTTAACAATGAGAAGAATTATTCTATTCATAGAAACTTTCAGACTCATCTCCATTCCGTGATAATTGCATCATTTGAAATTCAAAACATAAATAATATTTATCCATTTATATATCATCATAATTATCTTTAACTGATGATCAAATATAAACTTATCAATTTCATGTCGGGATAAATATTGTTTGATTGTTGATTGAGTTTTCTCAACCGATAAAAAGATGATTCACTATCTTCTTTATTTCAAAATAATTAAATTGGTTAAGTAGTTATAACTAACACCATTTGGTACCATATTTAAACAAGTTTAGAGCTCTTGAACAAATTTCTGATACCAAGTGACACCAAAGAGGATTTTCACTCTATTTTAAATATATGCTCAATTATCCCACTATGATATTTTCTTTTAAAAAAAATATTAAGTTCAAAATAAGATGGTTTTCCCCCATGAACCAAAGTCTGAGAGACTTTTTCTCTTTTCAGCATTCCTTGAGAGGGCAGTTGTATGTGAGCTCATCTGTAGAATTTGACATAAACGGTACCTAAATATATATTTAAACAGTAATATTAATTTATAAACGTTGGAACTTTTCAAGTTTTTGAAAGATTCTTCTCTACAAAATTGGAACTTTTCAAGTTTTTAGATATTACCACAATTTTCAGCAATTAACGTTGACAAATGACAAACAAATACACATGATTTCTTTAAGCAATAAGCATGTGGCATGACCACGCACGTGAGAGCACCGAATCATGATGGAGCAGAGCAGCCATGTTTTTTAAATAGCACGGCATGGCTATGTTGCCCCACCGAGCATGTGCCCATGTCAATCTCGTGCACTCTCATGGCTCATAGTGCCACGTGCTACTTTTTAAAGAACTATTTGGAGGCTAATCCTCCTTTCGTCAACGGTCGACTGGCTTTGTAGCTCAAACCAGCACGAAACTACGTGGACAACAGTAACTAACACATCACATTTATTTATTATATTATTTAAACACTAATTAGCACAATTAGCCAACTTCAAGTGGCAACTTTATGGAATATAGGATTTTGGGTATTTTTTTATTTTATATATTTTGATTCTTTGTTTTTTAATTAGCAAAATTTATACAGGGTAACCCCACATTAAAAGTGGTTATTAATTGTAATGATTAAAACAGTTTTGTCGATCAAGCACTGTCTACCGTTTTAAGTGATTTTGGTGAAAAAGTAAAGGCTTAATGCTAGTTTGGCTTCATTTTTATTTAACTTTTGTTTTAAAGGTTCAAAGGTGATGTTTAAGTATCTAATAATTAATTGAAAATATCAACCGTTGATAAAAATTTTGACAGTTTTTACTTTTGGATAATTTTTAAATACTTAAATTAATATAAAGGTTAAAGAGAAAGAGAGTTTGAAACTTAATTGAATATACATTTACGACAAAAAATAACTTTTTTATATTTAAAATTTAATCAAAAAACAATTAATATGAACGATCATAATAAGATTAAGATTCTATGGACTAAAGTATTTTAATAATTAGGATTTGATTAAAATTTTCACGTGTTTAAATGTTTTTAGTAGAATTAAAGTTTTGATTTAAAATTACTATATTGTATATTTATCATGTATAATCGTTTGATTGGTTATTTTATTTTATTTATAAAATTATTTTTTTTATTTTTACAAAATGTCGCAAGTTATCCCGTAAATAAATGAAACTTAAAGGGGCAGTTTTCAAAAACAAAAAGGGCACAAAAACACACGAGATTATTCCAGATTGCCAATTTCATGGGTTACTCCTTTTTTTCGCCATTATTCACTGTCACCATTCGCTAGTCACAGTCAAATTCTCAACCGTCAATATTTCTAACGAACAGCCTAATCTGCGTTCCATACGGTGTAAGCCCACAAACCAACCCTGATGAAATTTGCTGTGACCATGAAAGTAAAACAAGCAAGTTATTTTAACATGGCCTTTTTTTTAATTATTGGATTGGACCAAACTATGATAAGTCATCAAGAGTGGAAAATTAAGGTTTTCGTCCAAACAATGACAAACGCGGAATAGTCAGCCCCATTTACCATAAACCGAAAAATCACACGTTCTGGTTCACCGCTCAGCATTATATATTAAAAATTAATAAATAAATAAATATAAGAGAGAGAAAAAGATAAACCATTAACTCAGCACCAATTTCGCTCACGAGGCAGCCTTCATTTTAGGCTTCAACAAACTCTTTACCTTTCCTTCTTATCTTCAATCAGGTGAACATATTCTGAAAAAAAAAAAAATCATTTAAATTTTTTTTTGAAAATTATAAGATGTAAAATTTGTGAGTTTTGTTGCAAAATTTGTCTGGTTTGTTCAGAATAATTTTCCTGGGTTTATTTTTTTATATTTATATATTTTAATGCCTTAAATTAAACCTTGAACAATTTTGGATATTATAGAGATGGAGTGCATGGAAGCGAGAGCCTTGAAGCCAAGTTTACATAGAGAATTGGCTATGAAATCGACCCAACAAGTTTTGCTTGATGATTTATTGTGCTTGAATGGGCCTAATTACGGTGTTTCTTCAAGTGAGGATTTCTCTGTTGAATGTTTTCTTGATCTCTCTAATGGAGAATTTGACGATGGGTCAACCGAAGAAGAAGAAGAAGAATCACAAGAGCGTGTAGATGATGATAACAATTCCAACTCTTGTAGTCTCTCCTCTGATTCTTTTCTTACCAGTGAACTCTCTGTACCGGTAAGGTTTTTTTTTATTTGTTTTTAATTTGAATAAATATAATATAAAAGAGATTATTTTTTTGGGGTTTTAATTTTTAATGGTTATTACTCTTTATCATCAAAATTGAAAACCCATTTCTTGTTTTTACAGGCTGATGATATTGCAGAGCTTGAATGGGTATCTCACTTTGTGGACGATTCTTTATCAGAGCTATCACTTTTGTGCCCCGCCGGGAAAGTGAAATCTGAAAACCACCAGAAGCCCCGACCTGAGCCAGAACCAGTTGTACCGGTTTTAGTGAAACGGTCTTGTTTTTCATCAACGGTTCCAGCTAAAGCAAGAACCAAAAGAGCCCGACCCGGAACCACTGGTTGGGTCTGGTCACTCGGCTCACTTCCACTTACTGAGACATCTATAGCATCAACTACAACAACATCATCGTCTTCTTCTGGGTTTAATTCAACGCCTTGTCTTATCTTCACCAACATGTTTCAAAATATGGATGGTGAACAGGGAGAGAGAAAACGGAAGAAAAAACTGGCGGTTCAACCCGGTGGGTTAACATTTCAACGGAGGTGTAGTCATTGTCAGGTTCAAAAGACCCCACAGTGGAGAACCGGTCCGCTCGGTGCCAAAACCCTTTGCAACGCTTGTGGGGTTCGGTATAAGTCCGGTCGGCTTTTTCCGGAGTATAGACCGGCTTGCAGCCCGACGTTTTCGGGTGAGGTTCACTCGAATAGTCATCGAAAGGTGCTGGAATTGAGGAAGAAGAGAGAATCGGTTGAACCAGCATCCAGCGTTGATCGAAATGGTTCAGAGGTTATAGAAGCATTTTGATTAGGAATGGGTTTAGCACGAAGTCAAGCCCGGTTGGACCGTCATCGGTTTGCTTTTGTTAGTAGGTGTATGAATTTAATGATGGTTAAGATTATTATAGGTTTAAAGATGCATTCTAAGGAGATTTTACTTTTAGCTTTTAATTTTAATTTTATTTATAATTTTTTAGTGTTTTTGTTCAATTTATTTGCAGGTCTAATGAGTAGGTAGAAATTGAACTTAGAAAATGAAAAGGAAACTTCCTTTTTTTTTGTAAATTTCTGGTGCATTGAAATGTTCAAAATGGTTCACCTATTCTTGAGACTTGGCGAGGTTGGGTAACTTTTTAAATTTGGATTTAAGTGGTCGGATTGATAATAAACAAATTTAAACTTTGATTTAATCTAAATGATTTAATTTAAATTTGAATTTTTTTTTTACCAAACATGCACGTAGTACCATTGATTTGAGACCACCAAGCAGTGTGTGGTTTAGCCATTTTGTATAATGGTCAAGTGGCTGGAAATTTGAAATAATATCCAAAGTACAACTTTCATAATGGTAGCTGACTGTAAAGTCTCCCCATAATCTATAGAGTGCCCTTACTAAGAAACAAAGTGGTCAGGTCAAAAGGATCATACCACAACATCTTTAGTGGATCACAATACCATTGATAAAATTGAGAAATATTACCAGAACAAAGGAATGGAGCCATGGAGAAAGAGAAATGTTTGATTGGTTGGATTTAAAATAATTATTTTTTGTTTTAGAGAAAATATTAATTTTTTGAATTTTATATTTATATTGATGTTATTAAGAAAAAAAATTAAAACTACAAGTTAAATTTTTAAATAGTTTAAAATTAATTTTTTTAAATTTGAATCAATAAATTTTTTTTGAATAAATATTTTTATCTAGATCTAATTCATGATATTTATTTAAATTATGAGTATTTTATTATAAATAAATAATTTTTTTTTATTTGACGATGGAAAATTTATGCTTAGATAACCTAAGTCTATCTAGGAACTTTCCAACGCGAGGTTGGCTGCCTTTTGAGTTTTGATGTGATTGGAATTGGGTTCAATCAAGTATTATTGCTTCAATTTTCAAAGGATCATAACTAATCTGCGTGTACTATTTCTATTTGTTAAGAAAAAAAAAATGATGTGAAAAAACCTGATTTGTTCAACTTTTTGCGTAATGGTATCCGAATCATCTAAAGATATCTATTTTGTTAAAGTCCACTTCAATGGGGAAACTAGGAAAGGGATCCAGCTGGCTGAAAATTCTTCGGGTAATTCTTAAATAATGGTACATGAAAAAGTCTTACACCGAGAATACTGAGAACATTTGAGAGGAGAGAGAGAGAGAGAGAGATACTTATGCACGCTAGCTTGATAATCAAATTCTTTTATATTTGTAAGATACATTTTATACATAGAGCGGATTAGATTTGAGTCAAATCGAGGGTGAATATTAAAGTATTAGAATTTAACTCGATTTATAATGAATATATTCGAGTTAGAATTCAAATCGAATTCGAATTCGAATCGAACTCAAAAATTGGGTTCGAGTTCGATCAATTTTTTATTGTTTAAGTTTAACTCGGCTCAAACTCGATGACAAATTAGCTTATTCGAATCCGAACTCGAACTTAAACTTGAGCTTGAGCTTTGGATTCTCCATTCAAACTCGAACTCAAGCATGAACTTTAATTTTATATAAATATTAACTTGAGTTCAATAATACCTTATCGAACTGTTCGAGAACCTTTCAAACCAGATATTAAGGTATTCGAGCTCAACTCGGAAAGTTAATCGAATCTAATTTTCAGACTCGAGCTTGAGCTCAATCTAGCTGAGCTTTGATCGAATTCGATAAAAACTCGACTCGAATCCCTTCCTATTTATATGTTTTTCGACAAAAGGAATATATATATACATATGAGTGAGAAATATACTTTTTAGGTGATAAATCATAAAAGTCATTTTTGCAACTCTTGAGTTCTTGGGAAATTCCATTGTCATAGTTTCTTTATGGATAAAGAAAAGTGTTGTTATGGGTTTGAGAGGAATAGGGTTAAAAGTTCATCGATCCTTTGTATTGAAAAAAAAAAAAACATTTGATAACTACTGATATATTTCATATTTCTTACAAAATATAGGTTTTAATTAATTTTCTCATTAACAATTATTACATTTTATAAAAAAAAAAACAAATGCTTTAGGAGTATAAATAAAATAATTGTTCATGTTCGATACTATTTGAACCAATTATAATTTTGGTTTATAATTGTCAAAAAAGTTTTTGAAACAGTTTTCAGTAAACCAGAGTTAAAAACTATTTTGTGAAAATTAGTTTTCCGACATAAATTCAGTTTCTTAGATTTTTTTTTGAGTTTTATTTCTTTTAAAAATAATTTTTATGATGTTTGGCCTAAATCTGTTTACAGGAAATCAAAGCCATTTTGATCTTATTTGAGAAGTTATTGAAATAAAATTTAAATCACAAAAGTTTAAAGTTTTTAGAGCAAAAATAAATAAGGGTAAGTTTTGATTCTCATAAACTCTCCTAAAAGGACGTAAATTTTGATATTAATCTAACCTAGACTTTGGGCTAGTGATATTTCTTTATATTATGGGGCTTATCGCTTCCTGCTATGCCAAAAACACCATCTTACATGCATCATTAGCCAGCCCATAAAGCCCAATTTCGAAGATTATCACTATTATCTTCCATTATAAGACACACAAGTAAGAGTAGATTCGAACCGAACCGAGTCGCGTTCGAGTTGAGGGGTGCTTGAGCTCGACTCATGAGAAAAAAATTATTTGAGAGCTTTGAATCGAGTCCGAGTTAAGAAAACTGAACTCGAGTTTGACTCGTAAGGTGAAATTCATGCCCGAGCTTGACTTGTGAGCAACTCGACTCATTAACTCGAGTCAACTTGAACCCGAGCTCGGCTCAATAAGCTAACTGAGTGAAAATTACAGCTCGAGCTCAATTTGATTAAGTTTCAAACCGATAATTTAAAATTGAGTCTCTCAAGCGAGCCGAGTTACTCAACTTAGTTCCACCTCTAATGTCAAGTAACTAAAGACCAATAAAATTTCCGATCAGTGGTAGTTTCCTCAGAAATGGGCTGAGACCCATAAGTGTGGCTGGCTATAAGTTGTTTAATTATTTTAATTGTTTGGCCACATTAATTTTCCTTGCTCTTTAATCTTGATAGACGAACGGTGTGTTTGGTTTTTGAAAATATTTTCTGTTTTTAAAAAATGAAAACAATTTTTATTTTTCGTTTTCTGATTTTTAAAAAAACTTATTTGGTCAGTGAAAACAAATTATATTTTCTAAAGATGAAAACAGATAAAATATGTGGTGTTATATTGTTTTCCCTTCAGAAATTTTTTGAAAATGATGAATTATTGTTAAATAAACTATTATAGTAAAATATTTTTATCTTTATATTTACACTATTATGGTTTATGGTCCGAAAGTGAGAGACAATCTAAAGCATCAACAAATATCCTAGAAGCAGAAGTCTTGCATGTACCACGAGGGCCATGGAAGAGATGTAAGGAGGTTATTCTTTCTCTAGAAATGACACTTAAAAGAGACCTCACTACAACATTTTGTCCTACCAATTCGTTAAAAAAAATTTGGCCTGAATTTCTGACTTAGACTCCTAAGGGTTTTTGAATTCGAGGTGATGTCACTTTTAATGTGTTTCCAGCACCCTTATTCACAAAAGATTGTCTCACCTACATCACGAGCTAACAAAGGATGGTCATCTACATAGGAAGAAGGGTATTCTCTAAACTTTGGAATTCTTGACCAACAGTAGCCTATCTTGTATTCACGATGAGTGTGATTGACAATATCAACTTCTTCATCCACGAGGAATGAAGTGCTACGATTTGAAAGAGAATCATTTATGGATGGACATGGATTACCTACACAATTTGCAACATCACCTGCTGTCCCATGTAATTTCCTTCGGTTCTTAGGTGGATACTTTCGTTTTGAAGCATAGTGGTCTACTCTTTCCATTGGTGAGGTTTCAACAGTTGGACCATTGCAAGAATCTACATCCTCCATAAGATTACTAGAAAGCGTAACGCACTTCAAGTCCATCCCTTTGTCCTTAAAATTGCTGTGATATCTTTCACTTGTTGATTTGTTTCTATGTATCTGTTCCTCACTTAAACCATAATAATCTAACCCTTCAACTTAGTCTGAATGGGACAACCTGGTTCTTCTACTCTACTCAAATTCTCACATGCTATCAACTTAGAATTTTCCAAACCACAATGCAACCTAAAATCATCACCTTGATCCTCTTTTTTTTATTATATCAAATCCTAAATTGCTTGAGCTTAAAGGATCATTATAATCAGAACTGCCTTCTAGGTCACCATTCATGAATTGCAAAGAGATCCCTTTAATCGAATTTGTCTCCCATTTCACATTGTCCAACAAAGCCGAGAATTTGTCCATAGAATTAGTAGATGGATCCCTTAATGACCTCACTCTTCTAAGTGCTATAAGAGTAGAGATAGGGATGTCAATTGAATGCCTCCGCCCATCTGCCATTCTTAAAAGATCAAATTTATAGGAAACAAAATGAAGTTCTTGTGCACTGCAAAGTCAAATTTCAAGACCCACCAAAAAGATAACTCATTCCCAACCTGAAAGAGGAAATTGAACAACATAATGATTAATGGAGACTTTTGATAAAGCATTCCATTATTCCAACACTCTAAACAAGAATGATATTTTCAGATCATTTATTTTCTGGAAAACCCATTTTCACAAAAATGAGGAAAACCAAAATATTCAACAAGCCAATAAAAGAATCCCAAGATATTGTTTGACTCTCTCATGGAGTCTTCAAATATATGCTACATAAATCCCACAAAATAAAAAATAAAAAAAATGAAAATGCACAGAATCTCATGATTTTCATCAAATGCTTCATCATTACCAAATATGGGGCAATAAACCACCTAAATTCCAACAAAAAAAAAGCTACCTACAGCACAATAAAAAAATTTAAAATACCAATAAACATGTAATACTATCATTTAAAAAAGAAAAAGAAATAGAAAAAGGGCGTTAGCTCTTACCATTACCAAAAGCAAAACAATGAAACACTGATGGAGAGAGACAAGAGGGGGCGCAGGACAAAGAGATTTGTGACTATGAGTGAGAGATTCTTGAATTGATTTTCTAGGGTTTTAGAGAGCATGGAGAAAGAGAGGGCGACAAACGAGAGAGAACATTGAGAAAGAGATGGAGAGAGACAAGAGAAAGAGTTGGATAGAGAGAGAGCGCAAGACAGAAAAGGAGCGATGTTAACAAAGAGAAAAAATAGATTGCTTATATAGGAAGGTAAAATAATGTGTTTTTTTGGTGAATCGATCCTAAAATAGAGTTGTGGGTCGTAGACAGACATTTAGAAAATAAAGGGTGCATGTGTTCTCATTGTTTTCTATCTTTTAGGTTGAAAATGATGAAAACAATTTTTTTTAGTTTTTTAAATGAGGGTATTTTAAGATTTGTTTTTTAAAAATAAATTTTTTGTTTTTAAGATAAACACATTTTAAATACCATTTTTTGTTTTCTAAGACCAAACACAACATAATCTTTTGAGTTTATTTTTGATGTATCGTCGATGTATCTATTCTCTATCGCAGTTGGAAGTAGTTTTGTCATTTCATATCGTTTTGCTTGGACATTAACTAGCAACTAGCTGGAGCCCACACAAATGTGTGAGCCCAAAACTCAGTCTTTCTTTTTTTCTTTCGTTGGGTTTCGCTGTAAGGAAATCTTATGAAAGAGGGAGTGAAGTAAGTTGATAGAAGGCATAGTCACTTAGCTGCTCCATGTGTCAAGGCTAAAAGGGTGAACATTATAAACACCCTTTAGTTTAATATTATGATATAATATCATCTGTATTTGATTCTCAAGAATGGTTGTTATTCTAAAAGTAGTAAAGCAACAATTATATCAAGTTATCAAAAAGGAAAAATCCTTCAAAAAAAGGTAAAAACTTAAAAAGAAGAAGAAGAAGAAGGTAGTTTTAAAATAAAATAAAGAAGTGAAATGAAACCATCAATTATTAGGGGAGTCTACAATGTATGGTGATATTTTAACCTAATCAAAGGTTGTATAGCAAATCACCTTCCTTTATTATCAAAAGATTTACTAAATTATACCAAACCTAATCAATTCAAATTTATTGAATATGATGCAAGTAAATAAAATCTCCTATATTACTTTTTGTAATTAGGAATGTTAATGCAACCTTTTTAGCAGAAACATGTGAGAATTTTATCAATAAGTGAAGATATCTATATGAAAAATTTGTTATGTATGATATATACTTTTTGTATTTTAGTTTTGTTAAAGCTTTTTGTAAATTGAGTCATAGATTAAGTTAAGTAATTGAATTTAGAGATTTACTAAGTGATTCAATTATCTTATTGCCTATTCTAGGTAAATCTTCTTTTGGTGTTTGAATGTGTTGAGTTATTGCATATTGTTTTTGAACTGAATGTTTTTACCGCTTAAACATTTAGATAAAACTGTTAGTGTAATTTAAATAGTGTTTTGTCATTATTAAAATCAAATACGGGTAAACAATATACTTACATTTGCGAAAGCTCAAACACAACGAAACATCAATCAAAAACAAATTCACACAAAAGAAATCTCTATTTAATAATTTTTACTTGAATTTTTTGAAAAAAATCTCTTTTTCTAACCCTTAACTTACACATGCAACACATACGAGTCAATAAAATTGTGTTAGTTTTAAATTAAAAAAAAATTGTGTTACTTTTAAATTAAAAAAAAATTATGTTAATTTTAATTAATATTAATTTAAAATGAATGATAAGGTGTTATTTAATAAAGGGTATTCAATAAAGTACGAGTTGAAAATGTAAAATGCAAATTGAATTTAAGCAAAATGTAAGAAACATGTATGGTAAAACTCTTAATTATTCATTTCGCATTCATGTAGATTTTTCTAAGCAATATTTTATATGAAATTTACAAGAAAGTATAATAGTCCATAAATATTAATGTTATGTTTGATTGTCTGAAATTGAAATTGAGATAAAATCATGATTTTTCAATGAACCAGTGCTCACCCGTGCTTAGCCAAAGAAAAATAAAAGGAAAAATAAAAATATTAGTAGTAAGATTTTGGCAACCTAATAAAAGTGATTCCCATTATCCCAAAAGAGGAAAATAAAAGGAGATTCTCTATAACAAAATCGAACCAATGATGGTAAAACAAATCAAATGCTGTATAAATGAGCCTCTAAATATAGCAAGAAAATCCTAACATTCTCTCTCCAGTCGTTACCGACTAGTATAAGCAATTGCTCTTAATTATCCAGTGATTCTCATTCATCGTTTATATACCTTACCTCTCTATAGCCTCAAGACCTCACCTACCCACCAAATTTTCAGCTAAAATTCACAGAAAACCATGGATTCCTGGCAATCCCTTTTCCAGTCTTCACCTATGCTTTACATTCTTTTTCCACTCTCACTTTTCATGGTTTTCTTGTTGGGTTTACGCCGAAAAATCCAATACCCACCAGGCCCAATAGGGTATCCGATCATCGGCAACATGACCATGATGGATCAACTGACCCACCGCGGGCTGGCAAAGCTCGCCAAACGGTATGGTGGGCTTCTCCACCTCCGGATGGGTTGGCTTCACGTCGTAGCCGTGTCAACGCCAGAGATGGCCCAAGAAGTTCTTCAAGTCCAAGACATCGTGTTCGCGAACCGCCCTGCAAACGTGGCTATAAGCTATTTGACTTATGATCGAGCCGATATGGCCTTTGCCAATTATGGGCCGTTTTGGCGTCAAATGCGTAAGATCTGTGTCATGAAGCTATTCAGTCGAAAACGAGCCGAGTCTTGGGCCTCAGTTCGAGAGGAAGTGGACTCAACGGTTCGAACCGTCATGGAAAAAACCGGTTCAGCTATTAATATTGGTGAATTGGTTTTCTCTTTGACAAGGAACATAACTTTTAGAGCCGCGTTTGGGTCATTTGCACATGAAGGCCAAGATGATTTTGTGAAGATTTTGCAAGAATTTTCCAAGCTTTTTGGTGCTTTTAATATTGCGGATTTTATTCCATGGTTGGGTTGGATTCATGCACAGGAATTCAACAGGAGGCTAGCTAAGGCTCGATCTTCGCTTGATGGGTTCATTGATAAGATTATTGATGAACACATCGAAAAGAAAAAAGATAGCAAAGATCAGACTGAAGCTGCAGACACTGACATGGTGGATGAATTAATGGCATTTTACGGTGAAGATACTCAAAAAGGGCAATTTGATGAATCCCAATCTGCCATTAAGCTCACTAAAGACCACATCAAAGCCATCATCATGGTAAGAATCATGAAAAGAGTAATTTAATTAATATAATATAAAGAATTAATAAAGTATTAAATTTTGTTATAAATTAATTAATTTAAATTTAAATTGTTTTTATTTTTATTATTTTAATTAATTAATTAATAATATTTTATTAAAATTTTGAACCTATTCAAAAGATTTACGTCTTAACGTTCCACTCAACACATTCGCCTGTTAAAATATTCGCCTGTTAAAATACTGCTCTCTACTGTAATAATAATTGCTAGCTAATGTCTAATTTTGTCTTTTAATGAATTAAAACAAATTTTTTTCCCATGATTTTAGCCAGACTATAAACATTTCCCTTTTTTTTTTTTTTATATATATATATATATATATATATATATATAAATGTGCACTCACATAGTTATTTAAATTTTTATACATGCAAGCATGCCCTCGATTAAAGTTGTGTGTTTTTGGTTGACGTACTTTTTTTTCTTCACAGGACGTGATGTTTGGAGGAACTGAAACCGTGGCATCTGCAATAGAATGGGCAATGGCGGAGCTAATGCATAATCCAGAGGAGCTCAAGAGAGTCCAACAAGAACTCGTCGACGTGGTTGGATTTAACCGTGTCCTTCAAGAATCCGATCTTGAAAACCTAACCTACCTCAAATGTGTTTTAAAAGAAACCCTAAGGCTCCACCCACCAATCCCTCTCCTCCTTCACGAGACCTCCGAGGATTCCGTTGTCGCCGGGTACAAAATTCCAGCCAGGTCAAACATCATGATTAACGCATGGGCTATTGCGCGAAATGGGTCTGCGTGGGTTGACCCGGATGAGTTCAAACCTAGTAGGTTCTTGAATGATGGCGCACCAGATTTCAAGGGGAGTAACTTTGAGTTTATTCCATTTGGATCAGGTCGGAGGTCTTGCCCGGGAATGCAACTGGGGTTGTATGCTTTTGAGTTAAGTGTGGCACATATGCTTCATTGCTTTAACTGGGAGTTGCCTAATGGAATGAAGCCTAGTGAGCTTGACATGAATGATGTGTTTGGACTCACTGCACCCAAAGCGGTTCGACTTGTTGCCGTGCCAAGTTATCGACTGAGTTGCCCACTCAAAGCTAAATAATGAGCTTCTATATTATGAAGAAACAAAAGTTTAAGATGAAAGCAATGTGTGTGAGGTTATTACTTATTCATACTATGTAATAGTGAATTTTTACTGTTTTCTTGTGGTGATCGGGTGAAGGCAAGTCTAGTTTGATAATCTGATATAGATCAATGCAAGTGTTTGATTCACCTTTTAAGACACTCATGTAGCATTCATAAAAATGTCATCTGTTTTCTCCTATGTTATGTCGTTTCTCTATTTAAAAAAAAAAAAAAATAGTTTTACAGTTTCTGTTCCTGACGTTGGTTGTCGGTAATGGCTAATTATATAAATTGCTTTGTCATGTAAAAGGAAAAAAGAAGCTTTGAGGTAATCGATCTGTTTCAACTAGGAAAAGAAATCCTCAGACATTCCAGTTGTTTTGATATGATTTGGTGGTGTTTTTGTTTTAATTTAAAAGAACATGTTATCAAACATGCTTTTAGTAGAATTTATTTCTAATTGTTTGAAAATAAAAATAGAAAACCAAGACGATATACCAATGTAGTGGTGATTCTTCGTAAATTTTGCCTTGACAAACCATGTTGAAGTCGCATAGTTCATTTCAGTAAAACTTGAACTCATTACTACGTTGAGCCGTAGAGGGAAAATAACCATAACTGAAAGCACAGAAGATACTTTTAGATTCACCACACCCTTGCACTAAAGCAAGCATCAGCTTATACTCGTTCCACTTAGTATAACACAGCTAATCGACGTTGAAATACAATTGAACTAAATTAAACGGCCTCTAATCAGCAAAAATTTCATAATTTTTCCGGCTGTCATCTACTCCAATATTTTGGTTTGAAACAAATAAAATAAGCAGGTTGACAAGCAATATTGGTAATATACAGTTAACCTCAGACTTATCGTTTTAATCTTAAGGCGGTATACCTCATCATGTCGCCCTGCGTATACCTTCTATGTATCACATTCACAACCCCATAAGTCATACTGTCAAAAGTATATATCTTAAAATTGTAAATGATTTAGCACATGGAAAAGCAATATCAAATTAAATATCAAGAAAGGTTTATTTTACTTGAAAAACTTTTAGAAACACACTTTCCGAAATCAAAATCTCAGTTTGGCATCGGGAGCAAACTTTAATTCTCCTTTCCTGCTGGAATTGGCTCTTCACACATCCAGAATAGGGTCGACGGAAACAGATTTTTTTGATACATTGGTGAAGAGGGAGATCGAACCCAAGTCTCTTATATGGAGAACCCATAAGTAAACATTAGATCATGAGAAACGGACTTTTCATTACTATGATGACACAAGAGCTTGCCTTTGGATCAAAAAGACGAATTTGAACAAAACATGAAACCATTTAAAATGAAGAGGTTGAGATTTGAGGTATAAGGTATTGTGTCATCAAGATAGCATTAGTGCAGTACAAATTGTGTTTGTTCAGTAGAAGGTGAAGGGATAAGGTACAATGAAAGTGATAGATTAGAGTGACTGTCGGCTAAAGCTTTGCACTAAGAATAGGGCTGATGGCATCAAAGAGGATCTGAGGTGGACAGGGTGATTCATCTCCTCTATATATTGCCAGCCTTCTCAAACAGGTTCAGAACAATGATCTACTTTAAGTATACATCATAGTAATATAAACCAATCCCCTCGAGCAATCATTTCACTTAACAAAACAGAAAATAGCTAAAGATCAAGTGATCACCACAAATTGGGGTTACACCATATTAGTACTACAAGCAACAAAAGCATTGTTTAAACAAAGCAAACCATGACAAATTTCTGATAAGAAGACTCAAAAACTAAATAACATTTTTTTTAGCTTTTCTTCAAAATATTCTTTCTTCCTACATGCATATCAATTAACCCATAAAAAGCACTCATCGCTCCCCGGAAGTTATGATTTGACACACTCAAAAGATTGAGGATGCATTTGCAACTGATAAGGAAACTTCATATAAGACCCTATTCCTTCTGGTAATAGAATATACTGGAGAGAGGCAAAGAGGCTTCAAATGGATTTAAAGCGTTAGATCATTCTACAAGTAACTTCACTAATCATCTATCCTATCTTCTTGCCTCTCCACAAAGGCATAAAAACGTACCAAGTAAAAGCGAGCTGCACATAATAAACTGTGCTTATCCTGGAGAGAGCGCTATCAATTGTTGGGATTTGCCTCTCTCCAAGACAAAAAAATGACTATCAATCAGAGTGTATGGCCCCCTTTCTTTTTGTCGGGTAGGCAGATGCCAGAAAAAGAATGGCATTTAGGATTCCCGTAAAAATGTCACCAATGATTATTAAAGCAAACATGAACCCTACATCAAGATACGGAGTACAGCAAGCCCAACTGCAGATATGGAGACAAGGGTACCTATGCAGTATTTGATAACATCGTATTTTGCAGCTTCCAATTGGGCTCTCAATGCATGAATTTCCTGTAGACGAAGTCCAAAAGATCCAAGTTTAGTTTTATAAAGTCAACATGCTAAACACAAACATTTCTTGAATTATATCATCGGATTTACCCGGTCAAGCTTGTTTGTGAGGTTGGTTGTTTCTGCATTCTGATTAGCTAATTCATCACGTATGCGCCTGCAATCGGTTAAAGAACGAGAATATGAAAAATTGTCAAAGGCATGGATATCCAACTGAGATAACAGAAGATAGTGACTAACATCATGAATTACAAAAAAAAAAAAAAAAAAAACCCATGAAGGAGAAAAAAAAGTAATTAAGCATTAATTTTCCTTACCCTCTTTCGAGATTTAAATCCAAACGTTGCCCAGCAGTGACCTTGTCAATTTCATACCTGTTTCACAAAACAACAATCTTCATATGAGAACGTCAACGCATCTGTAAATAATGTAAATAGAAGAAATCACTTGTAACACACCTCAATTCACTACGCATTTTCTCTATGTCACTTCGCAACTTTTCAGTCTCACGTTGCAACATCGAAAAATGATGCCCCTGCATTGAAATGATTGCTCAGGAAAAAAAAAAATCAACACATCATATGCAACTACTTGGCAGGTATCAAAGGTCAATTAAAACCTTAATCTCCATGTAATTAACTAACAAAAACCTTAATCCCAAAGTAATTGTTCACTTACTGCAATAACATACTGAAAGTTCAATTCCACAATCAATTTCAATAGTTTTAGAATGAACTCCAGAATCTATGACGTTTGGGGAAGTAAAGCATCAAAATAATAACAATCAGATAATAAGGGAAAAACTGAAAAGTAAACCCCATAGATTTGGATGTTTCAACCAAATAAGAAATCTTGACCCAAATTGGTTCACAAGTGTGAGGACCAAAATTTGTGTCCTCATGGATGGAAATTTTTCAGCAATAGTTAACTATTAATCTCAAACTTATACACATTATGCACATAAAATCTATATTACATGTACTCTTCACTTTACCGGACCCGTGTCGAACTCCCGACATTCTGATAAGGATATGACACTTGGCCACTCCAAATTAAAGGAAAGTTTACAAAAAAAATAGACAAGTACGATGTGTCCGACACCCATCCCTGAGTCCAGGTAACATAGCATAAAATATCAAATGAGCAACGTAGAGAATAGAATTGAAATCTAATCACATAAAATGATTAAAGCAGATAACAGGTTTGAGTCGTAATAATATGGAGATAAAAACTTGCTAAAAAAGATTTACAGAAGATTAACCTGTTTATCCCTTTCTTTTCTCGTCTTTGGTTAACCCAAAACTTATACCAACACCATCCCTATATCAATTTAGCAGTTTCATGGAGGCTATCTGGTTGATGCATAAACAAGTAAATACTTGCTACTGAAGATTTCCAAAGATTAAGAAGTTCAATCCAGTTTGTCTTTTTTCTTTTCCTTCTGGTTAACCGAAAGCATATCCTAGCACCACTGCTATACCAATTTAGGATTTCCTTTTGGTTAACTGAAAGTGTATCCTATCAATTTAGCAGTTTATCTATAAAGAACAGGTCCTTCAAGCACTGTGATGCCAGTAGATTCTGTGCCATTAACACATCCACTATTGATGGACAAACCTACATATCAAACTTAAAGGGACATGAGCAAAACAATTTTTCATTTAATTGAGTCAATCACCAGGTATTATAGCTTATTCTTTCGGATTACCCAGCTATTAATGATAAATTTACCCAAACTAGTTTATAGATTCCCTTTGTTGGTACAAGCTCTGGTAATCTGAAATTGATCAGTGATAGACCATAAGAGGTTGCTCTCTCTCAACGGTAATCATTTTGACTGATTCAATAATAAACAACCAAAAGTGACTTTGCTCCTTTTCTGCTCTAACCAAAATGTAAAATTTAGAAATGAAAAAAAGAAAATTAATAAATGCAAAGCCAAAACTAAATTCAATTCTGACACCTCCTTGTTTTCCTCTGACAAAGCATCCTTCTCTAGAGATGTGAAAATCCACTTTTATGATCCTCTTTCCAAACTCAACCCCTTCCCTAACTAAAAAGATTGTTCATTATCCGTCTCAATGTTCAGGTTGTTCAACTCAAGTCCTATGATGTCGGTCCTAATGTCACAACCCGCGTAAAAACCATGTGTTCGAGGATTTCCTAGTGCCCCTTTGATTATAATGTACAGCCTTATATTGCACATGCACTACATGGTAGTACTGTACAGCATTGTAATGCACATGCATTAGAGAGTAGTACCTTGTACTATTGTACTACACTTGTAGTACACTTGTACTACACTTAGAATTGCATAGGATTGTGACACATGGCAAGATGATAGCCATGGATGTAAGGGAGCTCTCCCTATATAAGGGGGCTTCCCCCTCATTTGTAAATCACTCATTCACTTATACAAGCAATAGCAAGCTCTCTAGCTTTGCCTCATCTTCTCTCTTGTGTGCTTATTTTCTTTGAGCGGGTCTAGCTTTGAGGGCGGTTCTCTTGAGTAGCCAAGAAGAAGGCTGACTTAGGCATTCCAAGGAAGTATTTCCGAGCCTAAGGCCGCACGGTTAGCAACTTCAGCTTGCAACCCGTGACAAGTGGTATCAGAGCCAAGTTCATCGAGAACTTTCGAGAAGAGATGGCAACCGTGTCCGATGCTAGCAATCAACCTCATGACGGTCCCGAGACTCGAGGAAGGGCAACCAAGAAGGCCAGTTCAAGGGACTTGATGTCAAGCATGGATGCTCGCTTGGCGAAGGTGGAGTTAGCTGTGGGGGAAATGCGAGACATGTTCGAGGATACCGAAGGAAGCATCGGGGAGCTAAACTCCTTAAGGGAGGATCTCCAAGGAGCGATGCAAGGTGCCCTCAACGAGGCCGTGGATGTCCTCACGCAGAAGAACGGCACCCTTGAGGCCATGGTGGTGTCGATGCGGGAAGAGATGGAAGAGCTCAAGAGGGAGATCTTAGCTTGCAAAGCAACTGTCGGAGGGGGCATGCTTGCTATGGCACCCAATCCTAGGGTGGATGTGCCAAAGCCAAAGGAGTTCAAAGGCATCCGAGCGGCAAAGGATGCAGACAACTTTCTTTGGGGCATGGAGCAATACTTTCGAGTGATGAACATCACGGAGGACATAACTAAGGTAAATACTGTCTCGATGTACTTTATCGATATTGCTTTATTACGGTGGCGACGTAGGTGTGCGAGTGCTGCCATTACTACGTGGGAAGAATTCCAGAGGGAATTTCGCCAACAATTCTATCCCGAGTATGCGGAAGATGAGGCACGAGCCAAACTGCGAAGGCTCACCCAACGTGGGGAAGTGTGGGAGTATGTGCGAGAGTTTTCAGAACTCATGCTCCAAATTTCTGATCTTGGAGAGAAGGAGGCTCTCTTCTCCTTCATGGATGGCCTCAAGCCATGGGCCAAGCAAGAGTTGCAAAGAAGGGATGTCCAAGACCTCACCCGAGCCATGTCCGTGGCGGAATCTTTGGTGGAGTTCAAGAAACCAGAAGGATTTGACTCCTCCAAGAACAAGGGCGAAGGTGGGGGAGACAGAGACAAACATCAGAAGGGTGGTCCGGGGAAACCACCCATTCACAAGTGGAAGTCCACCAAAGAAAGGGACAAAAAGAAGGAGCCATTAGCATGCTTCTTATGTGAAGGCCCTCATCGGGTGCGGGATTGCCCGAGATGAACCAAGATCTCTGCCATTGCCAGGGAAGAGGGAGAAACAGAGAGAGATACTCTCAAGCTTGGTTCTATCATGCTCAGCTCGATCAAAGCCAAAAGGTTTGGCAAACAGAAGGGACTCATGTTTACTGATGTCATGGTGACCAGCACCAAGGTTAGTGCTCTCATAGACACTGGGGCTTCCAATCTCTTTGTATCCGAGGAAATGTCAAAGAGATTACACCTTAAGGTGGAGAAAGGCAACGGGTGGATCAAGACGGTCAATTCCAAAGAAGTTCCGACAAGGGGTGGAGCACAAGGGGTGGAGCTACAACTCGGAGATTGGAAGGGCAAGGAAACTCTTGAGGTAATCCCCCTTGATGATTATGACTTTGTAATTGGGTTAAATTTCCTTGATCGGATTAATGCCTTGCTAGTACCATTTGCCAACTGTTTGTGCATCCTTGATTCTCGATGCCAATGTCTCGTGCCGGTAAGACGAGACTCTGGCCAAGCTAGTCGGGTTTTGTCGGCAATCCAACTAGCCAAGGGGCTGAGAAGGGATGAAGTCACTTACTTGGCCACCTTGAAGCTGGAGGAGGTCCTAGAGCCCGAGGAAGAGGCTCCTCTTGAGGTACTGGAGCTATTAGAATCATTTGTTGATGTTATGCCCCCAGAGTTATCCAAGAAACTCCCACCTAAGAGAGAGGTGGATCATAAGATCGAGTTGGTGTCTACTGCCCAACCACCAGCCAGGGCTCCATACCGAATGTCGCCTCCCGAGCTTGAAGAATTAAGGAGACAACTAAAGGAGTTGGCTGATGCGGGATTCGTGCGACCTTCCAAAGAACCCTATGGTGCACCGGTTTTGTTCCAACGGAAGCATGATGGATCGATGAGGATGTGCATCGATTATAGAGCCCTCAACAAGCTCACAGTGAAGAACAAGTACCCCATCCCACTCATTGCAGACTTGTTTGATCAACTTGGGGATGCCAGATGGTTCACCAAGCTAGATTTGAGATCGGGGTACTACCAAGTCCGGATAGCCGAGGGGGATGAGCCAAAGACAGCGTGTGTCACTCGCTATGGTTCTTATGAGTTTCTTGTGATGCCTTTCGGACTCACTAATGCTCCAGCAACGTTCTGCACTCTAATGAACAAGGTACTCCAACCCTTTCTAGATCGCTTTGTGGTTGTTTACCTTGATGATATTGTTATCTATAGTCGATCTCTAGAGGAGCATGTGAGACACTTGAGACAGGTATTCCAAGTTCTGAGAGAGAACGAGCTGTATGTGAAGAAAGAGAAGTGCTCATTCGCCCAACATGAGGTGCCATTCCTTGGCCACATAGTAGGTGGAGGAAAGATTCGGATGGATGCGGGCAAGATCCAGGCTATCGTTGATTGGAGGCCGCCAACCAAGGTTACCGAGTTGAGATCGTTCCTTGGGTTGGTGAACTATTATCAGCGTTTCATCAGAGGCTACTCAACCATCACCACACCCTTGACTGATATGCTCAAGAAGGGGAAAGTGTGGGAATGGAGATCAGTATGTCAAGGAGCCTTTGAGCAGCTGAAATGAGCAATCACAGAAGAGCCAGTCCTTGCCCTACCAAATCACACCTAACCTTATGAGGTCCACACGGATGCATCCGACTTTGCTATTGGAGGAGTCCTGATGCAAGATGGCCATCCGATCGCTTTTGAGAACCGAAAGCTCAACGAGACCGAGCGACGATACACGGTTCAAGAGAAGGAGATGACGGCCGTGGGGATCTAAGTTTGTGGTGAAGACCGACAATGTGGCCACAAGCTATTTTCAGACTCAAAAGAAGCTCTCTCCCCAGCAAGCCCGATGGCAAGATTTCCTTGCCGAGTTTGATTTTGTGTTGGAGTGCAAGCCAGGGAAGACCAACACAGTAGCGGATGCACTAAGCCGAAAGGTAGAGTTTGCTGCCATTAGCCGACCACAAGGTTCCTTGGTGGATCGTATTAAAGAAGGATTGTCCCATGATCCAACCGCCAAGTCTTTGATGGAGTATGCCACAAAGGGGAAGACCCGGAGGTTCTGGCTCGAGGGAAACTTGCTCTATACCAAGGGGAATCGGTTATATGTGCCGCTTCATGGGAAATTGCGGAAGGAGGTGATGCAAGAGTGCCACGATTCCAAGTGGGCTGGTCACCCAGGTGTGCACCGCACCCTAGCGCTTGTGGAAGAACGCTACTACTGGCCTCACTTGAGGGACGACATTGAGGTCTATGTGAAGACTTGTCTTGTGTGTCAACAAGACAAAATTGAGCAAAAGCCACTTGGAGGTCTCTTGGAACCATTGCCAATTCCGGAGCGTCCATGGGAGTCTCCATGGATTTCATTGTGGGGCTACCCAAAAATGAGGGATTTGGGAGCATCATGGTCGTGGTGGACCGGTTTTCGAAGTATGGGACTTTCATTCCGGCTACCAAAGAATGTCCAGCAGAGGAGGCAACCTGATTGTTTCTCAAGTATGTGGTGAAGTACTGGGGTGTACCACAGTCTGTTGTTAGTGATCGGGATGGACGATTCACGGGACGGTTCTGGACCGAACTGTTCAAATTACTCGGATCGGATCTAAACTTCTCCACTAGTATGCACCCCCAAACCGATGGACAGACTGAGTGGGTGAATGCTTTGTTGGAGACATATCTCCGACACTACGTGAGTGCCTCGCAACGAGATTGGCCAAAATTACTAGATGTGGCTTAGTTTTCCTACAATTTGCAAAGGAGTGAGGCCACCAACCAAAGTGCCTTCGAGATTGTGATGGGACAGCAGCCTCACACCGAGTACTATTGCCGTGGGGTATACAGGGTCAACTCCAGCAGCCTATAAATTTGCCAAGGCGTGGCAAGAACAAACCGACTTACCGACTTGGCTCGAGTTTGCCTACACAAGGCAGTCAAGCGTTCCAAGAAGTGGGCTGATCAAAAGAGACGGGATGTGCAGTACCAAGTGGGGGACTATGTGCTTGTAAAGCTACATTTGGTACTTCGCACAAAAGGGATCCATAAAGCATTGGTGCGCAGATATGAGGGACCTTTCAGAGTTCTTCGAAGGGTAGGCAATGTGGCCTACAAACTTGAGCTACCATCCAAGCTCAAGGTGCACCCGATCTTCCATGTGAGTATGTTGAAACCATTCCATGAAGATCAAGATGATCCGGATAGAGGTGAGTCACAACGAGCCCCTATAGGAGTTAGGGCCTCTTATGACAGAGACATTGAGAGCATACTGGCTGACCGAGTCTTGAGACGGAAGTACTATAAGCCGAGGCTTGAGTACTTGATACGATGGAAGGGACAACCCGACAGTGAGACTAGTTAGGAACCAGCCGAGGCCTTGTGGCAATTCCAGACGAGAATCGACCAGTTTCAGACCGAGAATGCGACGAGGACGTCGCCAGATTGAGTAGGGGAGAATGTCACAACCCGCATAAAAACCATGTGTTCGAGGGTTTCCTAGTGCCCCTTTGATTATAATATACAGCCTTATATTGCACATGCACTACATGGTAGTACTGTACAGCATTGTAATGCACATGCATTAGAGAGTAGTACCTTGTACTATTGTACTACACTTGTACTACACTTAGAATTGCATAGGATTGTGACACATGGCAAGATGGTAGCCATGGATGTAAGGGAGCTCTCCCTATATAAGGGGGCGTCCCCCTCATTTGTAAATCACTCATTCACTTATACAAGCAATGGCAAGCTCTCTAGCTTTGCCTCATCTTCTCTCTTGTGTGCTTATTTTTTTTGAGCGGGTCTAGCTTCGAGGGCGGTTCGCTTGAATAGCCAAGAGGAAAGCTGACTTAGGCATTCCAATGAAGTATTTCCGAGCCTAAGGCCGCACGGTTAGCAACTTCAGCTTGCAACCCGTGACACTAAGACGTACAAACACACCTATGGACTGATATGAACATGTGGAGATTCCTCAGTCATCCTCATTCTTTTTCTTCTGCATGTTCATCTTCTTCTTTCTGGTGTTGTTTTCCCATGCCTATGGCCATGCTATATATTATTTGAAATGCTATGCTCAGCCAAATTGGAATTATGCACCAAGAATTTGTTGACTTCTTTAAAACTTTCTTTTGCATTCATAATGGAAATTCTCTAAGAATTTGCAAGTTTCAAGTATTAACAGGGGACATCACCATTAATGCCTCAGTTAAGCTAATTAAAGAATTTACAAGAGCGAAAATAATGGCTCAAGAAGACAGAGTGAATGATCAGTTTATTTAAAGAAAAGGGCCAAATTTGAGGATATGAAATATACAATGGGGAAACAATCGGGAGGATATATCAAAGCATAGCAAAGGATGATTGCAGGGGCATTACTGGAATCAAAACCAAAGGTTAATTTAAGCTTGGCATCATGTTATTTTTTCAATTCCAATATTTTTTTGCTGAAGCTCAAAATAGAGACAGGAAACCCTTCGATTAAACAGTGTTATAGCCACAATACGCATTCAGCAATCATTAAGTTTTCAGTCTTGGTGCAAAGTGGAAAAATAAACATCTAAAAGAAGGTAAAAAATGGGAGGCCACATAAATGATTATTAAGCTTTCAAAAAGAAGAAACAGTAAGCAAATGGCACTCTTGACACTTCTAGACGAGCCATATAGACAAGTACACAAAGATCACAAAGGCATCTAAGATAATACTAAATGGATTTAGTGGTATTACTCGCAAGTCGCTATGATTTCTGGAAGCTTTACTTCACTAGACATCAATCAGTTTTCCAGCTGCTAAGTTGGTCACCAAACATCGTGATTCATCCATACTTGCTTCAAGTAGCACGTGCCAAAGAAAGTACCAAACTGCACTATAGCTACTAGACACTAGCAATACTATGTTAAATCTTTGGATTCCAGATCATCTAATACATGTTGTCAGTGTTTATACGTACTCCAATCTTTATAATAAATGCTACATTGTCAACTTACAACATACACCATAAGAGACCTAGATACACCTTAATTTATTCATAAGACGACGAAAAGCGGTTGCATATGTGCACTTAATACCTACCTGATGGGGTACATAAGAGTATGTGGGTACAAAAGGGTATGGAGACAAATTTATAATTTTTTAATCATAAAAGAATTATATTTTAGTAGGGATTTTAGGATCTAGTATTTGATTAGGATTAAATTTCTTGGAATAGAATTAAGACATAGTATTTGAGCAATATTGAATTTCTTTATTTACAGTATTGGATTAGGACAAGGATTCCTAAAGATATCTATATAAGAGATCCCTATGTTAATTTTCGAGTAGCTTATCATGAATAAAATTGGGTTTTGTTGAAATTCTATCGACTTCCAAGATAGCCTGGCTTCTCTTCCAATCACAGGATAGCCTGGTTTCTATTTCTTTATCTATTTCTTTCTTCTATCCCTTGTTCTACATCACACTACCTCATCCCTTTAATACTTGACTCAAAGCTAAGGGCTTAAACTACTATCATAGTAGTTATAACTCCATCAAAAACGCCCCTAATAACATTTATATGTCCATTCCATCCTCGTTCATCCCCTAGAGACGGCATATTAAACCTTTAGGAATAGTAGCAAATGTCTATCAAGTCAACAAAATGAATAAGTATATCATCTCTATTTATGTTATAACAAATTTGGATTATATATTTTTGAAAAATTTATTCTAAAGAAAAAGGATCACGATCCTCTTCATTTGAAAATTGAAACGGAATCAAGTTCATGGTGAGATTGAATGCCACATCATCAAATGGAGAATATTCAAATTCAAATTTGTCAATGTGGCATTTAATCTCATCATGAACTAAACCTCCATTTCAATTCTTAAATGGAGAGGATCGTGGTCCAAAGAAAAATATATCAATGAGGGGGTACTCCAGCATCAAGGAAAAAGAAAACAGGCAAGAGCAAACAAAAATAGAAGAAAATGGAGACAACATAACATCAAAGGTGCTTTTCTATACAATCTTTACTTGTTTGGAAAAAAAAAAATTGCAGCACCCTTTTTGGGGAGGACATCTTCTCTAAATTTAAAAAAAGTGAGCAAATGAACACTTTAATTGTTCCAATAACCTAAATTTCAAACTATATCTTTAGTTAGAAAAAATATTTCACCTGTCCATCATAAGCCACACAAGCCAATAAAACACATTTAAGGATTCCCTCTTATAATTAACTTGTCGAATCCTATAATTCTTTAAGCCCTTCAATGAAACACCAAGAGGCCTACCTTAAAGAACCATCTTGATGTATGAGTTAGAAATCAAAAAAATACTCGAGTAAAGAAATCATAATTCCTGCAGATCTTGTTTTTATAGAATATCAAAATGAGTTTCAAAGTTATCTATGGTAAAGAAGAGTCCAGCCATCACATTATATTAGCCCAAGAGCTGGGACAGTAAAGTGAAGGTAAAAAACAATTGCTTCCCCTCGATAAGGCTGGAGAGGACGCAAAATACATAGGAATCAGTCACGCATGCCGATTACCTCTTTAACATAGTAGTAAAAACTAAGGCTACCCAGATAACTAAATTCATATCATAAAACCATCAATAGTCTCTTCGTCTCAGAAGCAATAAGATGGTCCCAGGTCAGACCATTCCAAATGTGGGGGTGGGGGTGGAGAAGCTTTAAAGACCTTGAAGCAAGGTCTTTAGTTGATAGCAGACTGAAAGTCTTCATCCATTGGATATGTTAAGACAAAATATGAGTAAAATGGGAATTCACTGCCAAAGTTCAATAAAAACCAAGTGCAAGCATATTTATTATATCATCCTTAATGAAATGAGTGTGAAATAGGAATCAGAATGGAGCTTCAATAGGTTATGTTTTCTAGTTAGTGTTTATCTTACTGTAGCATCATCTATTAGCATATCGTTCATACTGCAGTAGTTTTACAACTCATGGTAAGGTTACACAGTACTGTTGCTTTAGTAAATAAGGATCATTACAATATCAGCATGCTAAGCATTCCAGTATTATAACTTGTAATTAACTAAGCTAAATTACTGTCCATATTAACTTTGCAAGTGACGATATTGTTAGTTTGAATTGTGAATCTTTACCTATAAGGAATTCAAACGATGTTTTCTTAAGGAAACTCTGAAAATTATGTATAAGAAAAAAAGAATGAATAAAAAAATTGCGTTACTTACAAATTAAGGTAATGGAAACTTCTAAACTTGAAAACAAAACCTTTGCCACTATCTTCCATATCTGAATGACAGACTTCCAACAAAACATGATATGATGGATGGCTAACTAAAGGCAATGATGATGTCTGGGAATTATCCAATAATCATCTCCACTAGCAAGCATCTTGTTTAACCAGAGCCACTTCATGGTGTAACAAACAAAACTGCAGCAACTTATCTTCATGTTATCACCAATTGAGGGATGCAATTTTCCAGCACTAGGATAGCTTGCCACAAATTCCCTAACAATACCTTCATTATATGCTTAAGATATGTTATAGGAAATTATTTCTTTCTTGATACTATGTGTAGTCACTCACTCCCTTTAGATAATTCTTTTATGGCCCATTTCTAAAAATGTGGAAGTATAGAATTGGAATTCAACAACATCTAACCAACTAACTAAAACGTCTTTCCTTTTTCATTTGGATATTTATGGAAAATAAACATGCTTGCCTCATAATCATCATCAACCCATGGCATTGATTGAAGGACAAAATTCAAGTTGCTAATGATTGTTGATGCTCAAAATTAACCCCCAAAAAACATTATTCAAAAAATAAATAACTGACTAACAGGGAAGAATGCTATAAGACCTGAAAGCTACAAAACAAGCAATAATTTGGCATTTAAAAAGGGAAATTGCATAAATCAATTAGTACCTGAGAACTTTGCACTTCAGATTTGAATTTTGACAAATTTGATTCTTGACCCATCTCAATCTACATAATCCCAAACATACACAAGCAAAAAATTTATCACATTACATTCAAAACATTGCAAAACGTGAATTTTCCTATTTATAAGCTCAATTCAAGTTGAACACATCTCATTGTACAACCACAGAACATAAGGCGTGAATACTATAAGTTCCAAAATCTAAGGAAATTAAGAAGCTAACAAGTATCAAACTAATGCATTAAGAAACTAACAAGTATGTAATGCGGTTGAAATTGTTACCTTCTGCATTTCTGCGTTGGAAACGAAAGAATGAGAGACATTTTCCAAGCTGTCATTTAATACTTCAGTTATAGCCGCGGTTATCGCCTCAGCTTGTTTCGACGGCACACCTTTCGCTTCTAGACCTCTCACCTTTAGAAACCACAATCACCAGTCAGGTTATCAAAAATTAAAAAAGAAATAAGACTAGTTCTAGATTAGTTTACTATTATCAAAGTTCAATAAGAAATACTGTTTGGTCACTAAAAACACTCGTTCTACAGATCTAATCATTCCAATTTAAATTTCATTTTCCAAAAATTAAAAAAAATAAAACTAAAGAAAGAACACTGCATTTTAAAATCACCGTGTTCTTTGCCTTTCTTGAATTTTCTCAGCAACCAAACAGAGAGTGAGAAGTTCAAAAAAATTAATAGGAAAGAAAAAAGTTACCAGAGCCAATGTATCGACGAGAAAGGCGCGCTTTCCATTAGGTTTAACGAGCTGCGATATCTGCCGGTATTCAACTCTACGATTAAGCGAGCTCGAGGATTTAGCGAAGTAAACACCGTATTTGGCCCCTAACTCAACAACTCGCTTACGCGCAGCCATCAAAATTTCTCTTCAAATCTCAAAAAGACTTTGTAATACAAAAGCCCAAAATCAACACAAGAATATGTTCAAAGGAAATGAAAGCGATTGCTACAAAGAAAGATACCAGATTGAGATTCTGTTCATTTTATAACTTCAAATGAAGAATTTGAGATATCGAAGAATTGGCGGTTAGAGACTAGAGCGAAAAAACGCGTTTCGTATTATAAAATTTTTGTAGCAGCAAAATTGTTGGGAATTGGGATGAGTGACTTGCCCACAACGCTTTCTTTTTGCCTCGGTAGTAGTTGACTAGTTGCAGATATAAAGTTTACTAGCCCAAAACGCCTTTTTTAGGAGACATAGGATATTTTAAAAAATCATCAGACAGAATTTACATATTTATTTTTTTCGCGAGAGTTTTCCCTTTTTAAAAAAAAATTATATAAATTTTAAAGGATCAAAATGTTCCTTTTTACACTGTCATAAAATGTGTACCACCAGTTTACCAACACAGATAAAAATTCCAATATTTTACAACTTTGCAACATCTTCATTAAAAGAAACTGCAAATTGCACCATGTATTGCACTCTAGTGCCTAGTTGGTTTACTTTAAGAATACAGAATGTCTCCCATACTATCACTTATGTAGTTTCTCACTCCATTCACGCTCTTGACCACACCGATGGCAACTAGACTGGTGGCGTTCCTTCTAATCTTCCACGCTATCTCGTATGTAGTTTACCAGTCTATTCATGTTCTTGACCACGCCCAATGCAACTAGACTTGCATTCCTTTTAAACCTGCATATTTAGTTATTTACAAGATTATAATTTTTGGATTTCTAAAATTAAACTCCATAGAAAATGAAAAAAATTAACAATATGTTGAGAATCCCTTGATTCAATCGTTCTTCTTTCTTGCCTGCTCAAGTACTCATCAACAATAGGATGTACTGGCTTGTAGGCTTGAGGCTGAGGAATCCCACGACCACCTACAAGAAAACAATGCCAAAAACTAATTTATTATTGAAATCTCCTGTTCTAAATTTATTCTAACTGCACTAGTTAGAAAATGGCTCAAGAGTAAGATACAGATTAACAATCAAGGATAAAACAAAAAGTCACCAAAGAGTAAAAAAGGTAGAGAATTGTATTAGCTTGATCTAGCATGATTAGCTTCTTTAAGAAAAGCAGTTTTTGTGCATCAGCTTCCATGAAATTTGGTTTAGTAATTATTTTTTATCCATACTCCAAAATAATTGACATTTGGCTCAAAAGTGTCCCAACAACCAAAGCATCTCTCTCACTCAAACATGCATTCACAAGCATGTTCTTTATTTCTCCAACAGATTGAGTAGAGATCATGCACCTGATCATATATATCCAGGCGATCCAGCAGAAACTCATTTGCATGGAAACATGTCTTTTTTAGATCTTCTGCTCCTAATGGTAGATTTAGCAATCCAAATTACAGTAATACAATTACTTTTTTTAGAGTGAAGTTGGATGACAATAACATTTCCTTCACTTTATCTGAATTTAGGCATTCGTCGATTATTAAGAAGTTAAATGACCACAGGCCAATAGCTAAACAAATTAAAAGCACCAAAAAGTAACCATCTTGATGCCAATAAACTGTGATGGGTAAGGGGTGGTAGTGGTGGGTCAGGGGGAGAATGTAAAAACTTCTACATAATCAATCAACAGAACATTCAGCAAGAACAAAAGAACAATAGTAAGTAAACTAAGGATCATAAGGTCTTTGCATGAAGTGGCAAAGGAGGAGAGGGTTAGGTAGGTGGAGGAAAGATGGTTAAATTTCAATACCTTCATTTCCACGAGCAGGTGCAGGAGCAGGAGCATGGTCAGCTGATGAAGGTTTCTTGCGCAACAACACCTGAAACAAGAGCCAGCCATATCAGATTAATGTAACATGAAAAAAAAAAAGACATACAAGTATTAGCATCCACAAAAAATAAATCAAAAAATTGTTGGACACTCATTGGGCTCCGCTCTTGATAGTAGGGATTTTTTCACAAAAAGTATGGGTTAAGAAAACACGGCATATCAGTAGAATCCTATACTTGAGGTATTATTATAACATTTGCAGAAATCCTTAGATGACTGTTGCACTACTGATTTGATAATTAGTACCAGAATTCTCAAGCTCCCTAAGGCACAAAATGAAAACGATAAACATAAATGATTTGAACTCAACAAATATTTTATACTTCACTTCAAAGCTCAATTTGCAGTCCACATACAAAGCACTTTGGACAGTTAACTGTCAGTATTCTTGTTCCCATAAAAAGTTATTATGCTTTATCAACATGCAAGCACAAAAATTTGATCGAAGAAGGAGAAATTGGTATTCAATTCTAACAACAACTGCTACAATGCTGGCTTCTAGAGATTAAAAATTGCATATGTTTACATGCACCTACTACAGATATGTAAAAGTCCTCAATTTTCTAAATCAAAATTCATACATCAAGAAACCAATGGGAAAAAGAGATACCTCAAGACCAGCACAAAATGGTAATTCTGCTCGTTTATCCTTCTGATCAGTTGAACACTCTCTATTGTCCAGGTACAGTGAGTAACCAACACAGGTGAACCTGAATTCTGTAAGACTATCGCCCTCTTCAGAAGCTTTCAACTCAGACTCTCTCACAATGGAGCTAGGTACTGGTCATACACCTAAAAATCAGTAACAACCTTCTAGAAGTTTCCATGAATAGATGGCAAGGGAATGACTTCACGGGTTAGAAAGTATAAACACTAGAAAGCATCTTTTTTCATACAGAAATCCTATGCAATAAATGCTTAAAACATCAAGAGCTGCAGAATAGACTACAATCTGCATGAGCTAATCAAAAGTTTTACAATGGAAATATCGTCTTGAGGTACTCACAGGAAGAAATTTTGGCTTCAATAGAACTCATATCAAGTGAGATATCTAAAGAAGTTCTCATAAGTTTAATCGGTTCGTTTGAACAAAAACATACACAATTTATGAAAACCATTTAGGATCAGTAAATAACAATAAAGGCA
The DNA here is from genome assembly GCA_023935145.1 of Bretschneidera sinensis. Taxonomy (NCBI): domain Eukaryota; kingdom Viridiplantae; phylum Streptophyta; class Magnoliopsida; order Brassicales; family Akaniaceae; genus Bretschneidera; species Bretschneidera sinensis. Next base: position 96,316,000 of record CM043704.1, read on the forward strand.
AGATTCCGAACTTCAAATTCATCCCTGATAAGAAAAACACGCTCAAAGAGCACCACTCAGCCACACTACCGAAATGTTTACAGAATATATTTTGGTAAGGTAGATAGGATCCTAGCTTAACTACAAATGAGAAGCAAGAACCAACACGGAAGCATGCCCTTCCAAATTCCAATGCCTTGTTGTAAGAATTCAAACCTAAGCACTTTAGGCTTTTTACATTTTTCATTATTCACATGAATCCACAGTTAATTTGACTCCCCAAAATGGAAGATAATCTACTTGAGTCACTGACAAACTCGACACTGTAAAATATAAATGTTCAAGAAACAACATACGTTCCATTAGAAGTGATTAATTACTACATGAATAAACAAGGACTCAGGAAAACACATCAGAAATATACAATTCAGGCAAAACAGAAACACCAATAGTACCAGAACACCGATATGCTGTTTGTTCTATGAGAAACTGAGCTAAGAGAAAATGACACGGAATCCTCAATTCTTAAATTCCCATTTTGTTTATACCAAGAAAGGAACATACCCTCCGGGGCCTCCACCAAGTAAGGCGTTAATACAATTGATCAATTACCCATCTAATTCGACGTAACTCGTCATCATTCACAAAGCCTAAAACATCAAACAATATTTTCATAGTTTTCGTTTCTTTCACTTCCTTTCTTTTTCTCGGCAACCAAAAAATTTAGCAACCCAAAAACGTAAATAGAAAAAATCAAAGCAGAAATTTGCAAAGACAAACCTTGGAGTGATTTAGAGATGCCAACGCAAGTGGGTTTCTGGAATTTGGAATTTTGAGCAGAAGAATAGTATAGATATCCTTTGCATGATTTCCCTTTCGATCCTTTGCTTTGATTGTTAGGGCTATGATTTTGATTTTGGAGTCCCCTCTCTGGAACCTCGTTATTCATCTCCATATATATAGAAGAGAACTTCTCTCTGCAGATTTGTTCTTGTTTTCTCTCTTCTTTTTACGTTTTTTTTTCCCGGTTCTGGAAAGGTGTTCTTTTTGCGCTTTGGTCACTCTACAAAAATTATAAAACTAGGAGTATACGTTGAAGTGAAGTTTGCATAGAACCAGCGAATACATATGGTTGCAAAGTTGCAATATCAAAAGTTATATTTTACGGTGCCTTTAAAAAAAAGTAAATTGTATATTTAGTCTAAATTTTTACTTTTGATTATAAAAAAAAAAAAGTATTAATGGTAAAAAAAGGTTTTACCATCAAAAATATATTTTTTTTTATCATCACACATATAAATTTTACTATTAAATGTAATGTTTTACGGCATAAGATATTTTTTTTTCTTCAAATTACTATAGAATTAATTGAACAAATAACAAAACTCATGCTTCAACCAGAGTATAAATTTTGCTTATCTTGGTAACGTGAGTTTAGAAATAAATGAGACAAACGTTATATGACAAAATATATAAAAATTTTAATTTTACTTTTGAGGCTTTCTATAAAAGATAAATTGAGTTTGTAAAACTAAAATTATATGTGATCTTTCATCAAATACACCTTTATATGAACATTTAAAGTGATGTTAGTATATGTTAGTATATACAGATCTTAGTAAGGATAAGTGGGGGTCATGGCCTCCACAAGCCTTTTAATTTTTAGATTAAAAATTATATATATATATATATATCTTAAAATAATTTTATCTTTTACTTGGTGATTATTTTTTTGTTTTTTATTTGATTAAAAAATGAGTTATTTTTTTTAATCATGAATTTGGTAGAATTGATGAGCTTATATAGTTAATTTTTATATGTTATAAAAAAATTTAGATCAAAATAAATTAAAATAATAATAAAATTATCTATAGACTACAAAACAATTAAAAAAAATTGTCTCGGGACAAGTCCCCAAACCAAAAGAGATGATCTACGGGTCAAACCAAAGACTTAAACCCCTCAAAAAAACTGCTGAAGATCAGCCACTAAATACGCAATTGATGTTTCTTCTGGACAAGCTCAGTTCAGATCCTTTCCAGTATCTTTGTTAGTTGTAGATAGAGGTGGCTTTACTCAATATGAGAATGGATTACCCAAAGTGGGCGGAGCTTTGATCAAGGAGGGAAATTAACCAAAATGAAAAGAGTGGAACCTTTAACTCAATAAAGAGTAAACCTTTAATACACTCAATCTCTTGTGACACAAATTAATTCTTTGTACTTATAAAAATTGAAGATATATTGTAGTATTTACTTTTGATTCTTATCCTAATTACAAGAAACTTATTAAACAAATACAATAACCAACAAACAGTATACATAGGCGTCTTTAAAACCTCTTCAGAAAAGATTAATGTATTTTTTTAATTCAAAAAAAAATTAGTTTAATCCCTAGGGCCACGGAGCCATAATCTTCTGTCCCCTGTATCGCATACTAAATTCGACCATAATGGATATCCAAAATAAGCCTTGGCCATCCATTAGACAAATAAAGGGTTGATAACACTGAGATAGATGAAAAGAAAACCGTCGGGCATCAAAATCTTTCACATATATTACTCTCACATAGACGAGAATGAAAAAGAGGGTACCATTACCAATAAATATAATAGAGCCACAGCACCAATCCTGATATGAGGTACCGTCTGCCCTCTTTGCTACATGGGTTTTTATCTCAGACTACTGTAGATTCATCCCACCAATAAATTCTGAATTCAAACTCTTATTGTTTTATTGCTAAACAGGATGCTCAGAAATTTCAAAAATGGGCACTGGGGTGAACAGAGGAGGTTTAAATTACTAGTCACAATCAGTCAACCACAATCATTTCTGAAAACCTGTTGCCAAAACGAGGTAAGCATTCACTAAAAGGAAGCTATGAAAGAAGGAAAAACAGGAGCTGCTAAACTGCAAAAAGGTTTTACAAGTATGACTGCATCGAAAGATTATAAAACGCCAAACTTCTTTAAAATACTATACAGATATAACTAATCTGCGATTCTATCAAATTCCAAAATTTCAAGTGTGCATGTAATCACACGACGCGCCTTTCTTGCAATGCCCATTCTCATGGAAAACACACACTCTCTGCCCCCCTCTGAAGGGAGGTCTAGAAGAACCTCCACCTCCACTTCCAAATGATGACTGCCTATTCCAAGATTTACCTCCACCATAACCAGAATCTCCACCCTGAGAGCCCCTATCCCTTTGACTCGAGAACCTGTCTCCATTGTGATTCTGTTCATTTCCCCATAAACCCTGATTTCCTGAGGGTGCAGCCCAACCAGGAGTCGCATTTCCATGGGGTGGCCCTTGACTAGGAGCAACCCAACCTGGATTGCCATTAACAGGTGCTGGCCCTTGACCAGGTGGTATCCAACCTGAAATAGCATTTGCAGGCCCTTGGCCTTGTCCTGGCGCAGCCCAACCTGGATTTGCATTTCCATGTGCTTGCCCTTGGCCAGGTGCAACCCATCCAGGATTTGAGTTTCCTTGTGCTGACCCCGGACCAGAAGCTCCCCAATTCATGCTTGCACCTGCTGGTATGGGTCCTCCCCAGCCCATGTTTGGATTTCCTGACATTGGCCCCCAACCACTATTTTGATTTTCTGGCACTTGCCTTGGTGCTGTGCCTTGGTTATCTGCAATAGCCATACCCCAAGGTAAGTTCGGTGGTGCAGGAGCCTGAACATTTGATTGACCTGGAACAGGAAGCCTCCAAGAATCGGACGGTAGAAAACCTAATTGGCTCTGAGCAGGGAAAACCCCAACAGGATTTCCTGCACTAAAAGATGAAGCAGGATTCTGGCCAGAAGACGAAGCATCACCCCAGCGACCATAAGCAGGAGGTTGACCGGGCAAAGTCTGAGATGGAGCACTTCCCCAGGCTTGAGATCCACTCCCAGGTGTTGGAGATGGAGCAGTCATTTCTAGCCTTGGAGCACCAGGGGCATTGACCTGTACTCTGTGTGACTCACCTGGCACCATTGATTGAGAATACATTTGAGGAGCACTTATAGAGCTTAAAAGCATTGCAATTTCGGACTTAGAAGCTGGACTCACACCATGAGACAGATTTGAACCAACTACACCTCCACTCATTTTTAATGAAGATGGCGGAGTAGAAGAATGAGTCAGTTGACCACTCTCTGGAATAACTACAGCAGTTGTTTGCAGCCCTCCACTGCCTCCAGGGAACTGACTCGTTACTGAGACGGAAGCAGCTGGCTGAACAGGAGTGGGTGACCATTTGTTCTCAAAAGCTTGCCCCTTTGTCGGAGGGGTTACTTGGTTTGGAGTAGGAGAAGGAAGGTTTGTGTCAGAACCCCATGCATCTTGAGAATACATGGGGATCTCAAGTGACGGAGCAGCAGCAGCCCTACCTGTGGAAGAACCTGTATCAGATTGAGATTTCCAGCATTCTCCTGCAGATTGGCCTGAAGAACACAGGGCACCCTGTGGACTCCAACCTGCAGGATTCTGATCAAACTTCAATCTCTCTCCAACTTGAGCTTCCATTCCTTGCTGTAAAGGTGCTCCATGAGTCCTCCCAGAATAGAAAGCTATTTGACCCTTTGTAAAATTCTTCTCCACAAGTGGGGGGTCTTTCTGAAACTTTCCAGCCAATGCATCAGTCAAAAGTATTGACTCATCCTGCTTCTCAGTAGCTCTCCAAATTCTCAAATCAGCAGGGAAATATCCTGTACTACTCCATTTGCGCAGCTGCACTATTGAAAAAGGTCCTTGGACTTTTCCAGATGGATCCTCGTAATGCCATATTTTATCCGTTTCATTGTTTTGGCCAGCAGTTTGTGTTACCCCAGTAGAGGGAGGTGCATGTGAAATTTCTGACACAACCCTAGAAGATGATTCCGACATTACAACAGAATGGGTATTCCTAGAACCAGTTTCTGAAGTAGAAGCTGTTTTTGGCTTCTCCCAATTGATTGCTGTCTGTGTTTCTTTGTCTCTTCCTAAATTCCATAAATTTTCATTCACTATCTCCCCAGATCCAACAGCATCATCCCCTTTGTTTGAGAAGCCTTTACTAGACATATTCCTGCTTGATTCCTGATTCATGCTTGAATAATTCCTCGTCCCACTCCAGGTATTACTTAAAGCAAAACCTCCTTTTCGGGGAGAAATTGGCTCCCTTCCTCTCCTGCTGAAGTCACTACCCCTAGGCCTCAAATAGTTATCTGCATGCACCACAAGCAATGTCATTATTAAACTGTAAACAGATATGTCATACAATAGAAAAGACTGCTTAAAATTTCGCAAAGAATATGAAAGTGACCTTGTTTCTTGTCATCTGTTTCGCCTACATCTTCTTCAGATTCATAACTTGGATCCATGTTAGGGTCGGCATGTATTTTTGGAACTTCCTCTAGTCTACGTTGGCGCTCCTCTGGCGACTTTAGAAGCTGCAATTTCTCGACGCATTCTCTAAGCGTAAACAAAGTCAAGGACTACTTCAAAACTGTTTCTAGTGAGCTAGCTTTTCCATTAGAAAGATAAATATACTAATATGGATAAATAATTGACACACATGAATCTAATGCAAATAATTGCCCGTTCTTTTTGTAATCATTAAGTTTATGATTCTTACTACTACCCAATGATCCATTTCCCTCTATTTAATTCTCATTTACATAATGTGCTTTGGGCCCTGCGCTTCTTGGGCAAAGAACATGACAAGAAACCAAGAAAGATTACGACCAAGAAACATTAAGGGTGCAATTAATTGTGAAAAATATTTTCTATTTTCTATATCTATTTTCTAACACTTTTCTCAACAATTTGCATATTCTTAATATAATTTGGAAAACAAGATTTATCTTTTCAACATAATAATGGAAAAGATGGAAAACCAAAAAAAATATTTTCCAAATTATCTTGAAAAGATGAAAAACAAAGAAGTGTTGTTTTCCAAATTATATTAAGAACGTAGAAATTGTTGAGGAAAATAGAGATGGAAAATGCCACACCTAAACGCACCTAAGTATTGCATCACATGACCAAGCCCGTCGATCAAAATTAATCCTACAATAGTAACCCATCATACTCTTTAAAGGATTCTATGGAACAATGCATTTTGGTGGAATGAACCTTCTAGCTAAATATAACCGAAGAAAAAAAGAAAGGAAACTACACAGAAGTACAACTACTCTAAAAAATCATCCAAAAAATATAGTCAGGCATATAAATGCTACTTTATCAGTCAAAAGCAAAAAAGGTACTCACTAGTAATCTATGATTCTAGCTTTAGTGCATACAGATGAGAAACAAACACAACTAAAGCAAATTTTAGAGCACTTGTATGTTTGCGTTATCCGAATGGTTGCTTCTACCTGCCCTTACCAATTTATAATTTTTAGTGCTTGTTCTTTTTTCTGATAAGTAAAGACTACACCAAGAGCCATGTACAAAAGAACGATCATCATGATAGTTTGTCAACAAAATCTAAAAAATCTTCCGCATTTACAAAAAAAGTCATTGAACCAAAATAACCACCAATCTTTGATGGATTCTTAAACCTCTTCGTCCGAACTCTTTCCTTCCAAACCATACAAAAGATAGCAGGGGGATCAATGCATAGGCTATTGTTTACTTATGCTTATTCTTACTTAAAACAAGACTCACTTGTTGCAAGACCAAATACCTATTGCTTTATTTAAAATATTAGAAAACAGTTTTGTACAAGACTTAAACAAGATATTCAAAAAAGAAAACAAGAGTTAACAGCCTATCCTTGAATAGGCCATATGTAGGTCCAAAGTACATGAAAGTCCAATATGCTGCCCTCTAAACAGAGGAATGTAAAAAGGCAAAAGTGACTGTATCCACAATTAAATTTTCGCTTGGTCAGCACCTACAGCAATCCTTAAAGATCCACCTCTTTCAAGAAAGGAAGCAACAGCATAAGAGGATATATTCCACATAACTCACCCTGTTCAATCCAGAAATGAGTATTTTTCAAGACTCCAACAAGGCAGAGCTCACAACCAATCAAACCAGCAGATCTCATCTGCATCATTGCTTAAAAGGCTAATACAGTAGCTCATGATTGATGATTCACAAATGGACTTCACACTGGACAGCATGGTCTAATCCCAGCCCACCACATAGATACCTTTGATTTATAACCCAGAATCCTCCAAGACCAAGCTCACCCTAGGACCTGGCCATACAGTCCTAAACTGGGGAGAGGATAGCACGTCAAACCAAAACACGACCTCCCACTTAAATCGCGAGTTTGATCCCAGGAGAATCGAACCCAGGACCGTGCGCCTACCACACAGTCCCAAATTCACCCTTACCACTGGGATAACCCAGGGGTTTTACCACATAGATATTTGATTGCACAAATATATCAATTTAAGACATTCTACCATTCAAAACCGACATGACCCATCGCACCACCAATCAGGGTCCCTACCACATGCTAATGCAAGAAAGAGAAATGATAAACAGACTCAAACGCTGATTAGAGTGTCTTAGAGTTCCAATGTTGCACAACCAGATCTTAAATATTGATTAGAGTGTCAAAGAAGCTTGTGAATCCTAAAAGTCAACAAAATTTCCCCCTCTGCTCAGTGAATGATATATTGTTGGAAATGAAATGAATAAACATAGAGCTAAACAGCAACCATAAAATTTTACAACTATCCAAACTACTGTTAGATATAAATTTGATCCAACTGAAATAAATTGTTTGGCCAAAGACAACATTAGGCAACAGTATAATATCACGGTGCAAATTGTTATAGTAGCTATGATAAAATCCAATAACACATGCCGTCAGATGCCTAACTTTTATAATGATAAACGAGCTACCAAATGAGTAACAAAGTTTTCATAAACTAAATTTGCAAAAATCTATACCCTGGGAAAGTATAACCAAAGAAACAAACTATTTTTATAGGTTTGAAAATATATTTATAAAAAGAAATAGTAATAATAACTGATTCATGACGCCCAACCATCAATTTCCTAAATAATACAATCCACGAACTTCGATACACAATTACGTACAAAGGAACAAAAAGAAAATACAATTAGTACTTTATCCGTAATGTCCATGATTGGGAGGTTGAGCAACCTATGGAAAAAGGAGGGTTCGGTCTTAAATCTCTCGTTTTATTTAATAAAGCTCTTCTTCTTGGGAAATGGTTATGGAGATTTCTTGAGGAAAGGGATCATCTATGGAGGAGAGTAGTAGAGGCTAGGTTCGGGTTAGATCCTAATGGTTGGAAGTCTAAGAAGCCTAGAGGGGCTTATGGTGTTGGGGTGTGGGGGTGTGGAAATGGATTAGGCAAGGTTGGGAGGATTTCTTCTCTTGTGTTTTGGTGTTGGTTGGAAATGGGGGGAGAACTTGGCTTTGGCATGACAATTGGTTTGGGAATACCCTTTAAAAGCCCAATTTCCGGTTATCTATAATATTGTGAGAGATAAAGATGCACTCATTAGTTCTTGTGTTTCCTTGACTAATGACGGACATGCTTGGAATGTGCCATTTATCCCTGGGAGGTTGAATTGGTCCAAAGCTTCTTGGACACTTTATATAGTGCTATGTTGGATGAGAATAGAGAAGATGTGGCAAGATGGAAGTCTAATCCGAATGAAGGTTTTCGGTGAAATTTTTTTATAAGTTTCTTCTTGATAAGACTTCGTCGAAAAACTGCCCCAATGGAAGTAAGTTTTTTTTTTTTTTTTTTTTGCATGGGAAGCCTAAGAAAATTCTTATCATTGTTAACTTACAAAAAAAGGGGAAGGTGATTGTTAATAGATGTTACATTTGTAAAAGATGCGCTGAGTCCGTGTTTCATCTTTTTAGTGGAGTGCTCGTTGGCTTGAAGTTTGTGGGAGATGACATATGGGATCTAGAGTGTTTCTTGGATGGTTGCCGGCTCCGTGAAAGATGAAGTGTGGGCTTGGAGTGGTTTGAGGGGTTCCAAGAAAATCAAGAAGGCTTACAGTTTGATTCCTCTCTCCATTTTTTGGATAGTGTGGAATGAGAGAAATCATAGGCATTTTAATGGCATAGAGAGGCCTATCTAAGTTATTAGAGATAAATGGTTCAACACCTTTAATTTTTAGTTTAAAGGAAATTTCCTTGTAAATGTTTTGGACATATTAGATTTTGTGGACTCCCTCTCTTGTAATTAGCCTTGCTTTTTGCTGCACCTGCTTGGTGCTTCTTAATAAAATTTTACTTGCCAAAAAAATTATCACTCAAGTTTTACAACATAATATGTATAAAGGTGACAAATAAGACAATTACAAAACCTTACAGAAGTCCTCAAGGCAAAACTTCACCAATCTACACAAAGTAAATTCATAATATTTTTATATCTAAACTTTTCATACATTATATTATCTTCAATTTTTTTATAAGTAAATTATATGATCTTCAGTTTTAAAACAAAGTAAACTACCATCATTCCTAATCCTAAGGCAGACATCCACACTTGCCTAGATGAACACAACACTTCAATTTTTTTTCCTTCAAGATAGACAAAAGTTTTTTAGAAAGATAAATGTCCTTGAAAGCAAACACTTGCCTTGCAATGAAATGGGATGCGGCAAGCCACATAAAGTTTACTATGGTGTGAGTCTCAATAGTATTTACTTTTCTTTTATAAGTAAAAATATTATATAAAAAGGGCACCAAGTGGGGAAAACAGAACCTAAGGAAAACTGGAAACAAAAAGGGCAAACTACAATTAAGTACCTGTTGATCCTATAAGTGAACAGTATAGCATATCAAGGAGCCAAGGGGGTCCCAACCCACGTACAAAAGCAATTATTTACAAAATTATTATAAACTTTATAAGCGCTTCATCATTTACAAAAAACTCCCATTGAACCAAAAGTTAAGGGTGTTGATCCACCTATCCTCAAGGGTAACAATTGACCTCTCATCCCCATCAAAATCCCTTCTATTCTTCTCATTCCACACAAACCAAAAAAAGTAAAGGGGAATCAATGCAATGGTTTTCCTCATCTTTTTGGTAAGTAACTTGTGGTCAAAGGCAGATAAAATCAAGTCCATGTGTTTTAATAAAGTGGCACTTAAGTAACATGGGGATTCTCCATTAGCAACTTCAGGGAGACAACATTAAAAATGTATGTTATTATTCCAATGAGAGTAAAATGATTGAATTTATGTCTCTTACCGACAATTAAAGCACCCTCAATTAAACCAACACCCACTTCATTCCAAACCAAGCAGAAAAAGAAACCCATCTTAAGATCCAAATCCACACATATCACAAAACCCACCAACAACCATAGTCCACAAACCTTTACCATGAAAATCCCTCACCAACAACATACACTTAGGGATATCATAAATCTTAAATGTAGGTTAGAAGTTGAAAATTAAAAAGCTAGCATGAGCTTGGCCATTACTATTGCAAATGAACTTTTGTTGATTTTTGGTTTCTTAATTTTGTTTGATTAATGATTATGGTTCAACATTAATGTTAATGGATCCAAAAACTAGCTCTTCTGCGCATGAAATCACTGTCAGGTGCATAGCACATGATCAAGTTAACATCGTCTCCGTTAAGTTGCTAACAAAGCGATCACCAGGGTACTTAAGTGCAACTTTTAAAAATACAATGACTTGTTCTTATCGGCCTGAAAACAGAGTTAGGACAGAAAGTCAATCATAACAACAACAAAGAAAGGCAGATAAGCTTTAGATTATGCGACTTACCCTTTATCACTTGGATATGTCCTAAAGTTTAAATTATTCAAACAATTATACTGTAACCAATTCAGTTATTAAAGTTTGAATACATGTAGATTAACATTTTCCGCATCATTGTGCACTTGAAATTATATATGAAACTAAACAGAATGATAAAAAATATTTAATAGCTATCTAAGCATCTTTTCTGAAGCTACCAATTGCACGCAACCTATATCACACTAAATGTGAGAAAATATCATCTAACACAGAAAGTGAATGACAAGCATCCTAACTACATGAAAAATGATTATGGAAATAATAAATAAATAATAATAGGGTTCACAAATTCAAGAGCAAAGGATATTCCTTTCTACGACCTTTCTCACTTGCTCGATCACGAAGATGACTAAGACGCACTATCTCCGTTTCCAACCACTGCATTGGCATAGAAAAAAAATCAGAACTAGAGCTAGTCATAAGAATCAAGATACCATGAATTGCTGCAAATCAAGATGTCATGTATTGCTGCAAAGTCAATACACCTGGTATGGCTGGTTTTTCTATTTTAACAATACCATCAAGATAATGCGAACAATCCATGAAATTAAGGTGAGTTGATGAAGTAACTTCCATATCAGGGAGATGGATGACATAATTCTGAAATTATGTATTTCGTCATTTATTCTTCAGCAGTTGTGTTTTCATTTCAATCATGTTTTAGGGGCATACTTATCGATATTGCATAACATTTTTCTTAGGTAGTGAAATTAATCTATCTACCATGTGCAAAGAAACAAGCAAGAATATGATTCCGTATCATTCATGTCCTAGAGACATACTTATCAATATTGCATAACATATTCCTAGAGTAGTGAAAATAACCATTCCCCACCATGTGCAGAGCACAATAAAGAAACTTACATCTTTCACTCTTACTTCCTGCAGTGCCATGGCCTTTTCCTGAATGTCACCCTGTAAGCAACAAATTATTCTTACGGATCAGTGTATAGCAGAGAAGGAAAAAGGAACTTGAAACTTAATGGCAGATTAGAAAATTAGTAATGAAGTACACATAAAATTACCACAGTCAGCCTGTTAATAAGTCCACACTTTATGCTCTGGCGCAGACGCTTACATTCATCCTAACATATCAAAAGAAAGAAACACATCGTTAACAAGAAATAAGAATCATATATAATAGAACTCACAAAGGCCCTTCACCCAATAAGGTCCAAAATATAGCAACCTCAAGATATCCCTTGACTTTGTCCACAAAGATGGCAAAGGCCACTGGTAAGCCATTGAAAGTCAATCTAACAGATTTTGAGTAAGTTTCTAAAATGCCATCAGTTTGCCCAATTAGACATGTATTTGACATGCACTTGAACTATTAAGAACCATATGTATGTGGGGATATCCCCCTAACAAAAATTGGTGGGATCTCAAAAACAAAAGTCTCTTTAATCTTTATATGTCAATTAGTATAAAATTCAAACTGCATAAATGTAATCTTCAGTTTTATGTCAATTAGAGAAACACTGACAGAACTTCCTTCAACCCTCTTCTCTCACATCCCAGAGCCAACATGAAAAATGAAAAGGAGAAGAAGATGCACTAATACTGCTATTAGTACTTACCTCAGTGAACTCTTGATTCGAGATTATATCAATTGATATCATCTCTGTCTTGTTTAAGTTTAAAATTTCAAGCAGAAAGTCAGTTGTCCTTTTGCCAACTCTATATGGCTGGGCAACCTTGCTCGTACCTGTATACAAAAAAAAATAACAATCTTACTTCTTCCCGCCTATGCAGGCCAAAAATAATACAGAAGAAAAGACATTTATCTAGATATTACCAACAACTTGGACTAGCCTATACAAATCTTGCTTTTGACCACTGCCCGATATTCTTATTCTCACAAAAGAACCAACAGCTTTATCACGAAATGATTCAGTATCTTCAATTAGATCCTCCACCAAATTACGTCGCATGTAAATCAAATTAATATTGTGCATATCAATGGCTGCATAATCATCTAAATTAGATTGGCGTCCTCTATCATCACCCTTTTTACGTGTTTTGCGTCTCTTATGTTTGCCAGCCTTCATTAGAGCATCAGAGTTTTCATCAGCCTCCAAATGATTAGTAGCTTCAGTATCAACTACACTCTCTTGAAGGTCATCTACCAGAGAATCTTCCTTCATAAGAAAGTGAGAATCAAGAAGATTTAACATCTCAAAATGCCCAACATGCGGTTTCCCAAACAGATTTTGCAGCCTTAAATCACAAATAACTTGACTTTTACGGCGAGGATCACGAAGATTGTATCTTTTTATATACTCCAGTAGGAGATTATGTACTTCTGACCGAGGTAGAAAAGATTTGTCACCATTTCTCATGTGCGTGATAACCTCCAAAAGCTCTTTGGAAGCCCAGTCAACATTTTCATCAGTAGAAGCCCCTTTAGTACCAGCAGCTGCTGTGCTGCTTGGTGAATCACCCTCCCTAGCACCAGACTTCAACCGTCTCCTGGTCTTTCTTCTTTTAGCAATAGCTTGGGCATTGCGTGAAGAACTGTCTGAACCTGATCCTCCATCATTGTTAGCATCATAAAGTTCATCAGGTGATTCCAGTTTATTAGCATGTAAATCAGATCCTTTCCATGGATTTTTAGCCTGAGCAAGCTCCTCTGAAGTTATAGATAATCGGCCTTTCAAATCAATCCAGTAATCCTTGAAGAGAAATTCCCAGCTACTTTTGTCATCAAAATCTACTTGTGCCTGCAAAAGAACAGAACAGAGCAAAAGAGAAATCAGTATAGAAGAAAACTTCAATAATTAGGCAAAATAAATAAAGCATCAATAAATGGAAGTTAGTTACAAGTACTGTAGCACATTCACAACATCACGAGAGACTGAATTGGAACTTTGGATACCTATTCATACTATTAAGTCAAATCACTTATTCTTTTGAAGAGATCAGTGTCCATTGCCTAACATCTGATCTCAATTTGCCAAGTTCAATAACAGAAGGTAATGTCAATAAAGCATCCAAAAAAGTACAAGAATTCCCTAAGCAACCAGAAGAAGAAACTACAGAACACTGTATGCTGAGACTAATGCCCATTTGAAGTCAACAATAAAAGTACTTTTAAAAAAAAAGTCAACAATAAAGTGTGAAAGGGTTATATAGAGATTCCTCAGCAAACAGGAAAGGCAATTCAAAACTATAAGCACACACTTCAAAGCCTGGATTTGTGGGAAGCTATTTGAAGGATGATCTTAACCATTGACATTCTCCAAAGAAGAGGTAAATGCTTGTGAATTGGTGTTACCTTTGAATAGAGAATAATGAATCCATGTCTCATATCTTGTTGTGATGTTCATGGGCAAGACAACTTTGGATTATGACTTTCCGGGTTTTGTGACTTCATTGGGTGAGCGCCGGTTCCTTTCAAGAAGAGGTGTGGGCTTGGAGTTGAATTCATGGTTCTAAAAGTAGAAGGCCATCGCCTTATCCCACTCTCCATTTGGTGGTTGTTTTCGGTGGGATAGGAAAAGGAGCGCTTTTGATGGTATGAAAAATTCGATTGACTCTCTTAAGAAATGGTGGCTCAATGCCCTTATTTTTTTGTTAAAGGAGGATTTTTTGTAAATGAGCTTCAAATTATAAATTTTTTAGAAATACTATCATATAGATTTTTGATTTTATAAATGGGTGGCACCCCCTTGGTGCCCTTTGTTAATACTATACTTTTTCTTATAAAAAGGTTTGGATTTAACACTCCATCAATAACATGAAATATTTTTTCTCATCAAGCTGAGTTATTTTCTGCTGCACACCAGCAACCTGCAGATGAGATTATGATTAGGTCGAAGTTGATTGGAGTCGCCAAATTCTTTAAAATATCCCCATTTAAACAAGGTCACTTCCCCGTTCCGTTATTATTTAAGCCCTTGCTTATGCTATTATTACAGGCCGTAATACATTCACGGCTTGCAGTAATGTTTAAACAAAATTGATGGATATGACCAAGAACCAGGGAAGCTTGAAGCAAGAAACAATAGCCGAAACAAAAAAAAAAAAATGAAACAAATTCGCGCAAAAATATGGAAATTGGGCCAATCTCATTGGGCCAGTATGAGTCCATGCGATGTGGTTTAAAGGTAAGAGAGAAATAAATTGTGGTTACAAACCAAGCTATTTGTATTCAACTTGACACATAAATGATTAGCTTGCATCCCAGCCCAACAGACCCGTGTACATATGTCATTATGATATTAAAACGGAACAATCTGAGCAACAGTACCCAAGATGATTGCAGAGATGGAAGGCAAACAGCCAAATAAACATTTTCAGCTACACACCGTCCATTACAACCATGAAATTACATTGGAAAATTTAAACAACATAATAAAAATAAATAACAATGAAGAGCTCAATAACACAAACTACAAAGCTGTCAAATTCAAATCAAGTTTTCCATATATCAGGGTACACAATTAAGCAAAGCACAAGGATTTGATGCACCCCTTTAAGAAAACTTTTTTTATAAGTAAAATTGCATTAAAAAGCACCAAGACGGTGCAACCGAAAACAAAGATTACCTACACAATTGGAACACCCCTTTAAGAAAACTATGAAGACATAAAAGTGTTTCCACCTTAAACCATATGGGTGGAATTTTCCTTTACACGTTGCACCATGAACACCATGAGATATCAGCCTTGAAAATGAGAATGACACCAAGCAAAGAAGACAAAACACCAAACATTAGAAAGAATGGTGCACATACCGTTTCTTTCTTTTCCTGCTGATTCCTTTCAATCAACATGACTGTATCCATACACGTCTCACAGAAACCTTTGTTATCCCTTACACATAAGATGACAGTATCTTTGATGCACCCCTTGCACAATGAAAAAGTACATGTGTAACACATATAGTGCGCATTCTTCTCACATTTGCTACATAGATGCCAGCCTAATTCAAGAAAAATATCAATACTCAAATTAGATTGAGACAAAACACAAGATAACAGACCATTTTAAAAATAAGAACTTCGACAAATGAAATATAGATTTGTCAGACCATGAAGCAAAGCTGACAATAAAATATTCTGAGTGCATTATGATGTCAATTCCATATCTGACAAGGCAAGAAGAAACAAAACCATCCAAAATAACGGAAGCAAATAATATGAGAAATTTATGAACAAAACCAGGGGGGAATGTGCACCGAAACACCAAAATAGCCTTAACTTTATTTAGATATGCACTCCATGCCTGTGCATTTAACAACAAGAAATGATAAGAAATCACCTCTATTGTCAAATTAGCTTTGGAACATCTAGAATTTTTTTTTTTTTTTTATAAGTAAAAAATATATTAATAACGCACCAAGAAGGTGCAACCCATTTACAAAGATTTTCTATATGAGAGAAACTCTACAAGCTCTAAAAGCCCAATATCATTCACCAAAAAATTCCCTTTAAACTAAAAATTAAGAGCATTGACCAAACTATCTCTAATTACATCAAAATTTCTTTCAATGCCCTCAAAAGCTATATGATTCCTCTCATTCCACACTATCCAAAAAATGGATAGAGGAATCAAAGAGTAAGCCTTCTTTAGCTCCTTAGAAGCCCGAAGCCCACTCCAAGCCCACAATTCATCTTTCACAGATCCAGTGAACACCCAAGAGACACCCAAAATACGATGAGCCATCACCTATAAGGTTCTAGCCAAGGAGCACTCCATCAAAAGATGAAATATGGACTCGACGCAACTTTTGCAAATGAAGCACCTATTAACAATCACTTTCCCCTTTTTTTGCAAGTTGTCTAGGGTGAGCGGCTTCCCAAGCAAAAAAACACACTTTTTAAGGGCATGAAAACACCAAATTGTCTTCCATGGAAAGTTGAATGAGCCTTCCGAGGCATCCCCATGCAAAGAATCTTTTAAAACGAATTCACCTCAAATCCTTTATCTGGGCTATCCCTTCATTTAATCAAATATTAAATTTGGAGAAAACTTAGTTTGAATATTACTGAAATATCCCAGTATTTCCTTTTTCTAAACATATGGAAAAAGAAACGCAAGAGACACATAGAGAAACTACAAGGAGCTTGCCTACATTTGCGATTAATTGGCTTAACTCCTGAAAACATTCCCTCCATAAAGTAATTCTTAATATCTTACACAGAAATACAGCTTCTTTGTATCTTTATCATCTTAGAAGCTCCTGCCCAGAACAACAAAATTATTTGTTTCGATATATCATGAATAAAATAAATGTTAAAAGAGTTTTCATGCTTGACTGTTTGGATCGTACTAAATTTAAGCCAAAATGCTTAAGTATCATCCAAGGAATTCAATAGAGTTCTTTGGAAATAGTGTTCAACTTAGTACGGTTAATAACAAAACCTAAATAGGAAGATTCTTGTTTTCACTTCTATTCTTTTCTTTTTCTTTCTTCACATAAATAAACATTCACCATTGGTTGTACTCATAAATTAAGAACCTTTTGAGCTTTTCCCTTTTCGTTTTAACAAAGAATCTTTTCAGCTTTTACATTTTTTCGTTTTAGAAATTACATTGCCTAGGGCTAAGCAACCTGGAGTTTAATAGACTTGAGAAGAAAAGATGGGGTTTTATGGAAGTATAAGACGGGAAGAAAGTTCGATGTCAAGTCTTTGTACAAGGTCATTGTCAAGAGCACTGCAATGGACATAAGATAGTTTTCCTAGAAAAGCTACTTGGAAAACTACTGCTCCTTTGAAAGTTAAGTACTTCTTTAGTTTGAGAAGCGACATGTAAAAGGATATCAACTACTGATAATCTACAAAGAGGGAAAAAGTGTTAGTGTTGGTACTATCTTTTGGTCCTCAACTAAACATTTCTGGCAAATGGCCTTCTTGCTATTAGGTAAATCTTGGGTTAAGGTTGATACTATGGAAAATTTTATAGATTTCATAAAAGTTTTTGTATTGTATAGTTTTGTGCATGGGTTGGGGCAATGATACTTGTGGTGTAGATTAGGAAGTGAAAACCGCAGTTTAAAACACATTAAAGGTTAAAATTCTGATGTAGATTGAAGCTTGAACAAAATTAGGGTTTAGGATTGAAAACCACTAAATTCTCAAGGCTGCTTACATTAAGTCTGAAAAGATTATTTATATTAGGGTTATGACAGCCCTTAAATCCCTACCCTTGCTTTAAATAATTTCTCAGATAATCCTAACCATCCATGCATATCAAAACTCACATGCTAGTCACACAAATATTTATAAAACTATAGAAAACATATCTGATGTCCATAAAGACAATAAAACAGTTTCTTAGATGCTCCTGCATCAATTTGACACATCAAAACATAAAAGGGCCAAGCCACTTTGGAGGCGAGATGTAAGGCTCTAACCCCAAAAAAAGAAGTATATTTCTTTTCAGTTGGTTCAAGTGGAAAGCATCAAGGAAAAATCTTAAGCATTAGCTCGGAGATATAACAATTAACACCCCTTGGAAACAAGCATCCCTTAAGAACTAAACCAAAATCAAATCAATAGCCAATGCATTCACAAGAATGCTTAGAATAATCGGGGTCATTGCTGGTTGGACTTTAAGCAAGCCACAATTCACCAACTGGACCCACCTATGCATTTAATGATCAAAGTGCTCAATTAGATGGGGTGTTGTTAAGCAACCGTTAGAGAAAGGAGGGCTAGGTATGAAATCCCTTATTCAGTTTAAGAAGGCGCTCATCAGTAAATGGTTGTGGTGGTTCATGACTCAAAAGAACTTGTGGTGGAGGAAAGTTGTGGAGGCTATTCATGGGGTGTATTTTGGTGATTGGACATCTAATTCGAAAAGGATGCCGTATAGGATAGGGGTGTGGAATCGGATTAGAAAGGTTGGGATGTTCATCTCCAAAGTGAGGTTTGTGGTTGGCAATGGGTCAACATTCTTTTTGACATAATGTGTTGTGTGGGAAGAAACGGCTAAAAGGGCGATTTCCGGAGTTGTTTGCTATGACTAGAGATAAGAACGTTGTTGCAGCGTCTTGTGCGCTTTCGTCCTAGAGAGTATTGTTTTATTTATAAGTAAAATTGTATTGAAAGAAAAATGCACCAAGGGGGTGCAACCCAATTAGTCCCGGAGAGTATTGTTTGGGATGTGTTGTTTGAGAGGAATGCTCAAGAGTGGGAAGTTGACTATTTCGAAGCTTTCTTCAATAAGCTTTAGAGTGTCAAGGTGCCATTACCAGGGGAAGACAGCGTGAAATGGATTTTAAAAAGGGATGGGCGCTCTAACGTGAGATCTTTGTACCTTTCGTTTCGTGAGGGTTCGATGGAAGAGAAGAGAGTCAACTTTCCTTGGAAAGAAATCTGGAAATCCCGGGCTCCCACCATGGGAAGCTGCGACAATTGACAATCCTAAGAGAAGTGGGAATTGTTTGGTTAATTGTTGTTATCTCTGCAACTGATACTTCTTCTGTTGCTTTGCTATCCTTGGACCAGGCAATTGTGGTCTTTGGCTTATGCCGTTTTGGGGGTGAGTTAAGTGATGGGAGGATCGGTTAGAGAGGAGATTTGTGCTTGGAAAAGGCTAAAGGACTCCAAAGAGTTAGCAACCTTATCCCTCTTTCTATATTTTGGATGGTTTGGACCGAGAGAAAGAGGAGGGCTTTTAATGGGTTGGAGAATCCATCTGGTGTGATTAAAGATAAAAGGCTTCACACCTTCAACTTTTGGCTTAGTGGAGACTTTTTGTCAATGAGGAAGAGCTTGTAGAGTTCATCAAATTTTTATCTTGTAAATGGGTTGCAAACCCTCAGTGCGGTTTTGAATAAAATTCTTTTTTTGATACGTAGTTTTGAATTCAATTCTCTTTACTTATAAAAAAAGGAGGGGCCAACTTTTAGCATTCCCAATACATTCATAAAGCCAATTTACATAGGTAATACGGTTCCATACAAATGTGCAAAGAACTAAGTGGTAACTACACTGTTGTCACTCAATTTTTAAAAAAAAAATAGCGAGTTGTATGACAAAATATGAACACTAGAGAGCCAATTTAAGGACCATGCCTTTAAGAATTTGAATATTTCATGGATTGTAGACATTTTTTTATAAGTATATTTCATGGATCATTAACACTGAATCAAAAAAAACTGCATCCCAGGCTAGCAACCACACTTTGCCAATTTAACTTAAAATCCAAATATTTTTAGTAACAAAGAGCCATTGGGACTTTGAAATCATATACACCCAAGCCATTAGAGAACCTGAAACAAGGCGCAATAACCCAACTGGGCGAGCATGCAAACTTAAACAGTTAACTTGGCAAAACTGAGAATCAAACTTCCTTTCCTTTCTGCTTCAGCAAGCTTTGTTGTCAATTACATCAAACCTTTAGCAAAGAAAATAAGCAACAAGTTCAAAAAACTCCAAATTTGAATTGGAAGAGAAAGGGAGTATAAAATTTGGACAGTCATGAATCTTTAAGCCTTTATATTTCTCAAGTAGCATTAATATTCAATCCCCATCTCTCAATCCCCTTGAGAGCTCATAGCAATAAGATGAGGAGAGGAGATACGGAAGGTTTTTTCTATTGATTCCTCCCTCTATCATGTGCATAGTGTGCAAAGAGAGAAATAGTAAGGCTTTTGAGGATGTAAGAAGCTCAATAGATACCATCAATAGCAAATGGTTAAATACCCTTTGTTTTTGGTTTAAGGGGGAATTTTTTGTAAGAGTAAGTGTTCCTTGATTTCTTAGACTTACTATCTTGTAGATAGTCTTTTTGTGAACAAGTTGCACCGTTTATGCTTTCTTAATATACTTTTAACTTACCAAAAAAAAGGTAATCTCATCGTCCAGAAGATGAAGCAACTAAACACACTTGCAAGTTCACCTTAACAGTTCTTTAGCACCTTACATAAAGATTAAGAGTGCATAACACACATAAAAAGGATATATAATCAATAAAATGAATAACCTACACGATAAAGAGCCCATCAGCCAAAAAAGTTACTCCATGACAAATTAATATTAGCAATTGATGATGAAAGAGATTGGGATCATGGCTAAATTGAGCTGAATTTAGTGAAGGAAAAAACAAAAGATTTGTACAAAAACTTACCGCAATTCCATTTACCCTTGGCTCGAAAGAATGCCTCATCTCGACCAACACATGAAGGGTGGTAAGCCTTTGGGCATCCCCTGCAAAAAGACAACAGATGGATTCTATGAAACGAAAATAACCCCAATCAATCACTCCTAAGCACAACAAAATGTAAAAATTATGGCCAACAAAAATAGGTGAAATCATAAAAAAAAATAAAAAAACGCAAACATTCAAACAGCTCACCTGCGGTCACAGAGAACAAGCTCACCCCCATCAAAGCAAATGAAACAAACATCCTCCTCTAACCTCTTCCTTGCTGACACTCTCACCGCAGGCACCCTTGCATTCTTCCCACGCTTCCTCTTCCCACCGACACTCTTATTCGCTTCCTCCATCTCCTCCGCTTCTTCCACTTCCTCCGCTGTCTCCTCAGCCGTCTCCATTCCCTCTGCCATGTCAGTCATCATGGTCTCGTCCTGCATTTCCATTCCGTCTGTCTCCTCTGCTGTCTCCATTCCCTCTACAACGTCAGTCATTGTAGTCTCCTTCTGCGTTTCTGTTCTCCCATCCCAATCGGCCATCTCCCTTTCCTCCTGGGTTTCCTTTCTGTCAGCCCCATCGTCCATCTCTGTTTCCTCCTGCGTTTCCATCTCCTCTGCCTCGTCAGCCATATCGGCCTCATCTGCCTCGTCAGCGATATCCTCTTCAATTTCTGTTTCTTCTAACACATCAGCCATATCTGTCTCCTCCACCTCCTCTTCCTCCGACACATCTTCCATCTCCAGAATTTCCCTTTCCTCCGCCGCGTAAGTAACCTCTTTCTCCCGCGGAATTTCCCTTTCCTCCGCCGCGTCAGCAACATCATTCTCCCGCGGAATTTCCCTTTCCTCCGCCGCGTCAGCAACATCTTTCTCCCGCGGAATTTCCCTTTCCTCCGCCGCGTCAGCAACATCTTTCTCCTGCGGAATTTCCCTTTCCCCCGCCACATCAGCAACCACTTTCTCAGGAATTCCTGTTTCTTCCGCAACGTCAGCTATTTCAGGAATTCCCCTTTCCTCCTCATCAGCCACCTCCCTATCATCCGCCACGTCAATCACATCCGTCCCCAATGCCTCATTTCCCTCCGCCAAGTCAGCCTCTGCTCCTGTCTCCATCTTGTTTTCCACCACCTCAATCCCCTCGCCAACGATCACATCCTCCCCGTCACCTTTGCCATCGACCTCCTCTATCTGCTCCTCCTCCGTCGAAGCTTCAGCTTCGTCTCCACCAGAAACCGGTAGCGCAGGGAGAGGTGGTGGCGGTGGTGACTCGTTGGCATTAATAACCTCCTGCTTCTCCTCTCCGCCAACCAAATCCCCTTCTGCGGTAACCACCGTTGGAGGCAGTAGTCGTGACTCGTTATCGCCTCCACCTAGCTTTGACTTACCCAATTCGGCCACATAATTGCGCTCTCCATCGATCAAATCTTCACCTCCTTCTCCCGCATAAACCGCCGGTTGCGGCGGTTGTGACTCGGGGCCGGCTTCATAGGGTCGCACCTCGTCCAAGTCGGGGACGGACTCCGGCACACATTGGGGCTCCGTGTTTCGAGGCACTTCTTGCGAGTCCACTATTACTGTTGTTTTCAAGTTATTGTCGAGTTGAAGAGAAGTGGTATCCAAAGATTCTTCTTCCTCGGTACTATTATCCATTGAATAGCTATTTTGGGATTGAAATTGAGAGGGAACCCAAGAGATTGAAACCCTTAGGGTTTTGAGTTTCTTTTGTTTGGTATAGTCAGGAATGAATGAATTTGTAATAGAAGTGATAGAAGGAAGAGGAGAGATTAGTTCGCAGAGAGGAATTACACTAGAAAGATGGAGAGAGAGGGGGTTTTGTTTGGAAGTGGTATCTGTCTGACGAAAAGACCATAATATGCAACATTTTTAACTTACTGACCAATTTGCCCGGAAATTAGTGGACCCCGTAACGGTAAATATGTGGTGAGTGCGAGCGCACGGACTTCTATGTGGTACTGACATCAATGACCGTTCGATTTCAACGTTGCAAATCTATAGTTACACTTACAATTAACTGAAATTTCTATATCAAAAAAGAAAAAACTGAAACTTCAATCATAATGACGATCAAACTCTCCTGCATCTAACCTTCTTGACAAAACCATTTGATGCACAATAATAACTAAATTGAAAACCTTTACATTACTGTACAAATAAATTTTATGAAAAATCAAAAAATATATATATATATATATTAAATTTCTTAATTATCAAATTTGAAAAAAAAATCTTTAAAATTCATTTCAAAATGAATTCAATGCAGAATTAAATTGATTTGTTAACAAATTTATAAAAAAATAATAAAATATACAAATGAAAAAAAAATCAAATATAAAAATTCACTTTTTAAATAATTTCATGAATTTCATTTTTGTTTAGTTTTAATCATACTTGATCTTTATTATTGAATGAAAAGAGAAAAAAATATTCCCCTTAAAAATGAATAAAAAAATTATTTTTAAAGTAATTTCTTGAATTTCATTTTTGTTTAGTTTTAATCCTACTTGATCTTTATTATCTTTATTATTGAATGGAAAGAGACAAAAAATACTCCTGAAAAATGCATCTAATTCAAAAAAAATCTCAAGAACTATGTCCAGAGACTCACAAGAATCTCTCGTTAAACTACATTAGAGTACGTAACAATGTCATCTTCCATCAATGCTCCCTAACTACCATCAAATTATATCACCATTAACGTAAAATGTCGTAGTACATAAAATAAAAGAGAGGAGAAACAATAAATTGGCAAGGAGGAAAAAGCACAAAGAAATTGCAACGCCGCCAGCGGTATCGTGCATGACATCCCTATGCATTATGCTAAAGAATTTTGGCATCCAAATTCCAAGAACTGTGAATAAGCAATACGAATGCATAAAAGACTACACATGAGAGGAATGTATAGAATGAATGCAGAGAATTGCATTAACAATACGAATAGCATATGCAAGCGCAAGCACTGTGCTTTAGCCTGTAATGAACCCCAGAAATTCCACAACTTCAATGTACCTAGAACAAGCTTCTTTCCAACAACTACAAACATGCCTCTCCCATGAGTTCAGATGATCATCAGCAAAAGCTTTTATGCAGAACTTGAACTCATCACCGCAAATACATATCACCATGAAAATTCAAGTTTCTAAGGCCTAATGAGTTCACACAATTCACGTAATTAAGAACTCACAATACACTAAAACAACTTAAACAAAAGAAATTGCAGTGGAGATCTGCCTTACTAAAATCAGCTCCCATGCTTCTATTGATTATAACTCTTCTAATCCAAACACAAGCAAAATGATACTGAATTACCAAACAGGAAGAAAAAGCCCACATCAATGTCAACAAATCCATACAACAAAATTTCAAACTCAAGATCCTTCGCGTCTCAAATTTTCAAGAGATTTAGAAACAGAAAGAACAATCTGCATTTGAAGAACACATAATACCAACATAAGTTGGGAGCCACACTGTCTCTCATCGATCAATACCTCCGAGAATAGTGGTCCATAAACCTCCCAGAAGGACACTCATAAGCAAAGTGTCCCCGCCCCCCACAGTTGCGACAAATCATCAAGGGGCCCACGCAGTCCCTGCTCATATGACCCAGCTGCTGGCAGTTCCTGCATACAATGTCTCGCTGGTCTCGGTAACCACCACCGCGAACACCACCACCCCGATCTCCTAGTATGTTGCTTTTTGGGCACTGTCTTGCTACATGCCCAGCTACATTGCACGAGTTGCAGATGGGATCATTTGTACACTCACGTGCTAGATGACCTGTCTTCCTACAGTTGTTGCATGCCTTGTCATTTGTGCAATCAGCTGCAATATGGCCTTGCTTATAGCAGTTATTACATAACCTCAAGTCCCCAGGTGGCAGAGGAGCAGCCGTGCAATCCCTTGCACGATGTCCAGCCTTGCCACAGGTGTGACAGATGCCCTCATTTGGGCAGTTGCCGGCCATGTGGCCAGGTTCCCGACAGTTCCAACATAGTGATTTCGTTGTGCATTCTGATGCAATGTGCCTACTCAAACATTTTCATGCATGGTTACATTAGCCACATCAATAGCAAATGCAAGGCAAGTTCATATTAAAAGTATATATTCAGAAAAGGAACATCTATAGCAATCTCATCGATAAGATACTACAAAATTATTAAGTCTTAGAGCAATGACAAAGGAAATTATAGCCTTCGAACTTCAGCAAAGACGCCTATCCATTTGGTTCACATTTCAAGCTCTCAGAATCCTTACATCTCAGAAATCCATAATGTATTAAAACTGCAAAACTTGAAACTTACACAAGTTTGACATGCGTTGATATTTTCTATAAAAATTTCTACATGTTAACAGCTATTGGTCACAATGGAATTGGCAGGCAAGGAACATCTATAGCAATCTCATCGATAAGATACTACAAAATTATTAAATCTTAGAGCAATGAAAATGGAAATTATAGCCTTCGAACTTCAGCAAAGACGCCTATTCATTTGGTTCACATTTCAAGCTCTCAGGATCCTTACATCTCAGAAATCCAGAATGTATTAAAACTGCAAAACTTGAAAAATACACAAGTTTGACGTGCGTTGATATTTTCCATAAAAATTTCCACATGTTAACAGCTATTGGTCACAATGGAATTGGCAGGCAATGATTAAGCTAATAAGGGCAATGACCTGGTGGAAACAAAGGTACTGCAGCGGAGACAAAAGTGGCAATATATAATAAATTAATAATGGTATGCAGCATAAACTTTAAAGGTGGTGTAAGGCAGAAATTAAGGTGATAATATCAGAATAATTATATAGAGAGAGGATTAGCCACACAGTTAAGACCCTAAACAACCATCCACCAAAAATGAATAAAAACATTTTTCAATCTAAACAAACTCTTCTACAAAAGTACCAGCCTAGACAAAATTCCTAGAGCATGCATATCAATATCAAACTCATCCCAGATCTCAATCTCAAGAATCAAGACTTTTCCAGGCAGTATAGATTTGAAGGAAAATTTGGGTTCAGCAACCATGAGAGAATTCAAAGATCACCAATTATGTTCAACAATTGGCAAAGAATGAACATATATATGCTTCAACTTACACGGCATGCAGAATAAGATTCCTTACCCAGGAAGACCACAGTTGTGACAAATTGCAACATTAGGGCACTCTCTAGCATAATGACCTGGCCTTTTGCAATTCTTGCACAGATTGCTTTGGCTGGAAACAAAACAAAACACAGTTAAAGTTAAGCAGACAGCATACTAGAATTCTGGAACTCGAATCAAATTCTTTAACAGAGTCGGTCTTAAGTGGTTTTGGAAGGGAGGAGAAATAACTTTCTTATAATTAGAAGAGAGGAGAAATCAAATGCATTGAGAGAAATAAAGACACTGAGACTCAGAAAAGAGGGGCAAAAAAACACTAGATTCATCACCCCATATAACATCTGAAAAGACACAAGCAAACCTTCACCCATATAACATCTGAAATGACATAAGAAGCAAACCTTCCCCTTCCTCTATATCAAGACGGGGAGGAGGAAATAAGAAGTCTCACCCAAAGAAAACAAATTCATCATACACATTTGCACAGTAGCATAGAGAATGAAATGGAGATATTGACCATATCCCTATCTAGGTGCATTATTAGACTAGCTAACCAGTGATCACCATGCTTTTCAATAGACATTTTTATTTTTTTAAATTAAAATTTAGCTTTTCTCAGACTTACCTTTTGTTTGGTAAATCCTTTCTGGGAAGAGTAGATTTCCCTAAGAAAATATGCTTTCTGGAGGACGATCTTCAACTGAACAAAACATATGGATGGAGATCAAAGGGGGGGAGTCAGGAAGAATTTGTAGAAATCGACCATTAATATCCCAACGTTTGTCGGCTTGCTTTGGGTGACAAACCCTATGATGAGATGGATCCAAAACAAAACAAATCACTACAATCCCCTACACCATTTTGCTTGAATCAATACCAATAATTACCCACATTAAGAAAGTATGAAGTATGGGCCCGAGACTCCCCCACATAGCATCAGAAGATCATCCTCTAGAAAAAAGTATATCCTTGGGAAAATCTCCTATTCCCAGAAAGGTCGAGTCTAAAAAAAATTGAAAAATGAAAATTTATATAAAAATACAAGTACTGCATTACAAATAAAGTAAAACCCAAAAAATAAAGTGGGTAAATAAGGTAAGTCAACAACTTCAATCCTATCTTTAGTACTTCCAAGCACATGTACAAGACAGATAGTTGAGGAGAGAGCTTTGCTAAGGGATATCAAATGAATAACATTGGTCATGCTTGTGGGCTTATTAATAAAGGCCTGCTAAAATGAGTCTCACATAAAGATGGCAATTCGGGTTCACGGGTTCAGTTTTAGTCGAGTCTAATTATAAGTATTTCGTAATTTGTGCCAACCTAAACACAACCATTTAATTAACCATGTTAAAACCATTAACACGAACACTACTTCATAATTAAAAAGGGTATCACAACACAATCCACGTAACCCATTTGAAATACCTTTAACGGGTCGTGTAGATATGACATGACTAATTAATTGTTTAAATTTTGGGTAAATTGTGAGTTAGATATGTCAACACAAATCTAGCCAATTTAATATCAATCCATGTTAAACAAGTCGACCCAATTGAACACAAAGACCCAATCCCGCTAAATTCTTATCAAGTTCGTGTTGAGTTTGCATGCCATGTCAATAATTGCCATCTCTAATCCATAGGGTATCATAATAGCTATGCTACAAGTGGAAAGACCCGGGTGAAAAAACAAATTAAGAGGTTTTTTCTTGTTTTCTTTTTTATTTACCATAAAGACTGAAGGTTGCAAATTTATAGATATTTATTTTCCAGGAAAACATAAAGACATATATCCAAGTGTTTGAATATGGACATTAAATATTTGAAGATATGTTGTACAAGTAATTTTTAACATCAACTACACTATTTTTAAGCTGTTTCGAAAGAGATGTGGAATAAAATGAATTCAAAGAGAAAGAGACAATGAGAGTCCCAACAAAAAGGAAGAAAAATACACCATATTCAATAACAATAGACATAAAATGCCAATTCCGCCTTTTTCCTCCAGATCAAAAGAAAAAAATAAAGTCTCACCCAAAATCAGAAATAAAAACTTAAATGTTAGCTACATAGAAAAGTAACTCGTAAGAACTAAACATATGTTATCAAGTGAACTGCATAACAACAACGCTTACACAACTTACAAAGAAATATTACTCAAACTCTGTGAAGCAGTAAAGGCCCAGGTGAAATGCAATAGTGTATAAGGTCGTTAACAATATATCTGCAATAATGTAGTTAGAACACAAGTACAAATGTCCATTGCAAATTTTTCTTTAAGAAGTCCTTCAAGTGACTAATGTAGACACTTGAGCAACTGTTGTGCTATTCTATATCAATAAATTGCCCGAAAATAGATGGAAAATTGGAAACATCCAGAAGCAAAGATATGAAATATGAACTTTAAAGACCCTCAATAACATAACCAAGCAAAAGTCTCCCTTAAAAACAATGTGATAATCATCAAATATAAAGACAATTTCTGTCGAACAATATGATAACTTTTTGTGGGCAGTTTTAAAGCATAAAAAAGAAAAATAGTTAACATAACCAAAAATCAGAAACCTGAAACCCCGACGTGAATCTCTCCGGTAAGGTGCATCACGATAGGAAAAGCGATCAGAACGGATCTTGCGACCCATCGGGCTCCTGCTCCGGCTCCGGCTCCTGCTGTCTGAACTCATGTTCAAACTTATCCTTATATCACCTACCAACACCAATTAGCAAACACACCACCACCTCCTCCAGATATATACGACTGTAGCCTCCTCCCTGTCCACATCACAACCACACATCCATGATCATCCATGAGACCAAATCAAACCCCTTATAATCCCCTCCAAAACAAAAACACCAGACCCCATGAGCAAAGAATACAACATTGAACAAGCAATCCATCCTACATCAACAACGAACCACTTTACTCAGCACCAATAAGTTGATAACCCAGTTCCTCAACATCCTTTCTATAGAATTCAAGCATCTCTTTCAAACAATTGTCATCCCCAATACAATATAAAACCTGGATAATTATACTAGGGGATGATACAATCTCCAAGTTCTAACCCTACCATCTACATTGGATATGTAAGGAAAATCAATTAGTACCCAGCAACATTTAAAATAAAGAAAAAAGAAATATAAAGGTGGACTGCCTAACAAATTGGAATGGAGGTCCTCCCAAAATATAGAAAGAGAAAAGATAAATTAAATTTTTTTTAAAAATTGTGTAACAAAATAAACGAAGAGAGGTAGGAAGATGGATGTGATAGCAAGCCAATAGCAAGTTGCCAAAAGAAAATCAACTGTAGAAGAAAGGGCTCTAAATTTCTCATAGAGCTTCTCAACTAATTAAATAGACAAAAATTGGCATGACTTACGAATTTTGAAACAATTTTGAGTATTAAAAGAAAAAAGAAAACAAGTTTTGGGCTACTGGAAACCTCTGAAAGCTTAAAAAATAATTTGAATTATCATATGTGAGAAAGAGGAAATGTGCTCCCAACTCACAACAGTCACAAATGACGAAAATTCCAATTTCATACAATTTCATACTTTAAGAATCTCCGTTGATCTGCCTCCTCCAGTTCTCCTCTCTCTCTCTCTCTAAGTATTTCTCTAAACATCTCTTTAGACTTTCCCCCTCTCAAGGTTTACAAATTCACCAATGATTGCCTCATACAACAAGTATATCTCTTTCAGATGAAAACTAGCAGAAGTGACAACAGACACGTATTTAGAACCACCCATTTAAAAATATCTATATGCTTTTATTTGTAGTTGCCTTCCATACCATCCTCAACATTTTCATAGAAATACATACATTTATGAATCACAAGAACATTATGTATCCTATTGCGTATGCTTAAACTATCAGTTTTCAAGCTCCATGGTTACTAAAAGAGTCATGGTGAAGGACCTAATCGCCGGACATCACATGTCCATCTGATTTTTTCCTTCATGTTGTTTGCAAGTTCCACTCTCTTGATTGATTGATATAAGCATTTCACTAGTACTCAAGGGGTAGGGTAATTTTACACTTACGTTACTAATAAATCCTGCTCGCTTTGGAGCATTGGTAAGGACATTTCCATTCCCACAAAGTGGATAGAGTTTCGAGCTGTGCGTGTGAGCTTTAACAATAGAAAAAAAAATTATTAATACACTTCTTTTATAAGTAAAACTTATTAATAAACTTACAAGTTACAATGTAACAATTTAATGCCACAATGTGAAATGTAAGGTTAAGTTGTGTATCTCAAAGAATATAGCAAAACAAGTCCATCCTAATGCCTAAACCAACATGATCCTAGAGGTCAGAGTTAAATACCATATACAAAGAAAAGAAATAAATTTTGACAAGCTCCCCATTCCCCCAACCAAACCCACCCATCCACCCCCTCACAAAAAAAAGAGTCTCTTATTCGAGTCCAATAGTATAGAAGGGGAACCGATATGGAGATGTTTCCTAAGCATTTTAAAAAGCTGATCTCTAAATGCAATTCTTGTTCTTCTCTTGTCCAGACCAAATTATATAGCCACTTGTTCTGACCAAACTCAATAATAAACTCAACCCTAAACAACCAAGTTCACATTTAGCTTTCAAACTTCAAAGAAATCAAATGGCCTGAAGACTATTAAAAACAGAAGTGCCAAACTAATAAAACTCACATTGTACCAAAAATACTAATGCAATGTTGCGTTCTAGAGAGCCAAGCTCAAAAAAGATGGAGGGTGTTGGTTAATCGATGTTTCATTTGCAAAAGATGCGGAGAAACCGTGTTTCATCTTTTGTTGGAATGTTCTTTGGTTAGAGCTCTTTGGGAGATGGTTTATAAGGTTTTGGGTGTATCTTGGGTTTTCGCCGACTCCGTGAATGATGAAATTTGGGCTTGGAGTGAGCTTCGAACTTCAAAGAGTCTTAAGAAAACTTAATCTATGATTCCCCTATCTTTTAGTTAGTTTGGATTGAGAAGAATTGTAGAGCTTTTGATGCGGTTGAAAGACCTCTTTTTGTAATTAGAGATTGGTAGTTCAATGCCCTCCTTTTTTGGGTCACTGGAAATTCTTTTGTAAATGATTTAGATATAGTAACCTTTGTGGAGGCTCTCTTCTTTACATAACCCTGTACATGGCTGCACCCCCTTGGTGCGCTTTCTTTTAATATATTTTTCACTTATCAAAAAAAAATGTTGCGTTCTGGAAAAAAAAGTTGTCCTTAGACAAAAAATAGGCAGCTTTAGGACTGAGAAAGAAGATACACCTATCGAGCTGCTCAAAGTTCGGCTCATGGCGGGTCGGCCCCAAAAAGCTTAGCCGAGTTGGAGCAGATAGTCGTTCTGCTCATCAACTCGAAAGGTCAGCTTGGATATATGCTATATATGTTTTAAATAAATATATAATCTCTCATTTGGCCTCCGAAGCTCAAAACATTTGTACTCGGGATCGTTGGGCTCGAAGCTCATTCGAGCTCAAACTAGAGCAAAAAAATGAGTATGAGCCAAGCTCAAGCCTGGATTTTCATGCTTGGCTCGAGCTTAAGTAGACTACAAATGACTTGAGCTGAGCTTCAATACCCAATAGCTCGACTTGGCTCGGTCCACCCCTACATCCCTCTAACAAAGGACTTGAGCAATAAAACTTATGAGCAAAAAGGCTGCAAGATCGTGGAACAGCATAGCTTATTGGAAACCTTGATGGTCCCAGGACAAACAGAAATTTTGCCCTTTGGCCTTTTTTTGGTGACAATGTCAGGCAATATCAGGGTTTCCTACTAATCGGAATCACCCATCTTCAAACGTTGCAAACTAACTGAAATTTCATCCAGGAACAATGGTGCAGTCATACTACCTACCCATAAAGAGTAGGTACAACATGAGAACTTAGATGAATATGGAGCCCGTAGCATCTTTCTTTCTGTTACAAGACAATACTTATTTCTTCTCCTCCTTTTTTAATTTTATGTTTAGCTTTCTGGTTTTATGTTTTTAAGGCTCTGGACAACTGGCTAAATTTATTTCAATAATAAACGCACCTCCATAAACAAGATCAAATCAAACAAACACTACAATAATAAAACCACTGAACCATATACCAAAACCAGGCAACATCCAGAATAATCGCAGGCAGGGGAACCCCAAAGTATAACTTTCAGGGCAAAAGGAAAAAAAATGCAGAGAGAAACCAATCAATACCCAATTAATTGAAACAACATACAAATAAGATATAAACACATAAATACATTATACGCATCATATATATACGTGTACATATACACAATATATATTAATACATACACTTCGTGTATATATATATAGAGAGAGAGGAGGGTACAAGTAGATCTAACCCTAAAAACGAATCGATGTAACGGTAAGTGATAAAAGGACGGACCTGATGTTAATATCTCAGTATTAGTCCTTGATTAGCTACGGCTTCTTGAGCGATTAAAACTGGGAAAATAATTTAAAGAATCAAAAGTGAAAATTGCACAGACCGAAAATGTGAAAGTGCGATTTGGGGAAGGAAGAGCAACCGCTTAAACGTGCTTTGTTGAAGCAACGAAAGTCAGGGTTATCTCTCGTTATATATGTTGGAGCTTTTTTGGGGCTTAAGTTAACAATTTAAATAATGAGAAAGTCCATTCTTATTGGGCTATGAAGCCCATGCTGCCTCTCTCTCTCATTTCCTAGCCCATGCTAGGCCCCTCTATCTCTCACATTCTCTTTTTAAGTTTTAACCATCTTTAGATTTTGCATGATTTTCTTCCTCTCTTTTTTATCTTTATCTTTAGATTCTTTACCTCACTTTATATTTTTATAATAATTTTTATTTTACATATATTTCAATATTTTTACATATGTTTCCCTTTTGTTTTTTAGATTCAATTCAATAGGAACTTCATTGCTAAATAATCTTTTGATATTTGCAACTCATAAGACATAATTAGTGTAATACTAAAAATAAGATAAATTTTTAGATAAGTTGAGTTTAAAATGTCAATTGTAGGTATCATTTATCAATTCACGTCATATCGGTAAAGTAATGCACATTTAATTCATTAATTCTAATATGACACGGGTTGATAGACCAAACCTAAGATTTAAATGATAAGTTCGATGTATCTAAGCCTCTTATAATTACACTCAGCTTTTATTTTTTATTTTTAAAATTTTGAATATATTTTTAAAAAAATGACAATAAGCAAATAAGAACATTCCCCCAACACAAGCATTTGAAATACTTTATTGTTAACATTATTAAAAGAAATTTTCGTTAATTATATTAATAAAATATCTATTTTGTCTATTTTAAAAGTCACATGAGGTCACATTTTGTTTTTGCACATCACAAACGTACAATATATTGATCTTTTGGTTGATCATTCAGATAAAAATGCTAGTGTTATTAGAGGTTGCGATAAAATGATACAGTTAAAGAGTACCAAACAATAAATAAAATGTGAATTTATAGTGAAAAACCCGTTAAAAAATTATTTTGATTACGTTTACTATTGACAACTTGATTCATCTTAGGCTAATATATGAAACCCAAATATTTTGGGTCATTGCTTCAGCCCATTGTCTACTTAAGCCTCTTTTTAATCCTCATAACTTGAAATTGTATGAACTGTGACCCTATTAAAAGAAAAGAAAACACCTAAAAGAATCGAAAAAGAGAAACTACCAGATTGTTCACACAATCTATGTGTTGGTTCTTTTAGTTATTACCGTTAGAGAAATCCAAAAGAAGATACTTATAAGTACGTAATCCTTTGATCAACCATCAATGAAGATGACAATATATGTTGCGTCCTATGATGGATATATATCCCTCGCTGCTCAGAAGCACCAAACGTATACTACACGCAAACGTATACTACACGCTTAGTAAGGGCTCATTTCCATAAGTCCATAACGTATAACTGTGCCCATACTCTCAAGTGATGGCCTCCAATAGTAAGCTTGGATCCTTTAAGAAAAAAATAGTTTCCATCTTACATGCATTTTTGTATAATTTAGACTCTTATGGTTTATTTTAATATTCAACGGCACTCTATTATTTATCATAAAATTAAAATAAATGAAAATTCTTTGCAAATTTAATGCATGTGAGTTTACATATGACACATATTAAAACTCATACGTTCGAACATGTTAATTAAGAACGAATCTAAAAAATAGAATATTTATCTTTGAATAGTTACGCTTTCCCTTGAATTTTTTTAAGAGATTTGAGAGTTCAAAAAGAAAGGAACAGGATACAAGGAGTATTTTATACTTACTTTTGTTTTAGAAAAATTCTTACATGCATCCAGTGTAAAACACTACTTTTGTATCGGATGAAAATTTTATTGATAATTATTCGGTAACTTTATTGATAATATGAATAGTGACTGTACAAACGTTACCAGTGAAGTTACTTAACAATTACCAATAGAGTTTTCACTCGCTGTAAAAAATAGTGTTTTACATTGAATGCAAGTAAGAATTTATCTTTGTTTTGAAAGTTTTATTTTAGATTATGCAAACGTTACCAGTGAAATTATTTAACAATTACTGATGAAGTTTTCACTCACTGCAAAAAATATTGTTTTACACTGGATGCAAGTAAGAATTTTTAATCAGAGTAAAATATGATAAATAAACTTATTTCTTATGAGAACATAGTAAACCCAAAATTTAAGGTGTTAGCAAGTTGGGATTTTGGAGGCCTATAAAAAAAACTCTTGTTAAAACCTTTCCTTTTCTTATAAAAACAATTTACATACATAATTTTTAAGTAACTCAATTACTTAATTAGAAAAAATCTCTTTTAAACACAATGTTAAAAAAAACACATAACGTACGTGAGGTTTTAAACATAATACATTTAATTTTGACTATATCGTGAATGACGAGGTATTATTCGGTACGAAGATAAAAGCGTGGGATCAGTTGAATTCGAAAGTGCAATAATTAAAATAAAAAATCATAGAAAAAAAACAATAATAGAAAGAAATTAATAAGGGAATCTCTTACTTGAAACTTTAACAAAGTCACCCACCCACCCCACCAGCTAAAAGACCTCAGGCAAAAGACGTTCCCATTAAATATTTCCTAATTCAAGCCAAAACAGTTATCCTTATCATCAATGTTCTGCCTATCCACCTACTAATACAGTTATACAGATCAAGCACCACATTGCATACAGTTGCAAAAGCAAAAGAAAAAAAAAGGTCTTTTGTATTTTGAAATAAAATTGTATTAATTTAATAATTAAGTATTCTTTTATAAGATCATAGATACTTCGCGTTGTACTAAATCACTAATCAATATATGGACAAAGTTGGCGGTGGGATCGAACATTTTAAAGATGTGTATCACCAGCCTTTATTAGACCCGACATATGTAGCTTTTCATTTTCAACACATTAACGATGTCATAAACCATGTGTAGATAAGCGTCATAATCATAAATCTACTCTGTTACCCTAAGGGCTAGCTATGACTGATTTTGGGGGAAAATTAAAATGGGAGGAGAGAAAAAAAATTTGTAAAAAATTGAGAGTAGAAAATCGAGTATTCATCTCATAGTTACAAATCTCGTTGTTTCTAAATTAAAAAAAAATAAAGAATAAAAATTAAGAGGTAATTTTTATCTTTTTATTTTTATGGTTATTCATTTAAAAAAAATATCATATCTAATTGGATTCAATTTTTTAATAAAATTATATACTTTATGGTAAAAATTTTACATTCAATAAAAAAAAATACACGTTATAGTAAAGAAAATACAACCAAATGTGATACTACCAAAATACGTGGGCAATCCAGGCCCAAACAGTTGGACCTCCAGGTCATGGCCGCCCTTCAGGGTATCATTGCCTCCAGCGGGGCCTCCACGTCACCACCGCCCTTCAGTGCATCTTGGCCCCCAGCTGGGCTTCCACGTCATCACCGCCCTCCGGACCATCATTACCCAACCAAGTTGGGATGTCAGGGAAAAACACCGTCTTAACGCATAGACGGCTCTGGAGTGAGCTAGCAAGGCAAAAGCCCTACTGAACGGTTCTCAGCTTCCTAGCTGGGCCTCATAGGCATCATTACTCAACCCAGCTGGATATCCTATCACAGCCGCCCTGGCCCACTACCGCCTCCGAACATCACCGCCTCCGAAACTCTATAAAAGGGACTTGGTAAGTAGTCCAGAAGGGACTTAGTTTTTCACTTGAAAACACTTACACTTTGAACTTTCTCTAACTTAAGCATCGGAGCATCCTCGGAGGCAACCCCTCCGTCGACCCCAATAGTTACTCTCCCTTTCCCTGTGCAGGTACTTAGACGGTCTAAACCTCCAGCTCAGCAACACACACATTTGGCATCAACAGATTGGCGCCGTCCGTGGGAAACCACATCTCTCGTTGACAGTAACAGCGAAGAAGTCTAAAGAACTCATCTGTTAGCATGCCTCCAAAAACACCCGCCAGGGATCTAGGCACTCGCGTGCTACGGTCGGGAGCCAGTTCTTCAGCCGAACCCGAGGTGCACCCGAATGAAGGCACGCTCCAGGCGCAATTCGCAGAGCTCGCACACCTAGTGGCCGATCTGGCGGCCGAAGTTCGCAGGCGACCTCAGCAGACCCTGCTACTCCCATCGCAGGAACCAGGCCACAATGGTTCCACTGACCATCGCCCACCAGCGGAGGTCTGCTCGGCGACCCACTCACCGCCCCCAGCTAAGTTCGGAGAGAGTCCCATGCCCAAGAACAGCGAAGGGTTTGGCAAACGGATCGAGGACATAGAGGGGCGAATCAATGAGGCGTTTAAAGAACGCGGCCACAATATTAGCGATGATCTCGATGTACAGGACCCACCTTTCATACAAGAAGTCCTCGACGCCCCCTCCCACTCAATTTTCGGATGCCACAAATCAAACTTTACGATGGATCCACCGATCCCCTAGACCACCTCCAGCACTACCGAACCACAATGACCCTCCATAGACATTCGGACCCTGTGATGTGCAGAGCGTTCTCATTAACCCTAGAGAAAGTGGCTGGGACGTGGTATTCCCGCTTGAAACCAGGAGGTATTCGCACCTTCAAAGACCTAAGCTACGCCTTCGCCTCACATTTCATCAGCAGCAAAGGACCCAAGAAACTTCGGAGTCTCTGTTTAACATTGTCCAGTCGAAAGGAGAGAAGCTTCGGGCCTATATTTCCAGATTCAACACTGCAGCTTGGGAGATCCTAGGCCTTGATCCCAATGTTCAGCTCTTGGCATTCAAAAATGGATTAAGATCCGGATTCTTCAGCTCAAAACTCATCAGACGTCCGCCTATGGATATGAATGAAGTCTTGGCGCGAGCCGAAAAATACATGCTAGCAGAAGATGATCAAGCATTCCGAAGAGAACGCGAAGGAGACACGGAAATGAGGAAGAGCGGCCCCACTAGTCCCGGCCGCGAACCTTCTAAGCGGCCGTTTCGCGAGGAGAAACCCAGAACTCTCAGGCCTTCTGAGGACAGATCCCGGACTCTTGCAGCCTACGGAACCAAAGCTAGAACTCCGGGACAAATCCACAGCTATGCACCACTGAATGCCTCCAGGACCAACATTCTGATGCAGATTCATGACAGGGACCTCTTGCAATGGCCCCCAAGACCGCCGAACCTCAACCCAGATCGAAATACTTGGTGTAGATTCCACAGAAACTTCGGCCATGATACGGAAGAGTGTAAGGCCTTAAAAAATCAGATCGAGGCCCTCATCAATCGGGGGCATCTAAAAGAATACGTCGGGCCACGACAGGAGAAATGTGATGAACGGTCGCGTAGAAGCCCTGAACGTCCTTATGAACGAAACATACCTACAAGGGCAGCCCGGAAGAGCCCAGGGCCAAGTCATAGGGAGCCCAGCCAGAAAAAATCGGAGGTCCCCGTGGCGAAGATTATCAAAACCATTTACGGAGGACTCGCTGCTGGCGGAGGGTCCCATGCTCGTAGTAGGTCTTATGCCAGGTCAATAGCCTCTGTCGCTGGACTTCATAAACGACCTCGGACCGGAGATACTATTTCTTTTTTGGATGAAGACTTGGAAGAAGTGCAGATCCCACACGACGATGCTGTTGTAATTTCACTCCTTGTGGCTAATCATGAGATAAGACGAGTCCTAGTCGATAACGGGAGCTCGGCCGACATCCTCTTTTATGATGTCTTTCAACAAATGCAGCTGGGCGATGCACATCTAGAGCTGGTCTCCACCCCACTCTATGGCTTCTCAGGGGGACCAGTCTTTACAGAAGGCAGCATAACTCTCCCGGTCACTGCGGGAACGGCACCTCAAACAACGACCGTACACTCCACTTTGTTAATTGTTCGACAACCCTCCTCCTACAATATGATACTCGGACGACCCACGCTGAATAAACTCCGAGCGGTTGTCTCTACCCATCATCTCAAAATCAAATTCCCCACGGCAGACGGAGTAGGCGAGATCAAAGGAGATCAACGAATCGCCAGATCCTGTTATCTCAGTGCAATAAAGGGCAAAAAGACGGAAGTCCTACCACTCGAACTGGATGACCTTAGGGATGAAGCAAGCAACCTACGAGGTAGGCCCAGAGAAGATGTACTCACAATCCCCCTTGGCGAAGATAACACCAAAACTGTTCAAATTGGTTCCAACCTGTCCAGCACTTTTCAGGAATCTCTATTAGCCCTTCTACGGGCAAACCAAGATCTATTCGCCTGGACTGCTGCAGATATGCCGGGAATCAGCCCGGGTGTCATCGTACATCGCTTGAGTGTTGATCCGACCCACAAACCGGTCATCCAGAAGAAAAGGTCGTTTGCTCCTGAGCGACAGGCAGTTGTTCGGGCAGAAGTTGAGAAATTACGTTCGGCTGACTTCATCCGAGAGGTGAGCTATCTGGACTGGGTATCTAATGTTGTAATGGTAAAAAAGGCAAACGGCAAGTGGCGAATTTGTATAGACTTTTCTGATCTCAATAAAGCCTGTCCTAAAGACAGTTTTCCTTTGCCCCGGATTGATCAACTCTTTGACGCAACATCTGGCCATGAGCTGTTAACATTCATGGATGCTTACTCCGGGTATAACCAAATCCTTATGCACCCGCCTGACCAAGAGAAGATGGCATTTATCACAGAGCAAGGCCTCTATTGTTATAGGGTCATGCCGTTCGGTTTGAAAAATGCTGGAGCCACTTACCAGAGGCTAGTAAACAAGATATTCAAAGAGCAGATGGGTCGAAATATGGAGGTATATGTGGACGACATGCTGGTCAAAAGCGTCAAAATACAGGACCACGAGGCCGATCTCCAAGAAGCTTTTGACATTCTCCGCCATCATCACATGAAGTTGAACCCTACGAAGTGTGCCTTTGGAGTCACTGGGGGGAAATTCCTCGGCTTCCTGGTCACCCACAGAGGTATAGAAGCCAATCCAGAAAAGATCGATGCTATTCTTAACATGAGTCCACCTCGGACCGTGAGGGACGTCCAGCGCCTTACTGGAAGAATAGCGGCCCTCAGCCGATTCATGTCCAAATCTGCCGAAAAGTGCCTCCCCTCTTTTAAAGCCATTCGTCGGACCCAGAACTTCGTATGGAACGAAGCTTGTCAAGAAGCCTTCAGGGCGCTGAAAATATATTTGGGGACACCTCCCGTGCTTACCAATCCAGTAGCCGGCGAAAACCTTTTCTTATATCTTTCGGCTGGGCCCGAAGTAGTGGCCTCCGTCTTAATACGAGAAGAAGAAGGCACACATAAGCTAGTGTATTATGTCAGCAAGGTGCTTCATGATGCCGAAACAAGATATCTTCCAACGGAAGAGATGGCGTATGCTCTGTTGATTTCGGCCCGGAAACTTCGACCTTATTTCCAAGCTCATACCATCACGGTCTTCACCAACCAGCCTCTTCGACAAATACTCCACAAGCCAGATGTTGCCGGTAGAGTGGTCAAATGGTCAATAGAGTTGGGAGAGTTCGACATCCGTTATCGGCCTCGGACAGCTATCAAAGCGCAAGCCCTAGCTGATTTTGTCATGGAAACTACTTTGCCCTTAACAGAAGAAGAATCTCCACAGGATGTTGGTCAATCGAGCCTGCCTTTACGATGGACACTTCATGTGGACGGATCCTCTACTGACTCTAGAAGCGGAGCCGGGCTCATTCTGAGCGGTCTCGATAACTATGCCATTGAATACGCCCTGAGGTTCGGGTTTCCAGCGTCGAACAATGAAGCCGAGTATGAAGCTCTACTCGCAGGCATGAGATTAGCCAAGGTAATATCTATACAAAATTTACATGTATATAGTGATTCCCAACTAGTGGTGAACCAGGTGAACGGCGAATTCGAGGCCCGAGGAGAAAAAATCGCTCGCTACCTTGCAGCAGCAAAGCTATTAGCTGGGCAGTTTGAAATCTTTTCTCTAAACCAGATTTCGCGGGCAAAAAATACGAAGGCCGACTCATTGGCCCAGCTTGCTTCATATTGCCAGCTCGAGTCCAAGCGAGCAGTCTACCTCGAAACCCTAGCCATGCCTAGTATCGACGAAATAATGGTCTTACCCGTAGTTGGTGAGAGAACGTGGATGAGTCCTATCCTGGAATACCTACGTGACGGTATCCTGCCCGATAACAAAAGCGAAGCCCGAAAGATTGTGTCTCGAGCCGCCCGATACGCAATTCTGGATGATCACCTGTATAAGCGAGGATTGACAACGCCCTTCTTGAAGTGTCTTGACCCGACCGAAGCTAATTATGCCCTCCGAGAAGTCCATGGAGGTATATGTGGAAATCACCTCGGGGGACGTGCACTGGCGTTCAAAATCCTCCGTCAAGGATATTATTTGCTGAAGATGAGGGAAACGGCCATGGAGCTGGTGACCAGATGTCAAAGCTGTCAACGGTATGCCACTGTGCCACGTCAACCAGCGAACCTTTTGACACCAATAGTCAGTCCACTCCCTTTCGCTATGTGGGGAATGGACCTTCTCGAACCCTTTCCCGGAGCAACCGGCCAAAGAAAGTACCTCATAGTTACAATAGATTATTTTACAAAATGGGTAGAAGCCGATCCCTTGGCCAGCATCACGGATTTTCAAGCCCGAGCCTTCGTGTGGAAATCAATCGTATGTCGATTTGGAGTACCCCAAGTATTAGTGACAGACAACGGCAAACGGTTTGACAGTGTTCGGTTCAAAACATTTTGCGATGAATTACACATTGACCATCGTTTCTCTTCGGTCGGATACCCGCAAGCAAATGGACAAGCCGAAGTTACCAACTGAACGATCTTGCAAGGCATTAAAAGGCGAACAGATGAAGCAGAGAAGCAGTGGACAGACCATTTACCCAACATACTTTGGGCATATCGAACCACGACTCGAGCACCCACCGGGGAAACCCCCTTCTTCATGACTTATGGGTCCGAGGCAGTCATCCCCTTGGAAATAGGAGTACCTTCCTTGCGAGTTCAGAATTTCGAGGAACGAAGCAATGAGGAAGCCCTTCGCATGAATGCCGATCTTCTCGATGAAGCCCGGGACAAAGCCCAGATCTGATTTGCCATTTATCAGCAGCGAGCCGCCAGGTACTTCAACTCGAGAGTAAAAGTAAGACGTTTCTGTTTTCATGACCTCGTCTTGCGAAATAACGAAGTATCCAGGCCCCGAGAATCAGGCAAACTAGTCCCTAATTGGGAAGGGCCATATCGCATCAAAAGAGCATGCCGACCCGGCACGTTTGAACTCGAAGAATTGAACGGAAAAGCCATCCCTCGTACTTGGAATGCGGAACATCTTCGACGTTTTTATTAATAAATAGCATTGCACTTATGTAAACAGTCTTGTTTCATATATGTTAAAGACTTTACTTACATCTTTCTGCCGACTAAAACAAAAAAAAAAAACCTAAACCAAGGCAAAGTAGGGCACCAGCAGCCTCAAAAGACAACACAAAAACTGGCTGGGCCAAAACAACACAAAAAAGGGGGGCTACGACGGAGTTCCCCCAACCTAAGCTCTACTGATCTCCAAGGGCAGGAGACCCCGTGCCTGATCACCCGTCACGGTCCTGTCCGTCGGCGGGCTCATCATCTGAAGCTAGCAGCTCCTCATCCTCGGGCCCCAGCAGGTCCAACGCGGAGAAGTCAAGTTCCGGGTACATGGCCTCAGCCTTCCCCTTGGCCTCCATAAACCCCGTAAGGTACTGCTGGCCGCCCTCGGAAACGACGGCCAGACGATAGGCCTCCGAACTCTGGAAGGAAGCCAAGGCTTCCTCCACGGCCGCCCTAGTGCAGGCCCCAGCCTCCTCTGTAGCGGCGCAAAGACGAGTCTCGGCCTCCTCCGCTGCGGCTCTGAGGCGGGCCTCGACCTCCTCGACAGCGGTCCGAGCAGTGGCTTCGGCTTCTGCTTTAGCCAGGATAGCAGACTCCAAGGAAGCCTGCAGCCGGCACACGGCCTCTGTCCTCTCCTCCAACTGACGCTGGGTACGCCCAAGAAGCTCCGCTGTCTCCATGTATTGACGTGTGGCCGCGCCCACGAGAACACCCATCTTCCACCAGAAGCCATGTGTGAAACAAAATTCGGCAAAAATAACATAAGGCAAAGCGAAAACGGAATCTAACCTGAGAAGCCAAAGCCTCGGTCGCCGCACAGAGAGAGTCCGTGGTCTTTCGACCCAACTCAGCCACGTCACGAGGGGGGTTCCCTTAAACAGATGTTCCCTCGCCACCCGAGGATGTGCGAAGACAGATTCGTGTGTCCGGATGGCCCAGTTGGGCATAAAGATCGAGGCCTCCGAAGCTGACCCTTGGCTAGGGCCTGGAATAGTGGGAGTCCCCGTAGTCATGGGGGTCGACGTCGGGGCACTACTTACCGGAGGTTTCTCTGACTGGGTCGGTGGCCTTGGTGGAGTCCCCAAGTCGATCGGAGCCGGAGATGGGGCTCGGGGCCTCTTCTTAGGCCGAGAAGTCGAGGCTGTTTGCTTCTCGGACCGGGCCGACCTCCTCTGCTCCAATGCCAACTTCTTGGCATGCTCTCGAGCACGGGCGGCCGCCTCCATCTCTGATCAAAAACAAACAAAGAAAATAGCGTAAGTACAAATCACGGGGTAACGATGCAAAATAAGAATAAAGAAAGTAGAGGGTAAACCAAAGCCTTTATCGCTCTCAAGCGAAGGCTCGGGGCACGAAGAACAAAGACCTTACCGGGCTAATTCTTCATTGTCATATAAGACCCCGACGTCCAAAGGCGAGGCCACCATGGCGTTCACCGTCTCTTGCTCATACCGAAGAAGGCCCGGCTTTTTGCATTTCCCGGTGCGATCCATACTCCACGCACGAGGTAAGCCGAAGTCCTCGGCAGATCGGATGAAAAAGAAATTCTTCTTCCACCTCTTGATAGATGAAGGGGTCTTCTTCAGCAACCTCCTCTTCGGCCGAGTACTGAAGACCACCCACCCTATCTGACCATGTCGGCTGATCAAGAAGTGGGCCTTGAAAACATCCATCGTCATTGGCCAGCCCACTTCTAAGCAGACGCAGATAAAGGCCATGATCAACCGTATCGAATTGGGCACCAGCTGACACAGCACTATATCAAAGTACCTAAGGA
Organism: Bretschneidera sinensis; assembly: GCA_023935145.1. Taxonomy (NCBI): domain Eukaryota; kingdom Viridiplantae; phylum Streptophyta; class Magnoliopsida; order Brassicales; family Akaniaceae; genus Bretschneidera; species Bretschneidera sinensis. The sequence continues at coordinate 96,359,586 of CM043704.1, forward strand.
TCGCACAAAAGTAGGGGTGAAGGGGAAACCGAAGCCCGGCCTGCATGTGATGCTCGTACACACACAGCTCAAACGGGGCTCGGTCAGGGAGGACATCACAGGCCCTCTCCCCCACCCTGGCCAGCCGAAGATCGTACTCGCCCGGGATGCGGTACGTCTTCCTTATCACTTCCAAATCCTCCTCCCTCAGTTGGCTAGGGATCTCGTTGGCTGTATAGTTCCATTCCTCTCTCTCCTCTCCAGCCGAGGTCTCCCTAATGTCGGTCAACGCTCTAAGAGTGTCCTCACCGGACGAGGACTCTTTCTGATGTTCTTTCCCCACCTCCAAAGGAACGTAGGGCACTAGCGCCATAGGGTCTGCCCTGGGCGTACCCGTTACGGGGGTATTCCCCCCAGAAGAAGACGAGGACGTCCCTACTTCTTCGGCGCTACTACCACTCGTGTCCTCTACACTACTCTTACCATTACTACTACTACTTGGCCTATCGCGGTATGTATCAAACGAAGAAGACATGATGTAAAAATGAAAGAAAACACGAACTCACCAAAGTCCGAAGGATTCGGACTTGAATTCCTCCTAAACATTCGGTGTATGTCCAAGGGCGTTCCTCCCGAGATCTCGCGAACGCAACGATCACACCAAATTTCTCTCCGAAGGGACGAGGACGAGAACTCCCAAACACCTCTGGGACGAGGCCGAGGGCTCTCAGGAAAGCTACTCTCTGAACTCTGAAAACAAAAGGAGGTTATAGAATGTGTGGAAGAAGGGGAAATCCAAGCCCCTTATATAGGGGAAGGGTCACGACCAACGAGGAACATTCAATGCAATCGAGGGAATCAAGGGGACTCTTTAGAATTCCCAAGCGACCAACACACTTTCCCAGGGGGCGTTACGTCCCTCGAGGTGGCCACCGCTTTCCCTAAAAACGGCTGTTTAAAATTCCAAGGTAACATGACGCGGCAGTTACCCAGGTAAGGCCACGTGTTTCCTCAGCCGCCGTCTTGGACACGAAATACTTTCCCGTAGCTCCACGAGTCCTCGGCCCACTCTCTTCAAAGTCCGAGGAGATGGATTGCTCCACTGGTCCTCGGCCCACTCACTTCAAAGTCCGAGGAGATAGATTGCTCCACTGGTCCTCGGACATATGGCATTCTTGGCCGAAGAGATGGATTGCTCCACTAGTCCTCGACCCACTCTCTTCAAAAGTCCGAGGAGATGGATTGCTCCACTGGTCCTCGGACATATGGCATTCTTGGCCGAGGAGATGGATTGCTCCACTAGTCCTCGGCCCACTCTCTTCAAAAGTCCGAGGAGATGGATTGCTCCACTGGTCCTCGGCCCACTCTCTTCAAAGTCCGAGGAGATGGATTGCTCCACTGGTTCTCGGACATATGGCATTCTTGGCCGAGGAGATGGATTGCTCCACTAGTCCTCGGCCCACTCTCTTCAAAAGTCCGAGGAGATGGATTGCTCCACTAGTCCTCGGCCCACTCTCTTCAAAAGTCCGAGGAGATGGATTGCTCCACTGGTCCTCGGCCCACTCTTTTCAAAGTCCGAGGAGATGGATTGCTCCACTGGTCCTCAGATATATGGCATTCTTGGCCGAGGAGATGGATTGCTCCACTAGTCCTCGGCCCACTCTCTTCAAAAGTCCGAGGAGATGGATTGCTCCACTGGTCCTCGGACATATGGCATTCTTGGCCGAGGAGATGGATTGCTCCACTAGTCCTCGGTCCACTCTCTTCAAAGTCCGAGGAGATGGATTGCTCCACTGGTCCTCGGACATATGGCATTCTTGGCCGAGGAGATGGATTGCTCCACTAGTCCTCGGCCCGCTCTCTTCGAAGTCCGAGGAGATGGATTGCTCCACTGGTCCTCGGACATATGGCATTCTTGGCCGAGGAGATGGATTGCTCCACTAGTCCTCGGCCCACTCTCTTCGAAGTCCGAGGAGATGGATTGCTCCACTAGTCCTCGGACATATGGCATTCTTGGCCGAGGAGATGGATTGCTCCACTAGTCCTCGGACATATGGCATTCTTGGCCGAGGAGATGGATTGCTCCACTAGTCCTCGGCCCACTCTATTCAAAAGTCCGAGGAGATGGATTGCTCCACTGGTCCTCGGACATATGGCATTCTTGGCCGAGGAGATGGATTGCTCCACTAGTCCTCGGCCCACTCTCTTCAAAGTCCGAGGAGATGGATTGCTCCACTGGTCCTCGGCCCACTCTTTTCAAAGTCCGAGGAGATGGATTGCTCCACTGGTCCTCGGACATATGGCATTCTTGGCCGAGGAGATGGATTGCTCCACTAGTCCTCGGCCCGCTCTCTTCGAAGTCCGAGGAGATGGATTGCTCCACTAGTCCTCGGCCCACTCTCTTCAAAGTCCGAGGAGATAGATAGCTCCACTGGTCCTCGGACATATGGCATTCTTGGCCGAGGAGATGGATTGCTCCACTAGTCCTCGGCCCACTCTCTTCAAAGTCCAAGGAGATGGATCGCTCCACTGGTCCTCGGACATATGGCATTCTTGGCCGAGGAGATGAACTGCTCCTCGGCCCACTCTCTTCAAAGTCCGAGGAGATGGATTGCTCCACTGGTCCTCGGACCCCTGGTGTCCTTGGCCAAAGAGAGGAGTCATTCCACAAGTCCTCGGTCCATTCTCCTTTGCCTTAGAGCCAATTTCGACCAGACTTCACGTCTCAGCAGAGGATCTAACGCCAACCTAGTCCTGCTACTTCCTTAACCACAGTGCCGCACTTAAGGAAGTGGGGGGCCTCTGATACTACCAAAATACGTGGGCAATCCAGGCCCAAACAGTTGGACCTCCAGGTCATGGCCGCCCTTCAGGGTATCATTGCCTCTAGCGGGGCCTCCACGTCACCACTACCATTCAGTGCATCTTGGCCCCAAACTGGGTTTCCACGTCACCACCGCCCTCCGAACCATCATTACCCAACCAAGTTGGGATGTCAGAGAAAAACACCGTCTTAACGCATATACGGCTCTGGAGTGAGTCAGCAAGGCAAAAGCCCTACTGAACGGTTCTCAGCTTCCTAACTGGGCCTCATAGGCATCATTACTCAACCCAGCTGGATATCCTGTCACAGCCGCCCTGGCCCACTACCGCCTCCGAACATCACCGCCTCCGAAACTCTATAAAAGGGACTTGGTAAGTAGTCCAGAAGGGACTTAGTTTTTCACTTGAAAACACTTACACTTTGAACTTTCTCTAACTTAAGCATCGGAGCATCCTCGGAGGCACCCCCTCCGTCGACCCCAATAGTTACTCTCCCTTTCCCTGTGCAGGTACTTAGACGGTCTAAACCTCCAGCTCAGCAACACACACATTTGACATCAACAAAATGCATTAGATTTACCAATGAATGTGGTTTTTTATCACAAAATATATTATTTTACTGAAGATATAATAGTGAAGTATAATGCCTATTTTAAGTTAATTCCATGTAAAAGTTGTCCATTTGTATCGTTAATTAATTTGTTAACTCTTAGATATTTTTATTTTTGTTTGGAGTGATGATCTTACAAATTCGATTTTATAAAAATTATCACAAAACAAAAAAAAATTCACCAATAATCACAAATAAATCGAATAATAATTATTTTAAAAAAATTAAATATTAAAATTATTATTTAATTTTTTTATTACTTTCAAAAAACCGAATTCATATCACCACTCTTTTGTTTGTTTCACATAATTTTATTTTTTCATAAAAACAAGTGTAGTTTAATTGGAGTTGGAAAGAATGCAAAAAAAAATTGAATACAACGAACCAGCACTGCCTTTTTCTTTGGCTTGCTTTGGCCAGGAGGTAAGAATTTTACTTTACTACTTCCTCTTTTTGTCGTCACTCTGCTGCATGTATGGGGAATCTACTAGTCTATCGAAACACAGGAAGTCAGGAACACGGTTCAAATCTTTTTATCTCAATTCAACAAAATCAAACCTCACGTTCTCACAATGCTCGTATACGTCACACATTTAGTGTGTTTGGTTGCTTAAAATTGAAATCGGATTTTCCAATTATTAAATTATGCAACTCAGGTGCCATATATGTACAAAAAAAATCAATTGGGGTTAAGGGTTTTACAATAAATAGATTAATGAATTGGTCTATTAAATAAGATATACAGTGAGTTTGATCAATCTGATACTTTAATTGTCTAATATGAACTATTTAGTGTGAGTTATAGTTGATCATTGGATCTACGCTAAGTGAGTCCAGTGTTTTCAAAAGCGAAAGCATTAGGCGAGACGTTGGGGAGTAAATTTTTTTGAATACGCTGTGGCGTTTCAAAATTTTAATAAAATAATATTAATTAATTAATTATAGTAATAAAAATAATTTTAATTAATTAATTTTTATCAGAATTTAATACTTTACTAACTCTGTATAGTGTGATAATTAGAATTTTATATATATTTATATATAAATTATATGAAGTATAATTTATATTTTTATATTGTTGTAACTTATAAGTGATTAATTAAATAGTTTATAATTATTATTAAACTAGATAACATTTATTATATATTTATGAAGTGTAATAATGTTACAATAATAACACTAATTTAGTGGTTAAGATCTATGACACTCATTAGGTCATGGATTTGACCTTTGACGTACGCTCGAGATATACGGAAGGAACACCAAACTTTTCACGTTTTGAGGCGTTTTCAAAACGTCTCGTCTCTCGGCATATCCAAGATCTGTCTTTTAAAACACCGAGTGAGTCAATGAATAGCTATATAAAAACATGACTAGCTCCCCTTCTTATTCCAACAATATTCTCCAAGAATAGAAAATACAATTTTTTCATAAAAAAGCTAGCATCCTGAGTAATTTGGAAAGGCAGTACATAAGCCATCCTAGCATCTAACATGAAACAAACTCCCAAGTTTGCTTACCGAAGTAAAGCCCAGTTTGCAGATTGCAACAACCAAACACAGCCTTCTTTTTCTTACATTATCTTCCAACAAAGCTGACAGTGTTCTTTACCTCCCTTGATCTGAAGGTAGATCACTTCACACACTCATTATCCTTCAGAGTGACCCCACCAAAGGTAAAAAGCTTCTCTTGGTCTTGGCTAATATTATGCACTCACATGTGAGTTAGCTGACACACACTCCCCTTCTCTCTCTCTCTCTCTCCCTCTCTCTATTTCCCTCTCTCGTGACACGAAGACAACTAACCGCAAAAGCAGCAACACTTATAAAAACCGAAACAAAACTGCCATAAATCTCAGCTCCCACCACCAACAAATTAATACCCAACAAAACAAAAAAAAGGAAAGAAAAAATGAAACCCTCCTCTCTTCTCATCGTCACAACTCTTCTTCTTCTAACTCAATTGCCTTGGATGCTTCAAGCAAGCAACCACGACTACAATGAGGCACTAGCCAAATCCATTCTCTTCTTCGAGGGCCAACGCTCTGGTTTCTTGCCACAAGACCAACGCTTGACCTGGCGAGCAAATTCGGGTTTAAGCGATGGTTATACTTACAATACGGATTTAACCGGCGGTTATTATGATGCTGGTGATAATGTTAAGTTCGGGTTTCCTATGGCTTTCACTACGACACTGCTGTCTTGGAGCGTGATAGAATTCGGGGACTTGATGCCTCCTAACGAATTGAGGAACGCTCTGGTGGCGATTCGTTGGTCTACGGATTATTTGCTCAAGACGGTTTCTCAGCCTAATCGAATTTTTGTGCAGGTAATGAGTGTAATAAACTTACATTAAAGGCATTATCGTGTTTCTTTTTTTGCCAGGGGGGGGGGGGGGAGAGTGGAGGATCTGGGTAGGGGTAGTTTGAGATTTGGGGCGAGGATTAGTATGTTTGCTTTTAGTTTAACTAATCTGTGAATCTGTGAATGAGTAGAGAGGAGCGAGATTTTTGTCAATTTCGTGACTCTTAGGGTCTTCAGGTAGTCGTTTACTGACTGTTTTGGCCCCACTAGTCCTTTAATCACCTCCGATGCGTACTGGACACTAGCAGATCTAGTTTTAGCCAAAACTTAAAAAGAGTGATGATCCCAATTCCGTAGGCCCAACCCAAATTTAAGTAATTAATCATTCTACATTAGCTAACCAAATAACAAAGATTAGGTAAGCAGTGCATTTTTTTTTCAATACTTAATACAAAGTGTATAGTTTCATCTTATTCGGTACGTGATTAAATTAAATTTAAGATTTAATTTTAATTTTTAAAATTATTTTAAATTTTATTTAAGCATAAGCCAAATGGGCATCTTTATATAATATATGTAGATTTTGACATCTTTGCTTGTGGTGGCACGTGTTTACCTCTTTTGTTCACAGTGAAACAACACTCGAGAATATCTGATCCATAGTTAATTAAGCAACTAAACGTGTTTAATGTCATTAATATTGATCTAATGCAACTAAAATCTGTAATGGTATAGGTTGGCTTAACAATAATTTTATTTTGATTTATATATGATAAAATAGTATAAGAAAAAAGTAAATTTATACTCGAGGTTTTACTATTATATTTATTTGACATTCAGTTTTCATCGAGTATCAATTTGACCTTAAATGTTTTGTTTCGACATAATTGAAATTTTTTTTTTAGATTTGTGCATTATCTGTTGTCCATTCTAATTGTTCTACGTCAATTTTAATGGATAAATCTGAATAAGATGTTTAATTGGGTTAAAACAAAACTTTAAGGGACAAATTGACACTTATTAAAAATTGAATGTCAAATAAACACAATAGTGAAAATTTCAACGATAAATTTGTTTTTTTCCTTTTGGTATAATAACATTGAAGCTAAATGTATTTTTTGTTTGGGAAAAGGTGAAAATATTTTATATAAATTCAATTTTTTAAAAGCCCTTGATTTTTTCTATAAAAACGCTTTTTTTAAAAGGTAAACCTGGTTTCAATTTTTTATAAATAGAAATCGTTTGATAATCCCTACGTGACGATAGCTAAATATTGATTTTAGAAGGATTAATACTTATAATAATGTATCATGATGTGACGTATAGGTGGGCGATCCAATTATAGACCATAATTGTTGGGAGAGGCCAGAGGACATGGACACGGCTAGGACTGTTTATACCGTTGATGCACCAAATCCAGCTTCCGATGTTGCGGGCGAGACCGCCGCGGCTTTGGCAGCTTCATCGATGGCCTTCCGATCATCGGACCCTGGATACGCGGAGACCTTATTAAGAAATGCCATCAAGTCTTTTCAATTTGCAGATACTTATAGAGGTGCTTATAGCGATAATGCAAACATTAAAGATGGTGCCTGCCCGTTTTACTGTGACTTTGATGGATATCAAGTAAGTAAACATATGTAGTTTTAATTTCATTATCTAATTAAAGATTATCACATGTGATTAGGGAGGAATCTTCATGGGCTGCCTTTATAATTTGTTTTTGGACTCTAATTACATATAATAATCTCAAGTGTCACGAGTTTTGGACATGTCATTCTTCAATGTTGGTCTAACTTTTGCATGTGAACTTAACTTTTTCTGCTCATATCAAGAAGAAAAAAAAGTATTATGCTTGTGATTTTAATACTTAATTTAGGTTTAATTTGATTTAAATTAAATTAAAAACTAATTTTATGTTTGGGTTTGACAGGATGAGTTGCTGTGGGGAGCAGCATGGCTAAGAAGGGCATCTCAAGACACTACCTACCTTAATTACATAGAAACCAATGGCAAAACACTTGGCGCTGAGGACAATATTAATGAATTCGGTTGGGACAACAAGCATGCTGGCCTAAATGTTCTTGTCTCCAAGGTCAGATTATTTTATCCCCTTTTTTTAGAGTAATTATTTTTTTCCTTTTTAGTTTCATAAACATGGGTTTTCTTTTTTAATGAAAAGGTATCTGGATCTTTGGTCTTATTAATTTTCTAGGTACATGCAAAACATTTTGTCCACATGTATTGATTGGTAAAACTCGGAATAATTTCTCGACTATAATCTTAAAGACTTGTTTGCACTTTACACTAATGTCACACTTGAAAGAAATTATTAATTGATTTATGTTTTTTATAAACAGAAGTCTTAACACTCTTAAAAAATGATTTCTTAAAAGAACTTTAAGCTTGAAAATGGTTTAATAGACTTAATTTGTGTCAGAACAATTGTTTTACTAAATATAAAAAAAAATTAATATAAACTATTTCAAAAACCGTTTTAAAAGTTATAAACCGAAACTACGGATAAACGTATCTAATTGGAAAATCGAACACAAGACCTGACTTGATTCATCCTATAACTTGAACTAATTAACCTTTTTTTTTTTCTAATTATTACAGGAAGTGCTAGAAGGAAATATGTACTCACTGGAGTCATACAAAGCATCAGCAGATAGCTTTATCTGCACCTTAATACCAGAATCCTCCTCCTCTCACATAGAGTACACCCCTGGTGGCCTAATTTACAAGCCTGGTGGCAGCAACTTGCAACATTCAACAACAATCTCCTTCCTATTGCTTGTCTACGCAAACTACCTATCTCGAACATCTCAATCCGTTAATTGTGGAAATTTATACGTCTCTCCAGACACTCTTCGCCGACAAGCGAAGAAACAGGTTGATTACATTTTAGGGGATAATCCAATGGGATTATCGTATATGGTTGGTTACGGTAACAGTAATTATCCTCAACGTATTCATCATCGTGGCTCGTCATTGCCTTCGATTAAGGGCCATCCTCAGTTTATTGCTTGTAAAGAGGGTTCTGTTTATTTTAACTCAACAAATGCTAATCCAAATGTTTTGGTTGGTGCCCTGGTGGGTGGACCTGGAGAAGATGATGCTTATCAGGATGATCGAGTTGATTTTAGGAAATCCGAGCCGACGACGTATATTAATGCACCATTTGTTGGTGTACTTGCTTATTTTGCAGCTAATCCTTCATCCTAGCTAGTTAAAACAAAATTAGCTCAGTTTGTACATAGCTCAATTTGATAGTCTTCATATTTGAAAGTCAGGAAAAAGAGTCTCTCATCTTTGATGAAGCAAAGATGGAAGAGGCTTAGTTTAGTTAGTTGTTGAATTCTAGGTATTGAATCACAAGAACTCGTGATTTTATAGGAAAAAGAGGATAGGTTGCTTCTTTTGAGATGTTGAATCTCAAAATATGTCTTCTAGCTTGTTTTATCAAATGAAAATTTCAACCTTTTGTTGGATATCTTGTGCAATATTCAATGGGGTCCCTGCCTTTGATTTTCTTGTATTTTTTTCTTTTATGATTCAATACTTGCTTAGTAAAATCGACATGAATGTTGTTTTTCTTTTGGTAAATTATATCTCCAACCTCGAGTTTTGCACTTAATTATAACTAGATCTGCTAGTTTGAAAAAAATATCTAAATCTTATCACTTAGAATCTGTAATAAAAGAGTGACATCTTTGTATATATACAAACATTTTGAACATGTGAATAGACCGTATTTCGAACACTTCGTTGATTATATTCTTTTCATCATAATTGTTCAATGTGTTGCAACTATATTTCTCATTTATTTGTTTTCTCGTCTCCTCCTCAATTTAGTAAACCTTTATTTTGATTTAAATCAAATTGTAATTATAATTAGGGAGAACATGAGTTGGTTTGGGTTGAGTTGACTAAAAAGTTCAATTCAACCCAATCATATACCAAGTTGAAAAAATATCAACTTAAACCAACCTATGAACCCATTCAATCCCAATCTAACCCATTCAAATCGGTTTAGATCGTCAGTTTAATATTTTTTTCACTTAAAAATTAATTAAAACATATTACATAAGAAAAAAAAATATTTTACTACTAATAATTCATTATCATTAGATTCAAAATCAAATCCATACAATAAAATTTACAAATCCATCACTTACAAAGCACTTTAAATTACTTAAAACAAAGTTTGAACAGCCTCAATTTAATACAAACCATACAAAGTAAATAAAAATAGATTTTAGATGTGCTTAATCAATCAAATTTTCGAAACATCATTACAAGTATAGACTTGGCCCTAACTCTAATCTTAGTGATCAAGTTCTAAATAATATCAAACATATACATATAGAATAAGCAAATCAATTCAACAAGTATTTTGGAAGCATAATGAATTTTCAAAAGAAATACTTTCACGAGAACAAGCGATCTTTTTTAATTAAAAAATATTAAAAAGAAATATACTCTTAATATATTTAAATATTAAATTCACCTTTTTGATGGAAACTAACATTTTTTGTTGTAGGGTTTATAAAAAGACAAAAGAAAAGAAACGAGAAGATATATTCTATCATTCCAAACTATCTTACTAAAATATAAATGTAATCCATTAATTCTTAAAGAAAATATTTTAAATACATATAAAATATAATTTATATAATGATTGAGTAACCAATTTGGGTCGGGTTGAAAAATTTTAAACTCGTGACTCAACCCACTGAGTTAAACAATTTCTCAACTCAAACCCAACTCGACTTCTAAAAACCTTAGTCCAGTCCATCCCAACTCATTACACCGGTTTGAGTCGGCTTCGCTGGTCCACTAGTTTTCAGCTCACCTCTAATTGTAATAGCATATGAGTCATATTAAAAGAAAACATAAGGGTAATCTAGAAATTTCTCAAGTTTTCAAGGATAACCTGACCATTTTTATGATCGCACTGCAATCATATGATAATGTTAGACGATTTTTATCAAATGTTTTAACAACAACTCACATTTTGGACTTACTCGTTATATAGCTATCAAAAGTTTAAAAGAGAATGTTTAATTTTCAAATTAACGGACATGATAGTAATTAGGTTAATTTACATAAACTAACTTGAGTTTTGAGGGTCTCTACACTTACCTACCTATTATTTGAGAAATTACAAAAACTTACTTTGTCTTTTTTTCGTTTTGAAATTTTTCTTACAAAAAACTCCTTCCATAAATTTTTCTGGTAATCAATTTAGATTTTAGTCAAACCCATATCCACCTCAGCAATTAAATCTGAAAACCCAAATATATCATTACTTCATCTTTTCTCTTATATCTTCTTCTTCTTTTCTTTCCTTTAGTAATAAATCTTTCACCCACTAAATTGAAAACTAATATTATATTTGTTGATGCCAAAAATGTGCATGGATGAGCTGGAGGCCTAACTGCACCTGTACCTGCACAAAGAAAGAAGGAAGGGCTATGGGGTCGCCGGAGGGGTGCCTCCGGAGATGCTCCGATGCTTAAGTTAGGATAAAGCAAACGTCTATGGAGACTTGTCGTGTCGTTCCTAGTGGTAAAGGAAAAACTTCGGTTCCTGGAATGCATACCTGCCCCTTTTTCTAGGGTTTTTAGGAGACGGTCTTCTGCTTGGGGCGGCAATGATATGATGACACAACTGGGCTGAATAATAATGCCTAAGAGGCCCATCTAGGCGGTTGGAGACCGTTCTTTTAGGGTTTTACCTTGTTGGTTGATCAGGAGCCGTCCAAGTCTAAGGACGGTTCTGCGACCTGACATCTCAACTTGGTTAGGTGATGATGCCTAGGAGGCCCAGCTAGGTGGCTGAAGACCGTTTGTTAGGGCTTTTGCCTTGTTGGCTCAACCAGGAACCATTCAAGTATCTGGGGCAGTTTGTTGCCCTGACGGCCCAACATGGTTGGGGCATGATGGCCTAGAAGGCGGTGGTGTCGTGGAGTCCAACTGAGGCGACTGAGTTTTGAAGGGTGGTTTATGACCAAGGGCTGAGTTATCCGATTCTGGTTTATCCATGTGTCCTCTCGTGATCCGTTGTCAGGAGGAGCCACGTGTTGTCCTCTCATTGGAATGGTAGGTTTTGGCAGTATCAATATTAAATCAAAATTGAAATATCAAAATTATTAACAGTCAAGTCCATATCTTTTCTGGCATCCATAGGAGGGAATGTTGAATGCAAATGAAAAGAAAAAGGAATTAAAATTGATATACCGAGTACCGACTATAGGATCAACTCCAAATCGGCACTAGTTCCATTTGAACTAGGTTATAGTAATAAATTCTCTTGAAGTTAATATCAAGTCTGGATCAATCGGGTTAGATTTGATGAGGTGAGACTAGAGGAGGTGAAGTGACGCGGAGAGACCTGCACGGAAGAGATGGGAAATGGAGGAGAGAAAGAAGAAAGAAAAAATCATAAAGATTCTTGGAGAGAGAGAGAGAGAAAAGAACAAAGAAGAAGAGAGGAGAAAAAAGTTAAAAAATTATTGAATAAAAAGATTTATATAAAGTAAATTTGATCTTTTAATCATTTTTGTTAAGTGTTAAAAATTAAGATTATATTTGGTTACACCCGGTTGAAAAAATAATTTTTCAAAAATAAGTAGATAAATATAGTAAACTACAAATCTATCAATAGGTTTATGTAATTTATCTGAATAATTAAACGTAAAACTCGAGGGTGAAAATGTAATTCACTCTTTCCTTTTCCATTGATTTTTATTTTAGTGCACTAAATTACCTACTTCACGAGCCACTTAATTCCAAAACGCTTGTCTCTCTTCTTTCTTTGTCTTATTCTTGCTAGCCAAAATGGACAAAACAATGTTTCCAAACAGGCCAAAAGTGGTCATGTCACAAGCCGAAGTCCACAAAGAGGAAAGTAATGACCAGTAGCTAGACAAGCTTCTCACTCATTACGTGAGGACTCCGTTGAGCCAGCAGTGTTGTTTTTCTTAGCAGGTGGGCATTGATTTTTATGTGTCACTCAACATAATTTAAGTGTGCCTGTAAACAGATTGATAAATGTAGCAGCTCACCAATCCATATTTATTGGTCTCATCAGCCCCCGCGGCACCGCACGTATGTACTTGTTTCTACGGCATTCTTGCCACACATGTTACTAGAAAAATTTTAATTGGTTCAGATTTAAAGTATTAGTTTTAAATTTGTTGAAAATTTTATTAGAAATGTCAGTATAAATGTGAGATTAAAAAATTAACATTATCAATAAAAATTTTAAAATTATCAATGGAGTTTTCAGTAGATTTAAAACGTAAATTTTATATCCGAACCAATCAAATATTTTTTCTCATTATTAACTCATTTTTTGGGTAGCTTTTACAACCGAAACATCAATAATTAATCGACACATGTCATGAAAAAAACAAAAAACTAGAGACAATTTAACCTAATTTTGTCCTCCAAAGATTACCAATTATTCAATATGTGGCCTCATGACAATTCTGGGCAAGCATAGACTGATTTTGTTTTAAAAGACAGAATGGAAGTTGATTCTTGACTAAATGGTGCAACATTAATTAATATTGTTTGGGGCCTGCCTACTTAATGTTGCAGGCCGGGCATTGTTGTTAAAATGGTATGATTCACTATTCGAATTTATATGTCGAATCAAATTTACTGGGAATCTATCAATTCAGTAATGAATAGCATGAATCAGATCTGACTACTTTGTTGTAATACTTCTAAATGTTTTCGAAAATTAAAGTTTGGGTTAAATCTTAAACCTCGTATTTCATAAATATCGTAATCAAAAGGTCAAGTAACAATTTTGCTATTAAAAAAAAAAAGAAAAAGAAAAATGAATTTATATTTTTCTTTGGCTGGGTGAAAAAAATGATTTATACTTGGCACTTCTATTCATACACAATATATTTCTCAGCAATAGCTCTTGGTGCCAATAAATACAAACACAAGTGGTAGTCTAGGGACGGTTTTATGTGTCACAATGAATTTACCGTGGAAGGAAAAAATAAAAGGATAAAAGGAGTCGATGAAACAAAAAAACATTATAATCATATTTTTATAAATATTAATATATATTTTATTTTAATATTGTTATAATTATTAGTGATTAATTAAATAGTTTATAGTTATTATTAAATCAGATAACATGTAATTAATATTTATGGAATACAATAAAATTATAATAAGACTAATTAACTCGATGGTTAAAGTTTGTATTTTTACTCATTTGGGTATGGGTTGGAGTCTTAAATTTGTATTTTTTTTCTTATGATTTTTGATGTTTTTTTAAAAAATTCAATGAGACGTATGCCTCGATCACAAGAACGTAAAAAGCGTACGTCTCGGACGTAGATATAAGTTCGAGAGCAAAAGATGTATGTCCAACGAAAGAAACATCTAAAATATTACGTTTCGAACGTTTTACTACACCTCGTCTCTGGACGAGCCCAAATAACACCTTCGAAAACACTAATAATTACCCTATTTTACTTTCAGTGACATTCAAACACCATACGTTTAAGTACATGCTACAAATTTTATATTGTTAGATGATTTTTAAATAAATTTACTTAGGTTTAAATGTTAACTGTTGGATTTAAAATACTATTGTTACTTGTTTTCCCAAAAACAATGCAATACTAGTAGGATTACATATGATTTAGTTTAATAAATATAATGTAAAACATACGCCAAGAATCCGTTGTAGTCTAGTTGGTCAGGATACTCGGCTCTCACCCGAGAGACCCGGGTTCAAGTCCCGGCAACGGAAATTATTTTTCCCTCTCTTTTCTTTAATAAACCTCACATAAACGACGACGTCGTTTATCTCGATCATCACTCTCCCGCTCCTCTCTGTTGTACCTTCAAACTAAAACTGCCCCTCCTTTTCTAAGTTTCTCACCTAAAAATACTCAATTCTCCTCAGCATAGCTTCCAAAAGTCTGCTGTGTAGCAGTAGAGAATCAACCGTCTTAGTTGATACGTTACGTTGTCGAGACGACACGCTTAATTCACCCCCTCAAAAATCTCTCTCCAGTCTCCTATTGTTTCCCCTCCGCGAAAAAAGGGTTTTTCAGTTCCAGTGGGTACAATTCTCATCTCCTTCTCTCTCTCTATATAGATATAGATATTGGTCCTCGTCTATCTACGTTTGATTGTTTGAATTTTGAATATTTATGTGCATCGTTAGGGTTTAGCTTATTTCAATGGTTGTTTTTTCTAATCTAACCAAATTTCGTAACTGTGTTTTATGCGGCTTTTTTTTTTTTTTTTTTTATATATATAACAGTGAAATTAACTTCAATGCGGGATACAGTAGCTGTAACTATACAAAATTGATTGTGCTGTAATTCGTAGCGAGTCTAGTGACAAGTGAATAATGGTTTTGATTGTTTCAGTGGGTCTATTGAATGTTATTGATAGGAATTTGCTGCTTTTACGGGGGAATTAGAGAAATGTTTGGTAGCGTAGAGCTTTCGAATTGGAATTGAATGCGATTAGAGATCGTTGTCCCTGATTTTTCTTTAAAGAGACGTCCAGTTTCATCATATTTGAATCGAAGGCAGAATTTTTTGCTGCCAAACATAGCATTAGGAGCTTCTTCTGTTTCTCAATCGTCAGTGGGGATCATTTTAGTTTATTAGTAAACAGTTTTCTTTGATGTTAATAATACTAGATGGGGAGGCTTACTTTCCCGTTGGAAGTTAATATCTCATGCCTTGATTCAATTCAAAGTTAGCCTTATTCCAATTGGGTGTGGATAGCTTTACTATGGTCACAGTCAATTGGATTCAATGTCATTGGTATGATCTTACTTTAAAGCAAGAGTGGGGTTCTTCTGATAAGAGTATTACTACTCCTTAAACAGATATGTTGCTCTTTGAAACTTAACCCACCCTTTATATGACATATTACTCTGACTCTGGCAGCCCATGAGGTTCGGGCATTTCACAAGTTTGCAATAGTTAAAATGTTAGTGCCGGTAATCTAGTTTTTATTGTGCTATTGTTGTCAAATTTTGTTATGCTTTGAACACACCTCTAATTCCTTTTTGGTATAAGTAAAATATTATTAATAAGCACCAAGAGGGTGCGGCACATAGCCAAGGCTAATTACAAGAGAGGAAGTCCACAAAATCTAATAAGTCCAAAACAATTACAAAACTTTAAACAAAAAATTAAGAGTGTTGAACCATCTATCTTTAATAACTTCAAAATGCCTCTCTATGCCATCAAAAGCCTTACGATTCCTTTCATTCCACGCTAACCAAAAAATAGAGAGCAGAATCAAAGTGTAAGCCTTCTTGATATGCTTTGAACCCCGCAAACCGCTTCAAGCCTAAACTTCATCTTTCACGAAGCCGACAACCACCCAAGAAGCACTCAAAATCCTATGCACCATCTCCCATAAACTTCTAGCCAATGAGCACTCAACCAAAATATGAAACATGGACTCGGCGCAACCTTTACAAATATAACATCTATTAACAATCACCTTTCCATTTTTTGTAAGTTATCAATGGTAATAATTTTCTCCCACGAGGTTGCCCACGCAAAAAAAAACTAACTTTCATGGGGGCAGAGGAGCACCAAATGGCTTTCCATGGAAAGCTAGGCGAGCCTTTCGAGGAAGTTTTATCAAAAAGAAAATTATAAAAAGATTTCACCGCAAAACCTTCATCCGGATTAGGCTTCCATCGTGCCACATTTTCTCTATTCACATCCAACCTAGCACTATATAAAGATTCGAAGAAGCTTTGGACCAAATCAACCTCCCAATCATGGACATTACGGATAAAAGACACATTCCAAGCAAGTCCATCATTAGTCAAGGAAACACAATAACTAATGAGTGCATCTTTATCTCTCACAGTATTATAGATAATCGGAAATTGGACTTTTAAGGGGGTATTCCCAACCCAAATGTCTTGCCAAAGCCAAGTTCTCCCTCCATTTCCAACCAACACCAAAACACATAGAGAAGAAATCCTCCCACCCTTGTCTAATCCATTTCCACACCCGTACACCAAAGGCTCCCTAGGCTTCTTAGACATCCAACCACTAGGATCCAACCCGTATCTAGCTTCTACTACTCTCCTCCAAAGGTGATCTGTTTCCTCAAGAAATCTTCATAACCATTTCCCAGTAAGAGTTTTATCAAATAAAACTAGAGATTTAAGACCGAGTCCTCCTTTTTCCAAAGGTTGCTTAACCACACCCTATCTCACCAAGTGTTATTTGTACTCCTCTCCCGTATTGCCCCAAAGGAACCTCCTTTGAATACTCTCCAAACAATTAGCCACCGAGCTAGGAATAGGAAATAAAGACATAAAATAAATGGAAAGGGTAGAAAGAGTGCTTTTGATAAGAGTAAGTCTTCCCCCTTTTGAGAGATAATGATGCTACCACCCGGCTAACCGTTTCTCGAACCTTTTCACAATAGGATTCCAACACTTTTGTGTTAGATTTTTACGAGCTCCCGGAGTTTCCCTTTAAGAATTTCACTTTTGCCAGGATACCTGATGATCAGAGTGCCAGCCAATTACAGCATTTGCATGCTTGGAATAAGTTTGTTGCACTCCTTAGTCCTTACAGTCACATTTTGTACGAAGAATCTGTTGTAATTGTGTAGTTTATTTGCTGGGCTGTGACAGTTGGACATTTGACGCTCTAGCCATACATTAACTTACTCATTTTTCATGTCGCTTCTTTCCCCAAGACAAGCAAATGAACATTAAAGAAAGTTACGTAGTTTGTTGATTCACTAAGCCATATGCTCCCAATTTGTCTAAGATTAGAGAACTTGGTATGGTCTGGGTTAGGCGGAAATGAACAGAAATCTAGTTCTGTTAATAAAATCTACCATATGAAATCTATATTTGCGCTTTCATAAATAGTTTGATGAATGATATTGAAATCTCAAGATCACTATATTGGGCCAAGCAACTATGAATGAACTACTACTCCTTTTATGTTATAAATAAAAATGAACTACTATTCTATACTGGATTGATTTAACATTCATATCTTATTGCGAGCACTTCTATAATGAATTTTGTTGTTTCTATACTTTTGTCTAATATATGATCATGAACAATATTAGAAGAAACGTGCTTAGAGTGCTGGATAAAACTTCACTTTAAATATTTTATAATGAACTTAGAAGTTATTGGATCCTTATGGTACCCTGATTAAGGTGGGATTCAAGCACCAAGTTTTTGACACCACCTCGTAGACACCTTCATTGCTGCCACATGTCAGTCCACTGAGTCGAACATTGAATTCCTTCAAAGTATTACATTTGAAGGGCATCTCTATTGAAAATGGAAGATGGCAATTAGCTCTGCACTCTCTAGCTTTCTGTCTTTCCTGTATTCTGACAGGTGAGACCTAAGGGTCTAATATCTAACCGTACTGTGAACAGTTAGGCAAGTAATTGTTAATTGGATTAGTATACAAATATCACCTAGCAAGCTTTAGTGTAACCGACAATTGGATTAGTATTGGTTGTACTAAGCATCTACTTTTTATTGCACTTGTACAATGCATAATATTGTTTCTTTCTCTTTGTTCTTCTAACATCGTTTCCAACAACTGTGTAGCCATGGCTATAGGAGACAATTCAAGGGAAGGATCTGTTTCCTCTCTTATTATTGAATCTTTGGAGTCTAACCGCAGTGGAGATTCACTTTCCGATGAAGATTTAGCTTGGGCTGATTCTTGCCTGATTAACAATCCAGAATATTTCAACAATAACTGGAACTCTCTAAAAGATGCCTTGCTAGAAATCCTAGATAACCAATCCGAATCACTTGTCTCTTCTGCGGCTCGAACTGGTGGTTTTCCTGGTGGAAGTGACATGGAGATACTTCCTTCCAATTATGAGGCAGAAACTGCAGGGTTCCTTGAATTAACTGATGGTTACCTTCCAACTTATGAAGAAGCAGAAATAAAGAACGATAGTTCTCCAACCGACAAGGAGGGTGGAATATTTCCATCAGATGTTTTTGAGGGGAGTCTCTCAAAGATTTCTCTGCAGAATGCTATTCTACCAAATTTCAAGGATGGCCAGCAGAGAGTGAGAGAATCCAGTGATTCAGTACACAATCCTGGTTTCTCAACAGATGAGATAGAGTCGTCAACTGAGGATATTTTCAGGGTCTGGGACTTTGACATTCCAGCTGAGGAAGATGAGTTTGTTAAACAGTTAGATAAGGCCCTTGCAGAGACTTCGTCTCAGTCGATGCCATCGACTTCTGATGATTTTGTGGCATTGAATGATGAATCCATCAAGTCAATTGATGATCTAATTGCTGGTGTTGCAGACCTTTCTCTGAATAAGATTTAGTTAAGTAAAATTCACTGTATATATTTGTTCTGCTGCTGACATTTAGTTTTTTTATTGTTTTTATGCATGAGGGTTTTGGATGTTTCATTGAAGTTGAAGGAGTATGTGGTCTTTTGCATAGGATTTGAAAAATGAGGCCATTGTGTAATTAATAATCACTTCGTCTCTGAATGATTTGAGCACGAATTCGGCTTAATATCAACCCTCTTAGCATTCCCTTGACGCAGCTTTCGAAATTTGCTGTCGTTGCCACATTATTTGACCAACGTGTGCATTAAGGACTGGTTTGTAGCAGACCAATTTCTTTTTTCTCTCTTCACAGGTTTGATGTTTGTTCCTGTTCATGTTCTACACACTTTGGGATGATTTTTTGGCAATTTCAAAGAGCAAGTTTTTTCATACTCTAACTTCCTCCCTTCAGATTCTACAAGGCCATTCTACCTCCAAAGATGCAGTTTGCAAGCTGGATTCTGTTGTGGGTTTTAGGGAACTGCAGCATTGATAAGCACCAAAAGTTTGATTTTTCTAACTCAGATCTTTTAAGGACTATCAAGTCTTTAAGCACACGCCAGTATTTTATGTGCAATTATTAATTTTATTTTTTTATTCAACGAACTGGCTTAAACAGACAAAATCAACGCCCTAAGCATCTTGGGTTTGCCACACATAGGCTGGTTGCTGTAGGCTAGTGAAATGGACTCACCTGACCTCATTATACGTGTACAATGTGGTCTACGCGGCATGAAAAAACATGACCGATCACTAGAGATTTTTCCATGCATCAACTATGAAACTTATATTTACAAAGAGCGGAAATTTGATTAATAACCTTTGATAGCTTTATTAATAACATTAATTAAGTATGTATAAATGTAATCAATGAAGTTCTTTAAAATTATAAATTAAGTTTTCACTTTAATATAAATATGAGCTTTATATCCAATACAAACAAAAATTTCTTGACCGCTCATGAAAAAGCTGATCTGGCAAGCTGTCTACCGTTGACATGAAAATCACAAATCTCATCAAATCCTGTGATTAAACCAGGGCCATTAATTTAGCCGAAGCCAAAAAGAAACAGAACAAGAGAATTACAACCTCATATTTACTTTCCATAAGGAATCTCCATTATAATCGTTACTCTGTAATTAGTGAATGTGATGTATTTGTCTATATCTTTGACATTAGAACAAAAGTCTTGGTCTCTCAATTCTACAGTACACCTTTAAATTCTTTTACAACCACGCATGCAACCTGCCAAGTGTGCAAAGTTATCATCCACATGGCAAACTCTCATTGGTTGGCTCACGACAGCCTCTAATGACACATCTTATAACAAATATAAATACGGTTAAGTGATTGCATATTTATGTGGTAAGAGGCACAGAAAGAAAGAGAGAAGATAAGCCTACTATATGTTGTGAACTTGTTATAGGCTACGCATCTTTGCTTGCTTGCATTTAGCGGTTAGCCGCTCAAAAGAATCAAAAACAAAGAAAGGATAGCAAGCAAATGGCATCAACATCTGCATCTCTCCTCAAGTCCTCACCTGTCCTTGACAAGTCTGAGTGGGTGAAAGGTCAGACCCTTCGCCAGCCCCCTGTCTCAGTGGTCCGGTGCCACCCCATAGCCCCATCAGCCCTCACTGTTCGTGCTGTCTCTTCCTATGCTGATGAGCTTGTCAAGACAGCAGTAAGTACCATATCATATACTAATCAAATTTATGCTGTATAACAGTATGCGTGATCTTTACTTTTCAATGTTGAACTTATTGTCTGATGACTGTATTTTGTATGTTTAGAAATTCATTTGAGATAACATATTAGTAACTGGTGTGGTTTGCAACAACTTTAAAACAAGTCCAATTTGGTCTTTAGTGACAAAACATACTTTAAATTACAAAGTAGAGAGAAGCTATGGACTTTCTTTGCCACTCGTTCAACCTGGCTAGCATTAGTGACTTGTTATATGAAAGTATTTTTCATGTTTTCATAATTTAGATGACATGAATAACTTGGTACTTTGCAAAAAGAGTTCAAACAAGTCCTTTCCACACTGATGTCAAATACAAGCCTATAGCATACTTACCCATTTAGAAGTTAAGAGTCCAGCTCCTCTCCAGGGGATTGATGTCCTGGATGATGGTTGTCACGTTAGCTATACAGGCGACATGACATCCATCAACTGAAGCATTGCTTTTCAGTCACTGGAGAAGATCTTAACTCCTTTTGTAAGGATAATGTCTTTTGTCTTGTGAGCATGTTCTGGGTTTAACATCAGTTATTATTGTCACAATTAAAATTACAAAGGAATTTGGGGTGTTTTCTTCCACTGCTCGAACTTAAGATTGCTTAGTACTAGAAATTGGCATTCAAAAGTTCACTTCTCTTTATATACTTACCAAGTTATCATTCAAAGACATGATTATTAATCCATTTCCCTTTTCTTTTTCTTTGGGGTATAGAAAATTGTTGCCTCTCCTGGCCGTGGAATTTTGGCCATGGATGAGTCAAACGCTACCTGTGGGAAGCGTCTTGCCTCAATTGGGCTAGAGAACACTGAGGCTAACCGCCAGGCGTACCGAACCCTCCTTGTTTCAGCCCCTGGCCTTGGCAACTACATCTCTGGTGCCATTCTCTTCGAGGAGACTCTCTACCAATCCACCACTGATGGCAAGAAGATGGTCGATGTCCTTGTTGAGCAGAAAATTGTCCCTGGTATAAAAGTTGACAAGGTAATTAAGCCAATAATATTAAGCACCCACTAGACTGCACGCAGATAATTATTATATAAATCTTAAGTTCAAATCTTATTTAAGCGTAATAAATTCAATATCATATTCTATATTAACTGTGATTTGGATAATGAGAACGACAGGGTTTGGTGCCTCTTGCTGGTTCCAACGATGAATCATGGTGCCAAGGTCTTGATGGTCTTGCTTCTCGCACAGCAGCCTACTATCAACAGGGTGCTCGTTTTGCCAAATGGTATATATATCTTTGAATTTTTAGACAAAACGGTAATTAAATATTTGATTTATGACTAAAGATCGCATTCAATGTAACATAATTATAACTTAATTTTGATTTGATTAGGCGTACCGTTGTGAGCATCCCCAATGGCCCATCTGCCCTTGCAGTGAAAGAAGCAGCCTGGGGCCTTGCCCGTTATGCTGCAATTTCTCAAGTAAGATAACTTATAAGACGAGATCATTCATTGCTTCCCTTCCTTTGTTTTTTTTTTCTGTAGCTTAGTCATGTTTGTGATTAAGAAACGAAATTAACTTTGTTGATTTTATCTTGTAGGACAATGGATTGGTCCCAATTGTGGAGCCTGAAATCTTGCTTGATGGTGAGCATGGAATTGACAGGACCTTTGAAGTTGCTCAGAAGGTTTGGGCTGAGGTGTTTTTCTACCTTGCTGAGAACAATGTCCTGTTTGAGGGTATCCTCCTCAAACCTAGCATGGTCACTCCTGGTGCGGAGTGCAAGGAAAGGGCCACCCCTGAGCAAGTTGCTGAGTACACCCTCAAGCTCCTCCACAGGAGAATCCCCCCTGCCGTCCCCGGAATCATGGCAAGTTTCATTAATTACCGTATATTATTGCTTATGTTGTTTCCTATTAGCTTGAGATAATCAGTGTTTTACGGTGTTAGAGTAGAAGATAACGGGTTTGAGCTCAATATTGTCCTATTAGCTTAAACTTTTGCTCTTGCAATAATTTTTTTCCTAAAATACTAGTAATTGTTTGTATTGAGCAGTTCTTGTCTGGTGGGCAATCTGAAGTTGAGGCAACCCTGAACTTGAATGCCATGAACCAAGCTCCTAACCCGTGGCACGTGTCCTTCTCTTACGCCAGAGCTCTTCAGAACACTTGTTTGAAGACATGGGGAGGCCTGCCTGAGAACGTGAAAGCCGCTCAGGATACACTACTCATCCGCGCCAAGGCCAACTCTCTTGCCCAGCTTGGTAAGTACACCGGTGAAGGAGAGTCAGAGGAGGCCAAGAAAGGAATGTTCGTCAAGGGCTACACGTACTAAGCTGTTTTTATAGATGGAGAAGATGAAAGATGGTGGATAAAATCGAAGGACTAATTTCTCTCTTTCAATCCATTGAAAATGAATTATTGCCATGGAGACTATTTTTGTTCATGATTTCTTTACTTTTAGCCACTTAAATTCATAAGCTTTCTTGCTGGTGAGATTAGTTGATGCGTAACTGAATATGCATATACTCAATGCTTGAACTCTTGAACTTGTTTTTTTCTTTTACTAGAGACATAAAATTGGTCCAGTTATATATCGTTTTTACTTTTCTAAAATAAATCTTTTTTACTTTTAATTTTTGTAAGAATATCCAAAATTGAGTTATCTCACATCTGAAAAAATAAAATAATAATAATAGTTTATATACATGATTTGGATCAAAAACTCTTGAGTTTAAGCTTTTAAATCATATTAATGTCCATCTATATATATCTTGTGACTCTCACGATACTTCGTAATTGAGAATGAAAAGCGTTTATGTGCCCACCGTTATGGTATATCTCGTGATGATTTCTTTGGTTTGTCTTTCCCATAATTGATAATAGCTTATATACATTATTTGAATTTAAAATTATTGAACTTAAGTTTTTTAGTTATATTGGTGTTCATACATTTATATCAAGCTCGTTTTCATGTGACCTCTCGTCGTATGAAGTACCCTTAAACTTAACAACTAAAAATACTTTAAGCTAAACCAGACATTTCTTAGGCATATCAAAGGGAAATGATTGAAGTAAAAGTAAAGGTGGATTCAAATTGAATAACATGAAAGTGGCAAACATTAACCAAAATTTACCGATCAGCATGGTTTGTCCTTTGAAAAAGAAGAAAAATAAGACCCAATAAAGCAAACAACAAAGATGTAGGCACAGGACAACATCAAACATTTGATGACATCAACTTTGCAAATCATTACTAAATGTCTGAATTTTATTTCGTTTCAAGCTTGAGATTATGTGAAAAAACCCAAGACAAAAAACGATTCAAAAATAATATTTATTATATTATATTTTAATTAATATACATACATAATGAAATTATTTGTATAATATATAAATTTAAAAAATTATATTTTTAAAATAAAAGATGTCTCAAAAGGTAATTTAATAATTTTGAATGATAAAAATTAATAAAATAATTTTTTAAAAAGAAAGATATTGGATCAACGAGTAAGCTTGGAAAATGGAAATATAGCATGACCAAGCTTGACGTAGCTCGCATGCTTAGATTTAGACTCAAGAGCTCGGCTCAAACCTCGGGCCGAGGTTTAATCAACTGCTGCAATATATATTTTTTGATAAGAGCGGCTTCAATATATATTGAATCTAAATAATAAAAATCACATAACAAAAACAGGGGCACTAAAAAATTAACCTCATAGAATGTTTCAACCAAATAAGAAGTCTTGGGCTATATTTGTTCACAAGTTTGAGAACCAAAATTTGTCTTATAATAAGATCCTTAATTCTCTAAATTAAAGTCTTATAATATTCCTACTTAATTCTCAAAAATAGCACAATTACAAGATAATCCTAGAAATAACCCAAAACTCAAAATAATAAATCTTTGCTCACAATTTATTTTAATAATGTGCATCAAATAATAATTTATTATTTTTAAATTATTTTATTACAAATTAAAAAAATTATTTAATTATTATTTTAAGGGCTTTTAATTTATTTATAAGACATATTCGAAAAGCAAAAGCATATGTGAACTTAAGACCTATCCCATCCTTTTAATACTCGACTTAAAGCTAAGAGATTAAACTACTGTTACAGTGGCTTATAAAAAACATTATTATCACAATAACACTATTTGAGAACTGATTAAAACATGCTTAAATCAGTAAATAAAAATTGTTTAAATTTACTGATTTATGTTTTAATCAATTCTCAAACATGACCAATATACTAGTTATAAATCCATCAAAAACGCCCATGATAACATTTATAGTCCATTTCATCCTCCTTCATTTTCTAGAAAACAATATTATCATACCTTCAAGAGTTATTAATAGCATATTTCACAAAATGAGAATCAAATATATGTATGTTAGAGAAGAGTCCATTCACCACATCATATGATCCTAAATAAAGTTGATGGAACAAACAACTACTTCCCATCAATAAAGCTGGTGAGGAAGCAAAATGCATGGGAATCAGTTAAGATGCACATTACTTCTTCAACATAGTAGTAAATTAGTTCTAATAAGTAAGGCTACTAAGATATCCCGAAAGCAATAAGCTTCCAAACATGTGGGAAAGGGGTTAAGGATGTGTTTCGATTAGAGGGAAATAGGGGGAAAGGAAAGGGAACAGTACATATACCTCTTCATTAAAAACAAAATTGATTAAAGAGATACTGTAAGTTTAAAAATAAAAGAACAATTTGATATATGAGATTTCTTAGAACAAAAGTAAGAAAATAGAGGAAGATATACGGGAATGCAAACTGGGAATTCAATTCATACATACTGCATCAAGCTTACATTATATAAAAAACTGAACAACTAACAAAGTGGCCGAGAATCAAGCCATTAAGTACTGCTCAACATAACAAATTAACCATTTCCTACAAACTAGGAACCATAACTTGACTAAGTAAAAAAACAAATAAAACACGTGGGCAGCAAACGTAAGGTAGTGATCCTGATGCAAATAACCTACACTCCTCCTTGCATTAGGAGCTACAAACTCCAAGTCTCTGCCTAAGAAGCTCAAATTTGTTTGCTGGCAGAGGTTTTGTGAAAATGTCTGCAAACTGATCTTCAGATCTGCAATAAACTAAGCTCACATCTCCTTCCTTTTGCACTTCTCTTAAAAAGAATAGCTTAATCTTAAAATGTTTAGTTTTTCTATGAAAAACAGGATTATGAGATATTGCAATTGCAGCCTGATTGTCCACAAATACCTCTGTATCATTCAGTTGCTTCAAATATAAATCACATAACAACTTCCTCGGCCACAAAACTTGATTCACTGCTGCTGTAGCAGCAACAAATTCAACCTCTGCAGTAGACTGTGCTACAATCTCTTGTTTCTTGGAACACCAAGAGAACACACCTGATCCTAGACTAAAGCAGTACCCAGATGTACTCTTCATATCATCCACGGATCCACCTCAATCACTGTCAGAAAATCCCATCAACTTGAAGTTTTGACACTTCTTGAATTTTACACCAAAGTTAACAGTCCCTTTGATGTACCTAATGACTCTTTTTGTTGCTTTAAGATGCATTTCACTAGCACAATGCATAAAACGAGAGAGAATGCTTACAGCAAAAAGGATATCTGGCCTGGTTGCAGTTAGGTACATTAGACATCCAACCATGCTTCTAAAATAGCCTTCTTCGACTTTGTCTGTGCCATCCCCCTTGCTTAAGCTTTCTTTCTGACTCATTGGTGTAGCCATTGCTTTGCATTCCTCTATACGAAACTTTTTAAGTATTTCCTTAGCATACTTTCTTTGACAAACGAAATATTCTCTTTCATCTTGTTTGATCTTCATACCAAGGAAATATGTCATCAGACCAAGATCTGTCATATCAAAAACCAGCATCATCTCTTGCTTGAATTCATCAACAAGTTTGGCATTGTTACCTATCACCAACAAGTCATCCACGTACAATGACACAATAAGAAAGTCATTCCCTTTTTTCTTAACATAGAGAGTGACTTCTGATAGGCTTTTTGTAAAACCTAAGCTCAATAGATGATCATCTATCCTACTATACCAGGCTATAGGCGTTTGTTTTAAACTATAGAGAGCCTTTTTTAGTAGGTACACTTTGTCTTCATGGCTTTCTTCAATGAATCCTTCTGGTTGCTCAACAAAGATCTCTTCCTGCAATAAACCATTTAGGAACGCTGATTTTACATCTAATTGGAACATTTTCCGCCCATTTTGGGCTACTATAGCTAGCACCAGCCGAATAGTATCTAATCTAGCAATAGGGGCAAAGGTATCCGAGTAATCAACTCCAAAAATTTGAGCATACTCCTTGACAACAAGCCTGGCTTTGTGTTTGTTGATAGATCCATTAGCATTGAGCTTGGTTCTAAACAGCCATTTTACTCTAATGACTTTTCTATCCTTCGGTCTATCAACTAGCTCCCAAGTCTTGTTCTTTTTAATCATTGATAACTCCTCCATTACTTTCTTCCATTTCTGGTCTTTAATGGCTTCTTCATAACCCACAAGTTCACAAATGGCCACATTGCATCTTTGATAGATATCATAGAGTGGTCTTGTTCCACGGATTGGTGGATCATCTTCCAAATCTTCTTGCCACTGTTCAGGAGCTTGCACTTCTGTTGTTTAGAAGAGGAGATTTGATTTCTGCATGCTTGTGGATGTCTCTTGTGTTTGTTCCCAGTTTCACTTCTCATCTTCATTGAAGAACACATCTATATTAATAATTAACTTCCCTGTTTAAGGTTGATACACCTTGTAGGCCTTAGAGAAAGAACTGTAACCCACGAAGATGCTTGGTTCTGACTTCTTGTCAAGTTTATCATGCTTGACCTATGGAATGTGAGAGAAACGCATACAACCGAACACTCTAAGGAAATTGAGAAAAGGTTTATAACCATACCATGCCTCGAATGGAGTTTTATCCTTCAATGCCTTGATAGACAATCTATTCTGCAAAAAAACTGTAGTACTTGCCGCCTCAGCCCAAAACTTCTTTGGCAACTCTTTGTCATGAAGCATACATCTGGTCATTTCCATTATGTATCTGTTTTTCCTTTCACTAACTCCGTTTTGTTGTAAAGTAAATGGAGCAGTAAGCTGGTGTTCTATGCCCGCTTCCTCGCAAAACAAATTAAATTCTTCTGAGGTGTATTCTTTTCCATTATCTGACCTTAGAGCTTGAATTTTGCAGCCACTTTGGTTTTCCACCATTTTGTTGAACTTCCAAAACACTCCAGCCACTTCTGACTTGAATTTTAAGAAAAAAAATCCAGTACAATCTTGTAAAATCATCAATGAAAGCAATGTAATACCGACTACCTGTTAATAATAGAGTTCTTTGAGGACCGAATACATCTGTGTGGGTTAGCTGCAACTTGTGAGTGGCTCTCCAAGTTGACTTTGGGAATAGTCTCCATTTTTGTTTACCATATTGACAAGCATGGCAATTCGGTAAGTGATCTTCAAATGTTGGTAAGCCAACTGTGAGCTCCTTTTTCTTCATGAGCTGCATCCTTTGTAAGTGACAATGACCAAGTCTCTTGTGCCATATCTCGGTGTTGTTGGCTTCGGTTAAAAATGTAGCAAGTCCTTCTTTGACGGGATTAAAAGAAAAACTTTTGCCCTTTATTCTCGCTTTGAGAATTTCCTGACCCGTGACATCAAGAATGTGACAGAAACTATCTTCAAAGATCACTTTAAAGCCTTTTTTAATCAATTGACCTACACTCAACAAATTTTGTTCAATTTTGGGTACATAGAGAACATCAAATATTCTCTTTGTGCCTGCAGTGCTGGCTATGGCGATTGTCTTTTTCCCTTTGACAAAGATGTAATCACCATTGCCAATTCTGACTTTATTAATGTCACTTGGCCTCAAATCTCTGAAGAGTTCCTTGTCATTGGTCATGTGGTTGGTACAACCGCTGTCAATTAACCAACTTTCAATCAAACTACTACTTGCAAAGCAAGATGCCACAAAAAGCTGATCTTCATTCTCTTGATCTGCAACTTGGGCTTCAACTTCCTGCTGCTAAGCTTTTCCTTTGCAAATTACTGCTTCATGTCCAAGTTGACTGCATTTGGAACACTTAGCATCAGGTCTTCTCCAGCATCTAAACGGAGGATGACCCTTCTTTTCGTAGTGTTGGCAAGGTGGATAGGATTTCCTCTGATTTTCATTCTTTCCTTTTGGATTGGCTGATGCTATACTTGCTCCGTTTCCTTCAAAGTCCTTCTTCTTTTTCTTTTTGTTTTTGGCTACATTTTGATGCTTGGCTGCCAAAGCTCTTTCGATTGTTGTATCATCTTCATCAATCTTCTTTGCTCTTGTGCTTGCAATGCGTAAAGCAATTCTACTAAGGAAATTTTTATCAGATCCTTGGTGTTCCCCAAGGTAGTGATGGTTGCTTCATATCTTTCAGGTACTGTAACAAAAAAAAAATTCTACAATTCTTGAGTTAGTAAACACAAATCCAAGAAGCCTCACTTTGTTTGCGATGCTAAGAAGCCTGTCTGAGTAATCTTTATTCGTCTTAGAGTACTTCATTCTTTGAAGTTTCAATTCCCTGATCAAGTTCAGGACTTGCATCCCTTTAATTCTTTCATCTCCTGCATATTCTTCCTTGAGATAGTCCCAAATGGCCTTAGCTGTTTTGAGAGACATAATTCTGGTAAAAATCGTTGGTGAAACCGCTGCAAATAGACATGCCTTCGCCTTCGATTTTCTTGTCATTTTCTTCTTTTGTGTCTTGATTTGTGCCACAGTAGGATTTATTGGGAGAAGCTGAACTTCATAATCTTCTTCTACAGCCTCTCACAGATCCAACGTGTCCAGGGAGGTCTCCATACGCACCGCCCACATTTGATAGTTGTCTCCATCGAAAATTGGTGGAGCCATTGATGAAAAACTATATTCACCTTCCATTAGAACACTCATATGAACTTACAGATCCCTCATGAATAAAGCTCTGATACCAATTGTAAGTTTAAAGATGAAAGAACAATTTGATAAATGAGATTTCTTAGAACAAAAGTAAGAAAATAGAGGAAGATATACAGGAATGCAAACTGGGAATTCAATTTATACATAATGCATCAAGCTTACATTATATAAAAAACTGAACAACTAACAAAGTGGCCGAGAATCAAGCCATGAAGCATTGCTCGATATAACAAATTAACCATTTCCTACAAACTAGGAACCATAACTTGACTAAGTCAAAAAACAAATAAAACACGTGGACAACAAACGTAAGGTAGTGATCCTGATGCAAATAACCAACACATGTACCCCTCTCCTTTCCTTTTTCTCTGTTCTTCTCAATCCAAACACTGTTAAAGACCACTAAAACAAGGTCTTTAGATTTGATAGCAGATTAAGAAGTTTTCATACATGAGGTAAGTAAACAAGAATTAACTGCCAAAGCTCAATAAAAGCTCGAAGAGATACACATATGTACTCCTCCTTTCCTTTCTTTCCACTCTCGATGCAAATTAAAGACCCTTGAAGCAATGTTAAAGACCCTTGAAGCAAGGTCTTCAAACTTGATAGCAGATTGAGAAGTTTTCATACATTGGATATGTGAGACAATATGAGGTGGATAAACAAGAATTAATTGCCAAAGCTCAATGAAAGCCAAGTGCAAGCATATTTATTTTGTCAACCTTAATGGAATGAGTGTGAAATATAGAACACAGATTTGAGCTCAAATAGGTTATGGTTTGCTAATTAGCGTTTAGCTTACTGTAGCATCATCTATTAGCATATCATATCATTCTACTACAATAGTTTTACAATTGCTAATGATTGTTGATGCTCATTATTAACCCCAACAAAATATCATAAAAGCAAGAAATAACTGACTGGGTAGAAAACGCTATATAGCATTTTAAGAAGGAAAGTGCAGAAATCAATTAGTACCTGAGAATTTTGTACTTTATTCTTGAATTTTGATTGAATTGATTCTTGAACCATCTCAATCTAATATAGTCCCAAAGACTTAAAATTTTCATTCTTTTTAAAATTTTTCTTTTGATTTTTCTCCTCTTCTTGTTTGCTTTTTCTTTCCTTTTTTTCTTCCTCAATTTTTTTCATCACTTTTTGTTTATCAAAGTATAGTAGTTCGAAAAATAAAATGGACAGAAAAAAAAATTGGTGACTGCTAGTTGTGTCTTTAAAAAAAAAATGTTGCCTCTCTTGGGTGGTAACTTTGGCCATGGACGAGACAAACTGTGATGACCCATATTCTAAAATTCACATCAATGATACAATGGGAAAAAACTTTGAATTTTGTAAATATTTGTAGTGGAATGATATCCCAAAAGCGACTTCGATTGGCACTTTTGGATGAAAGACGTGGTGTTACACAAACATATGGGAAGTGCCTTGCCTCAATTGGGCTAGAGAACACTGACTACAAAATAAAGTCAGAGGAGGCCAAGATTCAGACGTGTTCGTCAAGGGCTACACGTACTGAGTTGTTTGATCCAGAGTTACATAGATAGAGAAGAAGAAAGATGGTTGAGAAAATGGAAAGACTAATTTCTCTCAATCTGTTGAAAATGCATTATAGCCATGGAGACTATTTTTTGCTCATGATTACTTGTACTTTTAGCCACTTAAATTCATAAACTTACTTGCTGATGAAATTAGTTAATGCACACCTTAATATGCATATATTAAACCAAACAGTAAACTTTATAGTTACACTATTGATTTATTATAAAGAGTTTCAAAAAACCATTTTATGTCGCTCTTCATTTCCTTTCCACTCATTTCCCTCAATTCCCCTAAATCCAATCAAGAAGTAAAATACAAAATGCAACTATGAGCCTATTCTGGTCATCTTCTCTCCTCGAGGCCTCAACTGTCTACCCTCTAAAGACATGAAAAAAGGAGAAAAGCAGGAAAAACAACAAAAGCAGCTATTAGCCATTTAACTCTCCAAGTCTCAACCAACAAAGTTGCTGGTGAAGTACTACTTTTTCCTTTCATTTTCTCTGTTTCTCCCCCCTCCTTTCGGGATTAAAGAGTGACTTTTCATTTCACGTTCCCTAAATTGATTTTAGATGCCACTGGCACCTAATTGGACGCAAATATATATATAAACATCATCGAAATCTAATATCAGGACTTCGATGAGGTATGTGTAGAAAGTATCAGAAGAAATGTTAGCCTCACCACTAAGAACTCTGCTATTCTTCTGGACAAAAGATAATAATTTTTGGTACAAAGTTACAAATTTTCTACTTCTATTCCAACTTGGCCAAGAATGGAACAAACAGAAGCCTATAACCCATAGAGAAAACATGAAATGCCTGAAGAATGTAACAAGTGCTTAATTTGGCCAAGAAGCAGTGCGGAAGATAACTATTCCTGTAGCATCTGCAGCCACAAAGCAAAAAGAGAGAAGCCATCTAATTATTTTCAGGCAATAATGGCCAAGGCTCTTGAATAAAGCACGATTTTGATCTAATTGGATCAAAAGATGAATATAAGAAAGAACCCTTAATAGTAATAATTACTTGACGATTTTATGATTCCAGTTACTCTTCTTCTTTTTTTCATTTTCAATTGAAAAACCAAAATTACAATCTCCATGACGAACTGAAGGCCAGACAACTCCCTATGGGAACAACCTAATAAATTAATATGCTGGTTAGTAAGTTAAATCAATAACCTCAGCCTGAATGCAATCAAAAATGTAATGGGAGGGCAAAATAAATTCATTGAAGTGTGGTGGTTAAAATTTCAACCACAAACATTAAAACGAAAACAGATTCATGGAAAGATCATTGCTACAGGAACCAAAAGAGTACTTTCCCAAATTTTCCTATCCTTAATCTTAAAGCGCGCACACACGATACAACTTAGTCTTCCCAACACTAGAAAGAGTGGCAAAAAATTACTATCAATTTCTGGGCACATTCGGTTCTGGATTTTTCATCATGGGAGATTGTTATAATCTCTTTATCTTACCCACAACCAAAAAGAAAGAAAGAGCATTCTGTGAAAAGAGGCATCGAAATGGAAGAAGACACTAATTGCCAAAAATTGATCTTAATATTATACACCACTATAGTTTGACATATCCATATACACTGCACAAAAATGGTGATGTTGATACCAGCAATGATCCCTCACAATATAACAAGATAACCAAGCTAAACCTCCGATCAGAAAACAACTCCGAAACATAGATAGCATTTCCAACATATAGATTTACTAACAAGATGCATAACGAAGAACCAGCTCTAGATCTGCAGCAACAAAAAGGAGATGCACACGGCAAAAAAAAAAAAGAAATTATAACTTAAAACAAGATACAATCTCTATCCTAGAGCCATAGTTTATCTACATAGCATGCGAAACAGTGAATTCTGAATCCACTTGTGAATCACAATTACTCTAATAATATGACAATTTTCTTATTATATAATTCTATTTCATATTTAAAAATAAAATACTCTAAGAAGAAAACAATGAATCCATCCAAAACGAAGAACAAAAATTACTAATTTTGTTTTTGACCTAAAGATAAATTTCTCTGTTTCCTTCTCACCAGTTACTTTTGATCAAAAGCAAAGACGAAGAGCCACATGAAATATATATAATAGGTGGCAAGGAGCAACAGGCTGGCACACATATTTTAGCTTATTGCTTTAACATGCTAATTCATCAAGTTCATTATGTAAATGAAGCCTACCTGTTTGAATAGTCCTCAGAACAGAACATATGCCTCACACACACTCAAGAAGAAACATGTATTAACATGTATGAAAAAGAGTCAGCATAATTTCAAGTCTATATCGATACATGTATGAAAAAGAGTCCTTGACAAAGTTATGAAGAGCTTTTCAGGACAATAATTATCTCCTATTTGCATGGAAATAACAGAATCAGATTACTAAACCCAAAAGCAACAGAAAATGGTACAACATTTATTGATCTTTGGATAATTAGAGAAATATCATAGTCCATTTTCCATAACGCCCTTGCCTTTAACTTGAAGCACCGTACACATTGTTGAGAGTCATAATAGGTTTCTTAATGAGTGTCCTAGTAGGCTTGGATCATATTTATCTTATCTAATTGTTGTGTCCTATTCCTATTAGATTTAGTATTCATAAGTCTACATATTGAGTCAAATGAATTCTTTTCAATCAATAAATAAAAATTCCTTCAATTCTTATTTTCAACGTGATATCAGAGCAAGATCTCTATTGGGATTCTAAATAATTTTTTTTTATTTCTTTCATAAAAAAAATTGGGCACTATTCATCGATACTATTCAACAACACTGTTCATTGATACTGTTCATACATGTTGTTCATCGATACTGTTCATACACGCAGAAAATTTGATAGGTAAAAAAACACCAGACCGGATCGCGACATCTTCTCCGGCCTCCTGTTTGGTTACTTGATTAGTCATGTTTGGTTACTTGGACAGATCTGTTTGGTTACTTGGACATCCGTGTGGTAACTTGATTAGCACTTGTTTGGTTACTTGGACGGATCTGTTTGGTTACTTGATTAGCATTTGTTTGGTTACTTGGAAAGATCTGTTTGGTTACTTGGTTAACCCCTGTTTGGTTCCTTGGTTAATAACCTGTTTGGTTACTAGAATTTCTTTTCAAAAAAAATATATATGTTCCCTTCTCTTTCCTCGTAACTCTATCTTCCGTGTGGAAGAATATTTTTTAAGAAATTCACAATGGAATCCAAGACTATCTCTGGTGTGTCTTCCCATCCAAGTCTTCATATTAGCATTTCATTTGGTTGTGGTGGTAATTTTGCTCATCAATGTACGTATTGCCATCGTTCCGGACATACACGGGAGACGTGTTGGAAGTTAGTTAGTCATAGTCGAGGTTCACTTCATCAATGTACGCACTGTCATCGGTCTGGGCATACTCGGGAGACGTGTTGGAAGTTAGTTGATCGTCCCATGGTTGCTAATAATATGACTTCTGATTTTGTTCAGTATGGACTTCCCACAAATTTCGTGCCTTCAACTTCTCTGATGGTTTCCAAAGATGAGTATGATGAGTTCTTACGGTATACGGCAGCTAACCAGACATCTTCCTTTACTGCCCTTTCCACCCAGAAAGGTACACCAAAAGCTTGTCTATCATCTAGACCTTGGGTCCTTGACTCTGCAGCTTCTAATTATTTGTCAAGTACCATTGATGTTTTCTCTAGTTTTTATCACTCTTCGACTTTGCCTGATATTATTCTTGCAGGTTGATCTAAAACCACTGCTAGTGGCATTGGCACTGTGCACCCTAGTCCTTTTATGTCTTTATCATCCGTACTTTATACTCTATTTTCTCAGTATAATTTGATATATGTTAGTCAGCTTACAAAACGTCTTAATTGTTCTGTTACCTTTCTCCGTGATTCTGTTCTTTTCAAGGATTTGAAGACAAGGAAGACAATTGGTGGAGAGCATGAATCAGACGACCTATATTACTTTGATCCTATCCCATCACCCATTGCTTGCTCGATTGACGTGTCCCCACTTCAGGTACATTGTCGTTTTGGTCATCCGTCCTTAGAGAAACTGAAAAAATTAGTTTCTACTTTGAGTCATATTTCGTCTTTAGAATGTGAGTCGTGTCAATTGGGTGAGCATCATCATGTGTCGTTTCCTTCCCAAATTAATAATCGTGTGCCTAGTCCTTTTATATTAGTACATTCTGATATTTGAGGTCCAAGTCGTGTGACTTCCACACTTGGATTTCGGTATTTCGTTACCTTTGTGAATGATTATTCCAGTCTTACTCGACTTTATTTAATGAAAGACCGTTCTGAGTTGTTTTCTATTTTTTTTTGTCTTTTATGCTGAGATAAAAACCCAATTTGACATATCTGTTAAGATTCTCCGTAGTGACAATGCTCGTGAGTATTTTTCTGAGCCTTTTACAACATTTATGACTAAGTCTAGCGGTATTCATCAGTCATCTTGCTCTCATACATCCCAACAAAATAAGGTTGCGGAGCGGAAAAATCGTCATCTTATGGATACTGCTCGTACTCTCTTATTTCATATGCATGTCCCCAAATTGTTTTGGAGTAAGGTTGATATAAATGCATGTTACTTAATCAACCGTATGCCATCCTCTATTCTTGATGGCCAAACCCCACACTCCGTGCTCTTTCCTAGAGATGTTACTTTTCACTTACCTCTTCGTGTCTTTGGATCTGTTTGTTTTGTTCATCAGCTCCGTTCAGAAGTTGACAAACTCGATCCCCGCTCTATAAAATGTATTTTCTTTAGCTATTCTTGTTCACAGAAAGGTTATCGTTGTTACAGTCCCTCACTACAAAAGCACTTTATTTGTGCCGATGTTACATTCTTTGAGTCTACTCCATATTACTCCAAGTCTCATTCTATACCAGATCTGCCTGATTCATTTCCTTGTCCATTATCTGTTCCATGCCCCTTACACAGTCAAATCCTCCTCCATTAGTCTCTTCGTCATCTGCCCCTCCGTTGCAAGTTTACTCCCGTCGTCCACATCCTTCCGCCTCTGCTGTTCCACCAATTGCTCCCTTCTTGATAGATCTTGATCCTTCTTCATCATCTGAGGATGATCGTCCTATTGCTCTTCGTAAAGGTAGACATCTATGTACTACTCATTTGCTAATTTTGTGTCTTATGATCATTTATCTCCTTCACGTGCTTCATTTGTTGCTTCGATCTCTTCTGTCTCTATTCCTAAGTCTATTACGAAAGTTGTCTCATTCTGGGTGGAAAGTAGCTATGGATGAAGAGATACATGCTTTAAGTACTAATAATACATGGGACTTGGTTCCTCTTCCAT
Source organism: Bretschneidera sinensis (assembly GCA_023935145.1). Classification (NCBI taxonomy): domain Eukaryota; kingdom Viridiplantae; phylum Streptophyta; class Magnoliopsida; order Brassicales; family Akaniaceae; genus Bretschneidera; species Bretschneidera sinensis. The sequence goes on from CM043704.1 coordinate 96,396,239, forward strand.
CTGAGAAATCTATTGTTTGTTGTCGTTGGGTATATACTGTAAAGGTTTATCCTGATGGTATTATTGAAAGATTAAAAGCTCGCCTAGTAGCAAAAGGGTATACACGGGTATATAGTATTGACTATGCTGAGACATTCTCCCCGGTGGCGAAGATTACGTATGTTCGTGTGTTTATCTCTCTAGTAGCTACTTTTAATTGGCCTCTACATCAATTGGATGTGAAACATGCGTTTCTAAATGGTGATTTACAAGAAGAAGTTACATGGAGCAACCACTCGGATTTGTTGCTCAGGGGGAGTCTGGGTTAATATGTGGCTTGAAACAATCTCCTCGAGCGTGGTTTGATCGGTTCAGTGAAGTAGTAATTAATTTTGGTCTCAACAGATGTGGTGTAGATCATTCTGTATTTTATAAACACGGTGAAGCAGGTAGGATATTGTTGATTGTATATATGGATGATATTGTGATCACATGAGATGACAAAAAAGGCATTCTAGCACTAAAACAGTTCTTAAGTACTAAATTTCAGACAAAAGATTTAGGAGAATTGAGATACTTATTCGGTATTGAGATTGCTAGATCTCGTCATGGTGTTTCCTTATCTCAGTGTAAACATGTTCTTGATTTGTTGACTGATACTAGAATGTTAGGGTGTAAGCCAATAGATAGTTCTATGGATCCCAATACAAAACTTGCAGTTGATCAAGGTGACTTATTATCTGATCCAGGGCGATATAGGCTTTTGTTGAAAAATTGAATTATTTGACTGTTTCTAGACCTAATATTTCATTTTCAACTAATCTGCTTAGTCAATTTCTCGATGCTCCACGAACTAGTTATTGGGATACTGTTATTCGAATTTTGAGATATCTTAAGCGTGTTTCTAGTCGTGATTTACTTTATCAAAATCATTGTCATGCTCAAATTGAAAGTTATACTGATGCAAATTGGGTCGGCTCTCCATCTGATAAAAGGTCCACTACTGGATATTGTTTGTTTGTTGGAGGCAATTTAGTATCGTGGAAAAGTAGAAAGCAAATTGTGGTTTCTAAGTCAAGTGTTGAGTCCGAATATAGAGCAATGGCGCATACTACTTGTGAGATGGTTTGGCTAAAGCAGTTGTTAGTGGAACTCGGGATTACCCAGTCAACTTCCATGAGCCTAGTATGTGACAATCAAGCAACTATTCATTTTGCAAATAATTCAGTGTTTCATGAGAGAACTAAACATATTGAAGTTGATTGTCATGTTGTTCAAGAAAAGCTTTTACAAAATGTGATTAGTACCGAGCATGTGAAGTCGACAGATCAGTTAGCAGATTTATTTACTAAACCATTGGATGGTTCTCGAGTTTTATTTATTTGTAACAAGTTAGGTGCATATGATTTCTATGCTCCAACTTGAGGGGGAGTGTTGAAAGTCCTAGTAAGCTTGGATCATATTTATCTTATCTAATTGTTGTGTCCTATTCCTATTAGACTTAGTATTCATAAGTCTATATATTGGGTCAAATGTATTCTTTTCAATCAATCAATAAAACAAAGAATTCTTTCAGTTCTTATTTTCAACACATATATTAATTAAAACCAGTTTCACGGGCTCTTTAGCATTTCAAGAGCAGATAGATATAACAGTCCTATGCATTATACTTGAGTAATAGTACTCAACTACTAGTCTAAACAATTTCAATTCAATGTTAACAATATTCCCCTAAAACATTAGTATAAATTCAAATTTATATATTTTAAAATGGTGACGATAGAATGTGAGAACCAGGATCAGTGAGGTATATACCTCCTCACTTTTCAGGCTCTCGTTTTAATGATCCAACAGGAACCACGCCAGCAGATTCATGATTATTGCCACTAACCACATCCATACCCTGATCCTTGAAAGCGATCACAATATATATTCAGGACTTGAGCAAGAGAATTAGAGTTCTTAACGTGAAAACCCGGAAAAAAAAGTACAAACGAGCAACACTATTTAATAACAAGACAAAAAGATGGAAACTACAGATACCTGGTTAGTAGAAGCCTGGCCATATATGAGGGGCTTGGCATTTAGATCAATCAATTTATTGTCTACCTTGCCATCAGCATCAGCATTAGCTTCCAGCATTGGAACAGGAGAGACCCTGTGATTTTGCTGGTTTTCTCCCGTTAGTTTCAGTGGATGATTTCTGTCCCTCCACACTTCATTTGGATCAAGAGGTTGCATCCCCTGTTCCTCCAAACTACCAAGCTTATCCCCTGGAAACTACAAGAAAATACCCAAAGGAAACTAATGAATTATGGAAAGCTTTTTATGGAAAACTCAAAAGCTGCTTTAGTAGAGAGACACAAACCTCAACTCTCTGCCTGAATAGGAGATACCTCCCATGGGTTCTTTTACCGCCAACATGTACAATCATATCGCATTGTAGGCAAAGGGAACTACCATCTACCTCACAGTAAAAGAAAGCTACATACACGTTTCCAAAGGGAAGAAACAAACTTCAAACACTCATAGAGCAGTTCAAAATGAAAATCCAAAGTCATTAACTATTAAAACCACTTCATACCAGGTGCATTTTCACATATGTCACAGCGTGGGACATCACTGGGGGTAGCTAACCCAACCCGTACATGCCGACTAGCGAGCTTATTACACATGTGAACCTGAAAGCAAAGGAAAACACAATAAAATTTCCATCAGAACACACGCACGGAAGCCATATTAGAAATCATTTCCATGAGCTAAACAATCATGTTTTCACCATCACAAACATTGTCTGCTTAAATGGAAACATTCCTTAAAAATCGATATAAACTTTTAAAATTATGAGATCTCAGCTTAATAAAAGTGAAACAATGTAAGCACCCTGATAGCCCTACCATGAACTTTGTTATCTAGTCTTTATATTCCATCATCTCTTGTAATAGTAATATGAATACCCTTGTGAGTTGTGAGTTGTGAGTTGTATTTCAATATATGAGAAGCTGTATGCGAGTCCCAGGAAGAGTCTGATGCTTTCATATCCCATCCTTGGTAGCTAAATTTTCATATTTGGTCATTTGTAGCTAAAAAAATCACAACTTTGATCTTCAAATTATATGCAGGTAATGTTACTTTCCCTAACAAATTATACAAAATCGTTTTACAAACTAGTGTCAATGCATTTAATACCATTACTGCCCTTCGAGCATGCCAAACAAGCCTTTTATAAATCGACAAAGAGCTAACATCCTCTCTAATGACCGGGTGATCAATGCCCTGTCAATGGTTGCCGCATCACCCATATTGCTGATGTGGCATCCATCAATATGGACATTGATCCTTGGGTCAATAGAAAGGAGCCAGATTCATAAATGAACACCGCATCAGTTTGTAAGAAACTTTTACAGTACGTTTGGTTTATGAAATTGAATTAAGTGGAATGGAATTCCCCAGGAATAGAATTAAGGTGGAATAGAATTGTCATTCCACTATTGTTTTTGGTTGAGCATGCAGAATAGCTAACTTTATTCCTATTCCAATGTTTGGCATGGAATAGTAGTGAAATATGTTGTAATGACCAAAATATCTTGTTCTTCAAAACAGATAAAAAAATGAATGAAAAAACATTTATAATAATATTTTATATTTTATTAAACCATTTAAACACAATGTATAATATTATTTTATATCTATTTAACTATTTTCTTTTACTTTATTTCGTATTTGTTTAGTCCTTGATCTTTATATAATATATATAGGTATATATTTTATTTCTATATGTATAAGGATAATTTTGTATATAAGCTTTATCTGAAGGCTTTTTCGTCTAAGCAATAACAAAAGATATTCCATATGGGATGTGGAATTGCAAATGACAAGGGGATGTGTCAGTTGCTATTCCATTTCTTGGAGCAAATGGGATTGCCATAGAATTGCAATTCCAGACTTTATTATCCAACCAAACAGGCGAGTTGGTGGAGTATGTGAAATTGAGTGGCAACAGAATTGGTATTACCTCGAACCAAACGTGCCCTAATAGATTTGTTGGAGAAAATAGCAGCGTTCATTAAAAATTACTACTAATTAATCAGTCTGGTATCTTCCAAACAATTGCACAATCAATGCTTAGCTATTCCATTTCTTTTCTCATCAATTTAGCTTAAAATTTTCACTCCATTCCTCTATCATTCTATCAACTATAAAATAAATAAAAAAATAAAAAGAATCAACTCCCAAAATTAACCACCATCACCACAACAACAACAATTAGTTCTCGCTTATCTGTCAGCTCTGTATCCATTTAACCAAACAATACGCGTCATATAAACATATATGCATACACATAAATAAGACATACATACATATATATTGAAATGAGAAGTTTACTTTTTCGTCACAGGAACGGCAAAGAGCGGCCTCGTCTGCGGCGCAGAAGAGGATGGCAGCGGCGCTCTCGCACACGTCGCATAGAGTTCGCATTTCTTCTTCTTCTTTTGCTTTTCACTTCTCTTTCTTCTCGTTACCCCCTTGCTTTCCGGTTAAACGACATGGTTTCTCGCCACAGCAGAGAAGCTAATCAATTACTTTGAAGAAATGAAGATTTCAAGAGCAATTAGACACATATTAAACAAACTTATTAATTTAAAAGAGAGATTAAGGGATCGGATTATTATGAAGATTAAAGAGAAAATAGGAAAATTCGAGTCCGTTTCAATAATAGTGAGTTAAAAAAGTCGATGGAGCTAAAAAGAGTGAGGAGACAATCGGACCTCTTTTTGAGGTTTTGAGTCTGCGAAGGGAAGCTGGAGAGAAAAATGGAAGAACAACGCGCTGGGGTATGTAAATTTAAGTACTCGCTGCGATCTTCGTTTTGAGTCAATAGTTGGTAAAAGTAAAACTCCATTATAAATTTATTCTTAAAGAAAAAAAGAGAAAATTGGGGCTGCTAACTGTGTATAAGACAAATGCATTTCAATTAATATTAACACAAAATGTGACTTTCAATTAATATTAATGGTAAATGATGTTTAATATTAATTGAAAAAGTGATAATTTTAAGGGTTTGATTTTGTGAAAGTTATCATTGAATCGAAAAAATCTAAAAGTAATCATAAAAAAAATGAGTAATAACTAAGATATTTACATTTTATGAAACAATTATTATTTAATTTCTCTATAATTACTAGTAAATTTTTCAAACTTCACGATAACTTCCACGAAACCTAGCATGTGGGATCAATGCTCTAATTGAAAGCCATTTTTTGTGCTAATATTAATTTTTCTCACACTTTGCTGCTAGTACTTTATTTGTAGTACACTTAGAATGAAATTTCTCCATTTATGAATGGATAATGATTTTAATAAATTTAATTTATTTTGAAAATTCTGTTTTTCACGACTGTTTTATAAAACACTAAATAATTTTTTACTCGTTGTTATTTTATCATAAATCGTTTCAAAATTATTTTATAAATTGTTTCTACGGTTAAACCAAACGTTAATGCCTCTGGGTAAAAAATAAATCTTAAAATAATGTTACTACTTTGTAAATATGCATAGTCTTTTGCTCCTGCCAAAGTTTTAATCTAAAGGTATTTATTAAAATCTCTTAATTTCTGTCTCAAATTTAGGAATAATAGTATTTTTAATTCTACCGTAGTGATTGACACATTTAGATTATGTTTGGAAATAAAGTATAGAGAGAAAATTGAGAAAAAAATAAAATTGAAACAATGAAAAATAAGATAATAAAAAAGTGATAATCTCAGTTTGAATTTTTTTGTATATTTAATAAATATGTTGAAAAAAATTGAAGGAATGAAAACGACTTTCTTGTTTCATTTTTTAATAGATTGAAGTAATGACAAAAAAAAAACAAATGATATTTTTTTCACAATTAAAACTTTTATAACGTTAATTTGAGAGGTTAGAATGAAATAAATTAATAAAATAATAATCTTATAATTATATATATATATATATATTATTTTATATAATTTAAAAAGATCAAAATTTTTAACTTTAAAAATAAAATTTTAATCTTTTTTATCACATTTTTAAGAAACTATTTTAATTTTATTTTCTTTAGCGTACGTGATCAATGGTGGCATTAATGTCACTAAGACGACAATATCTTGTGGTGGTTAATTTTAGTATTGTCTTCTCTCTTTTTTTTTTTTGAAAATAATTTTCTTAGAACGAGTCTTATAAACGTTTTCAATGATTTGTTGGGATTTGAAGGTCCTAAATTTTTGCATGTGGATAAGGATAAAAAAAAACAATTTGACAAGTAAAGAGGATAAAGAAGAAAAAAAAATCTCAGCCAAGATAAGTTTAGATTCAAGGTGTTAGTTGATATGCAAATCGAGTTGTCATATTTCCATGGCATGCCATTAGTTCAAAATATGAATTTTTTGTGATCAAAATAATTCCTTTTTTTTTTTCAAAATATGCTCATTGAATCAAGCAATAGTTTTTTTTTTTTTTTTTTATGTTTCGAAAAATAATTTTACAGACAAATCTATTTTCATGGGAGATAAATATGTTTTCACTGATAGTTTTTTGTTAATTTTTTTTTTATATTTTAATAAATACTGTGAACACAAACATATTGCTTGTGAAAAAAAGACGGCTTTAATTTGACTAATTAAGTTAGATGGCATACACAATAAAATTAATTTTAACAATTAACATAATTGGTTTTAGACTTACCAAATAACTTAATTGACGTTCACATCCATATTTGGGTTTAACTGAAAATCAACTTTGAGTCATAGTTTATTTTTTAAATTTTTGTAAAAAAAAATTAGTCAAGTTGAATAAAATATTATTAAATAACAATTAAATATTAATTAATAAGTTATTTAATTTGATTTGATTAAGTTTCGGAAAAATTTTTTTAAAAAAAATTGAGCTTAAAATTGGTTTTAAACTGGACCTAAACATAAAAAAATTGTTGCATTATAAACCTTAAGGAAAATATAATTTATTTTTTACTTTTTAATGGTTAATTATATCATAAATTTTTGCAATTTTAGTACATTATATATATATATATTTATAATTTTAATTAAAAAACACACCTAAAAAAGAAAAGAAAAGAAAAGAGTTATATTTAATCTTATTCCTTCAACTTTCATTTATAATAATACGATAGTTGTAAATATTGTACTTAAAGATTGCATTGGTACAAATTAAAAGATCCAAGTATTAAATTTTCAAAATTAAAAGATCCAAGTATTAAGTGCAATTTGTTGAACAACACTTCTAATATTATAAATTTATATGTATTATTTGAATGATGATCATAATCATCAAACCAAAAATAAAATAGGAACATAACCAAAGGACAAGGGACCATGGTAGATTTGAGTAGGTTGTGATGGCACAGCAATGGCGAGGTTATACCCACAGAGAAGCCCAAAAAGGAAGGTACACCGGTGAAAACAAAAAAAGTCAAGCATGTTGGTCATAAAGGCGCTTGTGGTACACCCATTTATCCATGGCCATTAATTTCAAAGGTGTGTGTGTAATGAAAGCTCCTTCCAATACATTCTGAGCCACCAATCTCGTGTCTATACTGGCCCACTTATTTATCTTTTGTGGCCATTGTTTTTTACTTTCTTTTTAATTTTTCACTTTTTAAGGTCTAGAAGTTTGTTCTAAATAAAATAAAAAGTAATATAAAAATTAAAAATATACCACTCTTTAATAGAATGGTTGAGATTTTTTTTTTCCGTTAAAAATGTTTAGTTCGAGTCCTTTAATGGGCTTGGGCTGTGAATTTACTTGGGCCAAGCTGGAATGAAAGAGCTTTCTTTTCTTCTATTTCTTTTACCTATTGTATCATAATCTTCCATGGCTTTTGAAAATGGACATGCATACGACATTTGAGCCACCTTCTTAAGTCTTTTCAAGATAAAATTCGCAAATTTAATAGATTTAAGAAATTGAATTTAAACTGAATTAAATCAACACTAAACATCACCGGAATGGTTTTGTTGATTCCGGGTGCAACTACTTTTGCATCAAACATACTCCTATTTCATTGCCTAAAATAGCCAGGGTCAAAGATGGCAAGATCCAACTATTTTAGATCCTAATTAAGTTTCAAAGCCCAATTTAATTCGAGCCCAACTTTATATATTCTAAGAAAATTTTAGAAATTTTTTTATTTGATTTCCTTGTTGCATCTCAATTTTGTCTCAATTTGTTCATTACATTTTATATTGCATCAATTTATCCCTTGTATTTAAATAGATTGTTCAATGATTTCATTATATGTATAATAAACCAAAAGGTTAATGTTTTCCTATGTGTGGCACGAGTGAACACCACGTATGATCAAGCGTGAGCTCTAAAATGAGATTTTTAATACCTTCTATCAAATTAAAAGAGAAGTGATAATGGTAATAAAATTGAAAAGAATATAGATAATGAAGAGAGGAATTAAACGAGTGCACGAAATGATACATTTTGATAATAAAAAAAAAAGTATTGCATGCTCATTTTAAAACTTACGTGAAATAACGCATGGTGTCTGCACGTTTCACATACAAGTAAAATTTGGATTTTTTTTTATTGATTACTAAGATAAAAGATTTATTTGATACTTTCTCCAATTGTAAGTTTTAAATTGATACAATTTATAGTGTAAAGACCATCTTGAGACAATGAGTAAAGTTAGGACTTAAGATACATTAAGGTAAAAATACTTAAATTTGGGTTGTGATTGGTAGAGATGAAAAGTGGGAGGAAGAAAAAAAATGAGAAAAGAGAGTCTCCTTTCTATCATTTGGTAAAGATGAAAAGTAAGAAGAAACAAAAGTGAAATAGTTAGTGTTTCCTTTTTACATGAACAAATCATAATTATCTCAAATTGAAATGATTGGTTAATGTAAATTAAAATAAGTTATTTTTCTTTATGATTTTCTTGTTTCATCTCACTTCCTATTAACCTACATAGCTTCGCTTCTGATCATAACTAAACTTAAAATTAGGTTTCATAAACAAAATTCTCCATTTGAGTAGAAAAATGTTTAAAAGAGATGTTAGGTGAATGAATTGAATAGGCTTTGATCAAGATTTATGGGGAAGAAAATGACTGGATAACCAATTAAAGAAGGGTAGCTTTGGAGTGCATTTATTTTCTTTTTTTCCTGGTCAAGTGATACGAATACTTTAAAAACAATGTACCCTACGCTTATTATTGCTTTAAATTATATACCAAGTTGCATTATCAAGGATATACCTTATAATAAAAAATTCGAGACCCTATAATGAAATTTGTAGTTAACTAATTGCATTAATTTTATTTATTGTACGCCAAACATCCATGCTGGAAGTATGAGAGCGAGAAAAAATTCTTGACCGGACCAATCGATAGCAAGAAATTTTTTTTCATGCTATCTGACGATATTTATTGGTTTTGGATCATTAAACTCGATTCAATCAAAAAAAAATTCATAAAAATGAAAATAACCAATATAAAAAAACGCTTCTTTTAACAAGAAGTTATAAATTATCTAACATTTCATACAATAAAATTTTATTAAACATTACTAAAAGAGAAGGTGATTAAGAAAACATGTATTGCACAAGTATATGAATTAGTTAAAGGTGTGGGGATCATGATGGTCTATGAGCCTTAATTTGTTGGCATAAATTTAGCTAAAATTGGTGCAAGTTATGATATGTTATCATTATGATGGTGTCTTTGAAAATAATATGCAACTACTTACTTTCTGAAGAGTTATAATATTAATCAAGAATATCTCTCAAGCAATGTTCATAAAGTAATCTTTATGATCAAGGATTTAAGGTTAATAAATATATGATGTCAACTCTATCCCTTTCAAAAAAAATATATATATATATTTTCCTGCCAACATCGTTTAGATGTCATCAATGATGTCATGAAAATATGGTAGCTAGGTTGATGATGGTGGGTAGAAAAATGTACAAAACATTTTTGTCAAGAAAAGCACCATAACCTTGTGGAAGAGGGGAGCGGTTGACCTAAATTCACTAATTCATAAAAGAATATTATATATGGTGGGTATGATTCAATAATTACAAAATTCAGTAGAATTTTAGTTAGTTCAAAATCATAATTATAAACTAAATCATTTTTTTCTGTAACTAAAATTTTAATTTGATTTGATTATCAAAATTTTATAATTAATTACAATTAATTAAAAAATTACCAAATATTCAAGAAAATTATTCTAATAAAATATAATATAATTTAAAAGTTAAAAAATACATTTTCATCCAATCAACACTAATTAATTCATATTAAAAATCTTAACAATATTCTATCTATATACAAATACTTCAAAATAAGTATAAAAAAATGCTTATTTATTGCTATATACACAAAGCATTTTTGTGCGACCTTACATATATACTAAATTACTAAGCATTTTTAATATCTTAGCCTTAGTCTTAAAACCGTTTTAATTTAATACTATAAGGATAAAATTGTAATTGAGTATATATAACTTTGGTATGGTTCGGTTGAGTGGTGAACTGACATGTTATAAATTAATAATCATAATAAAAAAATAATTCAGACCATAAACTTAATAATTTATTATGTTAATCGCGTTTTTGATTTAATTATGTAATGATATCAGATTTGACTATAATTATCGGTTATTTTTGCTCAATTTTAATATCGTACTATAATAACTTAAAGAGTGAACTTTTTATGACTGACATAACACTTAGACAAAAAGAGAAATATCATAGCAATATTTGATTTGTGTCCACTTCAAATAACATTTTTAAACTTATCGGTTAGCCGAGTCAATATAAGCTAACGTCGTTTAGATTTAGATTTAAATCAATTTGCAAGTTTAAATCACTTAACAAGTTTAAATTAATTTGTTTAAATTTGATAAGAAAATTTTTACTTTAAAATTTAAATAATTTGATTTAAACTTGTTTAAATCAGATTCTAAACGACGCCACTATAATATATGGTCAATTTATTCTAAAACTTGGTTAGTATTAATAATTTTATTAGTGCTTTCACTTGGCGTGCAATTTTCCTTGGTTTGTTTTCATGTAAATTGTATTACAATATAAAATGATTTTCATGTAAAATTATATTTTTTCAATTTTTTTTATTTGGTTAAAATATGAAAATAAATTATGAAAAATGTAAAAATGAAATAAAATTTATGGTGTAATATGTGATAGTAAGTTTTAAGAAAGTGAGATAGTGGTTTCTCCTACAAATAAAAAATCATTTTTCAATCACTTGTAAAACAATTTACGCAAAAAAAAAAAAAACAAAAATTGTTTTGTTAAACTTTTTAATCGTCAATATTATAAAAAAATGATTTTAATATAATTCAAGCAGTCATTTTGCTACATTTCTTTTAATTAAAACACTTTTACCTTGGTTTTGAAGCAACAAATATTCTATTGAACATAAAAAGAAATAAATCATTTGATCTGATTTTTTAGCTCTTTATATTTCAGATTTTATTTTTATCTATTTATTTCATGAATTCACAAATATGTTGGAATCTCCAAAGGGTACATTCACTTATAGTAATTTCTCTAGTTTTTTTATATAAAAAATTTACATCTGAAAAACAATAATTCCTCGTTGTTTAGGAAAAAAATGTATTTTTTAAATTCACATGATGAACTTTGGAGTTGGCATCCTTTTTCATTGCTTGCTCTCTGTTTGGTTCCATTTTTCTTTTTCCTTTTCCTTTTCCTTTTCCTTTTTCCACTTTTGCAGGCTGCATGGAGAGCATTCTTAAAGGCTATAAAGGTAACCATGTTGGGAATGAACCAAACAAGAGAAATGGAGCACTTTGGTTTGATTGACTATCTCGTTAATTAATCCCCAATTTGTGTTCGTTCATATTTCATAGGCAACGTGTTTTACATTGGCAAGAGGAGAAATTGAGTTCGAAATATTTTATTTGTACAAAATTCAAAAACAATCATTAAAAGAAATGACACGGATTAAATATTTCATAAGTTATATAACGTATCACAAAGTAAAAAATATTCTGTGATTGATTAAAATAAATATATCATAAGATATTTTTGATTAAAAAAAACATATCGCATAATATTTTTAACTATACAAAAATTTCAAAATATTTAAAAAAATATAATATCATAATATATTATTTTATAATTAAAATTAAAATTTATATGATCAAATATTAACCGTTTACGCACTCACTTTATCCATGGACGAAGTTGACTCACACAAGCTCTGAAATTGGACAATTGCGTCATTCCGTTTGTCACAAAATAACCTTACAAAAATAAAGAGCATACACAGCCATAATTTGAAATGGTAAAATCTAATTAAAGTATTTAAATCTCACACATGCTTCCAATGACAAAATATGATGGACCCTACAAACAATATAGGCTCGCGTGCAACATTATAATCATACAAGACCACAAAAGTATATCCTTTTGACTTGATCTAACAACAATGGTTGCATGTTTAGTGATGCCATTAATCCATATGCTGTTATAATTAATCAAACTTATTTAAACTTGATTTATGTAAAAGTTTATCATTCATGAGATATAATGATCATAATCAGATATAAAATACAAATTTATAGGTTTTCATCACATAAAATGATGAGTGATTCTTAATTTCGATTTCGACATAAGTGTGGTGAGAATTATTTCAGATTTATTCTGTGTATTGAGTTCAATACTTTTTGACGGACATGTGTGATAACTTACATGCTTATCTATTTTCTTTATGAGTGGTGATACCACGGATTTGGTTCCGTAGAGTTACCACAAGGAAATTGAATAGTAAGCTCGGTATTTAAATTTTTTAAAAACAATTATTATTCAATTTTTTTATGAATATATGTGAACTTTTCCGAATATGTGCGATCACCACTCTAAATTCATAGACATAAGATAAATCTTTCTATTTCAGTATTTCATTTAAAAAATGCTTAATTTCATGAAATGCCTCGTGGTTTGCTTAATTTTTATTTTATTTCATAAGGTTTTTTTTGGTGACAAAATAAACCCTATGTTATGTCTCTGATAATATGTGGAGTTAACACTGTTAAATTGTAAAATCAAAACACAATTTTACCCATCTTCAAAAACTCTATCAGATCCCATCTCATACCGATGAATTAAATAAAGGTAAAATGCTATTTTGATTTTATAATTTAACGGTGTTAATCTTTTATACTATCAGAGACATAACACAAATTTTATTTTGTTACAAAAAAAAAACATGCAAGGGTATGTCATGAAATTAAACCCTAAAAAAATTAACATTTTAACACTCCAAATGTCTCACTCCATGATCTTATATCCTAAACCGTAATCTATGGAAACAATGAGAAACGGGTAATACTTAAATCATCTTAAGTGCTTACTTAATTGCTTAAGATAAGTACCCAATGCCTAAAAGAATATTATGATTTTAGCATCTTGTGCCTCACCCTCATTATAGTTGGTAGTTAGCCTAACCGACAAACGGGCTTTATTACTCGTCAGATGTCTTACTTCCACTTTTCTCTTTCATTGCTATATCTACAAAACACAGCTAAAAGGAATTCCGTGATCTACGTTATCTTAAGACATGTTTTTTTAATTAAAATAGCACGAAATTTATATTTAACCTTTGAAAATTCGATAATGAAATGTTAACATCCATTTTTAACACTATTAATAAGAAAACATTCTTATATAGTATGGATTAAAATTAATTAAATTGATCAATATTAAAATATTAAAATAATTTTAATTAAAATAATAAAAAATATTAATAAAAAAATATTGATTATTTTTAATTGATAGAACCAACCGTTTCTATCATTTATATACCCTTCACATTAAGTATTAGTGACATTAAAGTAATAACAAAAAAATTGGAAGAGTGCCCTTAACCACGTGAAATACTAATAACACCACTCTTTTGAATGTCATGACTCATGATACTTATCCAAGGGTAAATTGGGAAAATATTTTCACAAGAGAGGGAGGAGCTTGATCTCAAGTTAACGGATAGAAAAGGAAACCTACGTGGCGCGAGACAAACTGACACAAAGCACCACCAATTACTTCACGTGGCCTCTTTTTTCAGAATTCTAACAAAATCAAGGGTAAAACAGTCATTTAATAATTACCTTTGCAAAGCAAGAGAGGAGAGAGAGAAACTTCAAAGCCGTTGATGCTGCATCATAGTCGCAGAAGGACAATTGGTCCCTTAGTAGAGAGAGAAAGTAAAGAAGACGAGGAGATACTGTTCCTCGTTAGAGCCGATCTCTCTCTGGTTTTTTGACCAGCAGTTTTTTTTCTTCTCTTGAGATCGTGGTGCGTGAAATATCGCCGAATTTTACTGTTACATCAAGCTCCTTACAGTTCCGATTCGTTTCCCTTTGCTTCGTTGTTTTTAACCGGTTTTACCCTTCCTTTTTAACTCAAATTCCCTTCTTTGTTCTCCATTTGACCTTTATTCGACGCGTAAAATAATGTAGCAAGCACCTTTGATTTTTCTTCATATTTGCTCTTTCATGTCAGGTTTCGATTCAGTTCACAGCAAGCTTACAATGTTCAAATTGTTTTTCTAATTTTATTTTCCCTTGATATTGAATGTACATTATTTTGGAGTAAGAGGTAAATTTGATTGGATTTGTATGGGGTAATTAGTTGAATTTTGAGGAAAGGAAGACAGATTTCGACATATGGATCTGTTTGTTTAATGGTTGTAGAATTTTGTGCTTATCTGGGGGAATTTACCGTTGGGAAATTGACGTTTAAGTCCATGAAATTCGTTTTTTTTTTTTTCGTTAAACACAAGCATTAAATGCGTGTTTAGTGCTGTCTGTAACTGCGTCTTTTTAATGTGAAGTTTTCTGTTGCAGAGCTCGGGTTATTTGAGGAGAGACAGAGCGTCTGATACAGATTAAGATCAGAGCAGCATAGACAGAGAAGCTTAAAAACGACTGCGCGTTTTGGCTGAGGAAAATCAATGGGCAATCTCTGTCTGCACAAGCTGTATTTTGTCTCAACTAGATTGGTAGACACTGTTCACCAACCGTTTTTGACAATGACACAGAAGCACAAGGTAAATTTTTTTTGTTTCAAAACGCAAAAAAATTCAGTGCAAATTTATTGTAATGATTATGCATATATATACACATAGTATGCGTAAAATGTGGAGAGAGATAGAGAATGATGGGGACCATGTAGGTAGCTTCGTTTTCCAGTGAAAAGTTAAACGGGGGTCTTGTTACTTGGTCTTCAAGCATAGTGGGTCGCCACTACGCAAATTATTCTGTGCTTACATTGCAATTGATAGTTTCTAAAGCAAAGTTTAGAAGATGAACTTGGTTTTTAGTTTTCATTTCTTTTATTTTTAAATAAAGCTTGAAGTTAGGACCATGGAAGGCAAGAGCTTTAATCTGAATACCTCATGATTAACGTGCTTTATATGTTTTCTTTTATCCCTTTATATTGGTCGTTGGATAATACCCATGATTGTCTTTTTTTTGGAAATATAATCTGTGATTAGCCCTTTTTAATAATTTTTTTTTTCCTTTTGGTTGGTGGAATCGAATTAACTATTACCTTGTTGTTGCAGATATAAATTGTAATTAGCCTTTTGTTTAATGGTTCCTTATCGTTGGGTTGGTTGGATAATAACCATGATTAGCTTCTTGTTGCAGATACTGTGATAGTGAAGGGTTGGACAGGGCAGTGATATATTTTTGGCAAGTGCAACGACCCTGGTTTTAACATTTAAACTGTCTTGCATTTTAGGAAAGCAATCTTTGAGGATTTCTAAACTATGGGTTTCTTTTAATTTAACAGAAAGTGGTATTAAGAAGAACAAAAGTGGTGTCGTGTGTGAACAATGGGGGCAATAAGTGGGGAAGAGCTAAAGAAGTTGGAGAAGATGCAACCAATGAGTGCCCGTGAGGAGAAGATTCTTGTTTTGGTGAGACTGAGGCCCTTGAGTGAGAAAGAGATCACAGCTAATGAAGTAGCAGACTGGGAATGCATCAATGACTCCACCATCTTATATCGTAACACACTGCGGGAAGGATCCACGTTTCCATCTGCTTATACATTCGGTAAGGATGCATTCATGCTCTTGTTCTTGCACATCTGGTTAGATCTTTTGATGCAAGAGTATAGTGTGATTCGTAACTCTAGTTTATTAGGATTGGGTCTTCACTCTCATGTTTTCGGTGCGACTCAGTGAATACCCCTGCACTGCTTTTTGGTAAAAAAATTGATGGGATTGGATTGAATTTCCCTATTGTTTTTGTTAAATGTACTATTGAAGTATCAGCTGAGAAGTCTTATTATCTCCCTCTATAATGATTGGTGAATCAGAGCTGTGGGGTTTTTTATTATTTGACTTCTCAGCATATGTACTTGAAAGTAGCTTATATTGTTAGCTAAACTTTTTTAGAATTAGCATATAGTCTTCCTAATGCAACAAACTCTATGATGTGCTTTGGATATGGAAGGCAGTTTCCCCTAAACAGATGTTTTCGTTAATCTTTTGAGTTCTTGAGATTTTTATTTCATATTATTTCACTTGTTATTCTTTTTTCTTCTTCCGGTGATAGACAGAGTATTTCCTGGTGACTGCTCAACGAATCAAGTCTACGAAGAGGGAGCCAAGGAAATTGCTCTTTCAGTTGTCAGTGGTATCAATTGTAAGTATGCACTTACAATTTGGTTTCTACCTTCTGTTACCTCATTTTGATACTTGATGAGCAAAAAGTTCTCATTTAAAATATTTCATTTTTCCAGCTAGTATTTTTGCATATGGACAAACAAGCAGTGGAAAGACATACACCATGACTGGAATAACTGAGTATACTGTGGCGGATATATTTGACTACATACATAGGGTAATAATAGATTTTAATTCAGTATCCTTTTGGTTTCATTTTGAGTTTACTTTTCTTCATTTTTTCTTGTTTGTAAATCATGTTAATGTAAATGTTGTTCTATAATTGCAGCATGAAGAAAGAGCTTTTGTTTTGAAGTTTTCAGCAATAGAGATCTACAATGAAGCTGTTAGAGATCTACTTAGCTCAGACAGCACACCACTGAGACTGCGAGATGATCCAGAGGTGAGTTCCATTCTCCTAATTAGTTTAATTCTGTGAGTGTGCAAATTTCTATAACGAGCTCTCATTTTTCATCAGAAAGGGACTACTGTTGAAAAAGTCACAGAGGAAACTCTAAGGGACTGGCACCATTTAAAGGAGCTCCTTTCCATTTGTGAAGGTAAAGTATTTGACGAGTCCTTTGATAACTGGTAATCTTGTATTTTTATATTTCTTCTTGTATTATTGCAGCACAGCGACGCGTAGGGGAGACCTCTTTGAATGAAAGAAGCTCTAGATCTCATCAAATTATCAGATTGGTGTGCTCCTTTCCCTCTCCCCTTCTGTGGCTTGAGTACCTACTGTTAATAGTTTTTATGAAGAGGTTAAGATTTTGTTTATTTAATCCTGATTGGATATCGATTTTTGTAGACAATCGAAAGTTCTGCTCGTGAGTTCTTAGGCAAGGGAAATTCAACCACCCTTTCAGCCAGCGTGGTATAAATCATTGAATTCAGTTTTGGATTTGCAGTTCAATTTTCTCTGGATTTTATCAGTATAATGATTTACAGAGGCAATGAGCTATCATTATGTCACCGGAATATATATGTTAAGTCATGCTAAGTTGGTGTTTTTGTACAGAATTTTGTAGATTTGGCGGGAAGTGAGCGTGCATCACAGGCATTATCAGCTGGAGCAAGACTGAAAGAGGGGTGCCACATAAATCGCAGTTTACTGACTCTGGGAACTGTTATTCGTAAGCTTAGGTTGACATAGTTCCTCCTCCCTTTACAATGTTCGCATTATCAAATTCAACTGGCTGTCTGAGAACTATTTAATCTGTTGTAGCTAAAGTTCATGGACACATCTCGATGATGGATTACATAACTATCTCCCTCGCACTGGATTTAGAATTCCACTTCTAACTGAAAGCTGATATCTTTAACACTAATTTAAATTGCTAACTGATGGGTTGAAATAGTTTCTTCCAGCAATTTTCACAAATGCAAAAATTGATTAATTCTAGAAGATAGAAACTTTCTGGTCGAAATATTGCCATCTACTAGCTTTTTGTCCCTTGTTAAAATACTAGACTGCTACCTTGTGATACAGATAATTAATAAGAGAGGGACCTGCCATGGGAATTGAGATTTATTTTTCGTAGCATGTTTGTTTAGGACGTCACTAATAGGGAGTACATTAATAGTTTCTTCAAATGCATGGCATGATTTCTAGAAGATGGCATTTGTCTTTTCATTTTTTTAATCTTTAATTATTGGATTATATATGCAATGGGGAGGATTAATGTATTTTTGGGTCTTCAATGTGATTCTTTGATGCAGTAAGGGAAGACATGGGCACATCAATTAATAAGAGAGAGAACTGCCATGGGAATTGAGATTTATTTTTCTTAGCATGTTTGTTTAGGACGTCACTAATAGGGGGAGTACATTAATAGTTTCTTCAAACGCATGGCGTGAATTCTAGAAGATGGCATTTGTCTTTTTTTTTTTTTATTTAATTTTTGCTTATTGGATTATATATGCAATGGGGAGGATTAATATATTTTTGGGTCTTCAATGTGATTCTTTGATGCAGTAAGGGAAGACATGGGCACATCAATTACAGAGATTCTAAGCTGACACGTATACTGCAGTCTTGCTTGGGTGGCAACGCTAGAACTGCTATTGTTTGCACTTTGAGTCCTGCTCGAGGCCATGTTGAACAAACTAGAAACACTCTTTTGTTTGCTTGTTGTGCGAAAGAAGTTACAACAAAAGCACAGGTCAATATAGTCATGTCTGACAAGGCTTTGGTCAAGCATTTGCAAAAAGAGTTGGCTAGACTGGAAAGTGAGTTAAGAAGTCCTGCCCCGGCTTCCTCAATTTGTGATTATCCAACGCTACTTAGGAAGAAAGATCTTCAGATTCAAAAGGTATGATTTGCTTTCTAAGCTCACCTGCAATTTTTCATATGTGCAAAAATTGGAGAAATTTTCTTTAGTTTACCTCAGAATTATTGAAAATGCACCATTTGCTGCGTAAAATGGAGAACATGGGATACGGGAATGTAGTGAGTACTGCTGAGATAAAATGTTTAAAGGTAACTGCATAAAAATGAAAAAGGGAAAACACATTTCCACCTACCAACAAAATATTATCACTCCTTTTTCCTCTTTTTGTACACATTTCAGGTGCAGGCATGAGTATGTAAAGGTCTCAGTTTGTTTGCCCCATATTCTCGGAGTCTGGGACGTCTCCAGATTTTCTTAAGATATATATGCCAGAATATAAAATAAATTTTCACTTTTTGGGGAATTTGACTGGTGTCTGAACCATGGAAGTCTTTAGGAATTTTATATTAGGATGTAAACTAGGTGAGTTTGCCCTAAAAGTAGGCCATGGACTCATATATAGCTATTTTCATGCGTTATGTTTTGTGTCTTTTTGAAGTTTTCAACCCAATTCAATGATTACTGATTTTATTGAATATAACCAAGTTTCTGCCATAAACTAGGGGAGTTTTATCCAGAATGCAGGAATGCTCATTTCATGTTTGTTGTCAGCCCAAAACAAGGTTTAATTAAAATTTGTTTGGTGTGTGGATTGCTTCCCATTTGATGTTGTGGCTGGAAAAACCTCAAGTTAGTCTTTCAGTGCGGTGTGCCATGCAAGCTGGCTGATATTTAATCCTATGAAACAAAGCTCAGCATATCCATAGATCAAGTGCCACTCTAGATATTTGGCTAGCATTAATTATGTGGTTTTTGTATCTTGCAGATGGAGAAGGAGATCAAAGAGTTGACTAAGCAACGGGATCTTGCTCAATCAAGGGTGGAGGATTTGCTAAGAATGGTTGGGCATTATGAAAATTCAAAAGAATGGGTGTGTATTGGTGGCTAATTAAAGTAGTGTTATTGCACACTATATAATTTTTGCCTGATTACTATAATATGACTACTGTAGTTATGTGAGCTGCTCTATCTCATGTTAATAGAGCTCCTTTGCTTCAACTGCTGACTCCTTTGTTTCCTTGTTTTGTTCAGTCTGGGATTAGTCATCACCCTAATCAGAAAGTGGGGGATACATGGGAAGATGAATGTTCAGTATCAGAATCATCAGGTGTTGCTGATTCTCATCGTTTGGATGTAGGTGACAAGAATTTGAAGAAAACTCACTATTATGACTCAGAGAGTGGGAGTAATCCTGAAGATTCCTACCAGAACCCTGAAGATGGTTATCTGTCTGATGGTACCTCTTCATCTCAGTTGGTTAGGAAGAAGATTTTTAGATCTGATTCAATTGAGAGTCTGGAGGAGGCTGCAGCTGGAACTTCAGAAGATCCTGATGAATTCTGCAAAGAAGTTCAATGCATTGAGATGGAAGAGTCAAGCAGGGACAATTATGTTGAATCCCATGGCTTATCAAATGGTCAAAACGAAGGAATGTTAGCTCTGACACTTTATGGGGATGAAGATGGAACTAGCCAGGAAACAAGGTCAAACCCCATGAATGGAGATAGAAATGTGATTCATAGACAAAATGGGTTTGCATTTAGTGCATTGGAGCAGAGACTCCATCACGTACAGAAGACTATTGACTCTCTCGTCAGTCCTTACCCTGATGAATCATTTCCCCAGGCATTGGCACCAGATATGTCAAGTTCTAGAAGCTTGAAATTAACTAGGAGCTGGAGTTGTGGAGCGAATCTCATGACTGGCTCAAGCACCCCACCCATTAGTTTGGAGAAGAACTTTCCTGGAAGACCAGAAAGTTTCCAGAGGAAGTTCCTTCCACTAAACTATGGTCCTAACATTGCAAAGTTGTCAAGAAATGATTCTCAGTCTTCTCTTGGGAGTGCATCCACAGATGAGCGAAGAGCTCATAGCTTCAAAACTTCTGCAGACGAGGATATTACTAGCATCCATACTTTTGTTGCAGGACTGAAGGAAATGGCCAAGCATCATGGTCAGGTGAGAAAATGCCTACATTTCCTTGTCCTTGCAAGAAATTTCTTCATTTCCTGTAGGTCAGCTTCTCATGAATGTTTCATCCTTTGACATGGTATGCATATGTTAGGTTCAGGAGGCCGGGCTAAATGCTAGTAAGTTTGAAAAGAATGTAAAAGATGTAGGATTGGATGCAATGCATGAGGTGTCGGAAGCTCCTGCTTATTGGCCCCAGGAATTTCAGAGGCAACAGCGAGCAATACTTGAACTTTGGCAAACATGCAATGTTTCATTGGTCCACAGAACCTACTTCTTTTTGCTCTTCAAGGGTGATCCGACAGATTCGATTTACATGGAGGTAGAGCTAAGGAGACTTTCATTCCTAAAAGAAAACTTTTCTCAGGGAAATCAGGCTGTGGAAGACTGTCAAACTCTCACATTGGCTTCAAGGTACTCTTTCTCTTTTCTCTCTTCTATGTTTAACTTGCTATTTACTTAAACTTGCCCTAACATGTTTGTCTGGAGATGCAGCATTAGAGTTCTTCGCCGTGAGAGGGATATGCTGAGCAAGTTGTTGCGTAAAAGGTTTTCGGGAGAGGAGAGAAGGAGACTCTACCAGAAGTGGGGTATCGGGATGGACTCGAAACGCAGGAGGCTACAGTTAGCCAACCTCTTGTGGAGCAACACGAAAGATATGAACCACGTAACAGATAGTGCTGCCATTGTTGCAAAGGTGATCAGGTTTGTAGAGCAGGGACAGGCCCTCAAGGAAATGTTTGGGCTTAGCTTCACACCCCCACATGGAAGACGGAAATCCTTAGGCTGGAAAAAAAGCATGGCATCCCTGTTTTAGGCTTTGTTTATGCTTATATATATGCAGCTACGGAGTTTATTTGTTGGATTATATAGGCCATTTAGCATTCTTTTCATGATCGAAACCTTAACAGATTGTCTATTATCATTATAGAGTTGTGTAAATCTTAGCATGGTCTGGGTAGAATAGAAGCTGAATTGGGTTTGGTAGTTTCACATTCTGATTTTCAGCGTAGGATCTGCATGTAATATGGCTTTCTGGTTTGTGGTGTATAATACGTGAAAAGGATATACAAATGCTAATCTGGAAGTTGACCAATGGATGCCCTTTGTTATTTTTGGTTAATGTGGCTTTCTGGTTTCTGTTTATCAATTTCTAGCAAGATCAGCAGCTGCATCTTGTTTTTTGTACTATTTCTTTCAAGTGACTATCATCTTTTTGTGTTTGTTACTTGGAAGCATTGTGAATATGATGCATCTCCTGGATGAGGTTCTTAGAGCTTCAAACATAGAGTTGTTCTCTGACAAATGGTCACCAAGTTTGTTTCCTGAGCCTATACAAATACCAACACCGGCAAGACACAGTCCTCAATAATAAAATATAGGAACCGCATTAATAAGTGTAAAATTTCCTCCAAAATTGATAGGTTTTGGATTCTCATCAGTGGTATTTCGCCTAGAATATTAGGGCACTAACGTCTCAACACTAAAATTTTGATATACTTCTTGAAAACGATACGTACTAGTCTTCTGTTTTAAAAACCAAGTGATAAGTACGAAGATAAAATTGTAATTTTATAATCATTAAAGAATCATACTTTAGTATGGATTCTAACGCATAATATTTGATTATGATTTAATTTCTCAGGTTTCAATCTCCCTCTACTTTAAATGTACCAAAAAAATTAAAATACCAAAGTTTGTTATAAAAATCAAATCAAATCAAAACATTTGAGTTGTTACAGGAATAACTAAACCAATTTAAAAACTTTGGAAAAAATGTGAAATAATTGAATATTCAATATCCATCTTGCTTAGTGATACTATCAAAAAACACCCCTCAAATAGGAAGACAACACGTGGATCATCTTGATGACAGGACACAAGGAGACACGTGGACGATCTGGGTTTGGACAGCTAAGCCTTCAGGTCATAACCGCCCCTCAGAGCACCATCGCCCCCAGCTGGGCTTCCACATCACCACCGCCCTCCAAGCCATCATTGCCCAACCAAGTTGGGACGTCAGGTCGACAGACTGCCTCAGATGCATAAACGGCTCCTGATCAAGCCAGCAAGGCAAAGCCCTAGAAGACAGCTCCCATCCACCTAGCTGGGCTCTCTAGGCATCATTACTTCAACCAAGTTGGGGCGTCAGACCATCAGACTACCCTAACACACAGACGATCCCAGATTAAGCCAACAAGGCAAAGCCCAAACAGGCGGCCCTTGGCCACCCAGCTGGGCCTCCTATGCATCATTACTTCAATCAAGTTGGGATGTCACTTTACCACCGCCTTGGGCGATATGCCGCCTCCAAAGCCCTATAGAAAGGGTCAGGTATGCATTCCAAAAGATCCAATGTTTTCTAAACTTAAAAAAAAGGGAACGCTCGTCCCCTGTATACATCTTGTCTTACTCTAACTAAAGCTTCAAAGCATCCCCGGAGGCACCCCCTCCGATGACCCCATAGCTCATCTTTCTTTCTCTGCGCAGATATATCCGAGGTCCGACCTCCAGCTCAGCAGAACACATTTTTGGCATCAACAGATTGGCGTTGTCCGTGGGAAACCACCATCTCTCGTTGGCCAGTAACAGCGAAGAAGTTTAAAGAACTCATTTGTTGTCATGCTACCAAAAACCCCTGCCAGTGACCTCGGTAAAGGAATAATGAGGTCTGGATCAAGTTCCTTGGCTGAGTCCGAGGCCCGTCCCAGCGTGGCTACTCTCCAGGCACAATTCGTGGAACTCTCACGGCTAGTAGCTAACCTAGCCGCTGAAATCTGTGGAGGAGCTCGTCACC
This sequence comes from Bretschneidera sinensis, assembly GCA_023935145.1. Lineage (NCBI taxonomy): Eukaryota > Viridiplantae > Streptophyta > Magnoliopsida > Brassicales > Akaniaceae > Bretschneidera > Bretschneidera sinensis. The sequence goes on from CM043704.1 coordinate 96,420,096, forward strand.
CATCACCAACACCTTTTCGGTCGGACCCAAGTCACAACAGCTCGGCCAGCCATCGACCGCACGTCGATGGCTGTTCTACGACCAAATCACCCCCACTTCGCATGGCTAGGTCCAGAGGGATGGATCAATAAGGCGTTCAAAAGCCGTGGCCATAATATTATAGACGAACTCGATGTTCAAGACCCACCTTTTGCTCAGGATGTCCTCGAGGCCCCTCTCCCTCCTAACTTCTAAATGCCACAAATTAAACCTTATGATGGATCTACTGACCCTTTGGATCACCTCCAACACATAGAACCACGATGATGCTCCACAGGCATTCCGACCCTGTGATGTGTCGAGCTTTCCCCCTAACACTCGAAAAGGCGACTGGGACGTGGTACTCCCGCCTGAAACTAAGAGGCATCCACACATTTAAAGAGCTTAGTTATGCCTTCGCCTCACATTTTATCAGTAGCAAAGGACCAAAGAAGACCTCGGAATCCTTGTTCAACATCATCCAGTTGAGAGGGGAGAAGCTCTGGGCTTATATTTTGAGGTTTAATTCCGCCGCTTGGGAGATCCTAGACCTTGACCCCAGTGTCCAAATATTGGCGTTCAAGAATGGGTTAAGATCCAGAGTCTTCAGTTCGAAACTCATCAGGTGCCCACCCATTGACATGAGTGAAGTTCTGGTCCGAGCCGAGAAGTACATGCTGGCAAAAGATGACCAAGCATTCCGAAAAGAACGAGAAAGGGACGCGAAGAGAAGGGAAAAGGGCCCCACTAGCCTGGGCCGCGAACCTATTAAACGACTATTCCGTGAAGATAGACCGAGGGCCCTTAGGCAGACCTCGAGCCCCAAGCCCTTCGAAAATGGATCCAGGGCCCCTAGGCCCTTCGAAGACTACACCCTGCTCAATGCATCCAGGACTGACGTCCTGATTCAAATCCAGAACAAGGATATCTTGCAATGGCCCCTGAGACCAGTGAACCTGAACCCAGATAGAAGCACTTGGTGTAGGTTCCATAGGAATTTCGGTCACAACACAAAAGATTGCCAGATGCTAAAGGTCCAGATCGAGGCTCTCATCAACAGAGGGCAGCTAAAAGAATTTATTGTGCCACGGATGGAAAAATTTGCGGAGCGACCCCGGAGAAGTCTTGAGCGCCCATTCGAGCGAAATAGGCCAATGCGACCTATCCGGAAGAGTCATGGGCCGAGCCATAGGGAGCCAGGCCAAAAGAAACCAGAGGCCCCCCTGGTAAAACTCATCAAACTATTTGCGGGGGACCGCAGTTGGGGGTACCTCCGAAAACCGCGGGAAGTCTTATGCCAGATCAGTAGCTTCTGTCCCCGGACCCTACAAATGATAGAAAGAGAGTGAAACCATTTCTTTTTCAAACGAGGACCTGGGAGGAGTTCAAACCCCGCATGATGATGCCGTGGTAATCTCCTTCCTTGTGGCCAACCATGAAGTCAGACGAGTCTTGATCGACAACGGGAGTTCGGTTTATGTCTTATTCTATAATATTTTTCAACAAATGCAACTGAGAGATTCCCGGTTGGAACCGGTCTCCACCCCACTCAATGGGTTCTCCGGGGGCCCGGTGTTCACTGAAAGCTACATAACCCTCCTAGTGACAGCAAGAACTGCTCCACAGGCTGCCACTGTGCAAACCACCTTCTTGATCGTCCGACAACCCTCATCCTATAACATGATACTGGGTCAACCCATTCTTAACAAGCTCCGCGTGGTCGTCTTCATGTACCAATTAAAAGTCAAATTTCCCACATAGGAAGGAGTGGGCGAATTCAAGGGAGACCAACAGATATCTAGATCCTGTTATTTCAGCGCAGTGAGAGAAGACAGAAAGGTAGAAGCCCTCCCGCTTGAGTTGGACCACCTTAGAGATGAAGGAAGTAACCTTCGGGCCAGCCGACAGAAGAATTAACCACTGTCTCCCTCGGCAATGATAGTTCTCGGACCATTCAAATTGGCTCCAATCTCCCTAAGATCCTCAAAGAATCTTTGTTGGTTCTTCTCCAAGCTAACCAGGATTTTTTCGCCTGGACCACTGCAGACATGCCAGGAATCAAACCGGCTAAGTGTGGACCTAAACCAGAACCCAGTCATCTAGAAGAAAAGTTCATTTGCCCATGAGGGACAGGTCGCCGTCCGAGCAGAGGTCGACAAGTTGCTCTCGGCCAAATTTATCCGAGAGGCAAATTACCCTGATTAGGTATCCAACATAGTAATGGTAAAAAAGGGAAGTGGCAAGTGGTGGATCTGTATCGACTTCTCGGACCTGAATCAAGCCCATCCGAAAGACAACTTTTCTCTAGCAAGGGTTGACCAGCTCGTTGATGCAACGTTAGGGCATGAACTGCTAAACTTCATGGACGCATACTCAAGGTATAATTAGATCCTCATGTATCGACTAGACCAAGAGAAAATAGTCTTCATCACTAAGCAGAGGTTCTACTGTTACAAAGTCATGTCTTTCAGCTTGAAGAATGCTGGGGCGACTTAGCAGAGGCTGATGAATAAAATTTTCTAGGGGTAGATAGGCTGAAATATGGAAGTTTATGTTGATGACATGTTGGTCAAAAGCATTGAAGCCAATGATCACAAGGTTGACTTAACAGAAGCCTTCGAAGTCCTCTGCCGTCACCAGATGAAGCTAAATTCCACTAAGTGTGCTTTTGGGGTCACTGGTGGAAAGTTCTTTGGGTTCATGGTAACCCACAGAGGTATAGAAGCAAACTCTGAGAAGATAGAAGCCGTCATCAACATGAGCCCACCTCGGACCGTGAGGGAAGTCTAGTGACTCACCGGGAGGATAGTCGCTTTGAGCCTATTCATATCGAAATATGCTGAGAAGTGCCTTCCCTTTTTTAAAGCAATCAGGAAAGCCAAAGACTTTTTTTGGTCCAAAGATTGCCAAGAAGCATTCATGGAACTGAAGAAATATTTGGGCACTCCCCCTTTATTCACCAAGTCCGTAGCTGGTGAGGAGCACTTCCTATACATCTCGGTTGGACCCGAGGTGGTGGCCTTCGTCTTAATTTGGGAAGAAGTAGGCACGCAGAAGCCTGTGTGTTACGTAAGCAAGGTACTTCACGATGCAGAAACAAGGTATCTCCCTGTGGAAAAAAATGGCGTACGCTCTCTTAATCTGCCCGGAAGCTCATGTCATACTTTCAGGCCAACACAATCACCCTCTTCACCGACTAACCCTTTCGACAAGTGCTCCATAAGCCAAATATTTCCTGCAGAATGGTGAAAGGGTCAATAGAACTTGGCGAGTTTGACATTCACTATCGGCCCCGACCTGCGATTAAAGCCTAGGCCTTAGCAGATTTTTTCATGGAAACCATCCTACCAAGGCCAGAAGATCCACCTCAAACTCTCGACAAGACAACCCTGTTCCCTCAGTGGACCCTCCATGTCGACGGATCCTCCACCGACACTGGAAGTGGTGCCAGACTCATTTTAGGCGGTCTAGACAGCTTCACCATCGAATAGTCATTGAGATTTGAATTTAAGGCCTCCAACAATGAAGTAGAATACGAGGCTTTGCTAGCAGGGATGAAACTAGCCGTGGTACTTTTCGTGAAAATTCTAGATGCATACAGTGATTCCCAACTAGTGGTAAACCAGGTCAATGGTGAGTTCGAGGCTCGAGGGGAGAAGATCGCTCATTACCTTGCAAAAGCTAAAAAGCTTACCGCAAAATTCAAAGTGTTTCTCATCAGTCAGATTCTGCGAGCTGAAAATTCAAAGGCCGACTCCTTAACCCAACTCGAGTCTTCCCGCCAACTCGAACGTAGGCGGGCAGTTTACCTCGAAACACAGACTGAACCCAGCATCAATGAAACTATGGTGTTACCCGTGGTTAGCAACGAAACATGGATGAGTCCTATTCTCGGATACCTGCGTGATGGTCATCTTCCAGATGATAGAAATGAAGCCCAGAAAATCATATCTCGAGCGGTCCGATATGTTATCTTAGATGATTAGTTGTATAAAAGAGGCCTCACAATGCTCTACTTGAAATGCCTCGACCCAATCAAAGCTAATTACACCGTTCGAGAGGTTCACGAAGGGATATGCAGGAATCATCTTAAGGGGCGAGCCCTTGCATTCAAAATCCTTCGCTAAGGTTACTACTGGCCCAAAATGAGAGAAGAAGCAATAGAGTTGGCGAAAAAATGCAAAATTTGCTAGCAGTACGCCACCGTGCCTCGCAGACCCGCGAACCCCCTAACTCTTATCACCAGTCCACTTCCTTTCGCAATTTAGGGAATGGATCTTCTCGGACCTTTCCTTGGAGTAGCTGGTCAACGGAAGTATCTTATAGTAGAAATAGACTATTTTACAAAATGGGTAGAAGCCGAACCATTGGCCAGCATCATCGACCATCAGGCCTGGGGCTTCGTTTGGAAGTCGATAGTGTTTTGGTTTGGAGTATCCCGAATATTAGTAACAGACAATGGCAAACAGTTTGACAGTGCTTAGTTTAAAACATTCTGCGATGAATTACAAATAAAACATTGCTTCTCCTCGGTTGGATATCCGCAAGCTAATGGGCAAACCGATGTGACCAACAAAACACTTCTACAAGGTATCAAGAAGCGGTTAGATGAAGCATATAAGCAATGGACGAACCATTTGCCCAACAAACTCTGGGCATGTCGAACCACAGCTTGAGTACCCACCGGGGAAACCCCTTTCTTCATGACCTATGGGGCAGAAGCCGTGATCCCCTTGGAAATCGGAGTGCCCTCCCTCTGAATACAAAACTTCGAAGAAAAAAACAACGAAATAGCTCTCTACATGAATGCCGACCTCCTCGACGAGGCCCAGGTCAAGGCTCAAATCCGGCTAGCAGCCTATCAACAGCGAATCGCTAGGTATTACAACTCTCGAGTGAAATGAAGGCCCTTCCTGCTCCATGACCTCGTCCTACGGAAGAACGAAGTATTCCGACCTCGAGAAACGGGAAAGTTGATCTCTAACTGGGAAAGACCATACCGAATCAAAAAAGGTATGCCGCCCTAGTATGTTCAAACTCGAGGAGTTAAATGGGAAGCCTATTTCCACGAACTTGGAACGTCGAACACCTCTGACGTTTTTACCAATAAACCTGAGCCCTATGCATGACTTTTGAGAAGAAGTTTTATTGTAAAAACAACTAAGTGTAAAAGCAAAGAACTATTATATAAAAGGCAAAGGTTAAAAAAAAGAGAAACTTTTTATTTCTTATCAAAAAGGTTACATCTAACGACCTCGAAGTACAGAGAAAATATGACCCTAACGACCTCAAAGTACAAAGCAAAAAACAAAAATTTTGGCAAAGCTAGATCAGGACAAGCGCAACTGCAGCCACTTTGTTTGCTTGCCTCGGCCTCTTTGTCCTCTGTGGTGGGCTGTTCTCATCCTGAGCCTGGATGTTCTTCCCCCAGGGCAGGCGACCCTGTGCCTGGATGTTCTTCTTGCCCTCCCTGCTGCTCCTGCCCCTCGGTTTGCTCCTCCTCTGAAGCAAACTGCTCCTCATCCTCCTCCTTAGGACCTAACAGATCCACGCCTGAGAAATCCAGCTCCGAGTACATGGCCCCGGCCTTCCTCTTAGCCCCCATAAAACTTGTGGGGAACTATTGACCCCCTAGGAGATCATGACCATCAAATAGGCTTCTGAGCCCTGAAATACAGCCAAGGCCTCCTTTATGGCAACCCGGGTACATGCTTCAGCTCCCTCTACTGCGGCACGGATGTGGGTCTCAGCTTCCTTAGCAACGGCCCGAGCACGAGCCTCAGCCTCAGCCACTACCTGGTTGGTTGAATCCAACAGAGCCTGCAGCTGGCGAGTGGCCTTCGTCTTCTCCTTCAGCTGGTGTTGGGTCCGGCCAAGCAGCTCAACCGTCTCTATGCAACGGCGAGTGGCCACGCCCATAATGACACTCATCTGCGATTAGGCAAAAGGTGTTAAGCATAAACAAAGTAAGAAAATGAAAAAGCCTTATGGAGAAATATTACCTGGGATGCCACGGTTTCAGCAACCGGACAAAGAGACTCTGTGGTCTTCTTACCCAGCTCAATGGCATCCTGAGGAAGAGTCCTCTTAATCAGATGTTTCCGTGCCACCCGAGGGTGTTCGAAGACAGAGTCATCAATCCTCAGAGCCCAGTTGGGCATGAAGACTGGAGTTTCAGACACAGCCCCTTAGCTAGCACCAGGAGCAGTAGAAGGCCCGAAGCGACAGAGACCGGTGCAGCAGCGTTGGAAATGGGAGTAGTCTCCGACTGAGAGGGATGCCTCGGAGGAGTCTCCAGGTCGATCGAGGTAGAAGACTGGGCCCGAGGCCTTTTCCTGGTCCCTGAACCTGAAGCGTGCTACTTCTCGGCCCAGGCAGCCCTCCTCTTCTCCAGGGCTAGTTTATTGGCATGCTGTCTGGCAAGAGCCGCGGCCTCCATCTCTGCCCAAAAACAATCAAAAGAAAAACATAGGTATAAAACACAGGAAAAAGAGAATGCAGGTTAAAAGAGACAATCAGAAAGAAAAAATAAAAGCTTGGACTTTTAGCACTCTCGAGCGAGGGCTCAAGACATAAGGGGCAGAGACCACGCTTGGTTAGCTCCTCATTGCTGTACAGGACTCCCAAATCTAGTGGCGAAGCCACCATGGCATCTACGGTTTCTTGCTCATAGGGGAGGAGGCCCACCTTCTTGCATTTCTCGGTCCTTGGCTGATTGAACAAAGAAAAAATTCTTCTTCCATCTCTTAATCGATGAAGGTGTCTTCTTCAATAACCTCCTCCTCGGCCAAGTACTAAAGACCACCCATCTGGTCTGGCTATGCCTACTGATAAGAAAATGGGCTTTGAAGATATCCAGGGTCATCGGCCTGCCCACTTCCAAGCAGACACAAATAAAGGCCATGATCAGCCGCATCGAGTTCGGTACCACCTACATATGATGTTCATATACGCAAAGCTTATAAGGCACTTGGTCAGGGAGGACATCACAAGCCCTCTCCCCCACCCTGGCCAGCCGGAGGGCATATTCGCTAGGGATGCGATGTATCTTCTAGATTACCTCCAAATCCTCATCTTTCAGCTAGCTAGGGATCTCATTGGCAGAATAGTTCCACTTCTCTCTCTCCTCTCCAGCTAAGGTCTCCCAGACGTCGGTCAAAGCCCTAACTACCTCATCCCCAGAAAAAGAGCCCTCTTCATACTCCTCTACCATGGGGACGTATAGCACCATTGCCAAGGGGCCCGCTCTCGGCATAGCCCCCACAAGAGTCATTCCCCTTGAAGAGGACAAGGACGTCTCTACCTCCTCAGAACTATCACCACTAGTTTCATCTACATTACTCTTACTATTATCACTACTGCTAGGTCGATCACGATATGCATCAAACAAAGACATGATTTTCAAAAGAATGACGGATAAAACTCAACAAAGTCCAAAGGATTTGGACTTGAGCTCCTCCAAACGTCCAAAGGTGTCAAAAGCACTCTTCCTCTGTGACTCCAAATGACACAGCCACTCGAACTCTAGCACCAAATGAATACGAGCCCCCACGAAAACTGAGCACTGAGCCTCCGAGTGAAATGAGGAATGAGGACGAAGACTCAGGTTTGACCAACAAAAGTCGATGACTCTTAGGGTTAAAGGGTCAGGGATAAAATCTTTCTAGGTTGTAAAGCCGAGGACAAAGACTCTTGGGGATAAAGGGACGAGGTCGAGGGCTCTTAAGCTTTTCTCTTTTGAAAAACTTTGATTTGAAGTGAAGTGAGAAAGAAAGAAAACAGATGCCTCCTTATATAAGGGAGATAAGCACGGCAAATGAGAAACATTTAATGCGGGCACAGAAGTAGAAGGGACTCTTCGGAGTCCCAATACAGCCTTCACACTTCCCCATAGGACGTTTCATTCCCCGAGGTGGCAACTGTCTTCCCCAGACGGCTTATCGGTTTCCAAGGGAAATCATCATTTCCCAAAAACCACCATTTTCTCAACAAGTGTCGCGTGTCGTATCCACCACCATTTTTACAGGGATTGAACTCCCATAGCTCCACTTGTCCTTGGCCCAAGATCTCCAAGGTCCGAGCAAATGGATTGCTCCTTATGTCCTCGAACTCAAGCCTTCATGGCCGAGCAGATGGATTGCTCCACTGGTCCTCGGCCCAAAATCTCCAAGGTCTGAGCAGATAGATTGCTCATTCTGTCCTCGGACTCAAGTCTCCATGGCTGAGCAGATGGATTGCTCCACTGGTTTTCGGCCCAAGATCTCCAAGGTCAAAGCAGATGGATTGCTCATTCTATCCTCGAACTCAACTCTCCATGGCCAAGCAGATGGATTGCTCCACTGGTCCTCGGCCCAAGATCTCCAAGGTCCGAGCAGATGGATTGCTCATTCTGTCCTCAGACTCAAGTCTCCATGGTCGAGCAGATGGATTGCTCCACTGGTCCTCGGCCCAAGATCTTAAAGGTCCGAGCAGATGGATTGCTCTTTCTATCCTCGAACCCAAGTCTCCATGGCCGAGCAGGTTCCACTAGTCCTCAGCCCGCAAGCTCAAAGACCTAAAGAAGCTGACCATTCCTCCCGAGTAACAGAGCAAGCCCTAAAATACTTCCTTAAGCACATAACTGTACTCAAGGAAGTGGGGGGCCTCTGATACTGCCGAAAAACACCCCTCCAATAGGAAGACAACACGTGGATCATCTTGATGACAGGACACAAGGAGATACATGGACGACCTTGGTCCGGACAGCTAAGCCTCTAGGTCATAAACGCCCCTTAGGGCACTATCGACCCTAGCTGGGCCTCCACGTCACCACCGCCCTCCAAGCCATCATTGCCCAACCAAGTTGGGACGTTAGGTCGACAGACTGCCTCAGACGCATAAACGGCTCCTGATCAAGCCAGCAAGGCAAAACCTTAGAAGATGGCTCCCAGCTACCTAGCTGGGCTCCTTAGGAATCATTGCTTCAACCAAGTTGGGGCATCAGGCCATTAGATCGCCTTAACACACAGACGATCCCAGATTAAGCTAACAAGGTAAAGCCCAAACAGACGGCCCTTGGCCACCCAGCTGGGCCTCCTAGGCATCATTACTTCAACCAAGTTGGGACATCATTTCACCACCGCCCTGGGCGATATGCCGCTTCCAAAGCCCTATAAAAAGGGTCAGGTATGCATTCCAAAAGATCCAATGTTTTCTAAACTTAAAAAAAAAAGAACATTCGTCCCCTATATACATCTTGTCTTACTCTAACTAAAGCTTCATAGCATACTTGGAGGCACCCCCTCCGGTGACCCCATAACTTATCTTTCTTTCCTTGCGCAAATATATCCGAGGTCCGACCTCCAGCTCAGCAGAACACATTTTTTGTATCAACACTTAGAAATAAAGTTTCATAGTGCACAAAACAATTAGAAGGTAAAATCAGTACTTACTCCTGAATTTAGCACAAACATCCAAGCCCTAACTGAACGAGGGAGGTAGAATGAAAAACGGTGCGTTTTGGAAAGATGGGAAGAAAAAGTTCTCCTAAAAGTTTAAAACGCTGTCGCTTTAGTTAACATTTGCCATTTTCTCGTCTAAATTACCAAATCCACCAGAAACATAGAATTAAGAGTGAGACAGAGAGAGAGAGAGAGAGGGAGTGTAGAAGAATGTGCGGAATATCAACGGCAGCGTACGTAGCGCGAAGAGCAGCACAGAAGGAGAGGGTTCGGATCCTCTACCGCCGTGCCCTCAAAGATACTCTCAACTGGGCCGTCCATCGCCACCTCTTCTATCAAGATGTAATCTCTCTCTCTTTCTCTCTTAATTGCATCATTATCTGCATCTTAGTAGTCTCCATATCCTCCAATCAATTCCGATCTCATCATTTTACTGATTACTTTCAATCTGAGCTATTAATGTCTCTATCTGACTTGGCGTTTTTTCTTCTTTTTTCAACAAATTTCTGTTCCAGGCGTCAGAACTGCGCGAGAAATTCGATGCCAACAAACATGTGGTTCGTTCTCTCACATTCCCAATTTTTTTTCAGCATCCTATACATAAAAATATTAATTTTAATTGTGTTTTCATATCCGTGCTCACTATTTTATAAAATTGTTGTAATATTTAGCTTCCTAGTAGTTGTAGAAAACGAATCAGTATGTTTCTTAAGCATGCATAATCTGATTAGATATATGGGTATAAAATCGAGGTGGGAACGTATTGAGCCGTGTAGTGGTTGGATAATTGCTAGGTCTAATAATTATGACAAGTTGAGTCTGGTTTGTCTATGCATAATGGGTTCTTTCTGCCTTTTATTTTGCGAAAATACGAAGCAAATATGCATGATTGTATGTCTACCTTGAACGGAGTTGAAATGCCTGCACCCATGTCTGTTTATGTTATTGAAACTTACTGTATATGTCTGACAACCATTGATGTGCAAGCTTTAATTGTCAAAAGCACCCACATTGTTACTTGAGTATCATAAACTTATACTGCACTCAGATATGCTATGTTAATCAAAGCTGTAACTAATTATTGTGTTTTCAACATTTGGTGCGATAATTTCTTTCCTTGGTTGCATTCATTGTATAAACCTGGCTGGTCCTTTTTTTTTTTATTGAAGAATGCTGGTATTTCATCTCTTCTATGTTAACAATCATATCACTTTTGTATATATATATATATATATATATATATATATATATATATATATATATATATATATATATATAACATAGAATGGTGGCACAACGAATTGCATACTTTTCCAATGTTAACATTTCTAGACTTGTTAAAGTCTATGTTTCGAATTGTTAAAATTCTAAATTGAACTTGGGGAGCCATATAATTGTTTATGGTCGTAGCTCGCGCTGCTGACATGATGGTTTAAGATTGACAACCCAAGTGCACAATTAACTTTATTTCTCATATTGCTGGTCTTTCTACTGACGGTTCATTTGGTGGGTTTGCAGGGAGATATTGACACAATTGATAGAATGATAGATGAAGGCGAAGCAACCTATAATAAGTGGCGGCACCCTGATCCTTATATTGGTAAGTACTGTTACTAGAACCAGGAAAAGTACTGTTTTAGAAAGCTCAAGTTTTTTTGGGCTGAATTCAAACTGAAATTGATGGTAATTAGAGAATTTAGGCTCTAAAATAAGGGAATCTGAACCACATCAGCTTTTGCTTGAAATGATGAAATGTTTTGACTATGTGGACGTCCTTCTGAAAGGTGTATAAATTAGGGAAGTAGAGGGAATCAAAAGGACCTGGTGATTTAATTCATGTCATGATTGGTTCTCATTGGAGCTACTAAACTCAGTTTCTTTGTACAAGTAAAATTTAGTGTAAAATTTTTAGGAACTCTAACTTTCCTTTAAACTTCCTCTTGCGATGAGTGGGAGGTAAACAATTGGAAATTGATAATGTAATCAAGTCATTGATAATCTATGATACCTTGGATTTGTTCTAGTTTGACATGTATGGTGAAATTTCAAGAGTAAAGTCAAGGCACTCAGAGATTGGGGAAGTGCATTGATGAGTTGAGAGCAGTTCTCTGTTTCTCTGGCATACCTAGGACCTTAATGGGATGTTAGAAAATTGGTTGGGGGTGGGGGGGGGGGGGGGGGGGGGGAGGATAGGAATAAAAGACAGAAGTGGAATAAAGAGGCAGTGCTTAGCCATATTTGGTTGTTGATAAATGAGGGAACTTCACTTTTGCTGAAATGGTGCCTACATAATTTGTCAACAGTCAGGTGCTTTGGGAAGGAAAGGGAATCAAAAGGACCTAGTGATTTAATTCATGTCATGATTGGTTCTCAATGGAGCTACTAAACTCAGTTTCTTTATTCAAGTAAAATTTAGTGTAAATCTTTTTAGGCACTTAAGTTTCCTTTAAACTTCCTCTTGTGATGAGTGGGAGGTAAACGATGGGAAACTGATAATGTAATCAAGTCGTCGATAATTTATGATACCTTGGATTCATTCTAGTTTGACTGTATGGTGAAATTTCAAGAGTAAAGTCAAGGCTCTCAGAGATTGGAAAGTGCATTGATGAGTTGAGAGCATTTCGCTGTTTCTCTGGCATACCTAGGACCTTAATGGGCGTAGTAGAAAATTGGTTGGGGGGAGGGGAGGGTAGGAATAAAAGACAGAGGAGTGGAATAAAGAGGCAGTGCTTAGCCATATTTGGTTGTTGATAAATGAGGGAACTTCACTTTTGCTGAAATGGTGCCTACAGAATTTATAGACGGTCAGGTGCTTTGGGACATCAGATTCCTAGGATTACCTTCTTTTTTGTTTTTTTGGAGAAAGCTGTTATGGCAAGGAAGCTTTTTTTTAAAAGAAAAACCTCAAAAATGTTTAAAGTAGATAATATTCAGGTTAAGGAAAGAAATAATCTAATAAGATGTAAAGAAACATTTTTCAATTCCATAAGCCTTTTTATCAACGCTACAAATTTGTTCTCCTAATTCCTAATAGGTTTTGGTTTGTGGACATTGGGTTACTGTTCAGACTGTTTTTATGTTTCACATACCACACTTAACAAAAAATGTTTCGCGTATCACACTTATCAAAAATGTTTCACATATCACTCCCATGTGGCATGTGGTTTTATTCTTCTGATTGTGAGAAAGGTGCTCCTTTTGTTCCTTTTATTTGTTTTCTGTCTTAATTCTATGTTTGCAGTTTGAAGCTCACTTATCTTGTCTTATATGCAGTTCCTTGGGCTCCTGGTGGTAGCAAGTTTACTCGAAATCCAACCCCACCTGCTGGGGTAAATTATTATAACTCATCCTTTGGTTTTTCATTTTTCTGCTCCTCCTTTTCTTTTCATGACCTAGAATTTATGTTTGATCAGTCACATTTCATTCACTTATGCCATATTTTCCATTTTTGACATTTGAGCATGCAGTTAAGCACTGCTTTTGGCAACTTCTCATCAGAATAAAGTGACTTTTAAAGACATAACTACTGCTTTTATTATACTCAATTAGTGCAAGCCAAAAAACTGCGGAGGATGGAAATAAACACCATTTCTTGAGTTTAGGTAGTCTTTTTCTTTGTGGGAGAGTGAATATTTTCTCAAGCGTGTTTGTGCAAGCATGGGCCATAGATAATTGGTGCATTAGCCGGTTCAGATTATTTCAGAAATTTGTATATTGACATGGTTTTATTTAAATTATATAGAACATTCACTCCTAGTGCTATTGGTGGGGTCTTTTGACTGGTTCTCTGCAAAGATCTTCTCCAAAAAATTTCTTCTTTCATTACCTTCCACCTTGAATACTAGTGGGAACTGCTGCAGTAACATGGTGACTAATTTTATCGGGAACTAGCAAAAGAATGGAAGTAATTGAGACTGCTTCGCTGCTCAAGTTTAACTAGCTTGAAGTAAACGAGATTCTTTAGCTACAATCTCCTGCCAGTTTTTGTTCTGTTGATTAAATTTGTCTGTATGAGTAGAACCTTACAGTGACAAAAGTTAGATCTATGACCCCAGTAGAAAGGTTGGGGAAAGGAAAGTGGGGCTTCAACTTGTTTACGTTTAGGTCTCCCTATATATTGATTTGCAATTTGTCTTTATTCATATGCTTCATCTTCTCTTATAGCCTCTTAAATTGTGAAATATAGCATTATCCAAGTATTGATGTATATTCTGGTCCATCATTAACTCTTAGAAATGAGCTTTCTGACCTAAATACAACATCTTGTCAATGCAGATTGAGATTGTATACAACTATGGTCGAGAGGATAATGACTAAACTCAGCATTTTCCTCGGCAATAATAAGGTTGGCGTTAAGACTATTTTCTGGTTGAATTCTGAACAAAATTTGGGTGTGAGCTTGTTGGATTTTTTGGCTTGTTTTTTATCTTGCGGCCACAAGACATTGAGTTGCACGCCATAATACACTCGTGCATGCACCTACACACATATGCATGTGCATGTAGGGAATGGGGTCTTATTGCAAACAAATGACTATTAAAATAACCATTTTCTCTTTTATCCCTCTTTAATTTATGTTCTGTTGAAAGCGTTTAAGTTTCCCCATTCAACAAAGTGAGTTAGACATGAAAACTAAGGTTTCTAGTCAAACCTAGTGTGGTCTCTAGATGTAGTGTTAGGTCTGATAGTGCCCTCAACCTATTAGTATTTTCCTTTTTGTTGTTAACAATAAGTTCCGTCTAGTACCTAAGATGTGGTGGTCAAAGGATCCCTTTCTCCATTCCTCTCTCTTGTGATCCCTCCTTTGACATCGAAACTCATATTATCCTATTGATGCAGATTGAGATGTTCCATGGCTATGGTTCAGGAGTTAACGATCAAAGCTGGCATCTTGTTTCTGTTATTTGTGTGGTGGCATATGGTAGCTTTAATAACATTCTCAGATGTTCTGTTGCTTTAAATTACTGTGTATCTGGTTTTGCTATCTATCCGAATCTTTTAGGCACAGAACCAAGTGTTTGGTGACATGGCACAACTCTGGGATGGTTTATCCATGAATCTGTTTAGTGAAAAACTTTGCTATCGTCGTTTCATTTGCCTTCGTCTTTCTTTCTTTCTATCTTATTTTCTTTTCCTGCATGGTCGTTAGCCAACAATCGTATTTCAGGTGCGGATTGTGTCCAATAAAGGAGTGGCAAAGTGATATCCAAGGATTGCAGTTTCGGAAAGTTCTGAATTTTTGGATTTCCGGGCATTCCAATATGAACTCAAAATTTATTTTTATAATAATAATAAAAAAAGTACTCATGGTATTTTTTTAAAAATTTAATCAAGCAACACAAACATATTGAAAGATAAAAGAGATGGTTATTATTATCATTAACTGTTGTAACCATCTCTTTTTTTTCTTTCTTTGTTTATACTTTTTACTAACGATAGTAACTTATTATTTAATATACACCATATGAATTTTAGCGTTACAAATTATCATTTTGATAAATTTTAACATTCAATTTAAATTCTAGTTTTTGTAAAATTTGATAAAGTTTTAAATTATTGATAAAATGTAGGTTAAATTATATATTAAAGTGATAATTTGTAGTTGAAATATATATATATATATATATTTAACTTTTTTAATAAGCTCTGATGAATACATGTGTCCAAGTTTTTTAACTTCAAGTATGAAACTACGTAGTTTTAGTTTTATAATTAATTGAGAAACAAAGTTCAATTCATAAACTCTATAAAAGGCTTGAAATAATAATATTCAATATAGTAGTATTGGTTTTATTAGTAATTTGGATATAAAACTCAATCCATAACTTTATAAAACCCTAAAATAATAAATCCCAATAAAATTGAAATAACAAATCAAGTTACAAAAGAAATAAAATTGACAAAAAAGAAGAATGTATTCAATTGCAACATTCTTCAATATGTATAGCCTTTGTTTTTTTTAATATAATAAAGTTTTAATAATTGTCGTTACGTGGGATATATATAAATTTTAATCTATAAATTCTATAAAAATTTAAAATAGTCAATACAATTTATATAAATTTCAAATAAATAATACAATCAAGTTATATAGTAAACTATTATAAAAAAAAAGTAATGTAGTAAACTAACTTAAATTATATAAATAAAAAATTGAATATCAAACAATATTTCACCGACCAGAGTTTTATTATAGATCCTACATGTGTTTTTGTCTTTTTGTTTCTTTTTGAGTGAAACTAATTGGATATATTAGGTAATCATAAAATATTACTGTTATTTGCTCTTTTGCACAAGGATTTGAGCATCTGTGTCATTTTTCTTTCAATAGTCTATTCTTTACTCTCACTTATTTGATAAAAAAATAATGTACAATATCATAAATGTTAATTTAAATACTTTAAATCTTATAACATTTTTATATAAAAAAATCAAATTTCATACGATTTAAAAAAAATTAATATTCAATTGCAACAATCATTAGTATTCAATTAACTACAAGAGACTGCAAATTTATATACATCTAATATAATCAATTAACCATGTAACTATAAAATTATAAATATACAAATATCAAAACATTTGAAGAGCAAAAAATCTAATAAAAAGCACATGTTAAGTCAATAAAAACAAATATCCAAATCAAATATATATGAGTGTGTGGCGCGTGCGCAATAAACTAACTTAAATTACTATATATTAAAAAATAAACTTATAAAATAATATAAAGTTTTCATCTTTAACCATATTTTTGTCTTTATATTTCTTTTTATTGGGATATATCAAAAATCATAAAATATTGTTATTCTCTACTCTTTTGCATGAGGATGTGAGTATCCATGTAATTTTTTACATAAAAATATTATTATTTAATCATATTTGTTCTCATAATTGATAAAAAAAAAAAAATCTCAAGAACATAGGTGTTATTTAGACTACATTCAGTTTTTTAAAACATATATTCTTGATTAAATAAAGGCAAATCAAATTTCATGAGAAACAAATTTAAAAAAAGGCATTCAATTACAACAATTTTTAATATTGAATTAATTACATGAGACTGTAAATTTACATATATATTCAATAAATTAAATTAACCATGTGATTATAAACGATAATTATATAAATACCAAAATATCTAATTAAAAAAAGGTTAAACAACGAGCCAATGAAAAACAACCATCCTAATTAAATACTATATAAACACATAAATTAATAGTTACTTATCTATCAAATAATATAAACAAAAATAAATTTTTTCTAAAGAATTTTCAAATATCATATGTTTAATTTATAACCGGAGATTAAAGATTAAAATTACAAAAATCTTTTGGGTAAAAATAAGCTAATCTATAATGTTATATTTTTCAATTGTGATGGTAATCAGTAAAGTCTATAATCCATTATCAAGATTTAAATGACTACTTATTTAATAGGTTTGTTTTATTTAAGAGTTTATACATGGATAAACGGTTAATGGTAAGCTCATGATAAACTAAAAATAATTATGCAGATATGTTCAAAATGTCATTTGGTCTTCTAATCATTGATATTGATCGGTGTTTTCAAAAATAAAAATATTGAGTTATATTTTTCACCGTGATACAAAACGTAAATGAAGTGATAAAATTTAAGTTTTTGAGTTTTTGTTTTTTAAAATAATAAAAAAAATCTAATAATTATATTATTTCAAAAAGAGAGACTTATGCCTCTCAAAAATTTTGATGAGAAATGAGGCATACGTTTTTTTTAAGATAAGTTCTCTTTTTTAAAACACCCAAAGATATTTTCGGACCATTTCGTTTCAAAATCGTATTCCGAATGTTTTTTTTTTTATCTGTAAAATGAAATCACAAGTCAATTTATGCATATTATACCAAATCTACTTTTTTGGACGAGTCATAAACAGATCATTCATGTTCGATTTTAAAAAAATTCAAAAAAATCTTTGTGACGTGACTATTCACGGATATGAAGATTGAAACTAATGATCAACTAAGTTTTTAAAACATTGGTGTTGATGCATAATTGAAAACTCTTATTCCATAAACTAATTTGTTTTATTTTTTAAAAAAAAATAATTGCAAAATCACAAGATTAAGGAATCTTCAATAACAATATAAATAAGTGATTGCTTTCTTGACGATTAAGAATATGGATTAATTCATTGGTCATGATACATGCAGTTAAATTCTACCTTTACTCAAAGATGTCCATTTCGAAATTTGTTGACCTCAGTGATGTTTCAAACAGTAAAGAAAGGGCCTCAGCTGTGGATCGTCACATAAGAAAGTTTTTGTCTAACAGAAAGAATAAGAAGAAAATGATCGGCTTAGACGCAGAGTGGTCCTTGATTAATGAAGATTCAAAACCAGAAAGTCAAGTAAAAAATAAAAATTGATTATAATAAGTTTAATAATTTTATTTATCAATTATTTATTTTAAAATTATTTATGACATATATTTTTTAAAAAAATATATAAACATGCAGTATCATTTTAATTTTTAAAATAAAAAAGTTTGTCTTTAATTTTTATTTTATGATAGCTTTTTATATTTAGTTATTTGATATGTCATGCTATTTAATTTTATAAAAAACACATCAACAAACTCTCAATTTAAAATATTTAATTTTTTTTATGATGGACTTTGATTTTCATTTGTTTGAGAATGCTATAAGTAATGATATCATAATATTTTTTAAAATATAAAATTTATGAAGTAAAATTTGTTTTATATCATATAATATAATACAAATTCATTTAAAATATACTTTTAACAATTTTCGAAAAAAAAAGATGATAATTTTCTCTTTTTTTAAAAAAAAAACTCTGAAAAATTCTTTGCTAAATATACTACATATCTAATACTTCTATTCTTTGCTAAATATACTACATAGCTTTTATATACTTCTATAATCATTCATAAATTCATATTATCAATTACTAATTCATATGATATTTTTACTAATTCATATTATTCGATTATAATAACATAATCGAATAAATTCAAATAACTACGAACCCTTGCATTCCACGTACATGACGCCTAATTTTATGTATTTGATTATATTTAAATGATAAAAGTTAGATCTTGAATTATTATTTTTTAAATAATACTTTAAGAACTTGGTATAAACAACTTCGTTTAAGTTTTACTATTAGTGTATCCAAAATTTTCAGAACTTTAAATATATTTGAAAAAAAAACTGTGATATTAATTTTTTTTAATCAATTTCCACAATTGAATACAGAACACTTGGATATTAACCTATTTTATCAATTTCAAAATTGACAAAAAACTAATTTTAATTATGGCACTTTAGATATTTGATCATTTCAAATCGAAAAGTTGACAATCCGTCAAAACTTTTATGAAATTTCCATAAAATTTCTGTATTTCATGAGTCTCAAAATCTTTTTTCGAAAACAAAATCATAACTTTAGTGATACTGGATTTTTTTTATTAAAAAAAACTGAAGAAGACACCTCTGAAACTCCTTACTTTATAATTGCATTGTATTCGTGGTGATTTAACCCATATCCCATACCCCAAAAAAAGATTTGCTTGAATAAGAAGAAAGAGAATCAGGGAGGAACCCGAAATGGGGTCTAGAAAGACCACGCATTTTTGCTCAACAAAATATTGATTATGGTGAATAATTGAATCCATTACAGTTTTACTTTCATACTCAGTTTCGTTTCTTTTCTTACCACTCGTTTCTTCCTTGAAAATGCAATATTACAACTATGAAAAATCGAACAAAAACTATGTCCTACAAGTATATTGGCAGCCTCTTTCTGCTTCATCTTCCTCGGTAATAGGAATCGCACTCAGGAAAAGGACCCCAACACCTGAAAGAACATACAAAGCACATGATCTAAGTCTGGTCGTTCTCCAACATTAGAGAGGAAGGGCGAGTGAAGGCCATTTACCTTGATTGCTACGTGTTCCAGCACCTTTCAGCATTTAAATTGGAGTCCATCATGGATCCTACAAATACATAAAGTCCCACTGATAAATCCACCAAGCTTCAAGCTTGATTCAATATTCTGCTTTCAAGGAAAACGGAACACCATTTCAGCTTTTATGGCATAATGGACTTCTCCATTAGGCCTCCCACCTCAATGTGCATTTACCTTCTCACGTTTTCTCTCTGAAAATCCCAGCAAACATGGATGAAGAGGCAGCTAGGGCAAGGGTGAGGAAGATGAAGCAAAAAGCGGCTGCCAATTTACGTGCTATACCCTTGTCTATAACTGCATCTCTTGTTATAATGTTAATCCTCTTGTGGATGATTCACAGCAGATTTGAACTGCCAATGGAACCTAGCAGATACAACAATTACACTGCCTGGGCTTTCTATGTTGGAGTTGTAACAATGCTCTTCGGGATCATATTTTTGATCCTTGCGATTCCCATACTTACAGACTTATTTCTAAATTTTTCGGAGCAATTGCAGGACAAAACTGGGATTTATCAAGGTAGTAACACAACTTCTTATGGTTTGGTTATGCTGAAAATGCTACTTGTTTCTTAACAAGTTTATGTTTTTTTTTTCTTTTCAAGTTTACTCTCTGAAGTTTTCACTACAATGAATAATGAAGCAGCAAAGGAGACAAAGATGAAGAGTAAAGCCATAGCCACTCTCTTTGTGACTGTGATCACCATGCTCATGCTCTTATGGGCGATTCATACTGGATTTAGGCTTGCAACTGAATCTAAAAGGGACAACAAGTATTATCTCCTAACAATCTCTGTTGGAGTTGTCACCATTATCTTCGGTTCAATTTATTTTCTCATTGGACTTGCCATCTTCATGGAGCTAACAAGGGATTTGTTGGGACATTTGCAATGGAAGGAAAAAGAGGGAACTGGCATTCCTCAAGGCCATAACATAGAAGCAGAAGGTTCCAACTAACATTAATGTCATATATCTTGTTTCTGGGTGATGCTAAGCTCATAGAAGAATTTGGTGCCTTGTACTTAATTTTTTTCCACTTCTAATTGCAAAGAAATACCATTCCTGATTGTTACTATCTTACACTGTCTAATAGAGTTTCTCTCTCGCGCAATTTATCACATCTTTGGCTCTCAAAGACACTAGTTACCCACAATTACACTTGCCTGATCACTGCTAGAGGGCATGGGTAGGACTTCTAACACATCCAATCATCTCCTCTCTTCTATCCAGTGCTAGTAATTCTTATCAAAACAATAGCGTACATGGACTTGAGTTGCATTTTACCAGAAGTAAATTTGTTCTATCTCTGTATAATAAGAATAAAACTTCTGCACAGAAATACATATGTGAACAAGTGACAAAGACCATGACTCTTGTCAATATAATCTGTCAGATACTCAAGCAAGCTAAGCTCTATCATTTCAAGGCTTAGCGGCAGCCGCCTTATTCTACCATGTGCAACTTAGAGCCGGATTGGTCTAACATCAAATATGAACTACTGTGAGTCTTCCCCCTCCTCAAACAATAAATTATAAGGTGCTCCCCATCTAAGTTACACTTTCAAGCTGAACTATATCACTCTTCCATGGTGGCATAGTCTCTAGTGCTCCCTATTTCATATCATGAACAAACCAAAATTTCTCTTGTTCTTATTTCCACTTATGTCCACAAAGTCACCACAAACTAAATATGCATCCATTCAAAGTTCCAAATTCCATCCAACTGATCTTGCCAGTGATCTATCCCACATCTCTCATCTGAAACATGATGTTTAATAAGTAGCCATATTCCAGAAAAAAGGCTTTACTCTCATAATTCAAATTTCCTAGGCCGATTTGGGACAAGCAAAGCTGTATACTTTGCTAGTTCGACTGAATTAGAACCTGAGTCTTCTTATCAGATACCTAACTGACATGTTCACTAAGACACCATTCTGTTTCCTTAATGCAAGCCAAATAAGTGCTTTTCAAATGGTAAATCCCCCGCCCCGAAAAAGAAAAACTTCAGTTTTGTTCAATCCATCTCTCAACATACTTATGTATACTCTTCATTAGGACAATGAGGCAATAAAAAGAAACACAAAATCACATGTCTTAATTTCCAAAAATTACAAAAAAAGAAAAGCATGCCCATCAATCAACAATTCAACATAAGTTCAATGTCTTGAACTAAAACCCCTCAAACATAAACCACATATCACCAAAGAAAGCAAACACACAAATTGAACACATAAACTAACAAACCACATGAAAAAAGAAATTCATCCAAGATTCATAAGGAATGTACACAATTATGTCACAACCATTACCATAAAACTAAAAAAAAAAGTAACTCAATAACTAGAACTAGTACAAATAGTAAGAGAGTTACTAAAAGATCCAATTTTGAAGGGTAAAGAAAGAGAAAGAATCAGATGAGCTTGAAAGGGAGAGGCCAAGGGGTGGACCTGGGGACCTCGACCTTGTCCTTGATTCGCTCTATCTTCTTCTCCTTCTTGGGTCTCGCGTTACCGTACGACCCTTTGAATATCTTCCCTTTCTTCGTCTTCTTGTCCCCACGCCCGCACACCACCATCGATGAGGATACTGATGACGCTGACGGTGATGATGTCAATGCCAGCCGCTGCGTCATCATCACCCGCCTCGCTACTGCGCCGCACCACTGCATCATCGCCATACCTCACTTCTCTGCTCCTCTCCTCTCTTTCGCTGCACACACCCAACAAATCATGCAGAGAGACGAGGGATGTGAAAGTATAATAATTTACGGGCAGAATGGGCCGGGCTAGCTCTATTTTGGAAATGCGACTATAATGAGCCTAACCTAGCCCAATCATATAGATTTTTTGCCCAAAATACTCTTTTAATATATTTGTTAATTATTATTTCCTTTTTTTATCGGATTATTTCAATTTTTTTAAATTTGTACATACTAGAAGTAATGGTAATTAAATTCATAATGAAATTAAATATTATATTATTAAATAAAAAATATAAATTAATATTTATTATAATATCATTTAATCTTTCCATAAATTTATAAAATTTAACTTTACCTGATGGCCCGAATTCAATTCAAAACAATCCTTTACCGTTGATTTTATGAATGTGAATCCAAGTGTTACTGGGCTGTAGTCAACATTTAACTTGAGAAGAAAAAGGAAAAATAAAGATAAAAGAAAAGAATCATCCTAAGGTCATAATTTAAAGCACTTAAAAATCCAACGGCTGAAATTGATCGGAAGACTAATCCGTGCCTTGTGATGGATATTGGCGTTAAGGTGCTGTGGCTCCAAATCAAACACGACATTTTTCTCTCGTCTCTTAACTTACAAAACATGATCTCCTTTTCATTGTCTTCGCTTTCACCAATGACCATAACACTCCTAATAATTAGCTAACATGGAACTCGAAAGCGAATCCTAGTCATCAAAATGGAGCTCCTTTGCAGAGCAACTGCTCTCTCGTGGACCAACTCTCTCTCTCTCTCAGTCTCTTCACATGCCTCAATCCTTCTCTGTGAGTATCCTAAACTTCAATTCATTTTCTGTTTTGTTGCGCATTGTTTTTTTTTTTGGCTTGCTTAAGCAGAATGCCACTTCTTTTTGGGTTTTTAGATGGGTGAGACTAAGAGATTCAGGGTGTGGTGTAGTTCTGATGAAACCCAGAAGGTATGTTCTTCAAATTTTGAATCTTTTTTTCCTTTTTATTTAAGTGTTTGCTAGTATTGCTGTTGCAGCCGTCTTTTCACTCCCCACTACAAATTTAGAGTTGAATGTTTGCATTATCGAGAGTTTTTTACGCTTAAATTCACTCTGGGGATTGCTATTTTGAGTATTGGATTTGTTTTTCTTCTTTTGGTCTTTAGGATTTCATTTAGTCTCAGTGAAACTGTTAAAAGATGCTTTGGTAAGTTGTAACAAGCAGGGTAACTTGACTGCTTAAATTGATAGAGAACAACTAACACCTTCTGAACATGTATCCCTCTCCCTCATAATCATCTTGTAATATTCTTTTAGGAAATGTGGTCATCAGAGCTCTTTTTTAGTGGATTATGGACCCTACCCTAATCCCACCCCGCCCTTTTTGACCCTACCGTACCCCACCTATCTATAATTGGGGGGATAAAACCCCATGTGCATGTAATCACAGGGGTTTGATCCCCTGAGCTCCTCTCTAAGAGGAGAGCACATTCGCCAACAGGTGCTAATAGTGGCCAACAGAGCTAGGACAAAAACAGTTTGGTATTTGACATTGTCAGGTAGAAGTGATTTGGTTCATTGGAAACTCATTGTCTGTTTGCATGTTTTGCAGGCAAATCAGATGACTGTAACAGTAACTGGAGCTACTGGTTTTATAGGTAGACGATTGGTGCAAAGACTGCATGCAGGTTATGTTCATTCCATCTAGCCATAGTTATGGATAGCTAAAAACTTTTATGTAATTTGTTTAGGATTACATGGCTGCAAGTAAAACTTTAATACTACATTGTTTTCAGCTAATTTTATTTTGGAAAATCTTTTTTAATGTGATTTCTTGTGAAACTTGTCCACAATATTCCACTATTTCTTGGTTACTCTTAATTGCAGTTAGGGACATCTATCCCTTGTAGTATTTATGCATTTTTCTGTGTCTTAAAACTTGTGATGTATCATTATGATCTGAATATGTACCTGGTCAGCTGAGTAGATTTTCTTTGTCTACTTTGGAATGCAGATAATCATCATGTTCGTGTCTTGACACAAAGTAATATTTCCGGGTAAGAAGGTAATGAGTACTTTCATTTTCTTGCTTTCAATTATTCAAAATGTAATGAAAATCATTGACAAATAGGGTAAATGCTTAACAATAGTCTTAATCAATAAATGAAGTTTCATCTGCTTGTGCTCTTTATCTTCAAAATATTTTCAAATTTTGTATCAGGGGAATACAGACTATATATTGCATGCTGTTATGCTTTTCAGATTATAGTGCTCTTATGTTCATGGTTAGTTTTCAACTTAGTTGTTCTCCACTTTCACTC
This sequence comes from Bretschneidera sinensis, assembly GCA_023935145.1. NCBI lineage: Eukaryota > Viridiplantae > Streptophyta > Magnoliopsida > Brassicales > Akaniaceae > Bretschneidera > Bretschneidera sinensis. The sequence continues at coordinate 96,444,540 of CM043704.1, forward strand.
TCCTGAATCTTTTCCCTAATTCTTCTACTACTCACTGCCACTTTCAGCAAAGGACTTTCCAGGAATTACGATGGCAGAGGAGCCAGAGTGGAAAAATTGCATACAAGGTTTAAACACTGTTGTGAATTTGGCTGGAATGCCCATTAGTGCAAGGTGGTCTTCTGAGGTTAGTATATACTTCAATTAGGTGGTATTCATTGTGAGGTGGAGTGGTGGACAATTCAGCATGTTTCATACTAAACGACATGATTGGTATTTTATACTGGAAAGCTGGATGCCTGTTTTAGTATCTCATCTTAATTGCAGATCAAGAAAGAGATCAAGCAAAGCAGGATTAGAGTCACCTCAAAGGTTTGCTTTTTTTACTTTCCAATTCTCTGCAACTGAAGCTATTTATTTTTTCCCTGAGAAGGGTATTGGTAATATCAATGATGGTTTAAATTTTCTCCTAATGTTTGTATGACTGATTTTTTTTAAAATGATTTTGAAGGTTGTAGATTTAATAAATAATTCACTAGAAGGAGTTCGGCCTGCTGTTTTAGTTAGTGCAACAGCGGTGGGCTACTATGGTTTGTTTCTACCACAATTTCTCTCTTGTTTGGTTTTCTTCTTGGCTTCCATATAAGAAACAGAACCATTCTGTTTCTGATCCCTTTTTTTATGTATAGAATCAATAAAATTCTTAATTTTCCAACACATGCTTCCTGCAATAAATAATCTATCCACAATCAAAACTCTGGTTCAGTTACGCAAGAAATACTAGAAGTTGATCAAGAGACATACATGGCTATTGATAATCTTCAAAAAAGGGAAAGATTCTTGTTAACCAGTGCTACCTTTGCAGGCAGAAGGCGGATTCCGTTAACCACCTTTTGTTGAGATGCCCTTGGACTAGTCAATTGTGGGAAATGGCCTATGCTTTTCTTGGTATAAGTTGGTAGTGGAGAGCTCCATCAAGGGTGAAATTTGGGTTTGGTAGGGTTGTAGAGGTTCTAAGGAATTGAGGAAAGATTTTTTCTTATTCCCTCTTTCTATTTGCTGGATTGTATGAATCAAAAGAAATAGAAGGGGTTTTAAAAGTGTGGAAAAGCCTATAGCTTTATCCAAAGATAATGGCTTCACACCCGTACTTTTTTGCTCAGTGGGCACTTCTTTTTTAACGAAAAAGAGCTTCTAGAGTTTATAGAGTTTTTTTCTTGTAAATGATTTTGTAATTGGGTTTCCGCCCCCTTGGTGCGCATAGTGAATGCATTTCTTATTTATAAGAAAAAAGGAATTTTGTTGATTGTATAGAAGTTAGCAGTAAAGAATGAATAATCTTAAAGCATCTGGTTGATATCTAGACACTGGAAATCAATAACTTGGAGTAGATTAAGAAATTATGCATAGTTACCCATCTCTGAGGCATTTCTTGTTCAAACTACCTTAAAATGCAGCACTTTAATATAATTTATTTTCTGACTTTTAGAACAACACATCACTATAGATAATCCATTTATGTTCTCTTATACTTCCCATTCCAAGTTCATACGGTTAATTTTTGGGAAGTTATAATCTATAGAGCATAAGAACATTGACACTTGTCAACATTGGAATGAGGAGAATGGCGGAATGATTTCTTATCAATTTTGATAAAAAAGTAAAACAATATTTCGCTTTTGTCTGCTTAAAAAATTATAAGCAGCTGAGGAAGTAAGAGTCCAAGTTTTATTCAGAAAAGAACACATGAAATATTACTACTCTCAAGTTCTGGCATCCTACATCCATAAATTAAAATATTACTGTTATATGATTCTAACTCTTTTTGCAACAATATTATTTGATTATAACTTGCTGTAAAGGGAAGCATATTTCATATTTTGCTGTAATCTGTTGTGCCGTGTGCATGTTTGCACTGATAGGTTTAAGGAGTGGCATGAACTACTTACCAGAACAAATAATATGCTGTGCATTTAGAAGTTAAGAGTGAAATTAATACCATGTACAGAAATGCTAATCAAGGCCAAATCTGGACATCGTTGCTTCAAGGGAATCTGTACGAGTTCCATACATGAGATTTTGGGTCTAGACGGTTCTCTTCCTACTGAGAACATTAACTAATTTAGACCAAGAAAATACTTCAGTCTTTGAATTTAATCTATGTTTGGCTTTCCTCAGACATTCTGCTTAATTTTCCTCTGGTTCCTTTTTTTTTTTTCTTCTCCAAATGTTCAGGCACTAGTGAAACAGAAGTATCTGATGAGAACAGTCCATCAGGAAATGACTATTTGGCTGAGGTAAGAAGAAACCTTTTCGATTATATCAATTACTAATGTTACCATTTTGTAATTGAATATATTATCTGAATAATTGATTTGATTTAATCTAGTCATTTCTCTAGACTTGTGTGGGTAATACTTCAGTGTGTCACATGCTGTGAACTTTTATTTACTGAGGAGTTAAGAGTTTAGATGAGTGCAACAGGTTGTAACTTTTGAACTGAGTATTCTGTAGATAATAAAATGTGCTTATTCAATGTGTTATTGTGCTCCCCCCCACCCAAAAAAAAAAAAAACTCTCTGGCATGCCATAAGCCAATTAGCTAAACTGTATAATCTGGTCTGCTTTAAATTCATTAAATGTTTCTTTTTATTTCTTTTTTCATGTGCATAAGCAGAAAACCAGTATTCTTGCCTTTAATTATACATACAATGCATATTTTCAGGTTTGTAGAGAATGGGAAGGGACAGTTCTCAAAGTGAATAAGGATGCTAGATTAGCACTTATCCGCATTGGTGTGGTTCTTGGTAAAGATGGCGGTGCTTTAGGTAAAACTACTCTCTCCCTTTCTGTCTGTGGTTCTATATTCGACATCTCAATGTTAATGGTTTAGTCGTCTATTATTTTGTGCCGTAAATCAAGAGATGATTTACCAACAAAGTGATTGACATTTAAGTTCTATTGTGCCACCTAATAAATTTAATAAGGGATGCTGCTACAATTATTTGAACTTGTATGGTCAGCTCAAAGAAGCATCAATCTAACAAAATGAGACTGATTTTACTTTCTGAGAGTGGCTAAATATAATAGTCTAGTTATGTGATTATCAACTCTGATGTATTTTGCTTTTGGTAGAGCTTTTGCAGCTAAAATGATGCCTCTTTTTATGATGCTCGTGGGTGGACCTTTGGGCTCAGGACAACAATGGTACTTTACCCGCTACTTTTCCTCTGGAAGAAAATGCTATTCAAGAAGGCAATTCTTTGATTATAATTGTGAATGGATTCTTTTTAATTCTGCTTAAACAGTGAATCTGACATGATTATATTTCAGCTGTTTCAATTCAAATACCGCTATGTAAAAGATGCACTCAAAGCCATTCTTTCGTAAGAGAGTATTGAGACAGTGAGGATATGTACATATTCTTTAATCAGGTTGCAGATTTTAGGCATTGGAGTACAAGTGAGGTTGTAGAGTTATCCTTCTGTCTTTTTTTTCAAACTTTTTCATCGTTTTTTTGTCAAACTACATTATGAAAAACATTAATCTTATTTTATTTTATTTTTTCATTATCTCCTTCTTTTAACTTTTTCCTTTCACTTCCCTTTTCTAAAAGAAAATCCTAAAACTACAAAGATGCAAGCAAATTTACCTTCATGAAAATAGACAGAATAAATAAATAATGAAACAGAGCATAAACACATAGATCTTATTGATTGTAAACCATACAATAAAAATCACATGAGAGACCCTTAAAAAATGAATATATAAATAATTAGTTGATTAATATAAATCTTCTTATTTTTGGATAAAGGTGAAAATTTAATTTAAGTACGACTCAGAAAAAAAATCAACATAAGCAGCAAGCTGCCACAAGAGTACACACTACGGTGCAAAGTAGTCATGATGCCACCCAGCGTAAGAAATCCCCATGCAGTCTGATCGCTGACCTTTTTCTTGTAGATTTTTTGGGGGCACAGCCAGAACCGTAGTTTTGTACATTAGAGCCAAGAATGTCGATCACCGCCATGTAAATAATTAAATTGTAAACCCATTTTGACTACCTTTGCCTGAGGGGAAAGAGCAGCAAGACAATGGCCAATAATTAAATATATTTAAACTTATAAGTAAATTATAATTTAATTAGCTCATAATAATTGTTTCTAAATTAGTATAATACATTAAATTGTATGAAAATTATAAAAATTTAAATTACATGAATCTTATTCAAAATTTATAATTATATTTTGTGTGGATGAAAATGTTATAATGATATTTTAACTCATCATATTTTTAAAAGAATTCATCATTAATATATATAAAAGGAAAATAAAAATTTCATCATTTTCAGCCTTGGATATGGCCAGCGAAAAATATTGTACATATGATAATCACAAACAAGAACCAAAAATAAAAGTTTGAAATCCCAATTAGAGCACCAAGGTGGCATTAACAATGATGAGATTCAATCGGACAGGTCAAGTTACATTGAAAGCACTAATTGTCCCATGAACAAGAAAGCACTTTGGGATAAATCACAAATGAAGCTTTTATTTTATTTAGAATTGAAGGTACATCCTTGCATTTTACTTCAGAAGATAATAATAATATAACATTATATATGTCCCTTTATTTTTTGAAATGACACGTATCTCTTTCAACCAGCATTGATAATGTAGAATTCATGAACTCTTAAATTAGGGGAATAGGATCGTGATGAATAGGGTCTGGTCCGCCAGGAGACTCTCTTTTGATCTGATATAGTTGATCATCAGAAGGAATTTGAATAGGATTTGGTCCGCTAGTAACCTCTCTTTTGATCACTTATGTCGAATGTGTTGATAGTCTCTGATCGTGATGAATAGGGTCTGGTCCGCCAGGAGACACTCTTTTGATCTGATATAGTTGATCATCAGATGGAGGATTAGGAATATGAATAGGATTCGGTCTGCTAGGAACCTCTCTTTTGATCACTTCTGTCGAATGTGTTGATAGTCTCTGATCGTGATGAATAGGGTCTGGTCCGCCAGGAGACACTCTTTTGATCTGATATAGTTGATCATCAGATGGAGGATTAGGAATTTGAATAGGATTCGATCCGCTAGGAACCTCTCTTTCGATCACTTCTGTCGAATGTGTTGATAGTCTCTGATCGTGATGAATAGGGTCTGGTCCGCCAGGAGACTCTCTTTTGATATGATATAGTTGATCATCAGATGGAGGATTAGGAATTTGAATAGGATTCGGTCCGCTAGGAACCTCTCTTTCGATCACTTCTGTCGAATGTGTTGATAGTTTCTTATCGTGATGAATAGGGTCTGGTCCGCCAGGAGACTCTCTTTTGATCTGATATAGTTGATCATCAGATAGAGGATTAAGATTTTGAATAGGATTTGGTCTTATGGGAACCTCTTTTTTCATTACTTCTATATTTTGCGAAAGTAAGGTTTCAAAATGTTGAATGTTGGACAAAATAGAACGATGGAAATGGTTTAGTTTTTTTGCAGTACCGGACCATAGGACAAGCATTGAAAAAATGATCAAAAGTAGAGTAGACATTTTTGTGGTAGCCATTTGGTAAGAAACTATGACATGAGGAAGATTGAATGAAACTTGTCCTATTTATTGGAGAAATTCTTTTATCTAAATAAAGAAGATGTATTTGATGTAAAATCTGCATTGAGCAATAGTTGATTATCGTATCTAAGGTAATCTAAATATTCCAAAAACCTACTTAACCAGGATACTCTAAAATAGTTGTTTTGTATTTATATTGGAAACCAATGACATCTAAAATGATTACAAGTGATCTCTATCCAATTTTAGGCACTATAATGAATTTTTAATTGCACAAGAAATTTTTTTATAGCGAATATAAAGATTACAGTGGATTCCATCCAATTTTAGGCACTATAACAAATTTTTAATTTAACAAGAAATTTTAGTGCTAAAAAACAGAAGTCAAAAGTAGTTTTAAAAAAAAACTGATTTAAGTCAAAAATCAAAAATAGATTTGGTCCATTAGGAACAAATCTTTTCACCTTTTTTAAATCAAATAAAATAAAAATAATTTTATTTTCATATGAATTGAATTAAAAATAAATTACTATATAATTAAGATACTTCTCTTTCTATGATTTTTAATATGTATCTTCTTTAATATCCTTATTTATATTGATTAATTTGATTACTTGTTTCTATTTTATGTTTTATTGAACATGATTACTTTCATTATTTCAATTTATCTAATTAATTTCCTTTTTAAGGGTTTTCCATTATGTTTTAGTTCACCTACTTTATCCAGTAAACACTACACTATTTTGAGGTTAAGTGAAATGTCGTGTTAATCCATCTACTTATTTGATAGACGTTGTAGTTTAATTTTTTATACAATAATAAATTGGCATGTGCTAAGTCTTACCTATTAAGTTTGGCATATGTATTGGTAAAGCCTTTAGGTGGATAAAGATAATTTAGGTATAAAAAAACACTTTATTAAAAAAGCCAACTTAATGGTCAAAAGAACTGGAATGTTAACAGTAGGGCAATAGCTACAACGTTGGTTGGATAAAAAAGGAGTAGAATTTAATTTCACTAAACCTAGCTTAGGATAGTTCAATGCTTATTTGATATATCAGATGGACCATAGACATAACAATAGACCCATTAAAAAATGGATATCTTTTATCCTTATGCGTTAACTTGTGACCGATTGTACGCACCCAATCCTACTTACCAGTTACCCACCTCTAAGTATATGTACTTATTATTTCAAATTTCTTCAATTGAAATGAGAGGATATAAAGCAAAATCTCTCCAAACTCTATACAATTTAATTCTTTTTTATTTTAAAGTTTGAGAGATAGTAAAATAAACGAGTTTTACAACCATTTTTCAAGCAACAAACATGCTTTATGTCCCTGATTTAAGCCACATTTGTTTAGTTTTAGTCAAGTATCCTCCTTTCATGAAAACATCTTCAAATTCTTCATTTAGAAGTAATTTTATACTCTTAACCTTAATCTTCTCTCTTTCCAAACATCACTAAGAGCATAGAAAAGATTCTTCGGGTTGCAACTACGAGTCAAATTTTTGGCAGACATGCATATGTTTATCACCGGTGCAGAGATAATATGTAACGATGGGACAAAAAGGCATAAACTCTAGAGTACAAGTCCAGTGAACATGACTTAAGAGTCCATCTAAACATTTGTTCTCTTCCCTTTCTTCTCCTCTGAATAAAGATTTGGATGCTTCAGTCAAACAAGTTGCTTAAACCTTTTTTCTCTTCGTGAGGACATGAGAACCTACAGGTCTTTTGATGATACAACATCCCAGATCAAATATATAATCCTGTAGTTTCCTTTGATCCACAGAGGACAAGCAAAGCGGAAAAGTCTAGTTAAATGCATTGATTGTTAGTATATAATCTTTAATCAACCCTTCAATGAGTACTTCTTCCCTGTAAAAGGCTGGAACTTCGGTTCATCTTTCTTTTCGGGCTGCTGCTCTTGTTTTGTCTCTTTTCCAGCTTCCTGAGCATTTGAAGAAATAACCGATTTGTTAGCAGCTCATGGTCATAAATTTCTTTTCCAATTATAGGATTGGTGATTGTAGGCAATTTTATAATGAAGCATGGTAAAACCTTCTTCTCTTCCTTCAGAGGACAGCTTACACTTGAACCAAACACAAGCTTTCCTGGAGCCTGGCGGGCAGTGTTTTGTGAACTAGACCCTGCAGAAGGCTGGCTACTCCCATTGGCAACAGCAGGTTGCTTTTCTTTGGACTCAGATGAAGAAACTGGTGGAGGCTAGTACTTCAACAGTTTCCCATCCAAGCGTTGCCTAGATCAAGTAAAAGGGCTGAATTTTGGTTCAGTCTGAACTGGAACCTCTTCGGCTGCAAGTACAAAAAGATGCATGTTGCCCATATTAGGAATAAAAATGAATTCCAAATCGATCATGAATATGAGGAGTATTTACAAAGGAATAACTACTATAAATGTATTTGACCACATTTATTAAAATTGACTGAAGGTTTCTCCCCCCCCCTCCCCCCCCCCCCCCCCTTCTTTTTTTCTCACATGAAATAAAAGGGGAAAAAGTTTATACTTCTCACAAGATATACACAGCTTCCATGTAGCGGAACTAACTAAAGGACAAACTCGGACTACAAGGGTCCTATATAGTAGAAGTAAATCATCACTCTACATGTTTCATGTGTACATTATGACGCACAAAATTCTCCTCAGGCTACAAGGTTTAGATAAAAAATACAATGTGCGGAACAATTAGTGTCTGGAAAGAAAGAAGACAAACAAGAAAAGAAAATCAAGAGAACTACTAGAATCCTAATTCGGTAATTCCTAAACAATGGTATAATAAGAAATAAAAGGAAGACATTCCACAGAAACAGAAAATAACTCAATAGATTTTTTTCCTTGGATAAATTGTGAATTTTATTTATCCTGAAATGAAGGAACACTAAGCATAAAAATAGAAAAAGTAACTGATAACAGAAACTGAAATAATAGGAGATGATAAGGCGGAGTACATGGATATACACACCTTGAGCTGATGCCTTGCTAGAAGCAACAGGTGCAAAAGGCATTTCAGGTTCCTTGTAATCCAGGGGAGGAGCAAAATCTACCTCACAGTCTGTCTCAATGATAGTAATTGCATTAGAAGGCTTTGTCTCTATAATATCTATGTAGTATTATGCTGTCCCCAGTCGTTAAGCACGAATAATTCCTTAGCGTTGTCTCCAAGCTGCATGAACAATAAAAAGAAATCATAACCTAGCTGTCTATCTTACAAATGCAATAACTGACATGGGTATAATATGATATGTAGAACAATTTATTTCTATCGTATCAAACAAGAAAGAAGAAAACAGCAAAATAATGAAGGAAAACCCAATTGCACGTATAAAAAGATGTGAATTCTGTTATTTTTCACTGTACCAGTGCAAACAGCACAGCAGTATCTGGGCAAACAAGGTTCTGGTGGGGACATGGCTTGTGAAGTAAATTGCACAAATTTCTCAATTGGAACCACCACACACAGGGAGCTTATATAGAAACTCATGGACTCTTCATCATAAAAGGTATGTAGGGGAAGAAACTGCTGGCCTCCCCCTAGATGGCATTAACCAAAATAACATGACACTAGAAAGAGAAGAAACACTATTATATTATACATCATGAGCACTAAATGACAGGAAAATGATATGGAGTTCAATCCAGAAAAACCCTTCCCACCAAAGCATCAAACACCAGTCAATCACAACAAGTGCACATGCCTCTAATATATGAAACTGAACATTTGAATCATGAACTCACACAGCTTTTGGGTTAGAGATATCCAAAAAGTCCTTTGGGTGAGGTTGCAGTTTAACATAAGTTCCCTTCGGAAGAGTCGTGTTTCCCACTCTCACAATGTCTCCCTCTTGTAAGAGCAGGTTCTCCATCATCTATAAAGAAGCAATTCACATCAAAAGACAAGTTTAATCAATTAAATGACTTGAACATTTCTTTGACAGTTAAAAACCTGTAACATTATCACACCAAAGATTATGCAGGAAACACAAGTCATTGCATACCCAGTATGGCATATAGATCATGCCTTCTTCTGCAATAAACTCCAGAACCCCACAACGAGAGACCCTCTCGGCAGCAGCATTCCGAAACTCAAACAACATCAGATAATCAATATGCAGAGATGCTGCACGATTTCTTTAAACATAAGCATTCCATATCTGCATTTATCAGTCATGAGGAATCCACAATAAATTAACCACTAGTTAAACAGATGTCATGATAAAGCACGGAGCTAAAACGACTAACCGAGATGATCAAGGGCTGATGGTGGCATCATGACTGAAACATGAAAATTATATAAATATTTAAAAATATATTCAAGAAGAGAACAACAAAAGACAACAACTATGAGTTTTGACATCTCACTTTTATCACCACTTTCAATTTGCGGCTGCAGGATAGTTATAAAAAATGGAATTAGAATCAGGAAAAAGGCGACGAGGAAAAAAATATAAAACTTCAATTTCAAATTTTGCAGGATCAGAGATCAGAATGCTTATGAACATCTGATCAAGCATTCCTTGCGTAAACAGTTAGAGACAGGCGCGACTGATATTAAAACCCGTACAAAATATTAGAATAATGGTACCCAACAAATCTCAACCATTTTCTTTGTCATTTGTGAACCATATTAAACTGAACGTTACAAGAACGATTCCGTTAACCACCTTTTGTTGAGATGCCTTTGGACTAGTCAATTGTGGGAAATGGCCTATGCCTTTCTTGGTATAAGTTGGTAGTGGAGAGCTCCATCAAGGGTGAAATTTGGGTTTGGTAGGGTTGTAGAGGTTCTAAAGAATTGAGGAAAGATTTTTGCTTATTCCCTCTTTCTATTTGCTGGATTGTATGGATCAAAAGAAATAAAAGGGGTTTTAAAAGTGTGGAAAAGCCTATAGCTTTATCCAAAGATAATGGCTTCACACCCGTACTTTTTTGCTCAGTGGGCACTTCGTTTTTAACGAAAAAGAGCTTCTAGAGTTTATAGAGTTTTTGTCTTGTAAATGATTTTGTAATTGGGTTTCCGCCCCCTTGATGCGCATAGTGAATGCATTTCTTATTTATAAGAAAAAAAGAATTTTGTTGATTGTATAGAAGTTAGCAGTAAAGAATGAATAATCTTAAAGCATATGGTTGATGTCTAGACACTGGAAATCAATAACTTGCAGTAGATTAAGAAATTATGCATAGTTACCCATCTCTGAGGCATTTCTTGTACAAACTACCTTAAAATGAAGCACTTTAATATAATTTATTTTCTGACTTTTAGAACAACACATCACTATAGATAATCCATTTATGTTCTCTTATTCTTCCCATTCCAAGTTCATACGGTTAATTTTTGGGAAGTTATAATCTATAGAGCATAAGAACATTGACACTTGTCAACATTGGAATGAGGAGAATGTCGGAATGATTTCTTATCAATTTTGATAAAAAAGTAAAACAATATTTCGCTTTTGTCTGCTTAAAAAATTATAAGCAGCTGAGGAAGTAAGAGTCCAAGTTTTATTCAGAAAAGAACACATGAAATATTACTTCTCTCAAGTTCTGGCATCCTACATCCGTAAATTAAAATATTACTGTTATATGATTCTAACTTTTTTTGCAACAATATTATTTGATTATAACTTGCTGTAAAGGGAAGCATATTTCATATTTTGCTGTAATCTGTTGTGCCGTGTGCATGTTTGCACTGATAGGTTTAAGGAGTGGCATGAACTACTTACCAGAACAAATAATATGCTGTGCATTTAGAAGTTAAGAGTGAAATTAATACCATGTACAGAAATGCTAATCAAGGCCAAATCTGGACATCGTTGCTTCAAGGGAATCTGTACGAGTTCCATACATGAGATTTTGGGTCTAGACAGTTCTCTTCCTACTGAGAACATTAACTAATTTAGACCAAGAAAATACTTCAATCTTTGAATTTAATCTATGTTTGGCTTTCCTCAGACATTCTGCTTGATTTTCCTCTGGTTCCCTTCTCCAAATGTTCAGGCACTAGTGAAACAGAAGTATCTGATGAGAACAGTCCATCAGGAAATGACTATTTGGCTGAGGTAAGAAGAAACCTTTTCGATTATATCAATTACTAATGTTACCATTTTGTAATTGAATATATTATCTGAATAATTGATTTGATTTAATCTAGTCATTTCTCTAGACTTGTGTGGGTAATACTTCAGTGTGTCACATGCTGTGAACTTTTATTTACTGAGGAGTTAAGAGTTTAGATGAGTGCAACAGGTTGTAACTTTTGAACTGAGTATTCTGTAGATAATAAAATGTGCTTATTCAATGTGTTATTGTGCTCCCCCCCACCCAAAAAAAAAAAAAAACTCTCTGGCATGCCATAAGCCAATTAGCTAAACTGTATAATCTGGTCTGCTTTAAATTCATTAAATGTTTCTTTTTATTTCTTTTTTCATGTGCATAAGCAGAAAACCAGTATTCTTGCCTTTAATTATACATACAATGCATATTTTCAGGTTTGTAGAGAATGGGAAGGGACAGTTCTCAAAGTGAATAAGGATGTTAGATTAGCACTTATCCGCATTGGTGTGGTTCTTGGTAAAGATGGCGGTGCTTTAGGTAAAACTACTCTCTCCCTCTCTCTGTCTGTGGTTCTATATTCGACATCTCAATGTTATTGGTTTAGTTGTCTATTATTTTGTGCCGTAAATCAAGAGATGATTTACCAACAAAGTGATTGACATTTAAGTTCTATTGTGCCACCTAATAAATTTAATAAGGGATGCTGCTACAATTATTTGAACTTGTATGGTCAGCCCAAAGAAGCATCAATCTAACAAAATGAAACTGATTTTACTTTCTGAGAGTGGCTAAATATAATAGTCTAGTGTTGAATAATTATGCCTTGAATTAGTGGTGGACCAAAAATTGTCTAAAGTTGAGTCCACTTCTTGCATAATTTGTGGCTTTTGTTTGTGGGTCAAAAGCATCTTCTACTTTAGGCCATGGTGGAAGACAAAGTGGAAGACAAAGTTAACTTTGGTATAATTGGAGAACAAAATGATGAGCAACAAAATGATGAGCATTCATTGTTGTTTGTCTTTTGGAACTTTTGTGAGCCTATAAAAGGCATTCCAATTTGAAGCATTCCATCATCAAGTAATATCAAGAATCATCAAGTGAAAGAGAAGTTAAGAGATAAATTTGTGAGATTGTGTGTATTGGCTAAAGCCAATTTTGTAAACGCTCTTTGTATATTCTCTCACTATAGTAAAATTTTGCCTGCTGGCCTCTGCCCGTGGACGTAGGCTTTAAGCCGAACCACGTAAATTTGTTGTCTCCATATTTATCTTACTTTATTGTTTTGTGATTATTACTCGATCAAATTACGATCCTGTCACGATCCATTTTTAACAAACTGGTATCAGAGCTTGCAGGTGGTAAATTTATGTCTGTTTTTCTGCGAGTTTACTGTTCACATGAATAGTAAATTTTGTGAATAGTAAAATTTTGTTCAGGATCATTTTGTTCGATTGAGATGTCAACAAGTTTGATGGAAACAGCAGTTTCAGTCTATGGCAAGTTCGTATGTTAGCCATTCTAACCCAAAATGGCTTGAAGAAAGCACTATTGGGGAAAGACAAGAAGCCTACCGGCATGAATGATGAAGATTGGGATGACCTGGATTACAAGGCTCTATCCGCAATCCAAATGAGTCTTTCAAATGATGTCTTACAGCAAGTTCTGTCAGAGAAAACTTCTGCAGCCTTATGGGCCAAGCTAGAAGAGTTGTACTTGACTAAATCCTTGGCCAACAGGTTGGTGTTGAAGCAACGCCTTTATGGTCTTCACATGACAGAAAGTTCCTCTCTCAAGTCCCATATCAGTGAGTTTATCTCAATTATTAATGATTTGAAAAATCTTGAAGTTGTTATTGGATCTGAAGATCAAGCTCTCTTCTTATTATGTTCATTACCACTCTCATACAAAAATTTTAGAGACACTATAATTTATGGTAGGGAAGAATTAAATTTTGATGATGTAATATCTTCCCTTATGAGTAAGAATAAATTAGATAATGAACTTTTGTCTAGTAAGTCTGATGATCAGGGCTCTAGTCTTGTTGCAAGAGGCAGATCCAATGACAGAGGCTTTGATGGTGGCAAGAATAGAAGAAGATCAAAGTTAAGAGGAAAGCACAAAAATTTGACTTGCAATTATTGCAAGAAGAAGGGACACATCGTAGCGGAATGCTACAAGCTGCAGAACAAAAAGAAGAATGAATGGCAAAATGACAAGGGCAAGCAGAAGAAAGAAACAGCTGATGCTGATGTAGCAGAAGAAAAAGGCGATGATGTTCTATTTGCAACCAACAAGTCCAGATCCAATGACGAGTGGATTCTTGATTCTGGATGTTCTTATCATATGTCCCCCAACAGAGATTGGTTCTCCACATATGATTCTGTTGAAGGTGGAGTTGTGCTAATGGGCAATAATGCCACTTGCAAAGCTGTTGGTGTAGGCACAGTAAAAATCAAGATGCATGATGGAGTTGTCAGGACATTGACTGATGATAGACATGTACCTGATTTGAAGAAAAATCTTATTTCTTTGGGCATTCTGGATGCCAATGGCTGCAAAACTGTGATTGAGTCTGAGAACATGAAAATTTCCCGTGGTGCTTTTGTTCTCATGAAAGGAAAGAAGTCTGGCAGTCTATACACCTTATTGGGTTCAACAGTTACAGACTCTGCAGCAATTTCCTCATCCATGTCAGATTCAGACTCTACCAAGTTGTGGCATATGCGTCTATGGTATATGAGTGAACAGGGATTAGCTGTACTTAGTAAAAGAGGTCTTCTGCCTGAAAGAAAGATTGGGAAGCTGGATTTTTGTGAGCATTGTGTCTTTGGAAAGCAGAAAAGAGTCAGCTTCAACACTGCAATTCACAGAACCAAAGGTACTCTTGATTACATTCATTCTGATCTATGGGGGCCTTCTCGTGAAATTTCCAAAAGAGGAGCCAGATACTTGCTAACGATTATTGATGATTTTTCTAGAAAGACTTGGGTCTATTTTCTCAGGCACAAGAATGAGGTATTTGGCATTTTCAAGCAATGGAAGACCTTATTGGAGAAGCAGACCGGGAAGCTAGTCAAGAGACTCAGAACAGATAATGGTCTTAAGTTTTGTGATTCAGAGTTTAATCAATTCTGCAAAGATGAAGGCATTGTCAGACATCGGACGGTGAGAAAGACGCCACAGCAGAATGGTGTCGCAGAGATGATGAATCGAACACTGTTAGAAAGAGCTCGATGTATGCTTTCTAACGCAGGTCTTGGCAAGGAATTTTGGGCAGAAGCAGTCAATTTGGCATGTCATTTGGTGAATCGCTCTCCTCACAGATCAGTTGAACTTAAGACACCTGAAGAGGTATGGTCAGGTAGCCCTCCTGATTACTCTAACTTAAGAATATTTGGTTGCCCTGCATATGCTCATGTGAATGAAGGAAAATTGGAGCCTAGGGCGAAGAAATGTATTTTTCTTGGTTATGCTTCTGGTGTTAAGGGTTTTCGCTTATGGTGTCATGATACTCATAAGTTTATGATTAGCAGAGATGTTACTTTTGATGAATCTGCTATGCTTCACCCTAGAAAAGAATTGCCTGTTCAGTGTGATACAGGAAAGAAGAATGCACAAGAGAAGGTGGAGCTTGAGGTTGATACCTCATCATCTGCAAATCCTAATCCTATTCAGCCAGGAAGTTCGTCTCCAGGTGGAGAGACACACCATGAAGCTGAGCATCACACTCTAGCTGGTGGAAGACAAAGGAGACAGATAAAACCACCCCAACGGTATGGTTTTGAAGATATATTGGCTTATGCATTAAATGTTGCAGAAACCATTGATGTCGCCGATCCAACCTCATACTCTGAGGCCATCAGTTCATCTGATTCAGACAAATGGCTCGTTGCGATGCATGAAGAGATGGAATCTCTAAAGGAAAATGACACCTGGAAATTGGTCGAACCACCTAATGGTAAGAAAATTATCGGGTGTAAATGGATATTTAAGAAGAAGGAATGAGTCACTGGTGTTGAAGACACCAAGTATAAGGCACGATTAGTAGCGAAAGGCTACAACCAGGTGGAGGGAGTTGATTTTAATGATGTTTTCTCTCCAGTTGTTAGATATACTTCTATTCATGTCTTACTTGCTCTAGTTGCAATGCATAATTTGGAGTTGGAGCAACTTGATGTGAAAACAGCGTTTCTTCATGGTGATCTTGATGAACAAATCTATATACAGCAACCAGAAGGTTTTGAAGTTGAAGGCAAGGAAGATCATGTTTGTCTTCTAAAGAAATCCTTGTATGGACTCAAGCAGTCTCCACGCCTGTGGTATCGAAGGTTTAACTCTTTTATGCTGAGTATTGGATTTTCTAGATGCAAGTATGATAGTTGTGTCTACTATCAAAGACTTGATGATGGTACTTTCATATATTTGTTGTTATATGTTGATGACATGTTGATTGCAGCAAAGAACATATATGAAATTAATATGTTGAAATATCAGCTAAATGATGAATTTGAGATGAAAGACCTAGGTGCAGCAAAGAAAATTTTGGGAATGGAGATCAACAGAGACAGAGGTGCAGATAGATTATTTTTGTCACAACAGAAAGATATTGAGAAAGTCCTGAAACGTTTTGGTATGCATGATGCTAAACCTGTGAGTACTCTTTTAGCTTCTCACTTTAGATTATCAGCATCCATGTCACCACAGTCAGAAGAAGAGATAATGTATATGTCTAGAGTTCCTTATTCTAGTGCAGTGGGAAGTATTATGTATGCAATGGTTTGCACTCGACTAGATATCTCACATGCTGTCAGTGTAGTTAGCAGATATTTGTCCTGTCCAGGAAAAACTCATTGGCAAGCTGTCAAGTGGATTTTGAGATATTTGAAGGGTACTTCTACTGCTTGTTTGAAATTCGGTAAAACTTCTGACAATCTAGCTGGATATGTGGATTCAGATTTTGCAGGTGATTTGGACAGGAGAAGATCAATTACAGGTTATGTATTTACTATTGGGACTTGTGCAGTCAGTTGGAAAGCTACCTTGCAGCCGACAGTTGCATTGTCTACTACAGAGGCAGAATTTATGGCTGTTACAGAAGCTGCCAAAGAAGCCATTTGGTTAAGAGGTATACTTAATGAACTCAGTTTGGAAACAAATAAAACTGTAGTTTATTGTGACAGTCAGAGTGCTATACATTTGACGAAGGATCAGATGCATCATGAGAGAACTAAACACATTGATGTGAAGTATCACTTTATTCGGGATATTGTGGCTCAAGGTGATGTTATTGTAAGAAAGATTGGCACTCTGAATAATCCAGCTGATATGCTGACAAAATCTCTTCCCATTACCAAGTTCACACACTGCATGGACTTGGTTGGTGTTGCACAACATTTGCATTAGACCCTTCGGGGTTGTTTGGCAGAGGTTGAAGCTTTTATTTTCACTATTGTCAAATTCAAGTCAAGGTGGAGATTTGTTGAATAATTATGCCTTGAATTAGTGGTGGACCAAAAATTGTCTAAAGTTGAGTTCACTTCTTGCATAATTTGTGGCTTTTGTTTGTGGGTCAAAAGCATTTTCTACTTTAGGCCATGGTGGAAGACAAAGTGGAAGGCAAAGTTCATTTTGGTATAATTGGAGAACAAAATGATGAACAACAGAATGATGAGCATTCATTGTTGTTTGTCCTTTGGAACTTTTGTGAGCCTATAAAAGGCATTCCAATTTGAAGCATTCCATCATCAAGTAATATCAAGAATCATCAAGTGAAAGAGAAGTTAAGAGATAAATTTGTGAGATTGTGTGCATTGGCTAAAGCCAATTTTGTAAACGCTCTTTGTATATTCTCTCACTATAGTGAAATTTTGCCTGCTGGCCTCTGCCCGTGGACGTAGGCTTTAAGCCGAACCACGTAAATTTGTTGTCTCCATATTTATCTTACTTTATTGTTTTGTGATTATTACTCGATCAAATTACGATCATGTCACGATCCATTTCTAACATCTAGTTATGTGATTATCAACTCTGATGTATTTTGCTTTTGGTAGAGTTTTTGCAGCTAAAATGATCCCTCTTTTTATGATGCTCGTGGGTGGACCTTTGGGCTCAGGACAACAATGGTACTTTACCCGCTACTTTTCCTCTGGAAGAAAATGCTATTCAAGAAGGCAATTTTTTGATTATAATTGTGAATGGATTCTTTTTAATTCTGCTTAAACAGTTAATCTGAAATGATTATATTTCAGCTGTTTCAATTCAAATACCGCTACGTAAAAGATGCACTCAAAGCCATTCTTTCGTAAGAGAGTATTGAGACAGTGAGGATATGTACATATTCTTTAATCAGGTTGCAGATTTTAGGCATTGGAGTCTGAGACTACAAGTGAGGTTGTAGAGTTATGCTTCTGTCTTTTTTTTCAAACTTTTTTGTCAAACTATATGATGAAAAACATTAATCTTATTTTATTTTATTTTTTCATTATCTCCTTCTTTTAACTTTTTCCTTTAACTTCCCTTTTCTAAAAGAAAATCCTAAAACTACAAAGATGCAAGCAAATTTACCTTCATGAAAATAGACAGAATAAATAAATAATGAAACAGACCATAAACACATAGATCTTATTGATTGTAAACCATACAATAAAAATCACATGAGAGACCCTTAAAAAATGAATATATAAATAATTAGTTGATTAATATAAATCTTCTTATTTTTGGATAAAGGTGAAAATTTAATTTAAGTACGACTCAGAAAAAAAATCAACATAAGCAGCAAGCTGCCACAAGAGTACACACTACGGTGCAAAGTAGTCATGATGCCACCCAGCGTAAGAAATCCCCATGCAGTCTGATCGCTGACCTTTTTCTTGTAGATTTTTTGGGGGCACAGCCAGAACCGTAGTTTTGTACATTAGAGCCAAGAATGTCGATCACCGCCATGTAAATAATTAAATTGTAAACCCATTTTGACTACCTTTGCCTGAGGGGAAAGAGCAGCGAGACAATGGCCAATAATTAAATATATTTAAACTTATAAGTAAATTATAATTTAATTAGCTCATAATAATTGTTTCTAAATTAGTATAATACATTAAATTGTATGAAAATTATAAAAATTTAAATTACATGAATCTTATTCAAAATTTATAATTATATTTTGTGTGGATGAAAATGTTATAATGATATTTTAACTCATCATATTTTTAAAAGAATTCATCATTAATATATATAAAAGGAAAATAAAAATTTCATCATTTTCAGCCTTGGATATGGCCAGCGAAAAATATTGTACATATGATAATCACAAACAAGAACCAAAAATAAAAGTTTGAAATCCCAATTAGAGCACCAAGGTGGCATTAACAATGATGAGATTCAATCGGACAGGTCAAGTTACATTGAAAGCACTAATTGTCCCATGAACAAGAAAGCACTTTGGGATAAATCACAAATGAAGCTTTTATTTTATTTAGAATTGAAGGTACATCCTTGCATTTTACTTCAGAAGATAATAATAATATAACATTATATATGTCCCTTTATTTTTTGAAATGACACCTATCTCTTTCAACCAGCATTGATAACGTAGAATTCATGAACTCTTAAATTAGGGGAATAGTATCGTGATGAATAGGGTCTGGTCCGCCAGGAGACTCTCTTTTGATTTGATATAGTTGATCATCAGAAGGAATTTGAATAGGATTTGGTCCGCTAGTAACCTCTCTTTTGATCACTTATGTCGAATGTGTTGATAGTCTCTGATCGTGATGAATAGGGTCTGGTCCGCCAGGAGACACTCTTTTGATCTGATATAGTTGATCATCAGATGGAGGATTAGGAATATGAATAGGATTCGGTCTGCTAGGAACCTCTCTTTTGATCACTTCTGTCGAATGTGTTGATAGTCTCTGATCGTGATGAATAGGGTCTGGTCCGCCAGGAGACACTCTTTTGATCTGATATAGTTGATCATCAGATGGAGGATTAGGAATTTGAATAGGATTCGATCCGCTAGGAACCTCTCTTTCGATCACTTCTGTCGAATGTGTTGATAGTCTCTGATCGTGATGAATAGGGTCTGGTCCGCCAGGAGACTCTCTTTTGATATGATATAGTTGATCATCAGATGGAGGATTAGGAATTTGAATAGGATTCGGTCCGCTAGGAACCTCTCTTTCGATCACTTCTGTCGAATGTGTTGATAGTCTCTTATCGTGATGAATAGGGTCTGGTCCGCCAGGAGACTCTCTTTTGATCTGATATAGTTGATCATCAGATAGAGGATTAAGATTTTGAATAGGATTTGGTCTTTTGGGAACCTCTTTTTTCATTACTTCTATATTTTGCGAAAGTAAGGTTTCAAAATGTTGAATGTTGGACAAAATAGAACGATGGAAATGGTTTAGTTTTTTTGCAGTACCAGACCATAGGACAAGCATTGAAAAAATGATCAAAAGTAGAGTAGACATTTTTGTGGTAGCCATTTGGTAAGAAACTATGACATGAGGAAGATTGAATGAAACTTGTCCTATTTATTGGAGAAATTCTTTTATCTAAACAAAGAAGATGTATTTGATGTAAAATCTGCATTGAGCAATAGTTGATTATCGTATCTAAGGTAATCTAAATATTCCAAAAACCTACTTAACCAGGATACTCTAAAATAGTTGTTTTGTATTTATATTGGAAACCAATGACATCTAAAATGATTACAAGTGATCTCTATCCAATTTTAGGCACTATAATGAATTTTTAATTGCACAAGAAATTTTTTTATAGCGAATATAAAGATTACAGTGGATTCCATCCAATTTTAGGCACTATAACAAATTTTTAATTTAACAAGAAATTTTAGTGCTAAAAAACAGAAGTCAAAAGTAGTTTTAAAAAAAACTGATTTAAGTCAAAAATCAAAAATAGATTTGGTCCATTAGGAACAAATCTTTTCACCTTTTTTAAATCAAATAAAATAAAAATAATTTTATTTTCATATGAATTGAATTAAAAATAAATTACTATATAATTAAGATACTTCTCTTTCTATGATTTTTAATATGTATCTTCTTTAATATCCTTATTTATATTGATTAATTTGATTACTTGTTTCTATTTATATGTTTTATTGAACATGATTACTTTCATTATTTCAATTTATCTAATTAATTTCCTTTTTAAGGGTTTTTCATTATGTTTTAGTTCATCTACTTTATCCAGTAAACACTACACTATTTTGAGGTTAAGTGAAATGTCGTGTTAATCCATCTACTTATTTGATAGACGTTGTAGTTTAATTTTTTATACAATAATAAATTGGCATGTGCTAAGTCTTACCTATTAAGTTTGGCATATGTATTGGTAAAGCCTTTAGGTGGATAAAAATAGTTTAGGTATAAAAAAACACTTTATTAAAAAAGCCAACTTAATGGTCAAAAGAACTGGAATGATAACAGTAGGGCAATGGCTACAACGTTGGTTGGATAAAAAAGGAGTAGAATTTAATTTCACTAAACCTAGCTTAGGATAGTTCAATGCTTATTTGATATATCAGATGGACCATAGACATAACAATAGACCCATTAAAAAATGGATATCTTTTATCCTTACGCGTTAACTTGTGACCGATTGTGCGCACCCAATCCTACTTACCAGTTACCCACCTCTAAGTATATGTACTTATTATTTCAAATTTCTTCAATTGAAATGAGAGGATATAAAGCAAAATCTCTCCAAACTCTATACAATTTAATTCTTTTTTATTTTAAAGTTTGAGAGATAGTAAAATAAACGAGTTTTACAACCATTTTTCAAGCAACAAACATGCTTTATGTCCCTTATTTAAGCCACATTTGTTTAGTTTTAGTCAAGTATCCTCCTTTCATGAAAACATCTTCAAATTCTTCATTTAGAAGTAATTTTATACTCTTAACCTTAATCTTCTCTCTTTCCAAACATCACTAAGAGCATAGAAAAGATTCTTCGGGTTGCAACTACGAGTCAAATTTTTGGCAGACATGCATATGTTTATCACCGGTGCAGATATAATATGTAACGACGGGGCATAAACTCTAGAGTACAAGTCCAGTGAACATGACTTAAGAGTCCATCTAAACATTTGTTCTCTTCCCTTTCTTCTCCTCTGAATAAAGATTTGGATGCTTCAGTCAAACAAGTTGCTTAAACCTTTTTTCTCTTCGTGAGGACATGAGAACCTACGGGTCTTTTGATGATACAACATCCCAGATCAAATATATAATCCTGTAGTTTCCTTTGATCCACAGAGGACAAGCAAAGCGGAAAAGTCTAGTTAAATGCATTGATTGTTAGTATATAATCTTTAATCAACCCTTCAATGAGTACTTCTTCCCTGTAAAAGGCTGGAACTTCGGTTCATCTTTCTTTTCGGGCTGCTGCTCTTGTTTTGTCTCTTTTCCAGCTTCCTGAGCATTTGAAGAAATAACCGATTTGTTAGCAGCTCATGGTCATAAATTTCTTTTCCAATTATAGGATTGGTGATTGTAGGCAATTTTATAATGAAGCATGGTAAAACCTTCTTCTCTTCCTTCAGAGGACAGCTTACACTTGAACCAAACACAAGCTTTCCTGGAGCCTGGCGGGCAGTGTTTTGTGAACTAGACCCTGCAGAAGGCTGGCTACTCCCATTGGCAACAGCAGGTTGCTTTTCTTTGGACTCAGATGAAGAAACTGGTGGAGGCTAGTACTTCAACAGTTTCCCATCCAAGCGTTGCCTAGATCAAGTAAAAGGGCTGAATTTTGGTTCAGTCTGAACTGGAACCTCTTCGGCTGCAAGTACAAAAAGATGCATGTTGCCCATATTAGGAATAAAAATGAATTCCAAATCGATCATGAATATGAGGAGTATTTACAAAGGAATAACTACTATAAATGTATTTGACCACATTTATTAAAATTGACTGAAGGTTTCTCCCCCCCCCCCCCCCCCTCCCCCCCTTCTTTTTTTCTCACATGAAATAAAAGGGGAAAAAGTTTATACTTCTCACAAGATATACACAGCTTCCATGTAGCGGAACTAACTAAAGGACAAACTCGGACTACAAGGGTCCTATATAGTAGAAGTAAATCATCACTCTACATGTTTCATGTGTACATTATGACGCACAAAATTCTCCTCAGGCTACAAGGTTTAGATAAAAAATACAATGTGCGGAACAATTAGTGTCTGGAAAGAAAGAAGACAAACAAGAAAAGAAAATCAAGAGAACTACTAGAATCCTAATTCGGTAATTCCTAAACAATGGTATAATAAGAAATAAAAGGAAGACATTCCACAGAAACAGAAAATAACTCAATAGATTTTTTTTCTTGGATAAATTGTGAATTTTATTTATCCTGAAATGAAGGAACACTAAGCATAAAAATAGAAAAAGTAACTGATAACAGAAACTGAAATAATAGGAGATGATAAGGCGGAGTACATGGATATACACACCTTGAGCTGATGCCTTGCTAGAAGCAACAGGTGCAAAAGGCATTTCAGGTTCCTTGTAATCCAGGGGAGGAGCAAAATCTACCTCACAGTCTGTCTCAATGATAGTAATTGCATTAGAAGGCTTTGTCTCTATAATATCTATGTAGTATTATGCTGTCCCCAGTCGTTAAGCACGAATAATTCCTTAGCGTTGTCTCCAAGCTGCATGAACAATAAAAAGAAATCATAACCTAGCTGTCTATCTTACAAATGCAATAACTGACATGGGTATAATATGATATGTAGAACAATTTATTTCTATCGTATCAAACAAGAAAGAAGAAAACAGCAAAATAATGAAGGAAAACCCAATTGCACGTATAAAAAGATGTGAATTCTGTTATTTTTCACTGTACCAGTGCAAACAGCACAGCAGTATCTGGGCAAACAAGGTTCTGGTGGGGACATGGCTTGTGAAGTAAATTGCACAAATTTCTCAATTGGAACCACCACACACAGGGAGCTTATATAGAAACTCATGGACTCTTCATCATAAAAGGTATGTAGGGGAAGAAACTGCTGGCCTCCCCCTAGATGGCATTAACCAAAATAACATGACACTAGAAAGAGAAGAAACACTATTATATTATACATCATGAGCACTAAATGACAGGAAAATGATATGGAGTTCAATCCAGAAAAACCCTTCCCACCAAAGCATCAAACACCAGTCAATCACAACAAGTGCACATGCCTCTAATATATGAAACTGAACATTTGAATCATGAACTCACACAGCTTTTGGGTTAGAGATATCCAAAAAGTCCTTTGGGTGAGGTTGCAGTTTAACATAAGTTCCCTTCGGAAGAGTCGTGTTTCCCACTCTCACAATGTCTCCCTCTTGTAAGAGCAGGTTCTCCATCATCTATAAAGAAGCAATTCACATCAAAAGACAAGTTTAATCAATTAAATGACTTGAACATTTCTTTGACAGTTAAAAACCTGTAACATTATCACACCAAAGATTATGCAGGAAACACAAGTCATTGCATACCCAGTATGGCATATAGATCATGCCTTCTTCTGCAATAAACTCCAGAACCCCACAACGAGAGACCCTCTCGGCAGCAGCATTCCGAAACTCAAACAACATCAGATAATCAATATGCAGAGATGCTGCACGATTTTTTTAAACATAAGCATTCCATATCTGCATTTATCAGTCATGAGGAATCCACAATAAATTAACCACTAGTTAAACAGATGTCATGATAAAGCACGGAGCTAAAACGACTAACCGAGACGATCAAGGGCTGATGGTGGCATCATGACTGAAACATGAAAATTATATAAATATTTAAAAATATATTCAAGAAGAGAACAACAAAAGACAACAACTATGAGTTTTGACATCTCACTTTTATCACCACTTTCAATTTGCGGCTGCAGGATAGTTATAAAAAATGGAATTAGAATCAGGAAAAAGGCGACGAGGAAAAAAATATAAAACTTCAATTTCAAATTTTGCAGGATCAGAGATCAGAATGCTTATGAACATCTGATCAAGCATTCCTTGCGTAAACAGTTAGAGACAGGCGCGACTGATATTAAAACCCGTACAAAATATTAGAATAATGGTACCCAACAAATCTCAACCATTTTCTTTGTCATTTGTGAACCATATTAAACTGAACGTTACAAGAACGATTCCGTTAACCACCTTTTGTTGAGATGCCTTTGGACTAGTCAATCGTGGGAAATGGCCTATGCCTTTCTTGGTATAAGTTGGTAGTGGAGAGCTCCATCAAGGGTGAAATTTGGGTTTGGTAGGGTTGTAGAGGTTCTAAAGAATTGAGGAAAGATTTTTGCTTATTCCCTCTTTCTATTTGCTGGATTGTATGGATCAAAAGAAATAAAAGGGGTTTTAAAAGTGTGGAAAAGCCTATAGCTTTATCCAAAGATAATGGCTTCACACCCGTACTTTTTTGCTCAGTGGGCACTTCGTTTTTAACGAAAAAGAGCTTCTAGAGTTTATAGAGTTTTTGTCTTGTAAATGATTTTGTAATTGGGTTTCCGCCCCCTTGGTGCGCATAGTGAATGCATTTCTTATTTATAAGAAAAAAAGAATTTTGTTGATTGTATAGAAGTTAGCAGTAAAGAATGAATAATCTTAAAGCATCTGGTTGATGTCTAGACACTGGAAATCAATAACTTGCAGTAGATTAAGAAATTATGCATAGTTACCCATCTCTGAGGCATTTCTTGTACAAACTACCTTAAAATGAAGCACTTTAATATAATTTATTTTCTGACTTTTAGAACAACACATCACTATAGATAATCCATTTATATTCTCTTATTCTTCCCATTCCAAGTTCATACGGTTAATTTTTGGGAAGTTATAATCTATAGAGCATAAGAACATTGACACTTGTCAACATTGGAATGAGGAGAATGTCGGAATGATTTCTTATCAATTTTGATAAAAAAGTAAAACAATATTTCGCTTTTGTCTGCTTAAAAAATTATAAGCAGCTGAGGAAGTAAGAGTCCAAGTTTTATTCAGAAAAGAACACATGAAATATTACTTCTCTCAAGTTCTGGCATCCTACATCCGTAAATTAAAATATTACTGTTATATGATTCTAACTTTTTTTGCAACAATATTATTTGATTATAACTTGCTGTAAAGGGAAGCATATTTCATATTTTGCTGTAATCTGTTGTGCCGTGTGCATGTTTGCACTGATAGGTTTAAGGAGTGGCATGAACTACTTACCAGAACAAATAATATGCTGTGCATTTAGAAGTTAAGAGTGAAATTAATACCATGTACAGAAATGCTAATCAAGGCCAAATCTGGACATCGTTGCTTCAAGGGAATCTGTACGAGTTCCATACATGAGATTTTGGGTCTAGACAGTTCTCTTCCTACTGAGAACATTAACTAATTTAGACCAAGAAAATACTTCAATCTTTGAATTTAATCTATGTTTGGCTTTCCTCAGACATTCTGCTTGATTTTCCTCTGGTTCCCTTCTCCAAATGTTCAGGCACTAGTGAAACAGAAGTATCTGATGAGAACAGTCCATCAGGAAATGACTATTTGGCTGAGGTAAGAAGAAACCTTTTCGATTATATCAATTACTAATGTTACCATTTTGTAATTGAATATATTATCTGAATAATTGATTTGATTTAATCTAGTCATTTCTCTAGACTTGTGTGGGTAATACTTCAGTGTGTCACATGCTGTGAACTTTTATTTACTGAGGAGTTAAGAGTTTAGATGAGTGCAACAGGTTGTAACTTTTGAACTGAGTATTCTGTAGATAATAAAATGTGCTTATTCAATGTGTTATTGTGCTCCCCCCAACCCAAAAAAAAAAAAAAAACTCTCTGGCATGCCATAAGCCAATTAGCTAAACTGTATAATCTGGTCTGCTTTAAATTCATTAAATGTTTCTTTTTATTTCTTTTTTCATGTGCATAAGCAGAAAACCAGTATTCTTGCCTTTAATTATACATACAATGCATATTTTCAGGTTTGTAGAGAATGGGAAGGGACAGTTCTCAAAGTGAATAAGGATGTTAGATTAGCACTTATCCGCATTGGTGTGGTTCTTGGTAAAGATGGCGGTGCTTTAGGTAAAACTACTCTCTCCCTCTCTCTGTCTGTGGTTCTATATTCGACATCTCAATGTTAATGGTTTAGTTGTCTATTATTTTGTGCCGTAAATCAAGAGATGATTTACCAACAAAGTGATTGACATTTAAGTTCTATTGTGCCACCTAATAAATTTAATAAGGGATGCTGCTACAATTATTTGAACTTGTATGGTCAGCTCAAAGAAGCATCAATCTAACAAAATGAAACTGATTTTACTTTCTGAGAGTGGCTAAATATAATAGTCTAGTGTTGAATAATTATGCATTGAATTAGTGGTGGACCAAAAATTGTCTAAAGTTGAGTCCACTTCTTGCATAATTTGTGGCTTTTGTTTATGGGTCAAAAGCATCTTCTACTTTAGGCCATGGTAGAAGACAAAGTTCACTTTGGTATAATTGGAGAACAAAATGATGAGCAACAAAATGATGAGCATTCATTGTTGTTTGTCCTTTGGAACTTTTGTGAGCCTATAAAAGGCATTCCAATTTGAAGCATTCCATCATCAAGTAATATCAAGAATCATCAAGTGAAAGAGAAGTTAAGAGATAAATTTGTGAGATTGTGTGTATTGGCTAAAGCCAATTTTGTAAACGCTCTTTGTATATTCTCTCACTATAGTGAAATTTTGCCGGCTGGCCTCTGCCCATGGACGTAGGCTTTAAGCCGAACCACGTAAATTTGTTGTCTCCATATTTATCTTACTTTATTGTTTTGTGATTATTACTCGATCAAATTACGATCCTGTCACGATCCATTTTTAACAAACTGGTATCAGAGCTTGCAGGTGGTAAATTTCTGTCTGTTTTTCTGCGAGTTTACTGTTCACATGAATAGTAAAATTTTGTTCAGGATCATTTTGTTCGATTGAGATGTCAACAATGAAGTTTGATATTGAGAAGTTTGATGGAAACAGCAGTTTCAGTCTATGGCAAGTTCGTATGTTAGCCATTCTAACCCAAAATGGCTTGAAGAAAGCACTATTGGGGAAAGACAAGAAGCCTACCGGCATGAATGATGAAGATTGGGATGACCTGGATTACAAGGCTCTATCCGCAATCCAAATGAGTCTTTCAAATGATGTCTTACAGCAAGTTCTGTCAGAGAAAACTTCTGCAGCCTTATGGGCCAAGCTAGAAGAGTTGTACTTGACTAAATCCTTGGCCAACAGGTTGGTGTTGAAGCAACGCCTTTATGGTCTTCACATGACAGAAAGTTCCTCTCTCAAGTCCCATATCAGTGAGTTTATCTCAATTATTAATGATTTGAAAAATCTTGAAGTTGTTATTGGATCTGAAGATCAAGCTCTCTTCTTATTATGTTTATTACCACTCTCATACAAAAATTTTAGAGACACTATAATTTATGGTAGGGAAGAATTAAATTTTGATGATGTAATATCTTCCCTTATGAGTAAGAATAAATTAGATAATGAACTTTTGTCTAGTAAGTCTGATGATCAGGGCTCTAGTCTTGTTGCAAGAGGCAGATCCAATGACAGAGGCTTTGATGGTGGCAAGAATAGAAGAAGATCAAAGTTAAGAGGAAAGCACAAAAATTTGACTTGCAATTATTGCAAGAAGAAGGGACACATCGTAGCGGAATGCTACAAGCTGCAGAACAAAAAGAAGAATGAATGGCAAAATGACAAGGGCAAGCAGAAGAAAGAAACAGCTGATGCTGATGTAGCAGAAGAAAAAGGCGATGATGTTCTATTTGCAACCAACAAGTCCAGATCCAATGACGAGTGGATTCTTGATTCTGGATGTTCTTATCATATGTCCCCCAACAGAGATTGGTTCTCCACATATGATTCTGTTGAAGGTGGAGTTGTGCTAATGGGCAATAATGCCACTTGCAAAGCTGTTGGTGTAGGCACAGTAAAAATCAAGATGCATGATGGAGTTGTGAGGACATTGACTGATGATAGACATGTACCTGATTTGAAGAAAAATCTTATTTCTTTGGGCATTCTGGATGCCAATGGCTGCAAAACTGTGATTAAGTCTGAGAACATGAAAATTTCCCGTGGTGCTCTTGTTCTCATGAAAGGAAAGAAGTCTGGCAGTCTATACACCTTATTGGGTTCAACAGTTACAGACTCTGCAGCAATTTCCTCATCCATGTCAGATTCAAACTCTACCAAGTTGTGGCATATGCGTCTATGGTATATGAGTGAACAGGGATTAGCTGTACTTAGTAAAAGAGGTCTTCTGCCTGAAAGAAAGATTGGGAAGCTGGATTTTTGTGAGCATTGTGCCTTTGGAAAGCAGAAAAGAGTCAGCTTCAACACTGCAATTCACAGAACCAAAGGTACTCTTGATTACATTCATTCTGATCTATGGGGGCCTTCTCGTGAAATTTCCAAAAGAGGAGCCAGATACTTGCTAACGATTATTGATGATTTTTCTAGAAAGACTTTGGTCTATTTTCTCAGGCACAAGAATGAGGTATTTGGCATTTTCAAGCAATGGAAGACCTTATTGGAAAAGCAGACCGGGAAGCTAGTCAAGAGACTCAGAACAGATAATGGTCTTAAGTTTTGTGATTCAGAGTTTAAACAATTCTGCAAAGATGAAGGCATTGTCAGACATCGGACGGTGAGAAAGACACCACAGCAGAATGGTGTCGCAGAGATGATGAATCGAACACTGTTAGAAAGAGCTCGATGTATGCTTTCTAACGCAGGTCTTGGCAAGGAATTTTGGGCAGAAGCAGTCAATTTGGCATGTCATTTGGTGAATCGCTCTCCTCACAGATCAGTTGAACTTAAGACACCTGAAGAGGTATGGTCAGGTAGCCCTCCTGATTACTCTAACTTAAGAATATTTGGTTGCCCTGCATATGCTCATGTGAATGAAGGAAAATTGGAGCCTAGGGCGAAGAAATGTATTTTTCTTGGTTATGCTTCTGGTGTTAAGGGTTTTCGCTTATGGTGTCATGATACTCATAAGTTTATGATTAGCAGAGATGTTACTTTTGATGAATCTGCTATGCTTCACCCTAGAAAAGAATTGCCTGTTCAGTGTGATACAGGAAAGAAGAATGCACAAGAGAAGGTGGAGCTTGAGGTTGATACCTCATCATCTGCAAATCCTAATCCTATTCAGCCAGGAAGTTCGTCTCTAGGTGGAGAGACACACCATGAAGCTGAGCATCACACTCTAGCTGGTGGAAGACAAAGGAGACAGATAAAACCACCCCAACGGTATGGTTTTGAAGATATATTGGCTTATGCATTAAATGTTGCAGAAACCATTGATGTCGCCGATCCAACCTCATACTCTGAGGCCATCAGTTCATCTGATTCAGACAAATGGCTCGTTGCGATGCATGAAGAGATGGAATCTCTAAAGGAAAATGACACCTGGAAATTGGTCGAACCACCTAATGGTAAGAAAATTATCGGGTGTAAATGGATATTTAAGAAGAAGGAATGAGTCACTGGTGTTGAAGACACCAAGTATAAGGCACGATTAGTAGCGAAAGGCTACAACCAGGTGGAGGGAGTTGATTTTAATGATGTTTTCTCTCCAGTTGTTAGATATACTTCTATTCGTGTCTTACTTGCTCTAGTTGCAATGCATAATTTGGAGTTGGAGCAACTTGATGCGAAAACAGCCTTTCTTCATGGTGATCTTGATGAACAAATCTATCTACAGCAACCAGAAGGTTTTGAAGTTGAAGGCAAGGAAGATCATGTTTGTCTTCTAAAGAAATCCTTGTATGGACTCAAGCAGTCTCCACGCCTATGGTATCGAAGGTTTGACTATTTTATGCTGAGTATTGGATTTTCTAGATGCAAGTATGATAGTTGTGTCTACTATCAAAGACTTGATGATGGTACTTTCATATATTTGTTGTTATATGTTGATGACATGTTGATTGCAGCAAAGAACATATATGAAATTAATATATTGAAATCTCAGCTAAATGATGAATTTGAGATGAAAGACCTAGGTGCAGCAAAGAAAATTTTGGGAATGGAGATCAACAGAGATAGAGGTGCAGATAGATTATTTCTGTCACAACAGAAAGATATTGAGAAAGTCCTGAAACGTTTTGGTATGCATGATGCTAAACCTGTGAGTACTCTTTTAGCTTCTCACTTTAGATTATCAGCATCCATGTCACCACAGTCAGAAGAAGAGATAATATATATGTCTAGAGTTCCTTATTCTAGTGCAGTGGGAAGTATTATGTATGCAATGGTTTGCACTCGACTAGATATCTCACATGCTGTCAGTGTAGTTAGCAGATATTTGTCCTGTCCAGGAAAAACTCATTGGCAAGCTGTCAAGTGGATTTTGAGATATTTGAATGGTACTTCTACTGCTTGTTTGAAATTCGGTAAAACTTCTGACAATCTAGCTGGATATGTGGATTCAGATTTTGCAGGTGATTTGGACAGGAGAAGATCAATTACAGGTTATGTATTTACTATTGGGACTTGTGCAGTCAGTTGGAAAGCTACCTTGCAGCCGACAGTTGCATTGTCTACTACAGAGGCAGAATTTATGGCTGTTACAGAAGCTGCCAAAGAAGCCATTTGGTTAAGAGGTATACTTAATGAACTCAGTTTGGAAACAAATAAAACTGTAGTTTATTGTGACAGTCAGAGTGCTATACATTTGACGAAGGATCAGATGCATCATGAGAGAACTAAACACATTGATGTGAAGTATCACTTTATTCGGGATATTGTGGCTCAAGGTGATGTTATTGTAAGAAAGATTGGCACTCTGAATAATCCAGCTGATATGCTGACAAAATCTCTTCCCATTACCAAGTTCACACACTGCATGGACTTGGTTGGTGTTGCACAACATTTGCATTAGACCCTTCGGGGTTGTTTGGCAGAGGTTGAAGCTTTTATTTTCACTATTGTCAAATTCAAGTCAAGGTGGAGATTTGTTGAATAATTATGCCTTGAATTAGTGGTGGACCAAAAATTGTCTAAAGTTGAGTTCACTTCTTGCATAATTTGTGGCTTTTGTTTGTGGGTCAAAAGCATCTTCTACTTTAGGCCATGGTGGAAGACAAAGTGGAAGACAAAGTTCATTTTGGTATAATTGGAGAACAAAATGATGAACAACAGAATGATGAGCATTCATTGTTGTTTGTCCTTTGGAACTTTTGTGAGCCTATAAAAGGCATTCCAATTTGAAGCATTCCATCATCAAGTAATATCAAGAATCATCAAGTGAAAGAGAAGTTAAGAGATAAATTTGTGAGATTGTGTGCATTGGCTAAAGCCAATTTTGTAAACGCTCTTTGTATATTCTCTCACTATAGTGAAATTTTGCCTGCTGGCCTCTGCCCGTGGACGTAGGCTTTAAGCCGAACCACGTAAATTTGTTGTCTCCATATTTATCTTACTTTATTGTTTTGTGATTATTACTCGATCAAATTACGATCATGTCACGATCCATTTCTAACATCTAGTTATGTGATTATCAACTCTGATGTATTTTGCTTTTGGTAGAGTTTTTGCAGCTAAAATGATCCCTCTTTTTATGATGCTCGTGGGTGGACCTTTGGGCTCAGGACAACAATGGTACTTTACCCGCTACTTTTCCTCTGGAAGAAAATACTATTCAAGAAGGCAATTCTTTGATTATAATTGTGAATGGATTCTTTTTAATTCTGCTTAAACAGTTAATCTGAAATGATTATATTTCAGCTGTTTCAATTCAAATACCGCTATGTAAAAGATGCACTCAAAGCCATTCTTTCGTAAGAGAGTATTGAGACAGTGAGGATATGTACATATTCTTTAATCAGGTTGCAGATTTTAGGCATTGGAGTCTGAGACTACAAGTGAGGTTGTAGAGTTATGCTTCTGTCTTTTTTTTCAAACTTTTTTGTCAAACTATATGATGAAAAACATTAATCTTATTTTATTTTATTTTTTCATTATCTCCTTCTTTTAACTTTTTCCTTTAACTTCCCTTTTCTAAAAGAAAATCCTAAAACTACAAAGATGCAAGCAAATTTACCTTCATGAAAATAGACAGAATAAATAAATAATGAAACAGACCATAAACACATAGATCTTATTGATTGTAAACCATACAATAAAAATCACATGAGAGACCCTTAAAAAATGAATATATAAATAATTAGTTGATTAATATAAATCTTCTTATTTTTGGATAAAGGTGAAAATTTAATTTAAGTACGACTCAGAAAAAAAATCAACATAAGCAGCAAGCTGCCACAAGAGTACACACTACGGTGCAAAGTAGTCATGATGCCACCCAGCGTAAGAAATCCCCATGCAGTCTGATCGCTGACCTTTTTCTTGTAGATTTTTTGGGGGCACAGCCAGAACCGTAGTTTTGTACATTAGAGCCAAGAATGTCGATCACCGCCATGTAAATAATTAAATTGTAAACCCATTTTGACTACCTTTGCCTGAGGGGAAAGAGCAGCGAGACAATGGCCAATAATTAAATATATTTAAACTTATAAGTAAATTATAATTTAATTAGCTCATAATAATTGTTTCTAAATTAGTATAATACATTAAATTGTATGAAAATTATAAAAATTTAAATTACATGAATCTTATTCAAAATTTATAATTATATTTTGTGTGGATGAAAATGTTATAATGATATTTTAACTCATCATATTTTTAAAAGAATTCATCATTAATATATATAAAAGGAAAATAAAAATTTCATCATTTTCAGCCTTGGATATGGCCAGCGAAAAATATTGTACATATGATAATCACAAACAAGAACCAAAAATAAAAGTTTGAAATCCCAATTAGAGCACCAAGGTGGCATTAACAATGATGAGATTCAATCGGACAGGTCAAGTTACATTGAAAGCACTAATTGTCCCATGAACAAGAAAGCACTTTGGGATAAATCACAAATGAAGCTTTTATTTTATTTAGAATTGAAGGTACATCCTTGCATTTTACTTCAGAAGATAATAATAATATAACATTATATATGTCCCTTTATTTTTTGAAATGACACGTATCTCTTTCAACCAGCATTGATAATGTAGAATTCATGAACTCTTAAATTAGGGGAATAGTATCGTGATGAATAGGGTCTGGTCCGCCAGGAGACTCTCTTTTGATCTGATATAATTGATCATCAGAAGGAATTTGAATAGGATTTGGTCCGCTAGTAACCTCTCTTTTGATCACTTCTGTCGAATGTGTTGATAGTCTCTGATCGTGATGAATAGGGTCTGGTCCGCCAGGAGACACTCTTTTGATCTTATATAGTTGATCATCAGATGGAGGATTAGGAATATGAATAGGATTCGGTCTGCTAGGAACCTCTCTTTTGATCACTTCTGTCGAATGTGTTGATAGTCTCTGATCGTGATGAATAGGGTCTGGTCCGCCAGGAGACACTCTTTTGATCTGATATAGTTGATCATCAGATGGAGGATTAGGAATTTGAATAGGATTCGATCCGCTAGGAACCTCTCTTTCGATCACTTCTGTCGAATGTGTTGATAGTCTCTGATCGTGATGAATAGGGTCTGGTCCGCCAGGAGACTCTCTTTTGATATGATATAGTTGATCATCAGATGGAGGATTAGGAATTTGAATAGGATTCGGTCCGCTAGGAACCTCTCTTTCGATCACTTCTGTCGAATGTGTTGATAGTCTCTTATCGTGATGAATAGGGTCTGGTCCGCCAGGAGACTCTCTTTTGATCTGATATAGTTGATCATCAGATAGAGGATTAAGATTTTGAATAGGATTTGGTCTTTTGGGAACCTCTTTTTTCATTACTTCTATATTTTGCGAAAGTAAGGTTTCAAAATGTTGAATGTTGGACAAAATAGAACGATGGAAATGGTTTAGTTTTTTTGCAGTACCAGACCATAGGACAAGCATTGAAAAAATGATCAAAAGTAGAGTAGACATTTTTGTGGTAGCCATTTGGTAAGAAACTATGACATGAGGAAGATTGAATGAAACTTGTCCTATTTATTGGAGAAATTCTTTTATCTAAATAAAGAAGATGTATTTGATGTAAAATCTGCATTGAGCAATAGTTGATTATCGTATCTAAGGTAATCTAAATATTCCAAAAACCTACTTAACCAGGATACTCTAAAATAGTTGTTTTGTATTTATATTGGAAACCAATGACATCTAAAATGATTACAAGTGATCTCTATCCAATTTTAGGCACTATAATGAATTTTTAATTGCACAAGAAATTTTTTTATAGCGAATATAAAGATTACAGTGGATTCCATCCAATTTTAGGCACTATAACAAATTTTTAATTTAACAAGAAATTTTAGTGCTAAAAAACAGAAGTCAAAAGTAGTTTTAAAAAAAACTGATTTAAGTCAAAAATCAAAAATAGATTTGGTCCATTAGGAACAAATCTTTTCACCTTTTTTAAATCAAATAAAATAAAAATAATTTTATTTTCATATGAATTGAATTAAAAATAAATTACTATATAATTAAGATACTTCTCTTTCTATGATTTTTAATATGTATCTTCTTTAATATCCTTATTTATATTGATTAATTTGATTACTTGTTTCTATTTATATGTTTTATTGAACATGATTACTTTCATTATTTCAATTTATCTAATTAATTTCCTTTTTAAGGGTTTTTCATTATGTTTTAGTTCATCTACTTTATCCAGTAAACACTACACTATTTTGAGGTTAAGTGAAATGTCGTGTTAATCCATCTACTTATTTGATAGACGTTGTAGTTTAATTTTTTATACAATAATAAATTGGCATGTGCTAAGTCTTACCTATTAAGTTTGGCATATGTATTGGTAAAGCCTTTAGGTGGATAAAAATAGTTTAGGTATAAAAAAACACTTTATTAAAAAAGCCAACTTAATGGTCAAAAGAACTGGAATGATAACAGTAGGGCAATGGCTACAACGTTGGTTGGATAAAAAAGGAGTAGAATTTAATTTCACTAAACCTAGCTTAGGATAGTTCAATGCTTATTTGATATATCAGATGGACCATAGACATAACAATAGACCCATTAAAAAATGGATATCTTTTATCCTTACGCGTTAACTTGTGACCGATTGTGCGCACCCAATCCTACTTACCAGTTACCCACCTCTAAGTATATGTACTTATTATTTCAAATTTCTTCAATTGAAATGAGAGGATATAAAGCAAAATCTCTCCAAACTCTATACAATTTAATTCTTTTTTATTTTAAAGTTTGAGAGATAGTAAAATAAACGAGTTTTACAACCATTTTTCAAGCAACAAACATGCTTTATGTCCCTTATTTAAGCCACATTTGTTTAGTTTTAGTCAAGTATCCTCCTTTCATGAAAACATCTTCAAATTCTTCATTTAGAAGTAATTTTATACTCTTAACCTTAATCTTCTCTCTTTCCAAACATCACTAAGAGCATAGAAAAGATTCTTCGGGTTGCAACTACGAGTCAAATTTTTGGCAGACATGCATATGTTTATCACCGGTGCAGAGATAATATGTAACGATGGGACAAAAAGGCATAAACTCTAGAGTACAAGTCCAGTGAACATGACTTAAGAGTCCATCTAAACATTTGTTCTCTTCCCTTTCTTCTCCTCTGAATAAAGATTTGGATGCTTCAGTCAAACAAGTTGCTTAAACCTTTTTTCTCTTCGTGAGGACATGAGAACCTACGGGTCTTTTGATGATACAACATCCCAGATCAAATATATAATCCTGTAGTTTCCTTTGATCCACAGAGGACAAGCAAAGCGGAAAAGTCTAGTTAAATGCATTGATTGTTAGTATATAATCTTTAATCAACCCTTCAATGAGTACTTCTTCCCTGTAAAAGGCTGGAACTTCGGTTCATCTTTCTTTTCGGGCTGCTGCTCTTGTTTTGTCTCTTTTCCAGCTTCCTGAGCATTTGAAGAAATAACCGATTTGTTAGCAGCTCATGGTCATAAATTTCTTTTCCAATTATAGGATTGGTGATTGTAGGCAATTTTATAATGAAGCATGGTAAAACCTCTTCTCTTCCTTCAGAGGACAGCTTACACTTGAACCAAACACAAGCTTTCCTGGAGCCTGGCGGGCAGTGTTTTGTGAACTAGACCCTGCAGAAGGCTGGCTACTCCCATTGGCAACAGCAGGTTGCTTTTCTTTGGACTCAGATGAAGAAACTGGTGGAGGCTAGTACTTCAACAGTTTCCCATCCAAGCGTTGCCTAGATCAAGTAAAAGGGCTGAATTTTGGTTCAGTCTGAACTGGAACCTCTTCGGCTGCAAGTACAAAAAGATGCATGTTGCCCATATTAGGAATAAAAATGAATTCCAAATCGATCATGAATATGAGGAGTATTTACAAAGGAATAACTACTATAAATGTATTTGACCACATTTATTAAAATTGACTGAAGGTTTCTCCCCCCCCCCCCCCCCCCTCCCCGCCTTCTTTTTTTCTCACATGAAATAAAAAGGGAAAAAGTTTATACTTCTCACAAGATATACACAGCTTCCATGTAGCGGAACTAACTAAAGGACAAACTCGGACTACAAGGGTCCTATATAGTAGAAGTAAATCATCACTCTACATGTTTCATGTGTACATTATGACGCACAAAATTCTCCTCAGGCTACAAGGTTTAGATAAAAAATACAATGTGCGGAACAATTAGTGTCTGGAAAGAAAGAAGACAAACAAGAAAAGAAAATCAAGAGAACTACTAGAATCCTAATTCGGTAATTCCTAAACAATGGTATAATAAGAAATAAAAGGAAGACATTCCACAGAAACAAAAAATAACTCAATAGATTTTTTTCCTTGGATAAATTGTGAATTTTATTTATCCTGAAATGAAGGAACACTAAGCATAAAAATAGAAAAAGTAACTGATAACAGAAACTGAAATAATAGGAGATGATAAGGCGGAGTACATGGATATACACACCTTGAGCTGATGCCTTGCTAGAAGCAACAGGTGCAAAAGGCATTTCAGGTTCCTTGTAATCCAGGGGAGGAGCAAAATCTACCTCACAGTCTGTCTCAATGATAGTAATTGCATTAGAAGGCTTTGTCTCTATAATATCTATGTAGTATTATGCTGTCCCCAGTCGTTAAGCACGAATAATTCCTTAGCGTTGTCTCCAAGCTGCATGAACAATAAAAAGAAATCATAACCTAGCTGTCTATCTTACAAATGCAATAACTGACATGGGTATAATATGATATGTAGAACAATTTATTTCTATCGTATCAAACAAGAAAGAAGAAAACAGCAAAATAATGAAGGAAAACCCAATTGCACGTATAAAAAGATGTGAATTCTGTTATTTTTCACTGTACCAGTGCAAACAGCACAGCAGTATCTGGGCAAACAAGGTTCTGGTGGGGACATGGCTTGTGAAGTAAATTGCACAAATTTCTCAATTGGAACCACCACACACAGGGAGCTTATATAGAAACTCATGGACTCTTCATCATAAAAGGTATGTAGGGGAAGAAACTGCTGGCCTCCCCCTAGATGGCATTAACCAAAATAACATGACACTAGAAAGAGAAGAAACACTATTATATTACACATCATGAGCACTAAATGACAGGAAAATGATATGGAGTTCAATCCAGAAAAACCCTTCCCACCAAAGCATCAAACACCAGTCAATCACAACAAGTGCACATGCCTCTAATATATGAAACTGAACATTTGAATCATGAACTCACACAGCTTTTGGGTTAGAGATATCCAAAAAGTCCTTTGGGTGAGGTTGCAGTTTAACATAAGTTCCCTTCGGAAGAGTCGTGTTTCCCACTCTCACAATGTCTCCCTCTTGTAAGAGCAGGTTCTCCATCATCTATAAAGAAGCAATTCACATCAAAAGACAAGTTTAATCAATTAAATGACTTGAACATTTCTTTGACAGTTAAAAACCTGTAACATTATCACACCAAAGATTATGCAGGAAACACAAGTCATTGCATACCCAGTATGGCATATAGATCATGCCTTCTTCTGCAATAAACTCCAGAACCCCACAACGAGAGACCCTCTCGGCAGCAGCATTCCGAAACTCAAACAACATCAGATAATCAATATGCAGAGATGCTGCACGATTTTTTTAAACATAAGCATTCCATATCTGCATTTATCAGTCATGAGGAATCCACAATAAATTAACCACTAGTTAAACAGATGTCATGATAAAGCACGGAGCTAAAACGACTAACTGAGACGATCAAGGGCTGATGGTGGCATCATGACTGAAACATGAAAATTATATAAATATTTAAAAATATATTCAAGAAGAGAACAACAAAAGACAACAACTATGAGTTTTGACATCTCACTTTTATCACCACTTTCAATTTGCGGCTGCAGGATAGTTATAAAAAATGGAATTAGAATCAGGAAAAAGGCGACGAGGAAAAAAATATAAAACTTCAATTTCAAATTTTGCAGGATCAGAGATCAGAATGCTTATGAACATCTGATCAAGCATTCCTTGCGTAAACAGTTAGAGACAGGCGCGACTGATATTAAAACCCGTACAAAATATTAGAATAATGGTACCCAACAAATCTCAACCATTTTCTTTGTCATTTGTGAACCATATTAAACTGAACGTTACAAGAACGATTCCGTTAACCACCTTTTGTTGAGATGCCTTTGGACTAGTCAATCGTGGGAAATGGCCTATGCCTTTCTTGGTATAAGTTGGTAGTGGAGAGCTCCATCAAGGGTGAAATTTGGGTTTGGTAGGGTTGTAGAGGTTCTAAAGAATTGAGGAAAGATTTTTGCTTATTCCCTCTTTCTATTTGCTGGATTGTATGGATCAAAAGAAATAAAAGGGGTTTTAAAAGTGTGGAAAAGCCTATAGCTTTATCCAAAGATAATGGCTTCACACCCGTACTTTTTTGCTCAGTGGGCACTTCTTTTTTAACGAAAAAGAGCTTCTAGAGTTTATAGAGTTTTTGTCTTGTAAATGATTTTGTAATTGGGTTTCCATCCCCTTGGTGCGCATAGTGAATGCATTTCTTATTTATAAGAAAAAAAGAATTTTGTTGATTGTATAGAAGTTAGCAGTAAAGAATGAATAATCTTAAAGCATCTGGTTGATGTCTAGACACTGGAAATCAATAACTTGCAGTAGATTAAGAAATTATGCATAGTTACCCATCTCTGAGGCATTTCTTGTACAAACTACCTTAAAATGAAGCACTTTAATATAATTTATTTTCTGACTTTTAGAACAACACATCACTATAGATAATCCATTTATGTTCTCTTATTCTTCCCATTCCAAGTTCATACGGTTAATTTTTGGGAAGTTATAATCTATAGAGCATAAGAACATTGACACTTGTCAACATTGGAATGAGGA
Source organism: Bretschneidera sinensis (assembly GCA_023935145.1). Taxonomy (NCBI): domain Eukaryota; kingdom Viridiplantae; phylum Streptophyta; class Magnoliopsida; order Brassicales; family Akaniaceae; genus Bretschneidera; species Bretschneidera sinensis. The sequence continues at coordinate 96,484,635 of CM043704.1, forward strand.
GAATGTCGGAATGATTTCTTATCAATTTTGATAAAAAAGTAAAACGATATTTCGCTTTTGTCTGCTTAAAAAATTATAAGCAGCTGAGGAAGTAAGAGTCCAAGTTTTATTCAGAAAAGAACACATGAAATATTACTTCTCTCAAGTTCTGGCATCCTACATCCGTAAATTAAAATATTACTGTTATATGATTCTAACTTTTTTTGCAACAATATTATTTGATTATAACTTGCTGTAAAGGGAAGCATATTTCATATTTTGCTGTAATCTGTTGTGCCGTGTGCATGTTTGCACTGATAGGTTTAAGGAGTGGCATGAACTACTTACCAGAACAAATAATATGCTGTGCATTTAGAAGTTAAGAGTGAAATTAATACCATGTACAGAAATGCTAATCAAGGCCAAATCTGGACATCGTTGCTTCAAGGGAATCTGTACGAGTTCCATACATGAGATTTTGGGTCTAGACAGTTCTCTTCCTACTGAGAACATTAACTAATTTAGACCAAGAAAATACTTCAATCTTTGAATTTAATCTATGTTTGGCTTTCCTCAGACATTCTGCTTGATTTTCCTCTGGTTCCCTTCTCCAAATGTTCAGGCACTAGTGAAACAGAAGTATCTGATGAGAACAGTCCATCAGGAAATGACTATTTGGCTGAGGTAAGAAGAAACCTTTTCGATTATATCAATTACTAATGTTACCATTTTGTAATTGAATATATTATCTGAATAATTGATTTGATTTAATCTAGTCATTTCTCTAGACTTGTGTGGGTAATACTTCAGTGTGTCACATGCTGTGAACTTTTATTTACTGAGGAGTTAAGAGTTTAGATGAGTGCAACAGGTTGTAACTTTTGAACTGAGTATTCTGTAGATAATAAAATGTGCTTATTCAATGTGTTATTGTGCTCCCCCCAACCCAAAAAAAAAAAAAAAACTCTCTGGCATGCCATAAGCCAATTAGCTAAACTGTATAATCTGGTCTGCTTTAAATTCATTAAATGTTTCTTTTTATTTCTTTTTTCATGTGCATAAGCAGAAAACCAGTATTCTTGCCTTTAATTATACATACAATGCATATTTTCAGGTTTGTAGAGAATGGGAAGGGACAGTTCTCAAAGTGAATAAGGATGTTAGATTAGCACTTATCCGCATTGGTGTGGTTCTTGGTAAAGATGGCGGTGCTTTAGGTAAAACTACTCTCTCCCTCTCTCTGTCTGTGGTTCTATATTCGACATCTCAATGTTAATGGTTTAGTTGTCTATTATTTTGTGCCGTAAATCAAGAGATGATTTACCAACAAAGTGATTGACATTTAAGTTCTATTGTGCCACCTAATAAATTTAATAAGGGATGCTGCTACAATTATTTGAACTTGTATGGTCAGCTCAAAGAAGCATCAATCTAACAAAATGAAACTGATTTTACTTTCTGAGAGTGGCTAAATATAATAGTCTAGTGTTGAATAATTATGCATTGAATTAGTGGTGGACCAAAAATTGTCTAAAGTTGAGTCCACTTCTTGCATAATTTGTGGCTTTTGTTTATGGGTCAAAAGCATCTTCTACTTTAGGCCATGGTAGAAGACAAAGTTCACTTTGGTATAATTGGAGAACAAAATGATGAGCAACAAAATGATGAGCATTCATTGTTGTTTGTCCTTTGGAACTTTTGTGAGCCTATAAAAGACATTCCAATTTGAAGCATTCCATCATCAAGTAATATCAAGAATCATCAAGTGAAAGAGAAGTTAAGAGATAAATTTGTGAGATTGTGTGTATTGGCTAAAGCCAATTTTGTAAACGCTCTTTGTATATTCTCTCACTATAGTGAAATTTTGCCGGCTGGCCTCTGCCCATGGACGTAGGCTTTAAGCCGAACCACGTAAATTTGTTGTCTCCATATTTATCTTACTTTATTGTTTTGTGATTATTACTCGATCAAATTACGATCCTGTCACGATCCATTTTTAACAAACTGGTATCAGAGCTTGCAGGTGGTAAATTTCTGTCTGTTTTTCTGCGAGTTTACTGTTCACATGAATAGTAAAATTTTGTTCAGGATCATTTTGTTCGATTGAGATGTCAACAATGAAGTTTGATATTGAGAAGTTTGATGGAAACAGCAGTTTCAGTCTATGGCAAGTTCGTATGTTAGCCATTCTAACCCAAAATGGCTTGAAGAAAGCACTATTGGGGAAAGACAAGAAGCCTACCGGCATGAATGATGAAGATTGGGATGACCTGGATTACAAGGCTCTATCCGCAATCCAAATGAGTCTTTCAAATGATGTCTTACAGCAAGTTCTGTCAGAGAAAACTTCTGCAGCCTTATGGGCCAAGCTAGAAGAGTTGTACTTGACTAAATCCTTGGCCAACAGGTTGGTGTTGAAGCAACGCCTTTATGGTCTTCACATGACAGAAAGTTCCTCTCTCAAGTCCCATATCAGTGAGTTTATCTCAATTATTAATGATTTGAAAAATCTTGAAGTTGTTATTGGATCTGAAGATCAAGCTCTCTTCTTATTATGTTCATTACCACTCTCATACAAAAATTTTAGAGACACTATAATTTATGGTAGGGAAGAATTAAATTTTGATGATGTAATATCTTCCCTTATGAGTAAGAATAAATTAGATAATGAACTTTTGTCTAGTAAGTCTGATGATCAGGGCTCTAGTCTTGTTGCAAGAGGCAGATCCAATGACAGAGGCTTTGATGGTGGCAAGAATAGAAGAAGATCAAAGTTAAGAGGAAAGCACAAAAATTTGACTTGCAATTATTGCAAGAAGAAGGGACACATCGTAGCGGAATGCTACAAGCTGCAGAACAAAAAGAAGAATGAATGGCAAAATGACAAGGGCAAGCAGAAGAAAGAAACAGCTGATGCTGATGTAGCAGAAGAAAAAGGCGATGATGTTCTATTTGCAACCAACAAGTCCAGATCCAATGACGAGTGGATTCTTGATTCTGGATGTTCTTATCATATGTCCCCCAACAGAGATTGGTTCTCCACATATGATTCTGTTGAAGGTGGAGTTGTGCTAATGGGCAATAATGCCACTTGCAAAGCTGTTGGTGTAGGCACAGTAAAAATCAAGATGCATGATGGAGTTGTCAGGACATTGACTGATGATAGACATGTACCTGATTTGAAGAAAAATCTTATTTCTTTGGGCATTCTGGATGCCAATGGCTGCAAAACTGTGATTGAGTCTGAGAACATGAAAATTTCCCGTGGTGCTCTTGTTCTCATGAAAGGAAAGAAGTCTGGCAGTCTATACACCTTATTGGGTTCAACAGTTACAGACTCTGCAGCAATTTCCTCATCCATGTCAGATTCAGACTCTACCAAGTTGTGGCATATGCGTCTATGGTATATGAGTGAACAGGGATTAGCTGTACTTAGTAAAAGAGGTCTTCTGCCTGAAAGAAAGATTGGGAAGCTGGATTTTTGTGAGCATTGTGTCTTTGGAAAGCAGAAAAGAGTCAGCTTCAACACTGCAATTCACAGAACCAAAGGTACTCTTGATTACATTCATTCTGATCTATGGGGGCCTTCTCGTGAAATTTCCAAAAGAGGAGCCAGATACTTGCTAACGATTATTGATGATTTTTCTAGAAAGACTTGGGTCTATTTTCTCAGGCACAAGAATGAGGTATTTAGCATTTTCAAGCAATGGAAGACCTTATTGGAGAAGCAGACCGGGAAGCTAGTCAAGAGACTCAGAACAGATAATGGTCTTAAGTTTTGTGATTCAGAGTTTAAACAATTCTGCAAAGATGAAGGCATTGTCAGACATCGGACGGTGAGAAAGACACCACAGCAGAATGGTGTCGCAGAGATGATGAATCGAACACTGTTAGAAAGAGCTCGATGTATGCTTTCTAACGCAGGTCTTGGCAAGGAATTTTGGGCAGAAGCAGTCAATTTGGCATGTCATTTGGTGAATCGCTCTCCTCACAGATCAGTTGAACTTAAGACACCTGAAGAGGTATGGTCAGGTAGCCCTCCTGATTACTCTAACTTAAGAATATTTGGTTGCCCTGCATATGCTCATGTGAATGAAGGAAAATTGGAGCCTAGGGCGAAGAAATGTATTTTTCTTGGTTATGCTTCTGGTGTTAAGGGTTTTCGCTTATGGTGTCATGATACTCATAAGTTTATGATTAGCAGAGATGTTACTTTTGATGAATCTGCTATGCTTCACCCTAGAAAAGAATTGCCTGTTCAGTGTGATACAGGAAAGAAGAATGCACAAGAGAAGGTGGAGCTTGAGGTTGATACCTCATCATCTGCAAATCCTAATCCTATTCAGCCAGGAAGTTCGTCTCCAGGTGGAGAGACACACCATGAAGCTGAGCATCACACTCTAGCTGGTGGAAGACAAAGGAGACAGATAAAACCACCCCAACGGTATGGTTTTGAAGATATATTGGCTTATGCATTAAATGTTGCAGAAACCATTGATGTCGCCGATCCAACCTCATACTCTGAGGCCATCAGTTCATCTGATTCAGACAAATGGCTCGTTGCGATGCATGAAGAGATGGAATCTCTAAAGGAAAATGACACCTGGAAATTGGTCGAACCACCTAATGGTAAGAAAATTATCGGGTGTAAATGGATATTTAAGAAGAAGGAATGAGTCACTGGTGTTGAAGACACCAAGTATAAGGCACGATTAGTAGCGAAAGGCTACAACCAGGTGGAGGGAGTTGATTTTAATGATGTTTTCTCTCCAGTTGTTAGATATACTTCTATTCGTGTCTTACTTGCTCTAGTTGCAATGCATAATTTGGAGTTGGAGCAACTTGATGCGAAAACAGCCTTTCTTCATGGTGATCTTGATGAACAAATCTATCTACAGCAACCAGAAGGTTTTGAAGTTGAAGGCAAGGAAGATCATGTTTGTCTTCTAAAGAAATCCTTGTATGGACTCAAGCAGTCTCCACGCCTATGGTATCGAAGGTTTGACTATTTTATGCTGAGTATTGGATTTTCTAGATGCAAGTATGATAGTTGTGTCTACTATCAAAGACTTGATGATGGTACTTTCATATATTTGTTGTTATATGTTGATGACATGTTGATTGCAGCAAAGAACATATATGAAATTAATATATTGAAATCTCAGCTAAATGATGAATTTGAGATGAAAGACCTAGGTGCAGCAAAGAAAATTTTGGGAATGGAGATCAACAGAGATAGAGGTGCAGATAGATTATTTCTGTCACAACAGAAAGATATTGAGAAAGTCCTGAAACGTTTTGGTATGCATGATGCTAAACCTGTGAGTACTCTTTTAGCTTCTCACTTTAGATTATCAGCATCCATGTCACCACAGTCAGAAGAAGAGATAATATATATGTCTAGAGTTCCTTATTCTAGTGCAGTGGGAAGTATTATATATGCAATGGTTTGCACTCGACTAGATATCTCACATGCTGTCAGTGTAGTTAGCAGATATTTGTCCTGTCCAGGAAAAACTCATTGGCAAGCTGTCAAGTGGATTTTGAGATATTTGAAGGGTACTTCTACTGCTTGTTTGAAATTCGGTAAAACTTCTGACAATCTAGCTGGATATGTGGATTCAGATTTTGCAGGTGATTTGGACAGGAGAAGATCAATTACAGGTTATGTATTTACTATTGGGACTTGTGCAGTCAGTTGGAAAGCTACCTTGCAGCCGACAGTTGCATTGTCTACTACAGAGGCAGAATTTATGGCTGTTACAGAAGCTGCCAAAGAAGCCATTTGGTTAAGAGGTATACTTAATGAACTCAGTTTGGAAACAAATAAAACTGTAGTTTATTGTGACAGTCAGAGTGCTATACATTTGACGAAGGATCAGATGCATCATGAGAGAACTAAACACATTGATGTGAAGTATCACTTTATTCGGGATATTGTGGCTCAAGGTGATGTTATTGTAAGAAAGATTGGCACTCTGAATAATCCAGCTGATATGCTGACAAAATCTCTTCCCATTACCAAGTTCACACACTGCATGGACTTGGTTGGTGTTGCACAACATTTGCATTAGACCCTTCGGGGTTGTTTGGCAGAGGTTGAAGCTTTTATTTTCACTATTGTCAAATTCAAGTCAAGGTGGAGATTTGTTGAATAATTATGCCTTGAATTAGTGGTGGACCAAAAATTGTCTAAAGTTGAGTTCACTTCTTGCATAATTTGTGGCTTTTGTTTGTGGGTCAAAAGCATCTTCTACTTTAGGCCATGGTGGAAGACAAAGTGGAAGACAAAGTTCATTTTGGTATAATTGGAGAACAAAATGATGAACAACAGAATGATGAGCATTCATTGTTGTTTGTCCTTTGGAACTTTTGTGAGCCTATAAAAGGCATTCCAATTTGAAGCATTCCATCATCAAGTAATATCAAGAATCATCAAGTGAAAGAGAAGTTAAGAGATAAATTTGTGAGATTGTGTGCATTGGCTAAAGCCAATTTTGTAAACGCTCTTTGTATATTCTCTCACTATAGTGAAATTTTGCCTGCTGGCCTCTGCCCGTGGACGTAGGCTTTAAGCCGAACCACGTAAATTTGTTGTCTCCATATTTATCTTACTTTATTGTTTTGTGATTATTACTCGATCAAATTACGATCATGTCACGATCCATTTCTAACATCTAGTTATGTGATTATCAACTCTGATGTATTTTGCTTTTGGTAGAGTTTTTGCAGCTAAAATGATCCCTCTTTTTATGATGCTCGTGGGTGGACCTTTGGGCTCAGGACAACAATGGTACTTTACCCGCTACTTTTCCTCTGGAAGAAAATACTATTCAAGAAGGCAATTCTTTGATTATAATTGTGAATGGATTCTTTTTAATTCTGCTTAAACAGTTAATCTGAAATGATTATATTTCAGCTGTTTCAATTCAAATACCGCTATGTAAAAGATGCACTCAAAGCCATTCTTTCGTAAGAGAGTATTGAGACAGTGAGGATATGTACATATTCTTTAATCAGGTTGCAGATTTTAGGCATTGGAGTCTGAGACTACAAGTGAGGTTGTAGAGTTATGCTTCTGTCTTTTTTTTCAAACTTTTTTGTCAAACTATATGATGAAAAACATTAATCTTATTTTATTTTATTTTTTCATTATCTCCTTCTTTTAACTTTTTCCTTTAACTTCCCTTTTCTAAAAGAAAATCCTAAAACTACAAAGATGCAAGCAAATTTACCTTCATGAAAATAGACAGAATAAATAAATAATGAAACAGACCATAAACACATAGATCTTATTGATTGTAAACCATACAATAAAAATCACATGAGAGACCCTTAAAAAATGAATATATAAATAATTAGTTGATTAATATAAATCTTCTTATTTTTGGATAAAGGTGAAAATTTAATTTAAGTACGACTCAGAAAAAAAATCAACATAAGCAGCAAGCTGCCACAAGAGTACACACTACGGTGCAAAGTAGTCATGATGCCACCCAGCGTAAGAAATCCCCATGCAGTCTGATCGCTGACCTTTTTCTTGTAGATTTTTTGGGGGCACAGCCAGAACCGTAGTTTTGTACATTAGAGCCAAGAATGTCGATCACCGCCATGTAAATAATTAAATTGTAAACCCATTTTGACTACCTTTGCCTGAGGGGAAAGAGCAGCGAGACAATGGCCAATAATTAAATATATTTAAACTTATAAGTAAATTATAATTTAATTAGCTCATAATAATTGTTTCTAAATTAGTATAATACATTAAATTGTATGAAAATTATAAAAATTTAAATTACATGAATCTTATTCAAAATTTATAATTATATTTTGTGTGGATGAAAATGTTATAATGATATTTTAACTCATCATATTTTTAAAAGAATTCATCATTAATATATATAAAAGGAAAATAAAAATTTCATCATTTTCAGCCTTGGATATGGCCAGCGAAAAATATTGTACATATGATAATCACAAACAAGAACCAAAAATAAAAGTTTGAAATCCCAATTAGAGCACCAAGGTGGCATTAACAATGATGAGATTCAATCGGACAGGTCAAGTTACATTGAAAGCACTAATTGTCCCATGAACAAGAAAGCACTTTGGGATAAATCACAAATGAAGCTTTTATTTTATTTAGAATTGAAGGTACATCCTTGCATTTTACTTCAGAAGATAATAATAATATAACATTATATATGTCCCTTTATTTTTTGAAATGACACCTATCTCTTTCAACCAGCATTGATAACGTAGAATTCATGAACTCTTAAATTAGGGGAATAGTATCGTGATGAATAGGGTCTGGTCCGCCAGGAGACTCTCTTTTGATTTGATATAGTTGATCATCAGAAGGAATTTGAATAGGATTTGGTCCGCTAGTAACCTCTCTTTTGATCACTTATGTCGAATGTGTTGATAGTCTCTGATCGTGATGAATAGGGTCTGGTCCGCCAGGAGACACTCTTTTGATCTGATATAGTTGATCATCAGATGGAGGATTAGGAATATGAATAGGATTCGGTCTGCTAGGAACCTCTCTTTTGATCACTTCTGTCGAATGTGTTGATAGTCTCTGATCGTGATGAATAGGGTCTGGTCCGCCAGGAGACACTCTTTTGATCTGATATAGTTGATCATCAGATGGAGGATTAGGAATTTGAATAGGATTCGATCCGCTAGGAACCTCTCTTTCGATCACTTCTGTCGAATGTGTTGATAGTCTCTGATCGTGATGAATAGGGTCTGGTCCGCCAGGAGACTCTCTTTTGATATGATATAGTTGATCATCAGATGGAGGATTAGGAATTTGAATAGGATTCGGTCCGCTAGGAACCTCTCTTTCGATCACTTCTGTCGAATGTGTTGATAGTCTCTTATCGTGATGAATAGGGTCTGGTCCGCCAGGAGACTCTCTTTTGATCTGATATAGTTGATCATCAGATAGAGGATTAAGATTTTGAATAGGATTTGGTCTTTTGGGAACCTCTTTTTTCATTACTTCTATATTTTGCGAAAGTAAGGTTTCAAAATGTTGAATGTTGGACAAAATAGAACGATGGAAATGGTTTAGTTTTTTTGCAGTACCAGACCATAGGACAAGCATTGAAAAAATGATCAAAAGTAGAGTAGACATTTTTGTGGTAGCCATTTGGTAAGAAACTATGACATGAGGAAGATTGAATGAAACTTGTCCTATTTATTGGAGAAATTCTTTTATCTAAACAAAGAAGATGTATTTGATGTAAAATCTGCATTGAGCAATAGTTGATTATCGTATCTAAGGTAATCTAAATATTCCAAAAACCTACTTAACCAGGATACTCTAAAATAGTTGTTTTGTATTTATATTGGAAACCAATGACATCTAAAATGATTACAAGTGATCTCTATCCAATTTTAGGCACTATAATGAATTTTTAATTGCACAAGAAATTTTTTTATAGCGAATATAAAGATTACAGTGGATTCCATCCAATTTTAGGCACTATAACAAATTTTTAATTTAACAAGAAATTTTAGTGCTAAAAAACAGAAGTCAAAAGTAGTTTTAAAAAAAACTGATTTAAGTCAAAAATCAAAAATAGATTTGGTCCATTAGGAACAAATCTTTTCACCTTTTTTAAATCAAATAAAATAAAAATAATTTTATTTTCATATGAATTGAATTAAAAATAAATTACTATATAATTAAGATACTTCTCTTTCTATGATTTTTAATATGTATCTTCTTTAATATCCTTATTTATATTGATTAATTTGATTACTTGTTTCTATTTATATGTTTTATTGAACATGATTACTTTCATTATTTCAATTTATCTAATTAATTTCCTTTTTAAGGGTTTTTCATTATGTTTTAGTTCATCTACTTTATCCAGTAAACACTACACTATTTTGAGGTTAAGTGAAATGTCGTGTTAATCCATCTACTTATTTGATAGACGTTGTAGTTTAATTTTTTATACAATAATAAATTGGCATGTGCTAAGTCTTACCTATTAAGTTTGGCATATGTATTGGTAAAGCCTTTAGGTGGATAAAAATAGTTTAGGTATAAAAAAACACTTTATTAAAAAAGCCAACTTAATGGTCAAAAGAACTGGAATGATAACAGTAGGGCAATGGCTACAACGTTGGTTGGATAAAAAAGGAGTAAATTTAATTTCACTAAACCTAGCTTAGGATAGTTCAATGCTTATTTGATATATCAGATGGACCATAGACATAACAATAGACCCATTAAAAAATGGATATCTTTTATCCTTACGCGTTAACTTGTGACCGATTGTGCGCACCCAATCCTACTTACCAGTTACCCACCTCTAAGTATATGTACTTATTATTTCAAATTTCTTCAATTGAAATGAGAGGATATAAAGCAAAATCTCTCCAAACTCTATACAATTTAATTCTTTTTTATTTTAAAGTTTGAGAGATAGTAAAATAAACGAGTTTTACAACCATTTTTCAAGCAACAAACATGCTTTATGTCCCTTATTTAAGCCACATTTGTTTAGTTTTAGTCAAGTATCCTCCTTTCATGAAAACATCTTCAAATTCTTCATTTAGAAGTAATTTTATACTCTTAACCTTAATCTTCTCTCTTTCCAAACATCACTAAGAGCATAGAAAAGATTCTTCGGGTTGCAACTACGAGTCAAATTTTTGGCAGACATGCATATGTTTATCACCGGTGCAGATATAATATGTAACGACGGGGCATAAACTCTAGAGTACAAGTCCAGTGAACATGACTTAAGAGTCCATCTAAACATTTGTTCTCTTCCCTTTCTTCTCCTCTGAATAAAGATTTGGATGCTTCAGTCAAACAAGTTGCTTAAACCTTTTTTCTCTTCGTGAGGACATGAGAACCTACGGGTCTTTTGATGATACAACATCCCAGATCAAATATATAATCCTGTAGTTTCCTTTGATCCACAGAGGACAAGCAAAGCGGAAAAGTCTAGTTAAATGCATTGATTGTTAGTATATAATCTTTAATCAACCCTTCAATGAGTACTTCTTCCCTGTAAAAGGCTGGAACTTCGGTTCATCTTTCTTTTCGGGCTGCTGCTCTTGTTTTGTCTCTTTTCCAGCTTCCTGAGCATTTGAAGAAATAACCGATTTGTTAGCAGCTCATGGTCATAAATTTCTTTTCCAATTATAGGATTGGTGATTGTAGGCAATTTTATAATGAAGCATGGTAAAACCTTCTTCTCTTCCTTCAGAGGACAGCTTACACTTGAACCAAACACAAGCTTTCCTGGAGCCTGGCGGGCAGTGTTTTGTGAACTAGACCCTGCAGAAGGCTGGCTACTCCCATTGGCAACAGCAGGTTGCTTTTCTTTGGACTCAGATGAAGAAACTGGTGGAGGCTAGTACTTCAACAGTTTCCCATCCAAGCGTTGCCTAGATCAAGTAAAAGGGCTGAATTTTGGTTCAGTCTGAACTGGAACCTCTTCGGCTGCAAGTACAAAAAGATGCATGTTGCCCATATTAGGAATAAAAATGAATTCCAAATCGATCATGAATATGAGGAGTATTTACAAAGGAATAACTACTATAAATGTATTTGACCACATTTATTAAAATTGACTGAAGGTTTCTCCCCCCCCCCCCCCCCCCCTCCCCCCCTTCTTTTTTTCTCACATGAAATAAAAGGGGAAAAAGTTTATACTTCTCACAAGATATACACAGCTTCCATGTAGCGGAACTAACTAAAGGACAAACTCGGACTACAAGGGTCCTATATAGTAGAAGTAAATCATCACTCTACATGTTTCATGTGTACATTATGACGCACAAAATTCTCCTCAGGCTACAAGGTTTAGATAAAAAATACAATGTGCGGAACAATTAGTGTCTGGAAAGAAAGAAGACAAACAAGAAAAGAAAATCAAGAGAACTACTAGAATCCTAATTCGGTAATTCCTAAACAATGGTATAATAAGAAATAAAAGGAAGACATTCCACAGAAACAGAAAATAACTCAATAGATTTTTTTTCTTGGATAAATTGTGAATTTTATTTATCCTGAAATGAAGGAACACTAAGCATAAAAATAGAAAAAGTAACTGATAACAGAAACTGAAATAATAGGAGATGATAAGGCGGAGTACATGGATATACACACCTTGAGCTGATGCCTTGCTAGAAGCAACAGGTGCAAAAGGCATTTCAGGTTCCTTGTAATCCAGGGGAGGAGCAAAATCTACCTCACAGTCTGTCTCAATGATAGTAATTGCATTAGAAGGCTTTGTCTCTATAATATCTATGTAGTATTATGCTGTCCCCAGTCGTTAAGCACGAATAATTCCTTAGCGTTGTCTCCAAGCTGCATGAACAATAAAAAGAAATCATAACCTAGCTGTCTATCTTACAAATGCAATAACTGACATGGGTATAATATGATATGTAGAACAATTTATTTCTATCGTATCAAACAAGAAAGAAGAAAACAGCAAAATAATGAAGGAAAACCCAATTGCACGTATAAAAAGATGTGAATTCTGTTATTTTTCACTGTACCAGTGCAAACAGCACAGCAGTATCTGGGCAAACAAGGTTCTGGTGGGGACATGGCTTGTGAAGTAAATTGCACAAATTTCTCAATTGGAACCACCACACACAGGGAGCTTATATAGAAACTCATGGACTCTTCATCATAAAAGGTATGTAGGGGAAGAAACTGCTGGCCTCCCCCTAGATGGCATTAACCAAAATAACATGACACTAGAAAGAGAAGAAACACTATTATATTATACATCATGAGCACTAAATGACAGGAAAATGATATGGAGTTCAATCCAGAAAAACCCTTCCCACCAAAGCATCAAACACCAGTCAATCACAACAAGTGCACATGCCTCTAATATATGAAACTGAACATTTGAATCATGAACTCACACAGCTTTTGGGTTAGAGATATCCAAAAAGTCCTTTGGGTGAGGTTGCAGTTTAACATAAGTTCCCTTCGGAAGAGTCGTGTTTCCCACTCTCACAATGTCTCCCTCTTGTAAGAGCAGGTTCTCCATCATCTATAAAGAAGCAATTCACATCAAAAGACAAGTTTAATCAATTAAATGACTTGAACATTTCTTTGACAGTTAAAAACCTGTAACATTATCACACCAAAGATTATGCAGGAAACACAAGTCATTGCATACCCAGTATGGCATATAGATCATGCCTTCTTCTGCAATAAACTCCAGAACCCCACAACGAGAGACCCTCTCGGCAGCAGCATTCCGAAACTCAAACAACATCAGATAATCAATATGCAGAGATGCTGCACGATTTTTTTAAACATAAGCATTCCATATCTGCATTTATCAGTCATGAGGAATCCACAATAAATTAACCACTAGTTAAACAGATGTCATGATAAAGCACGGAGCTAAAACGACTAACCGAGACGATCAAGGGCTGATGGTGGCATCATGACTGAAACATGAAAATTATATAAATATTTAAAAATATATTCAAGAAGAGAACAACAAAAGACAACAACTATGAGTTTTGACATCTCACTTTTATCACCACTTTCAATTTGCGGCTGCAGGATAGTTATAAAAAATGGAATTAGAATCAGGAAAAAGGCGACGAGGAAAAAAATATAAAACTTCAATTTCAAATTTTGCAGGATCAGAGATCAGAATGCTTATGAACATCTGATCAAGCATTCCTTGCGTAAACAGTTAGAGACAGGCGCGACTGATATTAAAACCCGTACAAAATATTAGAATAATGGTACCCAACAAATCTCAACCATTTTCTTTGTCATTTGTGAACCATATTAAACTGAACGTTACAAGAACGATTCCGTTAACCACCTTTTGTTGAGATGCCTTTGGACTAGTCAATCGTGGGAAATGGCCTATGCCTTTCTTGGTATAAGTTGGTAGTGGAGAGCTCCATCAAGGGTGAAATTTGGGTTTGGTAGGGTTGTAGAGGTTCTAAAGAATTGAGGAAAGATTTTTGCTTATTCCCTCTTTCTATTTGCTGGATTGTATGGATCAAAAGAAATAAAAGGGGTTTTAAAAGTGTGGAAAAGCCTATAGCTTTATCCAAAGATAATGGCTTCACACCCGTACTTTTTTGCTCAGTGGGCACTTCGTTTTTAACGAAAAAGAGCTTTTAGAGTTTATAGAGTTTTTGTCTTGTAAATGATTTTGTAATTGGGTTTCCGCCCCCTTGGTGCGCATAGTGAATGCATTTCTTATTTATAAGAAAAAAAGAATTTTGTTGATTGTATAGAAGTTAGCAGTAAAGAATGAATAATCTTAAAGCATCTGGTTGATGTCTAGACACTGGAAATCAATAACTTGCAGTAGATTAAGAAATTATGCATAGTTACCCATCTCTGAGGCATTTCTTGTACAAACTACCTTAAAATGAAGCACTTTAATATAATTTATTTTCTGACTTTTAGAACAACACATCACTATAGATAATCCATTTATATTCTCTTATTCTTCCCATTCCAAGTTCATACGGTTAATTTTTGGGAAGTTATAATCTATAGAGCATAAGAACATTGACACTTGTCAACATTGGAATGAGGAGAATGTCGGAATGATTTCTTATCAATTTTGATAAAAAAGTAAAACAATATTTCGCTTTTGTCTGCTTAAAAAATTATAAGCAGCTGAGGAAGTAAGAGTCCAAGTTTTATTCAGAAAAGAACACATGAAATATTACTTCTCTCAAGTTCTGGCATCCTACATCCGTAAATTAAAATATTACTGTTATATGATTCTAACTTTTTTTGCAACAATATTATTTGATTATAACTTGCTGTAAAGGGAAGCATATTTCATATTTTGCTGTAATCTGTTGTGCCGTGTGCATGTTTGCACTGATAGGTTTAAGGAGTGGCATGAACTACTTACCAGAACAAATAATATGCTGTGCATTTAGAAGTTAAGAGTGAAATTAATACCATGTACAGAAATGCTAATCAAGGCCAAATCTGGACATCGTTGCTTCAAGGGAATCTGTACGAGTTCCATACATGAGATTTTGGGTCTAGACAGTTCTCTTCCTACTGAGAACATTAACTAATTTAGACCAAGAAAATACTTCAATCTTTGAATTTAATCTATGTTTGGCTTTCCTCAGACATTCTGCTTGATTTTCCTCTGGTTCCCTTCTCCAAATGTTCAGGCACTAGTGAAACAGAAGTATCTGATGAGAACAGTCCATCAGGAAATGACTATTTGGCTGAGGTAAGAAGAAACCTTTTCGATTATATCAATTACTAATGTTACCATTTTGTAATTGAATATATTATCTGAATAATTGATTTGATTTAATCTAGTCATTTCTCTAGACTTGTGTGGGTAATACTTCAGTGTGTCACATGCTGTGAACTTTTATTTACTGAGGAGTTAAGAGTTTAGATGAGTGCAACAGGTTGTAACTTTTGAACTGAGTATTCTGTAGATAATAAAATGTGCTTATTCAATGTGTTATTGTGCTCCCCCCAACCCAAAAAAAAAAAAAAAAACTCTCTGGCATGCCATAAGCCAATTAGCTAAACTGTATAATCTGGTCTGCTTTAAATTCATTAAATGTTTCTTTTTATTTCTTTTTTCATGTGCATAAGCAGAAAACCAGTATTCTTGCCTTTAATTATACATACAATGCATATTTTCAGGTTTGTAGAGAATGGGAAGGGACAGTTCTCAAAGTGAATAAGGATGTTAGATTAGCACTTATCCGCATTGGTGTGGTTCTTGGTAAAGATGGCGGTGCTTTAGGTAAAACTACTCTCTCCCTCTCTCTGTCTGTGGTTCTATATTCGACATCTCAATGTTAATGGTTTAGTTGTCTATTATTTTGTGCCGTAAATCAAGAGATGATTTACCAACAAAGTGATTGACATTTAAGTTCTATTGTGCCACCTAATAAATTTAATAAGGGATGCTGCTACAATTATTTGAACTTGTATGGTCAGCTCAAAGAAGCATCAATCTAACAAAATGAAACTGATTTTACTTTCTGAGAGTGGCTAAATATAATAGTCTAGTGTTGAATAATTATGCATTGAATTAGTGGTGGACCAAAAATTGTCTAAAGTTGAGTCCACTTCTTGCATAATTTGTGGCTTTTGTTTATGGGTCAAAAGCATCTTCTACTTTAGGCCATGGTAGAAGACAAAGTTCACTTTGGTATAATTGGAGAACAAAATGATGAGCAACAAAATGATGAGCATTCATTGTTGTTTGTCCTTTGGAACTTTTGTGAGCCTATAAAAGGCATTCCAATTTGAAGCATTCCATCATCAAGTAATATCAAGAATCATCAAGTGAAAGAGAAGTTAAGAGATAAATTTGTGAGATTGTGTGTATTGGCTAAAGCCAATTTTGTAAACGCTCTTTGTATATTCTCTCACTATAGTGAAATTTTGCCGGCTGGCCTCTGCCCATGGACGTAGGCTTTAAGCCGAACCACGTAAATTTGTTGTCTCCATATTTATCTTACTTTATTGTTTTGTGATTATTACTCGATCAAATTACGATCCTGTCACGATCCATTTTTAACAAACTGGTATCAGAGCTTGCAGGTGGTAAATTTCTGTCTGTTTTTCTGCGAGTTTACTGTTCACATGAATAGTAAAATTTTGTTCAGGATCATTTTGTTCGATTGAGATGTCAACAATGAAGTTTGATATTGAGAAGTTTGATGGAAACAGCAGTTTCAGTCTATGGCAAGTTCGTATGTTAGCCATTCTAACCCAAAATGGCTTGAAGAAAGCACTATTGGGGAAAGACAAGAAGCCTACCGGCATGAATGATGAAGATTGGGATGACCTGGATTACAAGGCTCTATCCGCAATCCAAATGAGTCTTTCAAATGATGTCTTACAGCAAGTTCTGTCAGAGAAAACTTCTGCAGCCTTATGGGCCAAGCTAGAAGAGTTGTACTTGACTAAATCCTTGGCCAACAGGTTGGTGTTGAAGCAACGCCTTTATGGTCTTCACATGACAGAAAGTTCCTCTCTCAAGTCCCATATCAGTGAGTTTATCTCAATTATTAATGATTTGAAAAATCTTGAAGTTGTTATTGGATCTGAAGATCAAGCTCTCTTCTTATTATGTTCATTACCACTCTCATACAAAAATTTTAGAGACACTATAATTTATGGTAGGGAAGAATTAAATTTTGATGATGTAATATCTTCCCTTATGAGTAAGAATAAATTAGATAATGAACTTTTGTCTAGTAAGTCTGATGATCAGGGCTCTAGTCTTGTTGCAAGAGGCAGATCCAATGACAGAGGCTTTGATGGTGGCAAGAATAGAAGAAGATCAAAGTTAAGAGGAAAGCACAAAAATTTGACTTGCAATTATTGCAAGAAGAAGGGACACATCGTAGCGGAATGCTACAAGCTGCAGAACAAAAAGAAGAATGAATGGCAAAATGACAAGGGCAAGCAGAAGAAAGAAACAGCTGATGCTGATGTAGCAGAAGAAAAAGGCGATGATGTTCTATTTGCAACCAACAAGTCCAGATCCAATGACGAGTGGATTCTTGATTCTGGATGTTCTTATCATATGTCCCCCAACAGAGATTGGTTCTCCACATATGATTCTGTTGAAGGTGGAGTTGTGCTAATGGGCAATAATGCCACTTGCAAAGCTGTTGGTGTAGGCACAGTAAAAATCAAGATGCATGATGGAGTTGTGAGGACATTGACTGATGATAGACATGTACCTGATTTGAAGAAAAATCTTATTTCTTTGGGCATTCTGGATGCCAATGGCTGCAAAACTGTGATTAAGTCTGAGAACATGAAAATTTCCCGTGGTGCTCTTGTTCTCATGAAAGGAAAGAAGTCTGGCAGTCTATACACCTTATTGGGTTCAACAGTTACAGACTCTGCAGCAATTTCCTCATCCATGTCAGATTCAAACTCTACCAAGTTGTGGCATATGCGTCTATGGTATATGAGTGAACAGGGATTAGCTGTACTTAGTAAAAGAGGTCTTCTGCCTGAAAGAAAGATTGGGAAGCTGGATTTTTGTGAGCATTGTGCCTTTGGAAAGCAGAAAAGAGTCAGCTTCAACACTGCAATTCACAGAACCAAAGGTACTCTTGATTACATTCATTCTGATCTATGGGGGCCTTCTCGTGAAATTTCCAAAAGAGGAGCCAGATACTTGCTAACGATTATTGATGATTTTTCTAGAAAGACTTTGGTCTATTTTCTCAGGCACAAGAATGAGGTATTTGGCATTTTCAAGCAATGGAAGACCTTATTGGAAAAGCAGACCGGGAAGCTAGTCAAGAGACTCAGAACAGATAATGGTCTTAAGTTTTGTGATTCAGAGTTTAAACAATTCTGCAAAGATGAAGGCATTGTCAGACATCGGACGGTGAGAAAGACACCACAGCAGAATGGTGTCGCAGAGATGATGAATCGAACACTGTTAGAAAGAGCTCGATGTATGCTTTCTAACGCAGGTCTTGGCAAGGAATTTTGGGCAGAAGCAGTCAATTTGGCATGTCATTTGGTGAATCGCTCTCCTCACAGATCAGTTGAACTTAAGACACCTGAAGAGGTATGGTCAGGTAGCCCTCCTGATTACTCTAACTTAAGAATATTTGGTTGCCCTGCATATGCTCATGTGAATGAAGGAAAATTGGAGCCTAGGGCGAAGAAATGTATTTTTCTTGGTTATGCTTCTGGTGTTAAGGGTTTTCGCTTATGGTGTCATGATACTCATAAGTTTATGATTAGCAGAGATGTTACTTTTGATGAATCTGCTATGCTTCACCCTAGAAAAGAATTGCCTGTTCAGTGTGATACAGGAAAGAAGAATGCACAAGAGAAGGTGGAGCTTGAGGTTGATACCTCATCATCTGCAAATCCTAATCCTATTCAGCCAGGAAGTTCGTCTCCAGGTGGAGAGACACACCATGAAGCTGAGCATCACACTCTAGCTGGTGGAAGACAAAGGAGACAGATAAAACCACCCCAACGGTATGGTTTTGAAGATATATTGGCTTATGCATTAAATGTTGCAGAAACCATTGATGTCGCCGATCCAACCTCATACTCTGAGGCCATCAGTTCATCTGATTCAGACAAATGGCTCGTTGCGATGCATGAAGAGATGGAATCTCTAAAGGAAAATGACACCTGGAAATTGGTCGAACCACCTAATGGTAAGAAAATTATCGGGTGTAAATGGATATTTAAGAAGAAGGAATGAGTCACTGGTGTTGAAGACACCAAGTATAAGGCACGATTAGTAGCGAAAGGCTACAACCAGGTGGAGGGAGTTGATTTTAATGATGTTTTCTCTCCAGTTGTTAGATATACTTCTATTCGTGTCTTACTTGCTCTAGTTGCAATGCATAATTTGGAGTTGGAGCAACTTGATGCGAAAACAGCCTTTCTTCATGGTGATCTTGATGAACAAATCTATCTACAGCAACCAGAAGGTTTTGAAGTTGAAGGCAAGGAAGATCATGTTTGTCTTCTAAAGAAATCCTTGTATGGACTCAAGCAGTCTCCACGCCTATGGTATCGAAGGTTTGACTATTTTATGCTGAGTATTGGATTTTCTAGATGCAAGTATGATAGTTGTGTCTACTATCAAAGACTTGATGATGGTACTTTCATATATTTGTTGTTATATGTTGATGACATGTTGATTGCAGCAAAGAACATATATGAAATTAATATATTGAAATCTCAGCTAAATGATGAATTTGAGATGAAAGACCTAGGTGCAGCAAAGAAAATTTTGGGAATGGAGATCAACAGAGATAGAGGTGCAGATAGATTATTTCTGTCACAACAGAAAGATATTGAGAAAGTCCTGAAACGTTTTGGTATGCATGATGCTAAACCTGTGAGTACTCTTTTAGCTTCTCACTTTAGATTATCAGCATCCATGTCACCACAGTCAGAAGAAGAGATAATATATATGTCTAGAGTTCCTTATTCTAGTGCAGTGGGAAGTATTATGTATGCAATGGTTTGCACTCGACTAGATATCTCACATGCTGTCAGTGTAGTTAGCAGATATTTGTCCTGTCCAGGAAAAACTCATTGGCAAGCTGTCAAGTGGATTTTGAGATATTTGAATGGTACTTCTACTGCTTGTTTGAAATTCGGTAAAACTTCTGACAATCTAGCTGGATATGTGGATTCAGATTTTGCAGGTGATTTGGACAGGAGAAGATCAATTACAGGTTATGTATTTACTATTGGGACTTGTGCAGTCAGTTGGAAAGCTACCTTGCAGCCGACAGTTGCATTGTCTACTACAGAGGCAGAATTTATGGCTGTTACAGAAGCTGCCAAAGAAGCCATTTGGTTAAGAGGTATACTTAATGAACTCAGTTTGGAAACAAATAAAACTGTAGTTTATTGTGACAGTCAGAGTGCTATACATTTGACGAAGGATCAGATGCATCATGAGAGAACTAAACACATTGATGTGAAGTATCACTTTATTCGGGATATTGTGGCTCAAGGTGATGTTATTGTAAGAAAGATTGGCACTCTGAATAATCCAGCTGATATGCTGACAAAATCTCTTCCCATTACCAAGTTCACACACTGCATGGACTTGGTTGGTGTTGCACAACATTTGCATTAGACCCTTCGGGGTTGTTTGGCAGAGGTTGAAGCTTTTATTTTCACTATTGTCAAATTCAAGTCAAGGTGGAGATTTGTTGAATAATTATGCCTTGAATTAGTGGTGGACCAAAAATTGTCTAAAGTTGAGTTCACTTCTTGCATAATTTGTGGCTTTTGTTTGTGGGTCAAAAGCATCTTCTACTTTAGGCCATGGTGGAAGACAAAGTGGAAGACAAAGTTCATTTTGGTATAATTGGAGAACAAAATGATGAACAACAGAATGATGAGCATTCATTGTTGTTTGTCCTTTGGAACTTTTGTGAGCCTATAAAAGGCATTCCAATTTGAAGCATTCCATCATCAAGTAATATCAAGAATCATCAAGTGAAAGAGAAGTTAAGAGATAAATTTGTGAGATTGTGTGCATTGGCTAAAGCCAATTTTGTAAACGCTCTTTGTATATTCTCTCACTATAGTGAAATTTTGCCTGCTGGCCTCTGCCCGTGGACGTAGGCTTTAAGCCGAACCACGTAAATTTGTTGTCTCCATATTTATCTTACTTTATTGTTTTGTGATTATTACTCGATCAAATTACGATCATGTCACGATCCATTTCTAACATCTAGTTATGTGATTATCAACTCTGATGTATTTTGCTTTTGGTAGAGTTTTTGCAGCTAAAATGATCCCTCTTTTTATGATGCTCGTGGGTGGACCTTTGGGCTCAGGACAACAATGGTACTTTACCCGCTACTTTTCCTCTGGAAGAAAATACTATTCCAGAAGGCAATTCTTTGATTATAATTGTGAATGGATTCTTTTTAATTCTGCTTAAACAGTTAATCTGAAATGATTATATTTCAGCTGTTTCAATTCAAATACCGCTATGTAAAAGATGCACTCAAAGCCATTCTTTCGTAAGAGAGTATTGAGACAGTGAGGATATGTACATATTCTTTAATCAGGTTGCAGATTTTAGGCATTGGAGTCTGAGACTACAAGTGAGGTTGTAGAGTTATGCTTCTGTCTTTTTTTTCAAACTTTTTTGTCAAACTATATGATGAAAAACATTAATCTTATTTTATTTTATTTTTTCATTATCTCCTTCTTTTAACTTTTTCCTTTAACTTCCCTTTTCTAAAAGAAAATCCTAAAACTACAAAGATGCAAGCAAATTTACCTTCATGAAAATAGACAGAATAAATAAATAATGAAACAGACCATAAACACATAGATCTTATTGATTGTAAACCATACAATAAAAATCACATGAGAGACCCTTAAAAAATGAATATATAAATAATTAGTTGATTAATATAAATCTTCTTATTTTTGGATAAAGGTGAAAATTTAATTTAAGTACGACTCAGAAAAAAAATCAACATAAGCAGCAAGCTGCCACAAGAGTACACACTACGGTGCAAAGTAGTCATGATGCCACCCAGCGTAAGAAATCCCCATGCAGTCTGATCGCTGACCTTTTTCTTGTAGATTTTTTGGGGGCACAGCCAGAACCGTAGTTTTGTACATTAGAGCCAAGAATGTCGATCACCGCCATGTAAATAATTAAATTGTAAACCCATTTTGACTACCTTTGCCTGAGGGGAAAGAGCAGCGAGACAATGGCCAATAATTAAATATATTTAAACTTATAAGTAAATTATAATTTAATTAGCTCATAATAATTGTTTCTAAATTAGTATAATACATTAAATTGTATGAAAATTATAAAAATTTAAATTACATGAATCTTATTCAAAATTTATAATTATATTTTGTGTGGATGAAAATGTTATAATGATATTTTAACTCATCATATTTTTAAAAGAATTCATCATTAATATATATAAAAGGAAAATAAAAATTTCATCATTTTCAGCCTTGGATATGGCCAGCGAAAAATATTGTACATATGATAATCACAAACAAGAACCAAAAATAAAAGTTTGAAATCCCAATTAGAGCACCAAGGTGGCATTAACAATGATGAGATTCAATCGGACAGGTCAAGTTACATTGAAAGCACTAATTGTCCCATGAACAAGAAAGCACTTTGGGATAAATCACAAATGAAGCTTTTATTTTATTTAGAATTGAAGGTACATCCTTGCATTTTACTTCAGAAGATAATAATAATATAACATTATATATGTCCCTTTATTTTTTGAAATGACACGTATCTCTTTCAACCAGCATTGATAATGTAGAATTCATGAACTCTTAAATTAGGGGAATAGTATCGTGATGAATAGGGTCTGGTCCGCCAGGAGACTCTCTTTTGATCTGATATAATTGATCATCAGAAGGAATTTGAATAGGATTTGGTCCGCTAGTAACCTCTCTTTTGATCACTTCTGTCGAATGTGTTGATAGTCTCTGATCGTGATGAATAGGGTCTGGTCCGCCAGGAGACACTCTTTTGATCTTATATAGTTGATCATCAGATGGAGGATTAGGAATATGAATAGGATTCGGTCTGCTAGGAACCTCTCTTTTGATCACTTCTGTCGAATGTGTTGATAGTCTCTGATCGTGATGAATAGGGTCTGGTCCGCCAGGAGACACTCTTTTGATCTGATATAGTTGATCATCAGATGGAGGATTAGGAATTTGAATAGGATTCGATCCGCTAGGAACCTCTCTTTCGATCACTTCTGTCGAATGTGTTGATAGTCTCTGATCGTGATGAATAGGGTCTGGTCCGCCAGGAGACTCTCTTTTGATATGATATAGTTGATCATCAGATGGAGGATTAGGAATTTGAATAGGATTCGGTCCGCTAGGAACCTCTCTTTCGATCACTTCTGTCGAATGTGTTGATAGTCTCTTATCGTGATGAATAGGGTCTGGTCCGCCAGGAGACTCTCTTTTGATCTGATATAGTTGATCATCAGATAGAGGATTAAGATTTTGAATAGGATTTGGTCTTTTGGGAACCTCTTTTTTCATTACTTCTATATTTTGCGAAAGTAAGGTTTCAAAATGTTGAATGTTGGACAAAATAGAACGATGGAAATGGTTTAGTTTTTTTGCAGTACCAGACCATAGGACAAGCATTGAAAAAATGATCAAAAGTAGAGTAGACATTTTTGTGGTAGCCATTTGGTAAGAAACTATGACATGAGGAAGATTGAATGAAACTTGTCCTATTTATTGGAGAAATTCTTTTATCTAAATAAAGAAGATGTATTTGATGTAAAATCTGCATTGAGCAATAGTTGATTATCGTATCTAAGGTAATCTAAATATTCCAAAAACCTACTTAACCAGGATACTCTAAAATAGTTGTTTTGTATTTATATTGGAAACCAATGACATCTAAAATGATTACAAGTGATCTCTATCCAATTTTAGGCACTATAATGAATTTTTAATTGCACAAGAAATTTTTTTATAGCGAATATAAAGATTACAGTGGATTCCATCCAATTTTAGGCACTATAACAAATTTTTAATTTAACAAGAAATTTTAGTGCTAAAAAACAGAAGTCAAAAGTAGTTTTAAAAAAAACTGATTTAAGTCAAAAATCAAAAATAGATTTGGTCCATTAGGAACAAATCTTTTCACCTTTTTTAAATCAAATAAAATAAAAATAATTTTATTTTCATATGAATTGAATTAAAAATAAATTACTATATAATTAAGATACTTCTCTTTCTATGATTTTTAATATGTATCTTCTTTAATATCCTTATTTATATTGATTAATTTGATTACTTGTTTCTATTTATATGTTTTATTGAACATGATTACTTTCATTATTTCAATTTATCTAATTAATTTCCTTTTTAAGGGTTTTTCATTATGTTTTAGTTCATCTACTTTATCCAGTAAACACTACACTATTTTGAGGTTAAGTGAAATGTCGTGTTAATCCATCTACTTATTTGATAGACGTTGTAGTTTAATTTTTTATACAATAATAAATTGGCATGTGCTAAGTCTTACCTATTAAGTTTGGCATATGTATTGGTAAAGCCTTTAGGTGGATAAAAATAGTTTAGGTATAAAAAAACACTTTATTAAAAAAGCCAACTTAATGGTCAAAAGAACTGGAATGATAACAGTAGGGCAATGGCTACAACGTTGGTTGGATAAAAAAGGAGTAGAATTTAATTTCACTAAACCTAGCTTAGGATAGTTCAATGCTTATTTGATATATCAGATGGACCATAGACATAACAATAGACCCATTAAAAAATGGATATCTTTTATCCTTACGCGTTAACTTGTGACCGATTGTGCGCACCCAATCCTACTTACCAGTTACCCACCTCTAAGTATATGTACTTATTATTTCAAATTTCTTCAATTGAAATGAGAGGATATAAAGCAAAATCTCTCCAAACTCTATACAATTTAATTCTTTTTTATTTTAAAGTTTGAGAGATAGTAAAATAAACGAGTTTTACAACCATTTTTCAAGCAACAAACATGCTTTATGTCCCTTATTTAAGCCACATTTGTTTAGTTTTAGTCAAGTATCCTCCTTTCATGAAAACATCTTCAAATTCTTCATTTAGAAGTAATTTTATACTCTTAACCTTAATCTTCTCTCTTTCCAAACATCACTAAGAGCATAGAAAAGATTCTTCGGGTTGCAACTACGAGTCAAATTTTTGGCAGACATGCATATGTTTATCACCGGTGCAGAGATAATATGTAACGATGGGACAAAAAGGCATAAACTCTAGAGTACAAGTCCAGTGAACATGACTTAAGAGTCCATCTAAACATTTGTTCTCTTCCCTTTCTTCTCCTCTGAATAAAGATTTGGATGCTTCAGTCAAACAAGTTGCTTAAACCTTTTTTCTCTTCGTGAGGACATGAGAACCTACGGGTCTTTTGATGATACAACATCCCAGATCAAATATATAATCCTGTAGTTTCCTTTGATCCACAGAGGACAAGCAAAGCGGAAAAGTCTAGTTAAATGCATTGATTGTTAGTATATAATCTTTAATCAACCCTTCAATGAGTACTTCTTCCCTGTAAAAGGCTGGAACTTCGGTTCATCTTTCTTTTCGGGCTGCTGCTCTTGTTTTGTCTCTTTTCCAGCTTCCTGAGCATTTGAAGAAATAACCGATTTGTTAGCAGCTCATGGTCATAAATTTCTTTTCCAATTATAGGATTGGTGATTGTAGGCAATTTTATAATGAAGCATGGTAAAACCTCTTCTCTTCCTTCAGAGGACAGCTTACACTTGAACCAAACACAAGCTTTCCTGGAGCCTGGCGGGCAGTGTTTTGTGAACTAGACCCTGCAGAAGGCTGGCTACTCCCATTGGCAACAGCAGGTTGCTTTTCTTTGGACTCAGATGAAGAAACTGGTGGAGGCTAGTACTTCAACAGTTTCCCATCCAAGCGTTGCCTAGATCAAGTAAAAGGGCTGAATTTTGGTTCAGTCTGAACTGGAACCTCTTCGGCTGCAAGTACAAAAAGATGCATGTTGCCCATATTAGGAATAAAAATGAATTCCAAATCGGATCATGAATATGAGGAGTATTTACAAAGGAATAACTACTATGAATGTATTTGACCACATTTATTAAAATTGACTGAAGGTTTCTCCCCCCCCCCCCCCGCTCCCCCCCTTTTTTTTTTCTCACATGAAATAAAAGGGGAAAAAGTTTATACTTCTCACAAGATATACACAGCTTCCATGTAGCGGAACTAACTAAAGGACAAACTCGGACTACAAGGGTCCTATATAGTAGAAGTAAATCATCACTCTACATGTTTCATGTGTACATTATGACGCACAAAATTCTCCTTAGGCTACAAGGTTTAGATAAAAAATACAATGTGCGGAACAATTAGTGTCTGGAAAGAAAGAAGACAAACAAGAAAAGAAAATCAAGAGAACTATTAGAATCCTAATTCGGTAATTCCTAAACAATGGTATAATAAGAAATAAAAGGAAGACATTCCACAGAAACAGAAAATAACTCAATAGATTTTTTTTTTGGATAAATTGTGAATTTTATTTATCCTGAAATGAAGGAACACTAAGCATAAAAATAGAAAAAGTAACTGATAACAGAAACTGAAATAATAGGAGATGATAAGGCGGAGTACATGGATATACACACCTTGAGCTGATGCCTTGCTAGAAGCAACAGGTGCAAAAGGCATTTCAGGTTCCTTGTAATCCAGGGGAGGAGCAAAATCTACCTCACAGTCTGTCTCAATGATAGTAATTGCATTAGAAGGCTTTGTCTCTATAATATCTATGTAGTATTATGCTGTCCCCAGTCGTTAAGCACGAATAATTCCTTAGCGTTGTCTCCAAGCTGCATGAACAATAAAAAGAAATCATAACCTAGCTGTCTATCTTACAAATGCAATAACTGACATGGGTATAATATGATATGTAGAACAATTTATTTCTATCGTATCAAACAAGAAAGAAGAAAACAGCAAAATAATGAAGGAAAACCCAATTGCACGTATAAAAAGATGTGAATTCTGTTATTTTGCACTGTACCAGTGCAAACAGCACAGCAGTATCTGGGCAAACAAGGTTCTGGTGGGGACATGGCTTGTGAAGTAAATTGCACAAATTTCTCAATTGGAACCACCACACACAGGGAGCTTATATAGAAACTCATGGACTCTTCATCATAAAAGGTATGTAGGGGAAGAAACTGCTGGCCTCCCCCTAGATGGCATTAACCAAAATAACATGACACTAGAAAGAGAAGAAACACTATTATATTATACATCATGAGCACTGAATGACAGGAAAATGATATGGAGTTCAATCCAGAAAAACCCTTCCCACCAAAGCATCAAACACCAGTCAATCACAACAAGTGCACATGCCTCTAATATATGAAACTGAACATTTGAATCATGAACTCACACAGCTTTTGGGTTAGAGATATCCAAAAAGTCCTTTGGGTGAGGTTGCAGTTTAACATAAGTTCCCTTCGGAAGAGTCGTGTTTCCCACTCTCACAATGTCTCCCTCTTGTAAGAGCAGGTTCTCCATCATCTATAAAGAAGCAATTCACACCAAAAGACAAGTTTAATCAATTAAATGACTTGAACATTTCTTTGACAGTTAAAAACCTGTAACATTATCACACCAAAGATTATGCAGGAAACACAAGTCATTGCCTACCCAGTATGGCATATAGATCATGCCTTCTTCTGCAATAAACTCCAGAACCCCACAACGAGAGACCCTCTCGGCAGCAGCATTCCGAAACTCAAACAACATCAGATAATCAATATGCAGAGATGCTGCACGATTTTTTTAAACATAAGCATTCCATATCTGCATTTATCAGTCATGAGGAATCCACAATAAATTAACCACTAGTTAAACAGATGTCATGATAAAGCACGGAGCTAAAACGACTAACCGAGACGATCAAGGGCTGATGGTGGCATCATGACTGAAACATGAAAATTATATAAATATTTAAAAATATATTCAAGAAGAGAACAACAAAAGACAACAACTATGAGTTTTGACATCTCACTTTTATCACCACTTTCAATTTGCGGCTGCAGGATAGTTATAAAAAATGGAATTAGAATCAGGAAAAAGGCGACGAGAAAAAAAATATAAAACTTCAATTTCAAATTTTGCAGGATCAGAGATCAGAATGCTTATGAACATCTGATCAAGCATTCCTTGCGTAAACAGTTAGAGACAGGCGCGACTGATATTAAAACCCGTACAAAATATTAGAATAATGGTACCCAACAAATCTCAACCATTTTCTTTGTCATTTGTGAACCATATTAAACTGAACGTTACAAGAACGATTCCGTTAACCACCTTTTGTTGAGATGCCTTTGGACTAGTCAATTGTGGGAAATGGCCTATGCCTTTCTTGGTATAAGTTGGTAGTGGAGAGCTCCATCAAGGGTGAAATTTGGGTTTGGTAGGGTTGTAGAGGTTCTAAAGAATTGAGGAAAGATTTTTGCTTATTCCCTCTTTCTATTTGCTGGATTGTATGGATCAAAAGAAATAGAAGGGGTTTTAAAAGTGTGGAAAAGCCTATAGCTTTATCCAAAGATAATGGCTTCACACCCGTACTTTTTTGCTCAGTGGGCACTTCTTTTTTAACGAAAAAGAGCTTCTAGAGTTTATAGAGTTTTTGTCTTGTAAATGAAGCACAATATTTTGCTTTTGTCTGCTTAAAAAATTATAAGCAGCTGAGGAAGTAAGAGTCCAAGTTTTATTCAGAAAAGAACACATGAAATATTACTTCTCTCAAGTTCTGGCATCCTACATCCGTAAATTAAAATATTACTGTTATATGATTCTAACTTTTTTTGCAACAATATTATTTGATTATAACTTGCTGTAAAGGGAAGCATATTTCATATTTTGCTGTAATCTGTTGTGCCGTGTGCATGTTTGCACTGATAGGTTTAAGGAGTGGCATGAACTACTTACCAGAAAAAATAATATGCTGTGCATTTAGAAGTTAAGAGTGAAATTAATACCATGTACAGAAATGCTAATCAAGGCCAAATCTGGACATCGTTTCTTCAAGGGAATCTGTACGAGTTCCATACATGAGATTTTGGGTCTAGACAGTTCTCTTCCTACTGAGAACATTAACTAATTTAGACCAAGAAAATACTTCAATCTTTGAATTTAATCTATGTTTGGCTTTCCTCAGACATTCTGCTTGATTTTCCTCTGGTTCCCTTTTTTTTTCTTCTCCAAATGTTCAGGCACTAGTGAAACAGAAGTATCTGATGAGAACAGTCCATCAGGAAATGACTATTTGGCTGAGGTAAGAAGAAACCTTTTCGATTATATCAATTACTAATGTTACCATTTTGTAATTGAATATATTATCTGAATAATTGATTTGATTTAATCTAGTCATTTCTCTAGACTTGTGTGGGTAATACTTCAGTGTGTCACATGCTGTGAACTTTTATTTACTGAGGAGTTAAGAGTTTAGATGAGTGCAACAGGTTGTAACTTTTGAACTGAGTATTCTGTAGATAATAAAATGTGCTTATTCAATGTGTTATTGTGCTCCCCCCAACCCAAAAAAAAAAAAAAAAACTCTCTGGCATGCCATAAGCCAATTAGCTAAACTGTATAATCTGGTCTGCTTTAAATTCATTAAATGTTTCTTTTTATTTCTTTTTTCATGTGCATAAGCAGAAAACCAGTATTCTTGCCTTTAATTATACATACAATGCATATTTTCAGGTTTGTAGAGAATGGGAAGGGACAGTTCTCAAAGTGAATAATGATGTTAGATTAGCACTTATCCGCATTGGTGTGGTTCTTGGTAAAGATGGCGGTGCTTTAGGTAAAACTACTCTCTCCCTCTCTCTGTCTGTGGTTCTATATTCGACATCTCAATGTTAATGGTTTAGTTGTCTATTATTTTGTGCCGTAAATCAAGAGATGATTTACCAACAAAGTGATTGACATTTAAGTTCTATTGTGCCACCTAATAAATTTAATAAGGGATGCTGCTACAATTATTTGACTTTTATGGTCAGCTCAAAGAAGCATCAATCTAACAAAATGAAACTGATTTTACTTTCTGAGAGTGGCTAAATATAATAGTCTAGTGTTGAATAATTATGCCTTGAATTAGTGGTGGACCAAAAATTGTCTAAAGTTGAGTCCACTTCTTGCATAATTTGTGGTTTTTGTTTGTGGGTCAAAAGCATCTTCTACTTTAGGCCATGGTGGAAGACAAAGTTCACTTTAATCTCAGCCCTTCATCACTCTCCAAGTGATGCTGTGCATTTTGGTGTGGTGTTGTGTGCTGCGGCGTGACCTGATGCTGCAGCCTCCTGATGCTGTGCGCACACCTCCTGCCTGTGGGTAGAAACTTCCACAGCAGTGTGCCTAACCTTCCCATGCTCAAAATTGAAGCACACACATGTGTACAACCTTATAACTTGCTGAAATTTGATATCCCACAATTGGTTTGAACATTAACCAACCTTTGAACCATGTTTAAACCTTGACCATGTTTGAACCATGTTTAAACCTTAGACAAAAAACCAACAATCTCTACCTTTGTCTAAGCGTTTAAACCCGAACCATTTGTGCAGAGACCTTCGGGATCCAAACTCATCTTGAGTCATCAATCAACTGACTCCAATCCTAAGTAATTCAAGGCAATGATTGAACTTACTTAGAGGTAGAAACTTGGTGCCTAAATCTGCAGGACTTTTCTCCGTGGTTTTCTTGTCAACATGAATGCTTCCTTCTGTACCATTTTCCAGAATGTAATGATACCGAACATCCATATGCTCTGTCCCCTCATGGAACACCGGATACCTCCACAAGTGCCCCGCACTTTGGCTATCCAAAGATACCACCACCTGCTCTTTTAGGTCCTCCCACTCGTCCAACAACCCTTTGCACCCCATAGCCTCCTTTATGGCTTCCGTAGCCGCTATGCATTCTGCCCTGGTTGTTATGAGTGCTACCATTGGCTGCCACTGAGCCTCCATGTACCTCAGCAACCACTTCATCCCAAGACAACGCTCTTTTCCGGGATTACTCACACATTTGCTGAAAACATCCATTGCCCAAGAAACACTTGACCTGTTTCTCTTCCTTTCCCGGATGATTCTCCTCATCCCAAGGATCTTTTGTGCAAGGCTGAGATCCTTCCTCTCGAACTCCTCACTAAGTTGAGATGTAAACCTTTCCATCCTCTCCCTGCTGTTCCAAACCAACAGCCCATTAATGACATAGATAAGGATACTCACCATCTTCTCCACCTTGTGTCCAGGTGAGAAAGTTCTTGTGAAATCTATGTCTTCTTTCCTTGTGAACCCATTCGCCACCAGCCTAGCCTTGTTATGGACTTCATCTCTTGGAGGGCACCCTTCTTTGATCTTGTAAGTGCACTTACATTCCACAACTTTCTGATTTCCTGGAATTTTCACCAATTCCCAGAAGTTCTTCTTCCTCAAAGAATCCATTTCTTCCTCCATAGCTAGCTGCCACCTTGGCGAATCCTTACATGCCATGGCATCCATGTAAGTTTCTTGTTCACTCATCTCTCCTTCTGTCCAAGGAGTTGCTGCATCCGCAGCATCCACAAACCCACATCTTGAAGGTGGTCCGACCAGCCTTCTTTCCTGGTCTCTTATGAGCTGAAAGTCCTTCTGACTTGCTGCAGCATCCTCTTCTTGTTCAGCCTCTTCTTGAGTTTCTTGAGCTTGGCAATTATCCAAGGGCTCTACCTGGTCCGAATCCTCTTGCCTCCTTTGCTTTACCTGAACAAAATCTCCCTTGATGCTATGCTCAACAATTTCTGAATTGGTTTGCTCACTAGCCCCTGCAGGGTTAGTTTTCTCCAAGTAGGGAAATAACAATTCATTAAAATTAACATTCCTACTTATTATGAGTTTTAATCCTTCTTTTTCTAAGGACCACAACCTATATCCCTTAGCTCCTTCCCCATATCCTAGAAACACACATTTTCTAGATCCTGGGCTAAGTCCATCATCATTTTGTTGTGCATACACAGCACACCCAAAAGTTCTAAGGTTGTCCAACTCAGGGGGTTTTCCACTCCACATCTCCATGGGAGTCTTTTGGAACACAATCCTAGAGGGTGATCTATTAATCAAATATGCAGCTGTAGCTACAGCTTCTCTCCAAAAATATTTTGGTAACCCGGATCCATCTAACATGCACCTAACCTTTTCCATAAGGGTCTTATTCATCAACTCAGCAACTCCATTTTGCTGAGGAGTTTCCACAACCGTCCTATGTCTTAGAATGTCATTTAACCTACAGAATTGATCAAGTTCTTGGTTAAAAATTTCTAAGTCATTATCGGTTCTTATCCCCTTAACTACTCTACCCATTTGAGTCTCAACCAGCCCTTTCCACACCACTAATTTATTCAAGGCATCTAATTTATTCTTAACCAAATAAACCCACACTTTTCTTGAATAATCATCAATCAAAGACAGAAAGTAAATGTTACCTCTCTGTGTTGGTGTCCTTGCTGGTCCCCAAAGGTCCGCATGAATGTAGTCAAGAATGCCCTTAGACTTGTGCACTCCGGTGTTGAAGCTGACCCGATGTTGCTGCCTAAGAACACAGCTCTTATAGGAATCCATTTTTTCTACTTTGTCACCACCAAGTAGACCTTCCTTGCTAAGCACTTGCAGGCCCTTTTCGCTCATGTGTCCCAAGCGAGTGTGCCAAACGGCTGCCTTGTCCAGCTCAGCCATCAAGCTTGCTGCTTGATCATTGGTTTCTGTTTCTCCGATCATCTCATAGAGTCCATCGTTTCTTGCTGCCTTGATCACTACCAAAGATCCCTTGGCCACCTTGATCTTTCCTCCCTCTATCTTGCATGTATAGCCCATGGAATCAAACTGCCCTAATGAGATCAAGTTCTTCTTCAAATCTGGAACATACCTCACATTTTCCAGCAGCCTTGTGACTCCATCAAACATCCTCAATTGGATGTCTCCAATCCCTCTCACTTGGCAAGAATTGTCATTCCCCAATAAGACTCTTCCATCATTGATCTTCTTGAAATTCTTGAACCATTCTTTGTGAGGGCACATATGATGAGTGCACCCGGTATCCAAGATTCATTTCCCGCTGCCTTCTTGCCCCTTGCTCACACTTGAGCACACAACAAGAACATCATCATCTTGCTGTTCTGTTTTGGCAACCGAAGCCTCTCCATTCTTGGTATGGCTTCCTCCTCTATCCCTTGTCA
Source organism: Bretschneidera sinensis (assembly GCA_023935145.1). Lineage (NCBI taxonomy): Eukaryota > Viridiplantae > Streptophyta > Magnoliopsida > Brassicales > Akaniaceae > Bretschneidera > Bretschneidera sinensis. The sequence continues at coordinate 96,517,925 of CM043704.1, forward strand.
TCTTCTTGCAATCTTTCTTGATATGACCCTCCTTATGGCAGTAGTAGCAGCTCTTCCCTCCAAATCTCAGTTTGGAATGCATTCTCCCATGGCTTTCTCCTTTACCTCTGTCCCGGTAGTAGCCATGCATGTTGCTGTGCACTCTCCCATGGCTCTCTCCTTTACCTCTGTCCCGGTAGTAGCCATGCATGCTGCTGTGTACTTTCCCATGGCTCTCTCCTCTACCTCTGTCCCGGTAGTAGCCATGGTTGCTGCCATACCAAGTTGCTGGCCTTCTTTTAAAGAACAGCCCTTTACCACTTGATGCACTCCTTTTTTTGGCATCAAGATCGTCTTGCAACTCTTTCTTAGGATCGAATTTAAAAGCAAAGATTCGTTTATGAAGATACCTCTTATTAGGGAGAGTCTCGGCAAGAAACAACTCATCTAGTTTCTTCCATATTGCAGCTGGATCTTCCGAGTCTCCGCACTCTCTTGTGACATTATCCGACATGTGCAAGAAAATGGTGCTGTAGGCCATCTTCTTCATCTCGGTCCGCTGGTCCTCCGTGGCACTAGTTGGAAAAGTATCATCTTCTCCAATAGCCAAGTCCACTTTCTGCTGCATGAGAACTGCCTTGATCTTCCGCTTCCATAGAGCAAAGTCCCCCTTTCCATCAAACTTCTCCACACAGAAATTTGAAGCCATCTTTTGCGGACAAGATCCCAGATTTGTGCACTAACCACAACTACTTTCCTCAACCTCAAGAACACAGATCGAAGATGGATCTTTAACACCGTTGCTTGAATCAACCTTCAAGAACACGATCGGATCTTGATCTTTACACCGTTCTTGAATCACCCAAGAAGTTTGATCTTTGATTCTTGGAGTCTTGGCTCCGTACCTTCTACTTCTTGCTCCAATAACCAGCTACTTAGCTCTGATACCACTGACCAAAGCTCTGATACCACTGTTGGAAATCACCTTGACAAGATGCCCAGGTGGTGATCTTCCAAACACCCAAGTCTTGAATGACTTGTAGAAAGAATTTCAGCAATCGAACACAAGAACAGAAAATCAAAGAAAGAAAGAAGACAAGTAATTTGTTGTCGAGGTTCGGCAATGTGCCTACGTCCCCGTGAGTTCCTCCGAACTCTCTGCACTATCTCAATGGTTCTTACAAAGTTACAGCAATCCCCTTCAAGAATCCAAGTTCTTGAAGAACCAAGAAAAGAACGAGAAAGTGATAGACCTATTACAATGCTTTCTATCAATTCTCTACTAACCTCTCTTCTTTACAACCAGCTTCACTACAAGAGTCCCTCTTGTGTTTATGTCTCTCACAATTCTCTCTTGTGTTTACAATGATCTCACAATGTCACAACCTGTGTGGTTCTCTCACACACCTTTTTTTCACCACTTGAAATGAGGCTAGGAAACCCTTTTTATAGCCTCTTAATTCTTGGACAATCTTGTGAATCATTCTTGACCCTTTGATCATGTTCTTCCTTTAATCTCAGCCCTTCATCACTCTCCAAGTGATGCTGTGCATTTTGGTGTGATGCTGTGTGCTGCGGCGTGACCTGATGCTGCAGCCTCCTGATGTTGTGCGCACACCTCCTGCCTGTGGGCAGAAACTTCCACAGCAGTGTGCCTGACCTTCCCATGCTCAAAATTGAAGCACACAAATGTGTTCAACCTTATAACTTGCTGAACTTTGATATCCCACAATTGGTTTGGACATTAACCAACCTTTGAACCATGTTTGAACCATGTTTAAACCTTGACCATGTTTGAACCATGTTTAAACCTTAGACAAAAAACCAACATGCTGCTTTATGCTTGTGAAGATATATATGAAGTCCTTTTCATTTTCACTTAGCTGATGAATTAAAACAACAAACAGAGATGGCTTTGGTGTCCCTTTCTTTGTAGCAGTGAGTAGTAAAGAATACAACCAGGATCAAGCTAGCAGCAACAATCCAGCAAGGCAAGCATGGTTATCTTTTCTCATTGAGATCATGACCAAATACTGAATAAAGTAATTATAATTGAGTCTATCAATCAAATCTTAATAATTTTTTAACAGCAATAGCAGATTTTATTAGTAATATGAGTTCGCCAAAGGCCAAATTACAATGCTTTTTTTATAAGTAAGGCCAAAATAACAATGCTCAATCAATCTTAATATTTAAGACTGACTGCGGGCCTAAAAGATCTATGAACTAATAAAAGAATGCCTAAAGTAGTTGAAAAAATTCCTAGTCCATTACAGAAAATAATGGTGCTTGCTTTGTTTACAAATTGCAATTGACTAGGGTTTCAACTTTCAATTCCACATACCATTCCATCAGAATGGAGGTTCCACACACCATAAAAGTCAGGTATCCCTCAAGATATCATAGAGGAAATAGAGAAAATAGCATAACTTCAATTTCAAATCAGGAAAATCAAAAAACTTTTTAACCTCAAAACTCAAAAGAGTGTTTCGGTAACCTGGAAGGGAGTATCGAATCTGGCTGGTGCCTGGTGGGTAGTTTAACCCGAAAATTGAAACCCAGCCGTGGAGAGAGTCAGAGATCTGCAGGAATGCTGGAAGGAAGAGAGAAAAAAAGAATCCGACCTCTAAGTATAGCAAGTGAGTCCTACCGTATTACCCTAATATACAAAATACTACAAAGTATAGTGATTTGTTATAAAAATAAAAATAAAGCCTAAAGCTTCTCAAATTTTAAAAACATCAGATCAGCTTGCAACCAAAGAGAAAGAATTAATGATATTTTAACTCACTATATTTTAAAAAATTCATCATTAATATATATAAAAGGACAAAAAAAAATCATCGTTTTCAACCTTGGATATGGTCAGCCAAAAATATTGTACATATGATAATCACAAACAAGAACCAAAAATAAAAGTTTGAAATCCCAGTTAGAGTACCAAGGTGGCATTAAAAATGATGAGATTCAATCAGACACGTCAAGTTTAATTGAAAGCACTAATTGTATATAACTAGAAAAATCACTAGTCCCATGAACAAGAAAGTGCTATGAGAAAATCACAAATGAAGCTTTTATTTTAATTAGAATTGAAGGTACATACAAGCATTTTACTTCAGAAGATTATGATAATATAAGATTATATATGTTCCCTTATTTTTTGAAATACCACTTATCTCTTTCGACCAGCATTAATAACGTGGAATTCATTAACTCTTAATTTAGAGGAATGGTATCGTGAACAGGGTTTGGCCTAAAAGGGACAAGTCTTTTGATCACTTCTGTCGAACGTGTTGATAATCTTTGATATTGTTGATCATCAGATGGAGGAATAGGATTATGAATAGGATTTGGCCCGCTAGGAACTTCGCTTTTGATCACTTCTGCCAAACGTGTTGATAGTCTCTGAAATTGTTGATCATCATACGGAGGATTAGGATTATGAATAGGATTTGGCCCGCTAAGAACTTCTCTTTTGATCACTTCTGCCAAACGTGTTGATAGTCTCTGATATTGTTGATCATCATATGGAGGATTAGGATAAAGAATAGGATTTGGTTCGTCAAGAATCTCTCTTTTGATCACTTTTGTAGAACGTGTTGATAATATATGATATTGTTGATCATCAAATGGAGGATTAGGATTATGAATAGGATTTGGTCCGCTAGGAACCTCTCTTTTGATCACTTCTGTCGAATGTGTTGATAGTCTCTGATATTGTTGATCATCAGATGGAGGATTAGGATAATGAATAGGATTTGGTCCGTTAGGAACCTCTCTTTTGATCACTTCTGTAGAACGTGTTGATAATCTATGATATTGTTGATCATCAAATGGAGGATTAGGATTATGAATAGGATTTGGTCCGCTAGGAACCTCTCTTTTTATCACTTCTGTCGAACGTGTTGATAGTATTTGATGTGTTGATTATCAAATGGAGGATTAGGATGATGAATAGGATTTGGTCCGCCAGGAACCTCTTTTTTTATCGCTTCTGTCGAACGTGTTATAGTCTCTGATATTGTTGATCATTAGATGGAGGATTAGGATTATGAATAGGATTTGGACCGTTAGGAACCTCTCTTTTGATCACTTCTATATTATGCGAAAGTAAAGTTTCAAAATGTTGAATGTTGGACAAAATAGAACGATGGAAATGGTTTAGTTTTTCTGCAGTACCAGAACATAGGACAAGCATTGAAAAAATGATCAAAAGTAGAGTTGACATTTTTGTGGTAGCCATATGGTAGAAAACTATGACATGAGGAAGATTGAATGAAACTTGTCCTATTTATTGGAGAAATTCTTTTATCTAAATAAAGAAGATGGATTTAATGTGAAAACTGCATTGAGCAATAGTTGATTATCTTATCTATGGTAATCTAAAATATTCAAGAAACTACTTAACCAGGATACTCTCAAATAGTAGTTTTGTGTTTATATTGGAAACCGATGGTATCTAAAATGATTACAAGTGATCACATTCAATTTTAGGCACAATAATAAATTTTTAATTGCACAAGAGATTTTTTTATCGAATATAATCCAATTTTAGGTACTATAATAAATTTTTAATTACACAAGAATTTTTTTTATTACAGTAGATTCCATCCAATTTTAGGCACTATAATAAATTTTTAATTCAATAGGAAATTTTACTGCTAAAAAACAGAAGTCAAAAGTAGTTTTAAAAAAGCTGATTTAAGTCAAAAATCAAAAATAGATTTGGTCCATTAGGAACAAATCTTTTCACGTTTTTTTTTAAATCAAATAAAAATAAAATTTATTTTATTTTATTTCAAATGAATTGAATTAAAAATAAATTACAATATAATTAAGATACCTCTCTTTCTAGGATTTTTAATATATATCGCTTTTAATGTCCTGATTTATTTTGATTAATTTGATTACTTGTTTCTATTTATATGTTTCATTCGACATGATTACTTTCATTATTTCAATTTATCTAATTAATTTCCTTTTAAAGATTTTTTCAACATGATTTCAAATATATAATGTAGTTAAAAAATCAACACCGCACTATCTTGATGTTTAGTGAAATTACATGTGAATCCATGTTCTTCATCCAACCAACACTGTACTACCACGAGGTTTAATGAAATAGGATGTTAGTTCATCTACTTTATCCGATAAACACTATACTATTTTGAGGTTAAGTGAAATTATGTGTTAATTCATCTACTTGTTCTATAGAAGTTGTAGTTTGATTTTTTATACAATAATATATTGGCATGTGCTAAGTCTGACCTATTAAGTTTGGCATATATATTGTTAAAGTCTTTAGGTGGATAAAGATAGTTTAGGAATAAAAAAAACACTTAATTAAATAATCGAACTTAATGGTCAAAAGGATTGGAAGGTTAACAGTAGGGCAATAGCTACAACGTTGGTTGGATAAAAAAAGGAGTAGAATTTAATTTCACTAAACCTAGCTTAGGATAGTACAATGCTTATTTGATATATCATATGGACTATAGACATAACAATAGACCCATTAAAAAATGGATATCTTTTATCCTTATGCGTTAACTTATGACCGATAGTACGCACCCAATCCTACTTGCCAGTTACCCACCTCTACGTACATATGCCTCTTTATTCAAATTTCTTCAATTGAAATGAGAGGATATAAAGCAAAATCTCTCCAAACTCTACACAATTTAATTCTCTCTTATTTTAAAGTTTGAGAGATAGGAAAATAAACAAGTAAATGAGATATTTTGAAAAGATAATCTCCTCATCATCCCTCGATCCAACATACCTGTAACTTGTAAGAGCCCTGGAGTTGTAAGCAGTTTTTACAACCATTTTTCAAGCTGAATTATTTCAGCTAGCAACAAACATGCACTATGTGCCTGATTTAAGCCTCATTTGTTTAGTTTTAGTCAATTATCCTCCTTGCCTGAAAATGTTTTAAAATTCTTCATCTAAAAGTAATTTTATGCTCTAAACCTTAATCTTCCCTCTTTCCAAACATCACTAAGAGCATAGAAAAGAATCTTCGGGCTGCAACTACGAGTCAAATTTTTGGCAGACATGCATATGTTTATCACTGGAGCAGAGATAATATATAACGATGGGATACAAATGCATAAATTCTAGAGTACAAGTCCAGTGAACATGACTTAAGAGTCCAACTAAACATTTTTTCTCTTCCCTTTCTTCTCCTCTGAATAAAGATTTGGATGCTTCAGTCAAACAAGTTGCTTAAACCTTTTTTTCTCTTTGTGAGGACAAGCAATGTATAATCCTGTAGTTTCCTTTGATCCACAGAGGACAAGCAAAGCGGAAAAGTCTAGTTAAATGCATTGATTGCTAGTATATAATCTTTAATCAACCCTTCAATGAGTACTTCAACCCTGTAAAAGGCTGGAACTTCGGTTCATCTTTCTTTTCGGGCTGCTGCTCTTGTTTTGTCTCTTATCCAGCTTCCTGAGCATTTGAAGAAATAACCGATTTGTTAGCAGCTCATGGTCAGCAATTTCTTTTCCAATTATAGGATTGGTGAGTGTAGGCAATTTTATAATGAAGCATGGTAAAACCTTCTTCTCTTCCTTCTGAGGACAGCTTACACTTGAACCAAACACAAGCTTTCTTGGAGCCTGGCGTGCAGTGTTTTGTGAACTAGACCCTGCAGAAGGCTGGCTATTCCCATTGGCAACAGCAGGTTGCTTTTCGTTGGACCCAGATGAAGAAACTGGTGGGGGATAGTACTTTAACAGTTTCCCATCCAAGCGTCGCCTAGATCCAGTAAAAGGGCTGAATTTTGGTTCAGTCTGAACTGGAACCTCTTCGGCTGCAAGAACAAAAAGATGCATGTTGCCCATATTAGGAATAAAAATGAATTCCAAATGGATCATGAATATGAGGAGTATTTACAAAGGAATAACTACTATAAATGTATTTGACCACATTTATTAAAATTGACTGAACCTCCACCCAACACCCCCCCCCCCCCCCCCCCCCCCCCCTCTTTTTTTCTCACATGAAATAAAAGGGGAAAAAGTGTATACTTCTCACAAGATATATACAGCTTCCATATAGCAGAACTAACTAAAGGACAAACTCGGACTACAAGGGCCCTATATAGTAGAAGTAAATCATCACTCTACATGTTTCATGTGTACAATATAATGCACAAAATCCTCCTCAGGCTACAAGTTTCGGATAAAAAATACGTGTGCAACAATTAGTGTCTGCAAAGAAAAAAGACAAACAAGAAAAGTAAATCTAGAGAACTACTACAATCCTAATTCGGTAATTCCTAAACAATGGTATAATATGAAATAAAAAGGAAGACACTCCACAGAAACAAAAAATAACTCAATAGATTTTTTTTCTTGGATACGTTATGAATTTTATTTATCCTGAAATGAAAGAACACTAAGCAGAAAAATAAAAAAAGTAACTGATAACAGAAACTGAAATAATAGGAGATGATAAGGCTGAGTACATGGATATACACACCTTGAGCTGATGCCTTGCTAGAAGCAACAGGTGCAAAAGGCTTTTCAGGTTCCTTGTAATCCAGGGGAGGAGCAAAATCTACCTCAGTCTGTCTCAATGATAGTAATTGCATTAGAAGGCTTTGTCTCCATAATATTTATGTAGTATTTCTTATAGTTATAAGCCACCATTATGCTGTCCCCAGTCGTTAAGCACGAATAATTCCTTTGTGTTGTCTCCAAGCTGCATGAACAATAAAAAGAAATCATAAGCTAGCTGTCTGTCTTACAAATGCAATAACTGGCATGGGTATAATATGATATGTAGAACAATTTATTTCTATCATATAAAACAAGAAAGAAGAAAACCGCAAAATAATGAAGGAAAAGCCAATTGCACGTATAGAAAGATGTGAATTCTGTTATTTAGCACTGTACCAGTGCAAACAAGCACGGCAGTATCTGGGCAAACAAGGATCTGGTGGGGACATGGCTTCTGGCGTAAATTGCACAAATTTCTCAATTGGAACCACCACACACAGGGAGCTTATATAGAAACTCATACGGACTCTTTCATCATAAAAGGTATGTAGGGGAAGATACTGATGGGCCTCCCCCTAGATGGCATTAACCAAAATAACATGACACTAGAAAGAGAAGAAACACTATTATATTATACATCATGAGCACTAAATGAGAGGAAAATGATATGGAGTTCAATCCAGAAAAACCCTTCCCACCAAAGCATCAAACACCAGTCAATCACAACATGTGCGCATGCCTCTAATATATGAAACTGAACATTTGAATCATGAACTCACACAGTGTTTGGGTTAGAGATGTCCAACCTTTGTGTGAGGTTGCAGTTTAACGTAAGTTCCCTTCGGAAGAGTCGTTTTTCTCACTCTCACAATGTCTCCCTCTTGTAAGCGCAGGTTCTCCATCATCTATAAAGAAGCAATTCACATCAAAAGACAAAAGTTTAATCAATTAAATGACTTGAACATTTCCTTGACAGTTAAAAACCTGTAACATTATCACACCAAAGAATATGCAGGAAATACAAGTCATTGCCTACCCAGTATCGCATATAGATCATGCCTTCTTCTGCAATAAACTCCAGAACACCACAATAAGAGACCCTCTCGGCAGCAGCATTCCGAAGCTCATACAAAATCGGATAATCAATATGTAGAGATGCTGCACGATTTTTTTAAACATAAGCATTCCATATCTGAATTTATCAGTCATGAGGAATCCACAATAAATTAACCACTAGTTAAATAGATGTCATGATAAAGCACGGAGCTAAAACGACTAACCGAGACAATCAAGGGCTGATGGTGGCATCATGACTGAAACATGAAAAATTATATAAATATTTAAAAATATATTCAAGAAGAAAACAACAAAAGACTACAACTATGAGTTTTGACATCCTATTTTTATCACCACTTTCAATTTGCGGCTGCAGGATAGTTATAAAAAATGGAATTAGAATCAGGAAAAAGGCGACGATGAAAAAAATATAAAACTTCAATTTCAAATTTTGCAGGATTAGAGATCAGAATGCTTATGAACATCTGATCAAGCATGCGTTGCGTAAACAATTTGAGACAGGCGCGAGTAATATTAAAACCCGTACAAAATATTAGAATAATGGTACCCAACAAATCTCAACCATTTTCTTTGTCATTTGTGAACCATATTAAACTGAACGTTACAAGGACATTGGCATTCCAACCTTTTCAATAAAAGATGCTGGGTAACATCGGTAGCTCTGCTCAAATGATGTCCCATGATACCCATATCCATAAAAGAAACTGCAATATCACAGCCAAAAGATAAATTATAAGTAGTCACGACAACAATATGATGAAAATCATCATGAGGACAAGATAAATACTAATTAACTAATAAAAAGAACAACAAAAATAAATCTGTCTCCTTATGAGAATGAAAAAATGTACAACTATATCGTGGATGACGCATAAAAGATGCAAAAGAAATTATTCCAACAATTCTCAACACTACAGGTTTTGTCATGTACCCAAAAAAGAAAGTCAATCAAAGGTTTAAGAGCAAAGTGACCATTAACGATAAAAGCTAAAACTGATTAGATCATGGACAAGTCACACCAATATATTTTTTCTCTCTTTTATTTCTTCTCCTTAGGGTCTAAAGGCCTAGGCATTATAACCTATTTCAGTTTCATACATAACTTGTTACTGTAAAAGGCATTTATTACCAAATAGTAACGATAAATTTCGTCATCAGCAGTACTACCATATGTTACATGGCAATGCAAATAACATGTTCATTAGTTTAGCATGTGATTGAAAGAGCATGTCGCTGTATATGATCTGTATAACCCAATGTCAAAAACAGTCAACCAATCGTATGAACTCCTTTATCAAATGGACGAGGAAATTCTTCCTCGTGTGGAACCTCTAGAAAGTAGAAACATGTTTATGAAGCGTGTTAGATGATGATGAGAATAAGAAGACACTTAACAAATGGTCACCTAGAAGCAAACTATGAACAACATCTTCTCGAATTGTAAACGCTCATAGCTTCCTGTTCCCCTAAGACACTGATTAAACAAATGATCGAACAACAAAAAACTACAATGTAAGAACATACAATTTTCAGCTGTGTACAAATAGTCAAAGCTGATGATCAACCTTCAAGCTCCCTGTAGGAAGAAGAAAATCACATGGTTTAAATTATAGCATAGAACTCAAGTAGTCAAGTCATCCAAAGTAAGAGTACTAATATCATCTCATCCGAAGGCGAAACCAGGAATTTCCTCTAGCTAGGACCGAAATAATTCTTATATTTTCATTCAAAATTGCAAGTCATTTTAGAACTTGTTAAATATAAAATACACAATATAAGCCTTCATCACCCATGGAGGGGGTTACAACAAGTTAATCAATGATATTTATGCCTTCATCACCCACGGAGATGGGTGCAAAATGAATTATGGAGTCCCTATACTACTCTTTAAATTCTCCAGTCTACTTCTTGAAAAATGAATCTATAGTTTTTGACTTAATGATTTAGCCTATATATTATAAACCAAAGAAGAAAAAAAATTAAAAGTTGCCTACCATTGACCCTTAGCCAATTTATCAAGACAGAAAAACAAATTCACATATGAACAAATTTTATGCGTGCCATTCAATTTCTAATGTTGTTGATACTAATCCTTTCTTACTAGACTTGAACACCAAATCCTTGAAATGGGTCGTCTCCGTTCTCAACGTAAGGAAAATTTAATCTCAATATTTGGTCAATTACTTTGTTATTGAATCAGTTTAGTATATAATATTGCTGCTTTATGCTTGTGAAGATATATATGAAGTCCTTTTCATTTTCACTTAGCTGATGAATTAAAACAACAAACAGAGATGGCTTTGGTGTCCCTTTCTTTGTAGCAGTGAGTAGTAAAGAATACAACCAGGATCAAGCTAGCAGCAACAATCCAGCAAGGCAAGCATGGTTATCTTTTTCTCGTTGAGATCATGACCAAATACTGAATAAAGTAATTATAATTGAGTCTATCAATCAAATCTTAATAATTTTTTAACAGCAATAGCAGATTTTATTAGTAATATGAGTCCGCCAAAGGCCAAATTACAATGCTTTTTTTATAAGTAAGGCCAAAATAACAATGCTCAATCAATCTTAATATTTAAGACTGACTGCGGGCCTAAAAGATCTATGAACTAATAAAAGAATGCCTAAAGTAGTTGAAAAAATTCCTAGTCCATTACAGAAAATAATGGTGCTTGCTTTGTTTACAAATTGCAATTGACTAGGGTTTCAACATTCAATTCCACATACCATTCCATCAGAATGGAGGTTCCACACACCATAAAAGTCAGGTATCCCTCAAGATATCATAGAGGAAATAGAGAAAATAGCATAACTTCAATTTCAAATCAGGAAAATCAAAAAACTTTTTAACCTCAAAACTCAAAAGAGTGTTTCGGTAACCTGGAAGGGAGTATCGAATCTGGCTGGTGCCTGGTGGGTAGTTTAACCCGAAAATTGAAACCCAGCCGTAGAGAGAGTCAGAGATCTGCAGGAATGCTGGAAGGAAGAGAGAAAAAAAGAATCCGTCCTCTAAGTATATCAAGTGAGTCCTACCGTATTACCCTAATATACAAAATACTACAAAGTATAGTGATTTGTTATAAAAATAAAAATAAAGCCTAAAGCTTCTCAAATTTAAAAAACATCAGATCAGCTTGCAACCAAAGAGAAAGAATTAATGATATTTTAACTCAATATATTTTAAAAAATTCATCATTAATATATATAAAAGGACAAAAAAATTCATCGTTTTCAACCTTGGATATGGTCAGCCAAAAATATTGTACATATGATAATCACAAACAAGAACCAAAAATAAAAGTTTTAAATCCCAGTTAGAGCACCAAGGTGGCATTAAAGATGATGAGATTCAATCAGACACGTCAAGTTTAATTGAAAGCACTAATTGTATATAACTAGAAAAATCACTAGTCCCATGAACAAGAAAGCGCTATGAGAAAATCACAAAGGAAGCTTTTATTTTAATTAGAATTGAAGGTACATACAAGCATTTTACTTCAGAAGATTATGATAATACAAGATTATATATGTTCCCTTATTTTTTGAAATACCACTTATCTCTTTCGACCAGCATTAATAACGTGGAATTCATTAACTCTTAATTTAGAGGAATAGTATTGTGAACAGGGTTTGGCCTAAAAGGGACAAGTCTTTTGATCACTTCTGTCGAACGTGTTGATAATCTTTGATATTGTTGATCATCAGATGGAGGAATAGGATTATGAATAGGATTTGGCCCGCTAGGAACTTCTCTTTTGATCACTTCTGCCAAACGTGTTGATAGTCTCTGATATTGTTGATCATCATACGGAGGATTAGGATTATGAATAGGATTTGGCCCGCTAGGAACTTCTCTTTTGATCACTTCTGCCAAACATGTTGATAGTCTCTGATATTGTTGATCATCATATGGAGGATTAGGATAAAGAATAGGATTTGGTTCGTCAGGAATCTCTCTTTTGATCCTTTTGTAGAACGTGTTGATAATATATGATATTGTTGATCATCAGATGGAGGATTAGGATTATGAATAGGATTTGGTCCGCTAGGAACCTCTCTTTTGATCACTTCTGTCGAACGTGTTGATAGTCTCTGATATTGTTGATCATCAGATGGAGGATTAGGATAATGAATAGGATTTGGTCCGTTAGGAACCTCTCTTTTGATCACTTCTGTAGAACGTGTTGATAATCTATGATATTGTTGATCATCAAATGGAGGATTAGGATTATGAATAGGATTTGGTCCGCTAGGAACCTCTCTTTTTATAACTTCTGTCGAACCTGTTGATAGTATTTGATGTTGTTGATTATCAAATGGAGGATTAGGATGATGAATAGGATTTGGTCCGCCAGGAACCTCTTTTTTTATCACTTCTGTCGAACGTGTTAATAGTCTCTAATATTGTTGATCATTAGATGAAGGATTAGGATTATGAATAGGATTTGGACCGTTAGGAACCTCTCTTTTGATCACTTCTATATTATGCGAAAGTAAGGTTTCAAAATGTTGAATGTTGGACAAAATAGAACGATGGAAATGGTTTAGTTTTTCTGCAGTACCAGAACATAGGACAAGCATTGAAAAAATGATCAAAAGTAGAGTTGACATTTTTGTGGTAGCCATATGGTAGAAAACTATGACATGAGGAAGATTGAATGAAACTTGTCTTATTTATTGGAGAAATTCTTTTATCTAAATGAAGAAGATGGATTTAATGTGAAAACTGCATTGAGCAATAGTTGATTATCTTATCTATGGTAATCTAAAATATTCAAGAAACTACTTAACCAGGATACTCTCAAATAGTAGTTTTGTGTTTATATTGGAAACCGATGGTATCTAAAATGATTACAAGTGATCACATTCAATTTTAGGCACAATAATAAATTTTTAATTGCACAAGAGATTTTTTTATCGAATATAATCCAATTTTAGGTACTATAATAAATTTTTAATTGCACAAGAATTTTTTTTATTACAGTAGATTCCATCCAATTTTAGGCACTATAATAAATTTTTAATTCAATAGGAAATTTTACTGCTAAAAAACAGAAGTCAAAAGTAGTTTTAAAAAAGCTGATTTAAGTCAAAAATCAAAAATAGATTTGGTCCATTAGGAACAAATCTTTTTATGTTTTTTTTAAATCAAATAAAAATAAAATTTATTTTATTTTATTTCAAATGAATTGAATTAAAAATAAATTACAATATAATTAAGATACCTCTCTTTCTAGGATTTTTAATATATATCGCTTTTAATGTCCTGATTTATTTTGATTAATTTGGTTACTTGTTTCTATTTATATGTTTCATTCGACATGATTACTTTCATTATTTCAATTTATCTAATTAATTTCCTTTTAAAGATTTTTTCAACATGATTTCAAATATATAATGTAGTTAAAAAATCAACACCGCACTATCTTGATGTTTAGTGAAATTACATGTGAATCCATGTTCTTCATCCAACCAACACTGTACTACCACAAGGTTTAATGAAATAGGATGTTAGTTCATCTACTTTATCCGATAAACACTATACTATTTTGAGATTAAGTGAAATTATGTGTTAATTCATCTACTTATTCTATAGAAGTTGTAGTTTGATTTTTTATACAATAATATATTGGCATGTGCTAAGTCTGACCTATTAAGTTTGGCATATATATTGTTAAAGTCTTTAGGTGGATAAAGATAGTTTAGGAATAAAAAAAAACACTTAATTAAATAATCGAACTTAATGGTCAAAAGGATTGGAAGGTTAACAGTAGGGCAATAGCTACAACGTTGGTTGGATAAAAAAAGGAGTAGAATTTAATTTCACTAAACCTAGCTTAGGATAGTACAATGCTTATTTGATATATCATATGGACTATAGACATAACAATAGACCCATTAAAAAATGGATATCTTTTATCCTTATGCGTTAACTTATGACCGATAGTACGCACCCAAATCCTACTTGTCAGTTACCCACCTATACGTACATATGCCTCTTTATTCAAATTTCTTCAATTGAAATGAGAGGATATAAAGCAAAATCTCTTCAAACTCTACACAATTTAATTCTCTCTTATTTTAAAGTTTGAGAGATAGGAAAATAAACGAGTAAATGAGATATTTTGAAAAGATAATCTCCTCATCATCCCTCGATCCAACATACCTGTAACTTGTAAGAGCCCTGGAGTTGTAAGCAGCTTTTACAACCATTTTTCAAGCTGAATTATTTCAGCTAGCAACAAACATGCACTATGTGCCTGATTTAAGCCTCATTTGTTTAGTTTTAGTCAATTATCCTCCTTGCCTGAAAACGTTTTAAAATTCTTCATCTAAAAGTAATTTTATGCTCTAAACCTTAATCTTCTCTCTTTCAAAACATCACTAAGAGCATAGAAAAGAATCTTCGGGCCTGGCGTGCACTGCAGTGAACCAAACACAAGCTTTCTTGGAGCCTGGCGTGCAGTGTTTTGTGAACTAGACCCTGCAGAAGGCTGGCTATTCCATTGGCAACAGCAGGTTGCTTTTCGTTTGAACCAGATGAAGAAACTGGTGGGTGATAGTACTTTAACAGTTCCCATCCAAGCGACGCCTAGATCCAGTAAAAGGGCTGAATTTTGGTTCAGTCTGAACTGGAACCTCTTCGGCTGCAAGAACAAAAAGATGCATGTTTCCCATATTAGGAATAAAAATGAATTCCAAATGGATCATGAATATGAGTATTTACAAAGGAATAACTACTATAAATGTATTTGACCACATTTATTAAAATTGACTGAACCTCCACCAAACACCCCCCCCCCCCCCCCCCCCTTGTTTTCTCACATGAAATAAAAGGGGAAAAAGTGTATACTTCTCACAAGATATATACAGCTTCCATATAGCATAACTAACTAAAGGACAAACTCGGACTACAAGGGTCCTATATAGTAGAAGTAAATCATCGCTCTACATGTTTCATGTGTACAATATAATGCACAAAATCCTCCTCAGGCTACAAGGTTCGGATAAAAAATACGTGTGCAACAATTAGTGTCTACAAAGAAAAAAGACAAACAAGAAAAGTAAATCTAGAGAACTACTATAATCCTAATTCGGTAATTCCTAAACAATGGTATAATAAGAAATAAAAAGGAAGACACTCCACAGAAACAAAAAATAACTTAATAGATTTTTTTTCTTGGATAAATTGTGAATTTTATTGATCCTGAAATGAAAGAACACTAAGCAGAAAAATAGAAAAAGTAACTGATAACAGAAACTGAAATAATAGGAGATGATAAGGCGGAGTACATGGATATACACACCTTGAGCTGATGCCTTGCTAGAAGCAACAGGTGCAGAAGGCTTTTCAGGTTCCTTGTAATCCAGGGGAGGAGCAAAATCTACCTCAATCTGTCTCAATGATAGTAATTGCATTAGAAGGCTTTGTCTCTATAATATTTATTTAGTATTTCTTATAGTTATAAGCCACCATTATGCTGTCCCCAGTCGTTAAGCACGAATAATTCCTTAGTGTTGTCTCCAAGCTGCATGAACAATAAAAAGAAATCATAAGCTAGCTGTCTGTCTTACAAATGCAATAACTGACATGGGTATAATATGATATGTAGAACAATTTATTTCTATCATATAAAACAAGAAAGAAGAAAACCGCAAAATAATGAAGGAAAAGCCAATTGCACGTATAGAAAGATGTGAATTCTGTTATTTAGCACTGTACCAGTGCAAACAAGCACGGCAGTATCTGGGCAAACAAGGATCTGGTGAGGACATGGCTTCTGGCGTAAATTGCACAAATTTCTCAATTGGAACCACCACACACAGGGAGCTTATATAGAAACTCATACGGACTCTTTCATCATAAAAGGTATGTAGGGGAAGATACTGATGGGCCTCCCCCTAGATGGCATTAACCAAAATAACATGACACTAGAAAGAGAAGAAACACTATTATATTATACATCATGAGCACTAAATGAGAGGAAAATGATATGGAGTTCAATCCAGAAAAACCTTTCCCACCAAAGCATCAAACACCAGTCAATCACAACATGTGCGCATGCCTCTAATATATGAAACTGAACATTTGAATCATGAACTCACACAGTGTTTGGGTTAGAGATGTCCAACCTTTGTGTGAGGTTGCAGTTTAACGTAAGTTCCCTTCGGAAGAGTCGTTTTTCTCACTCTCACAATGTCTCCCTCTTGTAAGCGCAGGTTCTCCATCATCTATAAAGAAGCAATTCACATCAAAAGACAAAAGTTTAATCAATTAAATGACTTGAACATTTCTTTGACAGTTAAGAACCTGTAACATTATCACACCAAAGAATATGCAGGAAACACAAGTCATTGCCTACCCAGTATGGCATATAGATCATGCCTTCTTCTGCAATAAACTCCAGAACACCACAATAAGAGACCCTCTCGGCAGCAGCATTCCGAAGCTCATACAACATCGGATAATCAATATGTAGAGATGCTGCACGATTTTTTTAAACATAAGCATTCCATATCTGAATTTATCAGTCATGAGGAATCCACAATAAATTAACCACTAGTTAAATAGATGTCATGATAAAGCACGGAGACAATCAAGGGCTGATGGTGGCATCATGACTGAAACATGAAAAATTATATAAATATTTAAAAATATATTCAAGAAGAGAACAACAAAAGACTACAACTATGAGTTTTGACATCTTATTTTTATCACCACTTTCAATTTGCGGCTGCAGGATAGTTATAAAAAATGGAATTAGAATCAGGAAAAAGGCAACGATGAAAAAAATATAAAACTTCAATTTCAAATTTTGCAGGATTAGAGATCAAAATGCTTATGAACATCTGATCAAGCATGCGTTGCGTAAACAGTTAAGAGTAATATTAAAACCCGCACAAAATATTAGAATAATGGTACCCAACAAATCTCAACCATTTTCTTTGTCATTTGTGAAGCATATTAAACTGAACGTTACAAGGACATTGGCATTCCAACCTATTCAATAAAAGATGCTGGGTAATATCGGTAGCTCTGCTCAAATGATGTCCCATGATACCCATATCCATAAAAAAAAAAACTGCAATATCACAGCCAAAAGATAAATTATAAGTAGTCACGACAACAATATGATGAAAATCATCATGAGGACAAGAAAAGTAATAATTAACTAATAAAAAGAACAACAAAAATAAATCTGTCTCCTTATGAGAATGAAAAAATGTGCAACTATATCGTGGATGACACATAAAAGATGCAAAAGAAATGATTCCAACAATTCTCAACACTACAGGTTTTGTCATGTACCCAAAAAAGAAAGTCAATCAAAGGTTTAAGAGCAAAGTGACCATTAACGATAAAAGCTAAAACTGATTAGATCATGGACAAGTCACACCAATACATTTTTTCTCTCTTTTATTTCTTCTCCTTAGGGTCTAAAGGCCTAGGCATTATAACCTATTTCAGTTTCATACATAACTTGTTACTGTAAAAGGCATTTATTACCAAATAGTAACGATAAATTTCGTCATCAGCAGTACTACCATATGTTACATGGCAATGCAAATAACATGTTCATTAGTTTAGCATGTGATTGAAAGAGCATGTCGCTGTATATGATCTGTATAACCCAATGTCAAAAACAGTCAACCAATCGTATGAACTCCTTTATCAAATGGATGAGGAAATTCTTCCTCATGTGGAACCTCTAGAAAGTAGAAACATGTTTATGAAGCGTGTTAGATGATGATGAGAATAAGAAGACACTTAACAAATGGTCACCTAGAAGCAAACTATGAACAACATCTTCTCGAATTGTAAACGCTCATAGCTTCCTGTTCCCCTAAGACACTGATTAAACAAATGATCGAACAACAAAAAACTACAATGTAAGAACATACAATTTTCAGCTGTGTATAAATAGTCAAAGCTGATGATCAACCTTCAAGCTCCCTGTAGGAAGAAGAAAATCACATGGTTTAAATTATAGCATAGAACTCAAGTAGTCAAGTCATCCAAAGTAAGAGTACTAATATCATCTCATCCAAAGGCGAAACCAGGAATTTCCTCTAGCTAGGACCGAAATAATACTTATATTTTCATTCAAAATTGCAAGTCATTTTAGAACTTGTTAAATATAAAATACACAATATAAGCCTTCATCACCCATGGAGGGGGTTACAACAAGTTAATCAATGATGTTTATGCCTTCATCACCCACGGAGATGGGTGCAAAATGAATTATGGAGTCCCTATACTACTCTCTAAATTCTCCAGTCTACTTCTTGAAAAATGAATCTATAGTTTTTGACATAATGATTTAGCCTATATATTACAA
Organism: Bretschneidera sinensis; assembly: GCA_023935145.1. Lineage (NCBI taxonomy): Eukaryota > Viridiplantae > Streptophyta > Magnoliopsida > Brassicales > Akaniaceae > Bretschneidera > Bretschneidera sinensis. Next base: position 96,536,832 of record CM043704.1, read on the forward strand.
ACCAAAGAAGAAAAAAAATTAAAAGTTGCCTACCATTGACACTTAGCCAATTTATCAAGACAGAAAAACAAATTCACATATGAACAAATTTTATGCGTGCCATTCAATTTCTAATGTTGTTGATACTAATCCTTTCTTACTAGACCTGAACACCAAATCCTTGAAATGGGTCGTCTCAGTTCTCAACGGAAGGAAAATTTAATCTCAATATTTGGTCAATTACTTTGTTCATTAAATCAGTTTAGTATATAATATTGTTGCTTTATGCTTGCGAAGATATATATGAAGTCCTGTTCATTTTCACTTAGCTGATGAATTAAAACAACAAACAGAGATGGCTTTGGTGTCCCTTTCTTTGTAGCAGTGAGTAGTAAAGAAATACAACCAGGATCAAGCTAGCAGCAACAATCCAGCAAGGCAAGCATGGTTATCTTTTTCTCATTGAGATCATGACCAAATACTGAATAAAGTAATTATAATTGAGTCTATCAATCAAATCTTAATAATTTTTTAACAGCAATAGCAGATTTTATTAGTAATATGAGTCCGCCAAAGGCCAAATTACAATGCTTTTTTTATAAGTAAGGCCAAATAACAATGCTCAATCAATCTTAATATTTAAGACTGACTGCGGGCCTAAAAGATCTATGAACTAATAAAAGAATGCCTAAAGTAGTTGAAAAAATTCCTAGTCCATTACAGAAAATAATGGTGCTTGCTTTGTTTACAATTTGCAATTGACTAGGGTTTCAACTTTCAATTCCACATACCATTCCATCAGAATGGAGGTTCCACACACCATAAAAGCCAGGTATCCCTCAAGATATCATAGAGGAAATAGAGAAAATAGCATAACTTCAATTTCCAATCAGGAAAATCAAAAAACTTTTTAACCTCAAAACTCAAAAGAGTGTTTCGGTAACCTGGAAGGGAGTATCGAATCTGGCTGGTGCCTGGTGGGTAGTTTAACCCGAAAATTGAAACCCAGCCGTGGAGAGAGTCAGAGATCTGCTGGAATGCTGGAAGGAAGAGAGAAAAAAAGAATCCGTCCACTAAGTATATCAAGTGAGTCCTACCGTATTACCCTAATATACAAAATACTACAAAGTATAGTGATTAGTTATAAAAATAAAAATAAAGCCTAAAGCTTCTCAAATTTAAAAAACATCAGATCAGCTTGCAACCAAAGAGAAAGAATTAATGATATTTTAACTCACTATATTTTAAAAAATTCATCATTAATATATATAAAAGGAAAAAAAAATCATCATTTTCAACCTTGGATATGGTCAGCCAAAAATATTGTACATATGATAATCACAAACAAGAACCAAAAATAAAAGTTTGAAATCCCAGTTAGAGCACCAAGGTGGCATTAAAAATGATGAGATTCAATCAGACACGTCAAGTTTAATTGAAAGCACTAATTGTATATAACTAGAAAAATCATTAGTCCCATGAACAAGAAAGCGCTATGAGAAAATCACAAATGAAGCTTTTATTTTAATTAGAATTGAAGGTACATACAAGCATTTTACTTCAGAAGATTATGATAATATAAGATTATATATGTTCCCTTATTTTCTGAAATACCACTTATCTCTTTCGACCTGCATTAATAACGTGGAATTCATTAACTCTTAATTTAGAGGAATGGTATTGTGAACAGGGTTTGGCCTAAAAGGGACAAGTCTTTTGATCACTTCTGCGAACGTGTTGATAATCTTTGATATTGTTGATCATCAGATAGAGGATTAGGATTATGAATAGGATTTGGCCCGTTAGGAACTTCTCTTTTGATCACTTCTGCCAAACGTGTTGATAGTCTCTGATATTGTTGATCATCATACGGAGGATTAGGATTATGAATAGAATTTGGCCCGCTAAGAACTTCTCTTTTGATCACTTCTGCCAAACGTGTTGATAGTCTGTGATATTGTTGATGATCATCATATGGAGGATTAGGATAAAGAATAGGATTTGGTTCGTCAGGAATCTCTCTTTTGATCACTTTTGTAGAACATGTTGATATTATATGATATTGTTGATCATCAGATGGAGGATTAGGATTTGGTCCGCTAGGAACCTCTATTTTGATCACTTCTGCCAAACATGTTGATAGTCTCTGATATTGTTGATTATCAAATGGAGGATTAGGATTATGAATAGGATTTGGTCCGCTAGGAACCTCTCTTTTGATCACTTCTGTCGAACGTGTTGATAGTCTCTGATATTGTTGATCATCAGATGGAGGATTAGGATTATGAATAGGATTTGGTCCGTTAGGAACCTCTCTTTTGATCACTTCTTAGAACGTGTTGATAATCTATGATTTTGTTGATCATCGAATGGAGGATTAGGATTATGAATAGGATCTGGTCCGCTAGGAACCTCTCTTTTGATCACTTCTGTCGAACATGTTGATAGTCTTTGATGTTGTTGATTATCAAATGGAGGATCAAGATGATGAATAGGATTTGGTCTCCCAGGAACCTCTTTTTTTATCACTTCTATCGAATGTGTTGATAGTCTCTAATATTGTTGATCATCAGACGGAGGACTAGGATTATGAATAGGATTTGGACCGTTAGGATCCTCTCTTTTGATCATTTCGATATTATGCGAAAATAAGGTTTCAAAATGTTGAATGTTGGACAAAATAGAACGATGGAAATGGTTTAGTTTTTCTGCAGTACCAGAACATAGGACAAGCATTGAAAAAATGATCAAAAGTAGAGTTGACATTTTTGTGGTAGCCATATGGTAAAAAACTATGACATGAGGAAGATTGAATGAAACTTGTCCTATTTATTGGAGAAACTCTTTTATCTAAATAAAGAAGATGGATTTAATGTAAAAACTGCATTGAGCAATAGTTGATTATCTTATCTATTGTAATCTAAATATTAAAGAAACTATTAACCAGGATACTCTAAAATAGTTGTTTTGTATTTGTATTGAAAACAGATGGTATCTAAAATGATAACAAGTGATATCCATTCAATTTTAGGCACTATAATAAATTTTTAATTGCACAAGATTTTTTATATCGAATATAAAGATTACAGTGGATTCCAGCCAATTTTAGGCACTATAATAAATTTTTAATTGCACAAGAAAATTTTTTATATCAAATGTAAAGATTACAGTGGATTCCATCCAATTTTAGGCACTATAATAAATTTTTAATTCAACAGGAAATTTTAATGCTAAAAAACAGAAGTCAAAAGTAGTTTTAAAAAAGCTGATTTAAGTGAAAAATCAAATATAGATTTGGTCCATTAGGAACAAATCTTTTCACTTTTTTTAAATCAAATAAAAATAATTTTTTTTTATTTTCAAATGAATTGAATTAAAAATAAATTACTCTATAATTAAGATACTTCTCTTTCTATGATTCTTAATACGTATCACCTTTAATGTTATGATTTATATTGATTAATTTGATTACTTGTTTGTATTTATATGTTTCATTCAACATGATTACTTTCAATATTTCAATTTATCTAATTAATTTCCTTTTAAAGGTTTTTTCAACACGATTTCAAATATATAATGTAGTTAAAAATTCAACACCGCGCTATCTTGATGTTTAGTGAAATTACATGTGAATCTATGTTCTTCATCCAACCTACACTGCACTATCACGAGGTTTAATGAAATAACATGTTAGTTCATCTGCTTTATCCGATAAACACTACACTACTTTGAGATTGAGTGAAATTAAGTGTTAATTCATCTACTTATTTGATCGACGTTGTAGTTTAATTTTTTATACAATAATATGTTGGCATGTGCTAAGTCTGACCTTGGCATATATATTGTTAAAGTCTTTTGGTGGATAAAGATAGTTTAGGTATTAAAAAAATACTTAATTAAAAAAGCCAACTTAATGGTCAAAAGAATTGGAATGTTAACAGTAGGGCAATAGCTACAATGTTGGTTGGATAAAGAAGATGGAGTAGAATTTAATTTCACTAAACCTAGCATAGAATAGTGCAATGCTTATTTGACATATTAGATGGACTAACATGTAATTTCATTAACTTTATGATAATACAGTGTTTATCGGATAAAGTAGATGAACTAACACATAATTTCACTAAATGCAATATATTTAGCTTTATTTTATATTAAAAAAATTTATAATTCACCAGTAAAAAAAAGTGGATCGAATATAAACATAAAAATAGACCTCTTAAAAAATGGATATCTTTTATCAATACGCGTTAACTTGTGACCGATTGTACGCACCCAATTTTATTTGGCTGTTACCCACCTCTACGTACATGTGCCTCGTTTTTCCAATTTCTTCAATTTAAATGAGATGATATAAAGCAACATCTCCAAACTCAACAATTTAATTCTATTTTATTTTAGAGTTTGAGAGATAGTAAAATAAATGAGTAAAGGAGAGACTTTGAAAAGATAATCTCCTCTTCCCTCGATCCAACATACCTGTAACTTGTAAGAGCCTTTTTACAACCATTTTTCAAGCTGAATTATTTCAGCTAGCAACAAGCATGCTTTATGTGCCTGATTTAAGCCTCATTTGTTTAATTTTAGTCAAGCATCCTCCTTTCATGAAAACATCTTAAAATTCTTCATTTAAAAGTAATTTTATACTCTTAACCTTAATGTTCTCTCTTTCCAAACATCACCAAATGCATAGAAAAGATTCTTCGGGTTGCAACTACAAGTTAAATTTTTGGCAGACATGTAAATGTCTACCACCGGAGCAGAGATAATATATAAATATGGGATAAAAATGCATAAACTCTAGAGTACAAGTTGAGTGAACATGACCTAAGAGTCCATCTAAACATTTGTTCTCTTCCCTTTCTTCTCCTCTGAATAAAGATTTGGATGCTTCAGTCAAATAAGTTGCTTTAACCTTTTTTCTCTTCGTGACTACATGAGAACCTACAGGTCTTTTGATGATACAACATCCCAGATCAAATATATAATCCTGTAGTTTCCTTTGATCCACAGAGGACAAGCAAAGCGGAAAAGTCTAGTTACATGCATTGATTGCTAGCATATAATCTTCAATCAACCCTTCAATGAGTACTTCTTCCCTGAAAAAGGCTGGAACTTCGGTTCCTCTTTCTTTTCGGGCTGCTGCTCTTGTTTTGTCACTTTTCCAGCCTCCTGAGCATTTGAAGAAATAACCAATTTGTTAGCAGCTCATGGTCAGCAACTTCTTTTCCAATTATAGGATTGATTATTGTAGGCAATTTTGATAATGAAGCATGGTAAAACAAAGATTACCATTTTCTCTTCCTTCCGAGGACGGCTTACACTTGAACCAAACACAAGCTTTCCTGGAGCCTGGCGGGCAGTGTTTTGTGAACTGGACCCTGCAGAAGGCTGGCTATTCCCATTGGCAACAGCAGGTTGCTTTTCTTTGGACCCAGATGAAGAAACTGGTGGAGTCTGGTACTTTAACGGTTTCCCATCCAAGCGTCGCCCAGATCCAGTAAAAGGGCTGAATTTTGGTTCAGTCTGAACGTGAACCTCTTCGGCTGCAAGAACAAAAAGATGCATGTTGTCTATATTAGGAATAAAAATGAATTCCAAATTAATCATCAATATGAGTAGCATTTACAAAGGAATAACTACTATAGATGTGTTTGACCACATTTATTAAAATTGACTGAAGCTCCCCTCCCCCCCCCCCCCCCCTTTTTTCTCACATGAAATAAAAGAGGAAAAAGTGTATACTTCTCACAAGATAGATACAGCATCCATGTAGCGGAACTAACTAAAGGACAAACTCGGACTACATGTTTCATGTGTACATTATAATGCACAAAATCCTCCTCAGGCTACAAGGTTCAGATAAAAAATACAACGAGCGCAACAATTAGTGTCTGCAAAGAAAAAAAACAAACAAGAAACGAAAATCAAGAGAACTACTACAATCCTAATTCGGTAATTCCTAAACAATGGTATACTAAGAAATAAAAAGGAGGACATTCCACAGAAACAGAAAATAACTCAATAGATTTTTTTTCTTGGATAATTGTGAATTTTATTTATCCTGAAATGAAGGAACACTAAGCAGAAAAATAGAAAAAGTAACTGATAACAGAAACTGAAATAATAGGAGACGATAAGGCGGAGTACATGGATATACACACCTTGAGCTGATGCCTTGCTAGAAGCAACAGGTGCAAAAGGCTTTTCAGGTTCCTTGTAATCCAGGGGAGGAGCAAAATCTACCTCACAGTCTGTCTCAATGATAGTAATTGCATTAGAAGGCTTTGTCTCTATAATATCTATGTAATATTTCTTATTGTTATAAGCCACCATTATGCTGTCCCCAGTCGTTAAGCACGAATAATTCCTTAGCGTTGTCTCCAAGCTGCATGAAAAATAAAGAGAAATCATAAGCTAGCTGTCTATCTTAAAAATGCAATAACTGACATGGGTATAATATGATATGTACAACAATTTATTTCTATCATATAAAACAAGAAAGACGAAAACCGCAAAATAATGAAGGAAAAGCCAATTGCACGTATAGAAAGATGTGAATTCTGTTATTTTGCACTGTACTAGTGCAAACAGCACAGCAGTATGTGGGCAAACAAGGTTCTGGTGGCGACATGGCTTCTGGCGTAAATTGCACAAATTTCTCAATTGGAACCACCACACACAGGGAGCTTATATAGAAACTCATATGGACTCTTCATCATAAAAGGTATGTAGGGGAAGATACTGATGGGCCTCCCCCTAGATGGCATTAACCAAAATAACATGACACTAGAAAGAGAAGAAACACTATTATATTATACATCATGAGCACTAAATGACAGGAAAAATGATAAGGAGTTCAATCCAGAAAAATCCTTCCCGCCAAAGCATAAAACACCAGTCAATCACAACTAGTGCACATGCCTCTAATATATGAAACTGAACATTTGAATCATGAACTCACATAGCTTTTGGGTTAGAGATATCCAAAAAGTCTTTTGTGTGAGGTTGCAGTTTAACATAAGTTCCCTTCGGAAGAGTCGTGTTTCTCACTCTTAGAATGTCTCCCTCTTGTAATAGCAGGTTCTCCATCATCTATAAAGAGCAATTCACATCAAAAGACAAAAGTTTAATCAATTAAATGACTTGAACCTTTCTTTGACAGTTAAAAACCTGTAACATTATCACACCAAAGAATATGCAGGAAACACAAGTCATTGCCTACCCAGTATGGCATATAGATCATGCCTTCTTCTGCAATAAACTCCAGAACCCCACAATGAGAGACCCTCTCGGCAGCAGCATTCCGAAGCTCAAACAACATCGGATAATCAATATGTAGAGATGCTGCATGATTTTTTTAAACATAAGCATTCCATATCTGAATTTATCAGTCATGAGGAATCCACAATAAATTAACCACTAGTTAAACAGATGTCATGATAAAGCACAGAGCTAAAACAACTAACCGAGACGATCAAGGGCTGATGGTGGCATTATGACTGAAACATGAAAAATTATATAAATATTTTAAAATTCAAGAAGAGAACAACAAAAGACTACAACTATGAGTTTTGACATCTTACTTTTATCACCACTTTCAATTTGCGGCTGCAGGATAGTTATAAAAAATGGAATTAGAATCAGGAAACGAGGGAAAAAAATAAAACTCCAATTTCAAATTTTGCAGGATCAGAGATCAGAATGCTTATGAACATCTGATCAAGCATGCCTTGCGTAAACAGTTAGAGACAGGAGCGAGTAATATTAAAACCCGTACAAACTATTAGAATAATGGTACCCAACAAATCTCAACCATTTTCTTTGTCATTTGTGAACCATATTAAACTGAACGTTACAAGGACAATGGCATTCCAACCTTTTCAATAAAAGATGCTGGGTAACATCGGTAGCTCTGCTCAAATGATGTCCCATGATACCCATATCCATCAAAAAACTGCAATGTCACAGCGAAAAGATAAATATAAGTAGTCACGACAACAATATGATGAAAATCATCATGAGGACAAGAAAAATAATAATTAACTAATAAAAACAACAACAATAATAAATCTGTCTCCTTATGACAATGAAAAAATGTAAAAACTACATCGTGGATGACACATACGAGATGCAAAAGAAATGATTCCATCAATTCTCAACACTACAGGTTTTGTCATGTACTCAAAAAAAGAAAGTTAATCAAAGGTTTAAGAGCAAAGTGACCATTAATGATAAAAGCTAAAACTGATTAGATCAAGGACAAGTCACACAAATACATTTTTTCTCTCGTATTTCTTCTCCTTAGGGTCTAAAGGCTAGGCATTAAAACCTATTTCAGTTTCATACATAACTTATTACTGTAAAAGGCATTTATTACCAAATAGTAACGATAAATTTCGTCATCAGCAGTACTACCATATGTTACATGGCAATGCAAATAACAAGTTCATTAATTTAGCATGTGATTGAAAGAGCATGTCGCTGTATATGATCTGTATAACCCAATGTCAAAAACAGTCAACCAATCGTATGAACTCCTTTATCAAATGGATGAGGAAATTCTTCCTCATGTGGAACCTCTAGAAAGTAGAAACATGTTTAATGAAGCGTGTTGGATGATGGTGAGAATAAGAAGACACTTAACAAATGGTCACCTAGAAGCAAACTATGAACAAACATAGCTTCCTGTTTCCCTAAGACACTGATTAAATAATGATCGAACAACAAAAAACTACAATGTAAGAACATACCATTTTCAGCTGTGTATAAATAGTCAAAGCAGATAATCAACCTTCAAGCTCCCTGTAGGAAGAAGAAAATCACATGGTTTAAATTATAGTATAGAATTCAAGTAGTCAAGTCATCCAAAGTAAGAGTACTAATATCATCTCATCCATGGGCGAAACCAGGAATTTCCTCTAGCTAGGACCGAAATAATACTTATATTTTCGTTCAAAATTGCAAGTCATTTAGAACTTGTTAAATATAAAATTCACAGTATAAGCCTTCATCACCCATGAAGGGGATTACAAGAAGTCAATCGATGATATTTATGCCTTCATCACCCATGGAGATGGGTGCAAAATGAATCATGGTGCCTTTATGTTACTCTCTAAATTCTCCGGTCTACTTCTTGAAAAATGAATCTATAGTTCTTGACTTCATGACTTAGCCTATATATTACAAGCCAGAGAAAAAAAATTAAAAGTTGCCTACCATAGACACTTAGCCAATTTATCAACACGGAAAAACAAATTCACATATGAACAAATTTTATGCGTGCCATTCAATTCCTAATGTTGTTGATACTAATTAGACCTGAATACCAAATCCTTGAAATGGGTCATCTCAGTTCTCTGTAAGCCTTAACCTAAGGAAAATTTAATCTCAATATGATGCAGAATAGGAAACACAATATTTAATATTTTAGGATGTTGGGTTTATGTTATAATGACAATATTCTTGGAGATGATATTTTAAGAAAATTATATTTAGGCAATTAAATAATTATTACGATTTGATTTACTTTCTTATTTAAATAATGGTATTTTAGGAAAATAAGATTTAGACAACCAAATAGTTATTAGGATTTGGCTTACTTTCTAATTTAAATAATGTTTGGTGCCTATATAAGAGCACTGATATTAAGATTGTAAGGGAGACTTCGATGATGGAATAAACTTGAGTTAGGTATATCTCTTGTCCCCTTCTCCCTATTCTTGTTCTTGGTCTATTCTCTCTTTGTTCTGTTTTCTTTTCTACCTAGTCTATTTATGTATGTTCCCTCTGCTGCTTCTCTATTGTTTCTCCCCCGTTCTCAATATGTTTCTCGCTTTCTACTTATCTGTCCTACATCAAGTGAAAGGTCCTGCATCCGACCTCTATCTACCCCTTAAATCACATTTTGTATCCGTATAAAAAGGAAAAAAAATCATTCTTGTTTTATTTATGTTCCTTTTTTTATTTACATCAAATTGAAGACACTTGTGAGGAATGAGTGAGTTGAGTCGAGTTCTTCTAGTTACAGTTCATCATGTACTGTATCCAGTTACAGAAGATGTGCTCTATCAGAATTTTTGTCCTTTTGGTCATATTGAGAAAATTAGTCTTCTCCCAAATTCATTGAATTTTCAAGCGCTTGTGCAATACAACTTGTCTCAAGATGCTATTTGGGCTGAAATCAAGCTTGATAGTCGTTGCATTTATGTTCCAACTTTGAAATTCGACTCTTCAAGTCTCAACAACTTCTTGCACGAACAACAAAATTAGTGGAAGCAGCTTTCAACAAAACTTCTACCAATTCGGTTTCCATTCAAAATGAGTCTAGAGTTGTTTCTCCAATCCACACACATCTTGAAAAGCAAGAACAAGTCCTTGAAGAAAGTTCTAACATTCAAGGTGAGGATGTACCTATTGAGTCACTTCAAAACGGAAAAGGCCAAAGCCAAGATAAGAGCAAGATTCGTGCGTGTGACCTTCCTTACATTGATTTTGTCCTCCTGCACTGGATTGAAGTTCCTTAACAACTCCTCTTGATATCCTTCGTGTTCGATTGAGAATGCTACATCTAAAAAATTTCAAGTCTTCACCAAGCCATCCATAGTTCTGATCCTTCACCACTACAAAACTCGTAGTCGAGTTTTGTGTAAGTGGGGCAGAATGATGCAGAATAGGAAACATAATATTTATTATTTTGGGATGTTGGGTTTATGTTGTAATGACAATATTCTTGGAGATGATATTTTAGAAAATTTAGATTTAGGCAATTAAATAGTTATTAGGATTCAATTTACTTTCTTATTTAAATAATGGTATTTTAGGAAAAAAAAGATTTAGACAATTAAATAGTTATTAGGATTTGGTTTACTTTCTAATCTAAATAATGTTTGGTCCCTATATAACAACACTGATATTAAGATTGTAAGGGAAACTTTGATGATGGAATAAACTTGAGTTTTGGTATATCCCTTGTCCCTTCTCCCGGTTCTTGTTCTTGGTCTATTCTCTCTTTGTTTTGTTTTCTTTTCTGCCTAGTCTATTTCTGTCTGTTCCCTCTACTGCTTCTCTATTGTTTCTCTTCCATTCTCAATCTGTTTCTCGCTTTCTACTCATCTGTCCTACATCATAATATTTGGTCAATTACTTTGTTCATTGAATCAATTTAGTATATAATATTGTTGCTTTATGCTTGTGAAGATATATATGTAGTCTTTTTCATTTTCACTTAGCTGATGAATTAAAAAAACAAACAGAGATGGCTTTGGTGCTCCTTTCTTTGTGGCAATGAGTAGTAAAGAATACAACCAGGATCAAGCTAGCAGCAACAATATAGCAAGGCAAGCATGGTTATCTTTTTCTTATTGAGATCATGACCAAATACTGAATAAAGTGATTATAATTGAGTCTATCTATCCAATCTTAATAATTTTTTAACAGCAAAATAGCAGAATTTATTTGAAATATGAGTCAGCCAAAGGCCAAATTACAATGCTTTTTTTATAAGTAACGCCAAATTACAATGCTCAATCAATCTTAACATTTAAGACTGTCTGCAGGCCTAAAAGATCTATGAACTAATAATATCATGCCTAAACTAGTTGAAAAAAATCCTAGTCCAGTACAGAAAAGAATGGTGCTTGCTTTGTTTACAAATTGCAATTGACATACAGAGACTATGTTTCAACTTTCAATTCCACATACCATTCCATCAAAAAAGAAGTTCCACACACCATAAAAGTTAGGTATCCCTCAAGATATCATAGAGGAAAGAGAAAAAATAGCAGAATTTCAATTTCAAATCATGAAAAACAAAAAACTTAAAAACTCAAAACTCAAAGAGTGTTTCGGTAACCTGTCAGGAAGTATTGACGCTGGCTGGTGCCTGGTGGGTAGCTTTGCCGGAAAATTGAAACCCAGACGTAGAGAGAGTCAGAGCGCTGCTGGAATACTGGAAGGAAGAGAGAAAAAGAAAATTCATCCACTAACTGTGAGTCCTATCGTGTTACCCTAATGTACAAAATACTACAAAGCACAGTAATTTGTGAAAAAACCCTAAAGCTTCTCAAATTTTAAAAACAACAGATCAGCTTGCAACCAAAAAGAACGAATTAGAAAAAATGAAGTTTCAATATTTTCCACGTATCTCAGTTCTCAAACATTAAAAAAAAACAGAGAATTTAGCCCATCTTTCAGTACTGAAGTTAATAAGCTTCAATAAACAAATCATGAACTTGAAAAAACGTGGATAAAACGCTTCTTGAACATCAAAGTTCATACTTTAAAACCTGAATAATAAAAATTCAGTCAACTGAACCAATAAGATAACAGATTTAGCTAATTTGCGCGTATCTATTCTCTTTTTTTTTTATAAGGCAACACAAACACAGCACACGAGATTCGAAATTTTATCTTCTTGTCAATTTTCCTAAAACTGTATTTTCTCGGTAACCAAAGAGGTCTCGTTTGGGATTTGACTGTAATCAAATGCATAATTTACATATGGATAAATCGAAAACAGAAGGAAAAAATTACTTACAGAGAGAATTTAGGGTTAGAATTGTGATACCGATGAAGGGAGAAGCGCTTTGGTCTTTGATCTGAAAAGACGAGAATACTGAATACCTGAGAATTGTGGAGCGAGGAATAACTGATTGCGTAAGTAAAGAAACCCGAATGACGCGGTACGGTGCGTATTATGCATGCCACGTGTACTACAGATAACTTGGGTTTGGGCCTCCATAGAAAGCCCATCAGGCCTTTTGGATAATATTGTTTCTGTTTTATTATAACTTTTTTTAATATTTTTTCTGTCTTTTTCTTACAATCAATGATACTCTGTCTTTTTTTTAATTAATGGAATTTATGATGACGATATTTGGGTAGATTTAATCTCTTTGTTTAAATCTTTTGAATAAATTTAAATTAATTGATTTAAATTTGTCTAAATCTGATCTCAAACAACATCGATATACATCTAATCAGCTCAATTGTTGACAAATGTAGGGACATGATGAAGAAATTTAGAAGCACGTCTTCTGAGAATGCAATCAATGTGTTGATGTTCTTGCGAAACAATGATCTCTATTTGAAAATTGAAATGAAATCAAGTTTATGATGGAATTGAATGTCACATCATCCAATGGAAAATATTCAAATTCAAATTTATCATGGTGGGATTTAATCTTATCATGAACTTAGCTTCCATTTCAATTCTTACATGAAGTGGATTGTGTTCCTTCTGTAACCTCCGAATCATGATCCTCTCTATTTGGAAATTGAAATGGAATCAAGTTTATGGTGAGACTGAATGTCACGTTATCAAATAAAAAATATTTAAATTCAAATTTATCATAATGACATTCAATCTCAAAACTTGACCTTGGTTTCCTGTAACTTCCTTGGTAGTCGACTCCCCGCCCCCTCCTATTTTAACTATTTTAGTGGCTACCTGTAATGGGACCTTGTTCCCTGTCATGACTGTTTTTTAAGTTTATTTATGAATTCCTCTTATAAAAAAATTGAGGTAAAAACAGATAAAAAGGTATATGTATTTTAATGTTTGAAAAAAATAATTAATAAAAACGAAAGAATTTATATGGATATTTTTATCCTTCAAAATCTTCTCAAGACTCTAAATATTTAACTGTAATGGGACCTTGTTCCCTGTCATGACTGTTTTTTAAGTTTAGTTATGAATCCCTCTTATAAAAACATTGACGTAAAAAGAAATAAAAAGGTATATGTATTTTAATGTTTGAAAAAAAATAATTAATAAAAACGAGAGTAATTTAGATGGATATTTTTATCCTTTCAAATTTTCTCAAGACTCTAAATATTTAAAAAAAAAAGAATATAATATTTCATAAAAATTGAATTTCTTGATTCGTGAAAAATTAAATAAACAATATTAAAAACACTTAAAGATGTCGAAGTTATCTTTTGATTATTGATAGCACGCAAAAAGATTATCACTCATTTCATGGTCCCTCGTCAAACAACAATTACCAATCACAATGAAAATAGTAATTCCCCAAAATTCAAAAATCTCTTAAACTTTGCAACCCTAATAAAGGGTTTTTGTGATTTCACTGCAAACACTCTCTTTGATTTTATTCTTAAAACCCCGTGATATGAAGCCATCTAGGAATCATCTTTTTTTCTTTTTAATCTCCTATCTTTAAATTTATAGTAAAATCTTGGATCTAAAAGATCTCTTCCAAATTTCGAACCCTATTACAAGAAAAAAAAAATTCCCCCAAATCTCAAAAAAAATGAAAAATCAAGCTCTACTGTTTTTATGTTTATATGCAATGGAAATGGAGAAAAATAGATCTCAAAACACGTTATCTTATCTTTTTTGCTTGCAAACATAACGATAGATATATAAAAGGGTATGATTAAGAGCTTATGTACTTTGGGAAAGGTAAAAGTACGGATGTGAAAGAGCAAAGAGAAAATTAAGAGGAAACAGAAAAAGAAAAGGAGATAAAGAACTGTAGAGAACATGTGAGACAAGATGAGAAAATAAAAGAATAGATCATATTTTGTTGTTAATAGAGATAACATATTTTGAAAAGAGAAGAACAAAGAGATGCAGATAGCAAGTGAGCAAGATGAGAAAAAGAAAAGAAAAAATCGGATTTTGTTGTTAAGAGGGACAATAGATTTTGAAAAGTGAAAAAGAGATGGACGCATTAAGAAGATAAATACTGAAATTGGGTTAAATAAAAATTTGACAAGCAATCAAACTCAATAGAATTCATTACATAAAATAGAAGAAAATGAGGACTCTAAGTAAGTCGAACAAAACAACAGCAACCAATCTCAGCAAATTAAAATTCCAACTACTTAAAGTTGGTGAACTCCTCTATTAAGACTATAATCCCTTTTGTTATAATAAATTTGAATTTGAATATTCTTTTTTTGATGATATGACATTTAATTTCATCATAAATTTGATTTCATTTAGATTCACAAATGAAAAGGATCATGATCCCCTTTATCAAACTCTACCTAAAGCCATATTGCCATTAAATAACAGGCAATCGTGTCTTTTCTCACAATCTCAGCTTGTTTATTTTGTACATGCCTTGTTCTTTTGAGAGGAAAAGTGCAAGAAAAAGGTGAATACTAGCTCCCATTTTCTTTCCTTTCCTGCTATATTTATCTTTTACTAATCAACAGTAAAGTGCTTTCTTTTCCTTTTCTGTCAAAGGGTGAATACTAGCTCCCATTTTATTTCTTACCATATTTCTCTTTTACCAATCAGCAGTAAAGTGCTTTCTTTTCTTTTTGTTTCCTTGAAGAAAGGCTATTAAAACTGTCAAAACTAAAAAGTGCCATGACAACCTATACTTACTCCAGCAGCTAAGATTATCATATTCCTATAGTCATCACAATGCAACCACAAAGGAAAAGGTAAAGCATTGTATTCTTTTGACAAATTATTCCAAAACTAAAATTGAAAGATGAAAATCTATGGTGTTTTTGTACACATTAAAAGCTTCAGCTACAAGAAAATCATATGCTGAATGTACACATGTGATGGAGACCAAGCCCAACCCTATTCGAGAGGCACCCGAAAGATATCTTGGGCAGCCTTAGTCTTAATCTTAATAATTATTTTTATTATTTATGTTAGAGTCCTCTTATTTGCAGAGTCCTTACTAGGGTTAGCTTATTTTCTAGTATAAATATTTGATTGTATTACGTCGGAGAACAGCTTTGATATTGAATAAAATACAGTGAGATCAGATTTCTTCTTCCCCAGGGTAGCCTGGTTTTCTGTTCCAACCTCCAGGTCTGTCGGGTTTCTTTCTCTAGTTCATCCTACATCACTTTGGTATGAAAGCCTAAACAGATCACCAAACTCAAATCCGAAAACAAACACATATACACGATCATCCCATAAACACCAGTACACAATCTACCGAAACACATATTCACAAACCAAACAGAGTCTTAGGCCAAAACAACTTTAATGTAGATTCATCATTTTTCGGTGATCTCCCGATCTCACTGCCGCCACCATAGGACTCGCCGCCCACAACCTGAACTTTTCAGGCTCAGCCACTACGAGCCTCCACGTGCCGCCACCAGACCTGCCAGTCGTCGCCGCTCCCATCCCATCTTGATTGGAATTGTCTGATCCTTCCATTCCTTGCCATGACGCGCCGTTTCCACCCCTCGAAAAGGCCCAACCTTCCCTTCCAATTCGCGACTCTCCTAAACCTCCGATCTACGGTTGTTGGTGGCTTCACTCTGATCCGAAGCCACCAGTAGAACCTTCGGCCTCAGGTGACCCTAGCCCACCACGTCCGAATCCCACTGCCGCCACCACCGCCATCCGAGTAGCGTTGTCCACGTTGGCACAACCCTCTCTCTATGAAGACTCTCTGTATTTGAAGTGCAATTTTTTTTTCAGTTTTCCTTTATTTAAAAAAAATAAAAATCACATTATCTGGACTCTTGTTTGACCATACCCTGTTTCCTTAATTTTCGATTTTTGCCTCATTATTCTTCGAGTTTTAGTTTTCCAGGGGTTGATTGCACGTGTTCGGGATTGCACTGCTTAAACCCAACTCTCGTAGTCTTCCATCAAGGTAAATTGGACCTCACGAAAGGTACGAGCCTTCACTTGATATTGTTTTAATATTCTTGTCTTTTGGTTAATTAGTACTTAGTTGTTAAATAAATAAAAACATATTGCTTCTTGTTAGGTTCTTTCTTTACTAGTGGTCATCCCTACGGTTGTAACTTATTTACTTATCGTTTTGAATCGGAATTTGGCATTCCTTTAATATTACACTAGTCCTTAAATAATAAAAAATGACTCTCAAAGACCTTGATGAGAAACGTGAGAACTTAGTTAAACGATTCAATGCCTTTGAAATTGAAGTAGGCCATCGAGTTCAGACCATAGAGACAAAACTGACCATCTTGCGGGGAGAAGTAAGCAAACTCAACAGTCAGTTATATACAAATCACAATGAGGTGCTTAGGGCTTTAGCCTCTTTCGACAAACAACCAATAAGATCAGGTGTAGCAACCCAAGAAACAACTCCTAATCAAAGAAGATCACCCCCAGATGTCCCCCCTAGGGCATTATCATTAAGAAACCCAATTGTCAGCCTACAAGAGAAGCACACACCCAAGTAGAAATCATTCCAGCTGCGCACAGTAGGGCTACTTTAGAGAACGTTTCAGTGGGAGAGTGTTTTGACACTATGAGTCTATTTCATGATAGAGTATTTGATCGCCCTTATAAACAGCCTAGGACTTATAACCAGCCTAAGAACCTTCCGAATGAATTCACTGACCTTACACGAAAGGCCAAGATAGAAGTCCCCAATTTTGATATCAAATTAGATCCAGATGTTTTTGTTGAGTGGTTATCCCAGTTAGAGAAGTTCTTTGAGTGGCATAACATGACTGATGAAGTCAAAACCCATTTTGCAAGGACGAAATTAGTTGGCAATGCTAATAGTTATAGGCAAACGGTCCAACGAAATTGAGACGATGATCCTATCACATCATGGCATGAGATTAGGGGATGCTTACTAGAGAAATACCTTCCCCACTA
Organism: Bretschneidera sinensis; assembly: GCA_023935145.1. Taxonomy (NCBI): domain Eukaryota; kingdom Viridiplantae; phylum Streptophyta; class Magnoliopsida; order Brassicales; family Akaniaceae; genus Bretschneidera; species Bretschneidera sinensis. The sequence goes on from CM043704.1 coordinate 96,554,395, forward strand.
TTATAGGAAGCAATTAGTGGAAAAAATGTTAAACTTAAGACAATCCACTACTATAGGTGAATGTATCAACTGTTTTGAAGAACTTACTTTGAAATGTAACCTATAGGAAGAGACAATGGCTATTGTCTCTAGGTTTATCAATGGATTGAAAGTTGAACTTAAAATAGAGGTTAGTTTGTTATCCCCTGAGTCATTAGAAGAAGCCTTTGAATTATCTCTCAAGTATGAGGAGTATTTTAAGCAGTCTACTCCGGGACGTGGCGCTTTCTAAGTTGGGGAGTTGTAATACTCGTAATCATTAAGTAAGGGTAAAGAAGTAATTTAATAAATATAACATGAAATTAAAATTATATATATATATATATATATATATATATATACACACACACACACACACACACGAAGGATTTAGTATTGAATAAAATAATTATTTTGAAAAAAAAATGGACGCGTGGGACGGAGTTACAAAGAAAATGAAAAAAAAAAGGAGAAAAACGTGGCTGCAGGTGTTGCCACCTGCTGCCAAGTGAAAACATGAGGTTTGCATGTAGGACACATGCATTCTTGCGTGGAGCAATTTGGGGGGGAGGGTAAGGTACTGAAGAAAAAAAAAATATACATATATATATATATATATATAAAATTGCTTTACTTTAATTTTTCTTAGCAAATCTTTGGTTTTCCCCTTTCCTCAATTCAAACTACTCTATTTCTCTAAACATTTGGGGACCAAAAGAAAGGTTGAAAGAGCAAAATTTTGAAGGGGTTTACGGGAGAATTTTATAGAGAATCACGGGAAGCGCTAAGAAAAATATAAGGTAATAACGTGAAGTTTATTTTTGAAATTTAGCATACATGAAATTTCTCGGAATTCAGAGTTGGAATTTTCAAAGGGTCTAAATTAGGAAGAATTGAAGAATAAATTAGAAATTTTATATAAATATTATGTCAGGTATTGACGATCAGCAACCGAGAGAAATTGCTGAGAGGAATGGGAAATGCAATGAGGTGATCCACGGGTAGCTCTAAGTGCTACGTGGTGAGTTAGATTTATTTTAAGTAATCTAGATAAAAAGTGAAATATCTAGTGGTATTATTAAAATAAATAATTAGCTTATGCTTTGGTGGTAGATGAAAAATTGATTGATAGGTATGATATGAATTTTGAATATGTAAAAATTTATTATGTAAGAAGTAATGTTATTAGAATAATGAGTCGATTAAATAAAGATTGTGATAAACAAAATTCTTGATGAGTTATGGTTGATAAATTGATGTGATATATAAAGAGAATAAATTAGTGAAGTTGATCAAATAGAAATTTGAGGAAAGACAGGATAGATAAATTAAATATTTGAATTTATGTTTATTTTTATATTATTGTTAATATGCATGTGTGTAAAATAAAATAACCCAGAGGGGATCGGTCTAATTGAAAAACCATGACAATTGGTATATACTGGAAATAAAGAAAAACCGTGACAGTCGGTATATGCTGGAAATAAATGAAAATCGTGATAGCCAGTATATGCTGGAAATAAATGAATACTATGACAGCCGGTATATGTTGGAAATGAAAGAATCTGGGGGCCAGTCTAAGATAAAAACATACCGACATATGGGAAGATGTTCCTTAATAATAATTCATGCATTGCATCTGTTTTAAATATCCATTGTATTACTAAAATGTTGAAGTGTTGTTTGTTATTGTACATTTATTTATAGATGAATAAGTTTCACAGAGAGACAGTCATGGTGAGAAATAAACATAGAAGTATGATATGATAAGAGCTATCTAAATGGTAGACTATATGTTGTGAACCTCATAACGAGGTAATTATGAGATAATTGATAGTCTTAAGGTGAATAAATATATAAGAAGAATAGATTGACAGAGAATGGGACTTATGATATATGTAGTGATAGTAGAGTTATATTATCAAGTTATATAAGATATCAATGATTAAATATTAAAATATTATTTATACAAATTGAATACTTCTAGTAAATTTAATTCGCTGAGCTTGTGAAGCTCATCCCTCATTGTACAATGATTTCAGGTAGCAAGCAGGACAAATAGTTTAGTAAGTTGAGGTTCAGATGAAATCAGTATCTGTTAGCTACGTACGTGTCCACATCCTCAGACTAATGAGAAAATAAAATAAAAATTTATTGGTAAATATTCATGCATATTATGTTGTATATAATGTTTAAAGATCAGATTAATGTATCTCCCCTGTTAAGGGTTGAGAATTGATGTAAAAAAAATTTGTTGGCATTATTTTTCTTGTTGCATATATGTGTCGTGCTGGGATTTTCAAAATATGACAACACCATCTCGGGGGTGGCCAACCCGAGATGGGTCGTTACAATTTTGGTATTAGAGCATTACGTTTTATGATTTTGTAGACTGCATAAAAAGTAAGAAAGTGAAAGATTAAAACAAATTATATTCTGATGAATAGTCTGAGGATGACATGTGGACGTGCTAGAGCTAGAGTTAAAGCCGAGGTTGAGTCTGAATATGTGGTTCCTAGAAGGGAACGTGTTGACAGTAAAATTGATATTAGTAAACATATGAAAGAATCTGAAATTGAAAGAGATGAGCTAAAATACGCTCTTACTCATGTTCTTGAGAAAATGAATGTATCAGATGATAAAGTTGATACTCTATAGCATAGACTTGATGAACAGGCTAGAGCAGTGCCTGATGTGGTTGTAAATCCAGTAATAGTAAATGTTCAATAGGGGAAAAACGAGTTTATGCACGAGATGCAGAAAGATTGTTTTGTTAGATATATTAAGTGTAATACTTTGTTGTTTAAAGGATTTATGAATCCTTTTAAGCCTGAGTTTTGGGTGAAACATGTAGAAAGATTATTTGGTATTTTACCAGTAACTGATAGGCAGATGGTTGCATTTGCTTCGTTTGAGTTATAAGAAGAAGCTTTAGAATGATAAGAGGATACTTTTCCCAAGGTAAGTGCAGATGTTGATAAACCCTTAACCTAGAATAGGCTTAAGGAGTTTTTCCTTGATAAATACTTTCCTTAGACCTTTAGAGCCCAACAAGATAGAGATTTTATTTAATTGGGGTAAATGTATGGACTATGACTCAGTATGATAAGATATTATGGTTTTGTTGAGGTTTGTACCATAAAGGGTAGACCTAGAGGAGAAGAAGTGTAAGAGGTTCATATATGAACTATGTTTTAAGATTTGATCAAAACTATCTCATATAAGGCATATGAATTATGTCTGGGTGATACCAATATGAGTGTGCAGTGTGGGAGACCACTCAGAGGAGGCATTCCTTGTCACAGGGAACTGAAGTACAAGAGTCAAAGGCAAGCAAGATCCGTTACTTCTATTGCTCAGAATACTATTGGTGGGACCCTTAGATTTGGGAGACAAGTTATGGGAATAGAGAATCATGGCAGAGGAAGTAAGTATACCACCAATGGGAAGTGGTAATCTGATGTATGATCGAGAGACAGAAGTTGTTATAAATGTATTCAGATAAGATATTTATCCTAGAATTGTCAAAAATTTGAAGTGCTTTGTATGTAGAGAAGGTGGACATATCAAAGTTGGTTGATCTTGGTGCAACCCATTCGTTTGCATCCAGTATTCATATGAAATCCATTGAAGTATGTATTAGTCCTTTGATGCATAATATTTTTAATGCTTACAAGGGTTGTGTGATTCATATCAGTGATAGAGAATCTGAAGCTCAAAGACCTTGATGAGAAACGTGAGAACTTAGTTAAACGATTCAATGCCTTTGAAATTGAAGTAGGCCATCGAGTTCAGACCATAGAGACAAAACTGACCATCTTGCGGGGAGAAGTAAGCAAACTCAACAGTCAGTTATATACAAATCACAATGAGGTGCTTAGGGCTTTAGCCTCTTTCGACAAACAACCAATAAGATCAGGTGTAGCAACCCAAGAAACAACTCCTAATCAAAGAAGATCACCCCCAGATGTCCCCCCTAGGGCATTATCATTAAGAAACCCAATTGTCAGCCTACAAGAGAAGCACACACCCAAGTAGAAATCATTCCAGCTGCGCACAGTAGGGCTACTTTAGAGAACGTTTCAGTGGGAGAGTGTTTTGACACTATGAGTCTATTTCATGATAGAGTATTTGATCGCCCTTATAAACAGCCTAGGACTTATAACCAGCCTAAGAACCTTCCGAATGAATTCACTGACCTTACACGAAAGGCCAAGATAGAAGTCCCCAATTTTGATATCAAATTAGATCCAGATGTTTTTGTTGAGTGGTTATCCCAGTTAGAGAAGTTCTTTGAGTGGCATAACATGACTGATGAAGTCAAAACCCATTTTGCAAGGACGAAATTAGTTGGCAATGCTAATAGTTATAGGCAAACGGTCCAACGAAATTGAGACGATGATCCTATCACATCATGGCATGAGATTAGGGGATGCTTACTAGAGAAATACCTTCCCCACTATTATAGGAAGCAATTAGTGGAAAAAATGTTAAACTTAAGACAATCCACTACTATAGGTGAATGTATCAACTGTTTTGAAGAACTTACTTTGAAATGTAACCTATAGGAAGAGACAATGGCTATTGTCTCTAGGTTTATCAATGGATTGAAAGTTGAACTTAAAATAGAGGTTAGTTTGTTATCCCCTGAGTCATTAGAAGAAGCCTTTGAATTATCTCTCAAGTATGAGGAGTATTTTAAGCAGTCTACTCCGGGACGTGGCGCTTTCTAAGTTGGGGAGTTGTAATACTCGTAATCATTAAGTAAGGGTAAAGAAGTAATTTAATAAATATAACATGAAATTAAAATTATATATATATATATATATATATATATACACACACACACACACACACACGAAGGATTTAGTATTGAATAAAATAATTATTTTGAAAAAAAAATGGACGCGTGGGACGGAGTTACAAAGAAAATGAAAAAAAAAAGGAGAAAAACGTGGCTGCAGGTGTTGCCACCTGCTGCCAAGTGAAAACATGAGGTTTGCATGTAGGACACATGCATTCTTGCGTGGAGCAATTTGGGGGGGAGGGTAAGGTACTGAAGAAAAAAAAAATATACATATATATATATATATATAAAATTTCTTTACTTTAATTTTTCTTAGCAAATCTTTGGTTTTCCCCTTTCTCCTCAATTCAAACTACTCTATTTCTCTAAACATTTGGGGACCAAAAGAAAGGTTGAAAGAGCAAAATTTTGAAGGGGTTTACGGGAGAATTTTATAGAGAATCACGGAAGCGCTAAGAAAAATATAAGGTAATAACGTGAAGTTTATTTTTGAAATTTAGCATACATGAAATTTCTCGGAATTCAGAGTTGGAATTTTCAAAGGGTCTAAATTAGGAAGAATTGAAGAATAAATTAGAAATTTTATATAAATATTATGTCAGGTATTGACGATCAGCAACCGAGAGAAATTGCTGAGAGGAATGGGAAATGCAATGAGGTGATCCACGGGTAGCTCTAAGTGCTACGTGGTGAGTTAGATTTATTTTAAGTAATCTAGATAAAAAGTGAAATATCTAGTGGTATTATTAAAATAAATAATTAGCTTATGCTTTGGTGGTAGATGAAAAATTGATTGATAGGTATGATATGAATTTTGAATATGTAAAAATTTATTATGTAAGAAGTAATGTTATTAGAATAATGAGTCGATTAAATAAAGATTGTGATAAACAAAATTCTTGATGAGTTATGGTTGATAAATTGATGTGATATATAAAGAGAATAAATTAGTGAAGTTGATCAAATAGAAATTTGAGGAAAGACAGGATAGATAAATTAAATATTTGAATTATGTTTATTTTTATATTATTGTTAATATGCATGTGTGTAAAATAAAATAACCCAGAGGGGATCGGTCTAATTGAAAAACCATGACAATTGGTATATACTGGAAATAAAGAAAAACCGTGACAGTCGGTATATGCTGGAAATAAATGAAAATCGTGATAGCCAGTATATGCTGGAAATAAATGAATACTATGACAGCCGGTATATGTTGGAAATGAAAGAATCTGGGGGCCAGTCTAAGATAAAAACATACCGACATATGGGAAGATGTTCCCTTAATAATAATTCATGCATTGCATCTGTTTTAAATATCCATTGTATTACTAAAATGTTGAAGTGTTGTTTGTTATTGTACATTTATTTATAGATGAATAAGTTTCACAGAGAGACAGTCATGGTGAGAAATAAACATAGAAGTATGATATGATAAGAGCTATCTAAATGGTAGGACTATATGTTGTGAACCTCATAACGAGGTAATTATGAGATAATTGATAGTCTTAAGGTGAATAAATATATAAGAAGAATAGATTGACAGAGAATGGGACTTATGATATATGTAGTGATAGTAGAGTTATATTATCAAGTTATATAAGATATCAATGATTAAATATTAAAATATATTATTTATACAAATTGAATACTTCTAGTAAATTTAATTCGCTGAGCTTGTGAAGCTCATCCCTCATTGTACAATGATTTCAGGTAGCAAGCAGGACAAATAGTTTAGTAAGTTGAGGTTCAGATGAAATCAGTATCTGTTAGCTACGTACGTGTCCACATCCTCAGACTAATGAGAAAATAAAATAAAAATTTATTGGTAAATATTCATGCATATTATGTTGTATATAATGTTTAAAGATCAGATTAATGTATCTCCCCTGTTAAGGGTTGAGAATTGATGTAAAAAAAATTTGTTGGCATTATTTTTCTTGTTGCATATATGTGTCGTGCTGGGATTTTCAAAATATGACAACACCATCTCGGGGGTGGCCAACCCGAGATGGGTCGTTACAATTTTGGTATTAGAGCATTACGTTTTATGATTTTGTAGACTGCATAAAAAGTAAGAAAGTGAAAGATTAAAACAAATTATATTCTGATGAATAGTCTGAGGATGACATGTGGACGTGCTAGAGCTAGAGTTAAAGCCGAGGTTGAGTCTGAATATGTGGTTCCTAGAAGGGAACGTGTTGACAGTAAAATTGATATTAGTAAACATATGAAAGAATCTGAAATTGAAAGAGATGAGCTAAAATACGCTCTTACTCATGTTCTTGAGAAAATGAATGTATCAGATGATAAAGTTGATACTCTATAGCATAGACTTGATGAACAGGCTAGAGCAGTGCCTGATGTGGTTGTAAATCCAGTAATAGTAAATGTTCAATAGGGGAAAAACGAGTTTATGCACGAGATGCAGAAAGATTGTTTTGTTAGATATATTAAGTGTAATACTTTGTTGTTTAAAGGATTTATGAATCCTTTTAAGCCTGAGTTTTGGGTGAAACATGTAGAAGATTATTTGGTATTTTACCAGTAACTGATAGGCAGATGGTTGCATTTGCTTCGTTTGAGTTATAAGAAGAAGCTTTAGAATGATAAGAGGATACTTTTCCCAAGGTAAGTGCAGATGTTGATAAACCCTTAACCTAGAATAGGCTTAAGGAGTTTTTCCTTGATAAAATACTTTCCTTAGACCTTTAGAGCCCAACAAGATAGAGATTTTATTTAATTGGGGTAAATGTATGGACTATGACTCAGTATGATAAGATATTATGGTTTTGTTGAGGTTTGTACCAGAAAGGGTAGACCTAGAGGAGAAGAAGTGTAAGAGGTTCATATATGAACTATGTTTTAAGATTTGATCAAAACTATCTCATATAAGGCATATGAATTATGTCTGGGTGATACCAATATGAGTGTGCAGTGTGGGAGACCACTCAGAGGAGGCATTCCTTGTCACAGGGAACTGAAGTACAAGAGTCAAAGGCAAGCAAGATCCGTTACTTCTATTGCTCAGAATACTATTGGTGGGACCCTTAGATTTGGGAGACAAGTTATGGGAATAGAGAATCATGGCAGAGGAAGTAAGTATACCACCAATGGGAAGTGGTAATCTGATGTATGATCGAGAGACAGAAGTTGTTATAAATGTATTCAGATAAGATATTTATCCTAGAATTGTCAAAAATTTGAAGTGCTTTGTATGTAGAGAAGGTGGACATATCAAAGTTGGTTGATCTTGGTGCAACCCATTCGTTTGCATCCAGTATTCATATGAAATCCATTGAAGTATGTATTAGTCCTTTGATGCATAATATTTTTAATGCTTACAAGGGTTGTGTGATTCATATCAGTGATAGAGAATCTGAAGCTCAAAGACCTTGATGAGAAACGTGAGAACTTAGTTAAACGATTCAATGCCTTTGAAATTGAAGTAGGCCATCGAGTTCAGACCATAGAGACAAAACTGACCATCTTGCGGGGAGAAGTAAGCAAACTCAACAGTCAGTTATATACAAATCACAATGAGGTGCTTAGGGCTTTAGCCTCTTTCGACAAACAACCAATAAGATCAGGTGTAGCAACCCAAGAAACAACTCCTAATCAAAGAAGATCACCCCCAGATGTCCCCCCTAGGGCATTATCATTAAGAAACCCAATTGTCAGCCTACAAGAGAAGCACACACCCAAGTAGAAATCATTCCAGCTGCGCACAGTAGGGCTACTTTAGAGAACGTTTCAGTGGGAGAGTGTTTTGACACTATGAGTCTATTTCATGATAGAGTATTTGATCGCCCTTATAAACAGCCTAGGACTTATAACCAGCCTAAGAACCTTCCGAATGAATTCACTGACCTTACACGAAAGGCCAAGATAGAAGTCCCCAATTTTGATATCAAATTAGATCCAGATGTTTTTGTTGAGTGGTTATCCCAGTTAGAGAAGTTCTTTGAGTGGCATAACATGACTGATGAAGTCAAAACCCATTTTGCAAGGACGAAATTAGTTGGCAATGCTAATAGTTATAGGCAAACGGTCCAACGAAATTGAGACGATGATCCTATCACATCATGGCATGAGATTAGGGGATGCTTACTAGAGAAATACCTTCCCCACTATTATAGGAAGCAATTAGTGGAAAAAATGTTAAACTTAAGACAATCCACTACTATAGGTGAATGTATCAACTGTTTTGAAGAACTTACTTTGAAATGTAACCTATAGGAAGAGACAATGGCTATTGTCTCTAGGTTTATCAATGGATTGAAAGTTGAACTTAAAATAGAGGTTAGTTTGTTATCCCCTGAGTCATTAGAAGAAGCCTTTGAATTATCTCTCAAGTATGAGGAGTATTTTAAGCAGTCTACTCCGGGACGTGGCGCTTTCTAAGTTGGGGAGTTGTAATACTCGTAATCATTAAGTAAGGGTAAAGAAGTAATTTAATAAATATAACATGAAATTAAAATTATATATATATATATATATATATATATATATACACACACACACACACACACACGAAGGATTTAGTATTGAATAAAATAATTATTTTGAAAAAAAAATGGACGCGTGGGACGGAGTTACAAAGAAAATGAAAAAAAAAAGGAGAAAAACGTGGCTGCAGGTGTTGCCACCTGCTGCCAAGTGAAAACATGAGGTTTGCATGTAGGACACATGCATTCTTGCGTGGAGCAATTTGGGGGGGAGGGTAAGGTACTGAAGAAAAAAAAAATATACATATATATATATATATATAAAATTGCTTTACTTTAATTTTTCTTAGCAAATCTTTGGTTTTCCCCTTTCCTCAATTCAAACTACTCTATTTCTCTAAACATTTGGGGACCAAAAGAAAGGTTGAAAGAGCAAAATTTTGAAGGGGTTTACGGGAGAATTTTATAGAGAATCACGGGAAGCGCTAAGAAAAATATAAGGTAATAACGTGAAGTTTATTTTTGAAATTTAGCATACATGAAATTTCTCGGAATTCAGAGTTGGAATTTTCAAAGGGTCTAAATTAGGAAGAATTGAAGAATAAATTAGAAATTTTATATAAATATTATGTCAGGTATTGACGATCAGCAACCGAGAGAAATTGCTGAGAGGAATGGGAAATGCAATGAGGTGATCCACGGGTAGCTCTAAGTGCTACGTGGTGAGTTAGATTTATTTTAAGTAATCTAGATAAAAAGTGAAATATCTAGTGGTATTATTAAAATAAATAATTAGCTTATGCTTTGGTGGTAGATGAAAAATTGATTGATAGGTATGATATGAATTTTGAATATGTAAAAATTTATTATGTAAGAAGTAATGTTATTAGAATAATGAGTCGATTAAATAAAGATTGTGATAAACAAAATTCTTGATGAGTTATGGTTGATAAATTGATGTGATATATAAAGAGAATAAATTAGTGAAGTTGATCAAATAGAAATTTGAGGAAAGACAGGATAGATAAATTAAATATTTGAATTTATGTTTATTTTTATATTATTGTTAATATGCATGTGTGTAAAATAAAATAACCCAGAGGGGATCGGTCTAATTGAAAAACCATGACAATTGGTATATACTGGAAATAAAGAAAAACCGTGACAGTCGGTATATGCTGGAAATAAATGAAAATCGTGATAGCCAGTATATGCTGGAAATAAATGAATACTATGACAGCCGGTATATGTTGGAAATGAAAGAATCTGGGGGCCAGTCTAAGATAAAAACATACCGACATATGGGAAGATGTTCCTTAATAATAATTCATGCATTGCATCTGTTTTAAATATCCATTGTATTACTAAAATGTTGAAGTGTTGTTTGTTATTGTACATTTATTTATAGATGAATAAGTTTCACAGAGAGACAGTCATGGTGAGAAATAAACATAGAAGTATGATATGATAAGAGCTATCTAAATGGTAGACTATATGTTGTGAACCTCATAACGAGGTAATTATGAGATAATTGATAGTCTTAAGGTGAATAAATATATAAGAAGAATAGATTGACAGAGAATGGGACTTATGATATATGTAGTGATAGTAGAGTTATATTATCAAGTTATATAAGATATCAATGATTAAATATTAAAATATTATTTATACAAATTGAATACTTCTAGTAAATTTAATTCGCTGAGCTTGTGAAGCTCATCCCTCATTGTACAATGATTTCAGGTAGCAAGCAGGACAAATAGTTTAGTAAGTTGAGGTTCAGATGAAATCAGTATCTGTTAGCTACGTACGTGTCCACATCCTCAGACTAATGAGAAAATAAAATAAAAATTTATTGGTAAATATTCATGCATATTATGTTGTATATAATGTTTAAAGATCAGATTAATGTATCTCCCCTGTTAAGGGTTGAGAATTGATGTAAAAAAAATTTGTTGGCATTATTTTTCTTGTTGCATATATGTGTCGTGCTGGGATTTTCAAAATATGACAACACCATCTCGGGGGTGGCCAACCCGAGATGGGTCGTTACAATTTTGGTATTAGAGCATTACGTTTTATGATTTTGTAGACTGCATAAAAAGTAAGAAAGTGAAAGATTAAAACAAATTATATTCTGATGAATAGTCTGAGGATGACATGTGGACGTGCTAGAGCTAGAGTTAAAGCCGAGGTTGAGTCTGAATATGTGGTTCCTAGAAGGGAACGTGTTGACAGTAAAATTGATATTAGTAAACATATGAAAGAATCTGAAATTGAAAGAGATGAGCTAAAATACGCTCTTACTCATGTTCTTGAGAAAATGAATGTATCAGATGATAAAGTTGATACTCTATAGCATAGACTTGATGAACAGGCTAGAGCAGTGCCTGATGTGGTTGTAAATCCAGTAATAGTAAATGTTCAATAGGGGAAAAACGAGTTTATGCACGAGATGCAGAAAGATTGTTTTGTTAGATATATTAAGTGTAATACTTTGTTGTTTAAAGGATTTATGAATCCTTTTAAGCCTGAGTTTTGGGTGAAACATGTAGAAAGATTATTTGGTATTTTACCAGTAACTGATAGGCAGATGGTTGCATTTGCTTCGTTTGAGTTATAAGAAGAAGCTTTAGAATGATAAGAGGATACTTTTCCCAAGGTAAGTGCAGATGTTGATAAACCCTTAACCTAGAATAGGCTTAAGGAGTTTTTCCTTGATAAATACTTTCCTTAGACCTTTAGAGCCCAACAAGATAGAGATTTTATTTAATTGGGGTAAATGTATGGACTATGACTCAGTATGATAAGATATTATGGTTTTGTTGAGGTTTGTACCAGAAAGGGTAGACCTAGAGGAGAAGAAGTGTAAGAGGTTCATATATGAACTATGTTTTAAGATTTGATCAAAACTATCTCATATAAGGCATATGAATTATGTCAGGGTGATACCAATATGAGTGTGCAGTGTGGGAGACCACTCAGAGGAGGCATTCCTTGTCACAGGGAACTGAAGTACAAGAGTCAAAGGCAAGCAAGATCCGTTACTTCTATTGCTCAGAATACTATTGGTGGGACCCTTAGATTTGGGAGACAAGTTATGGGAATAGAGAATCATGGCAGAGGAAGTAAGTATACCACCAATGGGAAGTGGTAATCTGATGTATGATCGAGAGACAGAAGTTGTTATAAATGTATTCAGATAAGATATTTATCCTAGAATTGTCAAAAATTTGAAGTGCTTTGTATGTAGAGAAGGTGGACATATCAAAGTTGGTTGATCTTGGTGCAACCCATTCGTTTGCATCCAGTATTCATATGAAATCCATTGAAGTATGTATTAGTCCTTTGATGCATAATATTTTTAATGCTTACAAGGGTTGTGTGATTCATATCAGTGATAGAGAATCTGAAGCTCATTTATTATCTTTGAATGTGATATAATTTCGTTTAATTTTGAGAATAATTGGTTGTCGATATATTACACTTGGGTTGATTGTTCCAGAAAGAAGGTAGTGTTTAAGATATGGACATGAGGAGTTTAACTTTCAGGGAGAACATACGATACTCTCGAACTATCTTATTTTGCTCTGACCACTAAGAGATGGTTGAATAAGGGTTATAAGAAGTATTTGGCATTTATAATGGATTCTAAAAAAGAAAATAAGAATTTAGAATAAATCTTAGTAGTGAAAGATTATTATAATGTAATTCTTGATGAGTTGCCTAGTTGTCTCCCAATAGAGGGATTAAATTCTCTATTGATGTGATACCAGGTTCATCATATATATCTGTAGCAATCAATAGAATGACACTCACTGAGTTGAGAGAATTGAAAGTGCAGCTTCAAACGTTATTAGATAAACAACTAATTCTATTTAGTGTGTCGCCATGAAAAGCCCACATAGTTTTGTGGGAAAGAAAGATGGAACGATGAGATTGTGTATAGACTACAGATAATTGAATAAGATAACCATTAAGAACAAATATCCTTTACTCATGATAGATGATTTATTTAAGAAGTTGTATGGAGCAAGGGTATTTGCAAAAATAGACATGAGATCAGGTTATCATCAATTTAGGATAGAGAAGGTAGACGTGCCTATGACTGCTTTCAGGACACATTATGGTCATAAGCTTCTAGTGATGTCATTTGGATTGGCTAATGTTCCAGAAACATTCAAGGACTTGATGAGTAGAGTGTTTAAGTTATATCTTAACAAGTTTATGGTTGTATTTGACATTCTAATATATTCTAAGAAGGAAAAACAACATGTGAAACATTAGACAGTGTGTTGGAGATTCTAAGGAGAAAGAAATTATATGCAAAGTTCTCTAAGTGTGAGTGTTAGCTGAATGAAATGACTTTCTTGGAATATATAATATCGAGAAATGGCATAACAGTTGATCCACGGAAGGTAGAGGCTGTTGACCCTCACCCGTATTTTAATGATGACAAAACATAACTGTTATTATACTCACTAAGTGTAGTAAGCAACAAAAGCGTTCAACCAAGGATCAAAAGTTCAAGAACTCAAACCGAATCAAAGTATCAAGTGAAAACTGAAGAACTAGTATAGGTTTAAGGTTTTAGAACCAATGTAAATCTCACTTATACACTGTAATAGCTTGTTCAATGGCTCGAACAAAAAAAGTTTTCTAAACCGATCGTTTTAAAACAGAAAAACTGGGTTGGAAGACAACCCAGTCGACTGGGTACATATACCAGTCGACTGGTATATGAGACAGTAGGTCTCCAGTCGACTGGGTAATTCATACCAGTCGACTGGTAAAATGGACAGTGAGTCCCCAGTCGACTGGATGAAATATACCAATCGACTGGATACCAGAAGGTCTGAAAACATGATTTTTTCAAGTGAACCCAGTCGACTGGTATCTCGACCTAGTCAACTGGTAGTTCAAAAATATGACCGTTGGACTCCAAATCTGAACTTTTTAAAGCAAATCTTTTTCAAATTAAAGTCCTAACGGCCATATTATTTGATTGCTATATAAACTCATTCAATTGAGCATTTAACAAGAAGTTGCATACATTCAAAAAGAGTTGATCTCACACAATCAAGTTTTTATACTCTTGAAACACAAAAAGCTTTGAAATATTATTATTGAGTCATTCTTTAAGCTTTACTTTGAAAGAGAGACATTATTCAGTTGTATAAGCTTCCATTAGCTGTTTCTCTACTATTTACTTTACATCATATTTGTAAAGGGATTACTTCCGAAATGAAGGGGATTACTTCTGAGAAGAAGGGGATAGCTTCCGAGATGAAGGGATTGTAATGTTTGTACAACACCGGGGAAGTTGTACAACAAAGTTACTTAGTGGATTACTTCAAGGAGTTCCTTGAAGAGAGTGGACGTAGGGTCGAAGCGAATCCGATATTGCCGAACCACTGTAATATGAGTTTGCATCCTCTTCTCTCTAAACTCTTTATTTACAGCACATTACTTGTTTTAATTGTTTGTTGCTTATTCGTTTTTATAAACTTGTATTAATTCCACAAAAAGTTTTAAAAACCCAATTCACCCCCCTCTTGAGTTGAAACCTCGATCTATTGGTATCAGAGCCTTGTTCTCATTTTTAGGCTTAAAATCCTTGAGTTGATCCAATGGCAGCAAATAGCTACTCTGAGGGACACTCTTATACTAGACCACCTTTATTCAATGGCTCCAATTATAATTATTGAAAAAACAAAATGAAAATCTTTGTCGAATGACAAAATTACAATCTATGGAGAATCATTGAAGAAAGACCTAGAATTCCTTCAAAAGAAATAGTTATTGAAGAGACTCTTTATACAATGCCTAAACTCAAAACTGAGTACACTGACGAGGATTGTAAAACAATGTCTCTCAATAGCAGAGCAACAAGTATGTTACATTGTGCATTAGATATTTCTGAATATAATAAAATATATGCATGCGTTTCTGCTAAAGAGATATGGGACAAATTACAAGTCACATATGAAGGAACTAGTGAAGTAATAAAGTCAAAAATTTATATGCTAATTTCTGAGTATGAATCCTTTAAAATGTCTCCTGACGAAACTATTTCTGAAATGCACTCATAGTTGACCACTATTATAAATAGTTTAAAACTGCTTGGTAAGAATATTGAGGAGGTTGAACTAACCAGAAAAATCTTGAGATCTCTGCCACCAAAATGGAAACCAAAGAGGACAGCCATACAGGAGGCCAAAAATCTTGACAAACTGGATGTTGAGACACTACTTGGATCATATTGACGTATGAGATGGAAGAAATGACTCCCATCGTCAATAATGATGAGAAGAAGAAAAAGTATATTGCTCTCAAGGCTTCTACGAGCAGCAAAGAAATGGAATCAGAAAAAAAAAGCTGAGAGCAGCGAGGAAGATGGTGAAATGGCATTGATCACCAAATGATTTCACAGGTTCTTGAAAAAAAGCTAGAAACCTTACACAAAAGATCCCAATCCGAAAAGGGAACCGCTTATGTGCTATGGCTGCCAGAAGCCTGGTCACATTAGAGCTGATTGTCCAGTTTCAAACAAATCATACAAGGGCTTCAAAAAGAAAGCCATGGTAGCAACTACCTGGAGCGATGACGAAGAAGATGAGTCATCAGACAAAGAAATCATATACAAGGAAATTGCCAACCTTTGTTTGATGGCAATCGATGATGAAAGTGAGGTAACATCTTCTCCTTCTTCTAAAAATAATATTGTGAGTAGTAGTGAAGAATTGTTAGAAGTAATAAATGAAATGCATGAGGAATTGAAGAAATTTGATTCTATAAATTTTGTTCTCAAGAAAGAGGTATCATCTCTCTCTAAAGAGATGATAAGTCTTAGAGAAGAAAAAGAAAAATTACCATCTTTACTGTATGATTCTTCTCAAGATTTTCTCAAAGATGAAAATGAGAATTTGAAAAATAAAATTTCTGAATTAAATAGCACTATATCAAGACTTATGCTTGGTAAAAAAAAACTTGATGAAGTGCTTTCTTCCCAAAGATTAAGTGGAGGAAAATCTGGTGTAAGATACTCTCCTTTGGGAAAGCAAAAATCAAAAGAGAGCTTATTCATGAAAGCCTCATGTGTAAGTGAAGCCTCTACTTCAAGAAACCCTAGCAAGATTAAAAGCACTCCCTCATTAAATGCTAGGAATTCAAATGTTCATACAAAAATGAAGCAACCTAGAAATACACATGCTTATATGTATGCACACTCTAGAAATGGTTATACACATCCTAGAAATAACCAACATGTACATAATCAACATATGAATTCTGCACATGCTCATCCTAGGAATTACCATCATGGTTATCCTAGAAATGATTTGCATACACATGCTAGCATGTATCCTAGAATGCATCATCATTCATTTTCTGGAAATGACATGCATTTTCATACTCCTTACCATAGAAACATGTATCGTAGGAACTATTATCCTAAGGATTATAGGAATGTATATGTAAGATATCCTAGAAATTTTAATTACTATCATCCTAGGATTATGCACAATATGTCCATAGATCACCATATACAGTTAAGAAAGTTTGGGTTCCAAAAGGAACCGTATTTTCTAGGACTAACCCCGAAGGACCCAAGAAATTTTGGGTACCTAAAAATGCTATTGTATATCCTTGTGTGATGTAGATATGTTTTCACACCAAGGAGAAAGGTAACTGTTGGTACCTTGATAGCGGATGCTCGGAGCACATGACCAGTGATAAAAGCGTATTCAATGAGCTAACTCTAAGAGATGGTGGACTTGTCACCATTAGAGACAATACTAAAATAAAGATCATCGGGCATGGAAAAGTTGGTAATGATTTCTCAACCTTAGATAATGTATTTCTAGTATAAGGCCTTAAGCTAAATTTACTTAGCATTAGTCAATTATATGAAAAATGATACAAGTCACATTTGAGACCTCTCATTGTCTAGTTATAGACATCAAGAGCAACAAGATCAAATTCATTGGCCATAGACATAAAAATGTCTACATAGTTGATTTGAAATCCTTGCATTCTGAAAATGAAAAATGTTTTCCTGCTTTTAGTGAAAATCCATGGCTATGGCATAGAAGGCTTGGTCATGTAAACATGAACTTGCTAAAAATTATTTCAAGAAAATATTTAATTATTGGACTTCCTAAAATCAATTTTGAAAAAGACAAAATATGTAATGCTTGTCAAATGGGAAAACAAACTAGGATTTCTTTTAAAGCAAAAAAAGTAGTCTCAACTACTAGACCTTTGGAACTTTTGCATATAGACTTATTTGGTCCAATTAGTACCATTAGTCTAGGTGGCCATCAATATGCTCTTGTTATTGTTGATGACTATTCAAGATATACCTTTGTTATTTTTATTGCTTACAAGGATGAAGTTTTCAAAGGATTTGAAAAGTTTTGCAAAAAGGTACAAAATGAAAAGGGAATTTGTATTTCAAGCATAAGAAGTGATCATGGCAAAGAATTTGAAAATCAAAGCTTTTCAAAATTTTGTGATGAAAATGGAATTAATCACAACTTTTCAGCTCCTAGAACTCCTCAACAAAATGGAGTCGTTGAGAGGAAAAATAAAGTTCTAGAAGAATTTTCAAGAACTATGCTTTGTGAAAATAGTTTACCAAAATACTTTTGGACTGAAGCCATGAATACTTCTTGATATATCTTAAATAGAATTTTGATAAGGCCTCTGCTTGATAAAACTCCATATGAACTATGGAAAGGGAGAAAGCGAAATATTTCTTATTTTCGTGCTTTTGGTAGTAAATGCTTCATCTTAAATAACAATAAAACTAACTTGGGTAAATTTGATTCTAAGACCGATGAAGGAATATTTTTAGGATATTCAACTTCTAGTAAGACTTATAGAGTTTTCAATAAGAGAACTCTAGTGGTAGAAGAATCTGTACATGTAACTATTGATGAAACTAACCCAATGAGTAATAGAGAAGTTTCCTTTAAAGATGATGCAGATTTTATTCCAAGAATGGAAGCTCCTACTCCCATTGTTGACCCAAAAGAGAGTTCACCTCAAGCAAATGAAGAGATGAAAACCCCCAATTTGAACTAACCATCCTCAAGTCAACAAGAGAAAAGTCTACCCAAAGATTGGAGGTATGTAAATTATTATCCAATTGATCAAGTGATTGGTGATCTTTCACAAGGGGTAAGAACTCGCTCTTCCATTAGAAATATTTGCAATTTTGTAGCTTATTTGTCTCAAGTAGAACCTAAGACATTTATAGAAGCTGAAAAAGATAATGATTGGATAATTGCAATGCAGGAAGAGATAAATCAATTTGAGAGAAACAATGTTTGGAAACTAGTTCCAAAACCAAAAGATCATTCAATAATTGGAACTAAATGGGTATATAGAAATTAAATGGATGAAAATGGTATAATAACTAGAAATAAGGCTAGACTAGTTGCTAAGGGATATAATCAAGAAGAAGGAATAGACTTTGACGAAACCTATGCTCCCGTAGCTAGATTAGAAGCCATTCGAATGTTATTAGCCTTTGCATGCTTTAATAAATTCAAGCTATTTCAAATGGATGTGAAAAGTTCCTTTTTAAATGGCTTTATAGAAGAAAAGGTTTATGTTGAGAAACCTCTTAGATTTGAAAATCCTAGTCTTCCAAATCATGTCTACAAGCTTTCTAAAGCTCTATATGGGTTGAAGCAAGCTCCAAGAGCATGGTATGAAAGACTAAGTAAATTTTTGATTGACAATGATTTTGTAAGAGGTAGAATAGACACAACTCTCTTCACAAAAACTCACAAAAATGACACTTTGATAGTTCAAATATATGTTGATGATATTATATTTGGTGCTACTAATGAATCTATGTGTTAAGAGTTTGCAAAGTGCATGCAAGGTGAATTTGAAATGAGCATGATGGGAGAACTTACTTACTTCCTTGGACTTCAAATCAAGCAACTAAAAGGAGGCATCTTCATCAATCAACAGAAGTACATCAAGGACCTACTAAAGAGGTTCGGGATGGAAAGCTCAAAGCCACTTGGAACACCTATGAGCACAACTACTAAACTTGATCTTGATAAATGAGGTAAAACTGTAGATTCTAAATATTATAGAAGCATGATAGGTGTTTTACTTTATTTAACTGCAAGTAGACCTGATATAATGTTCAGTGTATGCATGTGTGCTAGATTTCAGGCTAATCCTAAGGAATCACATGTAGTTGTAGTAAAAAGAATCCTTAGATATCTACAAGGAACCCAAACCATAGGATTATAATACTCTAGAGATTCATCTTTTGATCTAGTAGGTTATTCAGATGCTGATTTTGCTGGATATAGGTTAGATAGAAAAAGCACAAGTGGTACACGCCATTCCTAGGAGCTATGTTAACCTCTTGGTTTTCCAAGAAACAAAATTCTGTTGCACTATCAACCGCCGAGGCGGAATACGTTGCAGCCAGAAGTTGTTGTACCCAAGTATTAT
Source organism: Bretschneidera sinensis (assembly GCA_023935145.1). Lineage (NCBI taxonomy): Eukaryota > Viridiplantae > Streptophyta > Magnoliopsida > Brassicales > Akaniaceae > Bretschneidera > Bretschneidera sinensis. Next base: position 96,574,153 of record CM043704.1, read on the forward strand.
GGATGAAACAACAACTAGAAGACTATGACATGAATCTCAAAAACATTCCAATATTTTGTGATAATACTAGTGCTATCAACCTAACTAAGAACCCTATTCAGCACTCTAGAACAAAGCACATAGAAATAAGACATCATTTCTTAAGAGACCATGCTTAAAAAAGTGGCATAAGACTAGAATTCATACCTTCAGAAGATCAAATAGCTGATATTCTTACAAAGCCTCTAGGTGAAGCTAGTTTCTGTAAGATAAAAATGTTAATGGGATTGTTGGATTATGATAAACTGAATATCTGATTGCTTCATAATTCATCATATGCATGTTTGAAATCTAGTGAAAGAGTATTAATTATTGTTTAAATATCTCCCTCACTCAAGATGTCATAAATAAACAAATTTCGTGCTATATTTCAAGACTGGAAATTTTCATAAGGGTCTAGTCGACTGGTGGATCTATACCAGACGACTGATAAGTCACTGCCCTTTCATCCAATCGACTAGTAAGTTTGACCCAGTCGACTAGTAAGTCTCTATCTCTTCTTTCAGATGACTGGTAAATCTATCCAGAAGTCTGGTATCTGTAGACCCTGTTTGGAGCCAACTTTTTAAAAATTAGTTATCATCCAGTTGACTGGTCAATTCAATCCAGTCGACTGTAATCTTACTGTCAGTTCACCCAGTAGACTGGGTTTATGAACCAGTCGACTGGTATGGAAGCTGCTCATCTTTCCAAAGTGACCCAGTTGACTGGTAACTCGACCCAGTCGACTGGTATTGCGATTCTATATAAGGGACTGTTCATTTTTCTGATTTTTTATGCCATTTTCGAGCACCGCTGTTTTCTCTCTCTAGAAAAAATCACCCTTTTATCCAAAAACCATCCAAACTTCATCTAAACACACCGATCTACTCATCCACAAAGATATTTTTAACTTTCTACGGTTAAAATCTCTTATTTTCACCAAAATTCTTTTTACCCAAAAACTCTTTTTTCTTCAAAATGAGCGATAAGATCCGTGTAAAATTCACAACAAGTGGACCTAATGCGCCTAAAAAGCCAAGGTCTTCAAAACTTTCAGTATCCGAGTCGCGAGGAAAAGGAGCAGCGGGCTCATCTAGCAAAACGCCCAGAACAGAGTTGGAGGAAACTCTGTTTTTCATTCCGGCTGCTCATACGAGGTATAACTCCGTAATCCGTAATAAAAAGATCATGACAGGTAAAGTTATTGCTTTCGACTCTATTCATCATGAAAATTTTGATATTTTACTAGCATTTGAGGCAATAAATCTGATCCCACTGGTCAGAATACATGAAAAATATTACCCACGACTGATTCACCAGTTCTACGTGAACTTGGTGAAACCCAGTCCTCTGGCTCTGAGATTCAGAACCAGAGTTAGCGGTGTGGAGTTTGAGGTCAACACTGACCTCTTGATGAGCATACTGAGAATCCCAGTTAGGGGGATTCAGTGGAGTCTGGATGGATGGCCAGACAGCTTTGACGTCGAGGCGGCCTGTCAGATAGTTAGAGGAGACCCTAACTATGTGTACAGACCCACTAAATTTCACACGTGTAGTGACATGCCCTCGACTCAAAGATGTTTCAGCTGATTATCAGTTGGACCATCCACCCTAGACTCGGGAGTCGAAGGTATCTATCTAAAATAGATACGGTATTGATTTGGTGCCTTAAATCTAGGCACCACTTCAATATTTATCCTCTGCTGCTCGCCAACATGATAAATGGCGAAGCGAACGACTCTGGGTGTCTTACTTACAGGATGATCATTACGCTCATACTCCAGCACTTTCGGGTGCCTCTGCTAGCCTCTGAGGCTCAGGATATTGGATCGACGGACATTATCAATGTCTCGTCACTGAAGAAGATGGGATGTGCAGTTCGAGACAGCTTCCTCTATCCAAAAGCTGGAAAGCACTTACGGATTCGAGGAGATGTGAGTGATGATGATGAGGAGGAGGAGGCTGCTGCATATACTGATATGGACACTGACACCCAAGCACCTCCGATTAGTGACTTGAGTGTCGGTCAGACTGGATACGGAGATATACTTCAAGCTATCTCGAGCCTTCAGATGACGATGGAGTCTGGTTTCCAGTCCATGCAGTCAGAGTACCAGAGATTGAGCTCCTCCATCGATCACCTACGGAACGATTTCGAGTTACATCGAGAGCACACCGAGGGTTTCTTAGCTGAGATTAGGGAACTTCTTCGTGATGGCTTGAACTCTCCCGCTCCTTGAGTTTCTGATTTCCTTATTATGTACTTAGGGTTTTCCAGCTCTTATCACATAGCACGGACATATCTTGTAGTATTTTGTCTTAGTTATGGCTCTATAAAGCCCTTCATGTATTGACAATTTTATATATGATGCTATGTTTCTATTAGCCATATTTCATATAACTATTTACATTATTTGTGATATGTTTGCATAGTTTCAAACTGCTTTTATTCACGAAAATACTATGAAAACTGATAATGCTTGTATGACAACTTCAGGTTCTTCTCGGGAAAGCTTTCGAAACCCAAATAAAGCCAAATTTTTGCATACAGGTTTGTTTAATCATTCTCTAGATGACTGTAGTGGATAAATAGCTTATTTTTTTATTTCTATCCCCTTTGATTGCTGTTGTCAAAACGGGGGAGAAAAATGAGAAAAACTAAATAAAAGAAACCAATGCATAGATTTAGGGGGAGCAGCGCTCCAAAACTTATTCTTTGATTTGTTGAGTTAATTGTGGTTGGTTGAAATATATATGAACTACATTTGTCTATTTACAGGGTGGTTTTATTCGAAAAACAGAGGAGACTCTGTCCGATTTTTCGTAAAAATCAAACACTTAGCCTTTTTATCTGTTTTCTCATCATTAGTTTTGTCATCATCAAAAAGAAGGAGATTGTTGACCCTCACCCATATTTTAATGATGACAAAACATAACTGTTATTATACTAACTAAGGTGTAGGTAAGCAACAAAAGCGTTCAAACCAAGGATCAAAAGTTCAAGAACTCAAACCGAATCAAAGCATCAAGTGAAGACTGAAGAACTAGTATAGGTTTAAGGTTTTAGAACCAATGTAAGTCTCACTTATACACTGTAATAGCTTGTTCAATGGCTCGAACAAAAAAGGTTTTCTAAACCGATTGTTTTTTAAAACAAACATTTTAAATTAAAATAGAAAAACTGGTTTGGAAGACAACCCAATCGACTGGGTACATATACCAGTCGACTGGTATATGAGACAGTAGGTCTCCAGTCGACTGGGTAATTCATACCAATCGACTGGTAAAAATGGACAGTGAGTCCCCAGTCAACTGGATGAAATATACCTGTCGACTAGATGATTTTTTTCAAGTGAACCCAGTCGACTGGTATCTCGACCCAGTCGACTGGTAGTTCAAAAAATATGACCGTTGGACTCCATATCTGAACGTTTTAAAGTATATCTTTTTCAAATTAAAGTCCTAACGGCCATATTATTTGATTTCTATATAAACCCATTCAATTGAGCATTTAACAAGAAGCTGCATACATTCAAAAAGAGTTGATCTCACACAATCAAGTTTTTTATACTCTTGAAACACTAAAAGCTTTGAAATATTCTTATTGAGCCATTCTTCAAGCTTTACTATGAAAGAGGAGACATTATTCAGTTGTATAAGCTTCCATTAGTTGTTTCTCTACTATTTACTTTACATCATCTTTTGTAAAGAGATTACTTCCGAAAGGAAGGGGATTACTTCCGAGAGGAAGAGGATAGGCTTCCGAGAGGAAGGGATTGTAAGGTTTGTACAACACCGAGGAAGTTGTACGACTAAGTTACTTAGTGGATTACTCAAGGAGTTCCTTGAAGAGAGTGGATATAGGGTCGGAACGAATCCGATATTGCGCGAACCACTATAATCTGAGTTTGCATCATCTTCTCTCTAAACTCTTTATTTACAGCACATTACTTGTTTTAATTGTTTGCTGCTTATTCGTTTTTATAAACTTGTATTAATTCCGCAAAAAGTTTTAAAAACCCAATTCACCCCCCTCTTGGGTTAAAACCTCGATCTACAAAGGCAATGTTAAGTTGGGAGAGACCAACTAATATGATTGATATTAGAATCTTCTTGGGGTTAGCTGGTTATTATAGAAGATTCTTTTAGAATTTTTCTATTCTTGTAATACTATTGAATAGACTGACCAGGAAATATATGAGATTTGTATGGTGAGGTAAGTGTGAGAAAAATTTCCAATTACTAAAGGAGAGATTGACTACAGCTCTAGTATTGGTGTTTCCTTTTGGTGATGAAGGATTTGTGGTGTATAGTGATGTGTCGCATCATTGGTTGGGATATATGTAACATAGGAAAACTGTGACCATACTTTTAGGAAATTAAAGAATCATAAGAGAAATTACCATACCCATAGTTTAGAGTTGGCTGCCATAGTGATTACTTTAAAGATTAGAGACATTATCTGTATGGAGCCACTTGTGAGATATTCATTGATCATAAGAGTTTAACGTATTTACCTACCCAGAGAAAGTTGAATTTGAGGCAAAGATGGTGGATGAAGTTAATTAGTGACTATGATTGTACAATTCCCTATCATATAGAAAAAAATGTGAAGGTGGTAGCTGATGCATTGAGTAGAAAAATCTATAAGAAGATTGTCTGCTATTGAAAGTCATGATGTGTAATCGATGATAGATTTAGAGAGATAAGAACAAAGTTGAATATCGATGATAGGGGATCATAGTTAACGAATATGGTTGTACATCCATTCATAGTAAAATGCTTTAGAGATGCAAGGTAGAGATGAAGAAATAGAAAAGATTAAACATTGAGTACTTATTAAAAAGCAATATGAGTTCAAAATTTGAAATATTGGTATTCTGGTCTTGGAAAATAGAATTTGTGTTCTCAATAATGCGGAGTTGAGAAAAGAGATAATGAGAGATGCAGATGATGATGTAGATTCGATGCAACCAAGTAACAATAAGATGTATAGAGGATTGAGACAGAATTTCGGGTGGTCAGGATTGAAGAGGGATGTAGCTGAGATTGTGAGATTGTATGGAGCACCATTAAGCATAGTGTCAAATAGAGATGCTAGATTTACATCTTGGTTTTGGAGAGGGCTTTCAGAAAGCCATGGGTTTCTCAGTTACAACTTAATATAATTTTTCATGCTCAGAGAGAAAGGATTATTAGAGTACTAGAAAATATATTAAATGCAAATGTGATGAGTTTCTCAGTAAGTTGGGATGCTTACATGCCATCGATTGAAATTGCTTATAATAATCAATATTAAACTAGTATTGGGATAGCACTAATTGAGACATTATATGATAGGAGGTGTAGAACTCTTATATGTTGGGAAGATGTGGGAGAGAGAAATATATTTGGTCCATCAGTTATTAAGTTAACAACTGAGAAGATTAAACTAGTTAGAGAAAACCGTAAAGTAGAACTGAGTAGACCGAGTAGCTATGCTAATAATAGAAGAAGACCTCTTGAATTTCAAGTAAGTGATTTGGTGTAATTAAAAATATCTCCATGAAAAGATGTGTTGAGAATCAAAAAGAAAGAAAAGTTGAGTCTTAGGTAAGTGGGACCCTATGAGGTTATTGAGAAAGTTGGACTAATTGTGAATAGCTTGGATTTGCCTCCAGAGTTGAAGTAGTGACATAACATATTCCATGTTTCACTTTTGCGAAAGCACTTACTTGATAAATCCCATAATATTTCGAGCTAAACTATAGATATTCAAAAATATTTGGCTTATATACAAGTACTAGTGATGATTTTAGACAGAAAAGAACAAGTATTGTATAATAAAATAATTTTATATGTTTAAGTTCGGTGGCGGAATAAGGATGTTGAAGAGATTATGTGAAAATATGAGACAATTATGAAGAAATATTATTCACATTTGTTTCTAGAGTTAGGTAAGGAAATTTCGGGGACAAAATTTTTATAAAGTTGATAGATTTGTAATACTCGTAATCGTAAAGTAAGGGTAAAGAAGTAACTTTATAAATATGACATGAAATTAAAATTTTATATATATTATTTTCTTTAGTATTGAATGAAATAATTCTTTTGAAAAAAAACAAAAGAAAAATGTGACAGCAGGTGTTGCCACCTACTGCAAAGTGAAAACATGAGCTTTGCATATAGGACACATGCAACACCTGCTGCCAAGTGAAAACATGTGGTTTGCATGTAGGACACATGCATTCTTGCGTGGAGCAATTTGGGGGGGGGGGGGGGGGGGGGGGGGAGGGGGGTAAGGTGCTGAAGAAAAAAATGCATATATATATATATATATATATATAATTTCTTTACTTTAATTTTTCTTAGCAACTCTTTGGTTTTCTCCTTTCCTCAATTCAAACTACTCTATTTCTCTAAACAATTGGGAACCGAAAAAAAGGTTTAAAAGAGCAAAATTTTGAAAGAGTTTATGGGAGAATTTTATAGAGAATCACAATAAGCACTAAGAAAAATAGAAGGTAATAATATGAAGTTTATTTTTGAAATTTAGCATACATGAAATTTCCCGGAATTCAAAGTGGAAATTTTCAAATGGTGTAAATTAGGAAGAATTGAAGAATAAATTAGAAATTTAATATAAATATTATGTCAGGTGTTAACGATCAGCAACCGGAGGAAATTGCTGAGAGGAACGGAAAGGCAAGGAGGTGATTGTTGTGCAAATATCTACCTAAATTATTATGCAGATAATTGAACAGTTTTACTTGCAAGTGCACAAGGTCAACTTAACAGTATAGTATGCAAAATGCGAGATCATCTCCACAGGGATTGGTAAAGTTCAATTTAAAATTAAGTTCGTAGTAAAAATGATAGAAATAAATATTGAGTTTGAATTAATAATGATAAAGGCGTAGGGACTTGATATCCACTACTAATCATGCTACCACAGCAAAACAATATGTCAATGCTTTACTCACACTATGAATACCTAATGTTTGTCAACCTAAGGGCATGGTGTATACTCCTTAAGCTATTGATTTCCCTAAGCAACGAGTTAGATATGGTGTATACTCTAACTCTTTTCTTTCTTAAGAGATTCAGCATGGTCTATACTGAGTTGTTCCTTAAGAGAGCATAAGATCTGTGGAAATTGACAACCACATGAGACCTAGGGCATGGTGTATACTCCCGGTTTCCCATGTTGATTAACCCAAGAACCCGACGTGGGTTTCTTTTGTTACTATTGTTAAACCCATGACTCAGTCATCCAAATTGATTCAACTAACCAATCTATACCACATGCATATGTTAATCAGGCAAACACATATGAGAAATTTAAATAAAAACAGGTATTAATCAAGTTAAGAATCACAACATAAATATCGCAAAGGCGCCAATTCTGAATTATTGAGTAAACATAATTAAGGCTTCAATCAAGTCCTTACTAAGAAGTTAGTCACACATGATGGTGATGTTAAACATCTTCATAATGTAAAATAAAGGAAAGAAGAAACCCGAAAATATGATGGAGAAGAGTCGTCAAAATCTCCATTGGCCTCCGACCGCCTTTCTTTTTATGTTTACAGGCCTATTTATAAGGTTTATGAAGCCCTAGAAACATCTAAAAACACTAGAACTCGTAAAATAAAACCCTAAGTTTATTTCCAAAATAGGTTTTGCCGTTTTACTGTTTACTGTCGTACGTGTGCGCTCGATCGCAAGGGTCGCTCGAGTGTTCTTCTTGTGTGCATGAGTGTTGATGCACTCGATCTTTCTTCTTGTGTGCTCGATCACACTTAGGCAGACACCAGTTTTTCCAGATGTGCTCTCTGAGTTCCAAAATGCTTCATTTTCTCAAAGAACCTATAAAAACACAAAAAACACAGAAAGAAAATAAAATAGGATAAAATATGCAAACTAAGAGCTTAACAAATGTAAATTAAGGGGCTTAAATATGAATATTTAATCACTTATCACACCTCCAAACTTGCATATTGCTAGTCCCTTAGCAATACGAAACTAAAAACTAAATGAAAAACAAAGACGCAAAGGTGAATCCATCATTTATGGTATCCAAAAATTTAAGTGTCTCACAAAACCATGATATTTATTCATGAGCAAGCTTAAAATATAAAACCATCTTCACAATGAATAGGAAATTTAAAATCTAATTACTTACAAGAGGCTAGCTAAGGCATCACAAGTCTGAATCAGTGTAAAGTGAATTTGCACATAAATATGAAGCTTCCAAATAATTCCAATGTGCATTGTCTCCATGTCTTAAGATTTACCAAATTTCCCATCAAAATGAATAATAATGGCATAGTTTAATTTCTTTCTTTTTTTTATTATGAGATTTTTACCATGTTTAGTCCCCTTAAGCTTTCTAATTGACCCATATAGCGAGTGTTTAGCCATTGACTCCCAAACCAGATGGTTTTAGGGCATTAGGTGTAAAGATACCCTAAAAGACTTACTAACTCGAGTCAAAAAGGCTACGAAACTAACTGGTCTTAAAGTTGCCAAGCAAAATTCCCACCTTTTGACTTGAACACTCACTGCTTACTGAGGCAAGAGGTCCAGTTACTCAGTGGGAAGTTTATTTAATGATCATCATGAGCAAAATTCCCACCTTTTGACATGAACACTCACTGCTTACTGAAGCAATAGATCTAGTTAATCAGTGGAAAGTTTATTTAATGATCATTAGGAGCATTTTATTTTCTCTTTTTATACAATAAAAATATTTTTTATTATTTTTTTATATGCCAAAGTATTCATCTAACAAGTCATCCGGTTACAGTTAAGCCATGGAAACATACATATTAAAATTACATGTTATACCCCACACAATTATGTGCTAATGTGCTCGTGTCAGATTAAATCAAACTTGTGAATTCTTAAATGCCTTAAAGTAAGTAATTAAACTTTAAAACTTTATTATTAGACCATGTGTTCAATATTTTAAGCTTACTGGTGAAATTTTATCATAATATTTGTTTAAATCAACCAAAATTTTTAGAACAATATGAACATATATTTATCTTTTCAATAATAAATAAAAAAAAACTGAGACAGAGTGTGTGTGAATGTGTCTCCCATACCCCCAAACTTAAACTACACATTGTCCTCAATGTGTGAATAACATGGAAAGATATGACTTGGGAGATAGAGAACTAGTTGGCTGGCATGGCTCATAGCACACCCCCAAACTTGAACTGATGTATAAATATTGTCCCTAAAAAAGAAAAACAAAAGTAATACTGGAAAACAAAAGAGACTAAAAGTAAACAATTATGAGAAAAACAAAACGTTACTAAATACTAACAAGAAATGTGAAAAATACAAAAAAAAAAAACAAAAGGATATGTTGTGGGGTGCCTCCCATGAGTGCTAAGTTTTACATCTTCAGCCAGATACTCTTATGCCCTCCCAGAAAAACATAAGTTAAATGCACCAGCAACTGCTTCAATGCCAAATTTGGTGCTTGAATGCTTTGGCGAGGCCTCAAAGATGTGCACAGCTTCAATAATGTTATCAGTAACATCTATAGATTATGGCTCAATATCTGCTCTTGTGAAACCATGGGTGAGGGTGGACTCCAATGGATTAAGGTGATGGACCTGAAAAACTTTCTCAACAACACTTTGCGTCATGCATACATTAAAACATTTCATATCATCTTGGGCTAATTTTAATGCATCAAATATTGTGAATTAAACCTTTTCACCATTTACCTTCATACTTACAATACATTTTTTCACATAAATTTTTGTATCGACAGTTCTTATAAAGAGTTTTTCTAAGATGATGGGCAAGGGAAATGGCATAGGATATTCTTCTATATCTAATACAATAAAATCAGCAGGTAAAATAAATAGACCTACCTTTACCAAGATATCCTCAAGAATACCTATTGGTCTTTTGATGCTTTTGTTTGCCAATTGCAAGGTGATGGAAGTTGGTTGAAGCTCCCCCAAACCCAGTGTCTCAAATACATTGTATGGCAGCAAGTTAACACCAGCCCCTACATCTAGTAATGCACGCTCAAAAAGCTGGTTACCTATCCTGCAAGGAATGGTAAAACTACCTGGATCTTTTAGCTTTGGGGGTAGTTTCCTTAACAACACTGCACTTACCTCTTCAGTTAAAGCCATTGTTTCATGCTCCTAAAACTTCTTTTTATTAGTGCAACAATATTTCAAAAATTTAGCATATGCAGGAATTTGTTGAATTGTATCTAATAAAGGAATGTTTATCTCTAATTTTCTCAAAATTTCAAAAATATCAAGCAATTTATTTTCTTTCTTAGGTTTTACTAACCTTTGAGGGAATGATGATGCATTCACCTGCTCCATTTCACTTACCTTTGATGTGGATGCTTTATTTGGAGATGCTTGTACAGGCTCATCAGCTCCTATGATCTTACCATTTGTGAGAGTTGTCACGACATTCAGTTGCTGATATCCTCTTGGATTAGGTAGTGTTTGGGCTGGAAGTTCACCCTGCTTTCTTCCACTCAGCTCCTTAGCCAATTGTCCCACTTGTACTCCCAGTCTTTAAATGGATTGCTCATGCTTTGCAGTGGTTTGCCTTTATTCAGTCCGAAATTGTCTTTTTTCTGCCATAAACTGCGTTTGTGAAGTCATCAGCTATTGTTGTTGAGTTGCTAATTGCATTACAAGACTCTCTAGGTCACTCTTCTTTAATTCTGAAACTGGTTGGGCTACTTGTTGGGAGTTCCTTTGCTTCTCTTGAAGGTTTAAGGCATCTTGATTGTTGCTCCATGAGAAGTTGGGGTGATTCCGCCATCCAAGATTGTAGGTATGTGCATATAGGTTGTTCTTGGGAGGATAGTTATTCGATCCCACATAATTTGCTTGAACTTGATCTGTAGATGAATACCAAGGAAAAGTCTCAGTATTATGATCAAAATGAGAACATATAGCACATACCTGGAGTTGTGTGGCTCGTGGACTAGTTGAGGTGTTATGAGCAGTCATGGCTTTAACAAGCAGATTTAGCTTCCTCTCCACAATAGCTATCTGATTCGAGGATCCACCATTTAAAGTTACCTCATGCATACCTTTGCTCTTAACTCCTTGTCTACCTCTAGAGGAGAATTGTTGGGTGTGCTCACTTAATGTTTCAAATAACTCCATGGCTTCTTCACTGCTCTTTTCCATCAGCACACCTTCATAACCTGAATCCACAATACTTTTATTAATATCACTCAAACCTTCATAGAAAGCTTGTACCAGTTCATCTTGGGGTAGATTGTGATGTGGGCATCTGAGTAACAGTTCATTAAAGTGTCATCATGCCTCAAAGAACAGGTCTTCATCCTTCTGTTAGAAAGATTGAATCTCCTTCTTCATTTGTCTTATCTTTTGTGCTGGAAAAAATTTCCTTAGGAACCTACTGGATAGCTCCTCCTAAGTATGGATAAAATCTGCAGGCAATGAATTATACCATAACTTAGCTTTATCTTTTAATGAAAAAGGGAAAAGAATTAACCTGATTCCCTCTTGATCTAGGCCTTGGATGTGCTGGAACTTGCATAGATCAAAGAATTCCCAAAGGTACAAGCATGGGTCCTCAGTAGATATACCCCTGAAATGAGTCAAGGCACTGAGTATCTACGGGGATATGTAATAATTGCCTTCGGCCTCAGGTTGGTAAACGATGCATAAGGGCTGGTCGAGGTTCCATGGAAAGAATGATTGTTTCATGGGTCTTTGCTCTGGTGGTGGTTGGTTGTCAAGCTGTTCCACCATTTGTGCTTCTCCCTCAAATTCCTCTTCTACCTCTTCAACGTTATCTCTAAGCCTTTGTTGAATGGTCCGCTCAAGCTCTATATTGAGGGGAAATAAAGTTAGATTCCTGGATCGAAGTCCTTGCATGAATTAACCATAACACTTTGGTGCAGCAGCTTCAATACTGCTACTCAGGTAGTCTTTGCCTCGAGTGCGCTCGATCGCACTAAGCACTTCACTCGATCACAATGCCACAGATTACTCTGCTGCACACCTGAAATAGAAAAACAAAAAATAAAATGAAGAAATAAATCAGATATTTGATGAAACAAAATAAAATAGAATAGAAAAATAAAACTGAATGAAAAACAGAAACTTAGAATTTTCAGATTTTTGATAAAAATAAAACATAATAAAATAAAATAAAAATGACTAAACTAAACAAAAATAATTCTAAACAGAAATTTAGCGCAATCCCTGGCAACAACACCAAAAACTTGTTGTGCAAATATCTATCTAAATTATTAAGCAGATAATTGAACAGTTTTACTTGCAAGTGCACAAGGTCAACTTAGTAATATGCATGCAAAATGCGAGATCATCTCCACAAGGATTGGTAAAGTTTGATTTAAAATCAAGTTCGTAGTAAAAACGATAGAAATAAATATTGAGTTTGAATTAATAATGATAAAGGCGTAGGGACTTGATATCCACCACTAATCATGCTACCACAACAAAACAATATGTCAATGCTTTACTCACATTATGAATACATAATATTTGTCAACCTAAGGACATGGTGTATACTTTTAAGCTATTGATTTCCCTAAGCAACGAGTTAGGCATGGTGTATACTCTAACTCTTTTCTTTCTTAAGGGATTCAACATGGTGTATACTGAGTTGTTCCTTAAGAGAGCATAAGATCTGTGAAAATCGACAACCACATAAGACCTAGGGCATGGTGTATACTCCCGGTTTCCCATGTCGATTAACCCTAGAACCCGACGTGGGTTTCTTTTGTTACTATTGTTAAACCCATGACTCAATCATCCAAATTGATTCAACTAACTAATCCATACCACATATATAAGTTGATCAGGCAAACACATATGAGGAATTTAAATAAAAACAGGTATTAATCAAGTTAAGAATCACAGCATAAATATCGTAAAGGTGCCAATACTGAATTATTGAGTAAATATAATTAGGGCTTCAATCAAGCCCTTACTAAGAAGTTAGTTACACGTGATGGTGATGTCAAACATCTTCATAATGTAAAATAAAGAAAAGAAAAAACTCGAAAATATGATGGAGAAGAGTCGTCGGCCTCTTTTTTCTGTGTTTACAGGCCTATTTATAAGGTTTAGGAAGCCCTAGAAACATCTAAAAACCTTAGAACTCGTAAAATAAAACCCTAAGTTTATTTCCAAATTAGGTTTTACCGTTTTACTGTTTACTGTCGTACATGTGCACTCAATCGCAAGGTGCACTCGAGCCTTCTTCTTGCGCGCACGAGTGCTGATACGCTCGATCGTTCTTCTTGTGCGCTCGATCGCACTTAGGCAGACACCAGTTTTTCTAGATGTACTCTCTGAGTTCCAAAATGCTTCATTTTCTCCAAGAACCTATAAAAACACATAAAACATATAAAGGAAATAAAATTGGATAAAAACGCAAACTAAAAGCTTAACAAATGTAAATTAAGGGGCTTAAATATGAATATTTTAGCACTGATCAGTGATCCACGGGTAGCTCTAAGTGCTACGTGGTGAGTTATATTTACTTTAAGTAATCTAGATAAAAAAAATGAAATATCTAATGATAATATTAAAATAAATTATGAGCTTAACTTTGGTGGTAGATGAAAAATTGATTGATAGGTATGATATGAATATTGGACTTGAAGAAAATTATTATGTGAGAAGTAATATTATTAGAATAATGAGTCGATTTAATAATGATGATGATAAACAAAATTCTTGATAAGTTATGGTTGATAAATTGATGTGATATATGAGGAGAAGAAATTAGTGAAGTTGATCAAATAGAAATTTGAGGAAAGACATGATAGCTAAACTAAATATTTGAATTCATGTTTGTTTTTATATTATTGTTCATATGTATATTTCATATCATTGTTCATATGCATGTGTATAAAATAAAAGAACCAGGAGATGACCGGCCTAACTGAAAAACCGTGACAGCCGATATATGCTGGAAATAAAGGAAAACCGTGATAGCCAGTATATGCTGAAAATAAATGAAAACCGTGACAGCTGGTATATGCTGGAAATAAATGAATACCGTGACAGCTGGTATATGCTGGAAATAAATGAATACCGTGACAGCCAGTATATGCTAGAAATGAAAGAACCGGGAGGGGGCCGGTCTAAGTGATAAGTGCTTAAATATTCATATTTAAGCCCCTTAATTTACATTTGTTAAACTCTTAGTTTGCGTATTTTATTCTATTTTATTTCCTTTCTGTGTTTTTATAGGTTCTCGGAAGAAATAAAGCATTTTGGAACTCAAAGAGCAAAAGCTGGAAATACTGAAGTTGCCTAAGTGCGATCGAGCGCGGAAGACCTGCAATCGAGCGCACCAACGCTCTAGTGCCCAAGCCAGGATCAAGCGCAACCTGCACCCGGGCGCAAGAAGAAGGCTCGAGCTCACTAGTATGAGATCGAGCGCACACGTACAATAGTTAATAGTAAAACGGCAGAACCTATTTTGGAAATAAACTTAAGGTTTTGTTTTTACAAATTAGGGTTTTCCGATGTCCTTAAACCTTATAAATAGGCATGTAAAACACAAAAATCGGATCTTCTTTTAAGTTTCAAGCTTGGGGAGACGAATTGATGACTCTTCTCTCGGGTTTATTCTTTCCTTTATTTTACTTTATGATGTTGTTTAGCATTACAATCATGTGTAACTAAACTCTTAGTAAGGGCTTGATTAAAGCCCTAATTATGTTTACTCAATAATTCAGTATTGGCACCTTTACGATATTTATATTGTGATTCTTAACTTGATTAATACCTGTTTTTATTTAAATTCCTCATATATGTTTGCTTGATCAGCATATGCATGTAGTATGGATTAGTTAGTTGAATCAATTTAGATAACCGAGTCCTGGGTTTGACAAAAGTAACAAAAGAAACCCATGTCGGATTCTTGGTTTAATCAACATGGGAAACCATGAGTATACACCAAGCCCTAGGTCTCGTGTGATTGTCGATTTCCACAGATCATGTACTCTTTTAAGGAACAACTCAGTATACACCATACTGAATCCCTTAAGAAAGAAAAGAGTTAGAGTATACACCATGCCTAACTCGTTGCTTAGGGAAATCAATAGCTTAAGGAGTTGACCAAGCCCTTAGGTTAACAAACATTAGGTATTCATAGTATGAGTAAAGCATTGGCATATTGTTTTGTTGTGGTAGCATGATTAGTGGTGGATATCAAGTCCATATGGCTTTATTATTATTAATTCAAACTCAATATTTATTTCTCTTATTTTATATTGTGAAACTAATTCTAAAGCGAAATTCACCAATCCCTGTGGAGATGATCTCGCATTTGCACACTATGCTACTGTTGACCTTATGCACTTGCAAGTAAGACAAGTTCGATTATTTGCCTACTAATTTAGGTGGATAATTGCGACAACACTAATATAAAAACATGTCGACATGTGAGAAGACGTTCTCTAATAATAATTCCTGCATTGCATTTGTTTTAAATATCGATTGTATTACTAAAATGTTGAAGTGTTGTTTGTTATTGTACATTTATTTATAGATGAATGAGTATCACAGAGAGACAGTTATGGTGAGAAAGAAACATAGAAGTATGATATGATAAGAGCTATCTAAATGGTAAACTATATGTTGTGAACCTCATAAAGAGGTAATTATGAGATAACTGATGGTCTTAAGGAGAACAAATATATAAGAAGAAGAGATTGATAAAGAATGAGACTATGATATGTATAGTGATAGTAGAATGCTATTATCAAGTTATATGAAATATCAATGATTAAATATTAAAAGACTATTTATACAAATTGAATACTTCTAGTAAATTTAATTCGATGAGCTTGTGAAGCTCATCCCTCATTGTACAATGATTTCAAGTAGCAAGCAGGACAAATAGTTTGGTGAGTTGAGGTTCAAATGAAATTAGTATCTATAAGCCACGTATGTGACCACATCCTTAGATTAATGAGAAAATAAAATAAAAATTTATTGGTAAATATTCATGCATATTACATTGTATATAATGTTTAAAGATCATATTGATGTATCTCCCCTGTTGAGGGTTGAGGATTGATGTCAAAAAAAATTTTGTTGGCATTATTTTTCTTGTTGCATATATGTGTCGTGCTGAGATTTTCAAAATGTGACAACTCTGTCTCGGGGGTGGCCAACCCGGGATGGGTCATTACAGGAGTACCAACAATCCAAGTCTAGTGGAACTCCCCAGGTTAGGGGAAATCCCAACCCTGTAGAGAAAGCTAACCCCCTTAGGGGAAGAGAGGGTACAACAAATGGTCCTCGACCATTTAAAGCCGACATTGAGTATTTTAATTATCACGGTAGATCACATTTCCTCTCGTTGTCCCCACCAGACGTTGACCCTAGGCTAGGATACTGAGGATTCCCCAGTAAAGGGGTATGATGACGAGGGTATAGTGGAACCCCTTGAGGAAGAATGTGATGGTCATTAAGAAGAAGTTGACGAGTATGAGGAGGACGTTGTAGTTGGTGTCATGAGATGCATCTTGTTAGCCCTCTTGCAAATGAAGATACATGGAAGCGCACTTGTAATTTCCATACTTTTCTTAAGTGTGGTAAAAAGGTGTGCAAGATTGCTATTGATGGAGGTAGTTACTTAAATGTGATCGCGAAATCGGTTATGACCAAACTAAAACTTAAATGGGAACCACATCCTCAACCTTACCGAGTCGCTTAGGTAGATAAAACTTCCTTACCCGTTATAGAGAGGTGTCAGGTTTGAATATAGATGGGTGAGTATGTAGGGGACGTATGGTGTGATGTCCTACCTATGGATGTCGCTGAGGTGTTATTAGGTCGTCCTTGGATTTATGACATAGATACGACTAACCATGGAATGGAAAATACATTTGTGTTTAGGCATCATGGGAAGAACATCACTTTGAAGCCAGCACGACCTAAGGAAAAGAATAGAAAGTTAAAGAGTCAATTCTCATCTGAGTTATATGAGACAAAGAGTCTCAACCTAGTAACATGTAGGGAGTTCGAAAAAACTAATGAAGAGTCTGGTCTCATGTTAGATCTAGTGGCCAAAGAGGTTACCTCGGGTACACCCGGCCCAACCACTAATCTACCTCCTAATGTCAGTAAACTATTATTCGAAATTCAGGACGTAGCCCCGGAGGAGTTGCCCGATGAGTTACCTCCCATGAGAGATATACATCATGTCATTGATTTAGTCCCAGGATCTCAGTTTCCGAACTTACCATATAATCGTATGAACCCTAGTGACCGTGCTGAAACAAATAGGTAAATGGAGGTTCTTTTGCGTAAAGGATTTCATCGAGAGAATCTTAGCCCATACATTGTCCCTAAGAAAGATAGAACCTAGAGAATGTGTGTAGATAGCTATGTAATCAATAAAATCACTGTTAAGTATAGGTTTCTCATCCCGCATCTTGAGGATATGTTGGATTTAATAGCAGGAGCTAAGTGATTTTCCAAAATTGATATGAGCAGTGGATATCATCAGATTCGCATTAAGCCAAGAGATGAGTGGAAGACAGCTTTTAAAACTCTGGATGGTCTCTATGAGTGGCTAGTGATGCCATTTGGACTGACTAATGCTCCGAGCACCTTTATAAATGTAATGACTCAGGTCTTATGCCCTTTCCTAGGTAAGGCTTTGGTGGTCTACTTCGACGATATCCTTATCTATAGTCAATCCCTTTAGGCATATATTGGTCACATTCACTTGGTGTTAGAAACACTTAGAGTCGAGAAGTTATACGCAAATCTTAAGAAGTGTTCTTTCAAGCAGACCTAAGTGCTTTTTTTGGGATTCATTATTTTTGTGCAAGGAGTTGCGGCTAGCCCTGATACAGTCAGAGCTATTAGAGAATGGCCAGAGCCAAAGACTATTTCTAAGGTTCGGATTTTTCATGGGTTAGCTGTAACAACCCATCCCGGGTTGGCCAATCCCAAGACGGTGTCGTCACATTTTGAAATCCCAGCAAGATACATATATGAAACAATATAAAAAACATCAACTGAATTATCTACATACATAAATCTTCAACCCTCAACAGGGGAGTTTCATTATTAAGATCCTAACTGAAACATTATATACAACATATTATGCATGAAAATATATAAATATTTTTTTTCTTTCCATTAGTCTGAGGATGTGGACCGTGTGGATTACAGATAATGACTCAGTCTGAATCTCAGCTCACCAATCTATTTGTCGTGTCTGCTACCTAAAATTATTTAACAATGAGGAGTGAGTTTCACAAGCTCAGTGAATTAAATTTACTAGAAGTATTCAATTGTTTAAATAGTCTTCCAATGTTCATTCATCTATATTTCATATAATTCGATAATAACATTCTATTATCACTACTCATATCATAATCTTCATCATTTATCAATCTCTTCTTCTCTTATATTTAATCATCTTGAGACTATCAATTTGACCTCATCATTACCTCGTTATGAGGTTCACAGCATATAATCAATCACTCAAGTAATTCTTATCATATCATACTTTTATATTTCTTTCTCATTATATCTGTCTCGCTGTAAGACTCATTCATCTATCAATAAATGTACAATCAAGAATAACACTTTAACATCTCAAGCAATAATAATCAATATTTAAAGCAAATGCGAAGCATAAATTTAAATTATATTATTATTTGGGAACGTCTTCCCACATGTCGACATGTTTTAGCTTAGATTGGTTGTCTTCCCAATTATTTTATTTCCAGCATATACCGGCTGTCACGGTTTCATTTAGACTGGCTGCCTTCCCGGTTTTTTTATTTCCAGCAAATACCGGCTGTCACGGTTATTTTATTTCATTTAGACTAGTTGTCTTCCCGATTCTTTTATTTACAACATATACTAGTTGTCACGGTTTTTATTTCATTTAGACTGACTACTTTCCCGATTTTTTTATTTACAGTATATACCGGCTATCACGGATTTTATTTCATTTAGACCATTTATCTTCCCGGTTCTTTTATTTTAGCATATACCGGTTGTCACAGTTTTTATTTCATTTAGACCGGCTGCCTTCCGGATTCTATTCATTTAATGCATATGCATATGAACAATAATATGAAATATGCATATGAGGATTAATATAAAACAAGCATACATTCAAACATTCAATTTAGCTATTCAGCTCTTTCTCAAAATTATTATTTTTAACATGTTCATTAAATTATCTCCTCATATATCATATCAAATTATCAATTATTATTTCAATAATATTACTTCTCATTTAATAAATCTTTAACATATCAATTTTTCCTATCATATCCATCAACCAATTTTCATATATTGTCCAATCATAGTTTAATAATTAATTCAAATATCATTAGTTTATATTTCATATTTATCTTTATTACTAAAATTAAATCTAACTCACTACGTAGCACTAAAAGCTACCTGTGGATCGCCTCCTTGTATTTCCTGCTTCTTTCAGCAATTTCACCCAATTGCTAATTGTCAACACCTGACATAATATTTATATTAAAATTTTTAATTTATTCTTCAATTTTTCCGTCATTCGTACTTTTAAATTTCTACATCAAATTCCGGGTATTTTCATGTATGCTAAATTTCAAATAATAAAATTCACATTATTACCTTTTGTTTTTCTTATAGCTTTACTCGACTCTCTTTAAAATTTTCTCGTAAAACTCTTCAAAATTTTACTCTTTCAATCCCCTAGTATTTAAAGAAATAGAGTAATTTGAGTTAAAGAAATAAGAAAATCAAACAGGATTTGGTAAGAATAATTAAAATAATGTAAAAACTATATATATAGACACACACACACACACACATACACACACACACACAAAACCGCCCACCGTTGTTTTGCACCTGTACTGTCATACATGTAAAAGATTGCATGTTGGCAATTTTACACTTGGACTCCAAGTGTTAACACCACTTTCTTTTTTTTTCTTTTTCTTTTTCTCTTTTTACTACACTTGGACGTTCCGTCCGTTTTTTTAAAAGATTATTTTATTCAATAATAAATCTTTCATATATATTATTTTAATTTCATGTCATATTTCTCAAATTACTTCTTTACCCTTACTTTAAGAACAATGATATTATATTAGCCACCTTTTACAGAAGATTCGTTAAAGGGTTTAGCTCCTATCACGGACTATTTGAAAAAAGAGGAATTTATGTGGACGGTAGCCGCAACTAAAGCCTTTGAGGATATTAAGTTCAAGATGATGGAAGCACCTGTATTAAGTCATCCAGATTTTTCTAAGGTTTTCGAGGTTGCTTGTGATGCATATGGGATAGGAGTAAGAAGAGTTTTGAGTCAGGATGGTCATCCCATTGCATACTTTAGCGAGAAACTCAATGAAGCGAAACAGGGGTATTTTACCTATGATAAAGAGTTTTATGCTATTGTGCAAGCCCTTCGTCATTGGCGGTACTATTTGCTACCATGGGAATTTGTTTTGTATTCTGATCATGAGGCCCTAAGATATCTTAGTTCTCAAAGAAAACTCAATAGTAGGCATGCCAAGTGGGTAGAATTTCTTTAGGAGTACACCTTTATTCTCCACCACCGTGCATGTGTCAAGAATAAGCCTGATGATGCCTTGAGTCACGTTGTCACAGTACTACAGTCTATGAGTATCTCGGTACCCGGGTTTGATAAATTAAAGGATGAGTATCTTACTTGCCCATATTTTGGCAGTATCTTTTAGGAGACTAGTTAGGGAAATTGCCAAACCTATGTTGACTTCTTACTTAGAGACGGATATTTGTTTTGAGGAACTAGATTATGCATTCCACGTACGCCACTTAGTGACTGTTGACCCGTTTTTTATTTTAATAATGACAAAGCACTACTTAAATTGCACTAATAGTTTTAACTAAGTGTTTAAGCGGCAAAAGCATTCAGTACAAAAACAAGATGCAAGAACACAACATGTTCAGACACCAAAAGAATATAGAAGATCTAGAATATACACTAAGGTAATTGAATCACATTGTAAATCTATAAATTTAAATTACTTAGTTTGATCTATGGCTTAATTCACAAAAAGCTTTGACAAAACTAAAATATGAAAAATGTTTCTAAGTCAAAAATTGTTTTGAAACATAAAAATTGGGTTTAAATAAAACCCATTCGACTGGGTCTCTATACCAGTCGACTGGGAAAATGGACAATAAGTTCCCAGTTGACTGGTAATAGCACCCAGTCGACTGGTCCTATGACCCAATTGACTGGTACTTTCCTTAAGCCTAAAAGTGAACTTTTTTCACTTGATCCAATCGACTGGTAATTCGAAAATATGACCGTTTGAAACATGGAACTTGAGCATTTAATGCCCCAAACCTACCAAGTCAGTGTCTAACGGTCATATAAGTCCAAAGTTATAAAAACCCACTTCAATGAGCATTTAAAAAAGAATAATATAGCACATTCAATTGATACAATAGCTCATTAATTCTCAAAAGCCTTGAAAATTTTATTGTGAACCATTCTTCAAGCTTGTTCTTGAAAAAGATATATTCTTTATTGTAAAGCATTCATTGCTATCTCTCTACCATTACTTTACAGTTAATATCATTCATTGTAAAGAGAAAGAGTTGGTGTAACTTTTAGAGCGTTTAGGATTAAACTCTTCGTTGTAACTTCCTTGTGGAAGAGATTGTTTGTAAGGTTTTTGCAACATTCGTGAAGTTGCTCGACTAACGATTAGTCGATTACTTCAATGAGGTTCCTTGAAGAGAGTGAACGTAGGGTCGAAGAGATTCTGACATTGTCGAATCACTATAAACATAGTTTGCATATTCTCTTCCTTAACTCATTTATTTTCAAGCATATTATTTGACTGTGTGCCTTGCTTATAAAACTGTTTAAAAACTTGCAAGTCAATTAGGAAAAATTTGTTTAAAACCCAATTCACCCTCCTTGTGGGTTTGAACCTCGGTTTACAGGTACTTTCTAGTATGGGAAATGCATGCTGAGGGATTAGCCGGACACTTTGGGAAGGATAAGACTGTGGCCCTAGTTGAAGACCAATTCTATTGGCCTTCATTGAAATGGGATGTAGGTCGGATTGTGTCGCAATGTCGTACATGTCTACAAGCGAAGGCTAGGAAAAGGAATATTGGGTTATATACACTGTTACTTGTGCCACATATACCATGGCGGGACCTTAGCATGGATTTTGTTCTTGGATTACCTCGGACCGCTAAAGGTTATGATTTTATCTTAGTTGTGGTTGATAGATTTTCTAAGATGACCCATTTTATACCTTGTCACAAGACCACCGATTCTTATCATGTAGCTAAACTATTCTTCAAGGAGATCGTTAGGCTTAATGGGTTACCCACATCTATTGTGTCGAATAGAGATGTTAAGTTCATGAACTATTTCTGGAAGACCTTTTGGAGACTTTTTGGTACCCACTTGAGGTTTAATTCTGCTTTTCACTCCCAAACTGATGGTCAAACTGAGGTTATCAATCGAAGTCTTGGAAACTTGCTTAGGTGTATTGCTGGGGTTAAGCCTGGTAATTGGGATTTGTTATTACCCACTATGGAGTTTGCTTACAATTGTTCTATCAATAAGTCTACTGACAAAAGTCCCTTTGAAATTGTCCTTGGCCATTCACCTCATCAACAAATTGACCTTATCCCATTACCCCCTTATTCCAACCTTCTAAGTCAGTCGAATCTTTTGTCTCTCACATACAAGACCTACAAGCCGAAATTCGACGAAAAATAGCATTGAGTAATGACACCTATAAACATATTGTCGATGCTCATCGTAGGGATAAAGAATTTAATAAGGGGGATTATGTCATGATTCGTATTCGTCCTGAGCAGTACCCTAAAAACTTTTTCAAAAAATTGCATGCTAGGGCTACTGGCCCATTTCGTATCACTCACAGACCGGGATCTAATGCTTATTTACTTGACTTACCATCTTATATGAATATTAGTCCATTATTCAATGTGGAGGATTTGTTTCCTTACCAAAGTATCTTTGAGTCTCCTGTGTTACCTACACGTTTGTCTACAGGTGGTGATGTTTCCACACACGTGCTTCAATTGCTTAGGCCAACCCTGTCGACATCAGACCGCATTGCAGACATATTGGATTATCAAACGGTTATGTCCATGTCTGGTGTATTCCAGCGTTATCTTGTTCAGTGAGAGGGAAGACCTTCATCAACTATTACGTGGATCACTGAAGTGGAACTTAGGCGTCTTGATCCCTCTCTTTTAGAGCATTATCAGCAGCATTACTCGTCGGAGTCTTGTTCTTTCCAACTCGGGAGGATTGATGGAGACCAGGCCCAACCAAGCTAGGGTCGAACCTATTCAAGGGGCATCCGCAAAATATCTTGGGTTTAGGCTTAGCCTTAGTCTTAATCTTAATAATTATTTTTATTATTTATATTAGAGTTCTCTTATTTGAAGAGTCCTTAGTAGGGTTAGCTTATTTTCTAATATAAATATTTGATTGTATTGCATTGGAGAATAGCTTTGATATTAAGTAAAATACAATGAAATCAGATTTCTTCTTCCCCAAAGTAGCTTAGTTTTCTGTTCCAACCTCCAAGTCTACCTAGTTTCTTTCTCTAGTTCGTCTTACATCAACATGTTATCAGAGAAATAAATTAGCACTCCCTACTGAGTAACTCCAAAAACAGAGTATCAGTTGATAGAAGTGATATATTGCCACGGCAAAATTCCTCAAGAAAAAAATCCAACATCATACCTGCAAAGAGCAGAAAAGAAATATGCAGTTGACATAGATTTTTTTTTTTAAATTTTTTTTTTTTGCATCCTTGAAAGTTAAATTTGGTAGATACAAAAATGTAGTTAGAATTATGGAAACAATATCGTGACCATAGTTGAATCCAACTGAAAGTTGTTAAAAGTTCAATTACTGTATCCTTTTGTCAAAGTTCTCCCCATCTTAAAACAGATTTAAAAAAATAAAATAAAAAGAGGGTACCAAATTATAATAGAGAGCAGAATTCTTATGTAGTTTGTTTTTACAAATGTTAGATTTTGCCCCTTATTTAGGGTACAAAAGCGAGAAGAGAAAAGGAAAAGTGCAGACCTAATGGGTCTAATTTATTATTGCTGCTCTTCTGAGTCTATATTTTGCACCCTTATGTCTTTCTTTCTTGAGGCAAATTCAGTAATTCACCTTTCCCTTGCACTACTACAAACAAATTTGGGGAGCACAAGGCATCAAAGATTACTTTGATAATAGTAATCAAGTTGGTAAATTAAGGATACAAAAGCCAACAAGGAAAGCACCCATTATATAGAATGCAGGAATAATACAACTGTGAATCCAGTGACATGAACAGCTCAAAGCATCAAAAAATAGTGACTCAAAGTCAAAACTACAGTTTGGAATTTATTTAGCATACCATTCATGTAGGTATTTTAATTAGAAGTCCATCAATGAAAATCTGTGGGTGATCTTGGCTTTATTCCATGAAAAATTATCCGCATATTCCAGACTTTGAACTCACAAAAGTGTCCAACCTTTTAAATCATCTAAATATGACGATACTAACATTATTGTTTGTTTTCATTAGCATCTTTCCCCAACTTCATACCGTTTGACCTTGCTATAACTTTAAGTTTTTTGCTGTCAAAATGATTTTTGAGACAATCTGACTTAATTTGTGCTTCATAAGAGTTTTTTGCTTCCCTTAGCTCCCTACATGGATGAGTGACCTTCCACCTCAAGTTCTACTTCAACCAATTCCGTTGCAACGTGTAGTGCACCCTACCCTCCTAGAGGGCTCCTAGTATGATTCACTGGGCTCACCACCTTTCTAGGGGGGAATATTTGAGAATTAGCTATTTCACAAGATTTGTGTCTCTCTCAAGTCACAGCTCACAACCACCAGTCTTCACATGTTTTATCCCTTACTTTTCAGTGCTAAGCTAAACATCCAATCTTGACCACAAGACATCTTTGAGGCTAGACAAACAAAAAGAAACCCACAAATTTGTGGTCAACAAAAAACACCACCACTTGATTAAGCAACGTATCTAACTTAGCTTTTCCTGATGCACAAAAGATAGGAAAACCAAATCTGCAAAGGAAAACCCACTACTAAAAAAACAGCAAGCATAGCTGGCTTTAACATCTCTGCTTTTAGTTGTTCACGCCGGTATAAGTTCCACGATTAAAGCCGTTGTTAAGTCAAATTGGCAGGGAAAGCTTTCAACAGAGACAACATAAAAGACAACCAGACCCAGACCCCACAAAACCATGATTTCAGAATCTCGTTATCTTAACTTTTTCAGCACAATAGAGGAGCCCTTTCCCATTTCTTTTATGCACAACACATCCCTCAACCAAAACACCCACAAAAAGGCCCTACACAGAATCACAATTGAATAAAGAGAAAGCAATCAAAATATAACTCCAAATTCAAAAAACCAATCACGACAAAACATCAGCAAGATTCAGTTTGGCTGTGCTCATTAACGGAAACTACTTCACAACATGCATAAAGCTCAAAAGAAGGAAGAACATGAGCAAAAAGATGCCATAGAAAATAAGAGGATACAAGATCCCGAAATTACAAAAGGTGGATTCGGTTCCCATCCCTTCACTTGCAACAAAAAGCAAAAGACCCATCCTGCTAACATCTTTTGCTTGTTCATAATCATGAAAAACTAAAAATCAAATTAACAATGAGAAATAAAACTAACAAATAACAAAGACGACCTCAAGAACAGACAAACCATTTCGATAAAGGCAATGGAGAATGCATTGCTGCAAAGACTTTGTATCTCAAGCACAGCAATAAGACCACTGCTCCTCCTCGCCGGCTCCGGACTCAACAGCAGCACTGTAATCATCCTCGTTGCAGTAGTAAAATCCACTGTTATTGATGGCTGTCAAGGAACAAGAAGATGCTGCCATCAGGTAAGGCATGTTGCGGAAGGAAAGTGCAAGGCTGCTGGCAAGAGCAGCATTAGCCATGCTACGATCATCATCATCACCAATATCATGATTCTGTCCGCAAAACTCCTCGGCGCGGTGCTTGAGGGTCTCGAACATGAGCTCGGGCTCGTGCTGCATCACTCGGAGGACGTCCGCGCTAGACGGGCCTGGCACTGCGCGGGTCACGGCGAAGCTGTGCGGGCCATCGCTCTGCGAAACCCGGACAACGCTCGGTCCTCCGAACAGGTTGTGAACTCCACCGAGGGCCTCCTCGTAAGCCCCGCCCAAGAACATACCCAGATAGTACCGCCCAACACCACCACCACTGCCACCATCGCCTTCCATTTCATGTAAAGGCAAACTGGACTCACCGCCAATGAACCTGTCGATTTTCCCATCACTATCACAGGTCAAATCAGATAAAATCCCCCTCACTCCTGGCCTCTGATCGAGTCGATGAATGGGTACTATAGGGAAAATCTGACCAATACCCCAGAAATCAGGAATCGAAGTAAAAACCGATAGGTTCACATTGTAAGTACGAATTGGGTCAGATGCACCTATTGCCTTTGAGACCAACTCACACAACCCATCAACAGCAGCTAATTGTTCAATACACAGATTACCTTCTTTGAACTCTTCAACACATCTCTGCTTCAATTGTTCAGCATAGAGCAAGCAAGTCTCATACTCACCATGGATTGCCGCGGCGGTCATGTCCCGGTAATCTGCACGAGCATCCTCTGTTAGCCCCTCAACTAAATACTGGAGACCGAGCGGGTTCATCTCCGGTGTGCTAGAAACACTCGCGGAAGTGGCCTCAAAGATCAAGACCGAGTGATGTGAAACAATAGCTCTTCCACTCTCGCTGCAAATCACAGGGTGATTCACGGATTTCCTTTCACAGACATAGCGAACTGCGCGAACAACAGCAGCGGCATACTCTTCGAGTCCATAAGCAACAGAGATATCAGAGTCAGCAGATTTGGACCCATCGTAATCGATACCCAGACCACCACCAATGTCAATGACTTGCATGTGGGCACCGAGACGGACTAATTCGCAGTAGATCTGGGCAGCCTCGCCTACACCATCTGCAAGCAGGACCGTTGAAGGGATCTGAGACCCGATATGGAAATGCAGCAATTGCAAGCAATCCAGCATCCCAGCTTGCTCTAGCTTCCTCACAACCCGAAGAATCTGAGTCGTAGTTAACCCGAACTTGCCTTTTTCACCCGAAGTTGACCCGAAATGACCCGAATGCTTTGTCCTCAGCTTGGCTCGGACCCCCATTACTGGTCTCACAGAAAGCTTCTTGCTCAACTCAATCACCAAATCAACCTCTTCCTCTTGCTCGAGCACAATCACAGTGTTCAACGCAAGCTTCCTCGCAACCAAAGCCAGCGAAATGTACTCCGCATCTTTGAAACCATTACACACCAGAAGAGCTTCTGGGTTTCCTTTGCACAAGCAGCTCATAGCAAGGAGGAGCTCGGGCTTTGACCCAGCTTCCAACCCGAACCGGAATGGAGACCCGAACCTTACAATATCCTCCACAATGAAACGGTCCTGGTTACATTTCACGGGATACACACCTTGGTAATGAGCCTCGTAGCCCTGAGACTGAATAGCGAAGTCGAACGCCGACTGGAGGGACTCGAGCCGGTTCTTGAGCACATCGGGCAAACGCACAATGAGTGGGAGCTGCAACCCGAGCCCGCCCGCGGATTTCGGATCCGAAACCTTCTTCACGATCTTGAGCAGATCAATCTCCTGGTGGGCAAGGGTGTCCGTACCGTACGGGCGGACGGAGATGTTGCCGGAGGGGTTGACGGAGAAGTACGGGGCTCCCCATCCGTCGACCCTGTAGAGGTCCGCGGAGTGATCATGAGACCAATGGGAGGGAAGGGAATTCTCCATGGAGGCGTCGGAGACGGTGGTGGTGGCCGGAGGAAAAACACCACCGGCGGGAAGGGAGCTATCCCCGGCGAAGGCGTAGCCGGGAGGCGCAACGGCAGCATCTACGCAAAGAGCCAGGGCCGGCATCCTCTTCCCTGTGATGAGATCAGAATCTAGAAATTAAAATTATTGTTAATTTTAGCTTTTCCTTTGATTTTGTAAAGGCTGGGGGCTTTAGAACCCGCCGAGGCCGAGGCCCCGGCTACCCCCTCAAAAGAAGCAGTAGGGAACCCTATTACAATCGGAGCAACCCCCTCTCTTTACCCAACACAACCCCGAAATCCCCACACCGACCCTTCAGGAGAAAAAAATCTGACAGCAAATTAACTGAAAATAAATTTTGGTAATGGAAACGTATAAATTTAAGCACCAAAAGACAACCACACCATGCAGATCTAATCACAAAGTAAATAGGAAAAAATATAAAACGATGGAAAATGACAAGACGAGTAATTGCACAGGCAGAGATCTATCAAGGAAATGGTGGATTCTTGTAATGTAAGGGAAAGATAGCTAGGGTAAGGTGTTATATTCAAAGAAGACGTCTAACGAAGGTGGTACTGGGCGAGAATTGCATGAAAGGAGAAGCCGATTTATATAGAAAGCTAAGAGGGATGGAGGAGCTAGTGGGCCGTGGGCCGTGGGCCGTGGGCCCTCTAGTTTGGGCTGCTAACAAATATCTATTCAATTTCTCGTTATTTTTCTCATCGCAAAAAGGAAAATATACTAAATAAATATTTTCCCCTTTTATGTTTATTTTTTTTATTACTTCTTTCGGGGCTTGAGATTCCCGATTTATACAGGAAGATAAGAGGAATGGAGGAGCTACTGGGCCGTGGGCCCTCTAGATTGGGCCGCTAACAAATATCTATTCAATTTCTCGCTATTTTTCTCACGGCAAAAGTAAAATATACTAAATATTTTCCCCTTTTCTGTTCACTTTTTTTTTATTACTTCTTTCGGGGCCTGAGATTCCCTTGGTAAGAATTAATCAGCGTCGAGTGGCCGCGTGGCCTCTGGTATATGGGCCCATTTTTTGTGGTCCCGAGGCTTCTCTGCAGCTCCAACTTAGGTGGCGAGAAATTGGGGGAGGGGTTAGGTTTTGAATCTGATATTTTGCAGGAGGAAAGCAGCACGAAGCTTCTTGTGATGTAGTAATTCGATAAACGGTTCTGATTCAGACGTGTAAGATGACTGGTTTGGTTTCTTGCCATTTAAACTCCGTTACAGATGCACAATCACTTGGCATTTCCTTTTTAAGTGTAAAAGAAAAAATAAAATTAAAAAAAGGCATCGCTGGTTTCAAACACGTGGCTATCATATAGGCATCAACACTTGGTGACCATTAGTAGTTTAGTAACTTTGGTGATTATATTGGATTTGTTTTATTGTTTCAAAGTTACCATAGAAATAGGGAAGTTTATTTGGTAATTATAAAAAATACAGTAATAATTGAATAATAATTTTTTTTATTTCTTAATAACTTTTATAAAATTCTGTGAGATTAGAATTCTAGTTAAGATGATGTATTGATTTCCTATTTTACCATTTACTTCTCTTTTCACTCTTTTGTAAGTTATTGATCCAATCATTTTATAGTCAAAATATGTTTTCATGTAAAGATAGTATTAAAAATTAATTTCTTTGCTGTAAAAATTATAAAGTTATACTACTGTGATAATTTCTTTTTTGATTTCATACATTTTTATAAAATTTATCACAAGGATGAGAGATAAATTTGGATTGCTAGTCTTTTTTAATAAAAAAAAAAAGACCTTGACAATCTAAAATTACTATGGGTTAAATTATATTGGTCAACCCATAAAATTAACATTAATAATATATTGAATTCTTCCTCTAACCCTTTTATGAACACATTTGTGGAAATAAATTAAAAGCTAAAAGAAAAAACTTTTTAAAGATAATTTAATCAATTATCTTACTAGATTAAAACATGAATAAAATCAAATACGAAACATTCTTTATTTTTTCTCTCTCTTTATTCTATCCACTAAATAAAGTAAATTCAAATCATATTCATTCATCATTCAGAGCAAAGAGTTCAAACTATACTCTTTTGACATAAATTTTAATACATTTCACTGTTACATCAAAGATAACATAGCAATTCATTCAGAATATTAAGTTTATGGATTTATTTCCTTGGTTAGATATATTTTATAATTCACACCCAATTTTTCTTTAAAATCACCTTCTAAAATTGACACTATCTATTTAATAATTTCACTAATTCATTAATGTTTTATCAATGGATTATCAACTTGTGTTTAAAGGTTAAATGGCATTTATCTTGCCGTATATGCATTTTGCTAGTGATATTATCGCGAGAAGATGAATGGAGAGGACAAAGAAAAATAGTACTCCCATAAGAAGCAAAGCATGCGTTGAAGTGGTTAAGCGGTGACTTTCCTTAGCTATTAGCTAACCCTATCCCCACGAAAGAATCTGCAGCTTTGACGCTTCAATTTCTTTTTTCTTCTTTGTTTTCCCCTTAAAATGTAGCTAAAAGGGAATAAAAACAAAAGCTAAAAAATGTTAAATGTTGATAGCTTTAACGGGCGTTAGTTGACGCGTATAACACACGTAAAGCTAAATCTTTGAAAAACCAAAATAAATATGAATTAGCATTTCAATTCAATTACACGTTTGATTTGATTTTTTAACTTGATAAAATAATATGTTTATGCTAATTAAATAATAATAAAATAAAATAAATAAAAGATAACTTAGGGTAAAAAAATATTTAAATAAACATATTTAAAAAATTAACATGAAATGGGACTTTTGGTTTAATAATATAAAAAATAAACGAAAAAACAATAAATCAAAAGATGTGATCTAATTATCTAAAATTTAAGATTTTGTGTAATCATTGCCTGTTTTAAATGGTTGGGGTAGTACCTGAGCCAGGTTCATTCGGTAATAGAGACGCCCAGTCAACATTCTTATCCACAACGACGCCATAGCTTGCGCATCAATATGCACGAATTTACACATTTGCCCTTTATCCTCTCGTGTTCTCTCTCCCGAGATACTCATATTCTCAAGAATCATGGCGTCTACATAGCATCTCGGGTGCATGCACAAATACAAGTACCATAGTCTTGGTAATTTTTTTATTGTTATTTTTAACCCTTCTTTGTGTGTAAACACTATTCACTAATGTGTACTTTTTATATATTTATAAATAATTTATTAAAAAACTAAGTATAAAAATAGGTTTAATTAATATTACTAAGATTTTTTATTTTATTAATTTGATTTTTTAGAGAAATAAATAATTATTTATTATTGATACATAGTAATATTTTTTGTACCCGATAAAAAATCATATACTACCAAAAAAATATATATACAAATGTAAATTTAAAATTAAAGATATTTATTATGTTTCTATATATGAGCGTTAGTACTGTAACGACACACTGTAATAATTAAATAGTTTAACTAAAAAATAATTAAATAAGTATATACATATAATTCGTTATTATCTGTAATTTCTTTTATAAATAATTGATAATTACAAACCTTAAAGTTGAGTTGAAAAGCATGAATTTGTTCATAGCAAAGTTGGTAGATGCCACCATTTAGGTTGTAATTGGTCAATGAAAAATGTAGAGTGCAATATTATTATTTGGGATTAAAAAAAAGGGGGAAAAAGAGTATAATAATTGATAGAATGCGGACTTTGAATGAAAATGATAATGTAAATACGAAGACCAAGTAGACCTTTGCTTCATGTGCGAAGACTCGTTGTCGAAAAAAGACAGACTTCTTTTACCCGTAATTCATAGCGATTGACTATTTGACTTATTATTAGAAGCGGTGGGGACTAGCTTGACCAACCCTTCCCTCTTTATTCTGACACCTCACATGGTATCAATTAGCCTGCCTCGATGTTGATTTTTCATAGTTTTAATCGATTTTTTTTAACAAAACTAGTCATTAATTGGCAACACTAATTAAGCCTAAAATCAGGCCTGGGACAACTATGAGCTTTTTTTTTTTTTTTTAATTAGTGGCATTCAAAAGTTGTCCTTTAAGTCTAAATTATTCGGTCAACTTTGAATCTTTTATACGTGTTATACTTTGTCGGCAAGATAGAAATTTTTATTTGTATCATATAAAAATTTGAATAATAATTTTTTAAAATTTTATTTATAATGTTAATCGAATGTGTTATTATTATTAATAAAAATTTTAAATTATTAATTATATTTTTACTCTAATATAAAAATAAATTTTACAGTAAAAATTCACCTCAATAAGAACCTATGAAATAACAAAGAATATCCCATTTATTATTTTATGAACAAAAGCATCATCACCTTTTCATTTTACTGTATCATTTTCTAATTAAAGAGTTTTATTATCTTTACTTAGATCGAGGAAATAAGAGAACATGAGTAAAATGAAAATGCATATATCATTTTATCATAAAGGGAGGGTTTAGATATATCAAATTATCAATTTATTCTTTTAAATTCTCTTACAGTTATTTTTTATATAAAAAAATATATTTGTTTAAAAGTTTAAAAGAAAAGTTGTGTGGTGGACTAACTCAACTGATAATTACACGTATTCTCTAATAAATAGAAAATCCCACATTGAAATTCCTCCGCCCTAATTTTAGATAAAAATAAATAAAGAGAAAATTTAAAAAAAATAATAATAAAAGAGATAGAAAGTAGAGAATTTGAAGGTATTTTTATCAGTACGTTAGGTTATTTTGGTCAGATTGATTTTTTATCATTTACCTTGTTTTTAAAGAATGTTTTGTTTCTTTTAACAAGAAAATAACACGTCATTTTTTGAAAAACTAAATGTTATAATTTAGCAACAAACTTTAAATCACTTAATAGAAAAATCACAATGAATTATAAATCTATATATTATTTCCTTTCAATTTTATTCTTAACAATTTAACATTATGCTGAAGAATTGTTTAAAATTTTCAACATATGAATAAAATTTTGAACAAAATAAAGTTAAAATGTGCAGTTTCACAAAGACACACAAAAAATCATTACACACATTAGATCAAATTAATTACCACAATTAATCGTATAAATAAAACAAGAATAAAATATGGAGATAATGAGTGATACTTACCAATTAAATTGTAAAACTAAAAAAAAATGTATATATAGGCTCACCTTCAAAATTAATGATTATGGACAAAATTAAAGTAATACTTAACCGTTTTTTAGTTGTTGTTGCAAATCTTCCACCATTTTACTTAATTTAGTATGTAATTGTGTTGTTATACACATAACTTGCTATTAACATGATTTTTCTTGAATGTGAAAATGGAATATAGATGGATTTCAATGTGGAAAGTATCACTCAATGCAGTTTATAATCATTTTTTTTAATGCGTGCTTATATTTTATAGTTTTACAACTCAATTGCGGTAATTAATATTATTTTATGTGAGTAGAGGTTTTTTTATTGTCTTTGTAAAACTATGTCTTTTAACTTTATTTTTATTAAAAATTTTAATCATATATTGACCTTTTAAAATTATTATCCAGCATAAAATTAAATTATTAAGAAAAAAATAAAAAAAATAATATTTTTTTTATAATTGATTATACTTTTTTAAATAATGTAAAGTATGTGATTAAATTTTAATTTTTAATTTTTTAAATAATAATATGTTCTTCGTTGTTAAAAGAGACTAGTTGTCATTCGAAAAAGAGAATAAATCATCTGATTATACAAGTTAAATTGAATTTCAAATCAGTAAAAGAGAAGCTATCCAGCAATCATCTCATAAAGATTTGCTATTTTTTTATTATATATTGTGCTGGGAATTATATTTTTTCCAGTTATATGGTATTATTTTATTTTTTAAAAATTTACATTGAATTAAATTTCATGTGAATTTGAATTCCATGCATCATATCTTGAACATTAGGTGAGTAGTTTACAATTTTACATTACCAAAAAAGGTATTTAGCCACCCAAATTGAGTGTGTCAACCGTCAAATTGAGGGTGTATTGGTCTTTCAAGCATAGCTTAGCCAATAGCCGTGTTCCAGATTATGATGATGGTCGTTAAAATGTGAGGTGATAGGATCAAACGAATCTAAAGCAATCTCACTCGACAACCGATTACTTCTGGGAGAAATTCGAGGGTCCACACGGTGGGGCCCGGGGATCTGCTTTTTCTAAAGAGATCCACTTTCCTGGCCACAGGTGGCTGGGCTTTCTCTGGATTCTTAGCATCTTTTGGGGTCCGTTTGTATATTTCAATACTTTTTTAATCAAAGAGATTCTCTCCATTGGTCGCCTAGGTCTGCTACGCTCATCCTCTTTGTCCTTTTTAGCAGACCCGTGATATTGGTAGATAGAGACAGCTCGCGGCCTCGTAATTTTAAGATTTATGAAATAATTTCAGTTTTTTTATAAATCGAAATTAAAATAGCAATATGTCCAATGCTTTTTTATAGAAAGAATAAAATATGAAAATTAATTTATAATAAATTGACATTTATGTTAAGAAATTATTTTTATTAAATATAAAACGGTTTTTTGTAATTGTTAAGCCAAACAATTTATTAGTAGTAAGAGTGGTATTTTCTTTTGGCTCTTTGAAGATTTTCGGATTCAATTTAAAATTAAAGTTTATTTTTTTAAAAAAATTATCAAATTAAATTTAAATCTTATTAAATAATAATTAGATACCAATTAATATGTGATTTGATTTAATAAAATTTTTAAAAATAAACTATATCTTAAAGTTTGTTTAAATTGAACTCAAACATCGTTTTTGTGATCATTATTAAAAGTATTTTTATGGTGCAGGTCGAAATTCTTTTTAAAAGAGATTAAAGTAACATTTTTTGAAGGAAAATTTGTTTTAATATCTTTTTAAACGGTTCCCAAACAGATCTATATCAATATTATAAATTCTATTTCGTTTATGTTGAAATAGTCGAAATGTTTCTGCTTCGGCATTAAACCAAAAACAAAACACTCCTATACTTTTTTTTGCTTTTTGTTTCGGTCAAAATATCACAATGCTAGTTTTTTTTTATATATATTTTTGAGAATTTTAAGTGGCAATTTGAAAACTTGTACTCTTTCCTTTTAATTGGGGATTTATCAAATCTGGTTGAATAATTCCATAAGGAAAATCAATAACTCTATCCTGAATAATGGGGGTAATAAATTATTAGGTTGGTGTTGCTTGTGTTAGTATTTAGATTTTGGATGATGTGAGTGATAAATTATCTTTATCATTTGATGTTTGAATAACGATTCGTTTTATCTACACTTGTGTGTCGATCTACTATTTTATGTAATAAAACAATATGCTAACAATTATCAAAATCAACACGGATTAAAGATAAGAGAAATAAGGAGAACTGAGAAATTAAGTGGGATAGTGAGAGAGAAAAACATAGAAGAAAGATACAACGAGTTCGAGTAAATTGAGTTACATATATAACCTTATTTAAATATTTTATTTGTATTTAAGTAGGAGTTTATGAATCATTTTAACTGATGGACACTAAATGAGGGTTCTAACTTTATTAATAATATAGATACATATATATGTGTATATATATATATATATGTGTATATATATATATATGTGTATATATATATATATATTTGAAAAACGTGTAATTTGATAGTAGTAGAAAGTTTCAATTTAGATTTATATACAAAAAAATTATAATTGATTTTAAAGAAAAAAATTGGATATGATTAATTTATATATATATTAATAATGATTGTTTTATTATAATTTACATTTATAAATTATATATTTTTTAAAATTTATATAATTTGACTGATCGTATTTAATAATACCATCAAATCTTAAGCAATATACCAAAACAAACCAAAATCGAAATACTTTATTTAAATAATTAAATCAGAACATCAAAATTTACAGTATTGTATTAGTATTGTATTACGTAGGTTTTATAATATTAGATTCGAATGAAAATGAAGATATGAAATTTTGACCAGTCAATTAATTATTTATTTAGATTCTAGGTCTTCTTATTAGAGTTTCACGTGCGTGTTAATATATACAAAAGTACAGAATATCACTCGTTGAATTTGGTACCCAAAACATAATTTTGAATTTGGAAGAAGCCTTGTCTTAAATATTGGCCAATTAACACGTGAAGAATAGTTTCAAACAAATATAAGCACGTTTGCCAACGGCCTACCATTAAAAGGTAATTACAAAAAAGTATATATATTTTTTCTAACTAACTTCTCTTGACTCAATAAATCAGCAAAATGATATATTTGGTACAATAAAGATTAATGTGACATTTAAAATTTTACTTGTTCTATTAAAAAATGTTTTAAAAACTATTTTAATTTTTAATAGATGAAATTACAGTTAACCCAAATGGTACCTTAATTTTGAATGTTTTTGCACTTCTTCTCTATTTTTTTTTTCAATTTAATTGATAGAAGAATTTTCAATTTCAAAATAGTTATAAAAATCGTATTTGTTTCCAAATTTCTATCATTAAAATAAATACTCGGCATTTTCGCATTTACCCTTGCAAAAGTTGACATGTTCCATTCAAATATTAAAATATTGATATGTATTTTTATGTAATAAATTTAAAAGGGTAAAAGTAAAATTAAATCTAAACGAGTTTCTATTATAAATATTCAATATCTGCCTTAAGACGCATTTTTTTTTTTTTTTTTAAATGGAGGAAGAGGGAACAAGGCTACTGCTTAAAGGCTCTAGGCCATTTCACACCCAGAACATCATTATGTATATGCTGCAAAACACCAAGCATCCTTGGGGTGATCTTGTAGCTCCTACGGAGTGGAGACAATTTGGTTGGTCTATAGATTTTCTTTCATTTTGCCGCATTTCACTCGAAGAGTTGAAGGGAGATAATGCATCAAGCTGTTCGCAAAGGCCAACTTAATCCTTTTTTCCAAAGATCAAAGGGGACTCCGTCACTCAGAGTCCAAGTTCAACCTGAATAGACTCTTTTGGTAGCCATTCTGCATAGAAGTAGACTCCGTGTGAACATGCTTAAGCACACATGAACTCATTTGTAACATCTGTTAGTGAACTAATAATCGAATAATATTTGTAAAACCCTGATCGATAAAATTATTATTTTAATTTTAAAAAACCCTTATTTAATATAATAACGAGTAAAATTATTAATTTTAATTTATTAAACTGATAGATCGGTAAAATGAACGGCTATTTTAAATGTTACTGTAACACTGCTTTTTAAGAAAAATGTGATTGACCCAAGAAAACTTTTATATGTGGCTCCTATCTCTAGGATTCATGTCCTTCAAAATGAAAGATCAACGATACAGCTGAATTAGTTTCTACTGTTCAAAATTGGTGCTCACTAACTTACAAAAACAAGTTGTGTGGACTTTTTCTAGATTTTAGTCCTTCAATTTTGCTATTCAAGATCCAAAACTTTTGGCTGAGCCTGTCTACATTGTGCTTTTCGGTGGTCGAATT
The DNA here is from genome assembly GCA_023935145.1 of Bretschneidera sinensis. Classification (NCBI taxonomy): domain Eukaryota; kingdom Viridiplantae; phylum Streptophyta; class Magnoliopsida; order Brassicales; family Akaniaceae; genus Bretschneidera; species Bretschneidera sinensis. The sequence goes on from CM043704.1 coordinate 96,611,603, forward strand.
GTAATTAACTCAACTCCAAAAATTATACACAAATTTTTCTCTCTCTAATTAAGGAGAACTTTTTGGACGGTTCAGGATTAGACCGAACCAACTAAAAATGGACACGTCAACAAATGTGGGCCCAAAAGAGATTGTTGGATAGACGTTTATTCGGATAGAGATTCAGACAACTTTCACATAGTCTCAGTGACTTGTTAGAAATCAAAAATGAATTTAAAACAATTTTGGTAAATAGTTGTAAAGTTAATTAAACTATTTAATATTTAATAAAAAATACTACGTTGAAATAATTACTTGATTAAAAATTAACAATAATTAAATAAATTTAAACTCAACATTTTAGCAATTTTTTCACCAAATTATTTCTTTTATGCTTAGCATAACTTTGAGATGAGAGTATAAATTATATTTCACAATGATCTATGCCGACGTGATATCGTATATGATTTTTTAGTATTTTTATTAATTTATTTTATTTAAATATATTTTTTATGAATATAAATTAAATCAATATATGTTTTCGTTTTTTTTTCTTTGATATATACAACTCAACACATTGTGTTAATTGATTTTTTTTCTATATATAACTTAAAATGTGTTTGTTGTATAAAGACGATAAAGTTAAGTTCGATAAAAGCATAATCTTTAAAGTCATAGATAAGATATGATAAGTGAGTTATTTCTCGTAATAAAAACTGCGAGATGATATTTACCTTAAAGCTTCCTTCGTTAGAGTTTAATCCAAATTTTTATTTGATGTTTCAATGTTGACAATTAAATTAAGGAGCTTTATATGTTGATCATCTAATGATCTCCAATCACATGAAAATCATGTTCCAGATGTATGTAGAAATGGATTCTAACGTAAGAGAGAGTTGTGTTTCAGTCATCATCCATAATAGTAGCTTTTTAATATAAGACAAGTTTTATGGAAGGTACGCAATGCATGACCAAAGATTCCTAAATTGCGATGTTAACACGTATGATCTCTGTTTTAAATTATACGGGGGTCGAATTTTTGAAAAATATTTTTAATTTTTAAAGTTTGAAATTTTTTTATTTTTATTTTTGGTAAACTGTTTTCAAAAGTAATTTTCTAAAACAGTTATCAAAAAACTAGTTTTCAAAAACCATTTTCTGAAAACTCTAAATTGATGTTTTCTGACATAATTTTCAAAAAATAGCCCTAAAATCAGTATTTATTTATCTGTTTCATTCTTCTTCCATATTATATAAAATAATATTAAAATATTAAAAATAAAATAATATTAATTATTTTTAATTATTTAGTAAATATAAGAAATAAAATTAATATAGATCTTAAATTTAAATTCAAAACTAAAAATAATTACAATATGTATCAAAACAGTTTTCAAAATAAATTATCCAAACAACATTTAATTGTTTTCTGTTTTGGAAACAATTTTCGAGTTACAGTTATCCAAACATGTTTTCTTCAGAAAACGTCAGAAAACTGTTTTCAGTTTTTATTTTCGAAAACTGAAAACAGAAAACTGTTACCCAAACATGTCCTATATGATTAATTTTGTTGCTAAGCAGTCACTCCCTTTATGCCCCAAAATATTTAGGGTAAATTACAAAAACTTATTTGAGATATGTTCTCGACTACACTTGTCTCATCAAGTTTTTGTAAGTTATTAATGAACATCATAATTGTATTATAATTTATAAAGACATGTCTTAATTTTAATCACAATTACCACCGCCTTAATGAAAGCTTTGCTCTTGTGTATGCATATAACATTGGAGACAATACAAAAAAAAAAAAAAATTCATTCTCGAGATTTTATTGTTGTGTTTATTTGATTATCAGTTTTTAATGAGTGTTAATTTATTTATGATCATTCTGTTTTGACTCAATTAAAAAAAAAGAACTATGGAGATACATTCAATAGATTAGGGGATAAAAAATGACGAGGAGATAGAAGAAGACGAGGAAGGTGGGTTCCTACATGTAGGATACATTAAAAGCTTTACAAAATGAAAGACCTAATTTTTTCTGGTCATCGACCAAAACCTCATCTACATGTACGACGCATCATCAAAAGATAAGGCGCTTGCATTCATGTGGCTTATCTCATAGTATAATAAGTTTATATGGTTTATCTCAATCTTTTTTTTAAAATAAAAAAAAACAAAGCACCCAATTTGCAGAAAATTACTTTTCACTAAATAAATCCCGATAAAAAAAATAAAGCATAATCTTTTTAATATAAAACGACAGAAAATCAAATAAATAAGAAAAAAAGATACAGCAAGTTGATGATGTTCTTTCATGGGGACCAAGAGCCTATTCCACTATTTATGAACCAATAAGAAAGACCAGAGCCCATTCCTCTATTTATGGACCACCAAAAAACACCAAGAGCCCATTCCACTATTTATGAACCATCAGAAGAGTTGCTTTATCGTCAGAACTTGAAAGGGCAAAGACCTCTCTTTCCCCTGGCACAAGTTTCAACAAACATGACAAACATGTGTAGATATGATTTTTGTACAAGCCATTGATGACTAGACGTGGATGTGGTGAAAGCACAAGTAATCCTTGATTTTTATTTGTAGGCAGTTGTGATTCATTTTGAGGGATCTGAAATTATTCTAGAAATAAATATTGAGAGATTTTCTAATAAGTTGTATTCAAAATAATATTTTGATTTGATAAATTTTTATTAAGAAACTAATTAATTTCGATAAAAAAATTTGATTTTTTGAATTTGTTTGAGTGACGACTTTTTTTATTTTTGTCAATTTGATAAGTAGTTTTGTGAATTTTACGGTTTTTACCTATGCAACGAGAAAAGAAAATCAGATTTTAAGAAGAATAAAAAAAGTTGAAAAATATATTTTAAGGAATTGAATTTGTAACTGGTATAGAACTCCACAACTGTTTTATTAAATAATAAACAGTCTTAAAACAATTATGATAAATCAAAAATAATATTTTTATCTTTAAATGTTTTTGATACTGTACATAAATTATAAAGTGATTAAGGATTTTATAAAAATCAATGAAAAAATTTAAATTTCGCCCCTCCAAAACAATGACCAATTACATGGGTTTGGGCGGTAGTCCCATAACATCCCAAAACAATTATGGATTTTGATTTGCTTGTTGACAAAGGTTTTAATTTGTTTGTCAGAGAATTTTTGATATTTTTGAACTGATCCTGCAATGGTTTTTAATTTTATTTTTTTGAGCGTAAACTGAGTAAATATTCATAATTCTTTTCAATATTATTAACAGAAGCTATCCGAAAAAAAAGACATGAAAGTAAAAAATAAAAAATAAAAGTTTTCGAGAAAATGAGATGCAAAACTCAAGAAACTTTCCTCTTTAGAAAAAAAAAAAAAAACCCAACCGACTACTCAAATCAATGGCTCAAATTATGTCCCTTGCCTTCTTTCTGATTTTGTTTTTGAAAAACCTTAAACATATCATTTCTCTTTCATGGACGATCGCACGAGCTGGATTGTATAAATATGGAGGGGATTCAGACTTTTTTTAAGCCATTGCTCTATCGTTGGGTTATTGTACATGTTTGTTGTTGCTTCCCGTGGAACTTTCTTCTATCAGTGTATTATCTTCCGAAATCTAAAGCTATAGTTAGACGAAATAATGCCTTAAACTAATCTGCAATGACTTGATCATAACTTAATTGATAAATATCTCTATGAACTTTGACAATTTCTCTCATCCTCATTTTTTACAAATTAATCTGTCGAGAAAATGCCATCCATCAATCGAACAGTAAGGTTTTCCTAGTTTCCATAATCACATAAAAGATGATGAAATTTCTTTGTAGTACTTAAATCACTCCATTGAGATTTGACATTTATTGGACAAAGAGCTTGTGAGCATTTTCATTTTCAGGCCCAAACTTGTATTGGACAAAGCCTACACTAGACTTTGTCCAGCTTGTGCAATAACAGGGCCTTCCAGTTTCGGGTCCTGAAAGAAGACCAAAGGTAAAGGTTGGACAATATAATGTCCCTTAATATTTCAGTTGAACACTGAAGATTTAAAACAAAACAGCAGAGAACCAATTCACTAAATGACCTCTCCATACCAATTTTATTTCACAAATCATCAATGTTTAACAAGTCTTTGGCTACTTTAAAGTATAGATTTACGCTATGACTGATAGGAAAAAAAAGCCAGAGGAATGAAGAGATAAAGGAAAGAAAAACGAAATGCAAAGAAAATATTCACCTTTTTATTATGTATTTGGTAAAGGAGAAAAATATAGAGGAAAAGAGAAAACAAAAAAATAACCCATTTTACATTTTTCTCCAATTTGAAAAGATATGATGATTTGCACGAGTGAAGAAAAACTCCAATCTTCTCAATGTGCTTTCCACTCTTTTCTTACCTTCCACTTCCTCTCCTATAATTAATGCTGACATGATTTCGAGTACATCAAGCAGGCTTCATTAAAACAATAACCTATTGGAGATGCAGGTAATTGCCACATAATTTAATTCTCAATATATATGTCCATTTCTTTGTTTTGGCTACCTTGTGAGTTGCGATGACCATTTTCTTTAAACCATATCCAAATCCTGCCTGTCACTAGAATTAAAAGCAGGCCAACATGCATTGTTATAGAAGAACAAAGATTATGAAGGAAGGAAAGAACACGAAAGGCTGCTCCTAAAAGGAAATCAACCCCAAAACCATCAAATGTCACAAGGACTGATGTCAGATAGTATTTGAAACAACCAAGAACAAGCTTTAACATAAATGAAGCAGAAAAAAATAACTTGGAAATAGAATGTAAGTTCAATAAAATAATAAGATCTTACACACACTAGTTCCAGAATTAGACTTTCATTGCCAATTTTAGTTCTGCAAAAAAACATTGATAAATTAAACAAGACAGGGAGCTTCACAACCTTTTATTAAGCAGAGAACCTTGATACTACTTCTACAAATAGGACGGAGCAACCACCAAATGACTCGCAGAGCAGTCACTTCCACAACATTTCTTGAGAATCCTGTAAATGCTACCCGCCTTATACTAACCTGAAAAACTACTAAAAATCTTTCTCCACAGAGTGAGACATAGTGAAAAGAATACCAGGCAGCAAGGCTTCCTTCTTATTCTGCTCTAGACTGGCCAGCTCTAGAAGACAAGATGATGCCAACAATCAGGCCATAGAGAGCAAGTGCTTCAGCAAAGATGAGAATAAGAATCATCCCAACAAAAAGTTTTGGCTGCTGTGCATTAGCCCTGCAAAACAAAATGATATTTATGTAGTGTGACATGAATCAACAGCACAACGCAAGTTAAATGGCTCGAACACAAGTATTAAACATTTAGGTACAAATCAGGACCATATGACAGGTTGAAAATCATGATAAACTAAAGTTAACAATTTTACCAAGTTTATATAATTATATCATTTGAATATATTACTTTATACTTTTTTTTATGAGTAATTATATTACATTATACTTGAACTATAGTTTCATCTTTATTATAATTTCAATGCAAATGTCTCCCATACGATGCATGCGCTCCACTACTTGTTATTTTTCCATGAAAATAGCACAGCTCTAAATCACTCCCTTCTACAAAGATGTTTCAAATTCACTATTTTTCTCGGTAAAATGCAAAGAACATGTTTCAAATTTATGCTTTACTGGACAAGCATGTTATATGTAAGAGCATGTTCCGGACTCACACTTCCTCTTCCCTGGAAAACAACGAAAGCTAAAGAATACGAAGGGGAACATGCAGGGGTTGAAAGGAGGGCATGTTCAAATAGCAATGTCATGAACTAAGAATGTAATAAGTAATAGAAGTATCATTCAAGTCTATTCAACTCAAACAGGTTTATCACTTACGACTAAAACCGCATTAAAGGAGGGGACACAGGAGTCCAAGACAGCTCTCAATTCACCCAAATCGAGTTTTCGGGTCAGGAGTCCATCCAGAAAAATGTAAGCCCCACAACAAAACACAGCCAACCATAAAAGAACAGTAAAAAATATAAAAAGTTGTGCATAAGCAAGAAGCTGACACCTACCTCACACCCGCATCACCGACAATCCCGATGGCCATTCCGGCAGAAAGCCCAGCAAGACCACAAGCAAGACCAGATGAGAGATGCGCATAACCATCAAAAAGGTAATATGATTTAGCCTTGGGGTTAATCCCGGTACTGATAATAACTGCAATAATCAAACCGTAAATACCCAAAACACCAGCCATAACAACTGGAACAATTGACTTCATCACCAACTCAGGCCTCATCACACCCATAGAGGCCACACCAACACCGCTCTTTGCTGTTCCATATGCAGCTCCCATACCTAAATAGTCAATAAACTCTTTCAATTATATCGCAAAAACTAAACCTTAATCCTGCTTTTGAAGAAAATTAAACAACACAGAAATCTTTAAGTACATAATGTTCAATAGCATTTATATTTTCTGCTGTATAACAAATATCCTAAACTCAGTTAACTAAACAGTTCTATCAAGCCCAATTAAGTTGTGGGTTTTGTTCCAATTCACCAAATAGCAAGCAAATCAAATCAGTCGATACTGTTATTAGATCTACACTAAAACCCCTCAATCGAATCTTTGCCAGGAAAATTAACGCCGAACAAATTAAATAAGTTCAGTAATAATCCTATCGGATCATTGAGTAATAAACATCCAAATCAAAGATCCAAATCAAGAACATATATCCCAATTCAGTTACCGACAAAATCTAATGGTAATTTTTTTTTATGATATAATCTTAAACATCAAGTGATCTAGGATAATATATGGATATATAGCTTATTTTCATTTATTGTCTTTATTTTCTGGCGAACTAAAACATCACATACAAAAATTTCAAAATAGATCTATTAGATTTTGAAGGAAAGATTATGAGAATAAATTGCTTACAGGAGAAAACAAGTGCGGCTGCTGCGCCGAGGAATCCGAAGAACGGGGCCGTTTCATCGCCGCTGAATGCAGAAACCATTGTAGTTGGTGGATCTAATAAACGATATCGTTTGTATCTGGGAATAGTAGTCTACACGTTTGCTTTTCGCGGAGAGATTTTTAAGAGTAATATCTCTGTGTGTTTCTGTTTCCGTGCAAGAGAAAAAGTTGAGGAACGAGATCGTACAGCTAATCTTTATAATGGCGTCACACGAATATTGGGCTGGGTTTGTTCTGGGTCGAATCAAGCCCAATTTAATTTGTTTGGGTATATTGGACTGAAAATCTTGAGAAGTAATTTGGGCTTTGTTTAATTATAGAGAAGGCAAAGCCCTAAATTAGTCATTGTTTTTTGTTTTAGTTTTCGACAAACTAAGGGTATATTTGAATCGAGTTATTGAAAGGAGTTTTCAAAAGCTAAAAAATATCTTTGAAAAACAATTTCAAATGTCATTTTTTAAAACGATTTTCAAAAAATCAGTTTTCAAAAATTGTTTCATGAAAACACCAATTTTTCTTCCATGTTATATAAAAAATATAAATTTTTGAAAATAAAACAATATTAATTATTCTTAAGTATTTAGTAAATATGAGAAATAAAATTAATATAAATTTTAAATTTAAACTCAAAACTGAAAATAATTACAAGTTGTATCAAAACAGTTTTCAAAATAAGATTATCCAAATAATATTTCATTGTTTTCTGTTTTGGAAACAATTTTCGAGTTGCAGTCATCCAAACAAGTTTTCTGCAAAAAAAATTAAAAAAATGTTTTTAGTTTTCATTTTCGAAAACAGTTTTCAAAAACTGTTACCCCAACATACCTTAAGTGTATGTGTGGTTGATTCAGTTTAAATTTTAGGGGATTAAAATTTAAAGAAAAATAATTGAATTTTGAAAAGTTTGGGTACCCCAAAATTTTAAATTAGCCCCAAATTATAATTTTGTTTTACTTTGATATATGTCCTTTTTATATTATTAAACACAATATCATATTATTATTTAGTCATTTAGACAGTTTTAAGTTGATTTCAACACTTTATCAAACACCTCTACGATTTATATACAACATTAAACAGATATTCAAACACTAAATAAATTATTTTTTAAAAATAATTTTAAGTGTCAAATTATAATCTAGTATAATAAGTGATAAGTTAATTTCTTGAACCAGACATACCTTAAATTACTATAAATAAACATAAGAAAACATAATTGCTAAGTTTTGTTTTTGTTTTCAATGTTTTTGTTTTCTGTTTCTTGAAAAAACAAACAAAATAAGAAACGAAAAAAAATACTTCTTCATGTTTTGGAAACAACTTTATGTGATCCATGAGAAACAAAAAGATGAGGTTCAATTTTCTGGTCTCTGATAAGTTATTTCTAATTAAGTATATTCTTTTGTTTTCATGTTACAAGGCTATTTTTGTTTCTCTTTTCTTCTTTGCATGTACAATCTTTTTTTCTTATAAGAAGAAAATGGGATGAAGAGAGAAAAAATGATGGAAAATTAAGAAAATGAAAAAAATTGTAGTTGTTGTAAGATTTCACAAATGTCTCAATTCACAATGTTCAATTTTAGTCAATTGATAATTGATATCCTCAAATTTGCTCTAATCAAGTTTTATTATCAACTTCTGTCTAAATTTGTTGCACTTCTGTTTAGAGATGGGTGTTTGTTGTAATAGGTTCGAATGGAAGTTGTAAGAAAACTTGATTGGAGTAAATTTAAAGACAACAAACGTTTAAATCAAATTAAAAATTGAGACATTATCAACGAATTTTTTCTAAGAGAATTTAAGAGTTCATTTAGTATATGAAATTGATTTACGTTTTCTATCTCCATTTTCCTTGATATTTTTTTTCAACAATTTAGACATTCTTAATATATTTTGGAAAACAATATTTCTCTTTCCTATATAATATTCAAAAAGTTACAAAACAAGTTTTTTTTTCCTAATTTTATGTTGGATAGAGAAGTGTTGTTTTCCATATTATATAAAAAATGTTTAAATTATTGAAGAAATTGTTAAGGAAAATTAATGTAAAAAATTAAAAAATAAATGTCAATACTAAATGCATCAATTTCATCATGCATTTGGTAAAAAATGAAAGAAAAATAAGAAAATGATAACAAAAAAATTTACTTATTTTATTTTCCCCTCATTCATTTCAATTTGAAATGATTGTGATCGTACATATTGAAAGAAAATATCAATCATCTTACTTTTCTTTTCTATCAAACTATATGGTTGGTAGAGAAAAAAAAAGTGGATAAAAAAGAGAAAAATTATGAAAAAAAATAAGAATATTGATGTTGTTCATCATGCGCTTAATAAAAGTGGTAGAAAAGTGAGAAAAAAAAGATAAAAAAACTTAGTTTATTTTAATTTTCGCTCTTCAATCATTTTAGTTTAAGGATATTTAATTTATATATGTGAGAAAAAACATCAATCTCGTAATTTTTTCTGCTCACTTTTCTTTTCTTTTTTTTCTTCTAATTTTTCCACATTGCTGATCATTATCTTACTCTTCCTCTCCAAAAGAGAAAAAGAGAAATCTTCATCGAGGAGTGCCCATTAACAAGACAACCACCAAACACATCATATTAGGCGTTTCTTAAGGCCCATCATGCTCTGATCTTTACTTTAGTTACTTCATTTTGTAGCCCTTAGCATAAAACATAATCTACCCACAGTATCTTACCTTTGAGTAAAAGGAGTAATCAAGTCCAACGGTTCTGATCATCTGATATGATAAATCAGTTTGCTTAAGTCAAAAGCAAGCTGATCCGAACCAAACGGCGCCAAAAGGGCTTAGATTTCGTTGAATTTTGTAATAGGAGTAGAAGAAAACGAAAAGAGAATCAAAGAGGAGAAAAACAGAACCTACAAAACCAGCCACTTTGCAGTCTCACTCCCACAGTGGCACGGTGGCATCTAATCGTTCTGAGCTTCAAAACGTAAACGCCTAAAGCCACTAAGCAAAGAAAAGAAAAAGGAAGGGATCGTTTAGAGGCCAAAGAAAATGGCAATAACACTGAACAATTGATTCAAGATGCCGATAATCGATCTGGGTGTTTGGCATATGTAAGGAGAAGACGTTAGAGACCTCATCGTCAACGCCATCAAGATTGGTTATCACCATTTTGACTGTGCTGATACTCTCTTACCCTTTTGAATCCATTTTTGTTTCTTTTTTATTTGTGGGTCTGTGTAAAATCATCTTAGAGTGTAAGTGCAGTAGCTGATTAGTGATTACTTATATGAGCAGAAGTTCTTTGCTGCTTGTCGGGTTTTTCCTTTTTGGGCCTCTTGTTTTTTGAAGATATGGAAATACGATTTTATAGCTATTACTTTGTAAGTTCAGATGGTAGTTAAGTTTTCCAAGCATCTATGTTAACCGAGGAAGAATCGAAGATTGTTAAATATGTGAATTTCTTTCCATGATTAGTTCACTTCTTTGTTGCCAATTTACTTGCAATTCTTCTTGTGGTTTTTCCTCATATCTTATGTTTTCTTTGGAGGTGTTTATGAGGTATACGATGTCTTTGACAAGTTGGTTTTGCTTGCAGCTGTCTACTAGAATGAAGCAGAATTTGGTGAGGAGCTTGCAGAAGCATTTAGGACTGGCCTTGTCAAGAGGGAGGATCTTTTCGTTACCACCAAGGTCATTTTAATTGCAAATTAATTAATTCTCTTTGGTTTGTTTTGCAGACAATGAAATTTGACAGCTGTTTTACTTATAAAAAAAACGGCAGCTGTTTCTCTCCTCCTTCTTGATTGCTTGATTGCAGCTCTGGAATTCAGATCATGGACATGTTGTCGAGGCGTGTAAAGACAGTTTTAAGAAGCTTCAGCGACATTATCTGGATCTTTACCTCATTCACTTTCCTGTAGCCACGAGGCACACTGGTAAACCGTTCCTCCCTTCTTCATATTTTATGTCTATTCTTGTGCATTGCAGCTAACCTCAAGTAGGTTTGAGATTTGGTTTAGTTGAGTTGTGTCACTCGTGTGTGTGTGTGTGTCTGTCTTTCAACGCAAAGTGATGTCCAACATCTATGGAATGCATAACTTGGTAATTTGATTGACCTTTAGTGTGAGATGGCTAGACAAGCAGAAGTGCAACTCAGAACATCTATTCCACTTCTTTGGTGGTGGTGTCATATTCTTCAAATAAATTGCAATGTGATGATCCTGAGTTGTATGATCTCATGGGAGAGGTTTAATGGAGGAAGGATCTGTCCCCTAAAGATTTAATACCGTAGAATGTATAGCTTTAATAACTGTGGCAGCCTAACCATAGATTTAGAGTGGGGTGTGTAAAATGGCAATCGTCAGCAGGATTGAGGACTTAGGTTTCACCATTAAAGATAAGTCCGTTGTCTCTCACATGGCTCCTCTGTCTTGTATGTGTATCTGGTTTACAGATCTTGCCTGCAAATTGTGAAATCCATTTGAGTTCTGTGTAGTCCGTTTTGGTGTCTAAAGGCAACTGGGAACCCATTCACCTGGTATGGTGATTCAGTTTGCTGAGTTGTTCTATTCTACATGCCTGCTGGAGTTGGTGCAACAGAGTGCTTTAGATGAGGATGGGGTGCTGGACATAGACACAACCATATCATTGGAAACCACCTGGCATGCTATGGAAGATCTGGTTTACATGGGTTTAGTTCGCAGCATTGGCACCAGGTGCACTGTTATTCTGAATATTCTTGTGGACATTCCAGTTAAATCCTTATAACTTTTTATAATGTTATTCTGAATTTTATTTGTACTTTTTTGGTGAACTTTTAATTTTAACTCTGCTATAGCTAATATGATGGTCCTTTCCGTATTACTCCATAGTTCATTTTGTGAATATATAAGTAGAATAAGAAATTCTGCAATGTCAAAACAATGCTGACAGGTGCTTCCTATATCTTCTGTGCACGTATTAAAAGAAGTGGGGAAGTCATGACAATTACTTATTTGGTATTTATCTTTTCTGAAATTTTACCCAATCAAATTATATGTCATGTTATGTATCCTACTCCTTTTGAGTTGCTCTGTGTGTATGTGTGCATATACATATATATACAAACACACATATCCTACTCCAAAGTGAAGCCTGCCGTGAATCAGATTGAAACACACCCCTACTTCCAACGTGATTGTCTTGTAAATTTCTGTCAGAATCATGGGATTTGTGTTACAGCCCATACTCGTTTAGGAGGTGCTGTGGCCAACGCAGAATGGTTTGGTACTGTATCATGTTTGGAGGATCCAGTTCTCAAAGTAAGTTCATTCATCCATTCTTAGGTGGATAAAAATCATTGCATCATTACCAGATACTTCCTTTAGCAGCACCTGTTTACCAAGAATTTTCTCATCTGAATTTCCCCCTTTTTCTGCTCAGGGTCTGGCCGAGAAATACAAGAAAACCATGGCTCAGGTTGTTCTTCAGTGGGGTATCCAACAAAACACAGTTGTCATCCCGAAGATATCAAAACTTGATAGATTGAAAGAAAATTTCCAAGTTTTTGATTTTCAGCTGGCCAAAGAAGACATGGACCTGATTAAAAGTATGGACAGAAAATATCGGACCAACCAACTAGCAAAGTTTTGGGGCATAGATCTGCATGCCCAAGTATGTCAATCATTCTGTGATATATTAGTGAGAAGTTCTGCTGTGTTCTAGAGCTAGCAAGAGTGAAGTATCCTTAGGCTTGTACTATCATTGAACTTTCAACTAATTTGCAGGACCCAAAAATCAGTATTCTCATGAATTCATTAGATCTATCAGTGCCAATGTTCTTTAATGAATTTGCCTCTGGACTGTAAAGTGCAATAGCTGGTGTAAACTATCTTGGCTTTATAATGGGAATCCTTCATATTTATTTTGCATTAATTATCTCCAGTAATTGTGATTATATTTTATCTTTTTTTCTTTCTATAAAAATTAATTAGCAATTATTCATCCTTGCATAAAAATTAGAAGCTCAAAACAGTTATAGTGATGAATAGAAGCTTAAAAATCTTTTTTATTCTTAAAGATTATTTAGCAAGTATTCATCCTTCAATCTATTCTTATAGAAGCTTAAAAGCAAGTGCCCTATTGAGTTGCTGAGATTTGCTAAGGAGCAAATGATGCTTATCGGTTATCAACATAAAAAATGAAAAGGGCATGGGCTTGGAATGCAAGGATGTAGGTAATCAACATAGAAAGCTGGTAGGATTGCTGAATAATCAACTTTCACTTGACAAAATGAGTTTAAAATACATACTTTAAATACAGAACTCACATTTCCAGAAAATCTGATCTCACGCGAATTTTACATGCTAAGAATCTACTAAGTATAGTAGTTCAACCACTTAATAGTAATTAAGCGGCCAGACATACATACAAACATATGATTGTATTATGAACATCAATAAACAAATGGAATAATGGCACACCTATTGCTTGGATAATTCTCAAACTTACGAAGATACCACCTATGTGTTTCTGCTGCTGCCAATACCAGATTTGCAACCTGTGAACACCCAACAAAAGTTTCAGTTACCGAAGCATAGATTGATGCAAAAAGTTATGGGTATTTGCTCATATCAGATAAAAATAATACCACAAATCCAAAAAGTAACCAAATGGTCATATCTGATCCTCCACTGGCAACCACCAAACCAGCATAAATGACCTACATTTGCAAAACGGAAACACGACTATACAATTACTGGTAATACAGGACAATAGATTCTATTGACAAGCATGCTAGAGAGAGGAGTTTACGATCTCAGCCAGATAGTGCGGAGACGAGGCGATTTCAAACCAATCTCCATGAGGAATTACATACTCATTGATTTGGTTTGCATGTTCTCGTAACGCGCCCTAATAAACATTTTCACATGTCAGCCAAGAACAGGATAGAAAACACAACCTTTTCATTACATAAATTAGTAATTTCATCCTCCACCCGTAATAAAATTCCAAATACATAAAATACAGTACCATATTGTTACAATAGTACTTGAAACGTGTTGACTTTGTTTTCTTTAAGCATTTAACACTTCCATTGCACAGAGATCACTTTAGGAAATCATTACATCCTACTGTGGTCCGTTTCAGAGAAGACTAATTCCATTGAATATTAAGACCCAAAACTAAACCATTATATTTGTACAAGACATTGTGGCTTCTTGACCAGAATACTATTAATTACTAGTTTAGCTAGATGTCGATAGACTATGAAACATGGATACCCTCATGGATAAGTATATAGCAGTTTAGCTATATACTACTTTATAAGCATACATCAGTTTTTTGTTACATTATTAAATTTTCAATTTTTGTAACTTAAGAAAATTTCACTATGCCCTACTCTAAATTTAGTCGAGCAAATGTCATAAAACCCTATATGCATTGTCAGTTTCAATTATATTTCTTTAAGCATATCCTCTACGACTCAAGGATTTCTTAAAAAGCATCAGGTGTGTTTATAAAGTTCATATTAAATTTTTAGCAGTTAGATATCTGTAAAAATCATCAGAATTCAGATACAGACTGTGAAGTATACAAGAAGAATCAACATTCAATATGGATATGAGACCCTTTTGTATCTATGCTACATAATCTTTAAGTAATACAGGCTGCAGTCACATCCTTAGCGACAGTCTTTCTTGCTTGCTTTCTCTTGCATTTCCAGAGTAACGAAATGAATAACCAATAGGTCAACAAAAGATGGTTATACGTGCAATAAGTGCCCCGTCACCCTCCAAAAAAAGTTACTCTCTTTCTTTTTTTCTTTGGATAAGTAAAATAAGAAAAGAGAAGGAACAACTTGTGATACATGAAGAAGAAATGAGTGCTGTGATGCATCGATGAAAACAACTTCTGTGAAGCCCAAGACGCAAAACATGTTGAACCATATTAAACATTTACAACTAGACTGAGCCATACATCATAACTGTATGACAAATGTGAAAACATATATGATCACAACTAGAAGGCTGACTTACAAGAATTGCATGGCAACGGTGCTGATGAATCCAACCCCAAAAAAATATAGCCCCACCAAACCATGAGCACCATCCAAGCTTCACAAGAGGATTTACAGCCTCCCACCAATCGAATTCAAGGGCTGGCATCTGACTCTTTCCTTTAACAGTGAACTCAGCCACTTGAGTAGCTACAAATTTAAACACCTTTGTTGCAGAAGTGCAGCAGAGTGACAATGGAGCAGCTGTGTAGAAACTAACCACAAAAGAATGACAGAAATTAATGGACATATCCAACACTTTCTCATAAAGTAAAAACAAAAATAAAGAGAACTAAATATGGTTTGTGTTAATAAATTAGCACTTCCAATTTGAAAATGAGCAATAACTAAAAGCAGAGCAGTACTGTCAAAGAGACTGTATCACTAGCAATGAATATGGTATTATTTCTTCCCAATATAATGTTATAGCCAACCTAATCTACAGCAACATTTTCAAACAGAATAGTTTTTAAACAATAGTATAAAAGAGTGAATAAAATACTGAATGATAGCATTTTTTGTATAAGTAATGACTGAATTATAGCATTGCCAGAAAGCCCATGACAGGCGATGTCAATATTAGGAGATCCTTCAACTTACAACAAGCCGGTTAGATAGCCAAAAATGTGCATCCGAGCTGAGGGGCTATACTTGAATACATACAATGTCTCTATAAGGCGTTTGAGGACTTGAACTTCCATTAACAAAAGCAGAAACACAGAACACCAAACTCTATATCGATGCTCAATAGGAGTCAAATGAAATTTATGAGAAGAAAAAATATGTGAACCCCCTGTCAAGTGGCTAGGAAAATGGGAGAAAAGAAATTGTTCCGAAGTCAATGGTGCCGTTCTATATGCATAAATCCATGTTGTAATAAGCAAGAGTGTTGTCCATGCCACAGCAACCACATAGAAATGACAAAAGAATCTCTGAGGAATGGTGAATCTCTACAATCCAACAAACGAGTATATTAGGGAGTTCTAATAGTATCATAGGAAAGAAAATGCATTCACAACCATATAAAAAATCCAACAAAAGGAAAAATACAAACCGGGGAAGATTTTCAGAGCTAAACTTTTTATTTTACTCTATAGGAGCATGCTAAGGAGTATTTAACCCTAAAGGTAAAGTTGCACGTGAGAAAAATAAAACTAATTCAATATCTGATCACATTCAGACACATTAAATTGCTTCACAGTTCATCATGTTGAGAAGCTAAAGAAGTTGAGTTCACACGCTGTTAGCTGTGGTCTCAATGTTCAAAAAAAATATTACTTTCTCTAGGACTGAATAGCTTCTCCCTTTGTTTAGCAAAAAAGAAAGAAAAGAATAGCTTCTCCCTTTGTTTAGCAAAAAAAGAAAGAAAAGAATAGCTTCTCCCTTCCATTTTTTGATAAATGGGACTAATAGTAGTTATTAATTTCTATATATTGTCATTTAGGCTCAACTAGTATGGCAAAATGTTATAGATGATATAGAACCCCAAATACTCATATCCCTACCCCTGAATTTCGCAGCTAATTACTGCAGAACTGGGTTTCCTATAACATGCAGAAAGCGTTTAATTCAAAGTCACTCAACAATATTATTAAAAAGAACTTATTAGCATATAGTAACATGTACTAATACAAAAATATAGACCTATTAAAAATGTCATGTTTAACGCCATGGATCTTCCAAAATGCAATACAACATTCAATTCCCATTCCCTACAAAAAGTAGATCAAAATTTCAGGTTGTAGACTCAAGAACCAGCCTGAATTCGATAATTTTCTGTTAAATTTCCAAGAAAATTTATTAAACATGATAACTAAAACCTGCATAATTTCTTGGCATTATATCCAAATTTACACTTAACAATGCGCAATAGAGCTATGAACTGAACTTCTCATTGTCCAACATCCAAATTACACATCTTTTTTCCTTATCTTTCCCTCCATTTTCTCAATAACCAAACAATGACCCAAAATTCGAAGCAAATACTAGTAAAAAGTTTACTCACATCGAACAATTAAACAATCAACAACTCACTTGAGACGATGATTGCAAGATCTTCCCTCTCTTAGCAAACCCCAAGACAACTCCATGAAACGAGCTCAGCCTAGAACTGGGTATTGAAGCTATGAGTATAGGCAATATCCCTGCAATCCAAGCCGCTCTCAACAACCCAACAAGCCCCAACTCCATTTTTCAACAAAAACTCAATTGACAGCAAAGCTTAACAATTCCTAAAGCGCTAGTTGCTTGGGAAAGAAATGATGGGTTCAATCCAGTTTTAAGCAGAAACCATTGTTGAAAAAGTATAACGGGGATGATAATAATAATGACCTATAAATGGCATGAGTTTAAAAGATGGCGTGTTTTTTAATAGTGGAAAAAAATACCAGGCGTGAGAGTTGAGTTTCAGTGGGGTCTCCCTCGGGTTATGTGGACCACGCGTATAAATGTGAAAGTGAAACCATGAAAGGCGAATGGAGGAATTAAACGGTGGCGTCGGAGAGAAGCGGTTGAAACCGTGAAAGGAGAATGGGCTTGGTTTTGAGAGTGGCACAATGACGTATTAAGTTTTAAACAGAGACCATGATCTGTTTGCCTTTTGTAAATTTTATTTTTAGTTATTTTTAGTTTGTTTTGTGTTTTTGTTAGGTACGTAGTTTAAAATATTTTTATTGAGTTTTTTAAATTTAATATTTGTTTTAATTAAATTTTTTAAGTTTACTAGTCAAAAGTTTATATTTTATGCCCAAAATATCAAGACTTATGTCCAATGATTTATGGTAAACTATTCATCTCCAACAACATTTGCATCATCATTTGTCAAATTTCTCACAGTATCCACCCATTCAAATCATCAAATTAAATATTCTCGATAGATAACAAAGATTAAGCATAAGGTAAAATCAAATAAAAAAGAGAAACAAAAGTTTTTACCTTTTTTCATATGGGTCTTTAAGTTTATCCATGGAGTTATACTGGTTGAGTTAGGGGGCGCAACAATGGTGAGTTCCAACTCTGATAGAAGTCGAGATAGAAGAATCTGTTGCCGGTGGTGCTGATGAAACAGTATTGTTAGAAAGGAGAAGAATGAGCTCAATGTGGTTGCCGAAGGAGATGGTGTAGGTGGCACGGCTATGTGCGAGAGAGAGGAAGAAAATACGGTGGTACGATGACAGTTAATTAGATGATGCTACTGCCTGCTTTGTCGCGATGGAGATGGAGCTTCTTTTGTTTTGTTTCACTGAAGTAGAGATGGACTTTCGTCTTTGACTCTAACTCTATAAAAGAGAGTTTCACTTTATTCATTTTTTTTTGTTTTTTTCGTACTTCTTTTTTTCTTTTAAAATTAAGAATAAGGTTGAATCTGACATTTTCCTAAACGATAGACTCTTCATATAATATTTATGTAAAGTGATTTGTAATAGTAATTTCAAAATCTGTTATAAGTAAGCGTAACATTTTACAGTGGTTGTGATGATATGTGAGGTTTATGAAATATTTTAATAAATGTTTATTTTTAAGTTTTTAAATATTAAAATTGATTAATAATTAATTTGATTTATATTTATTTTTAGTATTTATAATATTTAATTAATATTTTTTATTTAAAACATTTTAATTTTTCAAAGACTTATGTCTCAGCGCTTTAGGACAAAACGTCTCGCTTCGTGAGAATAAAACACCTCGTCTAATTTCTTTATCTTTGAAAATACTGATTATAAATAAATATATTGTAAATAAGTAAAGTTGTGTATTTGAATAGGTTATGTGAACTTCTTTTTCATTTTTGACGTCTTACATAGCGACTACATAAACTTCCATTAACAACTTGACGGAATTATGAATTAAAATAATTAATTTGATAATTTTCAAAGTTTATGTATTAAACTTAAAGCAATCGGAAGTATGATAAGGAAAATAATCTCAATATATAATTTTAACCAGAAGAAAATTAAAAGAAAAAAATGCTACTAGCAAAATACTAAAACCGTAGCACAAAACGATTCGTTTTGAAAGCAAAAAGAACGGAGGAACTGGAGCAACATTTGAACCATACATCTCTCCGTTCTCTCTCTCGCGTTTCTCTCTCACACACGCACAACACACACTTTCAGTTTCTCTTGCAAATCCATGCCCGTTTCTTAAATTAATCACAAATCTGTAAGTTCCCTTACTATATTTTTTAATCTCCAATTTTCTCATTCTAATCTCAACTGTGTAATTACCTTAATGTATAATCTTTATCTCAAGTATTTTCTTTTAGGTTTTTCCAGGGTGTTCCTCAAAAAAAAATTGCTTTTGGTTTTGCTCAAAGTCAAAACCCTTGCTTTTACTTATATTTAAACTCGGTAAATTGAAGTCCTACCACTATTTATATCCATTGTTGTAATTCTTGCATATTTTCTGTGATTTAAGATATTTTTTTTTCTTCTTATTGCTTACTATCTGGGATAATTTGAGCTATTCAAAGTTGCTCTTGCTGTGTATGATATGATTATGACGCAGTTATGACGGGCTAAAAAAGAATTTCAAAGTTGCTCTTGTAGACAATATACTAAATTACGTCGTACTAATAACTTACAATGCTTTATTACTAACTTATAGACAATGTATAGTAATATCAACTAATGAAGGTTGAACTGATGATTGGTGCAAATGAGAGCACGTTTTGCATCTCTTCACCTCTTTTTTTTTTTCTCTTTCTCTGTCCCGAAAGATTTTTTTGTCAATTTTAAGATGTGTTGGTTGGAGGAAGCAGTATAGAATGGAGGTCTAATCTGGGGGTTGAAATAGCATTACCTTTTGCCATGATCAATGCTTTATATGTACTAAAATAGATTTGACAATGATCATGACCCAAAATTAGTTCTAATGTGATAATCATTTTGTTCAAAAATAAACCTTTGACTATAAAAATGGTTGGAATTCATCTCTTATAGATAAACAGCAACCTTGGGGCGTATGTAGTTATCAAAAGCGCGCCCAGGCGCAAGGCGCAGCGAAGCTCTAAGGCTAGTGCCTGAGGCAGCTCGAGGCTAGGTGACCTTTGTGAGGCAAGGGCCTAGGAGCCCAGGCACGCGCCTTTGGCGAAGGCACGCTTGATAAATGTTATGGGCCTTTTTGGTTTATTGGTTCCTGATCTGTTTTGAGTTTTTGATTTATTAATTGGGTGTATGATTAAATTTTGTTTTTTAACCCATGGGAACAATTGATATGATTACCCAAAGGTCAATTAAGTAAAAAAACTAAGTGGTGGAAGCTAAGTTAAGAATAGATTCTTGTGGGTGGATGTCTAAGAAAAGAAGGGGCGTTTATGGTGTAGGAGTGTGGAATTGGATACGGAATGGATGGAAGTCTTGAATTCTCATCTTTCGGTGATGGGAGGATAATGCGGCTTTGGCATGATACATGATTCGGAACACCCCTCTTAAAGACCGGTTCCCGGAGATTTTTGCAATTTTGCGGGATACAAAGCTCTTATTTCTTCATGCATCTCTGTGGCCAATGGTGTTATCTCTTGGGATGTGCCTTTAATCCGAAATGTAATGATTGGGAGGTTGCGAGGGTGCAAAGTTTCTTGGAAACTTTATATAGCTATAAGTTGTATTTATCTAAAGAGGATGCGATGAGATGGAGGGACAACCTGGGCAAAGGTTTTGAGGTGAAATCTTTCTATAAACTTCTTGTAGCCGGGGCTCTTGCAAATGGTTCTTTTATTTACCCATGGAAAGCAATTTGGTGCTCCGACGCCCCACAAAAAGTGGGTTTTTTTGGTTGGGAAGCCTCTTTGGAGAAGATTCCAACGCTTGATAATTTGCAAAAGAGGGGGAGGGTATTGGTGAACCGATGTTTCATTTTCAAAGGATGCGGTGAGTCCGTGTTTCATCTCTTGATGGAGTGTTTTTTGGCTAGAGCCTTGTGGGAAATGACTTATAAGGTTTTGGGGGTTTCTTGGGTGTGTGCCAGATCCGAGATAGATGAAGTGTGGGCTTGGGGTTGTTTTCAAGCCTCTAAGAACCTCAAAGCTTGCTCTATGATCCCCTTTCTATCTCTTGGATAATTTGGAATGAGAGGAATCATAGAACTTTTGAAGGCGTTGAGAGACCTATTGATGTAATTAGGGAGAGGTGGTTCAATGTTTTTATTTTTTGGGTGAAAGGGCATTTTTTTATAAATGATATAAATATAGTAGATTTTGCGGAGTTTCTCTTCTATAATGACCTTTGTACATAGGTTGCACCCCCTTGGTGCGTTTTTTTTCTTTAATACATTTCATTTATAAAAAAAAGGTAAAAAAAAAAACCTAGAAACTAAAGAAGCAAAGCTGGAATTAGAAGTAGCAGCACCCAACAGCTCAGCTCTCTCTCTCTTCCTTCTCCTTTTCCCCTTCCCCTCATTTTTTTCTCCTATTTTCATCAGTCCTCTCTTAGTCTGTTTTCTCTTTTGTCCCCCCTTTCTTTTTCTCCCATTCTCGTCAGTCCCCCTCCCTCTGTTTTAACTTTTAACAGAGCAAATAGTATCTTGTGTGCCTGTGCGTTTGTTTTATCTGCTCTTCCTCTTTCTTTTTCTCCCATTCCCCTTAGTCTCTATCTTCTTTTTTTTGTAAGTAAAAGTATATATAAAGAAAGTACCAAGAGGGTGACACCCATTTACAAAAGAACTATCTACGAGATAGTATATCTATGAAATCAAGAAACTCTTCCTCATACAAAATATTTCCCATCAGTCACTCTCTCTCTCTCTCTCTGTTTTAACTTTTAACAGAGCAAATAGTGTCTTGTGTGCTTGTGTGTTTGTTTTTAACTTTGAACTATGCTTGATGGTTGGTATTTTCATTGTGGTATTGGTAGTCTTGTATTGAATTTTTAGCGTGTTTGCATTAAATTAAGAGTGATAAGTTGTTTACAAATTGAAAATTCAGGATATTTCTTGCTATAAATTGTTTTATATCAGTTATAAGCATTTTATACACGTTTTTCAGTAAATGTGCGCCTCTCCTCTCACGCGCCTAAACCTTGCACCTTGCGCCTAGGCTACAAGTACCCTTTGCACCTAAGTGTGCCTTGCGCTTTTGATATCTATGGACCATGGTGAGTATCAGATAACAGAAGTTTGCAAGGCCCTGTTTTACTATACAAACAGATATATTAGCACTTTGCAATTAAAAAAAAAAAGAACTAGGATTCTATTCCACTTAGAGCAAAGATTTACTTTGCATGCATCATGGCATTGTGACATAAAGCTAGAGTCCTAGCTATAGCCATGTATCTTCCTCGAGGATTGACATCTCTCTTGGTAGCTCCTAATGGTACTATTGAAAGAGTAAATTAATTAAACTCTTAGGCTTTGATTGGTAGAGAAGAAAAGTGCGATGAAAGAAGAGAGAGAGGATGGAAAATAAGAAGATTGGTGCTCCCCATCATCGGTTTGGTAACGATGGTGGAGAAGTGAGAGGAAAGAAGAAAATGAAAAAATTATTAGCTTTCACTTCCCAGTCATCTCACTTTGGGGGGATTATTATTTATACATGTGTAAATTAGTAGGTAACCAGTGCTATCTTTGTAAGGAAGAGGCCGAGATTGTTAATCACATGTTGTTGGGATGTTCTTTCGCTTAGCAATTTTGGGAGATGGTGTTTTGTTTGATAGGGTTAACATGGGTTATAGCCGGCTCCATTCAAAGTAAGATTTGGGCTTGGAGCGGAATCAAAGTTTCTAAGGAGATGAGGAAGGTTTTTTCTATGATTCCTCTCTCTATCGTGTAGATATCGTGGACAGAGAAATAGTAGGGCTTTTGAGAGTGTAGAGACCTCATTAGATAGGAGTTGCATTAAAAGTAAATGGTTAAATACCCTTTGTTTTTGGTTTAAAGGGATTTTTGTGTACATGAGGAAGAGTTCCTTGATTTCATAAACTTGCTATCTTGTAGATAGTCCTTTTGTAAATGGGTTGCATTGCACCCGCCCTTGTGCTTTCTTAATATACTTTTTACTGCACTTATAAAAAAACATTATCCTGTTGTTGATTATATGTCTTTGCATCTGCATTTTTTCTATAAGTTCCTCTTTGCGTCTGCATTGCTTAAAACTAATGAATTAATAAATCAGATTGGCTCTCCTGTTTCGAAATTGTTTCATGGGGTGCTATGGAAGGTGATATTGTGGATGCATAATCCAAGTATCTTATTAATTTTTCATTGTATGAAATATGCTTTTTCCATTGCAGCCTGCACAATTATCACTTGTAATGCTGTCTGACTGTAAAGATTTTCTTCCTGACTAACTTGTATAGTGGTAGACTATGTGCTCTTAGGGGTAGGCGTGCGGCACCATAGGGTTTGCATTCATCTATCTAATGGTTGTGATCCACTTTGGAATCTTTGATTTCCTTTCGATGGTTGGGGCTTATAGTTTTCCTTATTAACATTTTGTTTGTGATAAGTGATAACTATTTGGTCTTGTACTTTGTTTGCATCTTTTCTTTCCTATTTAAGCGAGTAGTATATATTACAGACGAGGAAGGGCAAATGCAAAGAGCACACTTGAGAACATAACTTTCATCTTTAAATAAAAATTAACAGTAACCCTTGTGATATTCTATCAGCTTGACGTATCTTGATAGAAATTAACAATATAGCACTGACACAAATCAAGATGAGAAAAAAAAGGCAGAAATTAGCACTATAGCTACCAGAATTAGTTGTCATTACTGTCTTACATACTTTTGGCAATTCTGAAGTCTCAACTTGTACTAAGTGTCTGGAGTCTTGTGCTCTCTTTTGATTTTTTGCTGCCTATGCAATCTGAGTGTCTGAAGCAGCTAATATAGTTTGAACGGCTATGCTTATATAAAATCTCTTGGGTGTCTTTCGATGGTGGGTGACTGATTGATGACTCCAGCTACTAATAAGCTACCCAAATAAAAGATATTTACTTTGATTAATACAAATCTATTTCTCTATAGGCTTGAATCCTTCTTTAATATGATGAAACGCTTATATATTGGGATACTGTATTTCAAGTTTGTTGATGGTAAGCCTTTGAAAAGGAACTGAAAATTGTAATCTTTCAACTATTTTGTGGATGAATTGGCTTTTGTGAAACCATCTCTATTTCGCAATGAAGTACTTTTTTATTGGGCACATTTTTGTTATCATATCAAGTATGTGCTTCTTAATACAATCATGCTTGAAACCTGGTTTTCTTCTGTATTGTAACGATTTCTGCCTATTTTGGTACTTATCTTGTCAGTTTTTGTTCTTGGTTTTTACTTCTGTAGAAAAGGTTGCTTTTGGAGAGGTTATTGGGTTTTTCTCTTTTTTAAGAGCCTTATGGTTGCACTTATTTTGGCATATAATTTTTTTCCCTCAACACAAGCGAAGAAGTCACTAAATTCCATTGCCTGTTACCAGTTGATATGAAATTCAGCTTTTGGTTTCTATTTTTTGAAAACAGAACACGTGTTTCTACCTCTGGAAAACTGATTGATTTTTGATATTCTGAGCATTGAACTTTGAGGAGCAGCTTGGAACCGGTTTCTTTTTCACTTTAATAGGATGGATAATGGTGGACGATATGAAAATGGAAGATATAAGCTGGATTATTACAAAGAGGCAAACTCTATGGTACGAGGAAAGCAAAAGAATAATCCAATGATCCTTGTTCGTTTCATCTTTGTTTTATTGTGCAATTCTAGATCTGATTTGAATGTAAATGACATGTGCAGTGGAATATGATGCCCCAGCATCAAGTAAAGGATCCAAATAATGCCTTGGCCATGAATAAAAAGGTCATGCCCATCATTGATGAGAGAAATGCTGCTATTCAAGAAAGAGATAAAGCACTAGCTGAAAAGAGGGAAGCCTTGGTTGCAAGAGATGAGGCACTCCGGCAGCGAGATAAAGCACTTGCAGAGCGGGATAATGCATATATGGAACGAGACAGTGCCTTAGCTGCACTTCAATACCGGGAAAATGCCATCAACTTCCCCTTGGGTGGTGTTCAGCGTGGAGGAAAGCGTGCAAACCACTCCACTCTCCATTCAACTGTCGTGGCTGAAGTTCTGAACACTGGAGACATGCACGTAACTGATGCCTTCCCTATATCAGTTATTGCTGCCGAAGCAGTCAAGTCACGCCAAGGAAAAGTTAAAAAGGAGAATAATGCAGTTTCGCCAAAGCCATCGAAGTCGCCGCGGAAGGGTAAGAAAGTGGGTGAGGATTTAAATAGGAAAGTTCCTTCTGCTGGGAAGAAATTAAGGACTGAGTGGGATAGTCAGGATGTAGGGTTGAACCTAGTTAATTTTGATGAGTCCACAATGCCAGTGCCAGTTTGCTCATGCACAGGAGTTCCCCGGCAGTGCTACAAATGGGGAAATGGTGGGTGGCAGTCATCTTGTTGCACCACCACCTTGTCATCATACCCACTGCCACAGATGCCAAACAAGCGACATGCCCGCGTGGGTGGCCGGAAGATGAGTGGTAGTGTTTTTACAAGATTGCTTAGTCGCATGGCAGCTGAAGGCCATGATCTGCTAGTCCCACTTGATCTGAAGAACTACTGGGCTAGACATGGAACAAATCGCTACATCACCATCAAGTAGCTTCAGGACAGATTATGATTCCCTTTCTTAGGTCTCTTTCTGGTTTCATATATGTCTGATATCGTAGCATTAGGATTGAATTGTGTGGAAAGGATGGTGATTCCTAATGGAAGGCTATTTTGCCTGCTCCTTTGTTTCAGGTAGGCTATTGTAATTTGACTAAGAATGTCATCCCCTTGAATGGAGATTTTGTTAAACTAGCTGTAAATGTGGCAGTCTAGGTGGCCAGGTCAAAGGGGGCTGTTTTCAGTCCTTATGCCACTCTACACGGCATTTCTTAATTCGAATGGCTACTTTTCCATTTGTTTCTTCACCTGAAGAATCTTAATGTTTTTATTTAGAAAAAATGAAGCATGGGAGGATGAGAAAGAAGGGTGGGAAGGTTTGCCTATGACAAAGAAACGTAGAATTAAAAATGGTACGGGGATGACATCAACGAAGGGCATGTGATGTGTTAAAAGCCTTGGTGGTAAGGATGATGCGTGAGTGGCCAATGGATTAATGATCTGCTCATGATAAATTTGTTAATTGAATAATTATTTTTTAGATTAACGAGAGTGAAGTCGAACTCAACGTCTCTAACATGAAAGATTCATATATGATCACTAAACTAAAAAACTCTCGTCATATCTAAAGAATATTATCGAGTAAAGATTGAGAGTGATGTAATGTAGTTGGTAGAGTTCTTGCCAAAAAAAAAAAATCCCAGAAATCAAGCTTCACTTATACACAACTCCAAGCAGCTAGTATTTCTTCTTCGTATAGTAATTCTTGTTAAAATTGTTTTAGTGTGATCGGCACATTAAAAGAAAATCAACAAGACCTTACGAGAAGATATTCTTCATCTAATCTTGTTGGCGTCAGAGCAAGGAAAATCCATGTGGATTATGGGGACAATTAGCCCCGCAGACATTGACTGTAGAGTGCGTTGATATTATTAGGTCCTATAATATGATATGTTACATCAATCTTGGGGTAACTCTCGTATTTTTAATTGTCTCCTTTGCTTTTAGGGCAACGGTAAAATCCATATCATTTTAATTTTTCTGTCTATTAAAAAAACTCTCATGTCCATTATTTTTTTTATAAAAAAAAAGCAGAAATTATGATATTTAATTTGTATATTCTTAACATCAACAAGCAAGAGGTTGAAGGAACAACTCCAAGATTGTGGATTGAGTTATACCATGATACCGTGAATTTATATTGTAATCAAATTAACTAATTTATGTATCATTAAACATCATTTAAAATTTTTCTAAAATAACTGTTTATTATTAAAAAAATAGAAAAATAAATTGGATATTACAATTTTCATGTGGCAAATTTTAAAGGTGGGCCCACCGATATTTATTGATAGTATTTTATTTTCCATATATTCCCAAAATTGTTGATACTAAAAATTTCAAAAGCTTCAACTTCATATCAACAAAATAACAATATGATTCAAAGGCTTCCATCTCCAAGGCATTTACATTCAGAACGACCACGTTTAGCCCACGGCTGTCGGCGGGTAAGAGTGAGAGAATGGGCTTTCATTTTCACATTAATGGGTTTACATAATCTTTAGTGGGCCCAACCCAAGATAACTGAGTGGACAATGTTTACTTTTTCCTGCTTATGATTGACAAGTGCTTAAATGGGAGTGGATAAGCTTTGTCCTTTTTCTTTTATGCCCGTAAAAGTTACCACGTGTCATTAAAAAGGTATCTTCGGTATCTATCAACACGTGTCCCTTTCATCGGCCCTTAATACCCAAATCAATATTAGGACGGCATTCACGGGGCTGATGATGCCACTTGTAGTCCATCGCGAAACTACCGGACTGAAGTTGAGATCACGAGACAGATTCAGGCTGGCCGCATAAGTCCACGATTAAATGAATGATTTTTGCTTAAATTATTTTTATGAGATTTTTTCCAATGGGGGATACTAGGAAAAAAATTGTTCTTTATATCCTTAGAAAATAGTATATAACTTAAGTTTAAGTAAGAGTTTTTTTTGATATCATAGATTTGGTTTCGTAGAAGTTATTATAAAATCGAAAAAATTTATTAGTAATTATAAAAAAATTAAATAATAATTTTAATATTTAATTTTTTTAAATAGTTATTATTTAATTTTTTTGTGATTACTTATATACTTTCTTAATTTCATAATAACTTTTACAAAATCGAGTTTGTGAAATTATCACTCGTATTAATATTATCTCAATAATAATTTAATTAGTTAGAGTTCACTTGAACACAAATTTACGATAATCAAATCAAGCCATATCCACGTCAAATTGTCAATTGCTAGGTTCATATATTCTAACTTTGGGCTAATTATATAAATTTTCTTCATTTAATTGTTTTTTTAAATAATTCATTTCATACAAGGATGACTTGGTTTAGCTTTTTTAAAAAAATATATTTTAATTAATCACTCATTTATTCAAATACAAAACCAATAACATTGCAATCAATTAAAATCATTATGTATTAAAAACGTCTTATTATAATTTTAAATTAAAAAAAATAACTAAGTCAAACCAACCATATATAAAACTAGAAATAGTAAATTAGTTCTCCTTTTTTTATCTCTTAGAGAATTGACATCCTATAATTGCATTGCTAATCGACCGACCAATTGTGGAGTGTGGACCCATTTTCCCTCTATGGACACACTCAACTTCTTAAAGGGCTTATTCATTGTTCATTTCTCCTCGCAATGATCACAACACATCAACAACAGTTTTGAGCAAACCCATCAAGAAAACTTCTATTTTGTTCAACCATATTTGACAACCAAAATTATGATCAACCTTAAAAACCTTCCCTCTCAATCATTGTAAGTTTTAAATTTTTTTAAGAAAAAAAATAACAATAGACTTGATCTTTTGCCTTATTGGTTATTTTTAAATATAAAAGATCTATATTCAATCATTTATTTGCTTATAAATAAAAGTTTGACTTTTAATTAATATCTGTTTTTTATTTGTTATTTTTTTACTAAAATACAAGTATGAGTACGAAAAATAAAATCTATTAAAAATAGGCATTTTTAGTTCATCCCTATTAATTTATTATCCATAAGATCTAGTATAGATCGTCTTTTTTATATACTTAAATATAAATTTTTTTGCCAATACTTGTTATCCGTCTGCTAAAACATAAGTATGTGTATGAAAAATAAAACCGATTAAAAACAAATATTTTTAACTCGTACGCATTAATTCATTATATGTAAAACCTTGTTCGTATCTAGCTCGATCCGATCCGATCCGATCTAATCCGCTCGTTCTATTTTTACTTATAGACCCAAAGCGTTTTACTAAATCATAGTAATATATTTACACAATTAAAAATTAAATAATAAACTCGAATTTTTTTATTTAATGATTATTTTTTAATTTTTTTATGTTAAAAACCCGGGTTCTATCTTTCTTTGAGAATATAAAAAGAAAATTAAGTTGCGAAAAAAGTCCAAATTATGGGACCACGTAGAAACCTCGTTTGCCATGACAGTCCTGCTTTTGAAATTGAAGATCTTATTCCAAATTTTGCATGGATGACAATGAACGATCAAGATGTTGTGGCACGCATATGCCAACTGCCAAAATATTCATGGTACAAGTTGAACACCAGAGCAAATAATGTTCGTTAATTTTACACCATCGGAAACATGTTAAGGAAAATGATAAATTTAATATTGATTATGGGTTACACATCCTTTTCTTCTCGAGACAGTGTCACGAGTTCGATTTGAATATCGATGTAATAAAAAATTTAAATTATTTTAAAAATAAAAAAATCAATTTTTTATTATTTTATATCAAAAAGATATGTTTATCTACTTTTTATTTTTATTTTTTTTATTATAAATAATAATAATTGTTAAAATATATTTTTAATTTTACATCATCTAAAACCATTTTAAAACAACTTTTGAGTAAAATTGAAAGCATCAAAAATATATAATTTTTAAAAATAAGCTTCATATATTCTTAAAAACAATTAGAAAAATACATGTTTGTAGAATAATGACAAGTGGGTATTACAAATTTTTGGGGAACATAAAACTGTTATAAAAAACACATACCAAGAAGATAATTTCTTTTGCCATTTTTAGTCACTGCTATTATTTACACCAATTTGTTTTTTTTTTTTTTACAAGAGGAAAAACTGGTGTTTTTTTTTTTTTTGGTGGGGATGGGGGGTGGGCTTGGCCTGTTTGCTAATAGGCTAATACCATGGTCTCACTTTTGGTGACATTGTGCATCAAAGTGTTGGGCAAGGCAAATTAACAAGTCAGCTGAAATATATATATATATATATATGGTATCTATTAAATGGTGTCCAATGAGTTGAAATATCTATATTTCTATATTATTAATAAAATTAAAATTTTTATTTGGTGTTCATCTTTAAAAATATCTCATACACTCTTGTTTAAATATATGAATCAAATATTTAAATAAAGTTATATATGTAATTCAAATAACTCTAACTATCCACAATTTTCTCTCATGTTTTTTTTCTCACTATTCCATACAGACTTAACTCTTCTACTATCCATTCGGATTTAACTTATTCACTCTCTTTATCTCTAACCCATGTTAATTTTTTCTATTCTTTTTTATTTTCTTCACACGACACAAAAAAACAGATTAACGCGTGTTGAGATACAGTATATAAGACTGACAGACACCATATTTTTATTATACTTCAAAGAAAGCAGTTAATTAGAAGGAAAAAAAAAAAACTCTTGAAAGCCGGGGTTCATTTGTTGTATCTTGCGTTGTTACTCATAGGTAAAATGTAGGAGAAGGTAATATAACAGAAAGCTGTCTTTTCTGTTGGGTGGTGGAGGCTCAACATTAATTACAAATGGAAAGCTGATCATAGATTTGATAAATATTAGCTCAACAGAAATATATATAATGTGATTAAATTACTTCTCTAATCCAAGTCCAAAGGGGAGGTTCTACTTAAGATCATAGCTTAATTAATAAGATTGAATATGTTTATAGTTTTTTTTTTTTGCTAAACACAGCTGCAATAAAGAATGGATTCGTGTCGAATCGAACTCGAGTTGAAGGAACTCGAGCTTGAGCTCGGCACGTGAAAAATAAATCTTATATAAATTGAGCTTAAATTAAGAAAATTGAACTTGAACTCTACTCGTAATGTAAAATTCAGACTTCAGTTCGAACCGAACTTTTCAAACCGAGTTTTTCATGTAGAACTTTTCGAAATAAAATAATAAATATATATATTTTTCAAATAAAATTAATATTTTTATAATTTTTAATAAATAAGTATGTTTTTTATAATATATAAAATAAATATAATATTTATTTATTTTATCAATTGAATTAATGAGTTAAATTTAATAAAACTTAAATTCGATTCAATAAGTTAATCGTACTAAAATCACAATTCAAACTCAATTTAACCGAGTTCCAAACAAACTTCTTCTACCTAATCTCTCTGACTTACTTTCATCCCTGACTGCTTCACTTGATCAAGGTATTATGTTGAGGAATATGTAGCAGCACATGAAGACACAGTGGCCTGGATTCTATGATGGAGATTTACAGGGCAACAACACGTGCCAAGTTATTGCAAAGAAAGATACTAATCATGATGATCAGTTTGTTTGGAAGGATGATCATGTGGTAGATGATGAAATTAACAATGCTTTTTTCCGCGTTGCAGTTCTACCATAGCAGTTGACGCAGAGCGAAACTTTTTATGAAGATATTGGTTTACTCCATGACAATAAACAATTTTCCTAACAAAATCGTCGCATACTTTCTTGATCTCAGACAGAAGCCATCAGTACTAAGCCAAGAAAACAGATCCAGAACCAAAAAAGGAGAGTCAAATAAATCAAAGGTAGATAATTAAATAACGTACGTATACGATAACCTCCACTTAGTCAAAGGTAGCAGGTATTCTAATGATCAAGGGGACTTACCCTGTTGTTAATAAGGACAGAAAAAAAAAAGAGATTTTTCTCACCTGATGAGGTGCAACAGACTTGAGCAAGCAAGAACAACTTTTGAGAGGCCTTTGCAGTGGAAATTTAAAGCTATTGATCGGTCCATTTAAATTCAATTTTTTAAATTTGTTCAAGATAATATTATAAAATATTTATTAATTAAAATTTTAATAAAACTACAATATTATAATAAGGGTAAAATTTTAATAGAATTATAATTTAATCCAAATTCTAATAGAAACACAATTATAAGGGTAAAATTTTAACAGAATTATAATTTAATCTGAATTCTAATAGAAATACAATTAAAAGTGCAAAACTAACTGACAAACGCTTTGTTTAATGATAAGCTCGTTCACTTTGTCTGAAATGCTTGAATTTGAATCTCTTTATAGACATTTGTTGGTGCTAATTGCTAAACCTAAACTTTTATCTATCAAAACTTTTACACTTTATTCAAATTATATATATATATATATATGTATATATTAGCAACTTCACAATAACTTATTTTTTTAATTTTGTATAAGCTACAAAGCATATTTAGAGTGATATTTTTAGTTCATACTCGTTTTTGATCTGTTACTCTTTTATTTAAACACGTGTATGAGAATAAAAAACAAGACCTATTAAGCAATATATATTTTTAGTCCGTACTCATTGATCCATTACTCATAAGACACGACTTGTATCCAGTCTAAGTAGTCTAATTCTCACTTAAATAGAAGAATTTTTATCAATATCCGTTTTTAACCTGTTACCATCCCGCTAAAACAAGAGCGTAGATATGAAAAATAAAACTCATTAAAAATTGAATATTTTAACCTACATTTATTGATTAAATACCCGTAAAACTCTACCCGCCTGTGTCCTTACCTTTGTGCATATTAAAGTAATAATTCTATAGTATCTATGGATAATCATATATATATATATATATATATATATATATATATATATATATAAAAGTAGTGATATATAACTTGATTGCTAGACTAACAATAAGGTTAAGCAAAAAATCTAATTGTCTATTTTTTTTTGGCTCACTTTAAAAAAGTTGAAATTTACTAATATCTAATTGACTACCTTTTGAGTATTTGATTGTTAATATCACTGTGTTTTCCAGCAATACTAATCATAAATTAAGGAAAGAGATTAATAGATGAATCTAGTTAAAAAAAGAAAAAAGAAAACAAAAGAAATTAATACATGAATGGACACAAAAAATTTAAAAAATTCTAATAATCTTAAGCAACCTAAATTAGGAAAAACAATCACTACGATAAAAAGAAAACAATGTATAAGGAATTAATTACTCTATGACAAAGATTATTAAAAGAAAAAATCTATTCATTTTATTATTGAAAAACCACAAATTTACAAAGGAACACACTGTCCATTCTTAATCCAACGACTCAAAACTACTTTCGCAAAACAAATGGCCTCACAAAAAAGCATGATATTCCAAGATTAACAAAAGCAAAATCCATTTCTACCGTAAAAAAAAAAACCAATTTTACCTAAAATGATCTCTCGGTGATTCCACGCATGACCATATGCGCGTGAGATACAATTATATAAGAATATCTTATTTTAGTGAGTTTTCTAAAGGAAAAAAAGCTCTCTTTATAGTATTTTTTAGCAAATAATGTGAGAGAAAATAATTGCTAAATAAGCTGCGGAGACATAGGAGAACATGAGAGAGAAAGTGCGTGTTTTTTGTGTGTCAAAATGTCAAATGAGGTCGGAATGAAATTGAAATGAAGGCCAAATGTAAATTCCAAAAGGGAAATGAAAATGAAATTGTTATTAAATTCACGCGTCCCCTTACTTGTCATGAAATCCGTGTCGTTGTCTTTCTTCGACGTTCACAGCCATTTTCTAGAGAGAGAAAACCAAAACAGAAAAAAATACTGCGTCTTCTTTTCTAGAGAGAGAGAGAGAGAGAGAGGAACAAATTATTTTTGAGAGAGAGAAAGCGCCTGCTGCAACTACAGTCTCTCTTCGCCATCTCCGCCACCGAATAAGGAGAAGCTAAGGGGTCGGCCATTTCTTCACTTGTTACAAGGTATCGGTCTACCATCATTAATATTGCTTTTAGGTGTTGTTTTGCTCTTAGAGTAGAAAACTACTGGTGGGTTTAGGTTTTTATTTGTTTCAGTAAGTATTGTGATTTTTTTTACCGTGGTATGTGGTTTTGATGCTGTGTTTTTGTTATACTCATTTTGCAGATTAGTGGGATATAATTTATTGTGTTGCTTTGGTTTTGATTGGAAGTGAACTGGCTTAAACTTGAATTGGGGTTTTAGAGCTCTGTTAACTGGTAAGTATAGGGGTTTTAAAGGGGCATTAACACTGTCTGTATATGATCCGATTTAGTTTTTGAAAGCAGAGAAAATGGGTGATACTGAAGAGGGTAATAATGAGATGATACAAAGGATGCAGTCTTTATTTGGTAGCTCATCTTCTTCAATTCCTAAGCAATCCTTAACAATGAATCACCATCTTGATATACCCCAGATGAACCCTAATCAAATCCGTGCAAGGCAATTCTCACATTTCCCCCAAACTTTTAGTAGTGGAGAGAGTAGCAAAAGAGTTGGCATACCACCTTCACACCCCAACCAGATCCCACCCATTTCTCCGTATTCCCAGATCCCGGTGTCCCGGCCAGTTAACCAGCAAATGGGTTCACAGAAATTTAGCCCAGGACCCACTCATTCGCGATCTTTATCACAGCCTTCATCTCTTTTCTCGTTTGATTCCTTGCCCCCGTTAAGCCCGACCCCGTATCGTGACTCCCAGTCAACACCAATTTTAGACCATGTTTCAACTGATGTGTCAATGGAGGATAGGGATGTTGGGGGTTCACATTCTTTGTTGCCTCCGTCACCTTTTACGAAGGGTAATTCTTCGAGGGCTGGTGAGAGTTTGCACCCACGAAAGGCGCATAGGCGGTCTAATAGTGATATCCCATTTAGTTTTAATACGGTTATTCAATCTTCCCCACCCCTTATTCCTTTAAGGGGTTCAGGTGGTTTGGAAAGGTCAGTGTCTGGGAGGGAAGGTTCAGGGGTGGCTAAGCCCGCTCAGTTGGTCAAAAAGGAATCTAACTGTGAGAGGGGTGGTGATAGCAATGCAGAAGGGACGAGTGAGAGAAAATCTGAAGGGGAAGTTGTGGATGATTTGTTTTCTGCATATATGAATTTGGATAACATTGATGCTCTGAACTCTTCGGGTACCGATGATAAGAATGGTGAAGATTTGGATAGTAGAGCTAGTGGGACAAAGACTAATGGAGGTGATAGCAGTGATAATGAAGCAGAAAGCAGCGTGAATGAAAGCGGGAACAGCATGCAGAGAGTGGGTATGAGTTATTCAGCAGCGAAGAGGGAAGGGGTCAAAAGAAGTGCAGGGGGGGATGCTGCTCCAACTACCAGACACTACAGGAGTGTCTCCATGGATAGTTTCATGGGCAAGTTGAACTTCAGTGATGAATCACCAAAACTGCCTCCTTCGCCTGGAACTCGTCCAGGGCAACTTTCACCGAGCAATTCAATAGATGGCAATTCCGCTGCCTTTAGCCTGGAGTTTGGGAATGGTGAGTTTAGTGGGGCTGAGCTTAAGAAAATCATGGCAAATGAAAAACTTGCTGAGATTGCATTAAGCGACCCAAAGCGTGCTAAAAGGTATTCTGATCAATTCTATTGCTTTACTATAATTAACCATATTGATTAGTAAAAATAAATATCCTCCCATCTGTGTTTTCACTTTTCTCTCTGGTTGGTCCATTTTAGGATTTTGGCAAATCGTCAATCAGCTGCTCGTTCCAAAGAGCGGAAGATGCGGTATATTTCAGAGTTGGAACACAAGGTACAGACCCTGCAGACAGAGGCTACCACGTTGTCTGCCCAGCTTACACTCTTACAGGTGAGGATTAAGGTACTGCGAGTTTGCATCAATATCTTCTTGTTACAGTTTCTTATATACTTTGTTCTGTCTTCTTTATATTACATCCAGAGAGACTCTGTTGCACTCACAAACCAGAACAATGAGCTGAAGTTTCGTCTTCAAGCCATGGAACAACAGGCACAACTCCGTGATGGTATGTAGTAAATTTTGGTTAATTTTTTTTTATCATTACGGTTTCTCAAAAAGTTTTCATCAATATGTCCTTACAGAATGAGCTTTAAAACCTCAATTTATGTGTGTATGAAGACCGTCACAGGTAACTGATTGCATATAATTGGCATCATTTTTTGTTGTTATTTCTTCATATTATCTTTTTTGGAATTTTTCATTTCATATTCATGGTACGGAAAATATCCACCCAGTTACATGCACACCCACAAAGACATACACATGGTTATTTGTTGGTGCGTAAATTTGAGTCTTTTCATCGAGGATAACACTGAGTTATATTTACTCAGAAGTGTCTTAGGCTTCTTCCTTTGATGCTATACCTGGATTGGTTTAAATTGTTGTTTTCTGTGGTATGGTTCATTCACATAGAAAAGTTTGTAGGATTCGTATAAGCTAGAAGCTGCATCATTTCGAGTGATGCGAGCAAGTCATATGTTAGTAATTATTTGTAGTAGTGTTGTGAACCTTATAATATTTTTTTCCCAATTTCACGGCAGTATGATAACAGGATGTTGGGGCTCCCATTACCAAACAATATTTTGCTGGTCTGTCTATTCCACTGTGTTTGCATGAGCATGACTTCTAATAGGTCTTGTGTTCTATTG
The DNA here is from genome assembly GCA_023935145.1 of Bretschneidera sinensis. NCBI lineage: Eukaryota > Viridiplantae > Streptophyta > Magnoliopsida > Brassicales > Akaniaceae > Bretschneidera > Bretschneidera sinensis. Next base: position 96,647,920 of record CM043704.1, read on the forward strand.
TATGAGGCTTCCCTGTTCTGCCCACTCTAATTTCGCCGTTAGTATGTCATTTCTAGTAGATTTCCTTGAGCGCAAGCAGCTGACTTATTTAAGAAATTGAAATTTTAAACCTTTTGGGGGTGGTGGTCTCTGGGATGTCTACTTGTCTGGTTTTGCTGCATTAATGCAACAGATCTTTGCTTATAGCAATGCTAGCAATTAAATGACTTGACATATGCGGATGTCTGGAAATTAGAAGACTTACATTAGTAATGTACCTGGAATAATATTTAACATCTGATTTGGCTGCCTTATATTTATACTTGATACTTGCTTCATGTAAAGTCTTGTATGTGGTAAATGGCGGCATGTGGTCAATTCATGATGTTAATAATCTTTTTAGTATCCTTTGTAATTGATATACTTTCACATTCATTTGTACAGTTGCCATTTACTCTTTTATACTTATGAAAACAGTGTGCGTGTACTCTTGCCATAATAGTTTTTTCCCACTTATGCACAGTCGGCTACATGAATATTTTTACACAATTTGTGCTAGCACTCTTGATTTAGAACGCTCTGATGTGTTTGCAGTGCATTTATTTGGTGCTTAAATAACATTACTTGCTCCATTAAAGGAGAAATTCTTGCCATCCAGGGGAAAGAGAGAAATTCTTGCATTCTTTCTCCTCTAAGCGGTTCAGATGCACCTACACCGGTAGCAACCAAGAATTTCTCATGTGAAAGGGGAAAAAAATGCATGCTTAATTGTTTTGAAATGTGCTTCTCAAAAAATTGTTTTGAAATTTGACAGCTCTTAATGAAGCATTGACTGGGGAGGTTCGGCGATTGAAGTTCTCAAATGCTGAGATCAATGGTGATTCTGATCCCTCCAAGGGCATGCTTTCAATGAATGCTCAGATGTTCCAGCTGCACCAGCAAGCGGCTGCCCAGCTCAACATTTGTCAGTTACAGCAGCAGCAGCCACCTTCCCAAGTCAACGTTCATCAGTCACAATCACAGCAGCAGCAGTCATCATCATCATCGCAGCCACAGCAGCAGAATGCGAGCACAACCACAAAAACTGAGTCAAATCAATAGATTGTGAAGAATGGAGAGGCCATTAACTCCTATTTCATTCTTTACTCCTAGTTGCTTAATATTCGATAAAAGTACCTTTCTTTGCATTCATTCATTACTTTTGCAGCTTCTACAAGTTTCACAAATGTGGTAATTACAAATTCATTCTGCATGGCGTTCCAGCTCGGGTAGTGTTTTGAAGTCATACACAGGCAGTGCTATTTATATAGTTTATAATTATAGCATATTTATTTTGGGTAGATAATCGTTTTGTAATGTTAAACTTAATATAAGAGATTATCTGTTTTATTTGACATTAGAAGAGTTTAATTGAACTCTTTTCAGTCCTATTTCAGTGATGAATGGTATGTTCTGAATTATGATAATTGGTATGCTTCAGTTATATTGGTCCTATGCAATACTCCATTGGTCGATTAGTTAGATTGGTGTCTTAGCTTGAAAAAGCATGAAATAGTAGTTAGAATTAACCCTATATTTGATAGGATGGGTACAAATGAAATGTAATTAGCAATGGAATTAATTATATTCTATTATTATTATTTTTATCATGATAAGTAGAGGTGTGGATCACAATTTGTTTTTATAAGTGGGGGTGGGATCACATAACAAAAATTATATGACAAATTATATTCTATTTAGTGTTTGGTTTAGTGGTTATTCCCTTTTAATGTGAGTCTTGTAGGAGTTCTGATCCTTCTAGTTTGGGGTTATACCCTCTTTATGATCCATTTAAAAGAAAGAAAATTCACAATTTCATTATCTTTAAAAGCTAAAGGTTGATAACTTTCAATTTAAGAAACATTATGGATCCAACTTGAACAAGCAGTGGGGTAAATTGTATGTACATCCCTTAAGTTTGATGGTATTTATAATTTAATCTTAAGTATTAAAAAATAACTAATTCATCCCACTATTAATAAATTTAACAAAAAAAAATGAAATAAACGCAAATGCTTTTAAACTATTATCCATTATGTAATAGACAACTCAAGAAATCCAAAAATCTTTTAAACATACATAAAAATAATTTGGTAATTCATAAGGTCATTGATTTAATTTTTCAACTCTCAAAGATTTTTTACGATATCGAGCCACTTGGTGATTGGAAAAGTACATCTGCGGTATTGTTAGAAAGAGATCGGCGAGTTTTACATTTCGACATCAGTTTTCACTGTCCTTTGCAAGTCTGACCACTATCATGTATAACATGTGTGGCTGGATGGGGTCTGAAATTATATTTGTAAATTTTCTAACATTATTGTCGAAAATCATCACCAACAAAAACTTTTGATTTAAATTTTAAATTTTAAAAACTTTTGATTTAAACTTTGGATGCAATTGTTATATCAATTAAAACTTTGGAGAAATGTTGTACAAAATCTTGGAATTAAATTGTAATTACTATCACATCTAAGGATATAATTGTATTTTACAAAGAATAAGGTGCTATAATTGTTGTAGTTTTATATCTAAAAGACACAGTTTGGTCATCAAAGTCAGGATGGCCGAGTGGTCTAAGGCGCCAGACTCAAGTTCTGGTCTTCGAAAGAGGGCGTGGGTTCAAATCCCACTTCTGACATTTTTTTACCATTTTTTCATTCGCCATAAATACTAGAGATATTCGGCTGAGCAGTCGGGTAGAGACCAGCTAAAGGCCCAGCAGCAGAGAGCTTTGGCCCACAAAACCCAGATATAAATCTTAAGTATAAAAACGTTACTTTTCATGTCGTTTTGGTTCTCCTTACTCGTTCAATGCAAAAAAAAGTCTAATAAAATGACCTAATAACTGATTAACATCATTTCAGTCCCGAGTATCAGAACCGGAAAACACTTGCGGAGTTGCGGCTGCTATCACTGGCAGCAATCGAGTTCACTGACTCGATGGCCGACTCAGAGGATGGACCGAAGCGCGAAAGGGACTCACAACCAGCTTCATCGACGAACTCTAACGGTGCGCATCAAGCGACACCAGAAGAGCTCGTGGCCCGAGCCATAGCGCCGGTCAAGAGAGAGTACTTGCGTCCTCCTCCTACCAGGACCAACCAAGAAAACGACGCCGTTTCTGATACCAACGCTAAAGCCTCTCAGTCAGGCTTCGTCAAGGAGAAGAAATCTAAACGGCAACTCAAACGAGAGCGACTTCAGGTTCCCTCTCTGCGTGTGTATATATATTTATGTATGTATGTGCATATGTATTCTTTGTTTTCATTTAAAATTTATTTTTAATTGTTTCGTTAATATGCCATTCTTAGAATATCTAAGCTACTAGAGGGGTTGGGAAGTGGGTCAAAGAAACTAGCAAACCAGTTACCCGTATCTCCTAATTTGTCTCTCCCATATCTGATATTTCTATTGGTAAGCAACAGTGAAATTGCTAACCAGATTATCGATTATGTAGGGAAGAGACAGAAAAAGCTATCTAAACGGTTTATTAATGTAAAGTTGCCCAACTCTCTTCTACCTCCATACTCACTTATTTCTTCACTATACAACCACTCAAAGTTGCTTTCACTTTGTTTCGAGCACATCCGTAACCGAGAATTAGTGGGCTTACTTTGCTGCTCAGCGCAGAGGAGTATTGTCTATAAGGAGAGTGCAATCTGCGTGACTTGATAGTTTGGTTTCTTTTTTGGGCATGGAGCAGATTTCAAGTATTTCTTGATATCTCTCTACATAGGTGATTAGGTATATATCATGTATGTATATATTATATTATTTTGTGTGTTATCTAGGAAGAGATTTTTTAAAAAATAAATAAATTTATGTGTTATTGTCCGGCTTTGGCATGACAATTGGTTTGAGAATACTTCTTAAAAGTCCAATTTTGGGGTATTTATAATATTGTGAGAAATAAGGATGCACTCATTAGTTCTTGACTAATGATGGACATGCTTGGAATGTGCCATTTTATCCGTAATGTCCATGATTGGGAGGACGAATTGGGCCGAAGCTTCTTGGAAACTTATATAGTGCTAGGTTGGATGTGAATAGAGAAGATGTGGCAAGATGGAAGCAGGAGAAGGTTTTGTTGTGAAAGTTAGTTTTTTTTTTTTTTTTTTTTTGCGTGAGAAGCATCTTGGAAGAAAATTCTTACCATAGATGGCGTATAGGATCTTGGGTTTTTTTTGGGTGGTTGCCCGTACCGTGAAAGATGAAGTGTGGGGTTGGAGTGGTTTAAGAGGTTCAAAGAAAATCAAGAAGGCTTACATTTTGATTTCTCTTTCTATTTTTTTGGGATGTTTGGAATGAGAGGAATCGTAGGGTTTTTGATGACATAGAGAGGCCTATTGAAGTTATTAGAGATAGATGGTTCGACACACTTAGTTTTTGGGTTAAAGGAAACTTTTTTATAAATGTTTTGGACATATTAGATTTTGTGGACGCCCTCTCTTGGAATTAGCCTAGGGTCTTGGTGCTTCTTAATAAAATTTTACTTATAAAAAAATCACGCTTTATTGTAGAATTCAGTGATATATTTATCAAAATTTGCCATGATTGGGATGTATCGATGTAAAAGTAAACTTTATTGGTCATTATTTATTTATTCGTTTATGTATTAAAGCTGCAAATTATTCTAAATATTATATTTGAATTTTTGGGTTGTAGACGGTTTTGTTTTGAATTTCAGGCAAAGCAAGTTCAATCAGACACTAAGAAAATGAGTTGAATGTCTTTGTGATGAATGAATTATATGTCAACTAAGTTTTGGTTTTTATTTATGTCACTTTGTTCGCTACTAGGAAAATCTTTTCAATAGCTATCTGAGAGTATTGCTTCTTGAATTTACAGGAGAAAAAATCTGCCCTACATCTCTGCCCAGAGATAGCGAAGACGGGGGATGTTACTGCATGCCCTTATAATGATAAGTGCCGCTTTAGCCATGACTTGGAAGCTTTTAAGGCTCAGGTATTCAATTAAGCATTAACATTCTTTTATACAAATTTGATTGATTGGTACCTTCTTTTTTTCTTCTGTCTTTTTGTTTATAATGTTTTTAACCATATTGATGGGCTATATGTTAACTGCAGAAACCAGCTGATCTAGAGGGGGAATGCCCATTTATGAGTTCTGAGGGGCCATGCCCTTATGGTTTGGCCTGCAGATTTTCAGGTACCCATAAGGACAATGTCCATGCTGGTGCTTCGAATGTCCAGAATAGAAGTTCTGAGATCAATGCATTGAACAAAGATGTTCAGAAGCTTCTCTGGAAAAATAAAATGCGTTTTCCAAAGGCGGATGACAAACTCAAATCTCTTGGGCTTCTGGTATGTCAGGCAGTAATCCTTTTTTCCTTCTGTTACTGTTTAAATGAGTGAATGTTTTCGTGCATATACGCCATTAATATTTGGGGTATTATCTGTATCAAATACCGCCCCTTGGTTTTTAAATAGATCAATTTGGCCCCTACATTGTAGGGGTGGTGATGCAAAAAAGGAAAAGAATTATGTACTATTTTAAGATTTCTGGGATATTAGGGAATTATTATGTTTTGATTTATTTCCTTTTATGTTAGGGATTTTATTTGGGAGTTATTATGTTTTGATTTATTTCCTTTTATGCTAGAGATATTATTAATTAGATGCTTGGAGCTTATATAAAGAACCTTATTATGTTAATTTTGGTAGATTGGATTATAAATTGAAAATTGATTATCTCTTTGCCTATCTCTGTTTCTCAGCTTGTTCTGTTCTTCCTTTGGTGTATCTTTCTTCTACCTAGTCTATTTTCTCTTAGTTAATCTCCTTGCTTCTTCCCTTTCTCAATTTATTTCTCACTCTAATTATCTTTCCGACATCAAGTGGTATCAGAGCCGAATCCCTCTCACTGTCACAACAAATTCTATCCTTAAACCTAGATTAAAAAAAACTCAAAATCATTTTTGTTTTATTAATGTTTTTTTTATTTTATTTACATCAAATTGGATACATTTGTGTGGAATGCATGAGTTTAATCGAGATCTCCCGGTTACACTTCATCATGTATTGCATTCCATTACAAGATGTGCTCTATCAAGTTTTCGGTCTATTTGGCCATGTGGAGAAAATTAGTCTTTTCTCCAACTCAATGAATTTCAAGCTCTCGTGCAATACTATTGGCCTTAAGATGCTATTCGAGCTAAAATCGAGTTGGGTGGTCGTTGCATTTATGCTAATTGCTGTCAATTGGAGATCGAGTAGTCCACCTTTGAGACTCGAATACGCAAGATGCAACAACTCCTTGAACAAGTGAAACAACAAGTGGAAGCAGTTTTCACCAAAACTTCTACCAATCTTGATTCCATTCAAGACGAGTCTAAGATTGTTTCTTCAATCCACACAGACTTTGTAAAGAACGAACAAATCATTGAAGAAAGCTCTACTAATTACATGTGAGGATGTACTTGTTGAGTCACTTCAAAACGAACAAGGCCAAAGTTAATATGATGGTAAGATTTGTGCATGTGACCTTCCTTACATTGATTTTGTTCTCCCGCACTGGATTGAGGCTCCTCAACAACTCCTCTTGATATCCTTATTCTGCTCGATCAAGAATGCTACATCTCGAAAATTGCAAGTCTTTGCCATGCAATTTCACATATCACAATTTTTAATACTTCACCACTTCAAAACTAGTGATCGAGATTTTTTGTAAGTGGAGGAGAATGATGCAGAAAAGGAAAGGAATTATGTACTATTCTAGGATTTCTGGTATATTAGGGAGTTATTATGTTTTGATTTATTTCCTATTATGTTAGGGATTTTATTTGGGAGTTATTATGTTTTGATTTATTTCATTATATGTTATGGATGTTATTAATTAGTAAGATTTTCTAGTGTGCTTGGTGCTTATATAAGCACCTTATTATGTTAATTTTGGTAAACTGGATTATGATTGAAAATTGATTTTCTCTTTGCTTATCTCTATTTTCAACTTGTTCTATTCTCCCTTGCTTGTTCTGTTCTTCCTCTTGTCTATCTTTCTTCTACCTAGTTTATTTTCTCTTGGTTAATCTCCTTGCTTCTCCCCTTTCTTAATTTGTTTCTCTCTCTAATTATCTATCCGGCATAAGGTGGTATCAAATTGCTCCCTCCAACCACATTTTCATCCAAATCTCAATGGAAAAACACGTATGCCTCTCTTTCAAATCGTATGAACACATGGAATAATATCACAATCATATGTAAGATCGATCAATTGAGTGCATACACATGCTTTTACGTTGGGATTTGGACAGAAATGCTTTTAGTTGCGTATTGTACTTCCATTTAGTTTCTTTCTGCCTTTTGCTTCACTTTTATTATCTTAAGTTCTTAACATTATTCACAAACTATGAGACAGGCCCTGGATATCTTCTTAGTTTTAATCTGGTACTACTGACAATGAATTTGTGGTATTGATACTTAATTTTGTCATTCTCTGTTCACTTTATCATGTTTTATCGTCATTGATCCTTGTTAACAATATTATGATTTGGTAGGGGCAGGCAAATTCAAAAAGGAAAATGTTGGAAGATAAGGAGGAAGGAGGTCAAATTGAATCAGTTAGCTCTCATGCTACCGATGAAACTGTTTGCACTAAGGTTGCTGGTGATTCAGTTGCTGAAGAGTGTGCTTCAGAAATTCCAAAAGAGGACAATGTTAATGATTGCCCAGCCGATGAACTTCGACCCCTAAAGAAAGCGAAATCTTTTGATGATGAAAAGTGTTGCTCTGGTGAAATCGGCGATGGTTGGTTTTGCTTTGGTTCCTTTTTTTCGGTTTGTGAGCTTTGGTTTGTTTGGATTGTATTCATTGTTAATAATGCCTTGCATCAGATGTCTTTTCTGCTTAGTTTGAATTTTTATTGCAACAGGTGTGAATGTCTTGAAGAAAGATAATGGGAAAAGTAATGCACCAGCTGAACCAGAGGATAGAAATGATAATATACTCGTAGAAACTGATAGGAGCTTAAAAGTACACCCTCGTGAAAAGAAGCTTATTGATTTCAGAGAAAAGCTGTATCTTGCTCCTCTGACCACTGTAGGGAATCTTCCTTTCCGAAGGGTTTGCAAAGTATTAGGAGCAGATGTAACATGTGGTGAAATGGCTATGTGTACAAATCTTTTGCAGGTTCGCTTACTGGTTTTGCCAATTACTTTACAGAGTTATTCATGAGATTATATTTGCAACTTGTGGTAAACCTTTTCAATAGTTGATGATAGAATAAGTTGCTTAAATTAAAATATCATGTTTTTACAACGAAGTGAAGAAATGTCCTTGATATTTGACTCATGTCCTCTATTTCATTCATAGACAAGTGGATATCGTCTCTGGCGATGTATGGAGTTTTGGGTCTTATTTTTTGGCTGACAATTTTGATATTTATTTTTCGTCCTGGTTATGAAGCCTCTTTTTAAGGACACGATTCTTTATTGAATTGAAGTGATCAATTTTCTCCAAATAACTGTTCGGGATTGGTTTGGCTTAAAGCTTAGTAGGTTCTATCTGACATGGTCTGAAGCATGGCACCCGTTCTAATTTGTTATTCTTTGTCTGGGATTATTGATGTTAGCTGCATGTCTTGGCATGCAATCAGGCGATAATAAGTTAACAGTCATTAAATTTCAACAACTTAAACAGAAAAAAGTCATTAAAATTCAACTAGCACAATACAGTTACACAGGTGAAGCTTGAACTGTCATTGTAAATGATTTTTTCTCTCTCCTTTAAGTGGTTCTTTTAATGATTCATTTTCCTTTTTCAATTTATCCTATAATATTATATATTACATATATGATATTGATCTCACTTCTTCTTTTGGGTTTCTGTGATTCTGTTTTGGGAATAGGGTCAAGCTTCAGAATGGGCTTTGCTAAGACGGCATTCATCTGAGGATTTGTTTGGCGTCCAGATTTGTGGGGCATACCCAGACACTGTGACACGTACAGTTGAACTTATAGACCAGGAATGCACAGTGGATTTTATTGATATCAATATGGGATGCCCAATTGATATTGTTGTTAACAAAGGTGCTGGATCATCTCTTCTTATGAAACCAATGCGGATGAAAAGCATTATTGAAGCAGCTTCTGGCACAGTGGAGAAACCCATAACTATTAAGGTAATATCAATACTTGCTTTAAACAGCATGTAAAATTATCTGCACCATTTTGCATGTTAACATGCTTTAACTGGAAAAGCAATTGTTTATATTTCGTTGCTTTGCATTTTTTCCTGTTTATCTATAAATTCAAGTGTGCTGTTAACCTTCTCTCAGCTTATTCAAATCCCTCACCCTTTTTCTTTTTCTGGCACTAGGTCCGGACAGGTTATTTTGAAGGGAAAAACCGCATCGATTCAATAATTGCAAATATTGGCAACTGGGGAGCCATTGGAGTAACAATACATGGTCGATCAAGGCAGCAGCGGTATAGCAAGCTTGCAGATTGGGACTACATATACCAGTGTGCTAACAAGGCACCTGATCCTCTGCAAGTTCTTGGAAATGGGGATGTTTTTTCGTATATAGCCTGGAACAAGCACAAGGCAGATTGCCCTGAGCTCTCTTCATGCATGATTGCTCGAGGAGCGTTAATTAAAGTGTGTTTGTTGAACTGAGATATTTCTAGCATGGCATGGTTGTCTTACTATTGTGAATGACATATGTTCTTTTCTTGGATAAATGAATAATAATATTTCTTCTGCTGTGCAGCCTTGGATATTTACTGAAATAAAGGAACAGAGGCATTGGGACATCACTTCAGGGGAACGATTAAATTTTTTGAAGGATTATGTACGTTTTGGTCTTGAACATTGGGGATCTGACACAAAAGGTACATAGTATTGATTAAAGCAGTGTCTCATAGTTATAATTACATTTAGTTTAATGTGTGAGAATTTTATTTTTCTGTATTGATTTAGTAAGACTACTGGAAATTCATATACAGCATTTTGTTGTTGTAAGAGCACTTATGTAAGGCCATGATTATTTTAACATACATAAATCTCACCTTCACAGTTTTGTGTTTACTTTTAAGAATTTTACTTGTAAAGATCAAAGTTTTTGCATCAATGTTCGTCAAAATTTTTTTTTCTTTGTTATTTTAAAATTTTCTATGAATATTCCATCCTTTTGATGATAGGGAGATAGAGTTAAGAGAAATATGCCTTCATGTAACCACTCATTCTTTGGTTGTCAGGAGGCTGATAAATCGACAATAACATAATTGTGAGCAATGAAATTGTCATACTACTTGAAAGCTTTATCCAAAAATGTTTTGATGTGTGTGCTTATATAAAAGACATGATTTTCATGGATTCTGTGTGTTTCTTTGCAGGGGTGGAGACAACTAGGCATTTCTTGTTGGAATGGCTTAGCTACACATTTAGGTATGTGCCTGTAGGTCTTTTAGATATCATCCCACAACGACTGAACTGGCGACCACCCTCTTACTATGGTCGTGATGACCTCGAAACACTGATGGCATCTGATTCTGCAGCTGACTGGGTATGCAGTTCCCTTATACACTGTCTGAACGGTGTTTTGTTATTAAGGTGCTGTACAGTGTAGTGATGTTAACTTGTTTTTCTTTTGGGCAGATTCGATTATCTGAGATGTTGCTTGGCAAGGTTCCGGATGGCTTCACATTTGCACCAAAGCATAAATCCAACGCCTATGACCGCGCAGAAAATGGCTAATGCCTTTCATATTCATTCAGCAATCTTGCAGGCATGCATATATCCCTGCTACTTGATTATTTAAGGAAGAGGGAATCGTACCCTGAATTTTGTAGCTGTTATTCGGTTTTAAGACGATTTGTATCTCTGAGGTGACAGCATACCACTTTTATTTATAGGATGGAAATAAAATGAATATTACTTGAGTTACCTATATTTGCATTCTTCTGCTTGATATAGGGAAAATAGAAATGTAAAGAGTATAGAAAGATGAAAAGAAAACAAAAGAAAAGATATTAATATGTATCTATGTGTTTGGAAGAGACATGGTATTGATTAAAATAAAAAATAAGAGACATGATATTACAGAAAGAAGGAAGGAAGTTGGATGTCTTTCCTTGCTCGAGTGTGGAATAATTGCTAATTCCAATCTCTTGATTAAACGGTCTTTTTTGGTCTTCTATTTGGTAGCGTGGAGTAATTACTGATCTCCTTCACCAATATTTCGAAAAAGAATTGTGGAATAATTGGAAAAAAAATTTGTAAATAATAATATTTCATCTTCATGCCTTTTGTTTTGTTAAATTAAAGACTAATCGCACAGGTAGATTGCTAAAGTCATGATTCCTTTTTTTTTTTTTCTAACTCGTTTTTTATTTTCTAAAATCATACTCAATAGATTCCCCACAGTAATAATGTGAAGAAAATGGTATCGAAGATGGAAATTGAAAATCATTCAGACCCACTGTTTTGCATCAAGTAAAATTTGATTGACAGAAGACAAGTTTTTACAACACCACAAAAGCTCAAAATTTAACACTCAACAAGAACATATGAACAATTTGATCGGCCGAGTGTAAAGGCAGAACAACACAATACTTAAAAAAGAATAATCTCCATAATCATTACATGGTTGAAAACTTAAACTGAAAGTATTCATTGGAACTATTAGTAGAACTATGGATGTCAATTACACACCACTAGTTCACAAGATAGGACTCAAAATCTTCAATATTTAACAGCCACTTGCTGTCTAGAAAATTAGTAAACTTTCTAGCCACCCAAACCAAAAGATTTCCATGAAGAAGAATAAAGAGCGAGAGACATGATTAGCTATTGCATAAAGCAAAAGTATAGCATATTGCGGGAAAGTATAGATAATCTGTAGTTGGCAAAAGATCTATCAACCGCTGAAAATCAAATGTTAATGTTGGGATTTAATAAGGTGGCTTTTAAATCCACCATCTACAGTAAAATTAGCAGTACAAGGAATCAGAAATTCTAAGAACTCTTAATAGCAGAGAGCTTGTAAGAACATTATCCCTGTAGTATACAAAAGCCAAGTTTAAGAAAAAAATTATTTAAGCTCATTGCTCAATGTCTATCGATAAGGAAATGCGAATAGATACAATAAATTGATTAAGTTCTTCAAAATTGAAAAGACCAAACAAAACTGTGTAAGCTTTAAATTCTGGACCCCTAGTTCCTCCAAGGAAGAAAACAAATAACCATCCAGATCATTAAAGACATCTCTATCACTAACCATATAACATAAACTGATAAACCTAAATCATGCTCCATTGATACCAGATATCAGTTTCTTTCACGGCATTCCACTATCGAACCCAACCTCCATCAATGTTATTAATACCTCCAGTCAGCCCGTCATCAATAAAATCACCACCGCGTTTCACTTTAACCTCTGTTGGCTTAACCGGATAATTCCCAGAGAAGCAAGCATAGCAATAGTTTGGTGAATCACTAGCCAACATATTCTTCAAGCTATCAATTGGCAGAAAAGCAAGAGAATCACATCCAGTGTAATCCCTAATCTCCTCAACACTCATTCTATTAGATATTAACTCTTCAGAACTAGGTGTATCCACTCCATAATAACAAGAAGCAATGATTGGTGGACTAGCAATCCTCATGTGAACCGCCTTAGCACCAGCCTCTTTAAGCATCCTAACAATTTTTGATGATGTGGTTCCTCTCACAATTGAGTCATCCACAACCACAACTCTCTTCCCTTCCAAAACTCCGCGGACTGGTGACAGCTTAAGCTTCACACCAAAATCCCTAATTTTCTGTGATGGCTCAATAAAAGTCCTCCCTACATAGTGTGACCTTATCAACCCTTGTTGAAATGGCACACCAGCTTTGGCTGCATAACCAAGTGCAGACACAACACCAGAATCCGGCACTGCAATCACAACATCACAATCAACAGGTGCGACAGTGGCAAGAATTTCCCCAAAGGCATACCGCGATTCGTAAACAGACCTACCAAAAACAATAGAATTGGGCAGAGAAAAATATATATGCTCAAATATACACTGTTTTGGCTCAGGGTGAGGCAACAAGCATTGTGATCGAACACCATCTTTGTCAACCACCAAAACCTCACCAGGATACACCTCTCTCTCATACGTTGCCTCGATCAAATCAAGAGCACAAGTCTCAGAGGCAAACACTACAGAGCCATTACTCCTCCTACCCATCACCAAAGGCCTAAACCCAAATGGGTCACGCACAGCAACAAGCTTATCCTCTGTTGCAAACACCATTGAATAAGCACCTTGAAGCTGCTCACAAGCATCAACAATCCTCATAAAAAAAGGCCTAGCTTTTGATATAGCAATCAAATGAAGAACAACCTCAGTATCAGAACTAGTATTAAAAATTGAACCACTATCTTCAAGTTTTGCCCTCAAGGACTTATAATTCACCAAATTCCCATTGTGGGCAACCCCAACAGACCCATACCTGTACCCAGCAACAAAAGGCTGCACGTTCTTCAACATAGAAGAACCTGCAGTTGAGTACCTAACATGCCCAATAGCCATATCACCAGGTAATTGGTCAAGCTTAGACTGACTAAACACTTCAGAAACCAATCCGACACCGGTAATCGATTGAAGAACCTTGTTATTGACAGCAACAATACCTGCACCTTCTTGCCCACGATGCTGCAACGCATGCAGGGCCAAGTAGCAGAGGCGTGAGGCTTCAGGGTCGCCGTAGACGCCAACAACGCCGCATTCTTCACGGGGCTTGTCGTCATCATCATCATCAAAACGGCCATCTGGGTATCGTTTGTCTGTGGAGTAGATTTCAGTCATGGGGTTTTTGGATGAAACAGATAGAGGGGTTTTGTGAGTATGGGAGGAGGACGATGATACGGAGGTGGGTTTGTGAGGGAAAGTCGAGGTTTTAGCAAGGGTTTTGGGGAGGAGATAGAGAGGGGTCTTTTGGGGTTTATTATTAGGGTTTACATAGATAGAAGAGGAAGAGAGACGAGACAGATTGGGTGTGGCTGCCATGGATACTTTGGTGAGTGAAGTTTTTTTGGAGAACAGAGACAATAGAGAGCGAGAGACGGTGAAGGGACTATAAAGGGAAAGATTTTGATGCAACTTGTTCTAGGTTTTGTGGAGTTCAAAGATAGTAAGGGGTTTTTATAGTGTTTACCTAGTGGTCGGTAAGTGCCTCACCCAAGGAATCTTAGTTTGATTGGAACTCTGATTTTTTGGGGTGGCACTTGGCATCAACTATTTCCACGTCTTCGGTGATTAACTGTTGTTATAAATAATTTTGTTTTCTTTTTAACTATTTATGTATCATTATTTGATATATTTTTTTTAAAATACTACTTTGATCCATAATGTTTATCTCTTTTATTATTTATTTAATTAAAATTTTCATTAATAAATTATTTAAATATAGTTTTATAAAATATATGTTTCAAAAATATTTTTCATACTTTTAATTTAAGATAATATTTAAATAAAATAACATAAAAATCAAAATAGATAAACAATATGAAAAATATATAATTATTATGGTTTTAAAAACAGCATTGCATCGACTAAAAATAGACTCGTAATAAAAGCATAATAAAGGGAAAAAAAACAAAACAAAAAAAGTATACCGCTATGCTTTGTGTTCGGTTTTGGATGAAAAACAAATTTCAGGTAAATTATTAGCCTAATTAAGTATTATGACAATAGTATGATTATTAAAAGCAAAATGAATACAAAGAAAAAAATCTAAGTACATTATAATCTTTGTGAATTTTATGTACAGAAATAATTTATAGATGGTAATATTATTAGGGTATGATTTATCAATGCCAAATCAATATTATTTAAAATGATAAATTATCTTTATATTATTTTTTGTCTGTATTATGGTTAGATTTGGTACTTTCATAAGCTAAGCAAAACAAACCAAGTGAAATTTGGTCAAATGCATTGTTATTTAGTTGGTGCCACTTTGTTTTATCCTTATCCCACATGATTCATTGTTGAATTTGGATTTTGTACTAAATAAATTTTTGTTAACAAATTTGATGCTTTGAATTTGTACTAATTTGTGTTAATATGAATTTGTACCATGTATTTTAATTACATCAATTTCAATTTTACAATTCTAATAAGGCATTTAAGCTTGACAAATATGTTAAAAATTCAAAATTGTTCAAGTGAGCATTAATTATAGGTAAAAATGGTAACAAACAATTATGTTTTGTTTGAATAAATTGAAAAAAATATAACACAATTAGATAAGAAAACAATATCATTTTTATTTATCTCATATTAATGACCACGTAGTATCAAATGCGATTTTTGCATGTCATACGTTAAACGTGCTCAATTTTAACTTTTATTAACCTATTGTTTTGGTAGAAGGTTTTTATGAGAGAATACTTCAAAATGCAAAGTGATGTACCAAAAAAATACGAACCTAAACTTGAAAATGCTTGATGCAAACTTAGACAAAACAAAAAATGTATGGATGTAATCAGATAAAAACTCATTTAATTACATTAACATAAATATTAAATGCATTTCGTACAATGGCTTGGCAACCCTCTAACCATTTAAATAGAATGTGTTTGGTTTCGGTTTGTTTTGGTGTGTCGTTTTGGATTTGACAAAATTTTCAAATATATACTTGTTAAATTATATATATTTAAAAAAATAAATCATAAAAAACAATCATTATTCAAATATGCAAATTAATCATACTTAAATTTTTGATCATGTTATTAAATTACATATACATATATAAATACATATTATAATAAAACAATTATTATTCAATCGTATCAAAACAAAATGTAAAATAAAATATAAAAACAATTCATTTCGTTTTAGTGTTCAAATAAAAAAATTTACATCATTAACTAGAATTCAAAGGGAGGTCACAATCAAAAAACACTTTTTGGCCTTTTGTCTTTTGAAAATGAGTTGAATTGCTCCTAACCAAAAGGATTGGCTAACAAACATACGGACAGCACAAGACAATAAAGGATATACCACAAGCTACAACCCTCTCAACCCGTATCCAATTGATTGCTTCAAATTCTAATATTGCTTGTCATGTGAGACACCCAATACAAACCAATATTTAAGGCCCTACTCTTATGGTCCCTTTCATTTAAACATATGTAGTATTACAAAACAACCTATTTGATAAGAAAAGGAAGCTCCTAAACCAAGCAATTGTTTTCCCAAAATTAGCATTTTTTTGAGATTATGGTCTCAACACAGAGACCAGAATCTCAAAATAAAAATCTCCTTTCTTCTTCGGTTATGCTTTCTTCGCTTCCTTGTTGGAGTTAACATGGATGTGGACATAGTGAAAC
This sequence comes from Bretschneidera sinensis, assembly GCA_023935145.1. Taxonomy (NCBI): domain Eukaryota; kingdom Viridiplantae; phylum Streptophyta; class Magnoliopsida; order Brassicales; family Akaniaceae; genus Bretschneidera; species Bretschneidera sinensis. The sequence continues at coordinate 96,664,285 of CM043704.1, forward strand.
TGGGTCACATGTATGTCTAAAACATGGATCATAGCCATCTTTTTTAACCAACGTTTTGAACCAATAATGACTATTAATATTTAAGGGCCCCATAATTAATCTTCCTTTCGTCATCATCGATAAGAAATTTATCATACAATTTGTTTTGTGAAACTTTTCTGTGTTGGTTTTAATTTTATCTATTGAATCTTATGGTGCGTTAAGGAATTAAGAACCAAGAGACATGATATGTATGTTGCTAGTTTAATTGATCAAACAGTGACATTATGATTTGTTCTAATCCCTTTGCTAGTTTAGTGGTTAAATTTTGATTTGTTTTAAACTTTTAATCCCTTTCGTAGTAAGGGTTTGATCTGGTCGTGTTGTGCTGGATCAGGTGTAGATTAATAGTTGGTATGTGAAAATCCATTGATAATCTTCACTGGTAATACTAAAGTTTTTAATTTGAGTTTGTAGAGATGTTAATAATGAAACTCTTTAAAATTATCAATGAAGATTTCATTCAGTACAAACATAACGCATTACAATTGATGCAAACAAGAATTTTTCTTTGAAACTATTCAATATGCATCAAAATATGCTGCTATAAATTTGTACAAACATCACTAATGGATCTCGAGCCTCAACTCACAAGGCCAAAGGTACGAAAAGCCTCAACTCTAGCAAACTAGGGTGGCAAGGTTATCAACTATTTTTTTTTCTTTAAATTCGAGAAAAACAATCTTACAAGAGTAGGAATAAATGGACTCTTTTTTCTTTTTTGAATAAAATTTGCAAAAAATAGAATTAAAAAGAATAATCCGACTTAACCCCAAGCAAATGTCAACAAGCTCAGGGTGTTGCTTGTTCCAAAAAATTCCTTCAGGCTTAAAACGAAGTTTTTTAAAATCTCATAGTCTAATTTGTAATTAAGACTAAAATAGGGTCTCTCTTGATAGTCTAATTCCTAGGGCTTACTTAATAAGTCTTCCCTTTTGCTGAGTCTCTCTTATTCTTCTTCTTCGCTACTTAGCTCACACCACGCCCACGCGTCCGGAGAAAAAAACTTAAGATGGCGCCGCCTCCTGGACCGTACTCTGGCACAAGCACACTCGCTCTGGTAAATTTTCTTATATCCGTTTGTTTATTTCCCTAAAAGATTAAGGAAACGAACGTAAAAAAATCGAAAAAATCTCAAATCTTGTTTGCTTGGTTTTGACCTCTCTTTTTTTCCCGTATCTAAGAAGCAAAATCAGTAAATAGAAAAGAAAAGAAAAAATCAAAGTCACTTATCGCTTTTGGGTTTGGTTATTTGAGCCGTTTAATATTTTCTTTTTGTTGGGATTTTTTGACAATTAGGTGGCTCGTGCATCTGCTTTCTCATTTGGGCTCGTTTATGGCAGCATCAAGCTCAAGTACCTCAAGGTACTATCTTTCGTTGCTTCATTTTAGAAACTTATTATGGTTTTTTTCTTTGGTTTTCAGGGTGTATATTTGAATTTCTAATTTATGGTTAGATAATCATTGCGTGTTTATATGTTTATAATTCATGTTTTTTGCTGAATTATGACTGGTACTAGAAATGTAGTTTAAATTTTTGGTCGTTTTTATTAGAACTTTGGGATTTTCATTAGATAGGGGTAACATGAATGTGCCAATTTGTATTATCCATAAAACTAGATGATTTCGAAGTAGAGTGCTGATGGGTGATAAATCCTAGTCTAATATCAAGTTCATTTCATGTTATATCTTATCTTCTTGTTAATCTGCTGAAAATTTTTTCTTGAGAAATTGAAATGACGTTGCTTCCACAAATATGGTTTACCCCATCTGATCAAGAAAAACCAATATGGTCTATCCAAAGTTAGTATTTTTTTAGTTTATTATCGTATGGAGGGCATGGAATTGACGGATCTAATTAAACTTGCACTACCAAGAAGAAGCTCAATAACCAAACGGGTAAAGAAAATTTCGGAGTACACACGAGAGAGATTATTAAAATATTTTTTAGTGCCTTTCTCTTCGGCTCTTATTTAATTTTTCGGTAATATTAGTATCATCTTTTTAAAAATATCTTTTACTTTCTTTCGTTGCCCATTTCTTTTTCGATAGAAGTCCATTTGCTATTATTCTATCAAAATAAAAAGTCCAGTTGCTATTGAAATGGCAGGAGACAGCAGTTTGGAGTCTTGACATACCAAATGCGATTCAGTTTTACTTCAGTTCATGAATACTGCTTTTCACTGTTTGCTATTTGTTTCTAAGCTGATTTGCTGGGGATATGTCTTACTTACGCATACTTGCAGTTTTTTAAAAGAACATCAACGCATTCTTAATTGTTGCCTTGTTTTCTCCATCAGGCGAAGGCAAAATCTCAAAAGAAAGCTGAAGCAAAGGCTCATCATTGAGATTGTCTCCCTAAAATGCTTAGTTGATTTGGGTTTAGAAATAATGCACAACAATTGAATTGTACCTGTGTTCCATTTTGGCCCGTCACTTTTGTGGACCATGGTGAACTTTTCATATCTCTGAAGTTGTTTTGAGTTGGTTACTTGGTCCTTTGAGAAATATTAACTTAGTTGCCTATTGCCATTGCTCAAATTGTTAAGTTTCTGTTGCTGAATGAACAATGGGGAGATAGGTTCCCCTGATTGGAATAATACACTGTTACATTTTGCCCCGCAAAATTCTATGCCATGCTTTTAGCACTAATCCATTCTATAGAGTTCAGATAATTGTTCTAAATATTTCATGCAATCGAAATTGCATCATGTTGATTTGTACTAACATTTTCTACCACTCATAAAAATAAAAAACAATTTCTGCCACCCGATTGATATCAAACCTCAGTATTGATTGGGATTTTTTTCAAGGACTACTTTTCTTGTAGATAGTGTTTCCAGTTAATTTTATTTAGACTACCTGGAAATATCTTCATTAGGGCTATTGATGCTCAGGTAACTATTAAAGCTATGAGCATGGCTCTTATGTTCTTTGTGGTAGTATTGTGAAATAAATACTATAAATGATTGACATGGATGGAGATTTTGAGTTTTTGCTTGTCCAGACTCGTGTCATCTTGCTCTAGAAATCCGGGATTGTATGCCTTGTCCCTTATTAGTTGTACTGGAATGGAGAAACATATGAAATTTCAACATCGTCTGGTCTCGTTGTGATATCAGCTGATTATGTCTGGTCTAATAATGATATCAGCTGCTTATGTTGGAAAAAAATGATTTGAGAGACCAACACTGCTTGGAGCACATACCAGCTGATAAAGCTAGACTAGCACTTACGTTTGGTCAACATAAAGGAAGTACTGCCAGATAAATGGTAGAAGCCGGCCAATGGCTTGTTGAAGTTCAACAGTGAAGCTGCAGTAAAAGAATCAACCATGTTTGCAGGCGTTGGAATTGTGTACGGTGACTGCAAAGGAAGGGTCACTGGAAGAAGAGCAATTGAAGGCCCTTGCTCATCACTGATAGTTGCAGAGGCTATAGCTTCAAGAGAAGCAGTGCACATTTCTCTTTTAATGGAGGTTTCTAATTCTGTTTTGAACTGATTCCAATTTCCAATGTTCTGTATATAACTTTTTTAAGGGTAAGTTAAGGTGGTGTCTCAGAAATGAACATGATGATAAAAGAGAGATTTTACAGCAAGAGGAGATTTTTCCGGTAGAACTTGTTAGAAGATCAGTGAACAGAGCAGCTGAGTAGATTGCAAAAAGGATATGCCGATTGTCCCCATAATTGGCTGTATCAAGTACCTTCTTACCTTCTGCCAATTCTGAATGATGATGTAGCTGCTACGTCTGCTATCTCTGTTCAATGCCATATTTTCCTTTTGTTTATTTTTAAAAAAAACAAATCCTTTGACCTTTGAACCATTTAGCCCATAAAAGAATCAAGCAATTTTTAGCGTAGTATTGAATTCTAGATATTCCCTGACAGTCGAGCCCCACTTTAACAGGGAGAGCAGATGCCCTAGGCCGAAGGGTATGCTAAATATCAAAAACAAAAAACGTTTTCTACCTGACCATGCTGAAACCCTCTATTGATAAAGGCAGCCACATTACAGGCACCTTAGTCGCTGAACTGCCATTTGCTCACCATCAACTTGTATAAGTCCAAAAAAATGAATTTAATCGTGATTCTTATTGAAAAGTTAGTAAACAACAGGCTAGAAACCCAGAACCCAGTTACAGAAAGCGATACAAAATGAAAAAAGTCCCAAGCAAAACAAATATTTACATAGTAAATGAATATCATTAAATATCAAATTTTCTGAAATTTCACATAACCCCACTAAACTTGCATTGACAAATTATACAGAAAAACAGCACATATTAGCACTAAGAACTACACCAGGAGATAAAGACAAAATTTCAATAGCTTCAAGTGGGATGACATTGTTGAACTTTAACCTTCAGATGGTGGAGCACACTGGAATTATTTCATGTTTACAAATAAGACTCAAGACTCCATCCTGCATATATATTAAGCAATGCATTAAATTCAACCAGCTTTGTAATCTGCACCTTATGGCTGGTACCAAACGGTTCCTAAAAAAGCATCAACTGTATCCACAAATATAAGCCAATGATTTTCTCAACCAGGAACCATCGTTGTAATAAAATGCCTCCCAAAATGGATTTGTTATATACACCTTGAATTGGACGCACATTGTACTATCATCACACTATGATTCTTGATATTGATAAAATGCCATCTTCAGCATACAAGCACCTACGTTCTGTTCCAGTCCAATTCGGGAAAATGTTTTGAGGTTCTATGTTTATATTAGTTATCTACTTATCTCTAAATCTGATTCATGCACATGGTTGTTCTAGTCATGATTAGAATCCTCTAATATATGCACATGGTTGGTAAGGGCATTTCCTTGCTCTAAGTGGATGAGTTCAAGATGCTTTTGTGAGTTTTAACAATAAACAAAAAGGATCCTCTAAGCTGTAAGTAAAATATTAAATATCAAGGCAGTGTTTCTATTTTATAGGGGAAGTGGGATTGCATAAGTTGACTAAAACCAAGAAACAATTGGCACGAGGGTATTGGTTAGAACTAATATCTTTACAAGTGCTAAGCTAAATGAGTTAATATCAAGCAGTAGCTACAGCATCAGCCACTCTGGCTGAAGCTAAACTCATAAGGATATGGCTAACCTGTGAATATGCAAGGTTATGGTTAAGATCAAACAGTTGAACTGCTGCGTGACTAGGGAGGCAACTACTTTACATAAATAATGTCTTCATCAGGGTCATCGCCTTCCAAATCTTTGTCATCTTGAGGTAAATCAGATGATTCAAATTGTTCTTCATTTTGACTTCCTGAAGTATCCTTCTCAGCCTTTATCCTATCTAATATTGCAATCACCTGAAAGGGTTAAAATCAAGATATAAGTTTTGATGGAGAAATAATAAAAATTACTAAATTTGTTCTAATAGTAATTAAACTTGTGGATCACCAAGGAAACAAACAGAAAACCCTAAGGTTTTCAAAACTAACAACAACAAGAAGCAATACATCACAGAAGGTAAGCCTTCTAAGTGCCAGAATCTCCCAAGGGGAGGGTGGGGTGGCGGGGCAATAATTCTCTCTTCTTTCATCCCAAAGTTCATGTAAATTCAATTTATGGTACACATCACCATCTCAGGATTTTTCGAACTTCTCTATAATATCAACATTTTTTTTAAAAAAAAAATAAGAATAAAACACAAGTATCAAAAAAAACATTTTGACAATAACAAGCAACTAGGCTCATTCTAACAAATCCGAATAAGAGGACCATACACCAAATTCCGTTTCATCTGAAGTAGTGTAATTAAAAGTTAGAGATATCCCAGTCTTGACAAGAGAGGATGTCCTACTTAATTTTTTCATGTGGTGACCAAACTAAATTGCCAGTATAATTATTTTTTTATTATAAACAAACAATTGTCGGTATAAATTACAATGTCTAAAAAGGAAATGAAGGCTGGGACAATAAAACATAGTGATTCACAACTCACAAGGACCCTATCAAAGGTCTGCAAATTATGCTAGTCAGTACAGAACTTGAATGCGACAATTATCATTGTTCCCGACCAATGAAACCATCGCTCAGAGATAACAGAACTTTCCAAAAAAATCCTTCCAAATGATTCACCTGGGCCCTGCTTACAAAGCTTTGTATATAACAATACCATTTACACTAAAAAGTGATGCTCATAGGTGTGTCCATACACCATATTAAAGTTAGACTCTTAAGAAAAGAACCAACTAATAGCCATGTTACCCTCTGTGTAAGAACAGACTTAGAACAATTCATTTGACCAACTAAACTATAATCATTTCAATGATAAAACCAATGACATAAGAAGCATAAACACATTTGCATTCATTACTAATAAATGGAAACAAAATGTGAACAGATAGATATATAATACTAACAGAAAATGAAAAATATCAGGTTATAAGTTCTTTTCTTTACCCTGCTCCCCCTCTCGAAGGACTCATCTTCTATAAACCGTATCTCTGGAGTCAACCTCAACTTCATTCGCTTCCCCAACTCACTCCTAACATACTTAGCCTTCGACTTCAACCCCGCAATTGCAACCTCCTTCCCTCTATCATCCCCAAAAACAGATACATACACTTTAACCACCTACAATCACAGAAACACATTCAAAAAAATGTATTACCAACACAAAACTATAATTCAATCAGAGAAATTCTTCAATGCTACCGTAGCACAGTACTCCATTTTCACTTACATGTGGGATCCACTTGTCCTCGTGCTAATAAATTATAATTATGCGAGTAAAAAGCATGGTGCTAGAAACATGCTAAAAAAAATCAAATTTTACATTTAAAAAGACAACCTTTGTCTAAAAATTTCCAATCAAATGCAAAATTAATACTCACCCCAAAAATTTTTAATTCATATAGGCGCGTATAAAAATGTGTGTTTTGTGTGTGTTACCTGTAAATCAAAATTTACATTTAAAAAGACACTCCATTTATCTCAAAATTTCGAATCAAATGCAAAAGTAATCTTCACCCATTAAAATTTTATTCATACAGGCGCATATACATAAATACATGTGAGGGGTACCTGTAAATCAGCAGAGACTTCGACATCGCTGATGGTGGTGAGGGAAGAGAGGTAACGGTCGGCGCCTAAGGCGGTTTCGGGCAAGACAGCGTACTGTAAGACCTTGTCGGTGAGGAGCATGTCGGAGAGCTCTCTACGTATCTGTTTAGCTACCATTTTCACTCTCCTTGGATTCGCCATACACCGTATTGTCCTGCCAACTGTTGGATGAGTGCGGAGATGAAACGGGGCCGTTGATTTTGGGGCGAGGATTGGGCATGTTTTGGAGTGGACGGTTGGGATTGGTAAAGATTGGTGATGGGTTGCGAGGAAAGGTTGATGGTAATGAAGGAGTACGTGAGGCATTGCTGTAGAGAATTGTAGCTCTGTCTCTGCGTGCTTCTTCTTCTTTCGTTGGGGTTTTAGTTTTCTGTGTTTTTTTTTCAAATTTATTTTTGTGGAGTGTTGGGTTCTTTTGGGTCAGGCCCGCAAGGGAATGGGACTGAGGAGAAAGGAGGAGGAAGATGGCCCTGGAATATCCTAATTTAGGGCATTTTGGTAAATTCATTATAAGCAAATCTACTTCATAATTATTAGCAATTAGGAAAAAAAGGTCTCATCACATATGCAACTTGAATTTTTATGCAAAATACCAATTTGCTCATCACCTTTTTAATTGTTACAATTCCTACCTTGTAATATCTATTACTATATATTATCTATCATTTACGATAAAATTAAAAATTTTTTCGTATGTTCGATGTGTATATGTTTACACATAACACGTATTGTTTAAGTTATGTTTTTTTGTGCCACTTAAAGGCCGAATAAAAATAAATAAATTCTCCTCAATAATAATAACTTTATTTTTTTTTTTTACAAGATTCTTTTTTACTTGTGAAAAGTTTGTAAGCCTGAGATTTCATGCTTCCATAAAATTGTAAAATTACAAAAAAAATTCAAATTAGATTTTGGATGTTACGGCGCTATAGGGTATTACATTGAAAATTAAAGCAAATATTGTGCATAATATAAATTAGTATTTAAGAAGAACAATTATGCCGATAAAACCTTAAGAAAGTCAAATTTATGAATATTTTGACTAAAATTTTATTTTGGTCCAGAAGGACCTGGTCTAAGGAAGAATTTCTCCGTTAGCCCAAGCCCTATAGTTTTCAATTTGGAAACCACCAACTATGGGTAGCCCAAACTTACCATAGAGGGTTTTGCATCAAAGAACCCAAGCCCAACTAGGGCAGGTGGCCTAATTAGAGATGATAAGGGTTAATGCCCATTGAAAAATGCTTTGCCATTCTTCCATAATCTGTAAGCAGTAGTATATATTCCAAAATTAGATTTGAAGTCCTCAAGAAAATTATATTCCCATTTACTCAACTAAAAATAAATGTAAGATTTTTAATTTGTACTTGTTTTTGACTCGTTATTCGTCTATTAAATCATGTGTATAAATATGAAAATAAAGCCCGTTAAAAAACATGTATTTTTAATCCATATACATTGGCTCATTATCCGTAAGACTCGATCCATACTTTGTTTGGGTCACCATTTTCTCATCTAAATAGAATTTTTTTTATCAATACTCGTTATTCTCCCGTCAAAACACATGTATAAATATGAAAAATAAAACCCATTAAAAAACAGATATTTTTAATTCGTATTCGTAAATCAGTTACTCATAACTCGTAAAACTCGACTCGTACCTAACCAGACTTACCGGTTTCTCAACTCTACATCCAAAAGAAATTGAACTTAGTATAATTTATATCAATTTGGTCCCTTCGATGAAGACCCACGTTTTTCCACTTCTCCATGATAAAAGACTGGAAAAAGAAAATTTTCTTTCTCCTCCTTTTATGCACTTGTTGAATTGATTAATAGATTACTTGAAAGCTCCTAATATAATATTTGAGTACTTCAATTAATACATCTCTACTTCTCTCCAGTTCCTGTAATTTGTAAGCTGTTTATGATTTCTTTGTCTGGATTATGAGTAACAAAACACAATTCCCTCTGATAAAATAATATTGACACAAAAGAACAAATCTATATATAAAGATTTGAGCTTTGGTTCACTGTCTTTAACTTCCATTAACCGATGGAGTTAGAAATTATATAATATACTTCAGTACGTGTGGTTAGATGAATTTGTAAGGTTGGTATGAAGATTTGTGTCCAATAACTGTCTTTTAAGTCCTGCCAATTTTACGATTAGTCTTCTATAGATGTTACTTTAATTAATTTTTTATCAAGATGCATTGTTATTATTTTGGTAGCTAGTAAACAATATTTTATTATTATTATTATTTTTAAATTGAAGCGATGACGATTGATTTTATCAACCCGACGTCTAAACAAGTTTAGCTCTCTGTTATCCCTCAACAGTTTCATTTTACTTTTTTCTCCTTTTCTCTTGTGAATTGGATCCTCTAGAACATTCATGATAGAGATGGAGTCTGGGGTTGTGAACATAAGGGGTTGCGTTTTCTGGCTAGAGCTTGAGTGTATTGAACAACTAGAAACAGACGAGCGGATCATAGACTGAACTATCATTTTTTATTATTTGAAATTGATAACTTGGAACAAGACTTGCTAGTTGCTTTTGAAGTTCAGTCAGATTATAGGACAACCTGGTTATTAAAACAAGTTTTTTGGTCTCCCTCTCCCATGGAAGTAAGTAAGATCAATACGGATGGCAGTCAGGATGTTAATTATGGTCTAGCTTTTTATGGAGTCATTTTTCGATACCATTCAGGGAGATAGTTGGAGGGTTTTGCATTGGGCTTGGGCAAGTGTAGTATCTTACAAGCATAATTGATGGTTATTCGCTTGAGGTTGCAAATTGCAGTAGAGAGAAGACTAACTAATGTGTTGCATGATTTCGAACAAACCATTGCACTTTATTTGATTAATAAGGGAGATGCTGAATTCCACAACCTTGGAGTTGTTATTCAGAATTGTTGGTTTATGATTAATAGCTTTGCGTTTTGTACGACTGGCCACACTTTGAGAGAAGGCAACAAATGTGTTGACATCATGACATCCTTAGGTTACAACCACAATGATCTCCACGTTTGGGTTTGGGGCACATTTTGTTTGAGGATACCTTAGGCATTCTACTCCCACGAGGCAAGCCTCAGTTGGGTCTCATTACATATCAAATATATATATATATATATATATATATATATATATATATGCAAAATACACTATGTTTAAAGTATGCATGTGCATTTTCCTATAATAAGTATCTTTTATTATTCAGCCTAATATAAGTATTAATCAGTTTCAATAGCATGCATGTTATAATAAATATGAAATTCTTTAAGAAGTGCTCTAATGATGTCATGTGTCTTTTATTTTAAATCCAAGCATGAAAGCACGTAGTTTTACATTTATTTATAATTAGATGAGATATAAAGACCAATCCATACAATCTTTAAAATTTTAATTAAATAAAATCCAATTTTAAAACTAAATATAAAAAATTTATTCTCTAGGAACTTAATATAAAAAATCTAACCAACTTAACAATTAAATAATAAACAAACTTAAATTAGATATTCAATAATATTATTCTATCTTAGTTTTTCAACATTATAAACTAAATAAAATATCGAGATATCAATTTAACGTTTAATTGTTGATTTAATAAACGTAATGAGTTCATTAAATATTCAAAGAAAATATTAAGAATGAGAAATAAATAATTAAATCTTTTACTCGTATAATAATGTCTAAAATAAAATAATAAAAAATATTGATTTTTAATTGAATTGGATTAAATTTAATAAACAAGTTTATAATAAAATTATATTATTTATTTATAAAATTAAAGAAAAAGTTTCTATAAGAGTAAATCATATTTCTATTTCTCGTGTAAAATAGTAACTTCAATAAAGTTTGAAAGAAAATTATGTATAATTTTATTTTGTATAAACGACTTAGAAAATTTAATAATGGATAAAAAATAGCTCATATATATTTAAATAAATAAATTATTTGCACAACATTTTATAATAATGATTAAAAACTTATGAATTTATAATAATAAATAGATAGCACTGATTCTAATTTTATTTGTTGAATATAACTAAATAAAAAACTTTGAAACAAAATGATAAAAAGAAATCATGTTTTTTTAAAGTAAAAAATATTTATAAATTTTTTAACAAAAATTACAAAGTATAAAATTATATAATATAAATAACGACTAAAAACTCTACTAAATAATTTTATATCATGGGTTCGTAGCAAAATTATAAGACTACATACTAAAACATTGACGGTTTTTTATACTTTAATCAAGATGGAGTATTAATTTGCATCCATATTTTTAATTTCATTAATCAACACCCGCACTTGTTCATGTATGAAATAAAAATATTCAATCAAACATAGTATTTAAAGATAACAGAAAACCATCACTAGTTGAACATTTATGCAAGGTCACACATGTAACACATATGTTTTATGCATAAAGTTAAACAATATAAATTATTTATTATCATTATTTTTGCTCCCAAAAAAGACTACATAAATAACAACAACCATAATCATAAGACGAAACAAAACACATATTTAATCATAATTACACGTGTATAACGTGTGATGACTTAAAAAAATAATTTTATATTTTTTTAATTAAGAATACTATTGGCTTTATATTAAGCTTTCAATTGACATTAATTTTTTTCTCATAAAATAGTTATTAATTTTTATGATAATGAAAAAAATGATTCATCATGGTTAAATTATTAAAGTTTGACTAAGTAAATTATTTATAAGAATATTTTATATAACAAAAACTACAAAACCCAATATTTTACAATATAAATAACAATCAATCAATTGAGTAGTTTATTGCTATAATATAAGCCTAATAAAGATATAATTAATTATATAAATCATGTTCTTCGGTTACACTAATTGAACTACTGTATCATACATATTTAACTTTAAACTATAATTAAAAAAATTATAAGAGTCAACTTATAAACTTTGTAAAAACCCAAAATAAATATTACTGCATATTAACTAGCAGTATTATTTTCGTCAATATATTAAATTTAAATATTGCAATATTTTGTTTTCACTACATGTTTTTACTTTAATTTTTGATAAAAGTATTACAACATATTTTTTTGTTTGCAAATAAATTTAAAAATATATTGAGATATTAATTTGGTAATTAATTATTTCATATTCTCAAATTTCAAATTCATTACTTTTACATTTATGTTTTGTTCCCACATGTTATGTTGAGTAGATAAAAAAAAAATATAACAAATAAGTATTTATATGCTTAATTTTTTTACCTAGTAAATTAGATTAAAATTAAGATCTTGGTTTTTAATTTAATTATTTAACAATTTTGAATTAAAAATTCGTTACTTCAATATTTACATTTGTATGCACATGTTGTATGAATATTTAAAACATTATTAATAACACAATCTAATATAATTAATATTTTCAGATTTTATAAATTATTTAATCTTCATCATAGTTATTATTTTGTATGTTCACCGCAAATAAGTTATTTTTAATTTTTCATTATAAAAAATAAAACAATATCTCTCAACTTTTATATAACAAAAGAATTATATAAACTGATCCACGCATCTCATAATCATGACGACTAATATATATAGAAGATAATAAATTAAGGCCATGCCACTTCTAATTAGAAGTCATTGTCAGTTAGTCGTGCAAGCATGGCTCACAAATTGATCGGTAAGATAATATTTGGGAGTCCTTTTCAACAAAAACCAGCCATTTCCATGCTTGATGGACTCCATTTTCTTTTCTTTTTTTCCTTTTTTTGTGAGATTAAAAGTTTTTTAAAAGAATTTTAATCACTACAAATATGCATAGAAAGAAGAAAGACAGATAGTTACACATATCTGTTGTTTAGAAAGTAATTTAAGAGCATCTTCCCTTACACTTTTAACTCTAAAAACTTTAAATTGGATGATTTAAGTTACATTTAAATCACTTTCAAATAATATCAATACTAAAAATAAACCATTTGAATATCAAAGAGAATGACTAACGTTAGTGTGATTGATGATTAAAAAAGATCTGTACATTATATGGGTTAGTTAAAGACGCATGCTAACCATGTGTATAGTGCATGTGTATCTATACATTATACGGGCTAGTTAAAGACGCATGCTAACCATGTGTATAGTGCATGTGTTAATCTTAACCGTTAATCTAAATGTTGTTACTTAACAAAATCCATGATAAAATATGTATTTTCACCACATTACAAACACAAAACACTCGCTCATAAACTCACTCAATAGCGATGCATCACAGATTCTATAGACTCTCACCCTTCTCCCAATATGGATGATAGTTGATAAGATAATGTTTATATTATTAATTAGACTTTTTTATGTGTATTTGGATCATGAATATGTTGGAATTTAGATTATGGATGATTAGATGGATGGTTATGTAATATAACTTATATTTGCTTATGTAATAAATAGGTCGTGTCTGGTTAATCGTGTCGGGTTGTCGTGACTAACAGTTAGTTGTGTCGTGTTTGACAAATTAGTCGTATCGTGTTATCGTATCGAGCCTAACACGATCCGTTTATTAAATAAGTTAAATGCGTCATGTCGTGTTATCCGTTTAATAAACAGACCGTGTTAGTGTTGAGTTTTTTTTAACACGATTCATAATCGTGTCTATCTGTTTAATATTATATGCAATTTCAATTCTATACGAACATGACCCATCAATCCGATTTGCCACCACTAAATTTAGGCTTTGAAATTTAGGGCCCAAAATAATCATTCTTAGATCCGAATTCCCAAATGACCTTTGATCCATCTCTAATTTCATTAAGCAGGCCCCAGCACATATTCCCTAAATCTTGGATTATTAACTATTTTAATCAGGATTACTGTGTTAAAAAGATACTGAGAGACAACAAATCATGAAAGTCACACGTGAAAACCCCCCAAAAAATAATAAAAATATGATATAATATGCATGTCCCTGTTATCTTTAATAAATCACCGCAAATTTAGCATGAACAGTGTTTTTCACTCTATGCTCGATAAATAGCAACCATTTCTCATTAAGTACCTTTTAATTGGAGTAAATGAAAATTAATGCTATTTTTGGTTGGCTAGAAATATGGATAGCAAAAGTCATTGTCCTCAATGGACCTGACAAGATCGGAAACTATCGAGGGCGATATAAAATTTTCTACGGATTATAGGTGAAAATCAATAATATAATGACACGTGATATCTTTTAAGATCAAAAAAATAATTTTATAAACAAGATATAATAACAAGTCAAATGATTACATGTAGTAAATGACAAAACAATAATATCAAATTAAAACTTTAATCTTATTAAAACACTCTAATCTATGAAAATCATAGTCTTATCAAAATACTTCAGTCTATGAAAATTTTATTATACCCTCGGTTTATTTACTTAACCATAGTCTCCCGAAGATACACAACCTTTTTCGGTCCTTCCACAACTCCTTAAGGCATGTACAATCACAATGAAAATCTTTCGAGAGCTACATATGAATATTGATAATCGGACCACAATCTTCTTTATTTAACAATTGCAATGAAGATCGAGTTGATAATGAAATTGAATGTCACACTGACAAATTTGAATTTGAATATTCTGTATTTATTGATGTGACATACAATTTCTTTGTAAACTTCTTTTTATTTTTATTTTCAAATGGAGAGGATCGTGATCCTTTATAATTATGACTAATAAAACCTTCTTAGTCACCTTAAATCCGGAAAACCCCACCCACCCCAAATTAAATTAATAATGCAACAATAAATTTTAAACTTCTATGATGCAAAAGATAATTAGCATCTATGCACTTCCTCTCTTTTCTTTTTTTTCTTTTTTTTTTTTCTGTTATGCAGACTTGCAGGTTTACTAATACATCATACATGGAGGATGCATAAGAGATCTGGAGGCAAAGCCAAAGGTCATGCAAGTAGTTCAGGATTATGAGATCATATGGGGTTTTGGATTTTAAGGACAAACAGAATCTAATCAAATCATATCATCATAAACAAAACACAGGAAGGACAATAACACTAATCCATGGTAGATTTTCTCATATTTTTTTACCATTGTTGAATTCAATCTCTTCAAGGGATTGAGTTCATAAGGAAATTGTAGTATGTACATAGTATTTCGAAATTAAAAGAAATTCTGATAAGAAATAAAGCATGAAAGACAATTCCAACATAGCAGAAAAATTATGACTAATGATTGTTTTATAATCATTAAAAATGCTTAATTGTGGTTTAGTGCAGAATTTTGACCAATTAGTGTCAAAACAATGGATAATGAATGAATATTTATAGATAATTTTAAAAAATTTTATTAATAATATTAATTTTTATTATTATTAAAATATTTTAAAATTATCAAGAAATTTCCATTGAACCTTGAACCGAACCAACATGAATTTTTTCTGTACACCAACTGAAACAACAGACAAATCTCGTAAATATCTCAAACTCCAAGGGCATTTCTCCATTCTATTGGCCTTATAATGCCCCTTCCCAAACATTAATCCCCTCAAAACAATCAGAACTTTAAAAAAAAAAATTACTCTCACAAGTCACTGCTATTGTCTCCACTGCACTTTCTCTCATTTTCATTCACTTTCCCAGTAAACAAGCAGATGTCGCATGTGATGGGAAAGTGCCAGAAGATCTGTGACATTGTCCAAATCCGTCAAATGCTAAGTAAATGGCGCAAAAAAGCCCGCATAACGGCCGCACGAGCTGCACCGTCCGATGTGCCGGCGGGGCACGTGGCGGTCTGCGTCGGGGCCAGTTGCAAGAGGTTTATCATGCGCGCGACGCACCTGAACCACCCAATCTTCAAGCGGCTCCTCGTACAAGTCGAAGAGGAGTACGGCTTCTCCAACGTTGGGCCGCTAACGATCCCATGCAACGAGTCGCTCTTCGAAGAGATCCTCCGGGTCGTGTCCCGATCCGACTCGTCAAACTCGGGCGGGTTCTTCACTCTCGAGGATCTACAGAGATGCGGCCACGTGAGCATGAAGAATAGCCTCGAGTTTTTCGGCGAATCTCGACCGTTGCTACATGGGTTAGCTGACAAATCAATGTGTTAAGCGGACTCGGCGGAGAAGAGGTTGCTTCGGGTTGACTCAGCCGAGTTACCGAGTTGGGAGGGTACTAACAATTAATAGTATTTTTTAATTTCTTAGGGGTCTTAATTATTATTTATTTTATTTTGTTAAAACTTTTTAACGTCAAGTTAATTAATTATTAAAAAGGTTTTAACTTTCATGAGAATTAATTAATAGTAAGGAGATGGCAATAGAGGGGTTTGTTTTTGGCCGAGTCATCCCGAGTTGAACCGGATGGATCTCTATGTAAATTCAGAGACTGATTGACTAATTGCAGGAATTGCATGGATATACTCCTTTTTCTCCTAAGTTGGTACAGTACAACTGCTGTCTACTGCTTTGTAAATTGTAATCATGACATTAGTGCTTGTGCTAATTACTCCCATGTTGCTTGGTGTTATTCGTCAACTGGTAACCCTTTTTTTTTTTTTTTTTTTTTTTAATTAGAGGCAACAAACAGTAATATAATGAAGTTTATTGCTAGGGGGCTCTCCTCTAGTATTTTTTTTTATAAAAAAAGCTTTCAATCTATAGTAAATAATAGGGTGAATTACGAATTCATCCATAAATTTCAATTATAATTACAATTCACTCCTCTAATTTGCAAATCAAACAACCCAGCTCAAAAAATTATTGCGTACCTTACGGTTCGATCCTTACCATTAACTTCGATCAAGAAAACTAACAAAAAATTTGACGTGATTATAAGCATATGATTTTAATGGGTATTTTTTTCCTATGTCATAAGTCCCACAAGCAAATTCACCTTTGTGTTCAACCCTGCAATCTCATGCCGAAAAGCATCAACAGTTTCTTTCATATCATCAGTAAGTGCATTCACCAATTTAACAAATTCCTGATGCGAGGTCTCTAGCCCTCTTGACCGCACATCACAAGACCTTAAGCTCATCGATTCGTTGGGAGTTTTCAATTACATTATCATCTACCATAGTTGTTCTGTTTAGGTAATTGAGCTATGCTTCGATACCAAGTGTCATGATCCTAACACTTTTGTCAAGATGCTACAGTTCTTGCGGCAATTGTCTTGGTCTCCACCAAGTAAGTCAGCTAATCTCGCTTAATTCAACTTAAGCTTGGCACACTGCAAGCACAATGGACATATAGGATGACAAAAATTTAGATTTTTGTTCAAATTGAGATTTATTTTGAAAAAATTTATAAAATTAAAGGACGAACAAGTTGGACCGAGAGTGAAATAGAGAGAACATGAGAGAGGAGTCGTAAATGGATTTATATGGATTATTTTGTTATATATATGAAGGGTAATTTAGAAAATTATATTTTTATTTAACATTTGAAAAAAAACTGAGTTGTCTGGTTTACAAACTAAAGAAGCGTGCTGTAATTAGGACTAAAACTCAATAATAAATCTGTAATTTACTCTAAACAATGGTATAATGTTTTCCTTTCATGAAAAGTTAAATTAATGGTTTTTATATTAAGCTCATTTAATATAGATTTTGCTTTTAATAAAGTGTTGAGGTTGAAAACACTCTATACAATCTGTATAATTTTTTAGTGAAGACATCGATTTAGATCTTTTTTATTTGAGAATTTAAATAAAGTTCACATTCATCGTTAAATTGAATGTCACATCATTAAATAGATATAATTCAAATTCAAGTTTATCATAATGATATTCAATCTCACCATAAACTTGACATTTATTTTAATTATCAAAATGAAATAATCCAAATCAAAGAGTTCTTATAGTGTTTGGTGACAATTTTTTTTTAAATTATATTTGAAAATATAGGAAAATTTGCATATTAATGGTTAATAAACATAAAAAATGGTACAATATATATTTGACTGGGTAGTAATCTATTTATATTTTACTTTCTCGTTTTCTAAAAACAATTTCAAATCACTTCACTTAAAAATGTTTTAACATGTTAACCCCTCGATCATGATGCATTTTGGAACAACAAAAACAACAATAACAATAATAATAATAATAATAATAATAATTTCAATGCATGAAAAAATTACCATACTTAAAAATTTGCTTAGTTTCAAGGAAGGCTATACAATACCTATCTTCCAAGTTCTTCGAAAAAGACATTTTTGAGTCTCAGTCAATCTAATACACAGAAGAAAAAAATGAATTAAGAATCCAATATGCAAATAATATAATCGTTTAAAGCTTTTTTTTTTCATCATTTAATTTTGTCTCTTAATTAAGTCTAACATTACGTTTGTAATCAAATGAAATTTTTTATCTTCCAAGATTTTTTAAAATAGCGTCTTTTAGTCTCCGTCAATCAAATATGCAAGGATGAAAGAGCGGAAGAATTGAGAATTCAATATGCTAATAATATTAAGCATTTAATTTTGTTTCTTAATTAAGTTTAACAATTCGTTTGGAATTAATGCTTGTTCATATTAGCAACAACTCCATGGACCCTTGCATAGAGGGAAAGGAAAGAGTTAGATCAAGCTTTAGTCAAAAAAACCCGCCTATCAACCAGATTAGATAAGGAGAAATTAGCTCATTCTCCTTAATTAACGCAATGACCATATCATTTCATGTTGGTTAGTCGATCTAGAATTTGACTGAAGCCATTCAATCTAGCTTTCGGGTCAAGTCATCAAAAAATGGAATGGACTGCATCATGCATAATTAAAGTCATAAACACGAAAGGCAATTGTCTCCTTATAGCATCAAAGATCAACAAAGTCGAAGACAACTCATGATTATTTGTTAAACTTAATTGCGTACAATATTCAAGTACCCATTCTTGCACGGTTTCTATTTCTTTATGTTATGTGCAAAAGTTATCGGCAAAACTTAAATGAACTTGTTTGTACGAAATTTTTTGATTTTATTTAAAATTTTTATTTTTATAATAATAAAATTAATTACTATCATTTAATTTAAAAACATCAATGAGGATTTAAAGTTGCAAAAAATATTTAATGTTATGTAAATTTTAATATTAAATATAAGTTTTAATTTTCTGTATAAAATTTAATAAGTTTTAAAATTTGATTAATATGATAGAAAGGATTAGAGTGGATCACACTCTTCAGCAGGTTCCGACATATGAGAATGGGCTTTTGTCAATACATTTTGGGATTTTTTTTTGTAACATTACAAAAAAAAAGTTAATGTTTTATTCCCGTTTTAGTGTATAATTAGGGGTAAAAATTGGGACGCAAGATTTAACGTACTTCTATAGTTGAATTAGCAAATTCCTATACACCCGTGATTATACACTAAAACGATGATTTTTTTTTTCTTTTTTTTTTGCAATTTTACAAAAAACCAGAAAGTATAAAATTTAAAATGCAGGAATGAATGCCACTTGCAGGTGCTGGAGTACATCAGAGAGTATGATCTACCCCGGCTCTTTTTGACAACGATTCATTTCTAAAATTTGCAGGTAGGGTGTAAATTTAATTTTTAACTTGATTATGGTGTTATTTTCTGATAAAAACCATTAAAAAATACTAAATCTAAAAAATGATCTCTCGAGATTACTGATGACTCATAAAGGTGATCGATTCGTCAGACGAAGACACTTATCTTATTTTGTAGATATCGGCGATAGCTTTTCAATGATATCAAAAACATATTTTTCTAACCATCAGTTGATTCAATATCATAAAAAAAATTTGAAAATAAAAAAAATTTCCATATATTTATTTATTGGATTACTCTATTGTTAATTTACTCATATATATATATATATATATATATATATATATATATATATATAATGTTCACCACTTTTTACTGCTGAAATCTTTTTCCAAAAAAAAAAGTTGAAAAATCAAGTCGACGTTAATTAACATTTAGCTTTATTGAGCAACCACTTGACATTGATGCGGTACAAAATAATGAGCATGCTAGCGCTCGGATTGACAATTAAAATTTTTTCGTGGAATACACATACACAATTAATACATGTGTCATGCATAAGTATGTTATAAAAAAAGAAAATTTAATCATCAATCATGATTTATTAGGAAATTTATATAAACTCTAAATTCAAAACTATAAAATTTTCAGATAGGGAGTAGATCATTTCTGGATTTGTCTAATCAATGCAATTTAGTGACGTCGGGTCTTTAGTAATTTGTTTTATTTATATATTTTATAAAACATATATATTTTATAATAAAATAAAACTTTAATGATAAAAAAATAATTTTATCGTAAAAAGTATATATTTTTATTATAAAAATATATATTTATCTTAAAATATATAAATAAGATAAAGTATTTTTTATTTTATTATTACCAACGCAATCTAACAATTACCTTTAGTAATTGATTGGTAGATTGGGTCAAACATGAATTGGGCCAAAACCAGCTAAGTGTAGATGAGATAGTACTTTCGCACCCAATTAGGCCCTTTTATCCAGTGCTAGGGCCCTCCACATGCTAAAGATCCAGATTTTTCTCAGGTGGGCCTTGGTTTCAAGAGCCTTATAAGCCTTTTCAAAACAGGTGGTCCTTTGTAAAGTCCTTTCAGGCAACTTCACTTGCCTACCCTCTGCACCACCTCCTCATAAAATGTAAATAAGATCATAGGTTAGTTATGACGGTGAGAACCTGCAAACTTTATATCAACTTCTCTACGATAAAAATTATGAAGTAAAACTTGTAATACACTATTTTTACTTATAGATTTAGATTTTAAGATCACTTTATATTCAAAATTTATATGTATGACATGCTTTACTTTACAATTTTTTAAAGCAGATGAATTGATCTCGCAAACTTCAATGTAAAAAAATAACGAGTACGTGTATAGTATAACCTAAATAAGAAAATCTGTGTTGTTTTTATACGTATCGACGGGAAGAAAATTGATCCTAAGCCTTCGTTTGAATAGATACTTAAAAGATTATCGTTGGGTTGTGAGGTAGCAGTCTTTTGTAACTTATAAGTTATTGTTTTGATTTATTAATAAGCATTAATTTTAATTATAAATTTTTATTAAAAAATATATAACTATTGAACTAAACACACAATGGTACTTTTAATCTTTACTAAGTACTCTGAAAAAATTAATTCATTTAGATTTAAATCTTTAGTAATTAATTGGATTTTTATAATTACTGATGTTCATAATAAGATGGTGTGTCACGCCACTTAAAAATTAAATATAAGATTATACTTGTGCCAGGTCATTTAATTTATCGAGGTGTTCATAATGATGTGGCTTAATACAAAATGATGCCATGTTATAGAATGTGGCTCATTCCCTCTCAAAGTAAACAAAATATAGATTAAACCTTTTGAATAATTTTGTAACGATGTCTCTTAAATTTTTTTTAAATTGATATTCTTGATTTTTTTTATAGTTTAACAAAAATTATTTATTTAAATTTTAAACGATGTGACATTTAATATCATCAAAACTATAACCAACTACAAATAATTTGATTGCATAGTATTTAAATTCGATTTACTCTTAAGCTTTAACCTCAAGTTATAAATACCCAAATAATAATTATAAAAGCCCGGGTGGTAAAGATCAAACGAAAACTTTGAAACCATCGCATGAGATGGCACCTTGTCATTGGTTGGGTATTAGGATGGACAAAATGGAGTACCAAGCTTTAAATTCCTCCTTTAACCTCTAATAAGCACAAATGTTTTGTGATGTATGCATGGATATAGTTATATAATGCTGCGTAATATATGAAAATTGCAACATTGGTGTAATCCACATCATGTTGTAAATTTATTTTCTAAAGTGAAACAGAATATAATAATCAAGACTTAGATACGTGTAATAATCATTATTTTTAAGTTTTATTCATCTCCACTTGAATAAATAAGTTTACTATGGATTACAGATAAATAGTCATTGAAGATATATTTATATAATGCTGGGTAATATATGAAAATTGCAACATTTGTGTAATCCACGTTATGTTGTAAATTTATTTTCTAAACTGAAACAGAATATGAGAATCAAGACTTAAATACATGTAATAATCACTGTCTTTTAGGCTTTATTTGTCTCCACTTGAATAAATAAGTTTGCTATGGGTTATAGATGAATAGTCCTCCAAGATACAACTAAGTCTCAAGCTTGAAGTCTGCAGACAGCAAAATCTGAAGAACTTTTGATTTAATTTTGCTTTGAAATACTTGAATATTATGGCAGAGTTTTGAGAGAAAAAAAAAAGAAGAAAGAATGAAAAAATAAATCGTGTTCTGAAAATGGGAAGTCATGGGATTTATAGGTGCATACACATCTCTTCAAATAGTTATGAAAAATCATATTTTTTCAGTTGGAAAGATATGATTTTTTCAGATTTAATGAGAGCTTTACTATTATGTCTACTAGTTTTTAACTGATCAGATCGTGTCTGTTTAAAAAATCAATTATTAAATCTCACACTTTTTCCGTTTAAATCAAAACCTTTGATTTAAACTGATGCATTTTAATTTAATTTCACACAAAAATCAATTATTAAATCTCATATTTTTTCAGTTTAAATCAAAACCTTTGATTTAAACTGGTACCTTTTAATTTAATCTCACACATTTTTCTATTTAAATCAAAACCATTTGATTTAAACTAATGCTTTTGGGTTTTCAAATAACACTTTACAATCATTTTTCTAACAATCCCCCACTTGTTTGAAAAACCAAATTTGAAAAATACTGCCACAATATCTCCGAGTCTTATATGCATAAAAAATGTATCTTTCGATTTAAAACCTTGTATTAGTGTAAGCAACTCAAAGTCATATCAAAATGAATGGTGTCCTTTAGATTAAACCAACATTTCTATATGATACGACTGGAGCCACCACACACATACAATTCTCTTATTTCGGTAAGAATTTATTTTCACTTAGCACTATTATGGTCATGTGCTATATCTTGGTTTCACGAACCTTAAGAGAGCAAATCATAACTCTATATAACAAGCAACACCACTCTTTTGTTCATATAGGTGAAGTTTCTCTCGTGTTTCCGTTACTAGAACACATTTGATAACTTCATTAAGAGTTTAATTCATCTACTAAAATGTAATGGACGATATTTTCTTTCTCAGTTATGGGCCAACTTTGTGACAATATCAACAATTAATCACAATAACTTGTTATTACCCATCAAAGCCTATGACTAGTGGTCTAGTAGTATTAGGTTGGATTGTCATAATTGCTGATTTTTAAATGGTTTAAGCCCAATTTCTTTAGATGCATTACTTACTAGTTCTCTTGCGAGTGCCTTAGTAAGTGAATTAACTAAGTTCTTACTTGACTTTACATTGACAATTGTAATGATACCATCTTGTATCAATTGTCTCACATGCTCATGTCTAAGACTGGTATGTTTAAACTAACTATTTAAGGTACCTCTCACAAAACTTCATTATCACAAAGTATGGATTCTAAATGTATAGGATGTGGCCACAAAATTTATTTCCAACAATAAATTTTTAATTAATCCATTCAATTTTTTTTTTCAATTGTTGTCGAGGCAATTTATTCGGATTTTATTGTGTGAGACATACAGGTTTGTCTATTGCTCTTTCAAGAGACATTACCTCCTCTTGGGTATTTTATATCTCTCACTCTCATCAACCGACTAGCATCAATGTATTCTCTTGATACAACTGGATTACCATAACATCAATGTGTCCTCTTGATACAACTGGTTCATATCAAATCAATGGTTTTATTTAGATAACCAAGGATTCTGTTAATTTTGTACATTCTTATAATGCATTATTAAATACTCAAATCATAACCTCACTGTGCTTTTTTACCTTTTTTTTTTTTAAAGATTTGAACTCTATCTTATTCTAAATACTTCTACAATTTGAGAGTTCCAATAAACTCAATTTTATGTTTTTTATAATATATATATATATATATATATATATATTACATAAATATTTGAAATTTTAAACCCACTCAATTTAAAATATTATTAAACTTTTAGATTAACATGATCAACATATAATCATATTTCATGTGCATCGATAACTAAAACACATCGATATTTTGTAATTATTTTATAATTGTTTGATATAATATCGGTAAAAAGTGAAAGAGAATATTCTTTAATTTTGAAAATGATGTTGCCAAGGCAACTTGCCAACGGGACCAGGTATAAAGCAAACACAACGGGAGGCTAATAGTGTCGATTGGCTTGCAAGCTAGCGGCATAATGCTAATCATGATTTAACTGGTGAATAAAAGAAATAGCAAATTAAGAAAACTGAAAATGAAAACAAGCAAGAGAAAAGAACCCGACATTAAATTAGACCGACAAAATCAACACACAGTATCTTTTCAAAGTACATTTTGTGCCCAACATGTCTTCCCTCATTATACTTCATTAAATTTCAAAGAAAAGACACAAAGACACGCGTAGAGCACTTAGCATGCAAGGTGGTGGTCGATCGGGTACGTATGTGGTATATTGCAATTTGATTAGGGATCAACTAGCGGCGAACATTCTAGTAAAAATTTTAAAGTGAATTTATTGGTTTAAATATAATTTAAACAGTATTTAAACATTTTCGGTTTATTCCATAAATATTAGTTCTTTTCAATTGAGCTGGGAATATAATTAGTGTACTTTCTTATATGGTATATTATTAAACATATGTATACTGTTAGATACAATTTGTAATTTTAGAGTAAAAGTAAATTCGTTTTTTTAATTATCATGTCATTATGAAATAATACAAATTATAATAGAAAAAATAAAAATAAAAAAATGATTGTTTTAGTGTTAGTAGGATAAAAATACAAAATTAAAATTAAAAAAAGTTCTTTTTGATCTTACCCCTCTCTCTCTCTCTCTATATATATATATATATATATGTGTGCGCGCGCGCACGCGCGTCCTTATTTATCTTCTTTCATTAAGCTGAAAACAAAACTGTATAACAAACAGATCTTTGTGAGTAATTAAATTTTTTTTTTCTTCTAAGTTATATTTCTCAATTATTTAATTGTCATATCATTATGCAGAGTATAATTACAGTAAGAAAAATAAGAATTAAAAAGGGTGAACATTTTCGTGCTAGTAGGGTAAAGAATACAAAATTAAATAGAAAAAAAATTCTCATTAACCTTTTATATATATATATATATATGTATGTATATATCTTCTTTCATCAAGTTGAAAACAAAACTGTATAACAAACAAATTTTTGTGAGTGGTTAAAATTTCTTTTCTTTTAGGTTATAT
Source organism: Bretschneidera sinensis (assembly GCA_023935145.1). Taxonomy (NCBI): domain Eukaryota; kingdom Viridiplantae; phylum Streptophyta; class Magnoliopsida; order Brassicales; family Akaniaceae; genus Bretschneidera; species Bretschneidera sinensis. The sequence continues at coordinate 96,689,745 of CM043704.1, forward strand.
TTTTCAATTAAATTTAAAATAGCTTAGCTTTGGATGTATTTGAGATTTGAGCTTAATGAGTTTTATCTCTCTTGATTTGCACTCAAATTTTGATTATAATAAAATCTCTCATCATCGTTTATGGACGTAAAAATTTTAACTTTAAATTACATAAATTTTTTATGTTTATTTATTTTTTTACTGTATTATTGTTGAGAAAAAGAAGAATAATACTCTTGGATATTGTTTGCAAACTGTTTTAAACATGATTAAAATCAAAATTTACCTTAAATTAAAATAAAAATTATCTTTAATTACTGTTTAAAACATGAACAAACAACGCTTTAGAGTACTTTTCGCTCACAAAGATTATTTACCTTGCAAGCTGTTATCTACTAATTTTTTTGTATGTTTACGTGAACATGGGAAATTAATAATTCAAATTTGCACAGGATAACATCAACATCTCAACTTTCATTTGTGTCGCACAATTTTACGGTGAATGTGTACTTGAAAATGATACAAAGCAAATAAGACCATGATGTGATGCAGAACATGATTTACAGTACTTAATGAGGCAAGTTAATCATTAATTTCTATTACATTTATGTTCTCAACTACTACTATAGTACTGTACTTTTCTGCTCATTTTAGTACCCATTGCATACTCAGAGAATTCTACCCACCATGGATTACTCTTAATTACCAACTATTATAGTTGATTTTCTAATTAATGATAGGATCCAGATGGCAAAATGGTAAAAATTATAAGTTTTTTTTTTTTATATTTATAATGATTTAACTCCTGATCCCACAAAGATAATGTTTCATTTAGAGAGCATAAATGAAGGGTAGTGAAATTGAAGTGACAAAGGCTCCTTCCTAGAATTTACATAGAACATGGGTGGGGGCATTTGCAGAAGAAACATATGCTGCCAACTGGAGAGTTGTCTCTCTTCTCTTGATTTGAGTTTCCAACTCATTGTTTTTCTCAAGTTGATGTGAAACACAGACATGACATCTTCATTACTAATTATTCATTGCATTTTTTTTTTTTGCTTTCTTACGAAATTATAAAATAATTTATGTTATTTTTAAATATAAAAAATTAAGTTAAATATTTTAAAAACACATTTTTTAAAAGAATAAACACTTAAATTTTTTTCTTCTAAAAAACCCTTTAATTAATTATTTTATTAAAACAGTTTTTATCTCTCAAATTATTTATTAGTTAAATTTTAAAATTATTTCTTGTATTTTAACGACTATAAATTCAAACAATCACTAGCGAAACGATACCTAATAGATCTAATATATAAAGCACACTCTTAGACTTTAGGGTACCATTTAAACATAGGGACATGATTTGACAGATCCCTGGCATTATTACATTTGTAGTGTTATGTATTTTCAAATGAAAGTATGCAGTAAAATTGTGAAACTTCTTTTCAAGTTTCCTTAAGTTTTTTTCTTTTTTTTTTGTCTAAAGATTTCTTCCAATTATATACTCATCATGTCATTCAATTTGATTTTTACCATATTAAGAAGTTTTCAGATTTAGATTTTTTTTATTCGAGAATATTGAATATGTATAGACATTATTAATAAATTTTTTAAAAAATATCAATAAAATTTTTAATAGAGTATTTGATGTAGTAAAAAATCATCAGAAAAGAGAGATCAAAATTGCATTTAAATTAATAAAAAAGAGTAGAGGACTAGCTAACCAGATGAACCCTTTGCTTATCTTAACAGGAAATTTTCTTGGTTGGTTTATGTCTAAACTATTTAGAAATTTTATTGGTAATTTTAAATTTTTTATCGATAATATTAATTTTTGTGTCTCAAACTTATATTAACGTTATCAACAATACTCCTCAAAATTATTAATAAAGTTTTCGATTAATCTAAACCATTTACCAACCAAATTTTTTTGCTCTTAATGGTCATACTAAATATTGAAAAGAAGAAGAAAAAGCAGTTTTCAACAAAAGATTACATGAACCAACAATGGTCCAATGGTTTCATGATGTTATTCAAAGAGAGAAAGAGATTCCTCTTACTGATGGGCGAGTTAGGCTATGTTTGGAAACAGTTTTTAAAAACTATTTTCGGTTATCGAAAACTGAAAACAGTTTTCAAAAACCCTTTTCTATATTTAGCAAACAGTTTTCAAAAATAATTTTCTAAACAATTTTTAAAAACAGTTTTCTAAAAACTCCAAATTGGTGTTCTGACATAATTTTCGAAAAATAGCCTTAAAATCAGTGTTCACTTCTCTGTTTCATTCTTTCTCTATGGTATATAAAAATATAAAAATATTAAAAATAAAATAATATTAATTATTTTAAATATTTAGTAAATATGAGAAATAAATTAATATAGATTTTAAATTTAAACTCAAAACTAAAAATAATTACAAGGTATATCAAAACAATTTTTAAAATAAGATTATCCAAACAACATTTCATTGTTTTTTGTTTTGGAAACAGTTTTCAAATTATAGTTATCTAAACATGTTTTCTTTAGAAAACATTAAAAAATTATTTTTAATTTTCTTTTTTAATTTTTTTTTAAAAACTATAAATAAAAAACTGTTATACAAACAAACTCTTAATTTTACAAAACCTGAAAAAGTGAGTCACCTTTTACTGTCCTGTTTAGAAAAGGAGAGATCATGAATCGCTTATTCTTATAGTAGACGCGACTTTAGTGAAAAGTGCTCTTGGCATGTGACTTATTTTGACTTCTTAAAACAATTCACAGTAAATATTGTTAAAATTTTCTTATATTTGATGTCTTTTTTTATATTTAATAGTATTACCATGATACCATCATAAAAATTACCATAAAATATAACTTAGATTATGAAAAATATGTACTAGATTTTTATGGGGATTTGTTTTAAAGCAAGTCACCATAGATTTGGTCTTCGTGAAAACATTTATTTATTTTTTTAAATCTAAGCAATTACATAGTAATATGTTGTAACCAATGATTGGGTTTATGAAAAGAATTAATTTTTTTAACAAAAATTTAAAAAATTACTTTTATGTTAAAACAAATTTTATTATTATCAAATCTATATTTACTATTAATAAAATCAGAATATTTATTTGGTGTCCACATTTCAAAATGTTCTATAAATCCATGCTTAAATTAAATATTTAAATAAAGTTATATATGCAACTCAAATGATTTCAAATCGCCGCATCTTTCTTCCATGGTTTTTTCTCTCATTTCTTATATACATTTCTTATCTTTAACTTATATTTTTCACTCTTACTGTTCTACTCAAACTTAACTTCTCTCATTTTCTTATCTTTCTTATCTTTAATCTTATCTACTATCTTTATCCTTCTTATCTTCAATTATGTTGATTTTATCTATGAACATGTTGATTTATCACATAACTCTCATCTTCAATTTATGTTTTTCACTCTCAATGTCCTACTCAAACTTAACTTTTTCACTCTTTTTATCTTTTTTATTTTTGACTCATATTGACTTTTTCTGTTAATATACTGTGTTATCACATGATATCAAATAAATACTAAACACATTGTTATTTTACTTATAAACCCAAACTATTGCTAGACCAATTCATACCTTAGTCTAGTCCTTAACTCATGGTACTTTCTTAGCATGAAAACCCAATCGACGGTTAGAAATTACCCAAACAACAGTTGGTTAAAACTGTTCCCAACTCAAGCCGGCCGATCAAAACAAAGATTCTTAAAACACTTTCGTGTTGCTCGATCACTGGATAAAAAGTAAATTACAAATCATACATTTTTTGGTCTCATTTAACTGCTTTCTACAGTGACTCAAAGCAAAAAAAAATCAACAGTACTACAATTTCTTATTACAGTACTTTATATTCAAAAAATTGATAATAATAAACAGATTTCCGTACATACTTAAGTACCCCACATTCTCTGACAAGCCACGTTGTTTAGGTTGCCCAAGGATACATATGTTTTTTAGAGTTTAACATGTTCTTGATTTGATTCCACTCAAAGATCTTATTTTGCCCAAGTAGCTAGCCATGCACAGGTCTTTAATTGCAATCAACATTTTCAACGAGAGAGAGAGAGAGGGAGAGAGAGAGAGAGAGAGAGAGAGAGAGAGAGAGGGAGTCGTGAGCAGGCAAATCACCCTTACTTTCCTTAACATTAACTTCTCTCACAGGATTGTTTACAGCCAAACATCTGTGAGGAAAACCTCAAGCTTTATACAAATCTAACCCAGAAAATTTACTTGGGTTTCAAGTTAGTCATTAAACATAAAAAACCCCAAATGGGTACAAAAGATCCACAGGCTTAAAGAAAAAGAAAAGAACGATCAAGAATCACAGTGAAGAAAGATGTTAAAAAAAGAGAAGCTTTTAGTGTCGGCTTCATCTTGGTCATCTTCTCCAAGCAAAACCCATCACAGTACTCTTCTTTCATTTAAGCATGGATGTTAGAGAGCGAAAAACAACTTCTTCACAAGGAATGGTAAGACCCATATAGTGATCAAAGCCAAACTCCTCTTCTGCTCGTCGAAGCAAGCATTGAAACTCAGGGTGAGTCAAGAATGAGATCGGAACAATGTATCTACTCCTGTTCTCTCCAACATAAACAGCAAAGTGGCCTTTTGGTACATCAAGAGGCAAACCATCTTCATCATACCCATGTTTCTTGCCTAAACTTGAGCATCTCTTGAGAATCTGTTTAAGCATAGCAGTTTGAGATAGCTTGGATGATTTTCTGATGGCCATTTTCTTTTCAAACAAGTAGTGGTTTGAAGCAAGTAAAGAGAGAGAACAGAGTGAGAAGTAAAGCCGAGGAAGTGGTGGTGGTGGTGATGATGGGAGGTAATGGGGGTATTTATGAAGAAGGATCAGAGAGAGAGAGAGGGTCATCTGGACTGTGGGGGCAAAGGACATGCCACGGGTGTTTTGGGGTATGTGTATGTGTAAGGACATGGTGGGAGCCAAGCCCATTGGGTTTTCACTTCTATGTTGGCCCTCCAAATGACAACATGGACCCTCTCCCACTCCCTCTCCCTCTCCCTATAGGGAATTTCTCTATTTTTCAAAAATTTCTACTCTCTAGGTATTGTTTGGCATAGCAACGGTTTCCATTTATAATTAATTTAACAGTCGTTGGAACATTTTTTGGTCAAATCGAAACTAAAAAAATGTAAAGTGTTTAGTAAAACAGTAATGAAAATTGTTTTTCTAACACAAATTTAGTTTTTTAGAAACTATTTTTTATTTTTTATATAAACCCTAAAATCGTTAGACTTAATTTATGTTTATAATAAATAAAAACTATTTCATAAGCTTAAACGATGTAACTTGTGAAACAAACAAAATAAAGTTAAACATATTTAGGTAGATCTATTTTATATTGTTTTGACCATATGCAAGAATCAAATATAACTTTCCTAACTGCATGATGCCATTAGTCTAAAATAAAGACATAAGTAGAGTAAATTAGATTTTGTACCCCCATTGGTTTTAAGTGAGTAAATAATTAAAGTTTTGTTGGAATGAGGGTACAAAACAAACTTTAAAAAGTCTTTACTTTTTACAAAAAGTAGAACCTAACCTAATCTTTCTTGATAAGATAAATTCTTGACGGTAGCAGAATTTGTTGATTTGCATCAATCAATCGAAAATTTAATTGATAAGTTTTTATAATTTTATTAATAAAATTTTAAAAAATATTAATTAAATTTTCAATAGATACAAATCAAAAAATTTCTTTTACACCCTTGTGCAATCAAAATCTTTTCCCTTAGTGAAGGTATTTACTTCCTTCTCTCAACCTGAAATCACGGACCAAATAATAGCATGTGTACTGAAGAGTACAACCCTGTTGACGGTTTGTTTTTTTGTGATTGTTAAGACTTGTGATTCTGTGGGCTGAGTAGTTCTCACACAGTACATACAAATTTCTGGCAGAAACCGATCCGTGTTTTACTGCTACATCTGTAAATTTTGACCTCAGTAACTGTTTGTTTTTACATGGTTCATACTTCATGAAAAGTATAAATTTATCTCAAGCCTAGTACCCCCCCTCCCCATTCTAGTAGTATTTTTTTTATATCTCAAGTCCTAGGATTAATTTACTCTTCTCTATTCTCTAGTATCCTAGTTCAAAATAGATAATATAATTTAATCCACAACCTGTATTGTCCCTCATGCTTCAACAATCTCATATGCATGTCTTTTTGATTAATTATGACAAATTTTTGATTGATTACGACAATTTGGGTGAGAGAATTTGAAATTTAGACCACTTTTTAGGAGAGATGTGGCTGTCAATGCCTGTCTTAATAGTCATGACTCATCCTTAGAGACTACCACTACAAATGGATATCTAATTATAGATTTCTCTAATAAAATATATACAACTAGATAGACAATTCATAATTGTTGGATGCTATATAAGGAATTTTGTACAGTGTTAAAATTTTAGATGGCCCAATTTTTACTACATTTTTTTTCCTGTTCAAAGATGATATTGACAACTGCATTTTACAGATGCTTGACAAAACAAGAACAACGGGAACATAGCAGGAGGAAAAAATATGTTCATTGATGATGTAACTTTTTATCTGAATAAAGTTCTGATAAATGACATAAAAATTGTTAGCAAGGACATTTTCCAGGTTCTTATAAAGACCTCAATTTTTTTTACGAGGACATCGATTTAATTTTCTCAGCAACTCTCAGAAAGTCTAATCCAAACCAAGTATTCTCTCTTACAATACAATTTTTTTGCCTAAGGTATGAATGAACTCTAAATAACAAAGACAAAAAAACTGACAATGGTTTTTGTTAAATTCTCAACTTGCAAAGATTATCCATCAGAGCATTGTGTATTACTAGATGGAAGTGTCCCAACAATAGAAAGCTCTGCCCATGTGGTCCTGCTGAAACCATCAAACCATCACCACAAATAGGAAAATTAAATTTAAACATAACTCTATTTCAAATGTGCACCACTGATATCTTCCTAGCGTGGCTCCATCTCAAAAAAGTTATATCTCCATGTTCCAAGGCTCAGAAAGTGATCTGCAAAGGCTAGATTTAATTCCTGATACGGCACTCTCCTGCTTTTATGTCTTCTCTTTTTGTTTTTCTCTCGACCCCCAAATGTCCATGACAGTTGACTAACATAAACCTATAGAGTCATCAGGAATTCGGTCTTTTGATAAGTGTAATGAGAAACACCTGAAAAGAGAGTCTAAATCTCTAATTTTCACTAAAGAGGAACCTATTAACTAAACCCATGACTTTATCCATCTGTCTTCATAAGTTTATCAACTGAAAGACAAAGATAACGATGTCATTTATTGTTGTCATTGTTACTTCAATGGTGGAAAATGACTATGAGTTACTATATCTCGAAGGTGAGATGTAAAATTTGATTTACAGCTAAAACCAGGACAAAGAATGTTTTAGAAGAAAAAAAATACCTGCAGGTCGCAGTCTTTGAAGAAGCTATTGCATGTTCTGTGAATGAAATTGGTTTAGAGAACGAATGATAAAAACAGGAGATGAGTAAGGCCCACCATTCTCACCGAATTGCGGTGCTTGCTGGGCCGGATGACTAAGGCCTTTTATTTATAGTTGATAATGACCTTGGCTTTAGCTCAGCACATGAAGGCCATGTTACGCTTGCCCCCAAATTCTCCTGTAAAGACAACAAAGTAAGGTACTGTGAGATCACTTCAACTACTTCAAACGGCTACCTTATACACTTGCTCAACCATCTCCCAAACTGTAACTGCCCTCTTGATCTTTTATAACCGCTCAGATTTTTAAATTCCTTTCTGAGTTATGTTTGTCCTGATTGCTGACTCTTGCTAGAAACTTGGTGAGTACTGATATTGTGGTACTCAAAAATAACAATGTAGCCTATCATCAACTATCTGCTCATGTTCTATAAAGGAATTAAATCAGAACACTGAATATAGTATCATTGTTAGGATGTAAAAAAGAAAATTACAATTCGACTCCTATGAAGAAAAATGCTTAAATGAAAATTCTTGGAATGCATGAAGGAACTTAATGATAATATCAAAATACATAGTCAAATTCAGGATTTTCAATAGATACTTTAGATAGGAAAGAGAAATTGGTTAATCAAAATCATGTGAATGCACGATTAGCCAAAATTATTGAAAAATGGCATCTCTACATGCTCTGATCAGAAAACTGATGGTGATGCCATCAAAGAGAAACTAGCCATGCTCACATGGGTTGAAAGGGAAACTGTCGAAACAAATGGCCCCAATGAAAGGGGAATGACATGTAAAATGATGGTACGGTAATCAATCAGGTACCCATTGTTGCATGGGGAGTTTAAAATATACCGTAAGCAGCCGAAAGGACAATTGAGTAAACACTAATAATTAGATTAGTACCTTGAGAATGAGAAGCCTGGAAAGAGATGGGTTTTAGGCAAGTTTTTTAAAGGAAAATAATATTTATCTGGACCCCAGTACAACAAAATTAAGAGGAGTTCTGAGATTTAAGGATACGGTTGTACCTGATATGTGTCAAACCAATATGAGAATGACAATGGAATTATATTGAAGTGACCTTCACAGCACATGCATGGTCCATTCAAAAGTCAGCATGGATAAACCCATTTCTATTTTACCGTCTATACTAAAGCATCAGAAGGACTGGTGAAAATACCTGAGAAGAGGGCCCTCAGCTTTATTAGCATGACACTTCATTGAAGAACATTTCAATATGAGGTCATGGACTCTGCAAAAATCCGATAATCATATAATTTTGGAAGCAAAATTAAAGTTTCTCAAAGATAGGCAATTGATGATTAGAGGGGAAAGTATGGAAATGTAAGGTACACAACACAAATAAAATGTAGCAGTTTGATACATTAAATAGTAAATATCAAGGAGAACATCCATTCAATTTTGCTAACAATAAAATAGGAGCAAGATCATGAAGAGACTTATCAATAATGCCATTATCTGCCCCGATGCCTGGCCCATCCCACACACAAACCCTAACAGCTATTTGAAAAGGGAAGATGACCTAACTGAAGCTTTAAAGCTAAATTTTTCATCTATTCCCAAGGGATATCTTAATCAAAAAGTTACTCATATATAATAGCCCTAATATTTTCTCTATAATAACTTAAAGCTTTCATTCAAACTACTCAATTTGCCACTTCCGTCCTTCTAGCTTAGACTGATTAAAGTTTGAATCCCTCAGAATGTGCGTGAAATGTAGCAACACTATCTTAAGAAAAGGCAAATCCAGAACTCCTTATCCAAGTATTCATGATCCAAAAATGCTTAAGGAGAACCATCCACCCTAGTTTTCAAGCCTGTTCTGATTTCCTCAAATTTAATACGAAACAAATCAATACTGACAGTAAAAGATGTATCACAAAGGGGGAAACAGTAAAAGAGTATCTTACACTGATGCACGCCGAATTTTGTGATGTGAATAATTTTTGCTTTTTATTGCTCAAATGATACATCATTCTTGTTTTTGTTTATTGATACAATTCTTAAATGTTGCAAAAAACAAATATACACAAAAATGATACAGAAAAGAAAAGGTAAAAAACTCTCCATAGTTGAGAAAATACATGTTACATTCCTATGCCATCAAGTGCATCCGCTGCAAAACCAACTCGAAGTAGAAATCTCAAAAATTTGCAGGAATAATGTAAATTCACTGTTCGGAACTAGATTTCAAAGGTTGATGCTGCCCATCTATCATACTTATTTGTTGTTTGAGTTTAGCAATATGAGCTTGCACCTAACACATTGGATTTAAGTCGTCAAAACTTTTGGCCTTTTGCACTTCTCCATATAATATCGAGACAGTTTATCTTAACAAAATATGTCAGCAAACAAGCTTGAGTAGAAGTACAAAAAGTGTTAATGCCAAAAGAATGAAAAAGTTCAAATGCATTTATGCCTCAATAGAGATGAAACTCATATAATGAATCAAAAATATATTGGGAGGGGTTCAACAGAAACAAAGAAGGAATATGTATAAGAAAGCAATGCATACAAAAAAGCATGAAGTAATATATTATATCCTAGAATATTAGGGATTCATTTCAAACTCTTCAAAAAAAAAAGTTTTAAGCAAGCTATTGTGGAACAGTAAGAAACAAACTGTGATGGCTAAATCGTGTGTTGAGTAGAGCAATGGAGTACACTACTTATGAGTTAGTTTGGCAAAAAAAATCGTTAGCAGAACTTGGGATTAAGCCATCAAGTCCTATAAGTCTGATGTGTGACAATCAAGTGGTTATTCATATTGCAAATAATCCAGTGTTTCATAAGAAAACTAAGTATGTTGAAGTTGATTGTCATGTTGTTAGAGAAAAACTTGTGCAAAATGTGATCAATTCCAAGCATGTGAAGTCGGTAGATCAGTTAGCAGATTTATTCACTAAACCATTGGATGGTGAGTTAGATTTATTTGTAACAAATTGGGTGCATATGATATCTATACTCCAACTTGTGGGGAGAGTGTTAAGGGGTGTCCTAAGTATATATTGATAAGGTTTCCTAGTTTCTATTAGTTTGTGTTTTCTAATCCTATTAGGAGTTGTATCTCTAGGTCTATATATATATAGTGGTTTGTAATAAAAAAATTACAATAAAAAATACAAAAAATTCTTTTCAATTCTTCTTGTTAACAATTTTAGTATAATAATTAAAGAATATTTTACTATGGTCCCATCTGGAGAAAGGATTCAGGTCTAAGCCATGTTCCTACTAAATCAAAATTTCAGCCCATAAGAAATCTTCAGTGACTCTTTCGTGAGAAATCTTTCTGAAATACAGATATCAATGAGATGGGTATTAACGATATTATGAACTTCAGATAATTATGTGTTGTAATCAATATGATTAAATTGCACTTACAGCAAATGAAGTAAGAACATAACCAAACTTAAGTATTTTTCACCTTCCTTATAATTTCTAATATTAAGCAAAGTCAGGGTATTAAGTTCAGCATACCAATCAAAGCAAAATCCTTAAATCCCTCCTATCTTTAGCATGTCGAAGCAAAAATGACCATCAAACAAAATTAATGAAAAGAAAAAGGGTATCTGTTCACCCATATGCACCATATAAGAAAGAAACCAACTTATTATCGAGTTGGTTTTAGAATAAAAGCCCCAAATAAATAAACGGGCTCTTTTCAATGTGCCTCATAAATTATAATGGAAAGTTCATGCTAGGATAAGTAACAAAATATGAGTTCTGCAAATAAGAAGTATCAGAAATGTAACTTGCATGGCTTGGTTGATGCCTAGAGATGTTATTCAAACAATGAATGGGCAAGGCGTTCTGGTTTTGGCAGCTTCAAAAGAGCTTGGAAGACATTTTCTCTTAGTGTTATGTGAACCATTTGAAGGGAAAGGAATAGTAGGGCCTTCAAGGTGGATCTTTATTACATTGATGTGAAAAATGACTCTATGAATGTGATCCATTACCACATAATTTCTGATTTCCGACTCCTTTAAAGATTTCTAGGATGCTTTCACTCTAGTCTCTTAGTTTCCACTTTGTTTCTCTTATCTTTTTAATAAGTAATGCATTTTGTTATTTATAAATGAAAAAAGGAAAAAAAAAACTTCCAAGGCATGACATAGGAATCAAACAAAGAGATCATAAAAACACATATATAACCTAGGTGACTTGGAAGATCAATTTTACACCAGCATTACGTGCTTGCACGAACACAAAAAGAATATGCCTACAATTATGTTCACATACAGTTATCAATATGAAGAATTATCACAGAAAGAAAAAATTAGTCAGGAAGCATTCAGCATAATAAGACTCCTGCTTTCCTGCTGCCGAGCTGCCGCAAGTTGTAGGAGCTCGTCTGCTTCAGAGAAATTCAAGAACCATTGGCCCAGGGGATGATCTTTAGTGTCACCTCTCTTCTTTTTACTTGCATCTTCAACCGGTACCATAAGCAATTAAAATACATACTTATTCACATTCAAAGCATGGTAAGGAACAAAATGAACAGAGAATACAGCTAAGAAACATACAAGGGGGAGGCAGACAAAAACCAGTAGGTAATCTGGGAAAGTTCACTGCTGGATGATTCTGCGCATGAGCTAAAAAACTTTCTGAAGGCTCAGGGAACACGATTTCATCATACGATTCCACAATAACATGCCTCTTAATTGACATGGGGCCAGATTCGTCCTCCGGATATAACTTTAGATGATAGTATCTGTTGATCATTCAAAGTCCAACAAAATGAATCCTGGGGATTTATTTTTGGTTCTTAATTTTCAACCCACTGGAGAGGCATAATATGAAAGGGTCACTAGATTTGGATTATTTTAAGTGAATCACAGGCCGTAGATACCAATAATCACTTGGGTACTTATATCAATATTGTTTACAATGAAGCCATCATGCCTTTTAGAATACATTTCTCGGTAAAGCAATATATTCGGTGGTAAAGAAAAAAAAAAAGTTTTACCACAAAATGTATTAACTTTACCACAAAATCTATGAGTTTTACCAGGAAATCTATTTGAAAGGCATGTACCTTCTTTTTAAACAAGGCATCATAGAATTGGCCTAATCCATAGAGTCCTACTTTTCAGAACATATCAGGAATTCATCATCTAACCGGGCAAACTTTAGTTCTTTTTGATAATACAACACGTAAATCAAAATTTGGATAATTTTAGATGCTTCGGTCATTTGACTTCAATAAAATACTTTGGGGAGTGGGATCACTTTATAAATCTTACTATAAGCAGCAAAGAAAATGATACCTAAATCTCATGGTTGAATCTAATCTAATAAATCCATTTTTGGTACAGTAAATAGAGCAACTGAAATAAAAAATATGGTGGATCCCAAATCAGATTTTGTGCTTAATGTCACTAACATAGCCAGAATTAGGTACTAGAGGATACTAGCAGCACTTAACCATAGGTCGAATGACCAGATTCACGGTATGGAAAATGAAATTAACCTTTTCAAACTCAACATAGTTCCACCATTCTTTTCTTGATGATTCTGAACCTTCATTTTACACTCCAATCATCCAATGACACAAACCATGTCCTCATTCAAAATCAGCTTTCCAAACTTATCATTTTATAACAATTCCATGGTAAATAAACCAGAGAACAAGCAAAGCAACTTACAAGTCCAATGGCTTGTCACAAACATCACTGTGGAGATACAGCATAATGGCAATCTCAAATTCGCCCCACCCGGTTTCCGATAACTCAAATGGTGGTGCCTCCAGAACTCTTGTGGGGTTATTGAAACTAGAATGCAGCTGAAAACTTGCGTCAATTTCATTAAAATTTTTGGATAAGTGCTTCAATATCATCCTTCATTGTTCACTTGATTAGGCTTCCCTTAATCTACAAGTACGGCTCCTAGAATAACAGTAACACTTACCAAATTTATAGAATGAAATTGATACAAATGAAAGAATACATGCAAAAATGATGAAAATAAAGGCCTCAAAATTATGACCCTTGAACTCCCCCCACCACCTTCCCATCGGCCTCAATTCTCAGATTTCTTTTGTTAAAATTTTAACTCAAATCTTTGCGTCGAAAAATTTTAATTGGTTTGAAAAAAATGATTTTTTATTTTATTGTTATTTATTTTAGGAATGTAGTAATAATTTTTTTATTAGATAATTGTTTGTTCTAACAGAAATAACAGTAACTCCTTATGTTGTTATTTTAGTATTTAAAAAATATCCTTTATATAAAAAAAATGCTAAAGAAGATTTAAGATATATTCATAATTCTAATACATATTGTAAATCAGAGAGGTTTACTACTAAAGTTATGAGAGTTTTAGACTGTCAAGTAAAGAGCATTTGCAATTTGAGCTAAGTTGAGAGTTTTGGTAGATAATGAGAGTTAAAGTTGTAATTGGAGAATAATAAAGTTGTGAGTTTATTGGTGGACGTAAGTAAAGAAGTTGCCAAACCACGTTGATTATTGTTATTTTTACTCTTTGTTTGTTTTGTCTATTTAATTGTTGTTGTTATTGTATTTTTTGTATAAAATTTGAATAGGTGAATTTTAGAGGTAAATTTTAAATACCCTTGCCAAAACACAATCCCTTAAAGCGTAAATAATGATTTCTCTTTCAAAACAAAGCATACACATAGCAGGAATGACATGCCTATGCTTGAGATTTGACATGGTTAGTAAACCATTTTTACATGCATGTCATAAAAAGGTTCTTTACGTTGCACGGAATCGCTATACGCCGAATGTTTCTCCATACTTTCAGTTTAGGATTCAATCATACCCTAGTGCCACCACTATCACCAATTCACTCAATGGCCAAATGGTATGCCCTCTTCACCTAGAAAATGTCATTAGTCATTGTAATGCCAAATCAAGCAATCAACATTCATGCTAATCAAGAGTTTAAGAATTAAATTTGCTTCGTGAGGAGAGAGAGAGAGTCTCTGACGCCAGACAGAATAACGATTATTCTGCAGGCTAGTCGAACAGATAGTTCACAGGGAGTAACACAAGAAAAACCCTAAAACAATACAGAGAAATTACTCTGATGCTTTATTTTAATTTATTCCAAAATACAATAATAATATTACGAAACCCTAAGACCTTATTTATAAGGTCGAAGCAAAATAGGAAAATAAAACAAAACAAAACAGGAAAATAAGATTAAGGCTGAAATTAAAATAACTAAAATAAAAAGTTTTCTAAAAACTAAAAACTGCCAATTTGAAAGTCTAAACTTCGTATTTTGGCTTAAAAATGATAAGGCTTAGTAATAAATACTAAATTTTTCCCGAAAGCTCGTTTCCAATTAGACTAGGGTCTTCGGGGCCTAATCCGAGCCCGTGGCCTGCTAAACGATGTAAACCGGTTTAGGTAGCCCACTTGCCATCTGACAACTCAACATCATCTGACTCGGATCCTCCTGCATCAGTCGCCCCAGGTTGGAAAGAACTCGTCCTCAAGTTCACAATAGCCACATCGGAATTCCCAAAACAAAGACTCAAGTGTTTCACATTAAAGACCTCAAGCGGCAACCCAGGAGGAAGATCCTCTGGTATCAGGTCAGAAAACTCTGCTAACAGTGGCAAATCCACTCTGAAACTGAGATCTCCATAACGATCCTCCCGACCACGGTGTTCCCCGAATCGAGCAGGATTGTAATACGGGTTTTCGAAACTGGAATCGGAATCGTGATCTTTCATCTCACGATCACCGAAATTCTGCGTCTTTAGACGCTGGCTTAACTTTGCAACCTGCCTCTGTAAATCCTCAATCATCACATCCTGAACATTATGATCACGGTGTGGGGCTTCCTCGTTCGAAACCTGCCTGCGATGACCACGACCACGATCACCAGCCATGGAACCTGATAAAATCTCACCCCAGGAAGATGCTGAAGCTCTGATACCAACTGACGCCGGGCAGAATAGCGATTATTCTGCAGGCTAGTCGAACAGATCGTTCACAGGGAGTAACATAAGAAAAACCCTAAAACAATACAGAGAAACTACTCTGATGCTTTATTTTAATTTATTCCAAAAATACAATAATAATATTATGAAACCCTAAGACCTTATTTATAAGGTCGAAGCTAAAATAGGAAAATTAAATTAAAGCTGAATTTAAATTAAATAAAATAAAAGGTTTCCTAAAAACTAAAAACTGCTAATTTGAAGGTCTAAACTTCGTTTTTTTTTGCTTTAAAACGATAAGGCTTAGTATAATATACTAAGTTTTTCCCGGAAGCTCGTTTCCAATCAGACTAGGGTCTTCGGAGCCCAATCCGAACCTATGACCCGTTAAACAATGTAAACCAGCTTAAGTAGCCCACTTGCCATCTGATAACTCAGCATCATCTGACTCAGATCCTCCTGCATCAGTCTCCTTAATGACACAATTGTTCCACCAATTAGTCGCAACATCCATAAGCTCAACCACCATTGTTAAATTAATATCTATCATCCCTTGAAGAGATCACCTTAAACGTGGTATGCATTGAGAGTCATTTGCCCTCCCAAACACGCATTGATATACCATTATCCATTCTGCACATTAGCTTCAAATTCAAGATCCAATTAACTTCCCAAATGTTACGTCAAATAAACGATGGAGACCACCCTAGCTTGGAATCTAAAAAATATCCAGATGAAAAATATTTCATCCTCAGAACCTTACGTAAGAGAGAATTAGATGATCAAGATTTGGTTGAGAATTAAATAAAACTTCATATGGACTTTTATCATTTAGAATAGAATAGGTGTTGGGGTTAATCAAGTAAGCCGCAGTCAATAACCAATCACTCCAAAATTTAATTGGCTTCAAATAAAAGTCAGTGGGCTACCTCTAACAAACGTTGGTCTTTTCTTCATATATATATATATATATATATATATGTGAATTAGGGATCCTAAAACTAAGGAAACAAAAACCCCATAATTGTAGTTTATTTATAATTTTTTTCGTGTACCGGAGAATCCCATAACCTAAAACTATGCAATCTGAATATTTGCATAATGATTTGATTTCCTTAATATGTGCAGCTGACTTTTATTTCAGTTTCCTATTATACTTCATCAGTTATAGATTCCTACGTACGAAAAAAGGAAATATAAATTTTAGATTGAAAAAGATTTGGATTTGGTAAACCTAATTTTATACGATCTTGATTTTCTTTAAACTATCACCATTCTTTTTTTTTCTTCAAAATTTCCCCCAAATAAGTCTGCAAGAAAATAGAGAAAATAAGTGGAAACCATTTCCTTTCAGGAAATCACAGCCAGAATCGAAAGTAGTGAGAAGAATACCACCGCCAAACAGAAAAGATCGATGTTATAAATATGTTACTAATTATCTCCCAAGTAACTCTTAAAGTTCTACCCTAATCCAAGATGGACAGCAAATTACAACCCCTTAAGAGTCTTCCTCCACAAAGCCCCATCATAAACCCTAATGCCCCAATCCTCACAGAGGAAGAGAGATGTAAAGCAACAATAAGCAAGCTATGTGACACCGTATTCGCTAGTATTTTACCATCAAAACCCATTAGCCAAGAGCTCAGGTCCCATGTTGAACAACGCCTCCAGGAATCCTTCCCTTCTCTTCACACTCCCACTCACCCCCCTTACTCCTCGGTAACCATCTCTCTCTCTCTCTCTCTCTCTCTTAAAAATTAATATTTGTTTTTGTTGTTTAAAAAATAATTGCTGTGTTAACGGATATGGATTAGGGTTATCACTGTAAATAAATAAAAAAAAAAAACTAGAACATTGTTGAGTACTCGGTAGCATGCTTCAGTACTTTTGTTGCTTTTGAAAAACAAAATTTTATCTTTTAGTTTTTGCTCTTTAACCAGGCAGAAGAACAAGCTTATATTAATTGCCAATTATATTACTCACTCTCTGGGAGCGAATTTGGCTTCAATTTTTGCATGATCAAAGAAAAAGCATAAGCAATCGAGTACTGTTTTGACTTGCATGTTGAATAAGAGTGGCGTGAAAAGAACTTCCAAACTGCTTGGCATTGTTTGGTTTGCGTATTGAAAGTGCTTTTAATGCTTTGAGAAGCAAAACTTGCTTGATTTTAGACAAAAAAAATCATAACTTTCTTGCACTTGTTATATATATATTTCTTATTTTGCCCCCTTTTTATTGTTTTTTGGTTGTTTGGTGTAGATGATACAGGAGGCGATAGCCCAGTTGAATGAGGAAGATGGGTCAAGTGAAGAGACGATATCAGCGCATATAAAGAGAGAGTATAAGGAATTGGCATGGGGGCATGAGAGTTTGTTGAGTCATCATTTGAGCAACCTTTGTTTGAATGGAGAAATCATGCGCACGAATAAAGGCAGGTATTCTGCTGCTGCTGCTGGTGATTTGGGGATTAAGGGAAAGATGAAAGAGAGTCTGATCAACAAGAGGATTATTAGAGGTGGGAAAAATATCCAGGCCTTTGAGGAACCTAGTGAAGTTGAAGTCCATGGGCAGACAAACGAGGCACTTGAGGAACAAAAGAAAGGCACACGCTTGCGCTTTAAAGTAACTCAGAAACTCGATAAAGTAAAAGGAGAGCGAATTAAGATAACTCGAGGACGGAAGGGAAAAAGAGGAAGACAGTAAATTGAAGTGAGTGAACAACATAATTAAAGAGGTGACATATCTTGCACTTTTTTCACAGCATTTTGGATTAAGATTGACACGTATAAATTAGGAATATTGTTTTATGAAGAAAATCTTAATTAATTTTACCATGTTAGTTTATTTAACTTTTGCCTACTGGAACTTGAACTTCTCTTAAATAGAATTTTGCTAAAGCTCTTCAAGAGGGAGTATTTTTATGCCATGTCTGAGTGGTTTCTAATGAGCTAAAAGAGATTTGCATCATTTCTTGTTAACTGTACAAATCTGCAACCTTTCTAGAGTTTGGTTAAACATATAAAAAATCTGTTATCGGTTGCTATAACACCACTGTCAAATGAGATACATATATATTTTTTTTGAAAAAAGAAAAAAACACCACCTGTTATGGTGGGTGGTTTGGCAGACCTCTACGTTCAACATATTCCTCCTATTTTCTGCTGAAAGATATCATGTGCTATATTATTATTGCTCTTTGCTTGATATGCAACAAATTCCATTGAATAATCATATGTGAAAGGTGTTGTGATGCTGAAGCTTGCAGCTCATGACCCAATTTACCCACAAACTGGATTGCAACAACCATATTGGACAATGCCTTTTATTAACCATTTCCCTCATATATTTTGCTCTCTCTATGCCTCCTACATTGTGATGATATTATTTTCCCCGTTGTCCACATTCTTTTACCAGAATCAATTCCTTACATTTTTACTTATTTGATATTCTTTCTTTCTTTCCTTTTTTTGTGTGTTATCTCAAGACTTTTATTTGACAATTCCGAACCAAGAAGAGCCAGGAGAGGAGTCTAAGATTTTTTCTGAGGTTGCCAAAGTTATTATGGTTTAAATAAAATATTATTTTTAACTATTTTTATCATAGTAAAAAATTTAATACATCAGTCTATCATCTATGCTATATAATAAAAGAAGGGTATTCTATGCCGTGCTCTCCGATTTTTCATGGTTAATTAATTTTCCACATAATATCATTAAATGAATTTTCTTATACCAAGAAACTTACACTCTGTTTTCATAATTTTTATAGAATTCAATTGAATTTCATTTGTGGTTGTGTTTGATTTGTTAATAAAATTTAGAGTTAATTTGTAAATGAATCGACTACATGTTTGGTTTGTTAATAAAAGTGTAGAATTCATTTGTAAATAAATTATAGTGGAATTGGGTAAGTTTTAAACAAATTCTATCAAAATTGATAAAATTTACAAATGAACTATAAACTTGAATTTATATAAAATTAAATGGGCAAAATTATTCTTATTCTATTTTTTTTATATTTTATTTCTATGCCTATCGTATGAACACAATTCTACCAAAATGTTAGGACACGTTTTTTAGAAAAAGTTCAAGTACATGCAATTCTGGTAGCACTCATTGATACTCAAATTGAAGAAAAAAAATGGTGCTCAAGATTATGGATTTCTTTAGCTGGTTTTTTGTTTAGCATAATTGGAAATCAATTGTTATTTTTGTCTTGTACTGATATTTTCTAGTTCTACTCACGTGAACCGTATTAAGTGATATCTATTTTGATTAATAAAATGTTGGTCCAGTATATATAAAAGAACTCTCATGTCTTATTTTATTTTTTATTTCCCTCACCGTGGTTTTTTTTTTAATAACTAAATGGCGTGAGCAATTGAACACATTTTTTTTTACACTTTTCGTTTTTTTGACTTGAATTTATCCAAAAAAATTATCTATAAAAAAATTATTTTTAATAATGAGATGAAAAGTGTTATAAAATTATTCAATTATACTAGGGTATTTTAGTAAAATTTAGAAAATGAATTGAATTCTAAAGTTGATTCCAAATATAAAATTCATTTCAATTATATCGTTTAAGTAAAACATACCAAACATAAAAATTCATTTGAGTTCATTTAGTAATGGATTATAGTTTCAGTTTATCTGAAAATAAAGTTTTAATTCATTTGCAAATGAATCATATTTTTAGTTCATTTAAATGAACTGAATTCTATACTTGAGTTCATACGTTATTTTTATCTGAGAATTAAGAATTCATTATTTTTTTGCTACGGTTGACACTTCACATAAAATGAAGTATTTTATTTTTTTTTTCTTATATGTCATTATAATATTTTGATTTGGTTATGTTTTGATTATGTTTTCATTGGATTAAATTTAATTTATCACAATTTTGTCTTAATTTTAATGGTGATTTGATGCATTTGTTTAAGAATATTTACCGTAAAGAGTAGTAAGGTATCAAAAATGACAACATCAATATCATTGTCAACTAAAGTGTATTTATCGGCACATGAAGCATTTGATAAGGGTTCACCAATTTCTGAGTACTTAATTTTACATGATAAAACATTAAATTTTTTCAACTTTCTTACCAAAGTTAGCTTTTAAACAAAATTCTAAATTATTAAATCTATTTTTTATTTTTAATTATTATATGTAAGTTATATATTGACATTACCATTATCATTGATTAAATATTTATACAAATATATACACAAAGGTTATGATCGTATAATCTATGTCATCTAAGACAATTTCATTCTCCAAATTGTTGAAGAGCAACATTATTATGATGCTGTTGATGAGGTAAAACAAAATTTGAGACCATTAACATGCCAAGCTCAACAAAAATCCATATGAATATAATTTACTATGCTTTATCGTTATGTTATACTTTTTACAATTAGTTATATTTTTCGTATTAAAAATATGATAACATTATTTTATATTATTATAATTTTTTAAATTTAATTTAATGCTAATTTGATTCCCGTGCATAACACGAGATTTATACTAATACATAAATAAAAAGAGGTAATATTTGAAATGTGATTGTGTCACAATAAATATTTACAAATGATTTAAGGTGGGGCTAGTGCCACAACCTCATAAATGAGGAGAATTTCTTGCGCGGACTAAATTCCATGGATTGGAGGCAACATCAACCGTCACATGAGGAAAGACCCACTAGATTGAATGGCTGATGTTGCCCCCTTTCCATGAAACTCAGTCCAAACAATAATTTTTCATGTAACTGTGAAATGAGAATTTGATAACATGACCTAGATACCAACACAAGGAAGCAACTTAAATGCCCTCTTTAGCAGATAAGTTAACAAATTTTAATGTTCCCATGATCCTTCTAAGCATTAACCATCATGCCTTGCCTCAGCCATGTTCTTCACATCACAGGGCAACTCATCCTCCGGCTTACATAAAACTGGAGCAATTCATAGTGTTACCGGTTAACTCCAAGATGACTTGTCATTTACTCCTGCCACTATTCATCCATATATTGATTAGAACCTATTCGATGGTTTGTACTTCAGAATGCAAACTTGATTTTTCGATCCAATTTGTGACCTCAATCCAACTGCATCCAACATCTTTCTTTAACTTTTTTTTCTTTTATCAACTCTCTCAACTGGTTGATTTCTTCCCACATACCAAATCTAGCATATAAGTTTGACAACAAAATGTAAATTCCAACATTGTGAGGATCTAGCTCGAGTGCCCTTTGAGCAGCCAATTACTCAACTCAATATTTCCGTGATCCTCACAAGCGCTACGCAAAGCTCCCCACATGGAAACACTGCCGCTATGATGCCCTTTATAGACCATCTCGTTGATCAGCTTCAATGCTTTATCCAACTCACCAGCCCTACAGAGCAAATCAACCAGACAACTATAGTGCTTAGGTCCAGGAACCAACTTGTAATCACGAGCCATGGATTTAAAATACTCAATCCCAAGTTCTACTTGGCCAGTGTGACCACAAGCTGAGATAATTGTCACAAAAGCTACCCCATCTGGCCTTATCCCTTCTATCAACATATCTTTATACAACTCAATTACTTCTTTGAAGTGCCCATTTCTACCATATACACCAAGCATTGAAGTCCACAAAACAACGTCTCTTTCCTTACCATATACACCAAGCATTGAAGTCCACAAAACAACGTCTCTTTCCTCTCTCCTTGTCCAATCCCGGCCAAATTAAACACTTGCTAAGTCTTACCTGCCAGCCCACACCTACCATACATTTCAATCAAAGAACTCCAAAGAAATACGTCTTTTTCCATATCATTAATCATTACGGAACAGATAAGCATGTACCTGCCTACCCAATTCAATTGCAGATAGCCCGGCACAGGCACGCTACATCGCTGATAATGTGAAGTGATCATAGTGCAAAACTCAATATAGGCATCTTCCTAAAAAGTTCAAGTCCCTCAACCCACAACTTTGCTTCGGAATAACCTGATAAGAGCGCATTTGCACACACGGTGTTCTTCACAGGAATTTCATCAAACAACTCTGCTGGATCACTGATAACTGACAGTTTTGCATACAAATCAACGAAAGCACTGCCCACAAAAACACTAGACAACCAACCTGATTTTTTCACATGGGCATGTATTTGTTTACCGAAGTTAACATCTTTAATAGAAGACGAAGCTGTTCAAGAACTACACAACGCATAAGTATCTAAAGGGATACCATTGACATGCATAAAAGAGAAGGTTTTCAGAGCTGGTAAAGCAGACCCATTGCGACAAAAATCGGATATGATTACATTGAAGGGTAATGGGGTTTTGGGGCTTAAGGATTTGAAGCAGTTGGTTAGGTTTTCAAGGTTGTTTTTTGTCAAAGCATGTGATGTATGAAAAAATTAGTTTACTGTGAATATTAAGGGAGGCAAAGAATAAGCCTGTTCTAAGTAGGTAGGCATGGATCTGTTTAATGGCTATCATATTCTGAGTTTGACAAAAATGGTGTAAAATTTGAGAAACAGAATCTGAGCATTGTGTAAAATGGTAGTGGGATTTGTTGCACATCAGAATTAGGAAGAAACAGGGTTTAGGACCCTTTAGGTGTTTGTAGTTTGATTATCCTATAATCAAGCTGTAAATATTATAACAGCCATGTCAGCATCAGAAGCTAAATAACATCAACCATTGATATCACATGAAATAATTTGGGCCATTCAATTTTTCAGTTGATGTAGTCATTATGGAGTCAATCTGAATATTGAGAATTAAGTTCATTAAGTAAAAGGAAATACTATAGAGCACCAATCAAATGTAAAGAGAAAAGTAAAGAACCATTTTTTTTTAATAGCTTCTCTAACATGGGAGAATTTTCTCCCCTCCTTTTATCTCTTGCCAGTATTTACATTGAATTGGCAAATCCTCCTATACAAAATTGTTGAGTGCCTTCTCTTATGATCTATTCAAGCTGAGAAGTGACACTAATGAAAATATCTTCTCTGCAAGGAATTGTCAAACCACCCATCGGATGATCAAAGCCAAACTCTTCCTCAGCTTTACTTAGCAAAGCTTGAAATGAAGGTTGGTTCAAATATGATACAGGAACCACGAATCTCTTCTTCTGGATCTCACCAACATAAACTGGAAAGAAGCCTTTAGGTACATCTACAGATGTTGAAGCTGCTTTGTTTGGACTTAAAATAGACCGGCGAAGAATTTGCTTTGCAAGGATAACACCAGGCAAACGAACGCCCATTGTTTTTAATTGATATATTTCTGCAGAAGATCAGAGCCAAAGAAAAAGGTTTTAGAGGGTTTGTTGTTCAAGGGAAAGCTATGAATTGGTAATGTGAAGAGTTGAGTTGGTTTGTGGGTTGTGACCAAAATATGTGGATATATATAGATGGAATTGTATTTGAAAATCCTCTTAAGATATGGAATAAGTGGCATTCAAGCATTTGGTGGTGTTTGTTCACATGGTTTTGTCTTCTAAACTATTGAACAAAAATTATAGGCTGAAAAATCTTACTGTCTGTTTGTTGACAAACAGTGTGCCCTACAACTTAATGGATGACTAGCTAAAGATTGGAAATGGACAATCGGATACTTAAATGTTGAAATAGATGCGGAACTAAAGTGATCGTCGGATTAGGGACATGCTTGAGACAATTAGTTTAGGGTATGTTTTCAAGTGGAGGAAACATTGACAAACAAGTTGTTGGCTGAAGTTGTAAGGCCTAATTGAACAGGAAAGGAAAGGGGATAATAAGAAAAGAAGAGGATAAATCACTTAATAAAGATGAGCTAACGACTTGTAACTTAACAGTATAATAAACCAATAAGATCTATTGATGTGATGAACTCATCCTTATCCCTCTTACCAAACTTGATTGTCCTTTATGAATCAACATTTTTCACAACTTTTAGGTAAACAAAGGTAATTCTGCGTTTATCCTGGAAAAAATGTTGATTTTACTCCATTATAGAAGGAACCTTGATTAGTCATAACAGCTGAATAAAACCGTCTAGCAGATTTTATTTGCTAGCAATCTAATCACAAATTCCCCCATTATTGACCTTTTACAAGTAACTTAATGGCTCAGCAAAGCAAATCAACCATGTAATGGTACTTTTGGTGGGTTTCTAATTAACTTGAAATTGCAACATAAATATGCTAGCAAGTACTTTTAGTTTTACCCTTTAAAAAAAGTACTTTTAGTTTTAAGTCCTGCTTCCAGAAAGGCAATGTGTGTAAATGGCTCTGGCTTTGGCTCTGCAGCAAGCAAATTATGCAGTTGTGAAGTCCTTTCTTATAAGTATCTCTGTTGGTTCATGGATTCACCTCAACACCAGACATTATATGATCATACTGGTGGTGAGTGGTCACTTGCTCACCTGTTATATCTGATGTGTGAATTTTATACTGCAATTAACAGTCTTTTGTTCTCTAGCTTGTATGCTTTACTAAAATTTTACTATCAACTGAGCCTCGACAGAAATTTATCAAGATTGAAGAGATATATGTCCTGATCTTTTTATTTTTTTATATTTTAAATGTTGACATGGAAGTAATACATTGCTGGTTAGAAAATAGTGATGAGTAAGGAAAAAAACATGATTACTTCAGTACGTGCATGGTTTAAACAGATTGTGATTGAAACTCATTATGCTCAGTTCAGTTGAAGTAAACTTGAACCAAAATTATCTTGGAACATGAAGTATGAGAATATCAATTTTCAATTTATGATGTTCTTAGTTTTACAACTCAATGAAATGTAAGGAAAATTGCAGTAGTTTCTACTGTCAGCTTTCTTGTATAGGTAGACATTTCCCAACCTCCTCTCTTCTTTCAAAAAAAAAAAAACTGTACTGTATTTACAAAAGTGTCTCTGCTGATTAGTTCTAAACTTCTAATGCATATCATGATCCAATCAGGCGAGAGGTGAGATCAATGAAAACGTCTTCACTGCAGGGTATTGTTAGACCACCCATTGGGTGATTGAACCTGAATTCTTCCTCAGCCTCATGCTTAAAACATTCAAGTCTATCACGTTTTGGTAAGAACAGAAAATTAAGACATTATATGGATAAGATTAGTCTCCCTATGAAGATTATATAACTTCTTTTGGGCACTCACCTTAATTTCATTTCTTTACTATAGGTTCTTAAAAGTTTTCCGTCATCTGAATGAGAAAAGATTCCAAATTTTGGAACACCAGACAAAACATTCAATCAAATATTATAACATGATTAATCTCTGAACTGTGAATTTCTGATTGATCTCAATATATTGCTGGAAGAGAGCAGCAATTAATGAAAAATTTTGGAAAAAAAATCACCAGCATTTGTCGTTTTAGCATGACAACTTGCTAGACCAATCCTCAGTGAAGAGCATGTGAAGTGTGTCCTCATGAAAACCAACCCCATTTCCGAGCAACAAAAATTACTATTCTGAGGGATGCAAACAAAAGAAGACAATTTTGAAGGTTGGGAAACTACAGTCACCATTTCTTTTGAATTCTGATCGTTTTACTTCAGTTTTGTTCGCTAACCAAAGGTAGAGGACAGAAGGGTCTAGTACATATGGCCGTATACTGAACCTGCAAACCATCTGATCTGCAAAGTAATGAAAAGAAACCTGTATTGGCCTCATGCTTGCCAATGAACACATTGACAATGGAAAAACAGGTAATAAAAAGCGTAAATCAAATGATATAGTTAATGATATTAGTTTTGAAGTTGATTTTTATTATAATACTATATAGATTTTCTTAAGATTTGAGTAGCTAAGATATTCAACTGATGATCTAACACTGGCATATCAGTAACTGTAATAAAGATAAGTTTCTGTTTTTGGGTTTCTCAGATGTAATTTAATCTGCATAGTGCTTTATTATGCACATTTGAATTGTAAGACCATCATTGAGAACAAAATCAAAAAGGAGAATAAGAAATTCTGTTTAAATTTGTAGATAGAGACATGGGGTTATTTGACATGAAAATTCCTTCACAGAGAAATAAAGACTTTATAATGAGCCATGAAACAACCCAGTTCTTCTAATTGGAAAATTAAGAGGTTTTCAGGTCAACATTGTTACACAGTTTGTGTTCTCAGGTCTAGCCATTATCATAATTTTCTCCTTTCACATGCACTCCAATGGCAAGTGAGAACAATGCAGGCTTTGGCTGCTTGAAATTGCTAAGGCCATCCATCAGATGATCAACTCTTCTTCAACCTGGTTCGCCAACTCCTGAAATGGATGCTTGAAGGATGAAATTGAAGCCAGTTCATTGAATTACTCTGAAGTAAACAGCAAAATGGCCATTTGCTGCATTGTGTTTGTGATTCCTCGCTATATTGTCTTCTGTGATCAATTTAAAAGCCTTCACTCATGATTTGTTCAATTGAGGAGTGACATCAAAGAAAGTGTCTTCTCTGCAGGGAATCGTCAACCCACCCATTGGATGATCAAAACCAAACTCTTCTTCAACTTTTCTAAGCAAGGCCTGAAATGAAGGTTGGTTCAAATAGGATACTGGAACCAAAAATCTCTTCTTCTCTCTCTCTCCAACATAAACTGCTAAGAAGCCTTTTGGTACACTTGTGGATATCGAAGCTGCTTTATTTGCAGTCAGAACAGACCCGCGGACAATTTGTTTGCTGAGAATAGCACCAGGCAAACGAATACCCATGGTTTTTCTATTCAAGTAAAAGAACTTGGACGGGCTGAAGACTTGAATTTTTTGATGAAAAGCTATCTTGAGAATGTTGGAGACTTGAAGACTTGAGTTGGTTGAACTCCTAACATGTTTATATATATAGAGGTGGTAAGTGGGAAATTGAATGAAAATTGGGGTAAGGGGAGACGTATCATTAGCTGGGGTCTGTCAAGGGACATAGTTCATGAGGGTATCACATGGTTCTGTTTTCCAACTAACTCACAAAGATTAGAATCTGCCAAATGATATTGTCTGCAACTTCACAAATAATACGCCCCCTACCAGCGTGATATCAAACCAATGGAGAGCCAGCTAAAGATTGGGAGTGGACAGTTGAATACTCCAAAGTTCTGATACAGATGAAAAGTTAAATGACCCGTGGAAAAGGGACATGCTTGAGACAACACACAGTGTATGTTCTCTAATGAAGATTGAATTAACAAGTTATGATTTTTCAAGCCTAACTGCACAAGGAGTATTCAGAAGGAAAAAGAATTAAAAGCTTATATGAATTCAATGGCTTGGAGGTTAACGTGAGACAACCAGGATTGCAGGGGATATGGTGAACAATTCATAAAAATCAAGACATAATAAGATACTAATTAAGGGAAGATACAATAATTAACAGTCATAGATAACTGACCTGATTTAAGTTTGTGACTTCTATCAAACACTTCTGTCTTCTAATATGGTTTCCAATTTCTTCAAAGCTGAAAAAGGAATTCTGTTTGAGGACACTATACCCCATGTTAGTTTACGATCATATTACCAATCATCTGCTCACCATAATTTCTTGTGGATGAATTTTGATTCAACATTTCACACACTCCATTTTTCTGTAGATATTCCTCTCTAAGTTTTCCCATTGTTCAAATCATTTGGTCAGTACTGTAGCTGATTCGTGGTGTAGATAAGTAATAAGCAAGACAAATGAGTCTCAATCTTTTTTTTTTTTTTTTTGAAACTGAGATTAGTATACCGATGATCAAATTCTGTTTGCTTTAAAAGGTCTGTAAAGTTCAAATAGAATATGATTCTAAACTGTCATGCTTAATTGAACAAAAGAAAAGTAAAACTAAATATACTTTGGAGTGTAAACTGAAAAATTATCCACAAAATTTCGTAAGTTTAACATATTTGATTCTATTAACTTTACAATTGATCGAAAATGCAGTAAAACTGCATTTGTTCAATCTCTTCTACTGCAAAAAAGGAAAAAATATACAAGAATAAAAAAAATTCTCTTCTAATTTTTCCTTATTTATGAGCATCACAATTCATTCAAGCGAGAAGTGAGATCAATGAAGATGTCTTCTGTGCAAGGAATTGTGAGACCACCCATTGGATGATCATAGCCAAATTCTTCCTCTGCTTTGCATAGCAACTCTTGAAATGAAGGCTGACTCAAGAACGATATTGGAATTATGAATCGCTTTTTTTGGCCCTCTCCAACATAAACCGCAAAGTATCCTTTTGGAACATCTAAGGACGTTGGTTGATTTTTGAAGAAACTTGATCTGCGAAGAATCTGTTTAGCACCGCGCAAACGGATAGCCATTGTTATATAATTATTACTCTAGATGATGATGAAGATTTAAATGACTTGGGAAAAGAGAGAGGAAGCTTTTACTAGTAGAGAATGTGAGGACTTGGTTTGGTTGTGGACATCATATGCTTGTTTGCATATATAGATAAAAAAAACTTGTCAAATTTTTTAAATGAGTAGTGAGTGGTGTAGAGGCATTTGGGTAGAATTCTTGGGAGACAACCATATGAAGGATCACATGGTTCTGTTTTCCAACTTATCAACAAGAACTTGGTGGTGAGTGAGATTGCATCTTTGTTGGAACACATTATGTCCAACAATTTTCCAGTAGGAAAGCCTACAATGGACCCACTTGAAATAAAAAAAGATTTGGCAAGAAGAAAGTATCTGAATTTAACATGGTGACCCCTGTATATTAATGAGGTTCACTCACTAAACCTGCAGATGTCAACAAATATCATTAAAGATGGAGGCAGGAAGAAAACTGCAATTTATTTACCTGCTTTTGTTGCTTTAGCTCATTAACCTGCAAGACAAACCCTTGTGAAGTGCATGTGAAGCGTGTCCTACTACTACTCACGCAGCCTCACAATTCCATACAAAGAAAGGGCCAAAGAATATGAGATCATTAACACCATTGACCCAAACCTGACTCTGCAGATCTGAATTCAAGGACTTCCTGTAAAGAGAACAAAGAATCGTATTTTCCATTCAAAGTGTTAGAGCTTATGTTTATTAGTTAGGTTATATTAGTCATTTGGTATTATCTGGTATTATCAATAAGGGTAGAATAGTCTTTGTTGTTTCCTATATAAACTCATATTTCTCTTTTGTAAATATTCACTATTGCAATCAAACCCTAGCTTATATTTCTTCTCATCTATTTACTCTCTTCAACTCTCACATGATATCAGAGCAAGATCATGGGATATTTGATTGAAGATTTCATGGAAGAACTTTGCATCCCAACTTGAATTTTTTTGGGGTACTGTTCACGCTGAGCATGAACTGCTTGCAATTAGGAGTTCGAAGTCTGTGAATCTGTCGATTCGGAGGTATTTCACACATAGATTGGGAGAATTTAGATATTTAGGGGTTTCTTGCACAGCCCTTTCGCAAGCAGATCTAGAGTAATTTGAGGGATTTCATCAGTAGACTCAAAGATTTGCACTCGTTTTGGAGGTTTGCTCAATTAGTATCTCTGTTTGCTTTGTTTTATTTGCACTATATTCCAATATTTTGTGGTTCATCTGTTAGTTGATAATGGCTGCTGAAAAGGACGACTCTCTTCAATCTATTAGCGTTAGATTAAATGGAAATAATTATTCATATCGGAGTTATGTTATAAGAAATTTCTTAAAAGGAAAACGTATGTGGAGTTATGTTAGTGATATTTCGAGTAAACCTACAAATGATAAGGAAGAAGAGTATGTTGAACTTTTAGATGCTCAGGAAACAAACAATTCGAAAATTTTGACTTGGATTAATAATTCTGTTGAGCATTCTATTGGAATACAACTAGCCAAGTATGAGATTGCAATACAGGTTTAGGATCATTTGGCACGATTATATACACAATCAAACTTTGCAAAACAGTATCAATTGGAATTTGATATACGGGTAGTTCAACAAAAGGATATGAGCATTCAAGAATTTTATTCCACAATGTCTGATCTTTGGGATCAGTTGGCACTCACAAAACCTGAGTCTTTTCAGAATAATACTGATTATATAGCTCGTCGAGAGGGGCAACATCTTGTTCAATTCTTAATGACTCTTCATGATTATTTTGAGGGACTTCAGGGAAATATTTTGCATCGTCAGCCATATCCCTCTGTTGATACAGTGGTAAGTGAACTCCTGGCTGAAGAGACTCGCCTCAAAACACAAGCAGGAAAGGGCTCTTCCCCAGCATCTAACCCATCTGTTCTAGTCGTTCCTAATAAACCTATCTTGAAGTATCAACCTAAACCACCTGCACAAGTTGGTCTTGATGAGTGCAGCTTTTGTAAGCAGAGAGGGCATTAGAAGGCTCAGTGTCCTAAAATTTTGTCCAGAGCTCCAGTATATCAGTAGTCTTCACCGACATAACCACAATGGCGTCCACAGTGGCACCCACCACCATCTCCACTGCATTGGCGTCCTGGTGGTCAATCTCAGCAGCGACCTTATAGGCCACCACAGTCTAATACTACAGCTTTTGTGCCTGAAGTGGCACCGTTTTCAGATCCCAATACCGCATCCCTTGTAGAGCAGTTTCAGAAGTTCCTTGCTACACAGTCATCGTCGCAGCCATATGACATGTTTACTCCATCTTTATCAGGTTTGACTTCTCCTTACACTGCAAATAAACTTTCTTCCTTGTGGGTCTTAGATTCTGGTGCATTTCATCATATGTCACTTTTTTCATCATCCTTTGTATTTATATCCTACTATCCTTCCTCTATATCTGTTATGACTGTTGATGGAACTCATATGCCTTTAGCGGGTGTTGGTTCTATATGCACACCTCATCTGTCTCTCTCTGATGTTTGTTGCATTCTTAAACTTACTATGAATCTTGTATCTGTGAGTCAGCTTTGTGATTCTGGTTATTCTGTTCATTTTTCTTCTACTTCTTGTTATGTGCACGATCCTCAATCCCAGAGGCTGATTGGGACAGGCTGTAGGCAGGGGGGATTGTATGTCTTGGATGAGCTGCGAGTTTCAGATGTAGCTTCTTCGGGTGTTGATTTGTCTTCGTTCCATTTAACTTCTTCTTCCTCGAGCTTTTACTTGTGGCACTCTAGACTTGGTCATGTTTTAGCCTTTCGTTTAAAATATGTAATCTCTAGAGGATCCTTGGGGGATTTAGAAACTCATGATATTTTTGATTGTAGTGGTTATATACTGGCAAAGTTTTATGCTTTACCCTTTAATCAAAGTGTTTTTTCTTCTGCTGCACCATTTGATTTGATTCATTCTGATGTGTGTGGACACTCTCTTGTTGCTACAAAAGGAGGGTCCACATATTATGTCTATTTTATTGATGATCATACTAGATATTGTTGGGTTTATTTAATGAAGCGTAAATCTAACTTTTTACACATTTACACTTTTTTTCGCTCGTTGGTTAAAACTCAGCACTCTACTGTGATAAAATGTTTTCGTTGTGATGTGGGTAGGGAATATAAATTTACAACATTTTCCCAACTACTCACTTCTGATGGTACTCTGTACCAATCCTCTTATACTGATACTCCACAATAGAATGAAGTTGCTGAAAGAGAACATAGGCATATTGTTGAGACCGCTCGCTCCCTTCTCTTATCTACTGGTGTCCCAAGTCCTTTTTGGGGTAAAGCTATTCTCATGCTGTGCACTTGATCAATAGAATGCCTACAGCTCATACTTTAGGTTTGTCTCCCTATGAAAAATTACATGGCCACTCTTCTAACTACTCTTCTTTATGAGTGTTTGGTTGCACTTGCTTTGTTCTTCGTCCCCGTGTCGAGCGCAACAAGTTGTCTTCTCGTTTCGCCATTTGTGTTTTTCTTGTTATGGTACAGGCCAAAAGGGCTATCATTGCTATGATCTTGTGGCTCAAAAATTATATGTCTCTCGTCATGTATTTTTCCTTGAACATATTCCCTTTTTCTCTATTTCTACCGTGACTTATACTTTATCTAAGTCTGATCTCATAAGCATTAATCCATTCCTAGATGATCCTCCTCATCTTCCACCCTCTATTAGCCCCTCTTCCTCAGCTGATGTTTCCCATCCTCCAATGCAGCATTTTCCTTATCATTATTCTCGTAGGACTCAAGTAGCTACTGATGATGCAACTCGTGATATTTCTGATTCTCCATCTTTCACAGATGATGATCCTCCATCTCTTCCTACAGTCATCTCAGCACCTCTTGTGATTGCAGACCCTATATCATCACGCTATCCAAAGTGCACTTGTAAATCCACTCAGTTACCTGGTTTTGCTTATTCTTGTTATTCACCTTCATTTACTTCATTTTTAGTGTCTCATCACAATTTTTGTGAGCCCACCTCCTATATAGAAGCTGTTCTTGATCCCAATTGGAAACAAGCTATGGCTGAGGAACTTGTTGCTCTACATCAGACTGATACTTGGGATTTGGTGTCTCTTCTACCTGGTAAGAGTGTTATTGGTTCTCATTGGATCTATAAGATCAAAACAAAGTCAGATGGTTCAGTTGAGCGTTACAAAACCAGGTTAGTTGCAAAGGGTTTTGCTCAGAAATATGGTATGGACTATGAGGAGACTTTTGCACCGGTTGCCAAGATGACCACTAATCATGCTTTCATTGTGTTTGCTTCAGTCCGTAAATGGAATATCTCTCAGATGGATGTCAAAAATGCCTTTTTAAATGGGGATCTTAAAGAAGAAGTTTATATGGTACCTCATCCTGGCGTGTCTCATAATCCAGGGGAAGTTTTCAGACTTAAGAAGGCGTTGTATGGTCTCAAACAAGCCCCTTATGCTTGGTTTGAGAGGTTCTCTACCATGGTTACTTCTCTTGGTTTTTCCTCTAGTGCTCATGAGTCAATTCTTTTTGTTAAGTCCAACTCTACTGGCCATATTCTTGTTTCACTTTATGTTGATGACATGATTATTATTGGTGATGATGTTGTTTGTATTGCATTGTTGTAAGCATAATTGACTCATCAGTTTGACATGAAAGATTTAGGCCCTTTACATTACTTCTTGGGTTTTGCGGTTGCCCTTTCTCCTAAGGGTCATATTCTATCTCAGTCAAAATACATAGCAAATATCCTTCAGTGAGCTTGGCTTACCGATACTCAGACATGTGATACACCTTTAGAACTTAATGCTTGATATGGCCCTACAGATGGTACTCCATTACCTGATCCCACTTTGTATTGGTCCTTGGTTGGTAGTTTAATCTATCTCACTATCACCCGACCAGATATTGCTTATGCTGTCCACATTGTCAGTCAGTTTATTGCATCTCCCACTACAGTTCATTGGGCTGCTGTTCTTCGTATTTTGCGCTATCTACGAGGTACTCTTTGTCAGAGTCTTATTTTCCCCTCAAATTCTTCCTTGGATCTTTGTGCATATTCTGATGCTGATTGGGCTGGTGACCCCTGTTGTGCGTTTATCTACCTAAATAAATAAGCAAATAATCAAACTTATTTTACTTGTAAGTGCACAAGGTCAATAGTAGCATAGTGTCCAAGTGCGAGATCATCACCACAAGGATTGGTAAATTTCGATTTTTGAATTAGTTTCTCAAAGTAAAAATAGATAGAAATAAATGTTGAGTGTGAATTAATAATAATAAGAACATAGGGCTTTGATATCCACCACTAATCAGACTTTCCTAATAAATAAAGTGCCAATGTTATAGCCATATCATGAATACCTAATGGTTGTCAACCTAAGGGCTTAGTCAACTTCTTAGGCTATTGATCTCCCTAAGTAATGAGTTAGGCATGGTGTATACTCTAACTCTTTTCTCTCTTAAGGGATTCAGCATTGTGTATACTGAGTTGTCCCTTAAGAGAGCATAAGGTCTATGAAAATCGACAACCACACGAGACTGGGGGCTTGGTCCGCTCCCGGTTTCCCATGTTGATTAACCTAAGAATTCGGTGTGGATTTCTTTTGTTACTATTGTCAGACCAAGGACTTGGTCATCCAAATTGATCTAACTAACTGATTCATACCACATGCAAACGTTGATTAGACACACACATATGAGGAATTCAATAAAATAGGCATTAATCAATTAAAGCATTATAACATGGCTATTCGCAAAGGCAATCAATGATTATATATATAGGAAAGCATAATTAGGGCTTCAATCGAGCCCTATTAAGAGTTTAGTTACACATGCTAAGTAAACTAAACATTATAACCATAACTAAACTAAGCAGAAAGATAAAACCTGAAGAATACTGAGGAGACAAGTCGTCAATTCCTCTCTAAAGCTTACAACTTCAAGCCAAATCAAAAGGTCTATTTTCTGTGTTTTACAAGTCTATATATAGGGCTCTAAGGGTGCCCCGAAACCCTAATTTCCAATTTAAGGTTCGGAGATTTCTTTCCAAATCTGGCCCTGTCGCCTCTGGTGCGTGTGTGCTCGATCGTATGAGTTTGCACTCGAGTGCATGTGTGCGCTCGATCACAAGAGAGGTGTGCTCTTGCTGGTTTGCAAATATTCACTTTTTATTCCTTAGAGCTCCAAAATGTCTTCTTTTCTTCAAAGACCTATGAAAAACACAGAAAACACAAAAATGAAGTAGACTCTACTAAAATATATAAACAAAGAGCCTAACAAGTGTAAATTAATGGGCTTAAATATGACTATTTAAGCACTTATCACACCCCCAAACTTACATATTGCTAGTCCCTTAGCAACACAAAACGAAAGACTATATAAAAACAAAATAAAAGATAAACTCATTCTTCATGATATCCAAAAATTTGGGTTGCATATAAAACTATGATGAATGTTCACGAGTAAGCTTATAATAAAAACACATTTTTGCAATGAATAAGGATTTTAAAAGTTCATGGTACTTATACAAGGTTGGTTTAAGGCATCACAAGTTTGATTTGGTATATGATGAATTAGTACATAGAAGATGGAGCTTCCAAATATTTCTAATGTATCGTGCTTCAGTGTCCAAACCTTCATCGAATTCCTTATCAGACAGAAAAAAATGGCATAGTTTTTACTTCTTTTCTTTTTCTTTCATCATGAGATTTTTGCCATGTCGAGTTCCATTAAGCTTTCTAATTGACCTTTGTAGCGAGTGTTTAACCAATGACTCCCGAACCAGATGGTTTTAGGGCATTAGATGTAGAGACACCCCTAAAGACTTACTAACTCGAGTAAAAAAGGCTACGGAACTAACAGGTCTTAATGCTGCCAAGTGAAATTCCCACCTTTTAACATGAACACTCACTACTTACTGAGGTAAGATGTCCAGTTACTCAGTGGAAATTTTATTTAATGATCATTAGGAGCATTTTATTTTCTCTTTTTTGCATGATGGACATTTTTCTTTATTTTTCTATGCCAAAGTGTTCTTCTAACAAGTTATTTGATTACAGTTAGGTCATAGAAACATATACATAAGAATTATATGTCATACCCCACACAAATGTGTGCTAATGTGCTTGTGTCAGATTTAGATCAAACTTGTGAATATCTTAAGTGCCTTGAGGCATGTTACAAAACTTTTAAAATTCCTATTACTAGACTATATGTTCTAGATTTTAAACTTACTAATGAAGTTTTATCATATTTATTTTAAATCAACCAAAATTTTCAAAACAAAATGAACATGCATTTATCTTTGTTAAAAAAGAAACTGGGAGACATAGTGTGTGCATGTGTTTCCCTCTACCTCCAAACTTAATATACACATTGTCCTCAATGTGTGAGTGACATGGAAAGATCTGACCTGGGAGATGGAGAACTAGATGGTTGGCATAGCTCATAGTACGCCCCCAAACTTGAACTTGATGCACGCACTATGTTCCTGAAAAAGAAAAACAAACGTTGTGCTGGAAAACAAGAAATATGGATAATAAAGAGTTAAACAAAAATAAATAAAAGACAATACTAAAAATATAAAGGATATGATGTGGGGTGCCTCCTATGAGCGCTAAGTTTTACGTCTTCAGCCAAACAGGGGTACTCTCTCACTGCTGGTATCCAGGTGGTGCAGTCGATGAGGTACCAAGTGCGATTGAGTGTATGGGAGTGGAATGTGGAAATGTGTTTAAAACTATCACGTGACTGTCTGCCCTGAGTGTGCTCGATCGCATTGTGAAGTGTGATCGATCGCACTTGTGGCAGAAAGTTCGGACTCAGTGGCCTCAGTACCACTGACCTCAATAGAGGCACTTGAGCTACATGTTTATCAAAGTTTGAACTACTCAAGCACATAGCAGCTTCAACTTTAGTCTTTTGGAAGGGAGTACTTAAAGTCCTATTCATCATGACTCAATTGTTCCAGCTCATTCAAATTCAACTTCTTCATATCACTCGGTCTTGGATGCATAGGATATACTTCAGGGAGATGCACAGCTTCAAAGATGTTATCAGTAACATCTTTAGATGAAGGCTTAATATCCGATCTTTTGAAGGGTTGGGTTATGGTGGTCTCCAACAAATTAATGTGCTGGACTTGAAAAACTTGTATTCATTAAAACATTCATCATCATGATCATCTTGGGGTAATTTCAATGCATCAAATATCTTAAATTCTATTGTCTCACCATTTACCGTCATACTTACAATACCCTATTTCACATTAATTATTGTATCAACAGTTCTCATAAAGGGTCTTCCTAAGATGATGGGCAGAGGTATTGGCATATAAGATTCTTCTATATCTAGTACAATAAAATCAACAGGTAAAATAAATTCACCTATCTTTACCAGGACATTCTTAAGAATACCTCTTGGTCTTTTGATGCTTCTGTCAACCAATTGCAAAGTGATAGAGTTTGGTTGAAGCTCCCCCAAACCTAGTGTCTCGAACACACTGTACTGTAGCAGATTGACACTCGCCCCTAGATCCAATAGTGCATGCTCAAATAGCTGATCACCTATCCTGCAAAGAATAGTAAAACTACCCGGATCTTTCAATTTTGGGGGTAGTTTTCTTAATAACACAACATTTACCTCTTCAGTTAAGGCTACCGTCTCATGCTCCTGAAACTTCATTTTATTAGTGCAACAATCTTTCAAAAATTTAGCATATGCAGGAATTTGTTTAATTGCATATAATAAAGGAATATTAATATCTACTTTTCTCAAGATTTCGAAAATATCAATCAATTTAGTATATTTCTTTGACTTTACTAACCTTTGAGGGAAGGGTGGTGCATTCACCTTCTCTATCTCACTTACCTTAGATGTGAGGTGCGCTCGAGCGCCCCTTGCTGGTTTGCAGATCTTCACTTTTTATTCCTTAGAGCTCCAAAATGTCTTCTTTTCTTCAAAGACCTATGAAAAACACAGAAAACACAAAACTGAAGTAGAATCTACTAAAATATATAAACAAAGAGCCTAACAAGTGTAAATTAAGGGGCTTAAATATGACTATTTAAGCACTTATCAACCCCAATGATCGTAAGTCTATTACTGGCTTTTGCATCTTCTTAGGTGGCTCTCTTATTTCATGGAAGAGTAAGAAGCAACAAGTTGTTTCTCATTCATCCACAGAGGTCGAATACTGTGCAATGACAA
Source organism: Bretschneidera sinensis (assembly GCA_023935145.1). NCBI lineage: Eukaryota > Viridiplantae > Streptophyta > Magnoliopsida > Brassicales > Akaniaceae > Bretschneidera > Bretschneidera sinensis. Next base: position 96,727,691 of record CM043704.1, read on the forward strand.
CTACTATAAATGAGATTGTTTGGTTGCGTTGGCTCTTGGCAGATATGGGGGTCTCAATTACTATTCCTACTCCACTTTATTGTGATAACAAGAGTGCAATTCAAATTGCTCGTAATTCAGTTTTTCATGAGCGAACTAAACACATTGATATTGATTGTCATACTACTCGGCAAGAATTACAGCGGGGGACGATTACATTTTCATTTATATCTTAGTCCATGCAGATAGCTAACTTCTTCACCAAGTCTCAAAATGTTCAATGGTTTCGTTTCTTTGTTGACAAACTCTCGATGCTTCTTGCTACTGCATCGTGAGGGGGGCTGTTAGAGATTATGTTTATTAGTTTGGTTATATTAGTTATTTGGTATTATCTGGTGTAGCTCGAGGTTTCAACCCAAGAGGGGGGGTGAATTGGGTTTTTAAAAACTTTTGCGGAATTTATACAAGTTTATAAAAACTGATAAGCAGCAAATAATTAATACAAGTAATAAGCTGTAAATAAAGAATTTAAGGAAAGAGGATGCAAACACAGTTATAGTGGTTCGGCAATATCGGATTCGTTCCGACCCTACGTCCACTCTCTTCAAGGAACTCCTTGAAGTAATCCACTAAGAAAACTTAGTCGCATAACTTAGCCGGGTGTTGCACAAACCGTACACAAGCAATTTACAGGAATTGCTTAAACCGAAAAATCCCCTTCCTTTCGGAAGTTTCCCCTTCCTCTCGGAAGTAATCCCTTTACAAAGATGGTGTAAAGTAAAAGGTAGAGAGACAGCAAATGAAAGCTTATTACAACAGAAATGTCTCTCTTTCAAAGTAAAGCTTGAATAAATGGCTCAATAAGATTATTTCAAAGCTTTTTGTGTTTCAAGAGTATAAAAGCTTGATTATATGAGATCAATTCTTTTTGAATATGTGCTTCTTGTTATTGAATGTTTTGCTGAATGGGTTTATATAGCAATCAATTAATATGGCCGTTTTGGACTTTAATTTGAAAAAGATTTACTTTAAAACGTTCAGATTTGGAGTCCAACGGTCATATTTTTGAATTACCAGTCGACTGGGTTCACTTGAAAAATACTCGTTTTCAGACCTTCTGGGTATCCAGTCGACTGGTATATATCACCCAGTCGACTGGGGACTTTCTGTCCATTTCACCAGTCGACTGGGTTGATTCATCCAGTCGACTGGGAAATTACTGGTCAAAGTACCAGTCGACTGGGTTAATTCATCCAGTCGACTGGGTACCTTCTGACCTATATACCAGTCGATTGGTATATGTACCCAGTCGACTGGGTTGTCTTCCAACCCAGTTTTTCTTCTGTTTTTCATCAAAAACATTTAAAAATAATGGTTTTAGAAAAACCTTTTGTGTTTGAGCCATTGAACAAGCTAATACAATGTATGAGTGAGACTTACATTGGTTCTAAACCTTAAGACCTATTCTAGATCTTCAGTCTTCACTTGATACTTGATTTGGTTCGAGTTTTTGCACTTTGTTCCTTGGTTGAATGTGTTTGATCCTTAATACAACTTAGTTTAAACATGTTAGTTAAATAACAGTTGTGTTTTGCCATCATTAAAATACGGGCGAGGGTCAACATCTGGTATTATCAACAAGGGTAGAATAGTCTTTGTTGTTTCCTATATAAACCCACATTTATCTCTTGTAAATATTCACTATTGCAATCAAACCCTAGCTTCTATTTTTTGTCATCTCTTTACTCTTTTCAACTCTCACACAAAGTATTTGTTGAAAATCACCTTTTGAATCCCAAGTGGTGACCTTCAAACACCCAAATCCCGAATGATTTGGACCGAACAAAAATCAAACCATAAAAGAGAAAACACAAGCAATTGTTATCGAGGTTCGGCAATTTGCCTACATCCCCGTGAGCTCCTCCGAGCTCTTTACACTAAATCAATAGAGTTCTTACAATTACAACAATACCTCCTCAAGAACCCTCCTGTTCTTGATGAATGAAAGAAGAGAAAAGAAAGGATAAGAACTAAGTTTTCCCTGGAATTTTCCCCAAGAAAATTCCAATTATAAAGCTCTTAAACCCCTAATCTTGAATACTCCCTCTCACTAGAAACACCTCTGAAGATTTGAGAGTCTATCTCTCTCAACACCAACCACTCTTGGAATGAGACCTCTTCTTGTGTCTCTACACTCTCACACTTTCACTTCTTGTTATTGCTCCTAGATGATAATTTATATAGAGCAACAACTTCTTTAACCAATCTTGAAGTCAATCTCAATTCTTTGATCTTAAGAACCAAACAATCATGGCCCTCCAAGTAGTCTAAGTGATCCTGTGTGTTTTAATCAAGCCCCACGCACCAGTTGAACAAAGCCCAAAAAAGGTGTCAAGTGTTCCTGGCGCCGCGACTCAGAACAGGGCAGGCCGCGGTGCACAATAGGGGAGAAAGCCCTTCCTTGCTGGTCTGTGCAGCGGCGCACACTTGGAGGAGGCATAACCCTGCTTGCTAGAGGCCACAACACCAAAGGTTACTGAAGCCTCATCTTCCAACCGTTTAATTCTTAGACAAATTCCCAACAATTTCTACCTGTGTCTAAGCAATTAAACCCGAACCCATTGTGTAAAGAACTTAGGATCCAAACTCAACATGAGTCACCAAATCATCCGACTCCAATCCTAAGAAGTCCAAGATAATGATTAAACTTGCTTAGAGGTAGAACTTTAGTGCATAAATCTGTAGGATTTTCTTCTGTGGCCACCTTGTCCACATGAATGCTTCATTCCATAACATTTTCCCGAATAAAATGATACCGAACATCCATATGCTTAGTCCTCTCATGGAACACTGGATTCTTACACAAGTGCAATGCACTTTGGCTATCCGAACACACCACCACCTGCTCTTTTAGGACCTTCAACTCTTCCAACAACCCTTTACACCACATAACCTCCTTAATGGCTTCTGCTGCTGCTATGTACTCCACTTTGATTGTTAAAAGTGCTTCCACTGGCTGCAACTGAGCCTTCCAACTTATACAACATCCGTGTAAGTTGAATAAGTATGAGGCAATCGATCTTCTCTTTGTGTGAACCTTTTCGCCACTAGCCTAGCCTTATATCGGACTTTATCCCCTGGAGTGTTTCCTTATTTGATCTTATAAATCCACTTACAATCCACAACTCTTTGTTTTTCTATTTTGGTCACCAATTCCCAAGAGTTGTTCTTTCTCAAAGAATGCATTTTCTCCTCCATAGCTAGCTTCTATCTTGATGAATCCTTACATTCCATGGCATCAATGTAAGTTTCTAGTTCATAGTTGATTATCCCCCATTCTGAATAAGGAGTTGCTACATTAGCATCCGCAAAACCATATCTCAAAGGTGGTTTGACCAGCCTTCTTTCCTTGTCCTTTGTGAGCTGATAATCATTTTGATTTGCTGCATTATCCCCTTAGCCTCCTCTCGAGTGTCTTGAGCTTGGCCTTCATAAATGGGCTTTACCTGATCTGAACCCTCTTGCCTTCCTTGCTCTACCTGAACTGAATTTTTTTTTATGCTATTCTCCAAATATACCGGGTTGGTTTGCTCACTTTCCCCTGTAGGGTTAGTTTTCTTCGAATAGGGAAATAATAGCTCATTAAAAATGATATCCCTACTTATTATGAGTATAGTTCCTTTTGGCTCTAAGAACCACAACCTATACCCTTTAACCCCTTCACCATATCCTAAAAACACACACTTTCTAGACCTTGGGCTAAGTTTACCATCCTTTTGATGTGCAAACGCAGTACATCCAAAAGTCTTAAGGTTGCTGAACTCAGAGGGTTTTCCACTCCACTTCTCCCAGGGAGTCTTAAGATCCAAAGCTCTAGAGGGTGATCTATTAACCAAATACGCAGCAGTAGACACAGCTTCCCCCTAAAAACATTTGGGTAAACCAGAGCCAATAATCATGCACCTGACCTTTTCCATAAGGGTCCTATTCATCCTTTCAGCAACTCTATTTTGCTGAGGCGTTTTCACAACTGTTCTATGTCTTAGAATCCCATTTAACTCACAAAATTTGTCAAAATCTTGATTGCAAAATTCTTAGCCATTATCGGTTCTTAAAACCTTAACTACCTTGCCTGTTTGAGTTTCCAGCAACTTTTTCCACACCACGAACTTATTCAAAGCATCTGATTTTTTTTTTAACAAATAAACTCAAACCTTTCTAGAATAATCATCAATTAAAGAAAGAAAGTAAAGATTACCTCCTTGTGTTGGTGTTCTTGCTGGTCCCCAAAGATCAGCATGAATGTAGTTAAGAATACCCTTTGATTTATGCACTCCGGTGTTGAAGCTAACCCGATGTTGCTTTCCGAGAACATAACTCTCGCAGAAATCAAGTTTCTCTACCTTGTCACCATCAAGTAAGTCATTCTTGCTGAGAACTTACAGCCCCTTTTCGCTCATGTGTCCTAAGCGATTGTGCCAAAGAACCACCTTATCCATCTCAGCCATCAAGCTTACTGCTTGATTCTTGATGTCCGTCTCTCTAATCATCTCATAGAGACCGTCCTTTATTGCTGCTTTGATCATTACCAAGGCTCCTTTGGTTATCTTGATCTTTCCTTCCTCTGCTTTGTATGTGTACCCCATGGAATCTAGATGCCCCAATGAGATCAAATTTCTTCTCAAATCCGGAAGATATCTCACATTCCGCAGCAGCCTTGTAACTCCATCAAACATCCTTAATTGGATGTCTCCTATGCCCCTCACTAGGCAAGAAGTATCGTTCCCCAAGAAAACCTTTCCTTCATTGGTTTCTTTGAAATTGTTGAACCAATCCTGATGAGGACACATGTGATAAGTGCACTCGGAATCCAAGATCCGTTTCTCGCTACTTTGCCTCTTACTCACATTTGAGCACACAACAAGAATATCATCATCTTGCTGTTCTCCCTTGGCAATTGAAGCCTCTCCATTGTTGGTATGACCTCTTCCTTTCTCATCCCTCATCATCTTCTTGCAATCTTTCTTGAAATGACCCTCCTTATTGCAGTAGTAGCATCGCTTTCCTCAAAACTTCGGTTTAGAGTGCGATCTTCCATGGCTTTGACGTCTACCCTTTGATTTGTCCCGGTAGTTGCCATGGTTGTTGTTGCCATTCCGAGTTACAGACTTTCCTCTAACGAACAGACATTCTCCATTTGATCCTTCCATCATCTTGGCTTTGAAATCATGAGCCCTTATAGCATTAATCACAATTTTTTTTGGTTAGTGTATCTCTTCCATATTCAATAGCATTAATCAAGCTTTCAAAACAATCAGGAAGAGAATTCAACAATATAACAACCAATTGTTCATCCGGGAATGTTATACTACAACTAGTCAAATCTTGAACTAGTTTATTAAACACATCAAGATTATCTTGCAACTCTTTATTAGGATCCATTTTAAAAGCAAAGATACGTTTGAGAAGATATATTTTATTAGGGAGAGTCTTGGTAAGAAACAACTCATCTAGTTTCTTCCAAATAACAGTTGGATCTTTCGAATCTCCACATTCCTTTGTCACACTATCCGACATGTGCAGTAAGATGGTGCTATACGCCATCTTTTTCATCTCATTTCGTTGGAGCTTCGTGATACTTTCTAGAAAATCATCATCTTCTCCAATAGCCAAGTCCACCTTTTGTTGCATAAGAACTGCTTTGATTTTCTGCTTCCAAAGGGCAAAGTCTACTTTTTCATCAAACTTCTCAACAATGAAGTTTTCCATCTTGCAGGAAAAATCCCAAGATTTATGGAGCACCCACAATTGCTTTCCAACTTCTAAACTTCAAGAACCCGATCAAATCTTGATCCCAGCACCGTTCTTGAATCTCCCAAGAAGTTTCCTTTGATTCTTGGAGTCTAGCTCTAATACTACTGTTGAAAATCACCTTTTGTATCCCAAGTGGTGACCTTCAAACACCCAAATCCTGAATGATTTGGACCGAACAAGAATCAAACCATAAAAGAGAAAATACAAGCAATTGTTATCGAGGTTCGGCAATTTGCTTACGCCTCTGTGAGCTCCTCCGAGCTCTTTGCACTAAATCAATGAAGTTTTTACAATTACAACAACACCTCCTCAAGAACCCTCTTGTTCTTGATGAATGAAAGAAAAGAAAAGAAAGAGATAAGAAGTAAGTGTTTTCCTGGAATTTTTCCCAAGAAAATTCCAATTACAAAGCTCTTGAACTCCTAATCTTGAATACTCTCTCTCACTAGAAACACTTCTAAAGATTTGAGAGCCTATCTCTCTTAACACCAGCCACTCTTGGAATGAGACCTCTTCTTGTGTCTCTTGTGTTTTGTGTCTTTGCACTCTCACACTTTCACTTGTTGTTATTGCTCCTAGATGACTCTTTATATAGAGCAACAACTTCTTTAACCAATTTTGAAGTCAATCTCAACCCTTTGATATTGAGAACCAAACAATCATGGCCCTCCAAGTGGTCTAAGCGATCCTGTGCGTTTTAATCAAACCCCACGCACCAGCTGAACAAAGCCCAAAAATGGTGTCAGGTGTGCCTGACGCCACGGCCCAGAACAGGGCAGGCCGCGACGCACAACAGGGGAAAAAATCCCTCCTTGCTGGTGGCCGCGACGCACACCTGGAGGAGGCATAACCCTCCTTGTTGGAGGCCGCGGTGCCAAAGGCTATTGAAACCTCATCTTCCAATCATTTAATTCTTAGACAAATTCCCAATAGTATCAAACATAAGTTCTTTCCTCTTCCCACTGATTTGTCTCTTTCTTTTATTTGTTCTCTTTTTAACAGACTGTCCTGTTGCCCGATTTTTAAAGATATTTTATCCATCAATAAAAAGCAGACAATGCCTTCGAACTTCTGATCTTTCTTTATTTTCTCTTTTAGTTTTTAAATTTGGCAAACAGAACTTTATTAAACAGTACTAAAATCTTGCTTGTGCAACAATGATCCCCTCCCCTGAAAATTATCTTTCTTTCTTTCTACTTCAGTACAAAGAAAGAAAAATCCAGCAAACAAAACACCAGATTGTCAAACAATCAAGTGAAGTTTTAAGTACTCACATGAACCAACAAACTCAACAAAAAAAATTAACAGCATCAATACTTAATTTAAAATTAAGAAAATTAAGATTAGAGAGATTAGAGGGAAACCTTGTAGTAGCAGAATCCATGACTATGATTAACATGAAAGCCTATGGAGATAGATGAAGAGGGAGAACCCTGCAATGAACCACCTTCAAGGGAAACTTGCAGGGTACTCTCTCTCCATCGATCTCCCAGGGTTCCATAGGAGACGAGCATACTTTACTTGAAATTGAAAAGAAGAAAAAAAATCTCTAGAAAACTGTAAGAATAAACTTTAGTTGTGGAGAGAACGAAAAGCACTAATTGAAGTCATATAAAGAAGAGGGTTTTGTTAATTAGTAGAAGATGTCCTAATCCACCTTGTGGTAGGAGTGATCCGTTTCAATGTATGTATAGTTTCGCACAAGAAATCTAATACTGTAATCCGTCTTCAACAAGGACGTCAATGCAATCCCCAAACGGAAAATAAGGGTGAAACTGCTTGTTGGTCCTTTAACTTTATCTCTAAACTCAACTTTATTTGTGAAGTTTAATTTATTTCAGTTGAAACCTTGATGTTATTAAATTGCCCAAATTGAGCTTGCATGCTCCGAATATCAGATTGAGATGTAAAATTTTAGAAGTTGATACTACCAAAATATGACACTCCAATAAGAGGAGGACACGTGGATCATCGTGATCCCAGAATTCAAAGAGACACGCGGACAATTCAGGCCCAGACAGTTGGATCTCCAGGTCATGACCGCCCTTCAGGGCATTATTGCCTCCAGCTGGGCCTCCAGGTCATGACCGCCCTCAGGGGCATCTTGGCCCCAGCTGGGCCTCCACGTCACCACCGCCCTCCGAACCATCATTTCCCAACCAAGTTGGGACGTCAGATCTAAACACCATCTTACGCATAGACAGCTCTGGAGTAAGCCAACAAGGCAAAAGCCCTACTGAACGGTTCTCAGCTTCCTAGCTGGGCCTCATAGGCATCATTACCCAACCCAGTTGGGGTATCCTGTCACAGCCGCCCCGACCCACTACCGCCTCCGAATATCACCGCCTCCGAAACTCTATAAAAGGACTTGGTAAGCGGTCCAAAGGGGGGGACAGAGCTTTTCAGCTTTAAACACATACAACCTTGAGCTTTTGCTAACTTAAGCATCGGAGCATCCTCGGAGGCATCCCCTCCGTCGATCCCAATAGCTAATCTCCCTTTCTCTGTGCAGGTACTTCTGCAGGCTAAACATCCAGCTCAGCAACACTCATTTTTGGCATCAACAGATTGGCGCCGTCCGTGGGAAACTACATTTCTCGCTGACAGTAACAGCGAAGAAGTCAAAAGAACTCATCTGTTAGCATACCTCCAAAAACACCCGCCAGGGATCTAGGCGCTCGCGTGCTACGGTCGGGAGACAGTTCTTCAGCCGAACCCGAGGTTCACCCGAATGAAGGCACGCTCCAGGCGCAATTCGCAGAGCTTGCACACCTGGTGGCCGATCTGGCTGCCGAAGTTCGCAGGAGACCTCAGCAAACGCTGCCACTCCCATCGCTGGAACCAGGTCACGATGTTTCCACTGACCGCCGCCCACCAGCTGATGTCTGCTCGGCGACCCACTCACCTCCCCCAGCCAAGTTCAGAGAGAGTCCCGTGCCCAAGAACAGCGAAGGGTTTGGCAAACGGATCGAGGACATAGAGGGACGCATCAATGAGGCGTTTAAAGAACGCGGCCACAGTATTAGCGATGATCTCGACGTACAGGACCCACCTTTCATACAAGAAGTCCTTGACGCCCCCCTCCCACACAATTTTCGGATGCCACAAATCAAACTTTACGATGGATCCACAGATCCCTTAGATCACCTCCAGCACTACCGAACCACAATGACCCTCCATAGACATTCGGACCCTGTGATGTGCAGAGCGTTTCCATTAACCCTAGAGAAAGCGGCTGGGACGTGGTATTCCCGCTTGAAACCAGGGGGTATTCGCACCTTCAAAGACCTAAGCTATGCCTTCGCCTCACATTTCATCAGCAGCAAAGGACCCAAGAAAACTTCGGAGTCTCTGTTTAATATTGTCCAGTCAAAAGGAGAGAAGCTTCGCGCCTATATTTCCAGATTCAACACTGCAGCTTGGGAGATCCCAGACCTTGATCCCAATGTTCAGCTCCTGGCATTCAAAAATGGATTAAGATCCGGATTCTTCAGCTCAAAACTCATCAGACGTCCGCCTATGGACATGAATGAAGTCTTGGCGCGAGCCGAAAAATACATGCTAGCAGAAGATGATCAAGCATTCTGAAGAGAACGCGAAGGAGATACGGAAAAGAGGAAGAGAGGCCCCACTAGTCCCAGCCGCGAACCCTCTAAGCGGCCGTTTCGCGAGGAGAAACCCAGAACCCTCAGGCCTTTCGAGGATAGATCCCGGACTCTTGCAACCTACGGAACCAGAGCCAGAACTCCGGGGCAAATCCACAGCTATGCACCACTGAATGCCTCCAGGACCAACATTCTGATGCAGATTCATGACAGGGACCTCTTGCAATGGCCTCCAAGGCCGCCGAACCTCAACCCAGATCGCAATACTTGGTGTAGGTTCCACAGAAACTTCGGCCATGATACGGAAGAGTGTAAGGCCTTAAAAAATCAGATCGATGCCCTCATCAATCGAGGGCATCTAAAAGAATACGTCGGGCCACGACAGGAGAAATGTGATGAACGATCGCGTAGAAGCCCTGAACGTCCTTATGAACGAAACAGACCTACAAGGGCAGCCCGGAAGAGCCCAGGGCCAAGTTATAGGGAGCCCAGCCAGAAAAAACCGGAGGTCCCCGTGGCGAAGATTATCAAAACCATTTACGGAGGACTCGTTGTTGGCGGGGGGTCCCATGCTCGCAGTAGGTCTTATGCTAGGTCAATAGCCTCTGTTGCTGGACCTCAGAAAAGATCTAGGACCGGAGAGACTATTTCTTTTTCGGACAAAGACTTGGAAGGAGTGCAGATCCCACACGACGATGCTGTTGTAATTTCACTCCTTGTGGCCAACCATGAGATAAGACGAGTCCTAGTCGATAACGGGAGCTCGGCCGACATCCTCTTTTATGATGCCTTTCACCAAATGCAGCTGGGCGATGCACATTTGGAGCTGGTCTCCACCCCACTCTATGGCTTCTCAGGGGGACCGGTCTTTACAGAAGGCAGCATAACTCTCCCGGTAACTGCGCGAACGGCACCTCAAACAACAACCGTACATTTCACTTTGTTAATTGTCCGACAACCCTCCTCCTATAATATGATACTCGGACGACCCACGCTGAATAAACTCCGAGCGGTTGTCTCTACCCATCATCTCAAAATCAAATTCCCCACGACAGACGGAGTAGGCGAGATCAAAGGAGATCAACGAACCGCCAGATCCTGTTATCTCAGTGCAATAAAAGGTAAAAAGACGGAAGCCCTACCACTCGAACTGGATGACCTTAGGGATGAAGCAAGCAACCTACGAGGTAGGCCCGGAGAAGATGTACTCACAATCCCCCTTGGCGAAGATAGCGCCAAAACTGTTCAAATTGGTTCCAACCTGTCCAGCACTTTTCAGGAATCTCTATTAGCCCTTCTACGGGCAAACCAAGATCTATTCGCCTGGACTGCTGCAGATATGCCAGGAATCAGCCCGGACGTCATCGTACATCGCTTGAGTGTTGACCCAACCCACAAACCGGTTATTCAGAAGAAAAGGTCGTTTGCTTCTGAGCGATAGGCAGTTGTTCGGGCAGAAGTTGAGAAATTACGTTCGGCTGATTTCATCCGAGAGGTGAGCTATCCGGACTGGGTATCTAATGTTGTAATGGTAAAAAAGGCAAACGGCAAGTAGTGAATTTGTATAGACTTTTCTGATCTCAATAAAGCCTGTCCTAAAGACAGTTTTCCTTTGCCCCGGATTGATCAACTCGTTGACGCAACATCCGGCCATGAGCTGTTAACATTCATGGATGCTTACTCCGGGTATAACCAAATCCTTATGCATCCGCCTGACCAAGAGAAGACGGCATTTATCACAGAGCAAGGCCTATACTGTTATAGGGTCATGCTGTTCGGTTTGAAAAATGCTGGAGCCACTTACCAGAGACTAGTAAACAAGATATTCAAAGAGCAGATGGGTCGGAATATGGAAGTATATGTGGACGACATGCTGGTCAAAAGTGTCAAAACACAAGACCACGAGGCAGATCTCCAAGAAGCTTTTGACATACTCCGCCATCATCGCATGAATTTGAACCCCGCAAAGTGTGCCTTTGGGGTCACCGGGGGAAAATTCCTCGGCTTCCTGGTCACCCACAGAGGTATAGAAGCCAATCTAGAAAAGATTGATGCTGTTCTTAACATAAGCCCGCCTCGGACCGTTAGGGAAGTCCAGCGCCTTACTGGAAGAATAGCGGCCCTCAGCCGATTCATGTCAAAATCTGCCGAGAAGTGCCTTCCCTTTTTTAAAGCCATCCGTCGGTCCCAGAACTTCGTATGGGACGAAGCTTGTCAAGAAGCCTTCAGGGTGCTGAAAATATATTTGGGGACACCTCCCGTGCTTACCAAACCAATAGCCGGCGAAAACCTTTTCTTATATCTTTCAGCTGGTCCCGAAGTAGTGGCCTCCGTCTTAATACGAGAAGAAGGAGGCACACAGAAGCCAGTGTATTATGTCAGCAAGGTGCTTCATGATGCCGAAACAAGATATCTTCCAACGGAAAAGATGGCGTATGCTCTGTTGATTTCGGCCCGGAAGCTTCGACCTTATTTTCAATCTCATACCATCACGGTCCTCACCAACCAGCCTCTTCGACAAATACTCCACAAGCCAGATGTCACCGGTAGAGTAGTCAAATGGTCCATAGAGTTGGGAGAGTTCGACATCCGTTATCGGCCTCGGACAGCTATCAAAGCGCAAGCCCTAGCTGATTTTGTCATGGAAACTACTTTGCCCTTAACAGAAGCAGAATCTCCGCAGGATGTTAGTCGAACGAACCTGCCTTTACGATGGACCCTTCATGTGGACGGATCCTCTACCGACTCTGGAAGCGGAGCAGGGCTCATTCTGAGCGGTCCCGATAACTTCGCCATTGAGTACGCCCTGAGGTTCGGGTTTCCAGCGTCGAACAATGAAGCCGAGTATGAAGCTCTACTCGCAGGCATGAAACTAGCCAAGGTGATATCTGTACAAAATTTACATATATATAGCGATTCCCAACCAGTGGTGAACCAAGTGAACGGCGAATTCGAGGCCCGAGGAGAAAAAATCGCTCGCTACCTAGCAGCAGCAAAGGCATTAGCCGGGCAGTTTGAAGTCTTTTCTCTAAACCAGATTCCGCGGGCAGAAAATACGAAGGCCGACTCATTGGCCCGGCTTGCTTCGTCTTGCCAGCTCGAGTCCAAGCGAGCAGTTTACCTCGAAACCCTAGCCGTGCCGAGTATCGACGAAATAATGGTCTTACCTGTGGGTGGTGAGAGAACATGGATGAGTCCTATCCTGGAATATCTACGTGACGGTATTCTTCCCGATGATAAGGGCGAAGCTCGAAAGATTGTGTCTCGAGCCGCCCGATACGCAATTCTGGATGATCACCTGTATAAGCGGGGGTTCACAACGCCCTTCTTAAAGTGTCTTGACCCGACAGAAGCTAATTACGCCATTCGAGAAGTCCACGAAGGTATATGTGGAAATCACCTCGGAGGACGTGCCTTGGCGTTCAAAATCCTTCGTCAATGATACTATTGGCCAAAGATGAGGGAAGCAGCCATGGAGTTGGTGACCAAATGTCAAAGCTGTCAACGGTATGCCACTGTGCCACGACAACCAGCGAGCCTTTTGACACCAATAGTCAGTCCACTTCCTTTCGCTATGTGGGGAATGGACCTTCTCGGGCCCTTTCCCGGAGCGACCGGCCAACGAAGATACCTCATAGTTGCCATAGATTATTTTACAAAATGGGTAGAAGCCGAACCCTTGGCCAGCATCACGGACTTTCAAGCCCGAGCCTTCGTATGGAAATAAATCGTGTGTCGGTTTGGAATACCACAAGTGTTAGTAACAGACAACGGCAAACAGTTTGACAGCGTTCGATTCAAAACATTTTGCGATGAATTACACATTGACCATCGTTTCTCTTCGGTTGGATACCCGCAAGCAAATGGACAAGCCGAAGTTACCAACCGAACGATCTTGCAAGGCATTAAAAGGCGAATAGACGAAGCAGAGAAGCAGTGGGCAGACCATTTACCTAACATACTTTGGGCATATCGAACCACGACTCGAGCACCTACCGGGGAAACCCCTTTCTTCATGACTTATGGGTCCGAGGCAGTCATCCCCTTGGAAATAGGAATACCTTCCTTACGAGTTCAGAATTTCGAGGAACGAAGCAATGAGGAAGCCCTTCGCACGAACGCCGATCTTTTCGACGAAGCCCGAGACAAAGCCCAAATTCGACTTGCTGTTTACCAGCAGCGAGCCACCAGGTACTTCAACTCAAGAGTAAAAGTAAGACGTTTTTGTCTTCATGACCTCGTCTTGCGAAAGAATGCAGTATCTAGGCCCCGAGAATCAGGCAAACTAGTCCCTACTTGGGAAGGGCCGTATCGCATCAAAAAAGTATGCCGTCCTGGCACGTTTGAACTCGAAGAATTGAACGGAAATGTCATTCCTCGTACTTGGAATGCGGAACATCTTCGACGTTTTTATCAATAAATAGCGTTGCGCGCATGTAAACAGTCTTGTTTTATATATATTAAAGACTTTACTTACATTTGTCCTGTTAACTAAACCAAATACCCAAACCAGGGCAAAAAGGGTGCACCAACAGCCCCAAAAGACAACACAAAAACGGCTGGGCCAAAACAATAAAACAACAAAAAAGGGGGGACTACGACAGAGTACCCTCGACCTAAGCCCTACTGATCTCCAAGGTCAGGAGACCCCGTGCCCGATCGCCCGCCAATATCCTGCCCATCAGCGGGCTCATCATCCGAAGCTAGCGGCTCCTCATCCTCGGGCCCCAGCAGGTCCAATGCAGAGAAATCGAGCTCCGGGTACATGCTCTCAGCCTTCCCCTTGGCCTCCATGAACCCCGTAAGGTACTGCTGGCCACCTTCGGAAACGACGGCCAGGCGATAGGCCTCCGAACTCTGGAAAGAAGCCAAGGCTTCCTCCACGGCCGCCCTAGTGCGGGCCTCAGCCTTCTCAGCTGCGGCTCTAAGACGGGCCTCGACCTCCTCGATAGCGGCCCGAGCAGTGGCTTCAGCTTCGGCTTTAGCCAGGATAGCAGACTCCAAGGAAGCCTGCAGCTGGCAAACAGCCTCTGTCCTCTCCTCCAACTGGCGCTGGGTACGCCCAAGAAGCTCCGCTGTCTCCATGCATCGACGTGCGGCCGCGCCCACCAGAACGCCCATCTGATACCAGAAGCCATGCGTGAAACACAATTCGGCAAAAACAATATATAACAAAGCAAAAATGGAATCTAACCTGAGAAGCCAAAGCCTCGGCCGCCGCACAGAGAGAGTCCGTGGTCTTTCGACCCAACTCGGCAATATCACGAGGGGGGGTGCCCTTAAACAGATGTTCCCTCGCCACCCGAGGATGTGCGAAGACAGATTCATCTGTCCGGATGGCCCAGTTGGGCATGAAGATCGAGGCCTCCAAAGCTGGCCCCTGGCTAGGGCCGGGGATAGGGGCACTGCTTACCGGAGGTGTCTCTGACTGGGTCGACGGCCGTGGAGGAGTCCCCAAGTCAATCGGAGCCGGAGATGGGGCTCGGGCCCTCTTCTTAGGCCGCGAAGTCGAGCCTGTTTGTTTCCCAGACCGAGTCGACCTCCTCTGCTCCAATGCCAACTTCTTGGCATGCTCTCTGGCACGGGCAGCTGCTTCCATATATGATCAAAACACAAGCAAACAAAAGAAACAAACGAAAGAAGGAAATAACGTAAGTACAAATCGCAGGATAACGATGCAAAATAAGAATAAAGAAAGTAGAGGGTAAACCAAAGCCTTTACCGCTCTCAAGCGAAGGCTCAGGGCACAAAGAACAAAGACCTCGCCGGGCCAGTTCTTCATTGTCGTATAGGACCCCGACGTCCAAAGGCGAGGCCACCATGGCGTTCACCGTCTCTTGCTCATACGGAAGAAGGCCCGCCTTTTTGCATTTTCCGGTGCGGTCCATACTCCACGCACGAGGCAAGCCGAAGTCCTCGGCAGATCGGATGAAAAAGAAATTCTTCTTCCACCTTTTGATAGATGAAGGGGTCTTCTTCAGCAACCTCCTCTTCGGTCGAGTACTAAAGACCACCCACCCTGTGTGACCATGCCGGCTGATCAAGAAGTGGGCCTTGAAAATATCCATCGTCATTGGTCGGCCCACTTCTAAGCAAATGCAGATAAAGGCCATGATCAGCCGTACCGAATTCGGTACCAGCTGACACAACGCTATATCAAAGTACCTAAGGATTCTACAAAAGTAGGGGTGAAGGGGAAACCGAAGCCCGGCCTGCATGTGATGCTCGTACACGCAAAGCTCGAACGGGGCCCGGTCAGGGAGGACATCACAGGCCCTCTCCCCCACCCTGGCCAGCCAAAGCTCATACTCGCCCGGAATGCGGTACGTCTTCTTTATCACTTCCAAATCCTCCTCCCTCAGTTGGCTAGGGATCTCGTTGGCTGTATAGTTCCATTCCTCTCTCTCCTCTCCAGCCGAGGTCTCCCTAATGTCGGTCAACGCCCTAAGTGTGTCCTCACCAGACGAGGACCCGTCCTGATATTCTCTCTCCACCCCCAAAGGAACGTAGGGCACTAGCGCCATGGGGCCTGCCCCTGGCGTACCCGTTACGGGGGCATTCCCTCCAGAAGAAGACGAGGACGTCTCTACTTCTTCGGAGCTGCTACCACTCGTACCATCTACACTACTCCTACCATTACTACTACTAGGCCTATCGCGGTATGTATCAAACGAAGAAGACATGATATGAAAATTAAAGAAAACACGAACTCACCAACGTCCGAAGGATTCGGACTTGAATTCCTCCTAGAGCTTTCCTCCCAAGGTCTCGCGAATGCAACGATCACACCAATCTTCTCACTGAAGAGACGAGAACGAGGACTCACAAGCTTCTTTGGACGAGGCCGAGGGCTCTCAGGAAAGCTACTCTCTGAAAACATAAGGAGATTATGGCATGTGTGTGGAAGAAGAAGAAACCAAAGCCCCTTATATAGGAGAAGTGTCACGGCCAACGAGGAGCATTTAATGTAGTCGCAGGAATCTAGGGGACAATTTAGAACTCCCAAACGACCAACACACTTTCCCAGGGGACGTTACGTCCCTCGAGGTTGCCGCCGCTTTCCCTAAAAACGGTTGTTTAAATTTCCGAGGTAACATGACGCGGCATCCCCCCAGGTGAGACCACGTGTCTCCACAGCCGCCGTCCTAGACATGAGAAACTTTCCCGTAGTTCCACGTGTCCTCGGACCCATGGTCTTCTTGGCCGAGGAGATGGATTGCTCCACTGGTCCTCGGCCCATTCTCTTCAAGGTCCGAGGAGATGGATTGCTCCACTAGTCCTCGGACCCATGGTCTTCTTGGCCGAGGAGATGGATTGCTCCACTGGTCCTCGGCCGCTTCTCTTCAAGGTCTGAGGAGATGGATTGCTCCACTAGTCCTCGGACCCATGGTATTCTTGGCCGAGGAGATGGATTGCTCCACTGGTCCTCGGCCCATTCTCTTTAAGGTCCGAGGAGATGGATTGCTCCACTAGTCCTCGGACCCATGGTCTTCTTGGCCGAGGAGATGGATTGCTCCACTGGTCCTCGGCCGCTTCTCTTCAAGGTCCGAGGAGATGGATTGCTCCACTGGTCCTCGGACCCATGGTATTCTTGGCCGAGGAGATGGATTGCTCCACTAGTCCTCGGCCCATTCTCTTCAAGGTCCGAGGAGATGGATTGCTCCACTGGTCCTCGACCCACTCTCTTCAAGGTCCGAGGAGATGGATTGCTCCACTAGTCCTCGGACCCAGGGTATTCTTGGCCGAGGAGATGGATTGCTCCACTGATCCTCGGCCCACTCTCTTCAAGGTCCGAGGAGATGGATTGCTCCACTAGTCCTCGGACCTAGGGTATTCTTGGTCGAGGAGATGGATTGCTCCACTGGTCCTCGGCCCACTCTCTTCAAGGTCCGAGGAGATGGATTGCTCCACTAGTCCTCGGACCCATGGTCTTCTTGGCCGAGGAGATGGATTGCTCCACTGGTCCTCGGACCCAGGGTATTCTTGGCCGAGGATATGGATTGCTCCACTGGTCCTCGACCCACTCTCTTCAAGGTCCGAGGAGATGGATTGCTCCACTAGTCCTCGGACCCATGGTATTCTTGGCCGAGGAGATGGATTGCTCCACTGGTCCTCGGCCCATTCT
The DNA here is from genome assembly GCA_023935145.1 of Bretschneidera sinensis. Taxonomy (NCBI): domain Eukaryota; kingdom Viridiplantae; phylum Streptophyta; class Magnoliopsida; order Brassicales; family Akaniaceae; genus Bretschneidera; species Bretschneidera sinensis. Next base: position 96,745,214 of record CM043704.1, read on the forward strand.
CTTCAAGGTCCGAGGAGATGGATTGCTCCACTGGTCCTCGGCCCACTCTCTTCAAGGTCCGAGGAGATGGATTGCTCCACTAGTCCTCGGACCCAGGGTATTCTTGGCCGAGGAGATGGATTGCTCCACTGGTCCTCGGCCCACTCTCTTCAAGGTCTGAGGAGATGGATTGCTCCACTAGTCCTCGGACCCATGGTCTTCTTGGCCGAGGAGATGGATTGCTCCACTGGTCCTCGGCCCATTCTCTTCAAGGTCCGAGGAGATGGATTGCTCCACTAGTCCTCGGACCCATGGTCTTCTTGGCCGAGGAGATGGATTGCTCCACTGGTCCTCGGACCCAGGGTATTCTTGGCCGAGGAGATGGATTGCTCCACTGGTCCTCGGCCCACTCTCTTCAAGGTCCAAGGAGATAGATTGCTCCACTAGTCCTCGGACCCATGGTATTCTTGGCCGAGGAGATGGATTGCTCCACTGGTCCTCAGCCCATTCTCTTCAAGGTCCGAGGAGATGGATTGCTCCACTGGTCCTCGGTCGCTTCTCTTCAAGGTCCGAGGAGATGGATTGCTCCACTAGTCCTCGGACCCATGGTCTTCTTGGCCGAAGAGATGGATTGCTCCACTGGTCCTCGGCCGCTTCTCTTCAAGGTCCGAGGAGATGGATTGCTCCACTAGTCCTCGGACCCATGGTCTTCTTGGCCGAGGAGATGGATTGCTCCACTGGTCCTCGGCCCCTTCTCTTCAAGGTCCGAGGAGATGGATTGCTCCACTAGTCCTCGGACCCATGGTCTTCTTGGCCGAGGAGATGGATTGCTCCACTGGTCCTTGGCCCATTCTCTTCAAGGTCCGAGGAGATGGATTGCTCCACTAGTCCTCGGACCCATGGTCTTCTTGGCCGAGGAGATGGATTGCTCCACTGGTCCTCGGCCCATTCTCTTCAAGGTCCGAGGAGATGGATTGCTCCACTAGTCCTCGGACCCATGGTCTTCTTGGCCGAGGAGATGGATTGCTCCACTGGTCCTCGGCCCCTTCTCTTCAAGGTCCGAGGAGATGGATTGCTCCACTAGTCCTCGGACCCATGGTCTTCTTGGCCGAGGAGATGGATTGCTCCACTGGTCCTTGGCCCCTTCTCTTCAAGGTCCGAGGAGATGGATTGCTCCACTAGTCCTCGGACCTATGGTCTTATTGGCCGAGGAGATGGATTGCTCCACTGGTCCTCGGCCCCTTCTCTTCAAGGTCCGAGGAGATGAATCGCTCCACTAGTCCTCGGACCCATGGTATTCTTGGCCGAGGAGATGGATTGCTCCACTGGTCCTCGGCCCCTTATTTTCTAAAGATGGTTTGCCCCACTTGTCCTTGGCCCCCTGGTGTTTTTGGCCGAAAGGAGGAGTCGCTCCACAAGCCCTCGGTCTATTCTCTCTTGCCTTGGGCCAAATGTTGACCAGACTTCACGCCTCCGTAGAGGATCTAACGCCAACCTAGTTCTGCTACTTCCTTAACCACAGTGTCGCACTTAAGGAAGTGGGGGGCCTCTGATACTACCAAAATATGACACTCCAATAGGAGGAGGACACGTGGATCATCGTGATCCCAGAATTCAAAGAGACACGCGGACAATTCAGGCCCAGACAGTTGGATCTCCAGGTCATGACCGCCCTTCAGGGCATCATTGCCTCCAGCTGGGCCTCCAGGTCATGACCGCCCTCAGGGGCATCTTGGCCCCAGCTGGGCCTCCACGTCACCACCGCCCTCCGAACCATCATTATCCAACCAAGTTGGGACGTCAGATCTAAACACCGTCTTACGCATAGACGGCTCTGGAGTAAGCCAACAAGGCAAAAGCCCTACTGAACGGTTCTCAGCTTCCTAGCTGGGCCTCATAGGCATCATTACCCAACCCAGTTGGGGTATCCTGTCACAGCCGCCCCGACCCACTACCGCCTCCGAATATCACCGCCTCCGAAACTCTATAAAAGGACTTGGTAAGCGGTCCAAAGGGGGGGACAGAGCTTTTCAGCTTTAAACACATACAACCTTGAGCTTTTGCTAACTTAAGCATCGGAGCATCCTCGGAGGCATCCCCTCCGTCGATCCCAATAGCTAATCTCCCTTTCTCTGTGCAGGTACTTCTGCAGGCTAAACATCCAGCTCAACAACACTCATTTTTGGCATCAACAGAAGTGTTTATCTTTTTATTTATTTTTCTGCAAATTTGTTTTTTTTGAAATAAAAAAAATATCTTATTGATTATTCTGTAAATTAAAATATAAATTATTTGTAGCTTTTGATTAGGCAAAAATTCAAGAATTCATTTTTAGAACATCCAGTATTGGTATGCGAATTTGTGCCTTATTTTTTGTCTATTTGATAATTATTTCCAATTTCTTCGTGTTAAATTATTTTATATACCCGTTATTAAGAATATATCGTACAAGATTAAACTGTATTTATCTTAATGTCAGGTGGGCCGCTAGTCTAGGACCTTATGATAGCCAATAGATGTCCACAGCATATGCATGTGTCATAAGACACTGGCAAATGAATCATAAGGAAAATTTTGATTTGAAGTGCTGAAAACAGAATTTGATTCTCAACTGATGTTCTAACTATACAATTGATCTAAAACGCACAAAAAAAAACACTGCATCAGTTCCTATTAGTAACTTTCTCTCTGGGTAGACAATTTCAAATCCATCTCTTTTTTCTACAATAAAGAGAAGTATATACAAAAATCAACAAAATTGTCTCTTCTGACTGATAATAATTCGTGAACACCATCACAATCCATTCAAGCCAGAAGTGAGATCTATGAAGATGTCTTCTGTGCAGGGAATTGTTAGACCACCCATTGGATGGTCATAGCCGAATTCTTCCTCTGCCTTGCATAGTAATTCTTGAAAAGAAGGTTGACTCAAGCATGATATTGGAATTATGAACCGCTTCTTTTGGCTCTCTCCAACATAATCCGTAAAGAATCCTTTTGGAACATCTAAGGATGTTTGTTGATTTTTAGAGAAACTTGATCTGCTAAGAATCTGTTTAGCATACATAACACTAGGCAAGCGGATAGCCATTGTTATATTATGATCACTCTAGAAGATGATGAAGATTTCAATGAATTAGGAAGATAGAGAGAGAGAGAGGGAGAGAAGCATTTGCTAGTAGAGAATGTGAGGACTTAGTTTGGTTGTGGACATAATATGCATGTATATATAGATGAAAAAAAGCTTTAACAAAATCTTTGAAATGTGGAGTGGTATAGATGCATTTGGGTAGATTTTGTGAGAGACATAACCATAAGAAGGATCACATGGCCCTGTTTTCCAACTTATCAGCAAGAATTTTGTGGTGAGTGAGACAGAATATTTGTTGGAACCCAACCATTCCCAGGAGAAGAACCTGCAATGGACCCACTTGAAATCAAATAGATTTGGCAAGAAAGAGCATTCTGAATTTAACAGGGTGACCCCTATTTATTAATGAGGACATATTTTCACTCACTAAACCTATAGATGTCTGCAAATATTATTAAAGATGGAGGCAGGAAGAGAAACACAGTTTATTCCATGTCCTTGACAAAAAATATAGGCTATAGCGCATTAACCTGCAAGACAAAGTCTTGTGAAGTGCATGTGAAGTATGCCTTACTATAATAGTCCCTACCGAAACCCAATCTCCATTATGAAAACACCAAATTGCAAATAAATGGCAAAATAATCATTGGTTCCAATATCCAAATTGAATGGTGGGTATCAAAAAATATATTTGTTTACGATTTAGGACTTCAGTGAGAGGGAACAACAATGGCAGTCGGTTTCAGTATATATAAACTCTTCATGTATAAGTAAAACTGTATGCCTAAATGTATATAGTCTTCTTGCTCTGCAGGTTCTGAACTCTATATAGGCCTCATATATGCCCTTTCAAATAGAGTGAAAATTAAAAGGCAGGTGTGGCCTAAGAAAATTAATGCCTACAGGGGATACTAAAGATATCAACAGATCATGGCAAGGAGACACTTTGTGCTTCTGGTTCAATATTTGAAGCTTCCTTCTATCAAGAACTGACAAGGCTGAAAAAGGTTTCAGCTTTGATCACCCAATACGCAGCCTCACAATACCATACAGAGAAAAGGGCCTAAGAATATGAGCTCCTTTAATATGCAGATCCGAATTCAAGGACTTCATGTCAACTGATTGTAATTTTTTTATTTATTTAATTCACATGTAAAGATATCAAAAAATCAAAGTTCTCCATTCAAAAGTATCAAGGAGAAGTTCTTTCCTTCTTCCCTCATTTGCCTCTATGCTTTATTTGACCATCTTTTAACTATTTTATCCATCAAATAAGAAGCAGGCGATGCCTCCGACGTTCTGACCTTCCTATCAATTTCTATTTTAGTTTTTTAATTTGGTAAAAAGAAATTGATTAAACAGTACTAAAAATCTTGGATGTGCAAGAACGATCCCCTACCCTGTAAATTGTTTCTTCTTTCTTTCTACTTATATACAAAGAAAAACAATCCAGCAAACAAAATATCAAACAATCAACTGGGGAAGTACTCCTCCTATTCAGCAAATTAATTAATCACATGAACCAATAACTCAATACTTAATTCAAAATTAAGAAAAGATTAGAGATTAGAGAGAAACCTTGTAGTTAATGATCTGTGATTAACATGAAAGCCTATGGAGATAGATGAAGAGGGAGAAACCTGCAATGAACCACCTTTACGAGAAACTTGCAGGGATCTCTCTCTCTCTCCATCGATCTCCTAGGTTTCCATAGGAGACGAACATACTTCTACATGAAATTCAAAAGAAGAAAAAATAAACTAGAAAACTAATAAGAACCGAGAGAGGAGGGGTTTTATTTATTAGTAGATGTCCTAATCCTCCTTGGAGTAGGAGTTTTCTGTTCCCAAGTATAGTTTCGCATAAGAAATCTAATGGAGTACCGGAATCCTTCTTGAAGGACTTAAATGCAAATCAAAACGAATAAAGGTGAAACTGTTTGTTGGTCCTTTAACTTTTCCACTAAACTGAATTTCATCTATAATTTTTTAATTGTTGCAGTTGAATTCTTAATATGATAATGTTATGAAATTGCGCAAATTGAGATTTAAAAATAAGTTGCCTAAATTGGCCACACATGCTCCAATTTAGAGCTTATCGAAGTTGGGCCGAGTTGGACTCAAGCAACTAAGGTCTACTCTAAATTTAAATTTTAAGCTCGATAGATATTGATCAATCTGATCCGACATGAAAATTTAGATTTTAATTTTTATTCAAGTTCGATCATAATAAGTTATGTAAAGCCCAACTTTACCCATAAGGCTCAAATTTTGTTTTTTTTTTCTATGCTCTAAGTTAGCTCAAAACATAATATTGGGCACAAATTTTTTTTTAAACTATTGTTATTGTGTAAGTTTTCCCATTTTTCTAGCATGAAATGTTATCATCACTTGGAATAAACATTATTTAATATATAAATACATAAATATATTTAAGTGAGTCAAACTAGACCCGGTTGCCCTATTTTTTAATTTTTAAAATCGAATCGATTTTTTAAATCGAGTTTATTTATTTATTTCAAGCTCGATTTATTGATCAATTTTCTTCGTCCAAACCAATGAAAACTATGAGTTGAAACAAGCGGGCTAATAGGCTAATAATTAGCTCTACTCCAAATATCAAGTTTAGATATAATTTTTTATAAATGTTATATCTTTTTATTTAATTCTTTTCTGAAAAGTTTATTAATTTTTTGAAAACATTAGATATCTATTATTGATTATTTTATAAATTATTTTTTCGCTTCTGATTGCCTAAAAATCTCAAAAATTCTTAAATTCATTTTCAGAAAAGCCAATGTTGGTATGTGAATTTGTGTCCCATGTTGTGATCATTTGATTATTATTTTGATTTTGTTTGTGTTAAATTATGTTATATACCCATTATTAAAGATATACTCTGCATCACATAAAATTGATATGTATTTTATTTTCATGTGAGGTTGGTCGCTATTGTAGCACACTAAAATAGCCAATAGAGTCTTACGAGTCACGACATATATACGTGTCATGTTTAGATAATATTTTATATGATTATGTGAATTTAAATTGATTTAGGGATTCAATCTCAGATTTTGTTTTTGTGATTATTTTTATATTACATTTGAAATATGTAACTTACTAAACCTTGGGTGTTTTTATCAAAGTCAATTCGGTATATGTAATTACGATAATTTTGAATAAATACAAAAATTAGTTCTTGGATACACGTGTGGTCAAGCATGTTAAACTATGTTTGATGGTATTAAATTGTCCAAAGTAAGATTTAAAAATAAATTGCCCAAATTGACCACTCATGCTCCAAATCTAAGATTGAGATGTAAATTTTTATCTTTTCATTTAATATATTTTTTTTCTGAAAAGATTCTTAATATTTTAAAAACATTAGATGATTTTTTATTGATTATTTTGTAATTAAATTAAAAATTCAGGAATTCATTTTCAGAACATCCACGATTATTTTTTCACCTAATCCCTCTATTATTTTTTTCTTTCCTTTTTGTACTTCTCTCTTCTTCTCCATCCCCCTCTCTCCCCATCTCAATTGAAACCCATCAAAAATCTTAATGTAAGCACTCAGGGAAGAAAGACACGGACACCTCTCAAAATTTGATGTCTCTGAAAATTTTCCTTTCTGCAGCAAATTTCGAAATATTTCGCTTAGAGTGAATGTGGTGCACGACTTCGAGTCGTCTTGGTTTAATGACAACTTTTAGATTCATTCATTAAAACTCCGAGGATTTACCAAAATACATATAAATGGAAAAGCAATCATGAGTATGCAATTCCAAATTATTAAAGAGGTTGGGTAGCTCTAATGTCATATACTGTTGTCTTGTTGATTGAGTGTTTACTACATGAGGCTAGTTGTTGAGGATGGGATAAAAATTTAAAGATCCAATGTAAATAGGACATGTGGTAAAGGCATATTTAGATAGATAAAAAGTAATTTGTATATCTAATAAAAGATAAACATATGACAGTTGCATATCCTTAAAAGATAATAATAGTTTGAAGAGATAAAAATTTGAATGTGCAATTAAAATAAGACACATGGCAAGTGCAAATTTTTTGAGGTAATGTGAAATTTGATAGTCCAATGATACCTGGACATGTGGCAAAGGCTTGGTATCTTTAAGAAATTTGGTGAGTTGTGCGGCTGTCCGTGAGTTTTTTTGTCTGTCGTTTGATAGACCATTTTTCAGTGGCCGGAGTGTTAATTGGCTGTGAAACTTTGCTGACGTGCTTGGGATAGGATGCTGAGGCACCCAATGGTGGTGGGGGCGGCTTTTGATAGCCAGATTTTCACAGATCGTCAGTCAAAGTTTATTTTTAAGCCAAGATCCGGGGTACATCGGGATGGTTTTTCGATTTCTGATTATCATAAAATTTTGTAAACTTGTAGATCAGAGTCCTATGAAGCTGGTTATGTAACTCGATCTGAACTTTGATGGTCAGATTTTGACAGATCTAACGGTCAAAAGTTTATTTTTTTGACGAACTTTAACGGTTCTAATAGAGAACTTTTCGACGTCCGATCGTTGTGAAACTTTGAAGAAATGTAGATCTAAGGATGAAGAATATATTTCTGTGGGCTAATATGAATTTTAATGGTCAAATTTTGATAAATTTGATGGTAAAAATTTTATTTTCTCGACGAATTTTAATGTCTCCGATGAAGGACTTTCAGAACACTACTCATTGTGAAACTTTGTAGAGCGGTAGATGTGTAAGTGGAGAACGTAGTGGTATACTCCGATTGGATCGTTGACGGTTGGATTTTTACAGATTTAATTGTAAAGATCTTGTGTTCAGTAATATTTTGGTAATGCACGTGGACTTTTATTAGAGCTGATGATATTTTTGGAGCAGTAGATCAGTGGCTCATCTGTTAACAACATCTTCAGAAAATAAAATTTTATCGTTTCCCATAGACCACACTATCTGTCTTTTGGATCTCTACGCACATACATAAACTAGAAAGTCACCCAGGGGTTGTGCCCCGAGAGGACTCTCTGATGCTTAAACTAATATAGTGCTTAGGGAGATAAACTGGAGAATATATGGTGTAAGTTGTGAGCGTATACCTTTGATAGTGAGAGTCCCTTATACAGCGTTGTGGAACAGAGTCCAATTAGTATAGTGATTGTAGTGTTGTAATAGGAATAACATTCTTTTTAGATAAGACTAGAGTTATACATAGACTAAATTTGAAAAACAATTTATCTAATTTATTAGAGTGTTGTAGTAGTACTGAAATATTTGCGTGAGATCACCATAACACATTTCAATATAAAATTACTGTAATACTCTTTATTAAGTATAGAGATTTGATTGATTGATCTGTCAAAACTATAGAATTATCTTTTTAATTTTGAAAATGACCAGTGCCCTAATATTATCAGGAACGAAATTTTCCCCAGCATAAGTAATATCCCCAGTTTATTGTCTTCATGTACAAAAGTGAGAGCTGCGTACGGCGCAATGATGGTAGTAGTCTCATAAAAGTCTTATAAGTGGACTCTGCATGGATAGTAAAACTGCATGCCTAAATTTATATTTTCTTCTTGATCTGCCGATGATGAAACCCATATTTGACCTCATATATTCCCCGTTAAACATATTGAAAATCAAAAGGCCGGTACGGCCTAAGTTAATAAATGCCTCTTGATCGACATAATTGAATGAAAAGGAAAATTGGGAAACTCAGGGTGCTTAATTAAAATTTTTCATTCCTTGTTTTATATATTCATTTTTATTTTTGTTTTCCATAAAAATCTGTAAAAAAAAAAACATATTTCTTTACTTGGAAAACACTTTTCTCCATTTTTTTCAGAAAAAAATAGAAAATTTTCCATTTTATGAAATGTGATTACATAAAACACACGTCTTGATTTTCCATTAGAAACTGTGATGACCTACATTTTATATTTATGCAAGACCCATGATTTCAAAAACAATTTTAACTAAAAATTTTGGGTGATAAACCAATGGTATTACACAAACATTTTTTCATTTATAAGAAGTAGAATGCACTATTAGAATAAGAATCTTAATTCAACATATTTTATTATTTCTGATATGACCCAAAATACTCCGACCCAGAACACTCCAGGCCCAGAATACTCCAAGTGCTCTAGCCCGACGAACGGCCTCTCCGACTCGTACCAGCCCAACTGGCTCCAACCTCTTTCAGCTCATCTCTAAGAGCCTCTTCGAACCTAAAAAGATGATCCCTTTCGAAAACTGCCTCCGCCCTTTCCCTCTCTGCCGTCTCAAGAGAGATGGACAGATCGTGAACAGCGTCCTAGGACTCCTGCAATTTGCGCTCGGTCTTGGCCAGGTGATCCGCCATGTTTAAGGTGCGCCGAGAAAGCACCCCGGCCAGAACTCCGGCCTAAGAGAACAACTCCGTTAGAAACAGAACATATAAACCAATTCAAAAGGTGAGACGAGCATTACCTGAGAGAAGGCAACCTTCGCGGCTGAGCATAGCGCCTCGATAGGCTTTGACGAAGTGTCCACCATGTCGCGAGGAGGAATCCCTAGCACCAGGTGCTCATGGGCCACCTTGGGATTGGAGAATACGGAATCGTCCGTCCTCAGGGCCGACCTCGGAGTAAAGAAGGGAGCCATCCCGAGCCCTTATTGAGGTAAAAGTGTCCCAGAAGGAGGCGTGGGCGCAATTAGGCCACTCCCCCCTAAGGAAGGTGGAGGCCTAGGGGGACTGTCCACCAAAATAGGAGCCATGGGCGGAACCTTGGTCCTCTTCTTCAGCCCCGAGCTACTGGCCTCTGCAGCCCTTTTTCGTTCACGAACCATGCGCCTAGCCAATGCTGCCATCTCCATATCTGGGCAAAAAAGAGAACATTAGAAACTTGGGTAAAAAAGAGGAAAATTTCTACGCACAAATAAATCGACAACTACTGTGCCCTAGGTGCGGGGGAAGGCTGGGAGGACACAGGCCGCGCCAGTGGAGTTCTTCATTGTCTTCAAGCACCTCTGTATCCAAAGGCACGACCAGCATCGCTTTCAAAGTCTCCTGCTCACGGGTTTGAAGATGTGGTCTTTTACATTTACCAACACGATCCAAACCCCAGCGAAGCGGGATGTCATAACTCTCAGCACTCTGAACGAAGAAAAAACCCTCTTTCCACTTCTTTATGGACAAAGGTTTTTCCTTCAGAACACTCTTCACCCGCCTTGATTTAACGATGACCCACCCAGTATGGCCAAGCCGGGCCAACTGGAAATGGGCTTTAAACACATTAATATTCATCACCCCACCCGTCTCCTGGCAAACGACAATAAAAGCTAGAATCAGCCGGACCGAGTTGGGCACTAGCTGGCTCAATGCGATACCAAAGTATCTAAGCACCAAGCAGAGGAAATGATGGAGTGGAAGCCTGAGCCTGGCCTTGAGCTGTTGCTCGTAGAGGCAAAGCTCGAAAGGCACCTGACTGGGCAGGACATCACACGCCCTCTCTCCAACCTTGGGAACCCTCATATGGAATTCTAGAGGGATCTTATACTTGACCCTCATTTTCATAAGGCTGGCCTCCCTCACGGCACTCGGAACGGAATTCGCTTCGAACGTCCATTCCTCCCTCTCAGTGTCCAAGGCATTGTCCCTAATGGTCAATGACGCCCGAACATCCTCCTCTCCAGATGACTCGACCCTCAAGGCCCCTCTTCCTTCCCCCCTATACGGAACGAGGGCCCGACTCTCACCCAGGGGAGCCGAAATCTGAGAAGAGGCTTCCTTGGTAGAAGGGGAGCCTATCGCCTCCCCTAACTCCCTTGAAAGAGCCCTACCAGTGTCGCTGCCACCAGACATCTCACCTAGAAAGAAAAGACTAGTTTCTGTGGAAGACCCCTAAATACGGCGAGCGCTCTCAAGCTCCCTAGATAAGCTAACTCAGGATCTCTCAAACTCGCAAAGTTAAGATCAAATAAAGAAGGAACTCTTATATAGAAGCTGGGGGGTACCAGAACCGAGAAACGTCCATCCGCGCGTCAGACGAAAGGACGCGCCCCCTGGCATTCCCAATGCGTCATCGTGATAGTTGTCGTCATAGCCTGCCCTTCGCTTTGCCCAACGCGACGTTAAATGCACCCAGCAGGCAGAAACCCATGGGCCAAGGATAAAAATGTTCTAGAAGGCCTAAAAGAAGAAAGGGACCCAGGCTCATGATTTATTTCAAGTACTGGACACTCAGTGCCTTTCCTCCAGAAATTCGAGCCCTGTCAACGCTCGGTCGAATCTCCAAAAAGTCCGAGCGTATGAGCTGCGTTACATATGCTCGGCACATTTCTCCAAAAATTCCGAGCCCTGTCAACGCTCGATTGAATCTCCAAAAATTTCGAGCGTATAAGCTACATTGCATACACTCGGCACATTTCTCCAAAAAATCTGAGCCCTGTCAACGCTCGGTCGAATCTCCAAAAAGTCCGAGCATATGAGCTGCGTTACATACGCTCGGCACATTTCACCAAAAATCTGAGCCTTGTCAACGCTCGGTCGAATCTCTAAAAAGTCCGAGCGTATGAGCTGCGTTGCATACGCTCGGCACATTTCTCCATAAATCCGAGCCCTGTCAACGCTCGGTCTAATCTCCAAAAAGTCCGAGCGTATGAGCTGCATTACATATGCTCGTCACATTTCTCCAAAAATCTGAGCCCTGTCAACACTCGGTCGAATCTCCAAAAAGTCCGAGCGTATGAGCTGCGTTGCATACACTCGACACGTTTCTCCAGAAATCCGAGCCCTGACAACACTCAGTCGAATCTCCGAAAAGTCCGAGTGTATGAGCTGCGTTACATACGCTCAGCACATTTCTCCAAAAATCCGAGCCTTGTCAACGCTCGGTTGAATCTCTAGAAAGTCCGAGCGTATGAGCTACGTTGCATACGCTTAGTACATTTCTCCAAAAATCCGAGCCCTGTCAATTCTCTGTCAAATCTCCAAAAAGTCCGAGCGTATGAGCTGCGTTGCATACACTCGGCACATTTCTCCAGAAATCCGAGCCCTGTCAACGCTCGGTCGAATCTCCAAAAAGTCCGAGGGTATGAGGTGCGTTGCGTACGCTTGGCACATTTCTCCAGAAATCTGAGCCCTGTAAACGCTCGGTCGAATCTCCAAAAAGTCCGAGCGTATGAGCCGTGTTACATATGTTCGGCACATTTTCCCAAAAATCCGAGCCCTGTCAACACTAGGTCGAATCTCCAAAAAGTTCGAGCATATGAGCTGCGTTACATACCCTCGAACTATTTACTCCTGGAAATCTGAACTCAACCATGCAAAGACACTACACAAGGCTACTCCCGATTTAGGGGGCTTTGGACCCCCCTTACTCTCAACTCGCATAATTTGTCATTGAATCATACAAGTATAGAAGGCAAAGATATTACGTGAGGACAGGGAATAAGAGAAGATATTTCATTAAAATAAAAAAAAAATTACAGCTAACGACCCTGAAGTACAAGTAAAAGAGGACCTCAATGGCCTCGAAGTATAAGGAAAAAGATAAAACGCCGGACCCCACAGGTCGCGCCGGTTACAAGCTTCCTCACCCTCTTCAGGCTGAAAAGTTCTTGGCACGATCCCAAAAGAGCCGGTGCGAACCTGAGACTGTAAGTGTTAACCACTATGATCAGCCCCAGGTTCAGGACGCCCTTCCCCCGCCCGCTCTCTAAACAGAAGAAGAGGGCAACACCAATCCCTTTGCTGCCACCAGAAGAACGGACGCTGCCTTACTCTCAACTTCCAAGAACCCAGAGTAAGCAGGCCTCGCCCCTCCTCTTCTTCGGTTCCAAAGCAAGCCGGGGCACAAGTGGCCCACCTTCCAGAGACACAACACTCCTCCTCCCTCGACTCCGCTTGGAGTCTAGAAGAAGCCTGTGACTCTACTCAGAGTCAAGAAGAAGCCCGAACCTTAGTGACTGCTGATAATAGCTATCCTCAAGAAGTGCTTTTCTCTCAATCTCCTCATCTCAGAAACTAAATTTGTTTTTGCTTAGAATACAAGATGTCAGAGATCCCTATTTATAAGACCAAAAAACACGCTCAGCAATACAAATTAAATACGGTTTTACGGTTTCGAGGAGACTCTTTGTTTCTCCAAACAACTTTTCACCTTTCGAAGGCAACAGTGCTACTTTCAAAAGTGGCTGGTTAAAGTAGGTTTGACCCTGCGAAATCTAGAAGCCCTGCGATATGGCCCTAAACCCTCTAGGCCCAGAATGATTCTTGATCGCTCGGTATGGTTCTCCAAAAGACCGAGCCTTGTCTATCGCTCAGTGCGATTCTTCAACGGTTCTCCAAAAAACCGAGCCTTGTCTATCGCTCGGCGCAATTCTCCAACGATTCTCCAAAAGACCGAGCCTTGTCTATCGCTCGGCGTGATTCTCCAAAAGACTGAGCCTTGTCTATCGCTCGGTGTGATTCTCCAACGGTTCCCTAAAAGACCGAGCCTTGTCTATCGCTTGGCACGATTCTCTAATGGTTCTCCAAAAGGCCGAGCCTTGTCTATCGCTCGGTGCGATTCTCCAACGATTCTACAAAATTCTGAGCCTTGTTTATTGCTCAGCATGATTCTCCCATGGCTCCCCAAGAAGTCCTAGTCTCGCCTATCGCTCAGTTAGGTGATCCAAAAAGTCCAAGGGACTAATCCACGTTACTAATGTTCGGTCTTGGGCCCAGAATCAAGTTTGTTTCTTCGTTTGCTTTGTCAGTTGAAGTATGAAAGTCAAAAATATTGCGCAAAGAAAAGATTGAAAGGAAAGACATTTTATTAATTCAGAGAATTACAACTAATGGCCTCGAAGTACAAACTAAAAAGGGCCCTAACGGCCTCGAAGTACAAAGAAAAAGTTAAAATGCCCGGCCCCTCACGCAGTGCCAGTGACAAGCTCCTGCACCCTCTTTAGGCTAAAAAGCTCCTGGCACAATCCAGAAAAGCTCATTGCATGAGCCTGAGACTGAAGGCGCTCACCTGGCAGGTATAGCCCCAGGCCCAGGTGCCCTCCTCAACCCCTCTTCTTCTTCTGTTCCAATACGCTCAAGGGGTTGAGGAGCCCACCATCCAGAGACACAACACCCCAGATTGTAAATAAATCTGTGGTACTCCTTCGAGGTCGATCGTGTCTCTCTTCTTCTTCTGTCCCTTAAAACGGAGAAGGTCTTGGCGCAAGGAACCCTCCCAGCTCCCACTCGAAATCTGGAAGAGGTTCTTGCCTCTACTCGGAATCTGGAAGAGGTCCTGACCCCCGTTCGAAATCAGGGAGAAGACCATGGTCGCTGAACCACGATCTTCCTCTAAGATAGTTTCGTCTTCCTCTTTGGCTTCCATAAAACCCTCAAGAGGTTGATAACCCCCCTCTCTCTCTGTGATCATTACCCTCAGCTCTCATATTAGAAAGTGGTGTCTACTTCTCAAACTCTTCAGAAACTGAAGTCACTTAAAACACAAGGTATCAGAGACCCGAATTTATAAGAAGGGAAAACACGCTCGACGAAGAGGAATAAATGCAGCAACGGAAAAAGAGGAAACGTTTCACTTCTCCAGCCGACCTTTCGCCTCCCGAAAGTGACGCTCCGATTACCAAGGACAACCGCCCAAACGTATAACTAGTCTTATGGTTCCAAGATGTCCTCTCAAGCAGTAATGGTCCGACTTTCGCGCATATCCTGAGCCCAATTAAAAGCTCGCCCCAACAAATAACTTCCTCAAGCACATAAATGTACTCGAGGAAGTGGGGGGCCTGTGATATGGCCCAAAATACTCCGGTCCAGAACACTCCAGGCCCAGAATACTCTAAGCGCCCTAGCCGAACGAACGGCCTGCTCCGACCCGTACCAGCCCAACTGGCTCCGGCCCAAACAAGCTTCAAATCCAGCTGAATGCCCCAAAAGGACTCAACAGGCCCAGTGACCTCCCTAGGCCAAGCAGGCGATCCACATATTCTCCGACCCAACGAAGTCTCCAGGCCTGAGAAGGACGACCCAGCATACCTACGATGGGATCTCCCCCTACGAGCCACCCTACAGTCGCCAGCCACCCTACAAAGCTATCAGCCACCCTGCAGACTGACAGCCACCCTGCAGCTGCCCTACGGCCGCACTATCACCCGAGCCCGTTATCATAACCACCTTGCCGGCAGACTCCTATAAATGGGCCAAGGTATGGACTTCACCATTCATATTCAGACACACCTGCACTCTCACTTAATATACTTAGGCCCTCGGCTTCTTTTGAGCCCTCGACTTCTCCTTTAAATCGTTGCTGACTTAAGCATTGGAGAGTCATTGGAGGTCTTCCCCTCCCCTCCTTCCGATAGCCTTCAGTTCACCCTTGTCACTTGTGCAGGATCCAAACCAAGTCCCCACTCAGGCTGAGTCCTCAACCAGGGCAAGTCCTAACTCAGGTCGAATCTCCAACCAGGCCACGTTAGCTTTCAGGCCACGTCAGCATCAACAATTTTTGGCATCAACAATTCCAACAACAAAGACTGTTTCAACTACATTAAGTCAAATAAATTATTTCATTTCTCAACATTCGAATAATTAGTCATAGCAGTATACACCCCAAAACATAGATCCTGAATGATCTATATATAGCAATGAAGAAAAAAATATAGTGGGTACAGGACAGAAGAAATGGAGATTGTTTCTACCAATGAATTTTTTTTTTTGTTTCCATTTATTTGCAATTTGCTGTTTTTGAAAATAGAGATTGGATTTGATGGGTACATGTATTTGGATACACTTCACAAGGGTTTGTCTTGCAAATTAATGAGCCAAACCGACAAATGCCAATGATTTTCGTAAAGGACATCTAATAATTGCAGTTCTCTTCAGGTTTAGTGAGTGAAATATGTTTTCATTAATATACAGGGGATCACCCTGTCAAAAACAGAATGCTTTCTTCTTGCCAAATCTCTTTGATTTCAAGTGGTCAATTGTAGGTTGTTCTAATGGAAAATTGTTGGACATAATGTTTTTCCAACTACTATGCAGTCTCTCTCACCACTAAATTCTTGATGATAAGCTGGAAAAGAAGACCATGTGATCTGATTGTTCGCAGATCAAGTTTCTCAAAAAATCAACCAACATCTTTAGATGTTCCAAAAGGATATTTCGTGGTTTATGTTGGAGAGAGCCAGAAGAAGAGATTCATAATTCCAATATCGTTGTTAACTCAACCATCATTTCAAGAGGAGTTAGGCAAAGCAGAGGAAGAACTTGGCTATGACCATCTAATGGGTGGTCTCACAATTCCCTGCACAGAAGCAATCTTCATTGACAACACTTCTCGTTTGAATGGAATGCGATGTACACAGTGACACAACTGAGGATAAATCAGAGAAGACAATTATGTTATTTCATGTATATACTTACTTTGGAAGAAGATCGAACTGAACTGAACTGAAATTGTCAATTGATTTTCAATGTGTTAACAATTTTGAACAAAAATAGAAGATTATGACTGATTCATGATCTTGCTTAATGTACTAACTACACCAGGAATCAGCTGTAAACACTAAGCAAATGAATTGAACAATGGGATAACTTAGGAATATCTAGAGAATGTTGGGAGTATTGGCATTAGCAGTTAAATGTTCTTATTATTGGAAAAAGGGCTACTGAGAAATCAACATGTCAAGAATCAAATTGGCTTTATGACAAGAAAAATTGTTTCTGTAGATCTGAAATCAAGGACTTGATGTCAAATGATCGTAATTTCTTTCTCCAGTTTTCCTGTAAAGAGCGCAAAGAATCAAAATCTTGCACTCAAAAGTATCAAAGAGAAGTTCTTTCCTTCTTCCCACTGATTTTTTTCCCTTTCTTTCTTTAGTGACTGTTCTAACACCCATCTTTAAAAGATGTTTTTACCCATCAATAAGAAGCAGGGGATGGCTTTGAGCTTCTGATTATTCTTTTACTTCCCCTTTTTAGTTTTTCAATATGGTAAACAGAACTTGATTAAGCAGCAACAAAGATCATGGATGTGCAAGAATGAGTCATTCTCTCTACTTCAGTACAGCAAAAAAGGAAAAAACGTATACCAGATTATCAAACAATCAACTGAAGTACTCTAAAGTAACTAAGACAAAATACTATTCAAAATTAAGAAATTAAGGGTTAGAGAGAGACCTTGTGGGGAAGACCATGAGTAGGATTAACATGAAAACCTAAGGAGATTGAAGAAGAGAAGAACCCTGCAAAGAAGGAAAACTTGCATGGTTCTCTCTCTCCCTCAATCTCGTAGGGCTCCATAGGAGATGAGCATTCTTCTACATGGAAGAAAACCAGAAAGTAAACTTTATTTATAGAGGACGCAAAGCATTTTAAGTAAATATAAAGAATGATTAAAGATTAATGGTGACGGCAAATTAATTTATACACCACACAATACATTCTATCCCCTTAAACTCGAGTGATAATGTTTTAAAAACTCGAATAGTAACATAACTAACAAATAAAAAAATATAAAAAGTTTTGCCGTCTTAATTGACAGACGTCACTAATAAAATGTAAGTGTCCTTATCCCCCATGGAGTAGGAGTGGTCTATTTCAAAGTTAAACAGGAAGAAAACAATGACACTGTTTGGTAGTTCGGTAACCCATTTTAAATGAGGTTAAAATAAATTTTATTTGGAAAAGTTGTTTTAACCCAATGTTAAATGGGTTACTAAACGGCACCAATATATTTAGTTTTCCACAAAAGGTTCAAACTTTAAAGGCTTTAACCCATATTCAAGAAGGACTTCAATGTAATTCCCAAACATATCTTGTTTGTCTAAAAATTATGTACCCCCTTCAAGCACATATTATAGTATTTAGTTGTATGAATTGATTTTGAAATATATATATATATATATATATATCTTGGTTAATAAAAAATATTTTCGAATTGATGGAATATAAAATAGTACGCTAATTAAAATTTTACAGTCCTTTTTCTAATTTCTGCATAATAGAAGTTGACGGTTTGCCAAATGGGTAGTACAATAATAGGTAGTACAATGGGTGGTACAGATGTACAATGCAAACAATGTACAATAGGTAGTACAATAGGATATGGAAAGTGTTGCATTTTGGTAGAAGCTATGACTTGCTGGTGATGATGATGAGAGTCATGAGCTTAAGGGTTTGACGAGCGAAGGGCATGAATTATTTGGCAGAGTTGTTTAAAGGTTTATTAGATTTGCAAGGTGTGAGGAAAAGGTGCATGAAGTTAGTCCCAAAAGTGAATTGAGTAGAAAAAACTCATGAATGATAAAAAAATTATATGTACTATGCAAACACAAATTTAACATGTTTGACCCTGTTTATTAGGCTTATGTGCACCCAAGAACTAATTTTTGAATTTAATCATAATTATCCTAATTACATACTAAATTGGCTTTGGACGAAACATCAAAGGTTTAGTAAGTTAAATACTTCGAAAACAAAATCCGAGATTGTCTCTAAATCAATCAGAATTTACAAAATCATCTAAGCATGACACATGCAAATATCATAGATATTTATTAACTATCATAGAATCCTATACTACCGGCCAACCTCAAAATCAAATGATCATAACATGAGACACCACATATCGACAATAGCAGTTTTGGAAACGAATTTCATAATTTTTTATCCTTTTTGAGCAATCAAAAGCTAAAAAAATAATTTATATATTAATTTACAGAATAATCAATAATAAATTTCTAATGTTTTCAAAATTTTAAGAAACATTTCAAAAAAGTAATAAATAAAAAAATAAAAAAAATTTACATCTCAACCAGATATTTGGAATAGAGTTGGTTATTGGCCTGTTGGCCCCTCGGTCCAACCCATAGTTTTTGCGGGCTTAGGCAAAGAAAACTAATTGATCAATAGATCTGGTTTGAAAAAAATTTAGGCCCTACATGGAATTTAGAGTAAGCCTTAATTGCTTGAGGCTGACCAGAGCCCAACTTTGATCTAAATTGCAGCATGCGGGTCGAGTTGGGCAATTTATTTTTGTATCCCAATTTGTGCAATTTAATAATATTATTATTACATTAAAGATTCAACTGCAATAACTAAAAATTTATAGATGAAATTCAAATTAGTGTAAAAGTTGAAGGACCAACAAACAGTTTCACCTTTATTTGTTTGGGTAGATTTCTTATGCGAAACTATATATACTTGGGAACAGATAACGCCTACTCCAAGGAGGATTAGGACATCTACTAATAAATAGAACCCCTCCTCTCGCGGTTCTTACTAGTTTTCTAGTTTATTCTTCTTCTTCTTTTGAATTTCATGTAGAAGTATGTTCGTCTCCTATGGAAATCTAGGAGATCGATGGAGAGAGAGATCCCTGCAAGTTTCTCGTAAAGGTGGTTCATTGCAGGGTTCTCCCTCTTCATCTATCTCCATAGGCTTTCATGTTAATCACAGTTCATGGTCTCTGCTACTACAAGGTTTCTCTCTAATCTCTAATCTTTTCTTAATTTTGAATTAAGTATTGAGTTATTGGCTCATGTGATTAATTAATTTGCTGAATAGGAGGAGTACTTCTCCGGTTGATTGTTTGATATTTTGTTTGCTGGATTGTTTTTCTTTGTATGTAAGTAGAAAGAAAGAAGAAACAATTTAAAGGGTAGGGGATCGTTCTTGCACATTCAAGATATTTAGTACTGTTTAATCAAGTTCTGTTTACCGAATTAAAAAAACTAAAAGAGAAATTGATAGAAAGGTCAGAACGTCGGAGGCATCGCCTGCTTCTTATTTGATGGATAAAATATATTTAAAAATGGTCAAATAAAGCATGGAGGCAAATCAGGGAAGAAGGAAAGAACTTCTCTTTGATACTTTTGAATGGAAAATTTCGATTTTTTTTTATATCTTTACATGTGAATTAAATAAAAAAAAAATTACAATCAGTTGACATGAAGTCCTTGAATTCAGATCTGCATATTAAAGGAGCTCATATTCTTAGGCCATTTTCTCTGTATGGTATTGCGAGGCTGCGTATTGGGTGATCAAAGCTGAAATCTTTTTCAGCCTTGTCAGTTCTTGATAGAAGGAAGCTTCAAATATTGAACCAGAAGCACAAAGTGTCTCCTTGCCATGATCTGTTGATATCTTTAGTATCCCTTGTAGGCATTAAGTTTCTTAGGCCACACCTGCCTTTTAAGTTTCACTCTATTTGAAAAGGCATATATGAGGCCTATATAGAGTTCAGAACCTGCAGAGCAAGAAGACTATATACATTTAGGCATAGAGTTTTACTTATACATGGAGAGTTTATATATATTGAAACCGACTGCCGTTGTTGTTCCCTCTCACTGAAGTCCTAAACCGTAAACAAATGGAATTTTTGATACCCACCATTCAAATTTGGATATTGGAACCAATGATTATTTTGCCATTTATTTGCAATTTGTTGTTTTCATAATGGAGATTGGGTTTTGGTAGGGACTAGTATAGTAAGACATACTTCACAAGAGTTTGTCTTGCAGGTTAATGCGCTAAAGCAGCAAATGCCTATATTTTTTGCCAAGGACATGGAATAAACTGTGTTTCTCTTCCTGCCTCCATCTTTAATGATATTTGTAGACATCTGCAGCTTTAGTGAGTGAAAATATGTCCTCATTAATAAATAGGGGTCACCCTGTTAAATTCAGAATGCTCTTTCTTGCAAAATCTATTTGATTTCAAGTGGGTCCATTGCAGGTTCTTCTCCTGGGAATGGTTGGGTTCCAACAAATATTCTGTCTCACTCACCACTAAATTCTTGCTGATAAGTTGGAAAACTGGGCCATGTGATCCTTCTTATGGTTATGTCTCTCACCAAATCTACCTAAATGCATCTATACCACTCACTCCACATTTCAAAGATTTTGGTAAATTTTTTTTCATCTATATATACATGAATATTATGTCCACAACCAAACCAAGTCCTCACATTCTCTACTAGCAAAGCTTCTCTCCCTCTCCCTCTCTATCTTCCTAATTCATTGAAATCTTCATCATCTTCTAGAGTGATCATAATATAACAACGTCTATCCGCTTGCCTAGTGCTATGTATGCTAAACAGATTCCTCGCAGATCAAGTTTCTCTAAAAATCAACCAACATCCTTAGATGTTCCAAAAGGATTCTTTACGGTTTACGTTGGAGAGAGCCAAAAGAAGCGGTTCATAATTCCAATATCATTCTTGAGTCAACCTTCTTTTAAAGAATTGCTATGCAAGGCGGAGGAAGAATTCGGCTATGACCATCCAATGGGTGGTCTAACAATTCCTTGCACAGAAGACATCTTCATAGATCTCCTTTCTTGCTTGAATGGATTGTGATGGTGTTCATGACTTATTATCAGTCAGAAGAGACAATTTTGTTGATTCTTAAGGGAGAAATAATATTTTTTTGAATAATAAGTTGATTTAATAATAAAAGCGATAAGTGAAATTCTTGATGAGTTATGGTTAATGTTTTAATACGAATTATGAGGAGATGAAAATTAGTAGATCTTGACAAGCCAAGATGGATGATTTGATGTGATTTATGATGAGAGGAATTTAGTGAAATTTTTTATAATAATTTGAGGAAAGACATGATAGCTAAATTTAAATATTTGAATTCATGTTTTTTTATTATTTTTTATGTTATTGTTCAGATACATATTTCATATCATTGTTCATATGGATATGCATTAAATAAAAGAAAATAACCGGGAAGGCAGCCGATCTAAATGAGAAAGAAAAGAACCGAGAAGGCAGCCGGTCTAAGATAAAAACATATTGACATGTGGGAAGACGTTCCCATAATAATAATTCATGCATTGTATTTGTTTTAATTATTGCTTGCATTATTGAAATGCTCACCAATACCCACGCCCGAGGCATCACACTCAACTTCAAATAGCTTGTCAAAACTTGGCAGGGCAAGTACTGGGGCTGTAGAAAGCTTTTCTTTGATCACTACGAAGGCTGTATCTTGTGCATCTCCCCAATGGAATCGGTCTTTTTTCATGCACTCTGTGATTGGTGCTACTATACTGCTGAAGTTCCAAATAAACCTGCGGTAGAAAGTGGTCAGTCCATGAAAACTACGAACATGGTGCACTGTTGTTGGGGTTGGCCACTCTCGAATTGCATGTACCTTCTCTTCATCAACCTGAATACCATCTGCACCCACGATATATCCCAAAAACAGCAGCTTGGTAGTGAGAAAATTGCACTTCTTCAGGTTCACATAGAGTTTACTCGCGCGCGAAACCAGCAGTACTTCCCTCAAGTGGTCCAAGTGCTCCACCTCATCCTGGCTATAGATTAAGATATCGTCAAAATAAACAACCACAAATTTATTAATGAAGGGTTTTAAAACCTGATTCATTATACACATGAAGGTGCTAGGGGCATTTGAAAAACCGAAGGGCATCACCATCCACTTATAAAGCCCACCTTTGGTCTTAAAGGCTGTTTTCCATTCATCCCCTGGTCTGATCCGAATCTGATGGTAACCACTACGCAAATCTAACTTGGAGAAGATCTTGGCACCCTCTAACATGTCCAGCATATCACTTAGTCGTGGAATGGGAAAGCGGTACTTGACTGTTATCTTGTTTATGGCCCGACTGTCAATGCACATGCGCCAGCTTCCATCCTTCTTCGGTGTCAACAAAGCAGGTACAACACAGGGACTCAGACTCTCTCCGATCAGCCCATTTTTAATCAACTCATCAACCTGATTTTGTAGAATTTCTTGTTCTTGAGGACTCATTCGGTAGTGTGGCAGATTCGGCAAACTAGCTCCAGGAAACAAGTCAATATGGTGCTGAATATCTCTCATGGGAGGCAGACCTTCAGGTAATTCCACTGGTATGACATCTTGAAACTCAGCCATTAACGGCTTTAACTCCTCAGGAATCTGTTGATACTCGGCTGGTGGTTCTCCTTTTACTACCAACGCATAGAACTCCCTTGCTGCTTTCACATCCTTAACGAACTCCATCTCAGGGACTATAAGAAAGGTCTTTCCCTCTGCTTTAGGGGTTTCGACAGCTGGTTCACGTTCACTTGCAGGAACTAGTACAATCTTTTTGTCAAACCACCATAAAACATAAGTATTATCCCGACCTTTATGTATAGCATCTACATCAAACTATCATGGCCTCCCCAATAATAAATGACACGCATCCATATCAACAACATCACACACAATCTCATCCTTATAAAATTTGCCAATAGAAAAAGGAACACGACAGATATCAGTTACCCGAGTTTCAGTGCCCTTTTTGATCCATCCAATCTTGTATGGAGAGGGATGCTTTTCTGTTTTCAGGTTCAATCCTGCGACAAGGGCCTTCGATACAATATTCTCACTGCTGTCACTGTCAATAATCACCTTGCACACTTTCTGGTTGATAGTGCATCGCGTCCTGAAAATACAGTGTCGTTGGTTGTCATCCTTCTGCCTTGGCGTAAATAACAGACGCTGAACCACACAGTTAACATATACACCCTCATCTGCATCTGCTACTTCGCCACCAGCGTAATCATCGACCTCCCCAGAATAACCTTCATCTGCGCTAAAAGGATTCTCCTCATCCTCTGCTATTTCAACCATGTTAACCTGCCGACGGTTGGGACATTCATTGAAACGATGTCCAGGTTGACCATATCTGTAACACTTTCCTGGAATGGGACGGGCATAGGGATTGCTGGGCATTCCTCTGTTTTGTGCTGGGGCACCAGTTGTGGGGGCTGTTGGTTTGGTGGGGTTGGTAGTACCAGTACCGGAAACTCTGCTGGTTGACGGCTGTGGTGAAGTCTGCGGTATTGAAATCTGTGATGGCTGCGATCGATATGGTTGGGGATGTGATGAGTGCCTGGACTGTTGTGACTCCACTTTCATGGCTAGGTTGACCGCCTCGGATAGGGACCACACAGTATAGAGGGATACCTGTTCTTGAATGGACACTCGCAACCCTCCGATATACCTAGCCACTTGCTGTCCCTCTGTTTCCTGCAGGTCATTATGCGAGTTCAACCTATAAAACTCCTCTGTATAATCATTGATGGTGCGCATCCCTTGCCTGCAATTCTGATATTGCTGGTACAACATCTGTTCATAGTCAGGAGGAAGGAACCTTGCTCGTAGCAGCTGCTTCATCTTGGACCAGGAGCGAATAGGCTGCTTACCCTGTCGCCTGCGGCTATTCTGCGTCTGTTCCTACCACGCAAAGGCTCCCCCCTTCAGTTTATAGGCTACAAGCTTCACCTGCCTATCTCCTGGGATCTGCATATACTCAAAGAAAGCCTCCACTTCGAAAAGCCAGTCAATGAAGTTTTCGACGTGGAGGTGGCCATTGAAACACGACAGATCTACCTTAACACGAAAATCATGATTGTTCTGTTCGTACCTGTTCTGGGTGTAACGGTTCTGACCAACACGATTCTGATTACGACCATGCCAACCATCATCATCGTTCTCGACGCCAAGCACTTCGAACTCATCATCACTGGATAAAGCGGAGCAGGAAGGCGTCCAGCAACCGGTTGGTCGCGAGCAAGGCCTCTGACACGATCCGGGTTATGTTTTTCACCCCTGTTGCCATTGATTCTCAGACTAGCCATGGTTTATTGTATCTCCCGCAACATGCGTTCGATACGATCAAACCGTTGATTGTGATCATCAAACTGCTGATTGTGATTATCTATGGCTGCCCGTAGGACTTGCACGCCACGATCAACGTCGTCAAGGTGGCTGCTTTCGTTTTCATCACCTGCCATCAGACCAGGGTAGAACAAGGCTCTGATACCAATTGACGTAAAACGCTAGCGGAAGAAAGAACTAGGAAGAAAAGCTATACCTTCAACCTTTAATATAGTAGTTCTCACAAAGAGAAAAGAAACCCTAATTTTATTCAGAAAAATAATAATCCCTACTATTACATGGCCTCCTTATTTATAAGGTTAAAGTGAAAAGAAAAAGAAAATTGAAATTAGGCAAGTACAAAATAAGAAATTTCTCAAAAACTAAAAACTGCTAAATTGGAGGTCTAAATGTCGTTTTTTTAGCTAAAATCCCGCCACACTGATTAAAAAGAATCAGATTTGCTCAGTGACCCGTTTCCAATCAGATTAGGGTCTTCGGGGCCCGATCCGGGCTGGCATGTAAAACGATGTAAACCGTACCCTTAGATTTGGAGCGATCCAACCGTTCTAGGTAGTCTAACGCCATCTGTTCTGCTTTGTCTACCTGTTCTGCATCATAAAGTAAAGAAAGATCAGAAGCTTGAAGGCATTGTCTGCTTCTTATTGATGGGTAAAATATTTTTAAAAGTCGGGCAACAGGACAGTCTGCTAAGAAGAGAACAAATAAAAGAAAGAGACAAATCAGTGGGAAGGAGGAAAGAACTTATGTTTGATACTTTGAATGGAAAATACGATTCATTGTTCTCTTTACAGGAAGTCCTTGAATCCAGATCTGCAGAGACAGGTTTGGGTCAATGGTGTTAAAGATCTCATTCTTTGGCCCTTTCTCTGTATGGAATTGTGAGGCTGCGTGAGTAGTAGTAGGACACACTTCACATGCACTTCACAAGGGTTTGTCTTGCAGGTTAATGAGCTAAAGCAACAAAAGCAGGTTAATAAATTGCAGTTTTCTTCCTGCCTCCATCTTTAATGATATTTGTTGACATCTGCAGGTTTAGTGAGTGAACCTCATTAATATATAGGGGGTCACCATGTTTAATTCAGATGCTTTCTTCTTGCCAAATCTTTTTTATTTCAAGTGGGTCCATTGTAGGTTTTCCTACTGGAAAATTGTTGGACATAATGTGTTCCAACAAATATGCAGTCTCACTCACCACCAAGTTCTTGTTGATAAGTTGAAAAACAGAACCATGTGATCCTTAATATTGTTATGTCTCCCAAGAATTCTACCCAAATGCCTCTACACCACTCACTACTCATTTAAAAAATTTGCCAAGTTTTTTTTATCTATATATACAAACAAACATATTATGTCCACAACCAAACCAAGTCCTCACATTCTCTACTAGTAAAAGCTTCCTGTCTCTTTTCCCAAGTCATTTAAATCCTCATCATCATCTAGAGTAATAATTATATAGCAATGGCTATCCGCTTGCCTGGTGCTAAACAGATTCTTCGCAGATCAAGTTTCTTTAAAAATCAACCAACATCCTTAGATGTTCCAAAAGGATACTTTGCGGTTTATGTTGGAGAGGGCCAAAAAAAGCGATTCATAATTCCAATATCGTTCTTGAGTCAGCCTTCATTTCAAGAGTTGCTATGCAAAGCTGAGGAAGAATTTGGCTATGATCATCCAATGGGTGGTCTCACAATTCCTTGCACAGAAGACATCTTCATTGATCTCACTTCTCGCTTGAATGAATTGTGATGCTCATAAATTAAGAAAAATTAGAAGAGAATTTTTTTTATTCTTGTATATTCGTTCCTTTTTTGCAGTAGAAGAGATTGAACAAATGCAGTTTTACTGCATTTTCGATCAATTGTAAACTTAATAGAATCAAATATGTTAAACTTATGAAATTTTGTGGATAATTTTTCAGTTTACACTCCAAAGTATATTTAGTTTTACTTTCCTTTTGTTCAATTAAGCATGACAGTTTAGAATCATATTCTATTTGAACTTTACAGACCTTTTAAAGCAAACAGAATTTGATCATCAGTATACTAATCTCAGTTTCTGCAATTTGAACCAAAAAAAAGAAGAAGATTGAGACTCATTTGTCTTGCTTATTACTTATCTACACCACGAATCAGCTACAGTACTGACCAAATGATTTGGACAATGGGAAAACTTAGAGAGGAATATCTACAGAACAATGGAGTGTGTGAAATGTTGAATCAAAATTCATCCACAAGAAATGATGGTGAGCAGATGATTGGTAATATGATCGTAAACTAACATGGGGTATAGTGTCCTCAAACAGAATTCCTTTTTCAGCTTTGAAGAAATTGGAAACGATATCTGAAGACATTAGTGTTTGATAGAAGTCACAAACTTAAATCAGGTCAGTTATACTACCTATGACTGTTAATTATTGTATCTTCCCTTAATTAGTATCTTATTATGTCTTGATTTTTATGAATTGTTCACCATACCCCCTGCAATCCTGGTTGTCTCACGTTAACCTCCAAGCCATTGAATTCATATAAGCTTTTAATTCTTCTTCCTTCTGAATACTCCTTGTGCAGTTAGGCTTGAAAAATCATAACTTGCTTGTTAATTCAATCTTCATTAGAGAACATACACTGTGTGTTGTCTCAAGCATGTCCCTTATCGACGGATCATTTAACTTTTCATCTGTATAAGAACTTATGAGTATTCAACTGTCCACTCCCAATCTTTAGCTGGCTCTCCATTGATTTGATATCATGCTGGTAGGGGGCATATTATTTGTGAAGTTTGAATAAGAATTAAGGTCCAAATGTTCATGTCGGGTCAGGTGGACCAATATTTCCGGCATTGAATTTAGAGTAAGCCTTAATTGCTTGAGGCTGACCAGAGCCCAAGTTTGATCAGCACTAAAATCTAAATTGGAGCATGCGGGTCGAGTTGGGCACTTTTTAATAACATTATTATTACATTAAAGATTCAACTGCAATAACTAAAAATTCATAGATGAAATTCAAATTAGTGTAAAAGTTGAAGGACCAACAAACAGTTTCACCTTTATTTGTTTGGGTAGATTTCTTATGCGAAACTATATATACTTGGGAACAGATAACGCCTACTCCAAGGAGGATTAGGACATCTACTAATAAATAGAACCCCTCCTCTTGCGGTTCTTACTAGTTTTCTAGTTTGTTCTTCTTCTTTTTTTGAATTTCATGTAGAAGTATGTTCGTCTCCTATGGAAACCTAGGAGATCGATGGAGAGAGAGATCCCTGCAAGTTTCTCGTAAAGGTGATTCATTGCAGGGTTCTCCCTCTTCATCTATCTCCATAGGCTTTCATGTTAATGACAGTTCATGGTCTCTGCTAGTACAAGGTTTCTCTCTAATCTCTAATCTTTTCTTAATTTTGAATTAAGTATTGAGTTATTGGTTCATGTGATTAATTAATTTGCTGAATAGGAGGAGTACTTCTCCGGTTGATTGTTTGATATTTTGTTTGCTGGATTGTTTTTCTTTGTAAGTAAGTAGAAAGAAAGAAGAAACAATTTAAAGGGTAGGGGATCGTTCTTGCACATTCAAGATATTTAGTACTGTTTAATCAAGTTCTGTTTACCGAATTAAAAAAACTAAAAGAGAAATTGATAGAAAGGTCAGAACGTCGGAGGCATGGCCTGCTTCTTATTTGATGGATAAAATATATTTAAAAATGGTCAAATAAAGCATGGAGGCAAATCAGGGAAGAAGGAAAGAACTTCTCTTTGATACTTTTGAATGGAAAATTTCGATTTTTTTTTTTTTATATGTTTACATGTGAATTAAATAAAAAAAAAATTACAATCAGTTGACATGAAGTCCTTGAATTCAGATCTGCATATTAACGGAGCTCATGTGCAGAAGAACTATATATAATTTTTTTTAATAAAGTAAAATTATATTGCATAGGCATCAAAGAAGTACCACTCATGTACAGAAAAACTATCCACAAGATAGTATAATACCAATGAACATTTACAAAAAAAATTGTGTTAATATTTTAAGAGCTTTAAAGATGTTGGATACTTGTAACTAAAGTAATAAATAAGGCCCAAAAGTCTTTAATATTCAGAAGTGATTAATAGAATCTTTTAGCATCAGATAATATGGAATCCTCTCAGTCAAACTCTATCTC
The DNA here is from genome assembly GCA_023935145.1 of Bretschneidera sinensis. Lineage (NCBI taxonomy): Eukaryota > Viridiplantae > Streptophyta > Magnoliopsida > Brassicales > Akaniaceae > Bretschneidera > Bretschneidera sinensis. The sequence goes on from CM043704.1 coordinate 96,774,101, forward strand.
ATACATCCCTGGAGGTTTTAGACGCTGGTAGTGACCATGATGCTGCTGTTGGTTCCCTCCTCGGTGGGGCCATCGTCAGAAGAAGCTGGAAAAAAATCCTATGCGCAAGCTATGACGAATTCTGCTGAGTCATCTTTCCGTTTGGCGATGCGGTACCCGGTTGAAGTGGACGGTGAACCAGGCTTTGTCTTTACAGAATCGGAAACGACTAAGGCTGCTGATGAATTTAAGTTTGCTTTGATTCTAAAGTTTATGCGCGTGCGACCATCTATTGATGAGATCAGGAATGTTGTCATTAAATCTTGGGGGCTTCTGGAAGTTCTGGTCATTAGTTTTATGGATGATCGCCATGTCCTTTTGCACATGAAAAATGAATGTGATTTTGTGCATGTATGGGTACGTGAAGGACGGATGATCGCTGGTCACACTTTTCGGCTGTTCAGATGGACGAAAGATTTTGATATGAGGAAAGAATCATCTCTAGCTCCGCAATGGATATTCCTGCCTGGTTTGCCGATACATCTGTATCGGAAGGATTGTTTACAAATCTTAGTGACAAGGTTTGGTCGTTATCTCGGTACGGATAATGCTACATTGAACAAAAGCAGGGCGTCTGGTGTCCGGATCTGCGTGGAAGTCGATCTAGTGGAAGAACCTGTTCAAGGCTTTCCTATTGTTGTCTCGGTTAATAAGAAAATTTGACAAGTGGCTAGGTATGAGAAAAAAGGATTTTATTGTGTGAAATGTCATCGTCAATGGCATACATCGGTGGTGTGTAGGACTGGTTTGAAGAGGAAGGAGGGGGTTCATGTTGTGGGGAAGAATAAACCAAAAAGGTGTTTGGCAGGACAAACAGAAAAAAAATTACTATGGAAATTGAGGTGGTGACGGACAATAGGGTGGATAAGGGGAAGAGCAAAGTTGGTGCAGGATCCTAGCGTTTCTCTGAATGTAGGGGTGGTTGAGGCTGAACCAAAAAAGGCATTGGTAGTGAGCAAAGTTGGTGAAAAACGCGTGCAGAAACCTAGTGTTTCTTCGAATGCAGGGGTGGCTGAGGTTGAACCGAACAAGGCTTTGTTAGTGAATGATTCTGTGGTAGAGGAGGAGTGTGAGGAGATCGAATGTGAACCTAAACCAGCAAGCTTCTCATTGGATCATGTTCATAATTCGGCGGCTGTGGCAAAGGAGACGGTGCAGGGGACGCAAGTTTCCAGCGATGATGCGAGGGTGATTGACGAAGTTTTTATTTGCACTGAAATCGATAGTAGTCAGCGTGGTGCAATGACGGAACTACTGGAGTGGGAATGTGATTGTGGGATTGTTCCAAAAGTTAATTATGTGTCGGATGAGGAGGAGGGGTAGATTCTTAACTCTACTAAAGAGAAGGCCTATGATTCGGAGCCTGAGAATCCTGCTAAGTTTGTTCAAGAACATTTTCATACCACTGTGAGGAAGTCTCAGCGAGTTTCTACTCGCCCTTCAAAACTGGATTTATGATTGGAAATTTATTGGTCTGGAATGTCAGAGGTTTGAGGCGTTCCAGGGGCCAGTTAAAACAGTTAGTGCAGAAGAATAATGTTGCAATTGTTGCTGTCTTGGAACCATTTCAGGAGGCTACACATATGACAAAATTGGCTTTTTTCTTGGGTTTCCCACATTTTTGTTGTAATGCTGGGGTTGATGGTAAGGTATAGGTGTTATGGAAGGAAGGTTATGACTTTGTATGCTCTAGTTTAACGGACCAGTCTCTAGCTGGATAGTTAAATGTGGAGAATTTTAAATTACTTGTTACCTTTGTTTATGCAAAATGTACTCGGTCGGATCGCAGAGGGCTTTGGCAGGAACTCAATAATATTTATTTGGAGACGCATCCATAGGTGGTGCTCGGGGACTTCAATATTATTCGATCTGATGCTGAACGAATTGGAGGTAATCCTCGGTCTTTAACAGCTATTTCAGATTTTAATGACTGTTTAGATTCTTGTGGTCTTGTAGAGTTGCGTTCCCAAGGTCGATCCATGTCTTAGTACAATGGGCAAGAGGGGGGCGATCTAGGAAGTGGGCTAGATTGGATAGGGCAGTGGTAAATATTGCCTTTGCTAATATGTTTGGATTTTCGTATCTGGAGTATTTAGCTCGGAAAACATCAGACCATAGTCTTATGGTATTATTCTTTACGAAGTCGTGAATTTCATATGGCCCTTCGCCTTTCAAGTTCCAAAATATGTGGTGTTTGCACGCTGGCTTTCTGCCGTATGTGAAAGAAGTTTGGAACCAACCAGATTCTTGTTCTGGGCTATGTCATTTGGCTGTTAAATTGAAGAAGACTAAGGTGGCATTGAGATCACGGAATCTTCATACCTTTAGTTGTGTTGATCAGTCGATCAAGACACTAGAAGAGAAGTTAGATTTTCTCAAAAATCAGCTGCAAGTTGAGTACAACTCAGAAATTGAAGAGTAGTTTTTAGTCACTAAAATGGAGCTTGCTGAATGAGAGAAAAGGGAGGAAATTCGATTAGCTCAAAAAGCTAAGATAAAATGGCTTTAGGAGGGTGAATAAAACACCAAGCTTTTTCATGCAATGGTTAATTAGCGATGCAAAATATCGACGATCTTTAAGATGTAGCTAGTTGATGGTATTGTTCTGGACACGCCTGAAACAATTCATAGAGGGGCTACAGGCTATTTTCGTGAATTCCTTTCCACGGTGCCTATGGTTCAAGTAGCAAATTTTTCGGGTCTATTAGCGCCAGAAATTAAACAAGAGGAAAATGAGGTTCTTTGCGCTGCCCCTATGGAAGAAAAAGTCAGATCTGCCATGTTCGCTATCCTTTGCCACAGTTCACCTGGTCCGAATGGTTATGGATCAAAATTTTTTATCTCTTGCTGGGATATTGTGAAAGATGATGTAGTTGAGGCCGCGAGAGATTTTTTCAGTGGGACAGCGTTGCCAAGGTACTATTCCTCATCATACATTGTACTTATTCCTAAAGTTCCGGACCTGAATAGCTTTGATAAATTTAGACCGATTAATCTTTGTTCTGTGGTCTATAAAAGCTTTACCAAGATTTTGGTGAAATGATTGGCACCGTTGTTACCAAGATTAATTTCGTAGGAGTAAGGTGCGTTTATCCCGAGGTGTAGTAATTTTGAAAATATCACCATTTCTCAGGAAATGGTGCACTCCATTCATAGGAAAGCTCAAGGGGGGTAATATTATCATGAAGGTTGACATGGCTAAAGCTTATGATAGAGTCCACTGGGATTTTCTTTTAGATGTTCTGAAGGGATTTGGTTTTAATGATAAATTCTGCTGTATAATTGCGGAATGTGTGAAGTCTCCTTGGTTTTCAATTATGATGAATGGGACATACAAAGGTTTTTTTAAACCGTCTAGAGGGTTACGTCAAGGTGACCCTCTTTCCCTTTACCTATTTATTATTATGAATGAAGTTCTATCTCGATTACTAAAGAGGAATTTTGCGGAAGGACGAATTGGCAAATTTTATCATCCTTTGGGGGAACCTTTGGTTTCTCATCTATTTTATGCGGATGATCTTCTTGTATTTGCTAAGGGAGATGCTCGGTCTGTTAAAAGATTAACTCAGACTTTTGAACTTTATGAGAGCTGGTCTAGCCAAAGTATTAATAAGAGGAAATCAACAATTTTTCTCTCCAAGAACATTAGTCATGCAAGGTGTCGTGGTCTACAAAGAATTTATGGGTTAACGGAAGGTATGTTTCCGACTAACTATCTGGGTGTTCCTCTGATTTCTGGTCGTTTAACGGCTAGGCATTTGGAGTCCTTTGTTAATAAAATTCGGGATAAGGTGGTTGGGTGGAAGTATAAATTATTGTTTTAGGGTGGGCGGCTTATTCTATTTAACTTATTCTATTTAAACATGTTCTCTCATGCATGTCTACTCATCTCTTATCTGTTCTGAATGTTCCCAAAGTGACATTGAAGAGGATTAATTCAATTTTATCTTCCTTTTTTTTGGGGGAGAGGTAAATGGAAATGCTAAAAAAAAGTGGTTTTCTTGGTCCAAGTTGTGCAGACCGAAGTTAGAGGGAGGCCTGGGTATTCAAGATTTCTCAAAGATTCAGTGCTCTCTTCACATGAAGTTTGCTTGGTGTCTTATGGCGGTTGACACTCTATGGACCAAGTTTTTCAAGGCAAAATATGCTCGACGTGGGCATTTATTGCTTGCCAAAAATAATACTTCTTGCTCTCGGTTCTGGAAGTCCATCATGTCAGTATTGCCTGATGTGTGTGAACATATCCTCTGGAAAGTGAGAAGTGGACGAATTTCATTCTGGTTTGACCGGTGGTTGGTGATTGGACCACTTTGCTTGAGGGTGCCAGACGTGACCAATCCGTTAATTCAGCTTCGGGAGTGTTGGGTTGATATGTCTTGGGACTTTGAGGTTTTGGAAAATTTGGTTGGTACTGCTCTCATGGGGGGATATTATTGTTTCAATTTCTGCTGGTAAAGTAGGGGAAGATATCATGGTGTGGAAGCCTGCCTCGGATGGGAATTTTTCATCGGCAAGTGCTTAGAAGGGTGATTCGAGTTAAGTCGGCTGTGCCACCAGGATTACAGTGGTTCTGGCATAAAATTTTGCCGAAGAAAATCTCCTTGTGTATGTGGAAGGCATGTTTTCAGTGCTTACCAATGGATACTCAGGTGCAATCTTGTGGCATTTCCATGGCATCCAGATGTGACTGATGTGTCACTAAAGAGGTAGAGTCTCTTGATCATGTTTTATGGTCAGGAGAGAGTGTGGCACAATTATGGCAGAGGGCAGCTAGGGAGTTTGGAATTACAATATTGCCGTCGCGAACTTGGTGGGGATGTGTGACTCAGTGATTTGCGCTTGCTAAGAAGAACTCTCAACTAGGTATGCTAATTGGTGTCTTTTCTTGTTTTATCACTTGGAAGCTTTGGTAGAGACGTTGCAAAGCTAGGATGGAGGGTTGTGTGGAGTCCATTGAAGGTTCCTGGGTCTCGCTAAAAATGTGGTTGGGCATACTGTCGAGAGACTATAAGAAAGCGTACTCCCTTTCGTTTTCGGATGAGAGGATTTTATAGAATTTAGGCCTTCCTGTGTAGCCCATCCAGGGTCGTCGGGTGAGGTGTGTCTCGTGGTGCAAGCCGTCATCTGGTTATGTGAAGCTCAATGTTGATTGAAGTTGTCGAGGGAATCCAGGGTCTTGTGGTGGAGGAGGGGTGATACGGGATAGTGGTGGCTCTGGTTTGGGGGGTTTCTCTACTTATTTTGGGAACGGAACAAATAATGAGGCTGGACTTAGAGCTCTCAAAGAGGGAGTGGCTCTATGTAAATCTATGGTTTTTTGTTTTCAGGAAATTGAGTGTGACTCGCAATTAGTGGTAGACTGGGTTATTGCTGGGAGTTGTTCTGTCTGGTATCTTTGGGATTTTTGGGAGGAAGTTTTTTCAGGTATTACAAGGCATTACTTTCTCTATTCGGCATCAGTTTCGAGAAGCAAACTGAGCTGCAGATTTTTTGGCGCGTCGAGGCGAGGAAGGATTTACATGTCGATTCAAGGGGGAAGATTGTATGCCTAGATATTTGAGGGGTATCATCAGGTTAGACAAGCTGGGCTTACCGTACTTACGATGTTAATAAGAGTTTCTGTTTGGATTGTATTGTTTTGTTTCTCTTTTTATTTTTTGGTTTTGGTTATAAGCATGTTTAAACTGGTTTTTGGGTGTTGGCATTGACTTTCAGTTTGTTATCACGGTATTTCTTCGCCGTAAGTGAGGGTTTTTAATGAATTGAGAAGGGATCTCTCATGGACAGGTGACCTTCGTCTCTTAAAAAAAAAATTTAAATCCTGATTTTAACAATATGGAATCCTGGCCAACATCCCAGGAAAGGTGCAAGATGTTAAAAAGTTAGAAGTTACTTACCAAAAAAAAAAAATGTAAATAAGTACGAAGAAGAAAACACGGACATAAATTTAGGGAGAGGGGTTTAAATGGACATGAAACAGAAAGAAATAAGTTGTCTGACAAAATTTGTTAAAAATTGTATGGATGCTTCTACACCAAAGTGAGTTGAAATGTGCCTAAGCCCAAGGGAAAAGATTTAACTAATGTTATAAAGAGTGGTCCAGATGGCATCGAAAAGAAAAATCAAGCCCATCACAGCATAACCAACCGAAAATTGCAGAATGGCGCTTACTTCAAGTTTCAGTACTGCAGGATGGCACATACATTTTTTTTTTTGGTCATGACGAAGAATACAGGCATATTTTAAACTTACTAGATAGTTTTCCGATCATTTTCATGTGGCACATTACTAATTATTAAACAAAATTGCAACTAAAAAATATACAAGAACTATTGCTCACCCACTTGCAACACATTTCTTAAAATCAATCAGAATTTAAATCCCACAGCTTTTTTTAAGGGGGGGGGGGGGGGGGGGGGGGGGGGGGGGGCGGCGGTTGGGGGGGTTTAGATGTCTAGCTAGGGCTTACCTAAATTTCTACAATTCTTCATGTCCCTAACATTTAGATGTGCATATAGATTGATCTTGGCCAGCGTCATTGAATAAAAGATAGGATATTAACTTGGGATGCCTACCCAGTAAGCAATATCTCTTCCGGTTCTGGCGTTCAACCCTTGGATCTTATTTTTAATTGCATCATAATAATTTCCAAATTCTATACATAAAAAAAAAAACCAAATTCTATCACAAAATGTCCACCAATTTCTCTCTTGTAAAATTCCAGAAGTAGAAACAATCTATCTAATTAAACCTTTCTCATCCATGTTTCAAAAATTACATCTAAAATTCCAAAAGCAGAAACAAAAACACACATATGAGTAGATAATGTATATTAGCCTTGCTTGAGTTGCTTAATTTAAACAAAATGAGCCAATCGCTTTAATCAAAATGACAACAGGTTGATATATAAATAGCGGAGAAGTTTGAACTTCAAACATAACAACAAAAAATATAGTGGCTCCAGAATAAAGAGAGACAATAAAATCAGCATGCATAACAATGAGTTGTGTTGCAAGTTCAAGAATTAAACTTTGGTTTGATGTTTGGGAATTCCCCCCCTTAAAGATCAATTTCCTAACATTTTTGATATTGAGGAGGTAGAGAGATTTTTGGAAACTTTGTATGGGGTGAAGATTGATTTGGAAAGAGAAGACTCAGTTAATTGGAATCCTAGCTCAGAAAAAGGTTTTGAGTTGAGATCTTTTCATGTCTCTTATTGGTGGGGCTAATATGGAAGGTTCGCCAAATTTCCCTTGGAATTCAGATCTGCATATTTAGACATCTTCTACTAATTAACAAAACCCTCTTCTTTATATGACTTCAATTAGTGCTTTTCGTTCTCTCCACAACTAAAGTTTATTCTTACAGTTTTCTAGGGTTTCTTTTTTCTTCTTTTCAATTTCAAGTAGAAGTATGTTCGTCTCCTATGGAACCCTGGGAGATAAATGGAGAGAGAGTACCCTGCAAGTTTCCCTTAAGGTGGTTCATTGCAGGGTTATCCCTCTTCATCTATCTCCCTAGGCTTTCATGTTAATCATAGTCATGGATTCTGCTACTACAAGGTTTATCTCTAATCTCTCTAATCTTAATTTTCTTAATTTTAAATTAAGTATTCATGCTGTTAATTTTTTTGTTGAGTTTGTTGGTTCATGTGAGTACTTAAAACTTCACTTGATTGTTTGACAACCTGGTGTTTTGTTTGCTGGATTTTTCTTTCTTTGTACTGAAGTAGAAAGACAGAAAGAAAGAAAAACAATTTTCAGGGGAGGGGATCATTCTTGCACAAGCAAGATTTTAGTACTGTTTAATCAAGTTCTGTTTGCCAAATTTAAAAACTAAAAGAGAAAGTAAAGAAAGATCAGAAGCTCGAAGGCATTGTCTGCTTCTTATTGATGGGTAAAATATCTTTAAAAGTCGGGCAACAGGACAGTCTGCTAAAAAGAGAACAAATAAAAGAAAGAGACAAATCAGTGGGAAGGAGGAAAGAACTTATGTTTGATACTTTGAATGGAAAATACGATTCATTGTTCTCTTTACAGGAAGTCCTTGAATCCAGATCTGCATAGACAGGTTTGGGTCAATGGTGTTAAAGATCTCATTCTTTGGCCCTTTCTCTGTATGGAATTGTGAGGCTGCGTGGGTAGTAGTAGGACACACTTCACATGCACTTCACAAGGGTTTGTCTTGCAGGTTAATGAGCTAAAGCAACAAAAGCAGGTTAATAAATTGCAGCTTTCTTCCTGCCTCCATCTTTAATGATATTTGTTGACATCTGCAGGTTTAGTGAGTGAACCTCATTAATATATAGGGGGTCACCATGTTAAATTCAGATGCTTTCTTCTTGCCAAATCTTTTTTATTTCAAGTGGGTCCATTGTAGGTTTTCCTACTGGAAAATTGTTGGACATAATGTGTTCCAACAAATATGCAGTCTCACTCACCACCAAGTTCTTGTTGATAAGTTGGAAAACAGAACCATGTGATCCTTCATATGGTTATGTCTCCCAAGAATTCTACCCAAATGCCTCTACACCACTCACTACTCATTTAAAAAATTTGCCAAGTTTTTTTTATCTATATATACAAACAAACATATTATGTCCACAACCAAACCAAGTCCTCACATTCTCTACTAGTAAAAGCTTCCTGTCTCTTTTCCCAAGTCATTTAAATCTTCATCATCATCTAGAGTAATAATTATATAGCAATGGCTATCCGCTTGCCTGGTGCTAAACAGATTCTTCGCAGATCAAGTTTCTTTAAAAATCAACCAACATCCTTAGATGTTCCAAAAGGATACTTTGCGGTTTATGTTGGAGAGGGCCAAAAAAAGCGATTCATAATTCCAATATCGTTCTTGAGTCAGCCTTCATTTCAAGAGTTGCTATGCAAAGCAGAGGAAGAATTTGGCTATGATCATCCAATGGGTGGTCTCACAATTCCTTGCACAGAAGACATCTTCATTGATCTCACTTCTCGCTTGAATGAATTGTGATGCTCATAAATTAGGAAAAATTAGAAGAGAATTTTTTTTATTCTTGTATATTCGTTTCTTTTTTGCAGTAGAAGAGATTGAATAAATGCAGTTTTACTGCATTTCCGATCAATTGTAAAGTTAGCAGAATCAAATATGTTAAACTTATGAAATTTTGTGGATAATTTTTCAGTTTACACTCCAAAGTATATTTAGTTTTACTTTCCTTTTGTTCAATTAAGCATGACAGTTTAGAATCATATTCTATTTGAACTTTACAGACCTTTTAAAGCAAACAGAATTTGATCATCAGTATACTAATCTAAGTTTCTGCAATTTGAACAAAAAAAAAGAAGAAGATTGAGACTCATTTGTCTTGCTTATTACTTATCTACACCACGAATCAGCTACAGTACTGACCAAATGATTTGGACAATGGGAAAACTTAGAGAGGAATATCTACAGAACAATGGAGTGTGTGAATTGTTGAATCAAAATTCATCCACAAGAAATGATGGTGAGCAGATGATTGGTAATATGATTGTAAACTAACATGGGGTATAGTGTCCTCAAACAGAATTCCTTTTTCAGCTTTGAAGAAATTGGAAACGATATCTGAAGACATAAGTGTTTGATAGAAGTCACAAACTTAAATCAGGTCAGTTATACTACCTATGACTGTTAATTATTGTATCTTCCCTTAATTAGTATCTTATTATGTCTTGATTTTTATGAATTGTTCACCATACCCCCTGCAATCCTGGTTGTCTCACGTTAACCTCCAAGCCATTGAATTCATATAAGCTTTTAATTCTTCTTCCTTCTGAATACTCCTTGTGCAGTTAGGCTTGAAAAATCATAACTTGCTTGTTAATTCAATCTTCATTAGAGAACATACACTGTGTGTTGTCTCAAGCATGTCCCTTATCGACGGGTCATTTAACTTTTCATCTGTATAAGAACTTATGAGTATTCAACCGTCCACTCCCAATCTTTAGCTGGCTCTCCATTGATTTGATATCATGCTGGTACGGGGCATATTATTTGTGAAGTTTGAATAAGAATTAAGGTCCAAATGTTCATGTCGGGTCAGGTGGACCAATATTTCCGGCATTGAATTTAGAGTAAGCCTTAATTGCTTGAGGCTGACCAGAGCCCAAGTTTGATCAGCACTAAAATCTAAATTGGAGCATGCGGGTCGAGTTGGGCACTTTTTAATAACATTATTATTACATTAAAGATTCAACTGCAATAACTAAAAATTCATAGATGAAATTCAAATTAGTGTAAAAGTTGAAGGACCAACAAACAGTTTCACCTTTATTTGTTTGGGTAGATTTCTTATGCGAAACTATATATACTTGGGAACAGATAACGCCTACTCCAAGGAGGATTAGGACATCTACTAATAAATAGAACCCCTCCTCTTGCGGTTCTTACTAGTTTTCTAGTTTGTTCTTCTTCTTCTTTTGAATTTCATGTAGAAGTATGTTCGTCTCCTATGGAAACCTAGGAGATCGATGGAGAGAGCGATCCCTGCAAGTTTCTCGTAAAGGTGGTTCATTGCAGGGTTCTCCCTCTTCATCTATCTCTATAGGCTTTCATGTTAATCACAGTTCATGGTCTCTGCTAGTACATGGTTTCTCTCTAATCTCTAATCTTTTCTTAATTTTGAATTAAGTATTGAGTTATTGGTTCATGTGATTAATTAATTTGCTGAATAGGAGGAGTACTTCTCCGGTTGATTGTTTGATATTTTGTTTGCTGGATTGTTTTTCTTTGTATGTAAGTAGAAAGAAAGAAGAAACAATTTAAAGGGTAGGGGATCGTTCTTGCACATTCAAGATATTTAGTACTGTTTAATCAAGTTCTGTTTACCAAATTAAAAAAACTAAAAGAGAAATTGATAGAAAGGTCAGAACGTCGGAGGCATCGCCTGCTTCTTATTTGATGGATAAAATATATTTAAAAATGGTCAAATAAAGCATGGAGGCAAATCAGGGAAGAAGGAAAGAACTTCTCTTTGATACTTTTGAACGGAAAATTTCGATTTTTTTTTTTTTTTTTTTTTTATATCTTTACATGTGAATTAAATAAAAAAAAATTACAATCAGTTGACATGAAGTCCTTGAATTCAGATCTGCATATTAACGGAGCTCATATTCTTAGGCCATTTTCTCTGTATGGTTTTGCGAGGCTGCGTATTGGGTGATCAAAGCTGAAATCTTTTTCAGCCTTGTCAGTTCTTGATAGAAGGAAGCTTCAAATATTGAACCAGAAGCACAAAGTGTCTCCTTGCCATGATCTGTTGATATCTTTAGTATCCCTTGTAGGCATTAATTTTCTTAGGCCACACCTGCCTTTTAAGTTTCACTCTATTTGAAAAGGCACATATGAGGCCTATATAGAGTTCAGAACCTGCAGAGCAAGAAGACTATATACATTTAGGCATAGAGTTTTACTTATACATGGAGAGTTCATATATACTGAAACCGACTGCCGTTGTTGTTCCCTCTCACTGAAGTCCTAAACCGTAAACAAATGGAATTTTTGATACCCACCATTCAAATTTGGATATTGGAACCAATGATTATTTTGCCATTTATTTGCAATTTGTTGTTTTCATAATGGAGATTGGGTTTTGGTAGGGACTAGTATAGTAAGACATACTTCACATGCACTTCACAAAAGTTTGTCTTGCACGTTAATGCGCTAGAGCAGCAAATGCCTATATTTTTTGTCAAGGACATGGAATAAACTGTGTTTCTCTTCCTGCCTCCATCTTTAATAATATTTGCAGACATCTGCAGGTTTAGTGAGTGAAAATATGTCCTCATTAATAAATAGGGGTCACCCTGTTAAATTCAGAATGCTCTTTCTTGCCAAATCTATTTGATTTCAAGTGGGTCCATTGCAGGTTCTTCTCCTGGGAATGGTTGGGTTCCAACAAATATTCTGTCTCACTCACCACTAAATTCTTGCTGATAAGTTGGAAAACAGGGCCATGTGATCCTTCTTATGGTTATGTCTCTCACCAAATCTACCTAAATGCATCTATACCACTCACTCCACATTTCAAAGATTTTGTTAAAGTTTTTTTTTCATCTATATATACATGCATATTATGTCCACAACCAAACCAAGTCCTCACATTCTCTACTAGCAAAAGCTTCTCTCCCTCTCCCTCTCTATCTTCCTAATTCATTGAAATCTTCATCATCTTCTAGAGTGATCATAATATAACAATGGCTATCCGTTTGCCTAGTGTTATGTATACTAAACAGATTCTTTGCAGATCAAGTTTCTCTAAAAATCAACCAACATCCTTTGATGTTCCAAAAGGATACTTTACGGTTTATGTTGGAGAGAGCCAAAAGAAGCGATTCATAATTCCGATATCATTCTTGAGTCAACCTTCTTTTCAAGAATTGCTATGCAAGGCGGAGGAAGAATTCGGCTATGATCATCCAATGGGTGGTCTAACAATTCCCTGCACGGAAGACATCTTCGTAGATCTCACTTCTCGCTTGAATGGATTGTGACGATGTTCATGAATTATGACCAGTTAGAAGAGACAATTTTGTTGATTCTTGTATATACTTCCCTGATCTGAAATTGTCTACCCAGACAGAGAGAGTTACTAATAGGAACTAATGCAGTTTTTATGCATTTTAGATCAATTGTATAGTTAGAACATCTGCTAAGAATCAAATTCTGTTTGCAGCACTTTAAATCAAAATTTTCCATATGGTTCATTTGTCAGCGTCTTAAATTTATCAGTGTACTTCATTTTTATTATGAAAATTTTGAACAAAAATAGAAGATTGAGATTCATTCACCTTGCTTAATACTTATGTACACCAGGAATCAGCTACAATGCTGAACAAATTATTTGTACAAAGGGAAAATTAGAAAAGAATGTCTAGAGAGCAGATGATTTGAGAGAAATCCACAAGAAATCATAGTGATCGGTTGATTTGCAATTTGATCTTAAACAATCTAACATGGGAAATGATGTACGACTTCTCATCATGACAGAGAGATGTTTTTTCTGTTGGATCCTGTGGAATCAATTCTATTACATTCATCTTGTCATATAATCATATGCTGCCATCATCAGCTGAAGATCTCAAAACATGAGTTAAATGGAAATGAAACAGTTCATGTTGGATCCACTGACGTACCTAAAGGGTTCTTAGCAGTTTATGTTGGAAAGAGACAGAAGAACAGACTATTGGTTCCAGTAACGCCATCATCAGCTGAAGATCTCAAAACATGAGTTAAATGGAAATGAAACAGTTCATGTTGGATCCACTGGTGTACCTAAAGGGTTCTTAGCAGTTTATGTTGGAGAGAGACAGAAGAAGAGACTATTGGTTCCAGTAACCTATATGAACCAACATTCATTTCAGGCCTTGCGTAGTAAAGCTGAAGAAGTGTTTTGTTTTCATCACTCGATGGTTGGGTTGACAATTCGCTGCAGAGAAGACACTTTCATTGATGTTACTTCTCGATTGAACAAACTATGAGAGAAGCCATTTAAATTGATCACTAACACAATGCAGCAAATGCCCATGTGGTTCTGTTTACTTCAGAGAAACCCAAAGAGATGGCTTCATTTTCATCATTCAAGCATCCATTTCAAGAATTGTCTGACCATACTGAAGAAGAGATGCTCATCTGATGGGTGTGGCTTTAGCAATTACATGCAATCAAAACCCTCAAGGCTCTCACTTGCCACTGGAGTGGGTGTGAAAGGAGAAAAGTATGATAATGGCTAGACGTGAGAACACAAACCGGGTAACAATTTTGACCCAGAATCCAGTCTCTTCATTTTTTGAATGAGAAGAATTGGATTGTTTCATGGCTCATTTTAAAGTTTTTATTTTCTCTGTAAAGGAATTTTCAATTCAATTCACTTCATCTACAAATTTTAAATAGAATTTTTATTTCCCCTTCTAATTTTGTTCTCACTGATGACCATGTAATTCCAGTACTCACTTTGGAGCAAGCACTATGCACATTCAATCACAGGTTAGCAACTGAAAAAGAGAAACTCTACAAACTGAAAAAAGATGATTAATGAGTGTGGTGTTAGTTCGGTATTCAAACCATTTATTTTAGAAATGCAGGGTGTTTTTATTCTTTCCCCTTAAAAGAGGGGAATGCAAATCCTTACCTTTGGATTCTAGTTGAGATTCTATTAGTACAAATTTATTGAATTTGGAGGACCAAATTCTCTTAGGGGGGTATGTGAGACTCAATCCCATGTTTAAAAAAGAGAAAGAAATAGGTTGGGCTTTTGGTTAATTCGCTTAGTAGATACAAACAAAAGTTTAATGGGCATGACCCATCAGCCCATGGAAAAGAAAATCCAGAGCGTTGTGTTTGGGAGGGAAAAAAAACTAAATCTGCCTAAGATACTTTTCTAAGAGCATTCAAGAGAGAGCTAGAGAGAGAGAGAGTGAGAGAGCTTAGGCTTGGTCTTGAGAAAAAAGAGAAAGAAATAGGTTGGGCTTTTGGTTAATTCGCTTAGTAGATACAAACAAAAGTTTAATGCGCGTGACCCATCAGCCCATGGAAAAGAAAATCAAGAGTGTTGTATTTGGGAGGGAAAAAAAACTAAATCTGCCTAAGATAGATATTTTTCTAAGAGCATTCAAGAGAGAGATCTAGAGTATTCAAGAGAGAGATCTAGAGTGAGAGAGAGAGAGAGAGAGAGAGAGAGAGAGAGAATTCAGCATATGTTTTCACAATTAGCTGCAGTCAATTTTAAGACACCGAAAGGCTGTTTTTCGGCAACAGATCGTAGCAAGTAACTCCCGGTATGTTGAGAGAATTTGAGTGTTGAAGTTGGTTAATTGGAGAAAAAAAGAAAAAAACTGGGTTTTGGGTTTTTTGACAGCATCATGGACCAATTTTAGGACATCATAACTTGATCGTCAAGTGTAAGAATTAAGTATTTTTCAGTCATAGCGATAGTATTTTGAGAGTACTTTATGGGTATATGTCGATCATTTCAAAATTTTGTTCATGGAGAAAGTTATTAATGTTTGGTTGTATTGGTTAAAGCTAAAAAAAAATATTAAGTGAATCTCTCCTATGCTTACGTTGATGGGGTTGCGTGTGAGCATTTATGGAGTTGTTTAATACTAAAAATAATTTTTATATTTGATTGCTATTCAAATTTCTTTAAATTAGAAATTGATTCTAGTTTAGAAAATTTATTGATTTAGAGGAACATGTAACTATTGTCCAACGATCTCAAAGAACTTAGTTGGTATATATATAGCATGTTTGAATTGTACATTAAAATATTTTTGTTGATTTTTGTGTCGTTCCTTTACACGGTGACTAGACAAATACGAGTTTTGTGTGATAAAAGTGCTTTTCCGAGTAGGGTAAGTAATCTTACTCAATTAGTGTTTCCTATTAATGGATATTTAATCACTTAATTATTGTTGTTATCATGTTACGATTGAACGATTCGAGACTTGTCAATTATACAAATTATAAACAAAAAAGAAAAGAATACAAGATTTACCCAAGTTCACCTAAGAATAGGGTTACGTCCTGCTAGAAATTTTTTATTATCAACCTCACAAATCTCTCAGTTACTATGTATGCTCAGTATATAAAGAGTATTTATATGCAATTTAAGACGTCCTAATTAAGGTCTAATTAGATTTTCGTTCTGCTGCAGAACTACGACTCTTCATGGACCTAAGTCCAAACTGCCAAGCAAAAAACCGCCCGCTCACCGGGGAGAGGGATCTCGTGTTCGTTTGGGGTTCTACAGATCTGGTTCCGTGAAGTATGCACCAATTCTAACAACTATTGATTTGAGCATTGAATTATTTGAAGTTGTTATTGCTATATATTATAGCATTGGTGTTTAATTTGAGTTTTTCAATCATGATAGTTGAGGTTATAAAAATACAATAAATTGTGTTAAGGCTTTGAAAATGATTTGATTTGTGTTTGAGACTTTTGAAATACAATGATTTGTGATTGAGTTGATGGAAGTGGAGCTTTCAGTTTAGCTATGTTTTGACTCCATCAAGAGAATACATGAATCTTTGTACCTGGTAACCCAGAGGTTAAATGAGTTTTTGGATTTGTTAGCCGAAATGTTGAATGGGCTCTTGAACCTAGCAGCCCAAAGGTTAAATGGGCTCTTGAACCTGACAGCTCTAAGGTTAATGGGCTCTTGGACCTGACATAGGTTTAAATGTGGCCATAACTTTTGTTGAGCATCCTATATGAAATTTTTGGATTACAGACTTTTGATCACAATATTATGATATTTGTTGAAGTCATTTTATTGTGAAATGAGTTTGATGATTTATTCTTAACATATTTGTTACCATATTTCTGAAACAGATGTATCATCAATGATGCAAGTTGACAAGTTAGTTTTATTCTTAATATTTTCTATACACATGTAGTGTTCAATATTTGATTACATGCTTATTGTAGCTAGGTTAAATATGATTATTTATTGAGCTATGAAGTTCACTCTTTCATTTATCTTTTACTGATTTTGACTTTGACAAGTAGATTTGCATTGCTGTTGGGCTAGGGAAGAGTGTGAGAAAACGCTATTTAGTTCTACCCTCTTTATGATTCATTCATTTAGGTTAATAGAATTAATGAAATTGAACTTGTAACATTTTAATTCTCACCTTAAGGTATGGAGATTGAACTTGGATGAAGCCTTGATTCAAGTTTTTCAATTTGGATTAATAATCTTGTGATTACTTGGAAATATCTGTTGTACATTTTTACACGTTAGGTTTTATCCACTAGTAGAGGAAACTCTCTCTGTAGGCAGCAATTGTAACGTCCCTAGCTTATGTTCGGGGTCAGGGCGTGACAAATCATTTGCCATTCTTCTTATCAATCACTAATTCATTAGCAAACCTGTTCAAGCCAACAACTTGCTGTCATATGGATGTTGTGAAATACGTAATAAATATCAAATGCAATGGCGGGAGAGATGTTTAACCATTTTATAGACCTCCATTGTCCATATTCAAAATACTTCCTACCATGCATAGTAACATTTGTGGTACGTAAGTTATCCTTGTATATCAGCACGTTGTTTAAATTTGATTTAGCAACAAGGTTAACTAGTACCATGCAGACTATGCAGTATGAATAGTTTTCCAGTGTGCGTTCGTAATTAGCATGATCTGTATCAAGCACCTAATTCATCAAACCTTTTCTAGATTTCTCATGTACTTCATGATTAAACTTTAGATAAATAGTTTTCCAATGTGCATTGGTCACAATAAAACAGTAGTAGTGACATAGACGACGTCAAAAAGAAAATAAATTTTTGTCAAGAAAAAAAGAGATTAGATGAAAGTGCAGGTTACATGGAAATGGGATTGCAGCAAATCCACCATATATAATTTTTTTCACTATTCAAGAATTGGTGTTTGGTCTGTCTTAGGGAGTTAGCATCCTCTGGGGTAACCATTTTCTTATCTTACAAAATCACCTCTCATGAGGTCTACAAGCTGCAAGTGAGATGAATGAAAGCCTATTCACCACACGGTATTGTGATACCGCCCATAGGATGATCAAATCCAAACTCTTCTTCAGCCTGACTTAGAAAATTCTGGAATGAAGGATGATTTCGGTATGAAATTGGAACCACAAATCCCTTCTTTTGATTTTCTCCAACATAAACAGCAAAGTGGCCTTTGGAGACTACTGTATTCTTTGCAGACAAAAACACGTCATAGATCGAGTCTGCGTAGCGTTGACAACTCTTGGCAAACGGAAACCCATGACTTGATGAGTTTTATTTCTAGCTACTAAGAGTACAGGATGGCTGAAATGCTTCTTTTAAGGTTACAAGCTAGAGTAAGAAAGACTCCGGCGCTGGATTGCTATCCTTTCAATAGGTATATATATATAAAGCAAATGCTAAGTCCACTATTCTTACTGGATATTGACAAATGATCTACTCAAAGACAAGTTGTTAGGAATCACATGGTTTTGTCACTCAACTAATGATATGACTTTGACAGGTTTCATATTGTTATTTATTCTGATACAATTTTTCATGGTGTACCGAGCAATGAAACAAACAATGATGGCCCAAATGAAATATTTCATTGTATGATAGCCTACTGATTGTGAAATTACCCATTAGACCACTTGGATAAAGATTAACTAGTAGAGACTAGCAACTAATAGTAGAAGACAGAAACAATCAAGTTATCAGCCCATGTGCAATGTTTTGTGTGATAAAAACAAGCAGGAGGTCATATGAAAACAAGCAATGCTTCTGATCCAGATGTCTATTTCAATTATCTTTTTAGCAGAGTTTTCCGAATGGCTACATGCATACATCCAATACTGTAGGACCTTATCTTTTTCAACAGATAGACTCAAGATGATTCCTAGATTTCTATATCTGTTGATTACTTAGAAAACAAGTCCATGTGACTCCCTTATGAGCTATGCCCTTTACAGACACACCGAAAACCAGAAGGTTTACCACATATCGTTTTTTCTATATATACCTACATATTTGGATCAAACACAACTCAATTCTTAAAAATCTTTAGTTTTCCTAAAACTACAAAGCCCCTGAGATCTTATTCTTCATTCTCTTTTGAAGAATATATCAAAAGAACAGAATGGGTGTTCGTTTGCCTGGTGTTTTCCTTGCTAAGCAAATTCTCCGCAAGTCAGTCTTGACTGCAAATAAAGCAGCTTCAACATCTGTAGAAGTTCCAAAAGGCTTTTTTGCAGTGTATGTTGGGGAGGCCCAGAAGAAGAGATTTGTGGTTCCAGTATCATATTTGAACCAACCTTCATTTCAAGCTTTGCTAACTAAAGCTGAAGAAGAGTTTGGTTTTGATCATCCCATGGGTGGTTTGACAATTCCCTGCAGAGAAGACACTTTCATCAATGTCACTTCTGGATTGTAGGAGAAGGTACTCGACTGGAGACAATTTTGTTTATGTAGCAAAAATTGCCCTGCCCATAGAGGATACCAAGAAACGAATTCTCTGTATTTAATGAACCCGGAGGAGGCACTTTGCGATTATGGTTCCTACTTGAAGCATCCTTCTTTGAAGATTTGAATTTTGATCATCCAATACACAGCATCAAAATACCAAACAGGCCCAAGAATATGAGCCCTTAACACGACTGATCCAAACCTGTCTCTGTAGTTCTGAGATTCTGAATTCAAGTACTTGATGTTCACTGATTGTAAAGTTAACAAAGAATCAAAATCTTGAATTCAAAAGTATCGAAGAGAATTTCTTTACTTCTGCCCACTGATTTATGTTTTGTTTTGTTTCTATTTTTTGAAAACTAATTTTGGATCTTGATTCCCTTGTCCTCTCTTTACTAGACTGTCATGTTTACCCATCTTTAAAGATGTTTTAAAGATCTTTTTCTTTAAAGCTTTACAATTTGGTAAACAAAACTTATATTGAACAGTACCCTAAATTGTTTTGCCTTTCTTTCTTCTTCGGTTCAAAGAATTATCCAGCAAAAAAAAAAAAAAAAACAGAATATCAAACAATCTGGTAAACAGAACTTGGATGAAAGAATAACTAAAACCGTGCATGTGCAAGAATCAATCTTTCTTTCTCAATTAATAATCCAGTATAAAAAAACACAGACCAGATTAATATCAAACAATTCAGCAATTTGATTAATTTGCTGAATGATCAACCCAACACAAAATTAACCAAGACAAAAACTATTCAAAATTAAGAAAACAATTAGAGAGATAAGAGAGAACCATTGTAGGGGAGACCATGACCGGGATTAACATGAAAACCTATGGAGAATTTGGAAGAGGGAGAACACTGCAAAGAACCACCTTAAGGAAAACTTATAGGGTTCTCTCTCCTCCAGATTCTCCTAGGGTTCCATTGGAGATTAATATACTTCTACTTGAAATTCAAAAGAGAAAAAGACCCTTGAAGAATAAACTTGCAGAGCACTAAGTACAGTACATATATAAAGAAGAGGGCTTGTTAATTAGTCCTCAGATGTCCTAATCCCCCTTGGAGTAGGAGTCTGTTTCCAAGTTAAACATAGAATTAGAAGAGCATATATTGTTTTCCATAAAGAGGTTCAAGGCTGTAATCCTTCTTGAAGAAGGATGCAATTAACGAATTCCAAAATGGGAAATTTTCAAATACAGTTCTTCTTAATTACCTAGAGAGTATTAAGCTATTATAATGTTTTGTGTGAATTAAGTCTCATCTCTTTCTTATTTATTTATTTACTGATGATTTGCATTCGTTTTCAAATACCATGGTCATTGATTTTTCCTTTTTAACAATAACTAGTAAGTAAATTAAAAACAATTATTATAAATATAAATGGAAACAATATCAACACAGAAAATTTCACTAGAAAACAATGAATTCACTAGTAATTTCTATTGTTAACTTTCTCATGAGGGTACACATTTTTCATTCTCCTCTTTTTTGGCTGAAAAGAAAAGCGAAAAAAAAAATGTACAATGAATTTACAAAATTTTCTTTGCCTATTTGTTTAATTTCATGACACATATCATGATCTATTCAAGTGGGAAGTGTTGATGCCAAGAAATGAGTATTGCTGAGCTGGATGGATGTTCTGTATAAGTACCTGCACAGGGAAAGGGAGATTTGCTATTGGGTCGACGGAGGGGATGCCTCCGAGGATGCTCCGATGCTTAAGTTAGCAAAAGTTTCAGGTTGTATGTGTTTAAAGCTGAAAAAGCCCTTGCCCTGTTGGACCGCTTACCAAATCCTTTTATAGAGTTCCGGAGGCGGTGATGGGTCGGGGCAGCTGTGACAGGATACCCTAACTGGGTAGGGTAATGATGCCTATGAGGCCCAGCTAGGAAGCTGAGAACCGTTCAGTAGGGCTTTAGCCTTGTTGGCTTATTCCAGAGCCGTCTATGCGTAAGACGGTGTTTCGGTCTGACGCCCCAACTTGGTTGGTAATGATGATCCGGAGGGCGGTGGTGACGTGGAGGCCCAGCTGGAGCCAAGATATTCCTGAGGGCGGTCATGACCTGGAGGCCCAGCTGGAGGTGGATGCCTGAACTGTCCGCGTGTCTCTTTGAATTCAGGGCTCAAGATAATCCACGTGTCCTCCTCCTGTTGGGGTGACATATTTTGGTAGTATCAGAGGCCCCCCACTTCCTTAAGTGCAGCACTGTGGTTAAGGAAGTAGCATAACTGAGTTGGCGTTAGGCCCTCTGTGGAGACATGAAGCGGGGTCGAAGATGTGCTCTAAGGCAAAAGAGAAGGAGCCGAGGACTTGTGGAGCAGTCCATTTCCTCGGACCTTAAAGAAATTGGGCCGAGGACCAGTGGAGCAATCCATCTCCTCGGCCAAGAATACCCTTGGGTCCGAGGACTAGTGGAGCAATCCATCTCCTCGGACCTTGAAGATAAGGGGCCGAGGACCAGTGGAGCAATCCGTCTCCTCGGCCAAGAATACCAGGGGTCCGAGGACTAGGGGAGCAATCCATCTCCTCGGACCTTGAAGAGAATGGGCCGAGGACCAGTGGAGCCTTCCATCTCCTCGGCCAAGAATGCCATGGGTCCGAGGACTCGTGGAGCAATCCATCTCCTCGGACCTTGAAGAGAATGGGCCGAGGACCAGTGGAGCCATCCATCTCCTCGGCCAAGAATGCCATGGGTCCGAGGACACGTGGAGCAATCCATCTCCTCGGACCGTGAAGAGAGTGGGCCGAGGACCAGTGGAGCCATCCATCTCCTCGGCCAAGAATGCCATGGGTCCGAGGACACGTGGAGCAATCCATCTCCTCGGACCGTGAAGAGAGTGGGCCGAGGACCAGTGGAGCAATCCATCTCCTCGGCCAAGAATACCAGGGGTCCGAGGACACGTGGAGCAATCCATCTCCTCGGACCTTGAAGAGAGTGGGCCGAGGACCAGTGGAGCAATCCATCTCCTCGGCCAAGAATACCAGGGGTCCGAGGACACGTGGAGCAATCCATCTCCTCGGACCTTGAAGAGAGTGGGCCGAGGACCAGTGGAGCAATCCATCTCCTCGGCCAAGAATACCAGGGGTCCGAGGACACGTGGAGCAATCCATCTCCTCGGACCGTGAAGAGAGAGGGCCGAGGACCAGTGGAGCAATCCATCTCCTCGGCCAAGAATACAATGGGTCCGAGGACACGTGGAGCAATCCATCTCCTCGGACCTTGAAGATAAGGGGCCGAGGACCGGTGGAGCAATCCATCTCCTCGGCCAAGAATACCAGGGGTCCGAGGACACGTGGAGCAATCCATCTCCTCGGACCTTGAAGAGAGTGGGCCGAGGACCAGTGGAGCAATCCATCTCCTCGGCCAAGAATACCAGGGGTCCGAGGACACGTGGAGCAATCCATCTCCTCGGACCGTGAAGAGAGTGGGCCGAGGACCAGTGGAGCCATCCATCTCCTCGGCCAAGAATACAATGGGTCCGAGGACACGTGGAGCAATCCATCTCCTCGGACCTTGAAGATAAGGGGCCGAGGACCGGTGGAGCAATCCATCTCCTCGGCCAAGAATACCAGGGGTCCGAGGACACGTGGAGCAATCCATCTCCTCGGACCTTGAAGAGAGTGGGCCGAGGACCAGTGGAGCAATCCATCTCCTCGGCCAAGAATACAATGGGTCCGAGGACACGTGGAGCAATCCATCTCCTCGGACCTTGAAGATAAGGGGCCGAGGACCGGTGGAGCAATCCATCTCCTCGGCCAAGAATACCAGGGGTCCGAGGACACGTGGAGCAATCCATCTCCTCGGACCGTGAAGAGAGAGGGCCGAGGACCAGTGGAGCAATCCATCTCCTCGGCCAAGAATACCAGGGGTCCGAGGACACGTGGAGCAATCCATCTCCTCGGACCTTGAAGAGAATGGGCCGAGGACCAGTGGAGCAATCCATCTCTGGGTTGGCTTCGATGCCCCTATGGGTGACTAAGAAGCCGAGGAACTTCCCCCCAGTAACTCCAAAGGCACACTTTGTAGGATTCAATTTCATATGATAATGACGAAGGATAGTAAAAGCTTCTTGGAGATCAGCTTCGTGGGTTTTTGCCTCGACGCTTTTAACCAGCATGTCGTCCACATATACTTCCATATTACGACCAATCTGTTCTTTGAATATTTTGTTTACCAACCTCTGATAAGTGGCCCCGGCATTTTTCAAACCGAATGGCATGACCCTATAACAATAGAGGCCTTGTTCTGTGATAAATGCTGTCTTTTCTTGGTCGGGCGGGTGCATGAGGATTTGATTATACCCGGAGTAAGCATCCATGAATGTTATCAGCTCATGGCCGGATGTTGCGTCCACGAGTTGATCAATCCGAGGCAAAGGAAAACTGTCTTTTGGACAGGCTTTATTTAGATCAGAAAAGTCTATACAGATTCGCCATTTGCCATTGGCCTTTTTTACCATTACAACGTTAGATACCCAATCCGGATAGCTCACCTCTCGGATGAAGTCAGCCGAACGTAATTTCTCAACTTCTGTCCGAACGACTGCCTGTCGCTCGGAAGCAAACGACCTTTTCTTCTGAATAACCGGTTTGTGGGTCGGGTCGACACTCAGGCGATGTACAATGACGTCAGGGCTGATTCCTGGCATATCTGCAGCAGTCCAGGCGAATAGATCTTGGTTTGCCCGGAGAAGGGCTAATAAAGATTCTTGGGAAGAGCTGGACAGGTTGGAACCAATTTGCACAGTTTTGGTGCTATCTTCGCCAAGGGGGATTGTGAGTACATCTTCTCCGGGCCTACCCCGTAGGTTGCTTGCTTCATCCCTAAGGTCATCCAATTCGAGTGGTAGGGCTTCCGTCTTTTTACCTTTTATTGCACTGAGATAACAGGATCTGGCGGTTTGTTGATCTCCTTTGATCTCGCCTACTCCGTCTGTCGTGGGGAATTTGATTTTGAGATGATAGGTAGAGACAACAGCTCGGAGTTTATTCAGTGTGGGTCGTCCGAGTATCATATTGTAGGAAGAGGGTTGTCGGACGATTAACAAAGTGGATTGTACTGTTGTTGTTTGAGGTGCCGTTCCCGCAGTTACCGGGAGAGTTATACTGCCTTCTGTAAAGACCGGTCCCCCTGAGAAGCCATAGAGTGGGGTGGAAACCAGCTCCAGATGTGCATCGCCTAACTGCATTTGGTGAAAGGCATCATAAAAGAGGATGTCGGCCGAGCTCCCGTTGTCGACTAGGACTCGTCTTATCTCATGGTTAGCCACAAGGAGTGAAATTACGACAGCATCGTCGTGTGGGATCTGCACTCCTTCCAAGTCTTCGTCCGAAAAAGAAATAATTTCTCCGGTCCTAGGTCTTTTCTGAGATCCAGCAACAGAGGCTATTGACCTAGCATAAGACCTACTGCGAGCACGGGATCCCCCTCCAGCAACGAGCCCACCGTAAATGGTTTTGATAATCTTCGCCACGGGGACCTCCGGTTTTTTCTGGCTGGGCTCTCTATAACTTGGCCTCGGGCTCTTCTGGGCTGTCCTTGCAGGTCTGTTTCGTTCATAAGAACGTTCAGGGCCTCTTCGCGATCGTTCATCATATTTCTCTTGTCGTGGCCTGACATATTCCTTTAGATACCCTCTATTGATGAGGGCCTCGATCTGATTTTTTAAGGCCTTACATTCTTCCGTATCATGGCCGAAGTTTTTGTGAAACCTGCACCAAGTATTGCGATCCGGGTTGAGGTTTGGCGGCCTTGGAGGCCATTGCAAGAGGTCCCTATCATGAATCTGCATCAGAATGTTGGTTCTGGAGGCATTCAGTGGTGCATAGCCATGGATTTGCCTCGGAGTTCTGGCTCTGGTTCCATAGGTTGCAAGAGTTCGGGACCTATCCTCGAAAGGCCTGAGGGTTCTGGGTTTCTCCTCGCGGAACGGCCGCTTAGAGGGTTCAAGGCTGGGACTAGTGGGGCCTCTCTTCCTCTTTTCCGTATCTCCTTCGCGTTCTCTTCGGAATGCTTGATCATCTTCTGCTAGCATGTATTTTTCGGCTCGGGCCAAGACCTCATTCATGTCCGTAGGCGGACGTCTGATGAGTTTTGAGCTGAAGAATCCGGATCTTAATCCATTTTTGAATGCCAGGAGCTGAACATTGGGATCAAGGTTTGGAATCTCCCAGGCTGCAGTGTTGAATCTGGAAATATAGGCGCGAAGCTTCTCTCCTTTCGACTGGACAATGTTAAACAGAGACTCTGAAGTTTTCTTGGGTCCTTTACTGCTGATGAAATGTGAGGCGAAGGCATAACTTAGGTCTTTGAAGGTGCGAATACCCCCCGGTTTCAAACGGGAATACCACGTCCCAGCCGCTTTTTCTAGGGTTAATGGAAACGCTCTGCACATTATAGGGTCCGAATGTCTATGGAGGGTCATTGTGGTTCGGTAGTGCTGGAGGTGATCTAAGGGATCTGTGGATCCATCATAAAGTTTGATTTGTGGCATACGAAAATTTTGGGGGAGAGGGGCGTCAAGGACTTCTTTTATGAAAGGTGGGTCCTGTACATCGAGATCATCGCTAATACTGTGGCCGCGTTCTTTAAACGCTTCGTTGATGCGTCCCTCTATGTCCTCGATCCGTTTGCCAAACCCTTCGCTGTTATTGGGCACGGGACTCTCTCTGAATTTAGCTGGGGAAGGTGAGTGGGTCGCTGAGCAGACATCCGCTGGTGGGCGACGATCAGTGGAAACACCGTGACCTGGTTCCAGCGATGGGAGTGGCAGCGTCTGCTGAGGTCTCTTACGAACTTCGGCAGCCAGGTCGGCCACCAGGTGCGCAAGCTCTGTGAATTGCGCCTGGAGCGTGCCTTCATTCGGGTGAACGCCGGGTTCGGCTGAAGAACTATCTCCCGACTGTAGCGCGCGAGCGCCTAGATCTCTGGCGAGTGTTTTTGGAGGCATGCTAACAGATGAGTTCTTTTGACTTCTTCGCTGTTACTGTCAGCGAGAGATGTGGTTTCCCACGGACGGCGCCAATCTGTTGATGCCAAGAAATGAGTATTGCTGAGCTGGATGGATGTTCTGTATAAGTACCTGCACAGGGAAAGGGAGATTTGCTATTGGGTCGACGGAGGGGATGCCTCCGAGGATGCTCCGATGCTTAAGTTAGCAAAAGTTTCAGGTTGTATGTGTTTAAAGCTGAAAAAGCCCTTGCCCTGTTGGACCGCTTACCAAATCCTTTTATAGAGTTCCGGAGGCGGTGATGGGTCGGGGCAGCTGTGACAGGATACCCTAACTGGGTAGGGTAATGATGCCTATGAGGCCCAGCTAGGAAGCTGAGAACCGTTCAGTAGGGCTTTAGCCTTGTTGGCTTATTCCAGAGCCGTCTATGCGTAAGACGGTGTTTCGGTCTGACGCCCCAACTTGGTTGGTAATGATGATCCGGAGGGCGGTGGTGACGTGGAGGCCCAGCTGGAGCCAAGATATTCCTGAGGGCGGTCATGACCTGGAGGCCCAGCTGGAGGTGGATGCCTGAACTGTCCGCGTGTCTCTTTGAATTCAGGGCTCAAGATAATCCACGTGTCCTCCTCCTGTTGGGGTGACATATTTTGGTAGTATCAGGAAGTAAGATCAATGAAAATTTCTTCTCTGCAGGGAATTGTGAGGCCTCCTGTTGGATGATTGAACCCAAATTCTTCCTCAGCTATACTTAGCAATTTTTGGAAAGAAGGTTGATTCAAGAAGGAAACTGGAACAATGAATCGCTTCTTCTGGCTCTCTCCCACATAAATTGCCAAGTAGCCTTTTGGAACATCTACAGATTCTAAAGATGCAAACAACTTCGTTTGACGAAGAATCTGCTTTGCATGCACAATTCCAGGTACACGAATTGCCATTAATATCTATCTCCTTTATCACTTCAATTCAGAAGATGATGAACGTTTCAAATGACACAGAAGATGATGAATGCAATGAATTGCTAATAAAGATGGAATGAGGACTTGGTTTGGTTGTGGTTGAGAAGGTGTTGTATATATAGATGAAAGGGTGTATGGGAAAACTTTTGATATTTGGAGTGAGTGGTGAAGGGGCATTTGGTGGGGTTTGCGCAGAGACATAAGCACCTGAAGGATCACATGCTTCTGTCTATGAACTTTATCACCAGTTGCTGGTGGTGATTGTGACTATCACCAAAGGAATAGCTATCTGTGTTATACGTTTTTATTTAATCTTAGTTTCTAATTAGCATAAAAATATCACCAGTATTAAATATGTTACTTCTCTACCGAACACTAGAACAAACAAGTTATTCGCTCAATGTGAAGGTGTTGCTTGACAAATACAGAAGAAGTGAGAATATGAACTGGGTCCTAAATTTTAGAGCCATGTTTGAGACATAATACATCTCTTTTAGTACGATATTAGTGCATGCCAGACAAACTTCAATTGGTGATTAATTTAATGAGGTGAAAGACATTCAACCTTTTGTGGAAAAGTATCTGAAGTTTTTCCTCAAATCGATTAGAAATTAATGGAGTGAATTTTAATGAATTTGAGCTACTCTACAGCTCAAATTTGAGTGACAAGTAACAACATTCAGGGGACCCAAGTGTCAATGGATGGCAAAGTCCATATTCTTTTCTTTAATTAGGGTCACTAACTATTCCACTTCACCCACGCTTGCCATATATTCATCCTTGTTTTAAGGCTTACTTTAGACCATGTTTCCTTCCTTGTTTTAAGGAATGTCTTTTTCCTTTAACAACCTATATATACTCTTAATTGTATTCTCAATAATATGAACTCAAGTAAGCATTTGTACAATCTCTTTACTCTCTTCAATTCTCACATCTCTTTACTCTCTTAAATTCTAACATGGTATCAGAGCCAGTTGCTTAGGTTCTTCTCTCGTTTGTAATTTTTCTCGGTTTTGTGTTTCGGCGTGTTCTGTGTTGTTCTCGGTGAACCCGACGTGAAAGTTTTTTTTGTTGTTTTTCGGTCTTCTCTTTCTGGGTTGGTGTTGTCGGCACCTCCTATTTTTTTTTTGTTTTGAGCAGTTTCGGCATTCACAACATCCTCTATTTTCAGAGAGGTGTTTTGTGGCTTTGGGTCTCAGATTTCTCGGTGTTTTTTTGTTCTCAGATCTCTTTGGTAGTTTGTTTTTTTTCTGCTTTGGGTGGTTTCGACATTTTTTTTGGTCGGGCTATTTTTTTTGCACTTATTTGCAATGGACTCTGCACCTGTGTGTGTCAAATTTACGGGCAAAAATTACTCTACATGGGCTTTTCAGTTTGAAATTTTCCTCAAGGGAAAAGAACTTTGGGGCCATATTGATGGCACGGATATCGCACAAACATCCAATACAGACCAATCGAAGGATGTTAGGTCTTCTCCTTCTTGGACTGTGCTTGATGCTCGGATCATGTCTTGGTTTCTTGGTTTGGTTGAGCCACATATTGTCACCAACTTGCGTACTCATTGCTCTGCTAAATCCATGTGGACTTATCTGAAGAAGGTTTATTATCAAGATAATGATGCTTATCGCTTTTAGTTAGAGCATGCAATTGCCACCTTTCAACATGGCAGTCTTTCCATCCAAGACTATTACTCGGCCTTTCTAATTCTTTGGACTGACTATACTGATCTTGTTACAGCGGCTGTTCTTGTTGCCACTCTTTCGACTATTCAGCAACTCCACGAGACTAGATGGCGTGATCAATTTCTTATGAAACTACGCCCGGAATATGAATCTATTCACTCCTCTCTGCTGAATAGATCTCATGTTCCTTCTCTTGATGTTTGTTTTGGTGAGTTACTTCGTGAAGAACAACGTCTTAGTACTTAAGCCACTCTGGAGCAATCTTATGGTAGTCCAGGAACTGTTGCTTATGCTGCCCAAGGACGCAGACCGCCTATGCATTCTAAAAACTTGCAGTGTTTTTGCTGTAAGGAATATGGGCATATTGCTGCCAATCGTCCCAAGAAATACTGCTTTTATTGTAAGAAGAAGGGTCACATCATCAAAGAATGTCGTCTCCACCCACAGAATCGTCAGGCTCAAGCATTTCAGACTTCTGTTATTGTACCCTCCGCAGCTCCTGGCTCTTCTTCCAGTGCCTCTCCAGTTCTGGGACCTCCTGCAGCGAATTACTGCACACCCGAAATGGTGCAACAGATGCTAATTTCAGCATTATCTGCAATGAGGTTTCAAGGTAAAAATTCTACCAAACTCTGGTACGTAGACTCGGGGGCCTCTAATCACATGACGAATACTCCCACCGCTCTGTGTCATGTTCAACCCTATGTTGGTCCATCTGCCATTCAGACTGCCAATGGCAGTTCTTTACCAATTGCTGCTGTCGGAGATGCCTCTTCTAAATTCACTGATGTGTTTCTTGCTCCTCAACTTTCCACGAATCTTATTTTTGTTGGTCAATTAGTTGATAACAATTGTGTTGTTAACTTTTCTGGTGATGGTTGTGTTGTACAGGACCAGGTAACGGGAGAGCTGATCGCGAAGGGACCTAAAGTGGGGCGCTTGTTTCCGCTATTTTTATCTGTCCCAGTAATTTCTCCAGTTTCGTCTATTAAGTCTCTTGCTTGCAATAATGTTCCAAATCTGAGTATGGTGTGGCATCATCGTTTAGGCCATCCCAATACTCAGATCTTATCTCATGTATTGCACTCTGGTTTTCTTGATAATGAAGAACGTTCTTCTTTATCTCTTAAGTGTGATTCTTGCAAACTTGGTAAAAGCAAAATTCTTCCCTTTCCTTTACATGCTAGCAGAGCTTCTCACTGCTTTGATCTTATCCATAGTGATGTTTGGGGACCTTCTCCCGTTAGTTCACATGAAAATTTTAAATATTATGTGACTTTCATTGATGATTATAGCAGATTCACTTGGGTTTATTTTCTTCGCTCTAAATCTGAGGTTTTTCGTACTTTCACTAAATTTTTAGCGTATGTTGACAATCAATTTTCTGCGACTATTAAGACATTACGCACAGATTCTGGTGGTGAATATTTGTCTACTGAGTTTCAAGAATTCTTGGCTTCTAAAGGTATTATTCATCAACGTTCATGTCATGCTACTCCCCAACAGAATGGAGTAGCGGAACGCAAAAATCGTCATCTTCTTGATGTGGTACGTACTCTCTTGTTAGAATCATCTGTTCTATCAATGTTCTGGGTCGAGGCTTTGAAAACTGCTACTCACTTGATTAATCGTTTACCTTCCCAAATCTTACACATGGAGTCTCCCTATTTCCGCTTGTTTGCTAAACAACCTAGTTATGATAATCTCCGTATCTTTGGTTGTGTATGTTTTGTCCATTTACCTCCCCATGAGCGACATAAATTATCTGCTCAATCTATTAGATGTGCATTCTTGGGATATAATGTGTGTCAAAAGGGATTTGTTTGCTATGATCCTACCTTACATCATACATGTATTTCTAGGAATGTTATTTTCTTTGAAAATCAACATTTCTTTCCTATGTTCTCTGAGCCCTCTTCTTCTACAGTGGTCCTGCCCTCCTTTGAGAAACAATTTTCATATCTTCATCAAGTCAGCTCTTGCTTTAAACCAGGTATTGTATATACGAGACGCTCCCGCCCACAGTCTCTTCCGATGGCTCAACCGATATCTGATCCTACCATGCTCCAGTCAGTTGCAGCACCTTCAGAACACTTGGTACGTCGCTCTTCTCGAATATCTTTACCTCCGGATAGGTATGGGTGGTTTGCTTCTGCTCTTACTGCTGCATTGTCCAATTTTGATATTCCCACATGCTACTCACATGCTGTCAAGCATTATTGTTGGCGACAAGCTATGCAGGAAGAAATTGCTGCTTTAGAGGCCAATCACACCTGGGATATTGCACCTTGTCCTTCCACTATAGTCCCCCTGGGTTGCAAATGGGTTTACTCCGTCAAGGTTCGATCTGATAGAAGTTTGGATCGTTATAAAGCTCGGCTTGTTGCACTTGGAAATAAACAGGAATATGGTGTTAATTATGAAGAAACCTTTGCTCCTGTGGCTAAGATGACCACTGTTCGTATAATTCTAGCTCTTGCTGCTTCCAATGATTGGCCACTACATCAGATGGATGTTAAGAATGCTTTTCTTCATGGGGATCTTAAAGAGTGTCTTTATATGAAGCCACCCCCAGGATTGTTTCCTTCTCCAAACTCACATGTGTGTAAGCTTCGTCGCTCCCTTTATGGTCTCAAACAAGCTCCAAGGGCTTGGTTTGATAAATTTCGAACTAATATATTACAATTCTCATTCAAGCAGAGCAAGTATGACACTTCCTTGTTTCTTCGAAAATCAGACATGGGTATTGTTGTTCTTTTAGTTTATGTTGATGATATTGTGATTACTGGTTCCGATTCTGTTTTACTTGGCCGGCTCAAGACCCATCTCTCCGAGTCCTTTCATATGAAAGATCTTGGGTCTCTTACATATTTTCTCGGTCTTGAGGTGCATCGTAGTCCGTCGGGTATTTCACTCAATCAACATAAGTATGCTAGTGACCTGGCGGCTACAGCAGGCCTACAGGAGGCCACTTCTGTTGATACTCCCATGTAATTGAATGTCAAGCTTCGCAAAGAGGAGGGTGATTTACTTGCTGATCCTAGTTTATACCGAAAGTTGGTGGGCAGTCTTGTCTACTTCACCATTACTAGACCGGACATTTCCTTTGTAGTACAACAAGTCAGCCAGTTTCTTCAGACCCCTCGTCACCTTCATTTGGTTGCTGTCTGTAGGATCATACGCTATGTTCAAGGAACTTCCGCCCATGGCTTATTCTTTCTTGCAGGCAATTCTCCTCGACTTACTGCTTATAGCGACGCTGATTGGGCTGGTTGTGCTGATACACGTCGCTCCATTACTTGTTGGTGTGTGTTCTTAGGTGATGCATTGATCTCATGGAAGAGTAAGAAGCAAGACAGAGTTTCTAAGTCATCTACAGAATCTGAGTATCGGGCGATGTCTCTTGCTTGTTCCGAAATTATTTGGCTTCAAGGTTTGCTTGCTGAGCTAGATTTTTCTGCAACTGATCCTACACCTCTACATGCTGATAATACAAGTGCTATTCAGATCACGGCCAATCCTGTCTATCAGGAGCGCACGAAGCATATTGAAGTCGACTGTTACTCTATCCGCGAAGCATTTGAAGCTTGTGTTATCACTCTTCCATATGTTTCCACTGACCTACAAATTGCTGATATCTTCACCAAAGCGCTCACTCGTCATCAACATTGCTTCTTAAGCAGCAAATTGATGCTTATTGATCAACCTGCATCAATTTGAGGGGGGCTGTCAATGGATGGCAAAGTCCGTATTCTTTTCTTTAATTAGGGTCACTAACTATTCCACTTCACCCACACTTGCCATATATTCATCTTTGTTTTAAGGCTTACTTTAGGCCATGTTTCCTTCCTTGTTTTAAGGAATGTCTTTTTCCTTTAACAACTTATATATACTCTTAATTGTATTCTCAATAATATGAACTCAAGTAAGCATTTGTACAATCTCTTTACTCTCTTCAATTCTCACATCTCTTTACTCTCTTAAATTCTAACACCAAGTTCTGTAGTACTACATATCTTTGAATGTTATACTGATTAAATGATTTGCAGTGAAGAAGCATGTGGATGGGGCCTAAGGTGAGACATTAGCTCATGAAAAATCACATGTTAATGTTTTTCATGTCATCCCCTAGAAGTCAGGAGGGATTGACCAAAATGTTGAGTATAGAGAGATATTATGCCCTAAAATTTCTTAGTGAACACCTTGAAGAGTTTTGGAAGGGAGAAATCCTCTGCTGTTATATAAGAACAGAAACATGACCTCATTAACTCGGTACATGGCAATTCGGGAGAGTAATATCTTAAAACACGCCTCTGAACAGAAGCTAACACATCAGCTATTTTCTAGATTCTTATTAACCTGCAAATATATGGAACTTGATGGTGATTTCTTGCTGTATAAGGACACCATAAAAATAGAATTAATGAGGGACAAGTGGTGAAGAAAAAATAAGAAATGTTTTGTCAAGACAAAGAGATTTGATATTTCATACTATCTTTACAAAAGTGAAGTTTATGGATTGCAGCAGACAATCCACCATATATATCTTTTCTCTATTAAAAAATTGGTGTATGGTCAATGTCTGAGAGATTTATTATCCTCCGGGTTAGCAATTTTAACATCTTTCACATCACCTCTCATGAGGTCTACAAGTTGCAAGTGAGATCAATGAAAACTTCTTCCCTGCTCGGTATTGTGAGACCGTCCATGGGGTGATCGAAATCAAACTCTTCTTCAGCGTGAATTGGCAAATTGTGGAATGAAAGATGATTGAGGTATGAAATTGGAATCGCATATCTCTTCTTTTGATTTTCTCCAACATAAACAGCAAAGTGTCCTTTGGAGACAGCTGTATTTTCTGTATACAAAAACACACTTCATAAAGTCAGGTTAGTATTGACAACTCTTGGCAAATTGTTTTAAGCGTACTGGATGGCAGAAGTGTGTGTAAAACTTACAAACGTAAGAAAGACTGACACTTGATTGCTATCCTTTGAAAAAGTTTATATATAGAGCAAATGCTCTAGTCCAGTATCCTTACCTTACAGTGGCCATGGATTTCTCTCAACTAATGGTATAACTTTGAAATATTGAATATTGTTTTTGATTCTGGATCAATTTATCATGGCCTACCATGCAATGAAAAACAAACAATGATGGCCCTGATGAAATATATCATCGTCTTCTGACATGTTGATTGTGAAATTTCCCAGTAGATCATTTGGATGAAGATGAACTAGTAGAGACTAACATGAAAAAATAAAACAATATGTTAAAGCCTTTGATCAGCACCAAAGCAACTAACAGTATGTGACAATGTTTTCTGATACAAGCAAGCAAGAAATTTGTGGTCATATGAAAAAAAGCAATGCTTATGATCCAGATGTTCAATTCGATTATTTTTTTTGCCAGATTTTTTCGATTGGCTACATGCCTACATCCAATGCTGTAGGACATTACGTTTTTATACAGATAAATTCAACATGATTCCTGGATTTGGATGTTTGTTGATTAGTTAGAAAACAAGACCATGTGATGCTCTTACAAGCTATGTCCTTAGCAGACCCAGAAAATGATTCTTGGCCAACTCACACCAAAAACCAGAGGATTTACCAAATAACATTTTATCTATATATACCAACATATTTGGATCAGACACAACACAAATCTTCACAATATTCAGTCACATCTGAGATTTTATTCTTGATCCTATATATATATATATATATATATATATATATATATATAGTGAGAATTCGCTTGCCTGGTGCTGATCTAACCAAACAAATTCTCCATAGGTCTATTCTGCCTGCAAATAAATCTCTTTCAACTTCAGTAGATGTTCCAAAAGGTTTTTTTGCAGTGAATGTTGGGAGACCCTGACAAAGAGATTCATGGTTCCTGTATCATATTTGAACAAACCTTCATTCCAAGCTTTGCTAAGTAAAGCTGAAGAGGAGTTTGGTTTTAATCATCCAATGGGTGGTTTGACAATTCCCTGCAGGGAAGACACTTTCTTTAATGTCACTTCTCGATTGAACAGATTGTAGAAGAAGGCGCTTAGATTACTTGGCTGATGAAAGTTTTGTAGATATGGAAGAGATTGCCAATATAGGGTACCAAGAGGGCACCTTTCTATGTTTGCTGAACTTGAAGAAGGCACCTTGTACTTATGGTTCCATACTTGAGGCATCCTTCTTCCAAGAACTGACAAGGCTGAAAAAAAAGTTCAGTTTTGATCAATACACAGCCTCACAATACCATACAGAGAAAAAGCCAAAGAATATAAACTCTTTAACACAACCCTAACCTGTCTATGTAGAACTGCATTCAATGTCTTGATGTCCACTGATTGTAGTTTCTCCCTTTAATTCTCCTGTAAAAGCGCAAAGAATCAAAATCTTGCAATCAGAAGTCTCAAAGAGACATTCTTTCCTCCTTCCCACTGATTTTTTTTTTTCCTAGATTCCCTTATTCGTCTCTTTAGTAGACTGTCTTCTTTACCCATCTTCAAAAGATGTTTTGCCCATCAGTAAGAGGCAGAGGATGCCTTCGAGCTTCCGATCACTCTTTTACTTCAAAGTTTTACAATTACGTAGACAGAACTTAGATTAAACAGTACATAATATCTTGGATGTGCAAGAATGATCACCCCCCTTAAATTGTTGTCTTTCTTTCTACTTCAGTGCAAAGAATTATCCACGAAAAGAAAACAGATTATCAAATAATCAACTGAAAGAGTACTCTTCGTATTCAGAAATTTGATTAATAACATGAAAGATCAACACAACACAATATTAACTAAGACAAATACAATTAGGTAACCTGAACTTAGATTGAACAATCAAATAATCAACTGAAAGAGTACTCTTCATATTCAGAAATTTGATTAATAACATGAAAGATCAACACAACACAATATTAACTAAGACAAATACAATTAGGTAACCTGAACTTAGATTGAACAATAACTAAAATCTTGGATGTGCAAGAATCAGTCTTTCTTTCTTCAAAGAATAATCCAGCAAAAAAAAAACACACAAATACCATACATCAAACAATCAACAGAAGAAGTAATCTTCATATTCAGCAATTTGATTAAGGACATGAATGATCAACGCAACACAAAATTAACCAAGACAAATACTAAATCAAAATTAAAAAAAAATGATTAGAGAGATAAGAGAGAAACATTGTAGGTGAGACCATGACCAAGATTAACATGAAAACCTACGGAGAATTTGGAAGAGGGAGAACACTGCAAGAGCGACCTTAAGGAAAACTTGTAGGGTTCTCTCTCCTCCAGATTCTCATAGGGTTCCATTGGGGATTAGCATACTACTACTTGAAATTGAAAAGAAAAAAAAAAGACTCTTGAAGAATAAACTTGCAAAGCACTAAGTATAGTATATATATCTATATATATATGTATATATATATGCAAAGAAGAGGGCTTGTTAATTAGTACTCTGATGTCCTAATCCTCCTTGGAGTAGGAGACTGTTTCCAAGTGAAACATAAAATTAGAAGAGTATATATTGTTTTCCATAAAGAGGTTTTAGACTGTAATCCTTCTTGAAGAAGGACTTCAATGCAATTAATTAATTCCCAAACGGGAAATTCAAATACAGTACTTCTTAATTATCCAGAGAGTCATAAGTCATTGTAATGTTTTGTGTGAATTAGGTCTCATCTCTTTGTTATTTATTTAATGATGATTTGGTTTGACTTCATCTTGTTTTCAAATCCCATGGTCGATCACTGATTTTTCCTTTTTCACAATAACTAGTATGTAAATTTAAAACAATTATTATAAATATTAATGGAAACAATATCAACAGAAAATGTCACTAGAAAACAACTGTAATTTCTATTGGTAACTTTTTCATGAGGGTGTACATTTCCCATTCTCCTCACTTTTTGCTGAAGAGGAGGAAAAAAACGTACAATGAATTTACAAAATTTTCATTGCCTATTGGTTTAATTTCATAACACATATTGTGATCTATTCAAGTTAGAAGTAAGATCAATGAAAATTTCTTCTCTGCAGGGAATTGTGAGGCCTCCTGTTGGATGATTGAACCCGAATTCTTCCTCCGCTATACTGAGCAATTTTTGGAAAGATGGTTGATTCAAGAAGGAAATTGGAACAATGAATCGCTTCTTTTGGCTCTCTCCGACATAAACTGCCAAGTAGCCTTTTGGAACATCTACAGAATCTGAAGATGCAAACAACTTTGTTTGGCGAAGAATCTGCTTTGCATGCACAATTCCAGGTACACGAATAGCCATTAGATATCTATCTACTTTTTCACTTCAATTCAGAAGATGATGAAAATTACAAATGACACGGATGATGATGAATGCCTGACTTGCTAATACAGATCCAATGAGGACTTGGTTTGGTTGTGGTAGAGAAGGTGTTGCATATATAGATAAAAGGGTGTATGGGAAAACTTTTGATATTTGGAGTGAGTTGTGAAGAGGCATTTAGTGGGGTTTGCGCAGAGACATAAGCACCTAAAGGATCACATGCTTCTGTCTATGAACTTTATCACCAATTGCTGGTGGTGATTGTGACTATTACCAAACGAATAGCTATCCATGTTATACGTTTTTAGTAAATCATAGTTTCTAATTAGCACAAAAATATCACCAGTGTTAAATTTGTTACAACTCTACCGAACACTTAGAACAAACAAGTTATTGACTCAATGTGAAGGTGTTGCTTGACAACTACAGAAGAAGTGATAATATGAACTGCGGCCTAAATTTGATGGGATGATAGATTGAATGGGAGCTCCACACCACATTTAGTACGATATTAGTACATGTCTGACAAACATCAATTGGTGATTTATTTAATGACTTGTGAAAGAAATTCAACCTTTAGTATAAAAGTATCAACAGATTTTCCTCACATCGATTAGAATTTAATGGAGTGAATTTTAATGAATTTGAGCTACTCTACACCCCAAATTTGAATGACAAGTAACAACATTCAGGGGACCCAAGTTCTGTAGTACTACGGATCTTTAAAAGTTGTACTGATTAAATAATTTGCAGTGAGGAGGCATGTGGATGGGGCCTAGGGTGAGACATTAGCTCATGAAAAATCACATGTTAATATTTTTCATGTCATCCTCTAGAATTCAGGAGTGATTCACCAAACTGTCAAAAGTACATAGATGTTATGCCCTAAAATTTCTTAGAAAACTGCTTGAAGACTTTGGACAAGGAGAAATCAACTATTGTAAAGACGTGAGAGATGTTTAACCATTTTAAGTAGTTCCATTGTCAAAATTCAAAATACTACGTACCATGCATAATAACGACATATGATTACAAATTCTTTTAAGACTTAAATTACATACTTTCCCTAAAACAAGTCTCCAAAAATACATATGATATATAATTTGAATTTAACATGTCATAACGCTCACTCCCTAGTCTCCAGTATCCCACATGCGAAAATCTCAATCTCAAAATATGAAAAAGAAAATAGAAGGGTGAGCTTGAGTAATCATACTCAACCTAACTACAACAAACATGTGTTCAAAATTGAAGCTACAAATAAACACGAGATAACAATAATCAAACTAATTCATCCACCTGGATCATCATAAATTTAGTTTTACAAATATGGTAACAAACATATTATGAATAAATCATCAAACTCATTTCACAATGAAATGATTTCAACAAATATCACAACATTGCAATCAAAAGTCTGTAATCCAAAAATTCATATACAACGCTTATCAGTCTGACAAAAGCTATGACCACATTTAATACCGTGGCAGGTCCAAGATCTCATTTAACCCCTAGGCTGTCAGGTTCAAAAGCCCATACAACCTTTGGGCTACCAAATCCAAAAGCCTTTTTAACCTCTGGGCTGCCTGTTACAAATATTCACATATCCATTTGCTGGGGCCAAAACATTGCTAGATTGAGAGCTCCACTTCCACCAACTCAATAAAAAATCATTGTATTTCAAAAGTCTCAAACTCAAATCAAATCATTTACAAAGCCTAAACACTATTTACCATATTTCCAAAACCTCAATTATCATGATTGAGAAACTCAAATTAAACATCAATGCTATATATATAGCAATAACAACTTCCAATAATTCAATGCTCAAACCAAGAGTTTAACATGATAACAATAATAATAAAGATTGAATATCCATTAACTGGAAACACCAATTGAGTAAGATTACTTACCTCACTAGCAAAAGCACGGTGATCCCACAAATCCTGTATTTCTCTAGTCACCTCGTAAATAAAAGACAAAAAAAAATGCATTTTAACATACATTTCAAACATACTATATATATGCCAACTAAGTTCCTTGATGTCGTTGCACAGTAGCTACATGTTCCTCTAACTCAAAATAAATTTCGTAATCCGGAATCAATTTCTAATTTAAAGAATATCATCCGAATACTAATTAAATATATAAAAATTATTTTCAATATGAAACAACTCAAGAAATGCTCAAGTGCAGCCCTTGTATCAATGGAACCCAACAGTGACCCACGTGTGTCAACATACGCGTCAGATGGATTCACTTTAAT
Organism: Bretschneidera sinensis; assembly: GCA_023935145.1. Taxonomy (NCBI): domain Eukaryota; kingdom Viridiplantae; phylum Streptophyta; class Magnoliopsida; order Brassicales; family Akaniaceae; genus Bretschneidera; species Bretschneidera sinensis. The sequence goes on from CM043704.1 coordinate 96,813,267, forward strand.
TTTATTTATTTATTTATCTTTAAGCTTTAACCAATGCAACCAGTTTACTTTGAACATTAATAACTTTCTCCACAGACAGAGTTCGAAATAATATATATGTACCCTGAAAGTAATCTCAAAATACTATCGGTTTAACTCAAAAATCACCCAATTCCAACATCAGACAAGCAAATTATGGTGTTCTAAATTTGGACCCAAATGCTGTCAGGTTACCCAAAACCCAGTTTTTTTTTTCAACCAGCCAACTTCAACACTTAGATTCTCTCAAAATACTAGGAGTTATAATGCAAAACACATACCACTACAAAGTTTATTCAAAGGACTACAAATCAGTCATTACTTGCTTCGATCCATAGCCGAAAAAGCACTTTTTGGTGACTTAAAGTTGACTACTACTAACTGTGAAAACAGATTTGCAGAAAAATCTGAAAAATAATAACTCTAAAAAAACACATCCAAATCAAATGAAACAAAAGCCAAATTTAACTTTACGAAGGTAACTACACTTAAAATATTATGGCCGAAACTTCACCAGAGCTCGGACGACAGCATTGAAAATTTTGGCAGCACAATATCTAATACATAGCATGCACAAATAATTAGGAATTAGGTGTTGATTTCTTACCTAGTTGTGATTTCTAGCCTTAAGATCATTTTCTTTCTCCTTCAAAGTTCAAACCAGTTATCTATCTCTCTTCCTCTTTCTCTTTCTCTAACTCTCTCTAGATTTCTTTACAGTGAAAATTTCCGCCTTAGTTAGGCAGATTCAATTTTGGGCTGGATAACCCTTTTTCTCATTTTTACTAGGCCCAAGTATCACATAATTGGTAAGCAGCCTAAGCCCAATCCTTTTTTATTTTTATTTTTTAAAGGCAGGTATTGGTTCATTGAATTACAATGGGATAAGATTAGATGAAATTAAATTGAGACTATTTTAATTTTATGTTTGGTTTATGAAATTAGTTGATTAGTATTAAAATGAGACTATATGTTAAAAGACCGTATTACCTTTTATTTTTTATTTACTTTCCCAATTTTTTCACCAAACATCCTAAATTTTTCTTAACTTCACATAACAACCGAACCAACATACCCTAACTTGGGTTTTTTTTCTTCTAAAATCTCCCTTTGATTTTCCAGTTGCCAAACAAAAATTATGAACTCAGTCTACACTCAACACAAAATCATTCCAAAATATCAACACAAAATCACCAAAAAAATTAACATAATCACAAAAAAGAAAATATCCACAAATCTAAAAACCAATCTACAAAAATCCATACAAACCACTGCACAAATCTACAAAACCTATAAACCCATAAAAATTATGAAAAAACCTATAAATCCACAGCTCTCTAGACTCGATCAGACTGGTGCGATGGTGGTTTGGGGAGGAGGAGAGGCGGCACAATATGGGGAAGAAGAAGGAGGAAAAAGAAGGATGAGGAGAAGAAGGAGGGAGGAAGAAGGAGGAGGAGGAAAGGCGGCACTATATCGAGAAGGATGAGGAGGAGAAGGAATAAGAGGGGAACAAGGAGGAGGGAGAGAAGAGGGGGCACACGACACGATATAGGGAATGAGGAGGAAAAGGAAGAAGAGAGGAAGAAAGAGGAGGATAAGGAAAGAGAGAAGAAAGAGGAGGAGAAATGAGAAGGGAAAGGAGAAGGAGGAGGAAGAAGAAGATTTTCATTCTGCCATGGAAGTGAAGAAGATGAAGAGAGAGAGAGAAGTTGTGCGTGGGAAAATTGGGTTGAGCAAAAAAATTAATCCCAAAGCAATGAGATTAATTCTATCCCAAGGGTGGGGGAAAAAATTCATGGGATTATGACTAGTTTAGTCCCAACTTAATTCCAGATGAACAGTTAGTCTCTTCAACCAAACATGAGACTAACTGTTTATGTGGGATTAAGTAATCTGATGCAAAACAGGTAGACAAAGCAGAACAGATGGCCCTAGACTACCTAGAACGGTTGGACCGCTCCAAATCTAAGGGTACAGTTTACATTGTTTTACGTGCCGACCTGGATCGGGCCCCAGAGACCCTAGTCTGATTAGAAATAGGCCATTTAGAAAAATCTGATTACTTTGTAATCATCGTGGTAGGATTTTAGCCAAAAAACGACGTTTAGGCCTCCAATTTAGTAGTTTTCAGTTTTTGGGAAATTTTCTATTTTGTACTTGCCTAATTTCAATTTTCGTTTTTTTTACTTTAACCTTATAAATAAGGAGGCCATGTAATAGTAGGGATTATTATTATTATTATTGAATAAAATTAGAGATTTCTTTTCTCTTCGCGAGAGTTTATTGAGGATTGCAATACAGTTCTTCTTCCTAGTTCTTTCTTCCGCTAGCGTTTTACGTCAATTGGTATTAGAGCCTTGTTCTACCTTGGTCTGATGGCAGGTGATGGAAACAAAAGCAACCACCTTGACGACGTTGATCGTGGGGTGCAGGTCCTATGGGCAGCTATAGATAATCACAATCAACAGTTTGATGATCACAATCAATGGTTTGATCGTATCGAACGCATGTTGCGGGAGATACAACAAACTATGACTGGTCTGAGAATCAATGGCAACAGGGGTGAAGAACGCAACCCAGATCGTGTCGGAGGCCTTGCTCGCCACCAACCGGTTGCTAGACGCCTTCCTGCTCCGCAGTGTAGGCCCCAAGCCTATGCCGCTTTATCTAGTGATGATGAGTTCGAAGTGCTGGGCGTCGAGAACAATGATGATGGTCAGCATGGTCGTAATCAGAATCGTGTTGGTCAGAACCGTTACAACCAGAATAGGTACGAACAGAATAATCATGATTTTCGGGTTAAGGTAGATCTGCCGTGTTTCAATGGCCACCTCCACGTCAAAAACTTTATTGACAGGCTTTTCGAAGTGGAGGCTTTCTTTGAGTATATGCAGATCCCAGGAGATAGGCAGGTGAAGCTTGTAGCCTATAAACTGAAGGGGGGAGCCTCTGCGTGGTGGGAGTAGACACAGAATAGCTATAGGCGACAAGGTAAGTAGCCTGTTCGCTCCTGGTCCAAGATGAAGCAGCTGTTGCGAGCAAAGTTCCTTTCTCCTGACTATGAACAGATGCTGTACCAGCAATATTAGAATTGCAAGCAAGGGGTGCGCACCATCAGTGATTATACAGAGGAGTTTTATAGGTTGAACTCACGCAATAACCTGCATGAAACAGAGGGACGGCAAGTGGCTAGGTATATCGAAGGGTTGCGAGTGTCCATTCAAGAACAGGTATCCCTCCATACTGTGTGGTCCCTATCCGAGGCGGTCAACCTAGCCATAAAAGTGGAGTCACAATAATCCAAGCACTCATCACGTCCCGGCACTCATCACGTCCCCAACCATATCAATCGCAGCCATCATAGGTTTCAGTGCCGCAGACTTCACCACAGCCGTCAACCAGCAGATTTTTCAGTACTGGTACCACCAACCCTACCAAACCAACAGCCCCGACAACTGGTGCCCCAACACAAAATAGAGGAGTGCCTAGCAATCTTTATGCCCATCCCATTCCAGGAAAGTGTTACAGATGTGGTTAACCTGGACATCGTTCCAATGAATGTCTCAACCGTCGACAGGTTAACATGGTTGAAACAGCAGAGGAAGAGGATAATCTTTTTGGCACAGATGAAGGTTATTCTGGGGAGGTCGATGATTACACTGGTGGTGAAGTAGCAGATGCAGATGAGGGTGTATATGTTAACTGTGTGGTTCAGCGTCTGTTATTTACGCCAAGGCAGAAGGATGACAACCAACGACACTATATTTTTAGGACGCGATGCACTATCAACCAAAAAGTGTGCAAGGTGATTATTGACAGTGGTAGCAGTGAGAATATCGTATCGAAGGCCCTTGTCGCAGTATTGAACCTCAAAACAGAAAAGCATCCCTCTCCTTACAAGATTGGCTGGATCAAAAAGGTCGCTGAAACTCGGGTAACCGATATTTGTCGTGTTCATTTTTCTATTGGCAAATTTTATAAGGATGAGATTGTGTGTATGTTATTGATATGGATGCGTGTCATTTATTATTGGGGAGGCCATAGCAGTTTGATGTAGATGCTATGCATAAGGGTCGGGATAATACTTATGTTTTCTGGTGGTTTGACAAAAAGATTGTACTAGTTCCTGCAAGTGAATGTGAACCAGCTGTCGAAACTCCTAGAGCAGAGTGAAAGACCTTTCTTACAGTTCCTGAGATGGAGTTCATTGAAGATGTGAAAGCAACAGGGGTGTTCTATGCGTTGGTAGTAAAAGGAGAACCACTAGCCGAGTATCAACAGATTCCTGAGGAGTTAAAGCCATTAATGGCTGAATTTCAAGATGTCATACCAGTGGAATTACCTGAAGGTCTGCCTCCCATGAGAGATATTCAGCACCATATTGACTTGGTTCCTAGGGCTAGTTTGCAAAATCTGCCACACTACCAAATGAGTCCTCAAGAGCACGAAATTCTACAAAATCAAGTTGAGGAGTTGATTAAAAAGGGGCTGATCAGAGGGAGTTTGAGTCCCTGTGCTGTACCTGCTTTGTTGACACCGAAGAAGGATGGAAGCTGGTGCATGTGCATTGACAGTCAGGCCATAAACAAGATAACAGTCAAGTACCACTTTCTCATTCCACGACTAAGTGATATGCTGGACTTTATTTTGGGGCTCTCGCGGACTCAGCGTGGGGTGGATTCTGTTTTTGTGGTTGTCGACCGGTTCTCCAAGATGGCACACTTCATTTCGCGTCGAAAAACTTCAGATGCGTCTCATTTAGCCAGCCTTTTCTTTCGTGAGATTGTTCGCCTTCATGGGGTTCCCAAGTCCATCACCTCCGATCGCGATATCAAGTTCCTTTGCCACTTCTGGAAGTCACTTTAGGGCAGATTTGACACATCCCTTAAATACAGCAGCACTTGCCATCCGCAGACAGACGACCAAACTGAGGTGGTCAACCGGACCTTTGGTAATTTGATCCATTGTGTGACTGGTTCTCGGCCTAAGCAGTGGGATGTCGCCCTTCCACAAGCTGAATTTGCTTTTAATAGCATGTACAACCGATCTACCGGGAAGACACCATCCGAAATTGTCTACACCAAAGCACCTCAGCATGTTTTGGACCTTGTTCCTTTGCCCAAACCTCCTGGCCACAATCAGGCTGCTCAGAACCTAACTGAGCAAGTACAGTGCATCCATGCAGAAGTTCACCAGAGTCTAGAGTTGGCCATCAACAAATATAAAGCTGCCGCTGATAAGCATCGGCGTGAACGTATATTTCAAGAAGGTGACTTAGTGATGGCCCATCTGTGTAAGAACCGTTTCCCTGCAGGAACTTACAACAAGCTAAAAAGCAGGAAGTATGGCCCTTTCCAGGTGCTGAAGCGCATTAATGATAATACTTATGTGATTGAACTTGCGGATAACATGGCCATTTCCAACACTTTCAATGTGGTAGATTTGTTTGAATATCATCCACCAGACGAACCACTTTATCCTGACAGTAACTCGGGGTCGAGTTCTTTTGAAGTAAGGGGGAATGATGCAGAACAGGTAGACAAAGCAGAACAGATGGCTCTAGACTACCTAGAACGGTTGGACCACTCCAAATCTAAGGGTACGGTTTACATCGTTTTACGTGCCGGCCCGGATCGGGCCCTAGAGACCCTAGTCCCGGATCGGGCCCTAGAGACCCTAGTCTGATTAAAAACGGGCCACTGAGCAAAACCAGATTATTTTGTAATCATCGTGGTAGGATTTTAGCCAAAAAACGACGTTTAGGCCACCAATTTAGTAGTTTTCAGTTTTTGGGAAATTTTCTATTTTGTACTTGCCTAATTTCAATTTTCCTTTTTTTTACTTTAACCTTATAAATAAGGAGGCCATGTAATAGTAGAGATTATTATTATTATTATTGAATAAAATTAGGGTTTCTTTTTTCTTCGTGAGAGTTTATTGAGGATTGAGACACAGTTCTTCTTCCTAGTTCTTTCTTCCGCTAGCGTTTTACATCATAATCATATCCCACATTAGTCTCATGTACGAAACTGACCCGAAGGTCACAATAAAAACAGTATAAGTGAGATAGACGACATGGAAAAGA